>OX940867.1:4257442-5630042 GCA_954871525.1 Parietaria judaica
TGGGACTGGCCGGGATTCTCTTCGTCACCAGGAAGCTGAAGAAAGCCATTAGAGACGACTTCGGAGCTTTCGTCGAGCGGCTTCAGCTCCTCCCTCCGCCTCAGCCCGCGCCTCCCAAGGCTCCTCACCCTCTCACTGCTCTCACCTTCGTCGTCTCCGACGTGTACGTTCCTTCTCCGTTTCTTTCCCGCGAATCTTCCGTTAGATATCGTCGGAGCAGTGCGTCGTGATGATGATGATGATGATGATGATTATTCTTTCTAGTGTAGTTATGAAATTTGGAATCAATGGAATTCGCCTGAGAAGCAACCATTGAATTACTATACGAACATCATTTAATACTGTAGATTTTAGTTTGTGAGAACTGAAAATGCTGAATTTTGCTCTGACATCATGTCAGAATGGGCAATCTTCTGGTCAGAACTTCTATTTCTCTTGTTGATGGAAGCTGAAATTGTTGTCATTTGTTCTAGTATGAATGTTGTGGCTGTTCTTCGGGTTAGCATATTCGTACGTATATGTTTCGGGCTGCGAATTCTGAGCTTTTCTTATTTATTTGCGTGAGGAATTCTTAGTTATACTTTTCCAGATTTGAAATCGACGGTCACGTGACGGGATTTGGTCATCCAGACTGGGTGAGGACCCATGAAAAAGCCTCTGAGACTTGCCCTATTGTTTCCACTCTAGTTGAGGGAGGAGCTACTTGCACTGGAAAAACCGTGGTCGATGAATTAGCATTTGGGTATGTATTTATGCTTTTCCTAGACATGGGTCTACACTACACTACACGACGCATTACAGCTAACAGTATTTCTAGATATTTTCTCTTGTACGCTTGAATGAGATTTTGTCTCTTGCTTTCAGTATCAGTGGAGAGAATAAACACTACAGTGCTCCCACAAATCCTGCGGCGCCTGAGAGAATTCCCGGCGGATCATCCAGCGGAGCTGCTGTGGCTGTAGCTGCTAAGCTCGCTGATTTTGCATTGGGTAAATTTTATTTTCTCTAATATTTTCGATGTTAAAATATTTTGTCAAATATCTAAAATTTTGTTTGCCAGTAATTACGAAGAATATAACCCGACCAGATAGTTTCATGTCTGGGTTTATGAAAATGGTCATATGTTCTGATTACGATATAATCTAGCCTTTTCAGAATTTTGGATATATTCTGAATGATGCAGGTATTGATACTGTTGGTGGCGTTAGAATTCCTGCTGCGTATTGTGGCGTTTTAGGATTCAGACCATCTCATGGAGCTGTATCTCACGTGGGAATCACTCCCGTTTCAACAAGCCTTGATACTGTTGGTATGTAAAGTACTAAGATAAATAAATATTTTGTGAAGTAAATATCAAGGAAATATCGTGCAGTGAGATAAGTTGTCAATTTCCATCTTTTACTCTGAAACTACTGATTTTCCTTGCCCATCAGCTTAACATGTTTCTA
Source organism: Parietaria judaica (assembly GCA_954871525.1). NCBI lineage: Eukaryota > Viridiplantae > Streptophyta > Magnoliopsida > Rosales > Urticaceae > Parietaria > Parietaria judaica. The sequence goes on from OX940867.1 coordinate 4,258,891, forward strand.
ACCTGCAGTGTGGAGAAAATTTCCGTGTATATACGTAGGCAAGATGTAATTTGTAAAGGTGTTATTTATGTATGTGTTTTTTATTTTATTTTTAAACAGAGCAGACAATCAGTTCTCTCTAAGTTTTCTGGTCTTGAACTATTACGTTTTGTGATGTCCTCTTTTCTTTTTTCTATATTATTTCACGTTATAAGCTCATACGTTGATTGCTACTACTTTATATATGGTTGTCTAACGAATATAGTTTTTTTTTTTTTTATCGGATTGGTGGTGTTTTTTTCTGTATTGTTATGTTCATCATACTTTCTTGCACCTCATGAACATATCTCGTAAAATAACTATAAAAAACTATTGTATGCTATATCTTCTATGTTTAAACAATTTTCTTTAAGGTTTAAGCTATTAAATCTAAAATTAATTCCTTAACCATTCTTTGAAAGCATCCATTGAATATGCTGTTATTCCTCAGGATGGTTCTCCAAGGATCATGCTGTTCTTCGTCGTGTTGGTCACGTTCTGTTGCAGCTTCCTTATGCCGTTCAACGCAATCCCAGACAAATCATAATTGCTGATGATTGGTTTGAACTTGGGAAAATTCCTGCTGACAGAATTGTTCCAGTAGTGATAAGATCTACAGAAAAGGTTTATGGAAGTACGTCATTTTCTGCAAACTGTATATTATATTTTTATTTTTTCCCAATTATTACTACCATGTTTTAGGATTCAGAGATGCCGGAATTATTCCTTTCTTAAAACTCACGACTACACTTGATTAATGATTTCTTTTAGAAAATGGTAAGTGGTAAATTTCACCATGAAGTAAGACGTTTCCTGACTATCTATTTGATTTGCTTCAGAACAAGTATTAAAGCACGAAAATCTTGAAGCTTATCTGGGTTCCAAGGTTCCAAGCTTGAAGGTTTTCCAGAGTCAAAAATCAAATGGACAATCAAATGTTTCATTTGTCCAGTTGCTTGCAAATGTTATGCAATTTCTTCAAAGGTAAGCTTCTTTCTGTGATGATATAATATCTTTTCTTGCTTCCATATTTTAGAGAAGAAAGTGCATCCTTTCTTTTTTCCTCTCTTTTACTATCATCCACATTACTGTTCTCTTTTGTATTTGTCTCATTACCGCTTTTAACATATTGGAAGAAAAACTAGGACAATACTGTTATTTTAGTTATTTGTTTATGACCCTTTACGTTTTAATGTATTAAGTTTAAAAACACGGTATCTGATTGGGAGAATACATACTAGATAGCCATTAGGAGTCGGTGTTATATGTTCTCATATTCTGATAAGCTAATTGTTGCAAGACATTGGGAAGGAATGATCATTCTTTAATCTTTGGCCGGGTTTTTTGTACTATTGGGTGTTGGAAATTGTGTTTTTGTTCCAATCACTCATCACTGAGTTTTTTTTGTTGGTTTCTGACATATTACAACAGTCAACTTTATCTACAATTCATTTTTATTGCAAACTTGTAATTGTTCTTTGATTGTATGGGTCAGGATTAGGTTGTCTTGCGGGAGCAAACTTCAGTTTTTGATACCTTAACCCATAGAACTGAAAAAAATTCTTGTCTAAATGATTTTTAGCAAGTGGGGAAAAAGAAGTGCAGATAATTCACTTCTCGTTTTTACTTTGATCTCTATTCCGTTGTGCCATAAGTTATGACCCTGAAAACCTACTGATCAAGAACGGCTTTTGCTCTTCATGTACAGGCACGAGTTTAGACAAAATCATGAGGAATGGATTAACAGAGTGAAGCCTGATTTGGATTCATCTGTCTCATCGACATTGCATCAAACTCTGGAGGCAACAGATAGAGAGATCGAAAACTGTAAAGCAATTAGGAATGAGATGCGTGTAGCTGTAAATTCTCTGTTGAAGGTAATATAATACTCAAGAAATTGATAAAGGTCCTCTAGCAAGGCAGGCATATGGTATGACCAGGAATGGAAATTCAAAATAAACAAGAACACTGGGTTGATAAACAAAACCCCGGTCTCTAGTTCGATAGTTAAATCAGGAAAACATTCCGAATGATGTTCAATAAAAAACTCAACTAATCAAACATGATAACAGTCTAGAGGTCGGTGCCTTATGCCTTATATAGGGTTAGAAACCCTAATAAGCCCATAAACATAAAATACCAATAGTAGCCCTACTTAGTTAAATTACCTTATGATATAATTAATTAAGTATAGAAAAAGGTCTAACATCACCTTACTGTGGATTTTGGGTTCAAATTTTTAGGATGACGGGATTCTGGTGATACCAACAATTGCTGATCTGCCACCAAAGATCGGTAGAAAGGAAATAAAGTCTGAGGAGTTTCAGAATCGTGCTTTTGGCCTGTTGAGTATTGCCAGTATATCGGGGTGCTGTCAGGTGAATTACTTGCTCTTTTTGGAGTCACCATCTCTCTCCATCTATTTTTAATGAGGTGAATGAAAATTAAATTTGAAATTTTATTTTATTCTATACCGGGAATAAATAAAAGAGGACAAGTGGTTGACAACTAATAGTTACTCTTAAATAGATTCCGTTAGTGTCTTCCTACCTTTGAAAAATGCCAGGCTTTGATCATAACACATCCTCTGCGTTTATTGTATGACAAACATTGTCCTGATATTTTCTTCAGGTTGCAGTTCCTCTAGGGTTTCATGAGAAATGCCCTGTATCTGTTTCCTTCATAGCCAGACATGGCGGTGACCGCTTTTTACTAGATACACTCCATTCCATATACCCGTCTTTACAAGAGCACGTTGATCTCGCTTCCAGTTCCAAATCATCAAAAACTGTTGTCACCAAGGAACAGTCTGCTGAAATGGCTAAGGAGAAGGTACATTTGGCTAAATTATGTATCAAGCCAGAGTATTTAATTATTTGTATAATCATAAAAAATGATTGTCTGTCGTTTCTTCACCGCTACGTCATGTGATTGGTTTTCAGGGAAATCAAGCATTCAAAGAGAAGCAGTGGCATAAAGCCATAAGCTTATACACCGACGCTATCAAACTTTGTGGCAATAATGCAACATATTATAGCAACAGGGCCGCTGCATATCTGGAACTTGGAAGGTAATTTGTCTACTTATCTAAGTGTAATTGCAGTAATGGTCCCTGCATGTTGTGTGTCGGTGCAGTTTGTTCCCTGAACTTGAATTTTTGGAAGGAATTCCCCCTATTTTTTCAGGGGCCATTATTGCCAATTACTATTTTTAATTTATTGAAGCAATGTAGATCAATCTTTTCATAATGCTTATATCACCTATATCTTTTTTTGCAAATATAGTTTTGTGCAAGCCGAAGCAGATTGTACCAAAGCCATCAGCATCGATAAAAAGGTATATGGAACTTTTTCCCTCACCCAACTGTATATTTTTCTGTTCTTGCTTCTGCATAGATATAAACATGGTTATCCTCCTGGTAATTTATTTTGCTGAACAAAACTTGCTGATTGATTTCATTGCTTAGGGTTTATTAGAAAAGACCTACCGTTATAACTTAGTGGGTTGAGCCCTTGCATAACTTAACCCTAACACATAATTAAAAGCAAGACGTGAATAATTAGACATAAATAGAACAGAATTAACATATAAATAAAGTCACATTCTGTGACATTAAGCTCGGCAAAATGTATGTACTTATACTCATATTTTAATTAAATTTGACAGTATCAAAGAAATACTGTCATATCAATGAATTTTGGAATTGAGTTAAGACGGCATTTTGTACCCATGTCATCTGCTTAACTGCGTGCTTACATCGCGCCGTGTTATTCTTGTCCCTTGATTGGTAACATACAAATTAAATAGTGATTATGATTCTGCAGAATATCAAATCGTACTTGCGTAGAGGCACGGCAAGAGAAATGCTCGGCTATTATAAGGAGGCAATTGAAGGTCAGATTACGTTTTAATATATATATATATATATATATATATATATATATTTGCTTCAAGATAATTTAGAGCTTCAAAAGTTTTAGGGTTGAGGTCGGAAACGGGGTACTTAACTTTTAGCCTCTTTTCAGCCAGCTTCCACTTTTCCGGGCCTTCCAAAATCATTTCCGGATACCTGGTTGTTGTTTTTTTTACCCGAGAAACAGGCCTGGGCGGGGCAAACCAGTTTTTTAAAATAATTCTTAATTAGTTATTTACAAGTAAATAAATAGTCTAAATTTGAAATAATATATTATTTATGCCTTAAATAAAATCCTAAAAGCTGAAATTGTAAGAGATTAATTAAAACAATCACTTAAACCGATACAGAAATTAAACAGATTTGGCCCGGTTTTTGAAAGCCTCAGCCCAGTCCTGGTTCCCGGTTCTTTGACAGAAGACCCGGTTTTCGGGCCAAAACAGGACTTTGGCGCTAAAATTTCAACCCTATTCCAAAAGTAAGGAATTTAAGCATCCACGGCATGGAGCAAAAATTGAAAGGTTTTCAATCCATGTTCACTCTAAAGTCTAAAGTATGAACTCTACAACTTTGTGACGATATCTTGACTATGCAGACTTTAGATACGCACTTGTTCTGGAGCCGACAAATAAACGAGCTTCGATTTCTGCTGAAAGATTGCGGAAGCTGTTTCCATAGGCGTAGGCTACACAAAGAACGAAGCTTCGAAAGTGCGATTCCTCTGGTTTGAAATGCATTCTGAAGTCCCATATATCCAGAGAGGATTGTCCTCTCGAGTGTAAATCAGAGAGAAGCATACAGTTTTCAAGCTTATTATTTATTATTATATGCTGTTAAACCTTATTTATTATTCTAGTCCAATTTTGTTCTATTAAAGTTCTGTAATTCTTTGGGCTGTTTTTCTTAATGTTAATTCCTCTCTTTTTGAGTTTGAGCAACTAAATTCCATTGCATTGAAAGTCTTAACATTTTTTCACCCACTTTTATTGGATAAGTGCGTGCGATGGTAAATAGAACTTGGCAGTGTTCAGTATTCGTTATAGATTTACCAAAGAAAAAAAGAATATCAAGTGATTGAACACAATAATTCATTAGCAGAATTACCACTGTAAAGACCTTCTTTACAAGTCAGACGAAGAACTTCTAATGTCTGGGCGGGTACGGGCGGCGGCTAACGTCGTGCCATAATCCGTTTAGGAGTTCCGACCGCAGCTACGAGGACAGTGGCTCGTTAACTATGTATTTTACGGATCATAATTATTTTAAATTACTACAGTATGTCAATGAAGCGTCCGAATCGTTCGGAAAAGACGGTACACATCCGAATTTCTGACAAGACTTAACCATCATGAACATTTTCAGGGCAAGATTGTATCGAGCGAAACTTCGTTTCGAAAAATCTGAAGATTGCTGAGCAAGAGAACATGTATATCCTTAAATTATATTCTAGAGCATGATTTATTTAAGTTTTCACTTTAATTGATTTTAAAAAGAAAAACTGAACTGTTATTGATTTTTTTTTGTTCTCGTATTCTATTTTAAAATCAAAACGTAAATTCAGATTTATTAACTAAATTTGTTAACATAATTTCATCGGTTATTATTATTATTATTATATTATTATCTATATATATTTGGTTTGGTTCTATTAAGACCTTATTAAAACTAAAATAACAGTCTCATTTTTCTAACTCTTGTATAAAATTCCCAAGTACCAAGTGTGGAAGAATTTCAAGGGCTTATATTCATATGCATTACACCTTCGTATTTACTGATAGCAAACCAATGTGAACTGTACACTTTGCTATACTTCTTCTGGTGATCACTCATCATCTGCAGCAAGCATCTCGAGCTGTTCATCCGTCCAGTCCGGGACTGGTTCTCTCGAAACTGCCATCACTTTCTGCTTCTTGGTTCCAAGCGACATCTCCAGTCTCGGCTTCGGCGTCGTTCCAACGGCTCCAACGATGCATGATGATGTATCTTCTTCATTCACACGGTTGCTACGACTGTTATTACTCTCTATAACCGGAAGTTCCATCGTCTCTTCCTCTACTCTGCTACGATAAACACTTCCACTCGACTCCGAGCTCTTACTCAGATTGTTCACGATTTCACGATTTTCCACTTGTAACACCACGGCTTGTGGAATACGTGTCACGGTACTGCTCTCTGCTACACAAGTGAGTGAATAGAGGTATTACTAATCGTTAATGTTTATAGTCTAATTAGGGTTTATGATCTTATAAATACGCGCCTTTATCAGTTTTCATTCACGTTTGATTAGTGAAATTTCCTATAGAACATGAGAAGTTTTTTTTGGTCTAACTCTCGAATTAGAGACTCGAGTTACATCATCAATAACGTCCTATGAGAAAGATAAATATTAAATAGACAATTGTTACTTACTTAAACCTTGAAGAGCGTATCTGACTGACGAGGAAGAATTGTTCTGTTCCGAGGGAGGGCCACTGTCTTTGGAAATGATCTGTAAAATGCATCGATAACATTATAAGATTAAAACAGTTAATCACAAATTAGCATAACATGGAAAAAGAGCAACATTTACCATTTTCCATCTCTTAATAACTATGTTACTTTACTTTTGCATCTGTTCACCCTAAATATTATTAATATATACACACACACATATATATATAAATATATATATATATATATATATCTGAAGATCCCTATTCCAATATATTTATACTTCATCACCATTTTCATTTTTTAATGAAATGTATGAAATCAATTAGACCTCTTCGTTTATGTTTTAGCCGTAACATGAACAGAATACCTTAACGACGTTGCTCAAAGTTACATTCAGATAATACGCAGAGCGCGAAGGAGCGAACACAGCAACCTGGACAACAAAGCTTTTACATTCAGTCAAATAAACAATTAAATTTCGAGAGAAAGACTAAAATGTGTACCTTCTGAAGTACCAGCACAGCACCAACAGATATGTTCTTTCCATAATCTCCGTCCAAAACAACTTTGCGATGAATGCTAGCATCCAATGTGCCAGAAGGATCCTGAAATTCAAAGTTCGAACAAAGCCACGTTACGTTAAACCAAAAGCGAGGAGAAAATGAATCTGAACCACGAGAAGAGAAATTGCCATTGCACAAGTTCCCGTCAAGTATCGGTCTTACCTTCAGAACCACCATTAAGTCACCAAGCCCAGTTGGAGTACATGACTTGATAATAGCAACAACCTAAGAACAAAACCCGCAACCTCAGACCAGACAATACATTCAGATCTCCCTAACCATTCTGATGAACTGACAAGAAATGCAGGAAAAAGGTCGAATAATCCGAGAAAACGGAACCCGAAATCTCGAAAACAGAGATCATTCAGTGCCAAAAACCTCAAACACCATCACACAAATTCGACTATTACAAGTTTATGATAATTTCCTCAGCAACCTAAGCAAGTATCCCGAGACTCTCGGATCCCGAACGGAACAGTTTCAATATCCGAGCTACCAAATCAAACAGATCAAGAAAACTTAAAAGTGTTTGGCAATCAAGAAGATCTCGTTCATCCAATTTTCCGAGTAAAATCATCAACTTCCGACGAATTTGACGCATTCTTGATCGAGATACCAAAATTTAAACGAGTTAATCGAGATACCAGTGCTACTCGGTCATCGTGACTCCCATTCTTGATCGAGCTCAAAGGCGTCCGAGGAACCGTACGGCTTCCATCGCCACCTACTTTCCCCAAAAAGAGAATCAGAAAATTCCACAATCACAAACCACCATTTTGCACATCAAACAAAGAGCAATCGTATCACCTACCTAGGGTTCCGGCGACCTCCAGAGCGCATAGCCACGGATTGGCGACGAAATCATCGTCGAAGCCGCGATCGCCGCCATCTTCGAGGACACTCCGTATGAACTCCTGAGTTGGGACCGGGTCCCTGATGCCGCCGGAGGAGGGCGGCCATTTTTGAGCTCGTTGGCGCATGGCGGCCTGTACGGCGCCGGCGGGTCCCGGAATCTGCGGCGGCGAGGGGGGTTTGGGGTTGCGAAGGCGCGTGGAGCAAGGTCGGAGAAATGGGATGTCGGAGTCGCTGACGTCAAGCGATTCCCAGGGCTCCGAAACGTCGTCGCTTTGAGGGTTCATTTCCGGTTGACGGCAATTTTTGCCGTTTCTGACGTGGATACGAAAAGAGCGGGAGATATTGACGTGGGGTATTTATAGGAAAATATAAAAAGGGATAAGTAGAATAATGCATAGTGAAAATAATTAATGCAAACCTAATTTGAGTCTAATGAGCATTTCATTATATACGACACTCCTCATTAGAATGCTCATTACAATTACGTGTTCATGCTGCCTCGTTAAAAATTTTACTAGGAAAAACCCAATAGGATAAAAATTCACTAAGGAAAAAAGAGTACAGCAACGCATAGCTCCCCTTCATAACTCCGTAGCTTTCGCATCTCAATGTCATGAGCATGTTTTCTGAATACGGAAGTGGGGAGAGCCTTTGTAAAGAGATCAACGGAGTTCTCTCAGGAACAAACATACTGGAAGTTTAGAATACAATATGTACAGCATAATCTATAAATATATTATCAAAACACCCTTAAATTTATGATCTTTATTTTAATTATTCCTTTATTTATAATGAATTTTTGATAAAACACGTCGTTTTCAAAATGTATCAAGCTACAAAGTAATGTATCAAACTCTGACCAAGTAGTTAATTATACAGATCCTCTATTAGTGTAATCATATTTTGCCTAGTGGTAACTCCAAAGGCGTAGCCACGTACACACCAATGTGTGTACGGGCACCACCTCAAATTTGAAAAAAAATAAATTATATATAGTAAATAGCAGAATTCCGAACGACTCGTTCCTAGCCTCCTTCGTCATACAATCCTTCGTCGATCTCACCTCTTCAAGTCTTCCTCGCCCTAGCCGCTGGTCTCACTTATTCGCACTCGTCTTCCACAGTCCACGCCGTTGGTTGTCGCCGTCGCCGTTGATTCTCGCTCTCGTCTTCCTCGCCGTCGGTTCTCGCTTTCCGCGTCGCTGCGAATCTCACACCCAGTCAGTTTTTGCCGTCGTTGTCGCTGCGAATCTGATACAGTCGGTTCCCGCCCGGCGCCCTCGGCATCGCTGCGACTCGGTTCTCGCCCTTGCCCTCGCTGCGACTCGGTTCTCCTTCGTCATCGCCGCGACTTGCTCTCGCCGTCGCTGCAACTCGGCCGTCGCCTCGACTCTGTTCTCGCCCTCTCCACGACTCGGTTCTCGCCGTCGCCGTGACTCGGTTCTCGCCCTCGTCATCGCTGCAACTCGATTCTCGCCCTTGCCTCTGTTGCAATTCTCACACCGTCGTTGTCACTCGGTCGACTTTTTAGGCACCACCTGGAGTCAAATACTGGCTCCGCCACTGGGTAACTCTAGTACATACTTCTCTAAGAGATCACGGGATCAAAGCCAATGAGATGCAAAAGCGTGTCCCCTTTACATATGTAAACTTGACCAATAGTGTAGCATGTTTTTACACTGAATTTAGTAATGAGAGAGCAGAGCCGGAGCTACGTAGAGCTTAGTGTATGCTCGGGCACCACCTGAAAACGACGTGAAAAATATTAATATAACAATGTTTTGAGATTTTTTTAAATATCATTATAATATTTAATGGATCAACGTAGGACATGTAAGAGCATTAAGCCGAACTGGCTTAAGTGATTTTGCTAAGACTCTCTTCTCAAGATATTTGAGCTGAGTTCGACTATTGGGTTAGTCCTAATTTTTGTTTTTTTTCTTCTTAGTTTTAAGCTTTTTTATTATTATTATTATTATTCTTTTTAGTGACTAAAAATATGGATACATTGTTATACTCGCTTATTACATTATTATACATGAAATATAGATAAATTATTTTTTATTTTATTTTGGGTTTAAAAATGTATCATAGTCGCTTGGATATTTATATTTCTACCAACGATAAATTTACAATGCAATACTTTCAAAAATCAAAACGCGACGTTTTTTTTATATACTAGGGTAAATCATATCTATTTGTCTTTATATATATATATATATATATATATATATTACAATGTTATTAATCATTATTGTTACTTGTTGTGATAATTGTTAATTGTGTACTTGTTTGCCTGATATAATTTTTTTATAAAATTAAAATTATTAGGCACCACCTGGATTGAAATCCCGGCTCCGCCACTATGAGAGAGTACATTGTAACTAGGGGTGAGCATGGGGTTGGGTTGGGCCGTCCCGATGCTTTTTATGGACCCGACCCAATCACTTCGGGTTCTAAAAAAAATGCCCGATCCGACCCAAAATTTATTAATGCCCGAACCAAACCGACCCGATAAAAAATCGGGTTGGGTTGGTTTGGGTCGCCGTAGCCCGATTAATTAAAATTTAATCTTATATAACAAAAAATAATATGAAAAAAATGCATCAATGTAACTCAAAATTCAAGTAAAAATACCCCAAACAAATTTAATCAAACAAACATACACTAAATAATGTAAAACATGAAAATGAGAGATTGAAGGGTCTTTGAATGTAAATAAATTGAGGATAAGAAATTTTAAAAGACTATAGATTGCACTACTTGAATAAAAAATCAATTTGAAATATATATTAATTATAGGGGCAAATAGCCAAATAGCCAAACTTCAAACACTAATTAGCTAAATAGCCAATGTTTTAATTAATATTGCCAAATAGCCAATTAACCACGTTAATAAATCACGAAAGACCGGATTACCCTTGTATTAACGTGGTTAATTTGTTTAAAAATAAATTATTATTTTTTTTGAAAAAAATAATAATTTTTTTGTTAAAATTTTAATCACGAATTTTTATTTTTAAACAAATTAACTTCGTTAATACACGTTAATACACGTTAAAAGGGTATTATAGGTATAAAATATGTTATTATACAAGTAAATATTCTTATTTTTAAGAAAAATTAACTTAGTTAATACACGTTAATATGTTAAAAGGGTATTATAGGTATAAAATATGTTATTAAATAACCATTTGGCTATTTTGCAAAGAAAAAGGAAAGGTTGGTTATTTGGCTCATCAAACGTTTCAATTTGGCTATCCCATGCAATATCTATTGTTAAAATTAACGTGGTTAATTTGTTTAAAAAAAAATTAATTTTTTTTTGAAAAAAAAATTAATTAATTTTTTTGTTAAAATTTTAATCACGATTTTTTATTTTTAAACAAATTAACTCCGTTAATACGTTTATTAACATGTATTAACGGAGTTAATTTGTTTAAAAATATAAAATCGTGATTAAAATTTTAACAAAATAATTATTATTTTTTTTCAATTTTTTTTTTAAAAATTAATTTATTTTTAAACAAATTAACCACGTTAATACGTTTATTAACGTGTATTAACGGAGTTAATTTGTTTAAAAATAAAAAATCGTGATTAAAATTTTAACAAAAAATTTATTTTTTTTTCAATTTTTTTTTATAAAAGAAATTAATTTATTTTTAAACAAATTAACTTAGTTAATACGTTTATTAACGTGTATTAACGGAGTTAATTTGTTTAAAAATAAAAAATCGTGATTAAAATTTTAACAAAAAATTTAATTTTTTTTTTAAAAAAAAAATATTTTTTTTTACAAAAAAAAATTAATTTATTTTTAAACAAATTAACCACGTTAATACAAGGGTAATCCGGTCTTTCGTGATTTATTAACGTGGTTAATTGGCTATTTGACAATATTAATTAAAACATTGGCTATTTGGCTAATTAGAGTTTGAAGTTTGGCTATTTGGCTATTGTCGGGTCGGAGACCCTGGCCTGACCCAAGGTTTTGGACCCGACCCCGACCCGAATAATAGTCGGCTCCGGCCTGATCCGACCCAATTTTGAGCGGGTTTGATTGGGGTCGGGTCTATAACGGATTGGGTTGGGCCATCGGTATGGGTCTAAAATGCTCACCCCTAATTGCAACCTTGGTCTAGTGGTAACTCCACTACATACTTGTTGAGGTGCGATTTTGTCTACGACAATTTATATTGTTACGACGAAATCTATCTCTGTCGTTCAAACATTTGGGCTACAATCGCAAATGCCCAACATCCACATAAGCTCAATTGACCAGGTCAAATTGGTTTTGGTCAAGCAAGTTACAAGGAGGACAACGATGAAGGAACGCGACGAGAACCTTCACCAGCAAGAAGGCCGACCGCAATACAGCTTCATCGATGAAACCTCACCGATGAAGTCCATCGCCAACAAACAACTATAGCGACGACCAAATCCACGACGAGGCACATAATACAGACGATGAAGACAAAAGGCGGGATTGAAGCAATTAGCGTGGCATAAGCGACGCTCCAGCGTATTGACGACGACGATTACACCCATGATTACAGCCATGTCATTATGGCCATTATGAGGGAATCAAACGCAATTGTAACAACTCATATATGAGGGCTGGTTCGAATTATTTAGCTGATTATAAATAGAGGGCTAAGGCCCATGTATAGAGGATAGCAATTTTCACTACTAATACACACGCAATGACTTCCACATTGAGGCCCATCACCAAAATCACTGACTTATTCTCTTGGACACTCATCTCTTTCAACATGATGTAGTTTTAACGGAAAGACCCGAGCTCTAAGGTAATCTAAACTCGAAATTACACCAACCGTAACTCCGTGACTGCGGAGGTGAATTTTCCACCTCAACAATACCTCTCCAAGATGTCACGAGCTCAAACCATATGGGACGCAAATGTGTGCCCCCTTTACGTATGTAAACTTAGCCAATAGTGTCACATGTTCTTACACGGAATATATCTAGTAATGCGAGAGTACATTGTAACTTTGACTACTAACGCCACTCTAGTGAGATAGCGCTTTGATTGAGTGAAACGACAGAAGAAAGCTCGCGAACAACAAACGACACGACAGGTAATTCTGTAAGTAACCCGCAATCCCCAGTGGGACCCACCAAGCCAAAACCCCTCAGCCTCAAGAGAGAGAGAAGAAAGTAGAAGCCTTGAATTCCCCCAAAACATAAACCCTAGAGTTTAATCCTGTGTGGACTTCCATTGCAGATACATCTCTCCCTCAAGAAATGAACTGAGTTTGACATATATATATATATATATACATCTATTTATATATGTATACACTGCTCGACTCCTCATAACAAACTCTCCTTCCCGAAAATTTCCCAATTCTTAATGGCGGGTCGAAAGCTGGTCCGAGATTTTTTCCTCTCCAAGCAACGGGTCACTCTTCAGCTTACTTCTCGACCCCAGGTAGGAATTCGTTTTTTATTTTTAAATTGAATATCCGATTCATTCTCAGATTATGATTCCTTGATTTTGGTTTGCGGTGGATTAGGTTTCGAGCTCCACGAGATTGAGCTCGGCGTCCGCGTCGGCGAATGGGGTTTCGAGGAATCGCCAATTCAGTGTGTTCAACGAGTTCTCTAAGAAAATTAAAGGCGAAGTAAACAAGTGGGTATTCGCTAGTTTTATTTATTTCTCTTTATTGTTTACGAATTTCATTGTTTCCCATGAAATTAATCCAAAGAAGTGATTACTTTCAACTTTGCCAATCGAATTCTGAGTTTGAATTGCGAAAGCAAAGATATTCTGTATCAGATTGTTGGTTTTTACTCAATATTGTCGTTATCTTGAGCTCTTTTTAATGGCATTGAGTGACTGAATGTTTCGGAACTTTGGTCGTGTAGGAATTCGGACTTTCAACAGTCTGTGAAAGAGCTGAAGGAGAGAGCTCAAGAGCTTAAAGGGGTGAAAGAAGATCTCAAAATTAGGTAATTTGGGCAATGATTAGTACTATGTTGTCTTCTGCGTTTTGGGCTATTTGGTTTCTACTTTATAGGCTGAGACATACCTTGTATGTCAAGGCTGCGTGGGCACTTCAATGGAGGCCTGAGAGGGTAAAATGGCAAATGCAGAACGAAGCAGACGACTGAGAAGCTGTACAAGCAGGTTGATGGTGTCTGGACCGATGCGGAAGCCACGGCTAAGAAGGTTGGTTGTTTTTCATTTGTTGGCACTTCTCGTACATCAACAGTAACTTGTGGTACAATGTTATTTATTTTTCTTGGTTTAGTTGTCTTTGCTTCTGTAGCTCATTTCTATGGTAGTAGGCCCCAAAACCGGGCTATTTTTGTCCAAAGACCAGGAACTGGGGTGGGCCAAAAAATATTGAGTTTGGTTAATTTTAAATAGACAAAGTATATAATTTTGGAGTTTGATCCATGCCCGTTTTTTTTTTTTTTTTTTTTTTTGTTGACAAAAACCTGGTTTTTCCACCATCGGGACCGACCCGAAAAAGGCAAAAGCGCAGTTCCCAGTTCTCTTTTCACATGTGCTGGTTATTATTTTGTATATTAAAGATAGTATAAGAAGTTATTTTGTATATTTTTACGTTGCATTACCACCAGTTTAGAACTAATTATACTCAACCGCACATTTGTCATCCTTAGTTTTTTTTTATTTGGTCTTCGAAATTAGTACAATGACTTATTCCTTATTGTATATCTTTAGGTTTCGGAAAATGTGAAAGAGAAGATTTCAGCTGCCACTGAGGAGGTTGGTTTGCATTTGTGATTTGTTCTCTACTGGATATCTTTTCATCTAGACCGTTTATTATACTTGGTTTTGGACTTTTATCATTTAGGTCAAAGAAAGCTTTGGAATCGGGAAGCAAGAGTCTACGGGTTCGTCAGCTAACAATGACACTGATGGGAAAGACAAAGAAAAAGTCTCAGACGGTGAACAGACAAACCAACAATCTCAGACCAGTGATAGTGCAGAAACATTATTTGGGAAATTTAAATCGAGAATTCCTTCACCAAATGCTTCCTCGGCGTTTCAGAAACTCAAAGAAGTGAAATTCATAGATTTGGCAAAGAAGGGATATGACATTGTTAAGGATGAGTTGAGCAGCAATCCAAAACAGAGGAAGCATCTGCAACGAGAGCCTTCTTCGGGACCAAAAGTTGAAAAAAGCACAAGAACGGATGTTGTTATCGTGGAAACCAAGCAATCTCCCTGGGGTAAAAAGTGGGAGGCCTTAAAAAAGAAGGTTGCACACCTGCGCCACATGTTACAAAAAATCTAACAAGGAAGTAACATTGGCATATAATAACTCTTTATATTGCTCGTGATTTAGGTGCAAAGTCATCCGGTTTTCAAGCGTATTGGTGTGGCTGCGGATCCTGTTGTAACAAAGGGTCACGAGGTATGCTGTAATTTATTTATTTATTTTTTCATTTCATTTTTACATCCCGTTTTCTCTTTTTAAGTTATGGTCATAATTTGTCATGTTTAAGTATGCTCTTCCTATTGTTCCTACCTTGAAGTGCATATGTTGAAAGGTTAATGCATATTTTAGGCTCTTCATATTTATCGGTCCTGTAATGGTAAATCGAAGTGGTACAAAAGAACTTTTCCAACATCAGCTTTCTGTAGTGCTTTTTAATACATCAAAATGTCTGGTTCTTTGCTTCTTCTATTCCATGAATTTTGCCAACTTAATACTTCTTTTGTGTGAGCAATATCTGGTATTATATCATGTTCGAAATGGAACCTTTATGTCCACTTTAATACATGTTTGTTTGAAACGGGCAGATTGCTGAAGACGTGCGAGAAAGATGGGAAACAAGTGATAGCCCTATTGTTCACAAAATCCAGGAGTACGATCTAAATTTACCAACTCTTAATTTGCCCTGCAATTAACTAATCATTATATTGATCAATTACTGATTGTGTGTCATGTTTCAACAGTATCAATGAAACTATATTCCAGGAAACAGATGCCGCCGCAACAATTAAGGAGATTCGAAGCCGAGATCCGTATGTTTGCTTGCCCTTCCGAGTTTTGGCTTCTAGCTTTTGAAAGCCCTAAACATTTTTGTGTGTTATTGATGTGAATTAGGTCATTCTCATTGCCGGATCTTGTGGTTGAAGTTCAGGAAGCTGTTAAACCAGTATTGCATGCATACCTCAAGGCGAGTCTATATATACCTTAATCAATGCTCGCTTTTGTTCCTCCAAACTTAAATTTTTGCCTTTATGCTTGGTTAAATATTGTTGAACTTGTGTATTAATCATCATTGGGCGTTTACTATCTTTGTAGGCCGATGTTGAGACTTTAAAGAAGTATTGCACTAATGAGGTTGTTGAGCGGTGTAAAGCCGAGCACACTGCATATCAAAGCCACGGGATATTTTTTGATAATAAGGTAAGAGGGTTAAGTTTTTCTGAATGTACATAATATAGTAGTGTTGAATGTTCATATGCTGCATTAGTATAAAAAGCTTTTCACTAGACTCTGTATAACTTAATAGGATAGGATCCAAACACGGTTTCCAACAAAAAAATTTGGCCTGACAGGAATCTGCTGAATCCATTTTTCTGATGCCTAGTAACAATTAACCAATCCTGAATTGTTCTTCAAGATCAAGGTCGAACTCTTCAAACGATACTAATCAAAACGAGACTAAACAAAGAAAAGAACTCCTTACGGCCCAATACGAGGTGCCTATAGTAGATGATGAAACTCCAAGAACCAAACAAAGAATTAAATACCCTTATGGCATAATTGATGAAAGACCCTAAATAACATAAATAATGGAAGAAAAAAAAAACATCTTGACCTTCCTCCAATGCTTAATTATCACGAGTCTAGTATAACTCAATTCGTCAACCATTTAAGTCACTTGTACTTGATATTGTTAATTTTACCGGTATAAATTAACTGTCCGTTTGGTTTAGGGCAAGTATCTATGCTATTGCTCTGATGTTATAACACATGACCTTATTTATGCAGATTCTGCATATATCCGAAGTGGAGGTTAGAGAGACCAAAATGATGGGATCTTCGCCTATTATCATTTTAGCTGTAAGCCCTATCTCTTTTGGAGCTTTAACTGGGAATATTGATGGCTTAATTCTAGGGGGATCTGATATTAGAGTCCTTTATTCTTGTATTACCGCAGTTCCAGACGCAACAAGTATATTGTGTACGTAACAAGGGTGGTGCAATTACAGAAGGTGGACAGGTAAATTCATACAAACTTTTTTTTTTCTTTGGTTAATGACGGCAAAAATACCCAAAGTTTGGTCAAAGAACCCCTCATGTACCCAAAGTTTAAAAGTGGTGGCAAAAATACCCAAAGTCGCATTTGGGGAGTTGACCACTCCATTCTCGTAACGCCCTTAACTTACCCGTTAACTTTGGCCACGTGGACAAACGTGGGTTGCTGACATAATAATTTTTGTCACATGAACGAGCCCACATCAGCCTCGTTTACGACAAAACAAAGAATTAAACCCCTAATTAATACTATTCAACACAACTAATTAAACCCCTAATGATTACACTTAACAAAACAGATTTGTCCACGTGGC
This sequence comes from Parietaria judaica, assembly GCA_954871525.1. Lineage (NCBI taxonomy): Eukaryota > Viridiplantae > Streptophyta > Magnoliopsida > Rosales > Urticaceae > Parietaria > Parietaria judaica. Next base: position 4,276,255 of record OX940867.1, read on the forward strand.
CATAATTAACAGGTAAGTTAGCGGCGTTACGAGAATGGAGTGGTCAACTCTCCAAATGTGACTTTGGATATTTTTGCCACCACTTTTAAACTTTGGGTACACGAGGGGTTCTTTGACCAAACTTTGGGTATTTTTGCCGGCATTAACCCTTTTTCTTTCTAGAAAAATATTAATTGGCGTAAGTTTCCCTGGAATTTTGTTTGTTTTTTGCATATTTTGTCTTGATGCTTTTTGTTACTGATCTTCGTTTAGTTGCACTTTGCCTCATGAATTTTTTGGGTGCACTTTACTCGCTTGACTTCCGGTATTTTTCACGAAAAAGAAAAATTAAGTTGCAGAGCCACCATTTAGCTTCCGGTATTTTGCACGAAAACAAAATTTAAGTTGCTGAGTTACCATGAGTATTTTAAGTTGCTTGAAAATAAAAATTCAAGGGACAAAGTGAATCAAATTAGAAAATCAAGTGGTTATATTGATCAAAACCAAGTTCAGGACAAAGTTTCCTAACACGGAATTGTCAAAGGAGATTGCTGCCAATTATTATTATTGTTATTATTATTTATTTCATCGAATATGTCCATTTTCATCAAAACGTACGAATTTTAATGTATTTTACTATGACATTTACCGCTTTGATTAGGATACGATTCACACGGTTTACTACGCGTGGGCAATGCAACAAGTGGAGCCCGAAGAAGCGGGCGAAGGCGCGATATACCCGATATGGAAGCTCAGAGAGATGCAACAGCTTGGAGTCCAAGCCCTCATCTAGTTTTCCATTCTTGCAATTCTTACCTCTCTGGGTTTTGTTTCTCTCGGCCAGGGAATTTTTCGTAGCAGAGAATGAGATTCCTTTTTTATAAATTACCCGCGGTTTCGAAAGCGTTTCATTGATCTGTTTGAGAAAAAAAAAAAAAGCTTCGAAATAAAGAGGTTTCAGCTATATGGAACAAAATTGTGTACATGTTTGCACTTTCAAGAAAAAAGAAAGAAATAATAGATCTGAAGAGCATGATTCATGGCTCACTTTTGCATGGTTCAGTTCAGAAACAGATGCTAGGCTAACCTAACCCTAGTATAAAGGAGATAGCAAGAAGACGAGTACAATTTGGCTTTACATAATAGGGTTCTTTTGTTTTTTTTTTTTTTGTTTTTTTTGTTTTTTGTTTTTTATCGTTTTTGGTAACATATTTTTTTTTCTCTCGTTTTTGGTAACATATATATCCTTCATTATCATGAGAAGAAACTTGCCCTAGCATAAATGTTCATTTTCAAATTATTGTACTTAGTTGGTACTACGGACGTGTGGTCTTGTAATATCCCGGAGTGGCTCGATTCCTATATTCAATGGGATTTTAATCCGTGTTAATGAGAATTCTTTGTATTTCCCTCAAAAAAAAAAAAAAACCCATAAAATTTCAAAGGGATGATACCGGTAAAAGTACATAATAAGTTGTTATTTGTGCCGGTTCGTACCCAGTTTTTCTTTTTTAATTATTTATAATTAATACAGTGAAATAAGCATCAAAGTTCTGTTGATGAATGAATATTGGTCATTTTTCACAATTTTCTGTTCGTTTTAATTTTTTATTATTTGGTTCTCTGTTTTCTCCCTCTATCAATGTTGTACTGTTTTAAGAAATTTAAGAACTAGTCCAACTAAAAAAGAACCCGAAAACCCGCGGCGCCGACGTTGTTAAGCAATTTTTTCTGTTATTATCCAATTTGTAAATAATAGAATAGAAGAACATTTAGGATGAGGAAATGGCACTTTTTTTAATCCACAACTTGGATTCATGCTAGATTCTTGTGGGCCATTTCACACTATCATAACTGAATATGTTGATAATATTCATAACAGAAGTTATTTAAGAGCATTAAAACCTATCTCTATATAGTCAAGTTATTTATAGGGTTAATCCCGGTGAGAGTTCTAATGCTCTTAAAAAAAGGATCATCTAGTTTTTTTTGTTTTTTTGTTTTTTTTTTTTTTCGGATAAAGTTCCTATTCATTTGTTTTGTATCCCTCTTGGTATCTTCGTCAAAATTTTCGTCCTCCACCGTTACTCATGCCACGTCAAAATTTTGGTTTTGTATTCCAATTCTTTTTTTTTACCCGGAAAAAGTTCAAATTCTCTGGTTTTGTCTCCTCATTTCACTTCCGGGAAAATTCCGAACCATGGATTATGCCGTTTTCGGGGCCTGAAAAAAAAAATTGTGCTCACGTTTAATTACATATCCTACTATTGTCTTTGATCGTCTAACTTTGTGATGGCTAATTTCGAAGAAATTGAGGACAAAAATTTGTAACGGTGGCATGAGTAATGGTGGAGTACAGAAATTTTGACGAAGGTACCAATAGAAATACAAAACCAAAGAATTGGAACTTTGTCCGAGCAAAAAAAAAAAAAGAATTAAAATTAGTCCATTTTTTAAAAGTATTGGAACTTTTATCGGGATTAACCCCTTATTTACATTCATAGGGGCTTTTTGCCAGAATAGCCTTATTTGAGTTTTCATTTAGATTCATATCATACCCTCCCCAACAGTGTTTTAGTTTCTTAGCAGGGGTATTTGGAGGGTATGCTTCTAAATAAAATCCAAAATAAGGTCTTTTTGCAATTTATTTCCTTTGGTAATTTGGAGAAAGATTCAAACGCCAACCAATTTTGATTTATCATTGAAAGATTGCCTCCGTAATATTATTACAACATTGCCCTCTTTAAGTACAATACCGTCATTATCGATCATTAAAGAAAAATATAACTTATATCTAAAAGAATTAGGATATGGAATCTAGCATATTTGGTAACATGACATGACATGAATATATTTCATTCTTATATAGCGTAACAACAAAGCTACACGCTTGAAAAAAGAAGAAAAAAACAGAAAAGAAACTAGTTGGTGGTCATACATGAGCGTAAGATCTAAGCAACTCCGACTATAATCTCTATAAAAATGGAGAAAAAAAACATCATCACAATGCACGGAAAGAAACCGTTAACAAACCAATGAACTCTTGGCTTAGGATTAGCAGTTTAAGGCTTCCAAGAAGCAGAAGAGTTTGGTGGAAAAGCCTCGTCTCCAAACTCCAAAACTCCAAAGCCAACACCAAGGCCAAGAGAAGGAGATCATCGTCGCACCGTCCCAAAGCTGCCGCCGCGTGGCTCCACAAGTTGCTCTTCCTCAAGAAGAAGAAGAAGAAGAAGAAGCCGCCTCAGCGCCGCCTCATGCGCCGCAATGTTAGCACGGTGTCTGCATCGAGCAGTGTGCCTGCTGATGTGGTGACGTTGGCTTCGCCGTCGTGGGGGATCGATGCGAGGGCGGAGGCATTCATAGCCAAGTTCAGGGCTGACATGGAGCTTCAGGAGATGGTAGCTCGTGGCTTGTAGTAATAGTGTATATTATTGACAAGGAATTTTTTGGTTTTGGATAGTTTGTTGAGATGTAAATAATGGGTTTAATAATATATCATATCTCTTCCATTTATCAATTTATATATATATGGGTTAATCGCAGCATAAGTCTCCAACTTTAGGTCAACTGAGGTGGCATGGCCTCAAATCCATTTAATAGCGGTAAAAGTATTAAAAGATGAGTTCCGTCTATGTTAAATTCCGACGGCTGTTAGCCAAACGTTCCACACTGCAGTCAAACATCCACATAGCATTGTCACATCACCTAATGTCCACGTGGTATTTTGATATATTTTTAAAATTTATTTATTTTAGTTTTATTAAAATAATTTTTTATTTGTGGGTCCACGTGGAGATACCATGTGGACATCACATGATGTGGCAATGCCGTGTAGATGTTTGAGTGCTATGTAGAACTTTGGACTAATAACCATCCGTTTAACATGGATGAAACCTATCTTTTAATACTTTTATCGATATTAAATAAATTTAGGGTCATGCCGCTTCAATTGGCCTAAGGTTGAGAACTTATGCCGCGATTAACCTATATATATGTCAACTTCTAGATGCTATATGCATATTGTTTTTTCGTTTCTTCTCTTTCTTTTAATTAACCTTAAACCGAATCCATTTGGTTTCTAATAGGATTGCTAATTATCTGATTATGAATCAATATTTTTTCATAATCATTTTGACCTTGATTCCAAAGAGTAAGGCAGAAAGATTGAGAAATAGAACCATTTGATTTGATTCGTTGCATACGATCATCTTAATTAGGGTAACCGTTTTGTCGATGGATGCTTGATTAGGCTATTGCACTCGTAGTCTCTCAAGAATGAGAACCAACTATCTAGGATAACATCGAAAATTCAAGTATATTATATATGTTAATGAGATCAATCATTTGTTTTGTAAGAATCACTCGTAAGAAAGAACCAATGTTTCTCATAAGGAAATCCGTTTTTCCTAATCCTCGCTTCACGCTAATTTTTATTTGAACAAGTAATCGCATATCCTTGTGTTACTCAAGCCGACATTCTCGCTTCCACTAATTCGTATACCAGTGCTTCCCTCTAGACGGAATTATGACGTGTCTTTTTATGCAGTTTTCTTTGGTGCGCGACCTTTCAGAGTCAGCACCGTGAACAAAGGTCGTGGGTTATCAAAAGAGGTCAGACTAGCTCAACAAGCCTAGCCAACCACGTCAACAAGACCTAGCTCAATGGAAATGGTTCGGTGATGAAGAGAGCATTTGGTTCAATGCGTGCGCAAGAAATAACTAGACACGTGGAGGACTACCACGACCCGCGCGCCTTGAGGCTTGAACTAATACACAGGCTTAACCGTCTTTGCGAATCACTTTTTGTAATAGTGGCCGGAGAAAATAAAGTCAATCAAGCTCACGGTTCCCATAAAACCACGATCAGTGTTTGCTAGCTTAGCTTTCCAAAGTATACTTAAACCAATTTTCCGAGAATAATTTATTAATTAAACAGTAAGTGGAAAAGAAGCTGGAAGATAGTGAACAATGATAGAAAGTCGGAACATAGGAGTACGGAGCGCCTTTCATGATAAAGTAATTGGCTATGGATTTTCCAACTTTCATAATCTTCTTTGGTAAATACATCAAATTTACTTTCTTTTATTTCGAGGAGGACGAGCGACAGTAAGCTAGTACTGTGGTAGAACCGGAACTGGTGGATCCTCTACAATGGTCCCCCGTCCATTGGTCTGTCGTGGCTTTTTGACGGAATTTCTTAGCCGATTTTACCACTTCTCTTCTGATAGTACAGGCGTTGTGCGTTTGGATTTTATCGGAGAAGCCACCTCTCATGTAGCAGACATTCCCTCCCGTCTTGGTTATAATCTACCCTCCTCTGTTTCTTATTTTGGGCACTCAACAATGATTCCCGAATGAGTATACGAACTTCATTAGGAACTCCCGTACATGGGGTAATTATATTTTGGGCTAATGAACGGAATGCCCATTTTGTGTCAAATATTTTTAAAAACTATCCATTGTGTGTATATTTTACTCTCACAAATAGGTAGTTTTTAAAAATGTTTGACATAAAATGGGCATTTCGTACCATTTTCATTATATTTTTGCCCTTATCAACACCACTCAACCGATTCTTCATTCGAGTGATTCCACCGTCTTTAATCTCTTTTCTAAAACAGTTGCATTTGAATCCAAAGCTGTTCAATGGATCCCCCAAAAGAGAACAATGCTCCCATGCCACATTGTCTTTACTCGTTCAAAATAAAATTGGCACTTTTGCCACAAAAACAAATAAAAACATAATTACTTAATGAAAATTGAATTTTATAAGACTAGACATTATTTAATTATCTAAAAAAAATACTTGATAATATTTATTAGCCTAAGCAGAAAGAAAAGTGAATGAATTAGCTCAAAAATCACAAAAGGGAAACTTTAGTACTTTTGCCGCAATTAAGGGAAAAGTTCGGATTAAGCTCAAGTTTGCTAATAAATTACAGAAAATTCACATATTTTTTTTGCAATAAATATTTAATTAAAACAAAAACTAAGAAAAATGAGCAGATTACATTAAAAATCACAAAAGATGAACTTGTTGTAGTCTTGCCGCAATGACACAAAAGCTCGGATTAGGTACAAATCTGCAACCATTTTACCTTAAAAACACATATCCATAATTATTTACAATATTTGAAATACATAATATCAAGAAAAATGACAAAATTTCATCAAATTCCACAAAATATAAATTTTAGTACTTTTGCTACACATGCATAAAAATACAAAAAATAGGCAGATCCGAAGAAGAAAAAAAATCAAGAAATCAAAATTCTATAATTCTATAAAAATATTCAGCAAAATAAAAACTCTTTCAATATTAACAAAGTTTTCATCTTATAAACATAAACTCTTACAAAGCTTAAAGTTTTAGTTTGATCAACTTATGAAAATCCAATAAAAGTCATCAAAATGAGTAGATCTATAAAAAAAAAAGAAAAAGATTGAATACTATATATTTAACAATATGAGTCATAACCTCTCTTTATCTAGAAAAAAAATTCAAAAAAATCACCTTAAAAAAAAGGGATACAAACTTCTAACACTTGTGGCAACCAAACCGATTATCCACAAAAAAATAAAACCGGCGGAAATATGAGGAGCTTATAATTGATTTTCGTTGGAAGAGGAGAGAAAGAGGGAGGCGTGGGTCGAGAAGAGAGAGAAGTAGGAGAAAAAGTTTTCTCGAAAAAAAAAAAACAATTTAGACTAATTTTTTTATTTATTTCTAAAATTGCTGAAAAGTACCGAATATTAAATTATTTTTTGCACTACGTTGGGCGATTAGTGGCGACGAAAAGACAAACGAAAATCGTGGATTATCGATAAAAAAATATAAAACGACAACGATTACTACAAAAATTATGCCAATAGCCTTCGACAAGCAAAAATTTCGACAAAAAAGGATGATTTTTGCCAAAATTTTAAACCTTGGTTTGAACATTTTAATAATTTTAGGGTTAATGACGGCAAAAATACCTAAAGTTTGGTCAAAGAACCCCTCGTACCCAAAGTTTAAAAGTGGTGGCAAACATACCCAAAGTCGCATTTGGGGAGTTGACCACTCCATTCTTGTAACGCCATTAACTTACCTGTTAACTCTGGCCATGTGGACAAACATAGGTTATTGACGTAACAATTTTTGCCACGTGGATGAGCCTACATCAGTCTCGTTTATGACAAAACAATGAATTGAACTCCTAATTAATACTATTTAATACAACTAATTAAATCCCTAATGATTACATTAACAAAACAAATTTGTCCACGTGGCCAGAGTTGACGGGTAAGTTAACGGCGTTACAAGAATAGAGTAGTCAACTCCCCAAATGTGACTTTGGGTATTTTACCACTTTTAAACTTTGGGTACACGAGGGATTCTTTGACCAAACTTTGGGTATTTTCGCCGTCATTAACCCTAATTTTTAAAGATTTGAAACATCAATTTAATTAAAAAAAAATAGTTACCTGCAATACTTGATGCATGTGTGTAGGTAGGGAGACATTTAAATAATACCTAAAAGATGAATCCTAGACAGAAAATAATTTTCAGATCCATAGTCTTTAGAGAAGAAGAAAAGAGTAAATAAAAAATAGGTCATTTGGAGTTCACGACACCCTAAAGTAAAAGAGTAATACTATTTATCCATTTAAGACCTTATTGGGCCAAAAGTTAAATTGGTTAACTATTGGTCCATAAGGCCCAAAGCAAAGTGTGATAGCAAAACGTAATTCATATTTAAAGAAATCTATATATATTAAAAGGAAGAAACAACAAGTGACATGCCAAGTTGTGGTTAAGGAATTGAGAATTCAATTTTTTAAAGAGTTTAGAATTTCTTTCATGTCATAGAATTAAAGCATTGAGATTTTCATTTTTCTTAGAATTTTGTAATTTTTTTTTTGTGTCCACTTATTGCTCACTAAATGGTATGTTATGTAACTGCATGCATTCTTAATTTTAACGTGTAACCTTTCAAATACAAGTCATCTTTTTCATGCATTGATGAAACAATAAATGGTATGTGTGTAATTGCATGCATTCTTAATATTAAATGTGTAACCTTTCAAATGCAATGCACAACAAACAATTAAAATTAAGAATATATATATATATATAAGAAGTCACCTGTTGTTATATATAGCGCCATATATTCCAGTTTTCTTGTAAACTATAAAGACAGCAATCTTATCTAAAAATATTAGCTTAAAAGATACGTATTTTTCCGAGTCAATGCAGCCGAATATCACATACTTTCCGGGACAGTATTGTGCTCGATCAATATCATAGAATGACCGTTAACATAGCCAAGGAAATCAAGGGTAAACCTGTCAAAAAATAGTTTCGAGTGTTGTTTGTATATCAATTCTTCAAGATATCACACGAATACGAAAATAAACCCCTTAATTATATCCAAATAAAGTGAAGTGCTTAATTAACAAAATCACAACATCCACAAACTAATATTAAACCACTCTCTTCCCTTCATTTTCCCACCCCGATTGAATGCCTAATTCTAAACGATCACAAATCCCATTTCCATCATTTTAACAAAATAACAAAAAATCTCATTCTCATCCAATAATATAGTTTCACATATCAAAAAGAAGTATTCTTCTTTGTTTTCCAATAGCAACAAGAATATTGTGTATGTCAAGCACAAAAAGAAGAGAAGGATGGAAAATGACGGAGGACATCCATCGACGTCGTTGAAGAGCATTATGGGACTTCTACGGATCCGAGTCAAACGTGGCGTCAATCTTGCCGTCCGTGACGTCAATAGCAGCGATCCTTATGTCGTCATCAAGACGGCGAAACAGGTTTTGTTGTTGTTAAATGTTGTTAGTTTTCACAAAACCAAGAGTTTTATCATGGATAATTTACATCGCATTAGAATGAATCATAAAAAATATTTCTCCTCCCCGGTGCCCTATAGTAATTATGTTTGTTTTTGTATATGTAGAAAATATTTTAGGAAATAGTTAGTCAAACGAGAGCGCAATATGTCATTAATGCTAACTTTCTTGCTATATATATATATATATATATATATATATATATATATATATATATATATATATATGATTATATAATTACGTCCATCAATGGTGTAGAACCGAACAATAACGAGAACGATAGAACTTTCTGAATCAAGCTTTAAAACTGATTTTTTTTTTTTAAAAACACACTCTAAAAATCTGTCGATTGTTTTCTCCCATCTTAGAAGAAGAGGATGATCAAAGCCAAATAAAGAAATCAACGACGAGCTAGGAAATAAGAGCCACAATTATTGGACATCAAATAATGCATAGTAAAGTCACTATATATAGCTAAAAAAAAAAAAAGCAATAATAAACATAAACTTTTAGCGTAATTTTCCTTTGCTATATGTAATTAATTTGATTGATTCTTAAAACAGAAACTGAAGACTCGCGTGATAAGAAAGGATGTCAATCCCATATGGAATGAAGATCTAACTCTTTCAGTCACGGACCCAACTCTTCCGATCAAGCTGGTAATGACTCAATTTATAATCTCGTATGAGTCATACGAGATTGAGTGAGATTGTTTCCCGTTGTGTAATAGAACATTATGTAAGCTTGCACGACGGTTTACAACCGTTGTGATATACACAAGGACCGCGGCGAGACATGGCGTCCCCACGGCAGCTATACTTGAACGACGGTTAAATAACCGTCCAACTCAAAGCTAGTTATAAACATATATATTTGGCAGGGTTTTATCTGAAGCTGCTTCTTCCTGCTTCACCAATATATCTCAATTAATTTGAATAAAATTTAAGTACCTTAATTATATTTTTGTTGAACATTGTATCTTGGGAATAAAAATTTAAATACTCAACCACCTAAATTAGTTTTATTGAAAAATTGTTTGTTTGTTCTTATGTCCTTGAAGACGGTATACGATCACGACACGTTCACCAAGGACGACAAGATGGGAGAGGCGGAGTTCGAGATGAAAGAATACATCGAAGCGCTGAGAATGAACCTAAAAGGCCTCCCTGAAGGCACGACCATAGCGAGAGTCCAACCAAGCCGGAAAAACTGCCTGGCTGACGAGAGTTCGGTCGTTTGGAACAACGGCGAGATCGTCCAAAATATCTGCCTTCGACTAAGAAACGTCGAGCGCGGTGAAGTGGAATTGCAGTTGAAATGGACCGATCTTCCCGGTTGCAAGGGCCTATGCTATGAATCTTAAGTAAATAAAAAGCCAAGCTTTACACTTTGCTCTTATTATCGAGGTCTAACCCCAGCAAATCCTTGCTTGCGGATTTGGTTTTATTATGTCAAAAGATAATAAGCCATCTTGCTTGATATTAACTACTTGTGGTTTTGGTTCTAGATATATATGTGAATGATAACTCGATCATGAGACTCTTCTGTGACCTGTCTATGTATTAGCAGTGCTTTGCAGGGGAAAATAATGGTAATAATATATACTAACATTATGATGGAGGTATATATGGCTGTTTTAAATAAACTTATGACTGTGCATGGAGTTATATTTTGAGTGTAAAAAATTTGAAATTAAAAAATTACTAGGAAACTGTGAAAAATTCACATGGTAAGTCCGCGAATGATTGCAAACAAGGTGAACTTAAATTTTAGAAGGGTGGAGTTCGTATTTTTCCTCTCTCTCTTTCTACTACCTGAATTTAAAATGCCGGCAATAATTGACTCGCTAATCATTTTTTTTGGAGCCTACATGTAGTAACTTATCAGTGCTAACCGTTATTTTTTTATACTTTTTAATCGACTCGATTGTCACCAATTTTTCGTCACCGATTTATCGCACGGGGAAGTGAAAACAAAAGAGTTACTTTTCGAGGAAATTTTGAAAAATTAAGACGTTATAAATTATCTTATTTTCTCTGGACCCTAGTTTTCAGCCTCTTCTCTCTCTTCTCGCAAAAAGGCAGCCGCAATCTTCTCTATTTGACTGAAAATTAAGTTGGTTATTATTGATGTACAAATTCGTCTCGATTAAGAAACGACGCATTACGTTAATTAAATTTACGATCTAAGTAAATAAGCCAAAGTTGAGTGAATAAATAAATATTTACTAAGAAATAAAAAAAATAGGCCTAGTTGATTCCCATCACGAAAATGCCAAAGGAAATAGCTATGAACAAGGAAACACATAATCAAAGCCCATAAAATTTTCAAGAAGACGCAAAACCTTAAGGACTAAATAATCCAAATCCTACTAGGGACGGGTCAAGTCCCCGACCAGAAAATTAGGATTCGTAGACCAAGTTTCAAACAACTTTCCTCAGTCAACAATTCCAGCTCGGCGCAAGAACCGCTAGTCGTGGAAAACATGTTAGCTCGAAAACAAGTCAAGCACCTAATTCGGGGCCACAATCTCCAAAATTCCAGGATCTCCAACGGGCAGAAGGTGGCCTAATCCGCTACGCTCGACAAGCTTGAGTTCCGAAGAAAATCCCGAGTTGAACGCTACTAGGGGAGACAACTCCGGCCAAGAAACTGAATTTGGGACTTTGAGGACACGATTGTAGGAACAAGTGGCCCTGAATGAGGAAATGAGAAAACAAATCGAATTTCTCATGGCTAACCAAGTCCATCACGAACAACACCAAGCTTATTCAAGAAAGGAGTCCGGACAACACTCGGGCCGCAACGGCCGAGATCAAATTAACGCAGTCCATTTTGACTTCGCCGACCTAAACGACCTCCGAACCCTTGAAATAAACCTGCCCTCAGCTCCTTCAAGCACCACATGGAATGCCTTCGCCTCCTAGCGACGAGGCACAACAACATATCCAGAAACAAGCCTCGAGAACCAGCCCTTTTTGTTTTGGGCAACATGCTTCAAACCGGCATCCTCGAAGTCGCCACATGGGTGCTAGGGAATTCAGTCCCAACCAAACATGAGACGTGGGAACATGCAACCCGCGTGCTCCGACCAACATGTCCCACATACCCAATGACAGACATGCCGATCAAATCCTTCTAGCTACCATGGGTATGCCGAACCATCAGTTGAAAACAGTTTAGAGCTCGAATACCTCAAACGCACAATGAAGCTAATGTAAGGGGTTTGATTCACGCAAATCCCCTCTAATTAATAGTCGATCATTAAACACACGCGTAGGGTTGTGGACATGTGTCCTTAAACAAGTTGTTTTTCCCCTTATTGTAAAAGATTTTGACCATAGTCGTTGAATAAAATATGATACTTGTTATGTTAATCTTATTATAGTTTCTGGTAGAGTAAAATAGAATGTTTTTTCCATAGTTCATAAAGGATGCAATTATGTTATTATTATCACAACCGAGTCAATGTGAGGAAGAATTAATAATCATAATAGATGAACTTAAAATGTCTGTGACTTGATAGTGGGAGCTCATTAATCGGACAAATTCATTAATGTGAAAGAGTGATATAATCCTATTCTGGATTAAGTGTGTGTGTAACACTCACTAGAAGTGCATTATGTATGAAGCGACTTCATACTGGACTGGACCTGACTTAAACTCCGGAAGTTATCATATAAGACTGTCACTGATAACTTGGAGTTGAGTCACTAGTAGATGATTAAATGGATATTCGATCTAAGTCTTGAGTGACCTTGAGCCTGGACTGTTGACTTGATAGTTCTTTGATTTAACTGATAAGGAAAACATTTACTGTCGTTCCCAATGCTGCTATTTTGGGAACATGATAGTCAACAGATAAGGGTAGCTTGGTCATAGAAACGGACATCACATAGCTCTCTTCAGAGTCAAGATGATTCCCTTGATTGTTAGATGTGAGAAGTGAGACGTGTTGGACATATGTGTCCTTAAACAAGATATTTTATCCATTTGTAAAAGATTATGACAAGTCGTTGAATAAAGATGATACTTATTATGATAATCTTATTATAGTTTTTGGTAGAGTAAAATAAAATGTTTGATCCTTAGTTCATAAAGGATGCAATTATGAATTATTATCACAACAGAGTCAATGTGAAGAAGAATTAATAATCATAATAAATGAACTTAAAATGTCCGTGACCTGATTAACTGGGTGGGAGCCCATTAATCGTATAAGGTCATTAATGTGACTAAGTGACAATCCTATTCTGGATTTTGTGTGTGTCACACTCACTAGAAGTGCATTAAGTATGAAGTGTCTTCATACTGGACTGGACCTGACTTAAACTCCGGAAGTTATCATATAAGACCGTCACTGATAACTTGGAGTTGAGTCACTAGTAGATGATCAAATGGATATTCGATCTAAGTCCTGAGTGATCTTGAGTCCAAGCTGCTGGCTTGATTGTCGGTGGTGAGAAGTGAGAGGTACCCGTGCGCAACTTATGAATCGAAACCATAAGTGGGTTACTCATAATATTACTGACTGAGTCAAGGATGAAAATGCAATGAGGGGCATAACGGTAGAAACCGCCTGCTCGTGTGTGGATCATCAAGTGAAAGATCAATAACCCGAATTTGATTGTATCAATGGACACCCTGCTGTTATAAAGGGAATAATATATACCGTATCACTAAAGAGTGCAGCCTCGGGTCTATAGTGGAATCACTTCGAGGTTTGACGAACAACTAGCAGTTCGTTGGAGCTTAAGTGATACGGGTCCATGGTCCCCAGGATAGCTCCATAACGGATGATACGTACGTGATTAAAATACATTCTGGATAATGTTTAATCATTTGGCTTGACTTATAAAACTGAAAGGTCTTTGGCAGACGTCCGATAGTTTTATCGTTAGCATGGCAGAAGTACCATATTTTGGTACACGAAATTAACTGATAAAAGAAAGTTAGAATTTAGATTTTATATCAGCATCATGTTGTTGGAAATTAAATTCTAAGCAACTTTGCTTATTGAACCGAGTCATTTCGACTTACGGTTAGTGATTTATGGATTTTCTAAGTTTATGATCGGTTCGATAAACTTTGAAATTAAATCACATGTCACGAATTTAAATGATGGTGTGGCACCATGACATTTTAATGTGTGATATTGAGATCAGGAAATATTAATATAATTTAATTATTTGGATTTAATTATTAATATCTTATTAATAATTAATTAATAATTAATAGATTTATATTAATAAATAAAAATATATATTTATATATATTTATATGTGTAAATTCGAATTAGGGTTTCATGATATGAAACCCTAGCTAAATTCGAATGGTATGATTTGGTCTTTCCAAATTTGCGGCATAAGTACTAAATATTTTGGTATTTTAGCAAATCCCTAAAATCAATATTATCCATTGGATCGGTTATGATTTAATATCAACCGTTGGATTAGGATATTGATAAATTCGAAATTAATAACTTGGTGACCAAGTTTCATTTTTCGAATTTGGTTAATTAATTATATCCGTTAGATCGATCTAAGATTTAATTTTTACCGTTGGATTGAAAATTAATTACATATTTTTATATATTTTTCGAATTATGGTTTATGGATAAATTCGAAATTGTTTTTAATAAATCTTTTTATATTTGATTTTATCCTAAACTAATTTGATCCATTAGATCGGTTTAAAGATTTATCTCAACCGTTGGATCTAGATAATGATAATTCGAATTTTAATATATATATATATATAATTCGAATTTTATAAAGATAAGAAGATAAGATTGGATTTTTGATTTTATCCTAATCTTTCTTATTTAATTAAATCCCTAATTAATTATATCCATTGGATTTAGATGAGATTAAATCTGGACCATTGGATTAAGATAATTAATTATATTTAATATATGAAATTCGAAAATTAGGGAGGGAATTTCTCCAATTCGGTTACGGTTTGAGCGTATAAATAGGAGGCTCATTCTACACATTTTTCACACCTTTCCCCAGAGAAAAATTCGAACTCTCCCTCCCCCTCAGGGTCTGCGAATTTTCTCTCTGATATCTCTTTTCTGGTTCAGCTTAGGAGACTATTTCTTCGGAAGCTTAAAAAGAACCATCAGTTAAAATTTTGCGACGGAGTCCTGCCGGCGAAGCCCATGCTTCGGTACGAGGATTCCAGGAGAATATCCCGGAAGATCACGGGAGTTTCCCTCGGCACCGGCGGAGCCCTGCCTGATTCAGAACGCGCAGCCGGAAGTCGTCAATAGAGGTACGGCCTTATGCATTGGGTTAATAAATGCAACCATTTACTGCTTTCTATTTATTTCCTATTATGACTAGATTATTAACAATGATATATGAATATTAAATTACATAATATTTATCAGATCTTGGAAATCGTTATTATCCGATATCCGGACCGTTGGACGGATAACAAATTATTCCGCTTTAAATTAATTTTTAAATGTTATTCGGACTGTTCGAAGGTACAATTCGTGATAATTTTCAAGGAATCCGAGACGTGATTCCCAACAAGACGCACTCGTGCGCAACTTATGAATTGAAACCATAAGTGGGTTACTTACAATATTACTAATTGAGTTGATGATGAAAATGCAGTGAGAGGCAAAACGGTAAAAACCGCCTGCTCGTGTGTGGATCATCAAGTGAAAGATCAATAAACCGAATGTGATTGTATCAATGGACACCTTTTTATAAATGGAATAATATATATATTGTATCACTAGATAGTGTAGCCTCGGATTTATAGTGGAATAACACCGAGGTTTGACGAACCATTAATAGTTCGTTGGAGCTTCAATGATACGGGTCCATGGTCCCCTGGATAGCTCCGGAACGGACGATACGTACGTGATTTAAACATACGATATGTTTTATCATTTGTCAGGATTCATAAAACTAAAGTCTGTGTCAGATTTTGGAAGTTTTATTTTTGACGTGGCAAAAGTACCAAAGGTTGGTGCTGAAAATTTAAATGACAAAAGAAATTAGAATTTGGATTTTTCATCAACTGAAAAGTTGTTGAAATATTATTCTAATAAACTTTTCTTTTGAAACCGAGTCATTCGACGTACGGTTTGTGATTTAGGTAATTTCCAAGTTTATGATCGGTATCGCTAAACTAAGAAATTAAATCACATGTCAGGAATTTAAATGATGCACCATGACATTTAATGTGTGATATTGAGATCAGTGAAATATAATATAATATAATTATTTGGATTTAATTATTAATATTCTTATTAATAATTAAATAATAATTAATAGGCTTATATTATAATAAAATATAATTTGCTTGGTTCGGATTTTCCAAAATCTATACAAGTTTGCTTGGTTTGGATTTTCCAAAATTACGGTATAAATACTTAAGTTTAGGTATTAGTGAAAAACCCTAAAATTAAATTGGTTCATTAGGTCGGTGAAGATTTAATCTCAAACGTTGGATCATGATAATCAATTTGGAAGCCCGAATTCGAAAATGACTTGGTGACCAAGTATGGATTTCGAATATGGTTAATTAATTACATCCATTGGATTGATTTAGGATTTAATCTTAACCATTGGATTGTAAATTAATTAACATGTATATATGGCATGTATAAATTCGAATTGATTAAGAGGGATGTCAAATTTTATTGCCTGGTAATCAGGCTTGAAGAGTTGACTTTGTCCTAAATTAATATGGTCCTTTAGATTGGTTGCGGAATTAATTCCAACCATTGGATCTAGCTTATAATTGATTTCGAATTTTTCATATGCATACATAGGGAATTCGAATTCTCTTATATAAGGAAGTGATTGGATAATTGATTTGTTCATGGTTTCCCTATTTAGTTAAATCCCTAATTAATTAGAACTATTGGATCTTTGGTGATTCAATCTTAGCCATTGGTTTGGAAGGATAAATTATATTTACCATATATAGAATTCGAGATTTAGGGAGGGAAGCTTCCTCGAGCCTATAAATAGAGAGCTCATTCTACACATTTTACACACCTCTCCCAAGAGCAAGAATTCGATTTATCTCTCTCTCTCTAGAGTCTGTGAATTTCTTAGCCTCTGATATATCTTTTCAGATACGTACGTGATCGTAAACTTGGAAAATTATCTAAATAAAAAAACGTACGTCGAAACGACTCGGTTCCAAAAGCAAAGTCTCTTAGAATTTAATTTTCAACAACTTTGCAGTTGATGAAAAATCTAAATTCAACTTTTTTTATCAGTTAAATTTCCAACACCCAAGTTTGGTACTTTTGCCACGTCAAAAATAAAACTTCCAAAGTCTGACACAGACTCTAGTTTTATGAATCCTGACAAATGATAAAACATATCGAATGTCTAAATCACGTACGTATCATCCGTTTCGGAGCTATCATGGGGACCATGGACCCGTATCATTGAAGCTCCAACGAACTGCTAGTGGTTCGTCAAACTTCGGTGTTATTCCACTATAAACCCGAGGCTGCACTCTCTAGTGATACAGTATATATTATTCTCTTTATAGCAAGGTTTCCATTGATACAATCAAATTTGGGTTATTGATCTTTCACTTGATGATCCACACACGAGTAGGTGGTTTTTACCGTTTTGCCTCTCATTGCATTTTTATCCTCAACTCAGTTAGTAATATTCCGAGTAACCCACTTATCGTTTCGATTCATAAGTTGCGCACGGGTACCTCTCACTTCTCACCACTAACAATCAAGGGAATCATCTTGACTCTGAAGAGAGCTATGTGATGTCCGTTTCTATGACCAAGCTACCCTTATCTGTTGACTATCATGTTCCCAAAATAGCAGCATTGGGAACGATAGTAAATGTGTTCTTTAACAGTTAAATCAAAGAACAATCAAGTTAACAGTCCAGGCTCGAGGTCACTCAGGACTTAGATCGAATATCCATTTGATCATCTCGTAGTGAATCAACTCCAAGTTGTTAGTGACGGTCTTATATAACAACTTCCGGAGTTTAAGTCAGGTCCAGTCCAGTATGAAGTCACTTCATACTTAATGCACTTCTAGTGAGTGTGACCCACACACTTAATCATGAATAGGATTATCACTTAGTCACATTAATGACCTTATACGATTTAATGGGCTCCCACCCAGTTAATCAGGTCACGGACATTTTAAGTTCATTAATTATGATAATTAATTCTTCCTCACATTGATTCGGCTGTGATAATAATAACATAATTGCATAATTTATTAACTATGGAACAAACATTCTATTTTACTCTACCAGAAACTATAATAAGATTAACATAATAAGTAACATCTTTTATTCAACGACTTTGGTCAAAATCTTTTACAATTAGGGAAAAGACAGCTTGTTTAAGGACACATGTCCAACATCCAGGAGAATATCCCGGAAGATCACGGGAGTTTCCCTCAGCATCGGCGAAGCCCTGCCCAGTTCAGAACGCGCAGCCGGAATCGTCATCATCTGAGGTACGGCCTTATGCATTGGGTCAATAAATGCAAACCTTTATTTATAGTTTATTTATTTCGTATAGACTAGATTATTAATAATGAATTTATGAAAAGTTAAATTGCTAATAATTTATCAGATCTTGATTTTTGGTCATTATCCAATGTTCGATCCGTTGTACGGATAACAAGTTTTCCGCTTTAAATATTTTTAAATTGTTACCCGGACGGTTCGATGGGATAAATCGTGATAACATTACCGGGAAATGTAATGAATTTCCCAACTAGGGTAACCTTTAAAAAAATATTTTTACAAGAATTAGAGTCCTATACCAATAATTCCCATTACCCTATCCGGTTATGTATAATTCGAAAATTAAGTATCCTGATCGTGACCTAATTTTTTTGATTTATTTCCTTTTCAAAAATGAATTGATTAAGCTTTGAGTATTTAATAAGTAATTATCACGATCAATAAATCAATTTGGTACCTTTTTTTGATTCACGATTCTGATGCGTGTAGAGGGGGTTTTTCACCACTTTTTTCCAGTCACAAAGACAATCATCAAATAACAAATAAATAACAACAAATGATGAATATCTCTGTTTTATTATAATTTCCTAAATGAGCTCGGTTTTTCTTCCGTTGAATAGCTGGACAGATGAAGGATCATGAGCCTCGGGTCGGTTTTCTTCTGTTCTATTACAAGGTTTCTTTATCTCTTTTTCGGGTCTTTTTCCTCTCTTTTTCCCCGAACCCCCCAAATGAGGCCTTACCTGCCTTTTATAGAGTTTACGATTTACATTATGCCCCCTAGCATTTTTCCCGCCTTTTCCCTTTTTAATCATTCGCCTCCCAGAGTGATTCGATGGAAGGCATGGCGGATTTCTGCTTTACGTCGCTTCCGAGCAGACTGTCATTTTGGGTAGGTGAGCTTCATTAAATGCATGTCCCTTCAGCCGTCATCGGGCCTTGCAAGCCCCGGTGCTGACACCTTTTATCGACTGGGTAGGTGAGCTTCATTAATGCACGTCCCTTCGGCTGTCATCGGGCTCTGCATAATCATCATGAAGAAATCCCTCGTCGAGTGTGACGGGACACTTCTTCGCAACTTGCTTTTATTTGGCTGTGCTTCCTCGCGATCAAACCTCCTCGGGGATGATCCTCCTCGGGAATAATCCCCCTCGCGGTAGAGCTTCCTCGGAGATTATCCTCGTCGGAGATAATTCCCTCGGGTGATGAGCTTCCTCGGAGATTATCCTCGTCGGGGATAATCCCCCTCGGGGATGAACTCCCTCGGAGATTATCCTCGTCGGGGATAATCCCCCTCGGGGCTGAACTTCCTCGGAGATCATCCTCTTCGGGGATAATCCCCCTCGGGGTTGAACTTCCTCGCCCCCTTTCATGTCGTTTGTGGGCAAAACGACACGAGTTGTGTTGAGGATGGATTTGACCAAATCCGACCTTAACAATGTGCAATTCTGATATTCGCTCTATCTCTGTCTTCTCGTTCTTGACTCTATGCGATTTTCTTTCTTTGAATTTCTTCTTGATTAAATCTTTGAAGATTGCTCCCACGAGTCTTCCGATGTATTCTCCGTATCTTGACCGCCGGGATGTGTAGGCTCCAACTAAATAAAACTCTAAACCCTAAATCAAATTCTCTGGGATTTTAGACCCAGAGAAAATCGCAGAAAGCTTGAGAGAGAGAGGGCGATTATTCTGAAGAATGTGAGCTATGATTTCAGGTTTCAGGAGTCCCCTATTTATAGGTAAAGGTTCAACCGCTTTAGACCAACTTGAGAGATTATCTCAACCAATTAGAGATATTCACTCTAAGATTTTATTTAATGATTAAATCAAATAAAGAATACATAAAAAATAAATCTTTCAGTTAATATCACATAAGATTTATTAAATCAAATCTTAATATTTTCAAGATTATATTTAATTAAAATCAAATACCTCATTATTCAAATTAATTTAATAATTTTCTTATTTAAATATTTCAAGAATTAATTCCAATATTTAATTTTGTCTCATTTTCGATTTATATAACAATGTCCTTTACAGCCCTAGGCTGAAAACTGTTATTGTCATAAATCTAAAACCGTTTGTCAGAATGACACGATTCAAAAAGATAAATTCATAAGAATTTAATTTCCTACAACCCCAGGGTTGTGCCAGAATTAAATGCATCTATCTAGGTTTTGCATTTCACCAAAATATTAGTACTTTTGCCATATTTTGGGTAATGAATGATACTTGTGACTATAGTCACAAATTATTTCTGATCGGTTTTATTTTATGTTATAAAACATAATATTTGTGGTGTCGAACTTATGGAGCTACAAAGGGGATAAATGGACACACGTACATAAGCTTCAGTGAAAGTGAAGTACTTTCACCAACTTCGATTACATTCCACTATAGCTTGAAGTTGAACTCTTTAGTATGCGTTAATTATATCTTCTTGACTCAGGAGTCAATTGATTCAATCAGATTGGCATAATCGAATTTTTCATATTATTATGATTCTCGACTTACTCAGATGATTCCCGTATACCCTTTTAGACGACACCACCTCATTTCATGATTATTGCAAATTACTCACTTAACGGTTTATTAAGTCGTCAAGTTACGGACGAGTACTAATTTGCTTCCCACAAATCACAATAAGAAAATCACAAAGTTATTATCCATAGTTAAGATTAAAAGTTCCCACTAATAATCTTAACTATGGACACGTTTAGTTTAGTTATGTTATATTTTGCCGTTAAACCTTCTCACATAGACCCAGTGTGATAACATATCACAATTGCAAAATATAACAACTAAGGATTCAAAACATTCATTATATTGATAAGAATAACTGAACAAGATTGTCATTGATATATAAACCTATTCTTTAATAACGAAGGAATGACCATAAACTTATACAAGTGACATTAACATCTGAATTATAGGGCATATTTACCAGATAACGTAAGTACGCAGGCAGGGAAAACAGACCAAACAAAAGAGCACGAATCGATGTATATGAGTTTGAGCGATTACGCGCTATACTTTGATCATGTGTTGTTCAACAAAAGATGAAAAAGCATGGTGTAAACCCACAAAAAAAATTGGACACCACATAAGAAACTACATGGTACTTCGAGCTTGCCTAAAGGAGAAGTACTCTAACGGGGAACTAGGCGACATTTCAATCGAAAATGACCAAAAGCAAGACGGGAAACAGCCTGAGCACGCCCCCCAGTAACAAGGCAATTCCCAAAATGCCACTAGAAACAATGGGTAGAATCAACTTGCCCGCAGTACAAATAATCCAAACAAGAAAGGAATAGTACACCTGATTGAAACCGAATATGAAACCAACGAGCCGGAAGAAACGACATCTGAATCTAAAATCCAAGAACCTGTAAAAAGGATCCATGTGATTATAGAAGGATCCTAGTACTGCGCCAAACAGTGAACTCAATCAAAGCCCACCAAAAGAGACTGCAAGCAGAACCCGTGATCGTCCCCCGAGAAGAACCGTACCACGTGATCACTTTCCAAGACAGCGAGACCGCAACTCAGACCGGCTTCTCGACGACACACTAGTTCTTATACTTTCAATCTTCAACTTCGAAGTGGAAAGAATCGTGGAAACAACGAGAGTTATGTCGACGCTATATTCGTGAGCAATTTAATTGCAATGGATGTTAATGAAACATAAATAACCTGGATGTATGTACCCTTGACGAGATTTAACAGCGAGACTGTAGACGCGATCGGCACGGTCTAATTAACTATATCCGCCGGTGGGGTGAAAAATATCGTAAACTTTGTGGTAATGGACTACCCTTCGGCTTACAATGTCATCCTAAGGAGACATCGGACACACTTAATGAAGGTTAAACCATCCACCTAAAACTGAACGATCTCTTTCCGAACACCGTTCGGAGGCCGAGAGTTTAGGCGTAACCAAAGACAGGCTCATATTTTTTATATGCGTAACTTCCGACTGTCCCAATCATCCCAACTCCAACTAGACGACTTCGAGGATGCTTAATAACAGTTATTGTTGATTGAGGAAAAAGAGGAGCAGTTCTAGGAAGGGAGTCGACGATAACGACGGCCCCAACTCGGGACGAACCATGTTCAGATAGATCCGCACAATCTCAAACACAGAGTTAGAATGTGGGTCGGCCTGTGCAACAACGTCAAAAAGAAACTCATCAAATTCCTCACCAGAAATAGGAAATGCTTCGCGTGGTCTCACAAGGACATACTGGGAATTGACCCGAGCATAACTTCTCATCGCCTCAATGTTGATCCCAGCTAAAAACTGGTGAAGCAAAAAAGACGAAAGCTGGGTCTTGATCGGTCCAAATCAGTGAATGAAGAAGTCATAAAAGTACTGAAAACTGGTTCTATTCGGGAGGTCAAATACCTGCACGGGCGGGCAAATACAATAGTAGTAAAGAAGAAAATGGAAAGGCACAAGTTTGCATAGACTTCACCGACCTAAAAAAAGTGTGCCCAAAGATAGCTTCCCGATGCCCCACATCGACCGCTTAGTCGAAGCAACGCGTGGGCATGAATTACCATCATTCGTGGACGCATTCTCCGAATACCACCAGATACTGATGCATTCATAAGACCAAGAAAAACTGCATTCATAACCGATTGAGGTATCTACTGATACAAAGTAATATCTTTCGGACTAAAAAACGCAGGAGCTACGTATCAAAGATTAATCAACCAAATGTCTGCTGAGCAACTTGGCAAAACTATGAAGCTCTACATTGATGATATGCTAGTAAAATTCACTTAGGCAGTTGATCATGTATCCCACTTGAAACAATGCTTCGGGATTCTCAGGAAATATAAAATGAAGCTAAATCCGACTAAATGTACTTTTGGCGTAATACAGGAAAATTCCTTGGCTACCTGGTCACTCAGCGAGGAATAGAAGCTAACCCCGATCAAATCAAAGTTTCCAGGACATGCCCTCTCCCAGGAATGTCAGAGAAACGCAAAGACGGACTGAAATGATTGCGGCTCTCAATCAATTTATATCTCGGTCAATGGACAAATGTCTACCTTTCTACAATTTGTTGAAAGGCAACAAGGAGTTTGAAGAAGCATTCAGAAAGCTAAAAGAGTATCTTTCCACTCAGCCAAACCGTTTTTTTTTTACAAGACGTGACACGTGGGTTCGGTCCGGCCCGGTCCATTTGACACCAACGCGAAATTAATAAAACTAAAATATCGATAGAATATAATTGACCAATAAGATTAAAAACCGAATCCTAAAACTCTAGTAGCTTAAGCGTTCCATTGATTTTTGTGTGTGTAAATAAGGGAACGATATTGCAGGGAAGGGCAAATACAGACGTGACAGGCCCACAAAGCATTGTCCTCTCAACGGCCGACCGAGCACGACTAAGTGGCAGACAGACAAGCCTAACGTCTCTCTCTGATTTTGATAAAGACAACACTGACGTTACTGCCCAATCTTTAGTGCTTTGTTTTGCATAAACTCTAATGAGCTACGTAGTTAGCTAGGCATCTCCCACTAACTTAGATAAAGCAATTTGCTTCTCCCATACAAGTGCGTGCGTACATTATATTCTCCTCTATAAATCATTGTTATCACCACCACAAAATAACAAGCCATGCATCTTCATTATAATCATGGACCATTTTCTTATTTTGGCGTATTTCTTTCCTTTTCCCAATTCCCACCAATATTTCATTAAGGACCCAAGATATATATATATATATATATATATATATATAAACTTGTTCTCATGCACCAAATTACCACTAACATCAAGTCACTAACAATGTACATGACCACTATTTGATAAAAAAAATGTGGTATCATTCTGCTAGGACAGACACATATATCTATCCATATATATATAGTGTGTCAAAAGTTAGGGAAAATAGTAGTGTAAGTACCCGAAATCTTCAATTTATCAAATTTTTTTTTTTTTCTGATGGCGAAAGTTTTCAATTTTTTTTTCTTGTCTCTCCAATCTCATTCTGTCACTTTTATGTCGACAAATGATAATGAGCGTCACGTGTCATACATGTAGCCTTTGTAGGATTATCGCGGCATAAATACCCGTAATATTTCAACTGACTCTAATAAGTTTTCATTCCTTTTTTAGCAAAAAAAAAAAAGTTATAATACTCTAAATTTGTAGTAAATCAAAGTCATGTGACATCCACTTGACCGCCACCCACGTAACCACGTAGCATGCCATGTCATTCGACTGCCATGTGGCATGGAACATGACATGTTTTTATAATTATTTTGATTATTTTCTTATAAAAAGTTTAATACACTTCGTGTCTCTCTTTATTTTGAAATGTTTACTTTAATTAATTTTATATATTTATTTTTATTAGAATAGTAATTTTAATATATTTATTCTGATTTATCTTCTTATTATGTTTATCAAATCTTCCAATCGTTTTCATACCCCATTCTGTCACTATAAGTAATATAAATCCCTGTTGGATCTTGATGGTATATTATATATATATGAACATATATATATAATATTTAGGTTAATCCCTACAAAAATTCTAATACTTAAAAAAAAATCTATTAATTTCAATTTTTTTTAGACAAAATTCCAATTCACTGATTTTGTATCCTCATTGGTACTTCTGTTTCTATACATGATGATAATGAGAAACAAATTATAGTAAAAACAGTAGCGAATAGATTCGATGATACTTATCGAAATAATCTTGGGTTGACGAGCACCGGCTTGTCGCATTGAACCGGAAAAAGTGTTCTTGATATCTGTAAAAAGAGAAAACCGTTAGCGATTCCCGAGACGCGTTGGACGCTCTCCTTAAAGCTTTATTCGCCTCTTCTACGTGCTTGAGGTTCGTTAGGCGATTAGCTTCCCAGAATATAACGGGACGACCGGGAACTCCGTAGCACTTCGAAGTCCGCCGGCGAACCGAACATTCATGAACTCCGTTACCGAAAGACTCACGACAAGAAAAAATGGGAAGCATGAAAAATTGAGTTTGCAGAGTGAAAAACCGGGAAGCAAACTCGTATCTAGAGAGGTTTTCGGAAATAGATTTTACAATTGGTGTATCAAAATGGGTCGAGGTCACCGCCATTTTATAGTAGCGGGATGGAAACATTGAATTGATTTCTAATCAATTCTATAACGGCTAATAATAAATTGCAATTAATCCGAAACGTAATAAATTGAATTCAATATTCATAACGGACATAATCAATATGACCGTTTTACGTAACGTTTTAACGTCGGAACATATCCCGGTAATTGGATAGAGCATTTGTCTCGAGTGTTTGACATTTTGACCCGTTCGATGCTATCTCAATTTTATTTAACTGCAATTATTTCCAACAAAAAATTCCGTCTTCCACCGTTACCCATGCCACGTGTCACTCAAACATGGCTTTTTCAGTATTGGGTTTAATCTTGGCAAAAGTCCCAATCTTTTCAAAAAATGGACATGTAAGTTCCAATTCTTTTATCACCCAAACAGCTTCTAATTCTCTATTTTTGTCTCCTCATTTCACTTCCGACATAATTTCCTTCATTCACTGTGACATCGTGCCACGAGTCACTCAGATGAGACTTTTTAGTATTTAATTAAAACGTTTCCAACAATTATTTATTTTAAAAAAATCTGTTAGTAAATGTGTAGCTTGGGACGAGGCCACAAGGATTCTAAACCTCTGTCTCGAGGGTTAGAATCGGCAAAGGATGAGGATGGGGGTTCTTCAGAAGCTCCACAACCTTTTTTGTGGCTCCAATGAGGACAAGTTCATTCGTCAGACTCGACAGAGGTACGGATAGGAGGTGCTCTACTTGGCGTCCATGTACTTATATTTTCCAAGAGGCGAAAAAATAGCTACAACTTAGGCAAAACATTTTTGGTTTGCCGAAGTGTTAAAATGGTCGATTGAGTATTGTGTTAGGTCGTTTCTCGCAAAATCTGCAGGGATTCAGACCATCATTTTGGTTCCCACTAATATGAGTGTGCTTGAATTGGGTTCGGTGCGATGTGTGGCTACAAGTTTGGAGCTTTTGGAGTCTTTGAGCTTTGATGTTCTCTTCTCCGTCCTCTCTTCTCAGCCAGTGTCGTCTCCAATGGTGATGGCTAAGAAGAAGAACGATGATGGTAACGTGAAGCTGGAAAGCTCAGGGATCATAATTGAGAGTAAGGATGGAGTGCCGAAGATGTTTGGGCAGGATTTGAACTCGTGAGAACTTTGTGAGGCCTCATTTCCGAGAATGATTAGGCGTAAGAAAGTTGGATGATCAAAGACAACTGTGTATGTACCTAAACTGGAGCAAGATTGTTTTTTCAAGCCCCAAAAAACAACATAATCCATGGTTCGAAAATTTTCACGGAAGTAAAATGATAAGACAAAACTAGAGAGTTAGAACTTTGTTCGGGTAAAAAAAGAATCGGAACTTAGAAGTCCAGTTTTTGAAAGTATTGGGACTTTTCTTGGGCTTAACCCTTTATTAAATACTGAAAAAGCCTCATCTATGTGACATATGTAATAGTGGAGGACTAAACTTTTGATGGAAGTGCCAACGAGGATAGAAAACCAGAGAATTGAAACTTTTGTCGGGCAAAAATAAAATTGAAATTGTTATGGGTATTTTCAGACCCAGAAAAATTTAGGCCTATATCAAATAGCGTACCCAAAAATAGGGCCCAAAATGATTAAAAGCCCAAAAAGTATGAGCGCCCTAGAAATAAGCGCACTAGAAATGGGCGCACTTGAAATGAGCACCCTTGAAATGAGCGCCGTAGAAATGAGCACCTTGAAATGGGCTCCTTGGAAATGGGCGCGCTTATTTTTTCACAACAATTATTTAATTGCCCAGGGGCCTAATAAAGTTATTTTTAATTGCTTAGATGCCCCTGGACCATTCTATAAATAGAAGCCCATTTCACTCAAACGCTCTCTAGAGCGATTAAATCTCTCAACGCTCAATTTGAACTACGTGATGACCTAATCCATGTAAAATGGGTACGTAGGCATCCTCGTCACACGAGGTCCGGCATCATATATTATCAAACTCCGTCTTTTTTATATTCTTAAGCATATCAACGAAGGCGGAGAATTAAGTTTCAAGTCCAATTTGACCGCAAGCGGACATTGGACACGACCCAAAATTAAGACTTGAGCCGCTTTACTGTTGATCCATTTTTTGGCATTAACAGAAATTAACAGATCTATTTTTAAAAATATTGAGATTTTTGCCGGGATTAACTTTTTTATACGTATTGTGCTTGTATAAGTACATACTGTACATGTGTAAATGATCATGACATGAGTACTCATGCCTATTAACAAACCAATATAAATCCACGACGAATGTTATATGGATCACATCATTAATATATTATTATTACGGTCCATTCACGTGTGGGTCTAAAAAGCAACAAAATCAATAATAATAAATTCTAAAGTGATTTATGATCTAACATCCCATTAATCCATTAAAATATTGTGTTACCTATATTTTAGCTAATCAGGATATTGGGCTCAATTATTAATGATACAATGATTTTGATGCCATATAGGCCAACTTAGCCCCGAATTTGTCCTATATATAATAATGTATATACTTATATGAAAATACATATGTATATAATAATAGAATGTGTGTCAATTTAAAGCACGATGTAAATTGCATAGAATTACTAAAAAGAAAGAACTTATTTCTCTCGCATTAAAAACGACCTTTCCTAAGGTGAATGGTCATCTTTGATTCCAAGCTGCTACACAAACTTTACAAGTTATTGAATCTGAAAATTATGTTGTTTGGAAAATTTCTTTGAAGTAATTACTTGGCTATATCTTGCTCCATCACTAAATATATAGGGATAATTACCATAAAAGTAATAACATTTTGACCAATTGAAATGGCAAGAGCCTAAAAATAAAATATAGCAACAAAAGTACCAGAAATTAATATATGAGAGAACATATTTTTTCGTTTAATATTTTTGACGAACATTGCTCAATTTTTTAACAAGGATTTAGTGACAGTGAGGATAATGGATATACAAACAAACGCTTGCTTGTAAACCCATTTAATTATACACATTAGGACTAGCCCACCTCGAGTCATTTGGGCCATGACCTACACACTACATCTTAAAAAGAGGAAGAAAAAATTGTTATTTAAATATTTATTTGTGGCGATCCAAATTTTCAAAGTCGTCGGTTCTTTGACTACGTAAATTTTGCTAAGAAAATCATGGCAATTTAAAAGAAACGAAAAAGTAAATATAATAGTTTAAAACTTTAAATATTTTACGAGAATTTCCATTCGAAACAAAATG
The DNA here is from genome assembly GCA_954871525.1 of Parietaria judaica. Classification (NCBI taxonomy): domain Eukaryota; kingdom Viridiplantae; phylum Streptophyta; class Magnoliopsida; order Rosales; family Urticaceae; genus Parietaria; species Parietaria judaica. Next base: position 4,304,913 of record OX940867.1, read on the forward strand.
AGTACGATATTAAATTGCAGAATACGTCTTCATAATTAAAACATAAAACAAAAGTACCAAACACATTTTTAAAAAGTAAAATTAGAATTTAGAAGATTTGAACATATAAGTACTAGGGCCTTGTTTATATTGCATATGAACATGTTAGTTTTTGGTGATGCATATGTTGGATGATTATTAGAGATCGAAGACGTCCGGGCTTGAATAACGCATGAACACGCTTTCCTTATAGTATTTCGAGCACCTCCGAGAACGTCTAGAGGTCTACAATGCAAGAATACCGCAGGATACGACAAGCCTTAAATCGTACTGCACAAGACGTTTGTGAAGCACGAAATAGGCAAGAACAGTTTCTGGAAATTGTTGAGAGAGATTTTGGTATTCTGTATATCGAGTTCTGTATCGTATGTATTGTTCTATTTTTAAACTTGAAATATGGAGAGTGTTTTATAGGCAAAAGTAATTGTCATTTCTAAAGGTAGCGACCCTTTTGAAAAGACAGTAACCGACGAAAACCGCCCTATAGCCGTTACCTCTACCGCTATACGGAAGTCGTTACCGCTAGCCAAGTAATAGCTACCGCTAGTAGTCATTACCTTTACCGCTAGCCAAGTAACTGCTACCGCTAGTAGCCATTACCTCTACCGCTATGCGAAAGTCATTACCACTAGTCAGGTAATTGCTACCGCTAGGCGAGAATCGCCGCGAGAGAGCCTAAGCCGCTCGCCCCGATGCGACGTGCTTAAGTGCCTCAAGTGCGTCTACAAGGCGCCACTGGTGCCTCTACGCCCACGCCCACGCCCCCGATCCCGAGCCGGAGCCGGAGCCAGTGTCGCCGGTGGCAACACCGGCGGGGTTGGCGTTGCGAGAGAACAAAGTGGCATGATCTCGCCACCTCGCCTCCGCATCACACTCCACATTGTAAAACACTAGCTCAACCTCATGTTGAGCTTGTCATGAATACCACTCTATTTAAACACCACCAACTCTTTGTGTTTAATCAATGTGGGACTCTTCTCATTCCCACACTCTTCAACAACTAAGTCTTTATTAGAACATTATTGGACATGCATTTATTGATGCATTTATTCCAACAGCATAGACGTTATATATGTATATATATATATATGTTAATCTACGAAAAATATATTAACGTAGAACCTTGTCCCCAGGGTAAGACCCCGTGGTCGCGTGGGCGGTGGAAGGTGGAGTCAACAGGGTTGACTAATATCTGGACTAAGTTAAAGGCGACATCGTCGTCTCTGGCGAGGCTTCGAGCTGTCCTGATGGCGATTGACTTAGCAAGAGTGAATGCTCAATATTAATAGGGGTGTTAGTGAAGTACTAAGTTTGGGCTTCCTCTACGGGAGAGTCAATGCAGTGGTGGTGACAAAGAAGAGTTGGTGTTTAATGATATATAATGTCGGACCTATTATACAGCGAGGTTGTCTACATATTCATCTTTCAGGGATCAAGTCATAACGTAGTTCATATGTTAGAGGTACGTACCTAAGCTTTCTTGAGCAAGCTAAAAGCTGATTAAGGAGACGGGGGTCTCTAGCAAGGGTTTGAACCGTCACTTGTGGCAAGTGGATAGAGTGAGTGCCTAAACTCCCAGAGAGAATTCTAGAGAGATAAGCTCTCATCTAGAAAAGGAAAGTGTGTAAAAAATTGTGTGGGTAAAAGGGTGGCAAAAAAAAAAAAGGTGGAAGGCCCAACCTATTTATAGGAAAATAGGCTGACCACATCTCCTTGATTTAGGAGAATTTAATAACGAATATTCCTTATTAATTCCCCCTAGAAAATAAGCGCATCACCTAGGCATGAAGAGAGGCTTTCCGTTGTCCTCGTGCCAGGTGCGGTGGTCGTTGGGCGACATGCCTTGTCCATCATCTTGGTACCTCGCTGAGGCGACCGCCCCTTGACATATGTTAAGCTAGAGATCGTCAGGGGTCTCCTGATGTCGTTGTGGTTTCTTTATGTCATTGATATTTTTCAATGGTTCTTTACGGGATCGTCGAGGACCTCTTAAGGTTGTTGTGACCTCGCGAAGAACCTCTTAAGGTAACCTTTGTCTTCCTAGGTCGTAGTCGGGGGGCCTTATAAGGTTATCATGAGCGACGTCCCATTAACTTGGTCACTAGGCAACATCATCGACAAGACAAGCACCTCTCGATCGTACAACATCTCGCCAACAATCAAATGACAAGGGAAAACAAGCTCGATGAGGCACTAACGACGTCCGACAGCGAAAGACTAGGCCTCAACACACAAGCACGCACAACCTCCGCAAGGTACCCCGTCAATGGACGACGAAGCTGGCCCGACAAATGATCTCCCCCCTTGAAAAATGGCGCCATTATTGTACAATAAAAGAGAAATATCTTCATTAATTGCTAATAATAAACCACAAATCGTGAGAAAGTCCAACCTCTTCACCTATAAATATGAAAGGTATTTCATAATTTTTAACAGTGATAAAAAGTCCATTTCGCAGGTAAGCTATCCATAAATACTCGGGTACGATCTCTCTCCCTAAACTCAAGTTCTAGCCCTCGCCAAAACGCTCCGGTGGACTTTTTTTAATCTCCCGAAGGGCTATAAAATATCTCTGCGACTTGGGGTGAAGGCATGAATTATCATATGTGGGCGGAAAATAATATCGATCTAAGCATCTCTTTGGAGGCTTCCGGTCATTAGAGCCGACATTAAAATGAAGGGCTTAGGAAAAAATAAATTTTAAGGCCCTTTAGCAATACAATTTTATGTATTATAAACATTAAATATGTAATACATTATTCTAAATAAACACGAAGAGTAAAAATAAATTATAATTCCCTTTAACTATATATTACGTAAATTTATTGTTAATATATGCAAGTCGTAAAAATTAATAAACAACTATAAGAATTTTAAAAAAATAATATTATAAAATGAATGTTTTTTTTAATCAAAATTGTATGAATGCTTTAAACCCCATAAAAAATGGTAGACATGTATAAGCTACATAACCAAACAACAACAGTTGATTATAAGAGAAACAACAACAGGTTTTCATCTCTAAAATACTGAAGAGTTAAAAAAACGAATAAAATATCAAACCCAAACAATACTACAATAAGAAAAGTTGAAAATAACAAGCAAAAACTCAACAAAACCACTTTAAAATGATGATTTCACAGGTAAAAATTTAGCTAATGATGTCGTCAACTGGAAAATGTGTTAGGAAGTTCATTACGTTTTCCATTAATATTATCACAATTTATGCCGTCGAACCGTCCGGGTAGCATGTAAAAAATATTTAAAGCGGAAAACTTGTTATCCATACAACGGTCCGAACATTGGATAGTAACCAAAATCAAGATCTGATACTAATTTAACTTTTCATAAATTCATTATTAATAATCTAGTCTATAGGAAATAAATAAACTGTAAATAAAGGTTTGCATTTATTGACCCAATGCATAAGGCCCCACCTTAGGTGATGACGATTCCGGTTGCGGATTCTGAACTGGGCAGGGCTTCGCCGATGCTGAGGGAAACTCCCGTGATCTTCCGGGATATTCTCTTAGACTCCTCGTACCGAAGCGTGGGCTTCGCCGGCAGGACTTCGTCATAAAACTTTATCTGAAGGTTCTTTTAAAGCTTTCGGTGAACAACGTCTCACGAAGCCGAACCAAAAAAGGAGACCAGAAGCTAAGAAAATTCGCAGACTCTAGAGAGAGAGAGATCGAATTCTTGCTTTGGGGAGAGGTGTGTGAAATGTGTAGAATGAGCCTTGTATTTATAAGCTCAAGGAAAAACCAATTAGGGAAGTTTCCCTCGCTAATTTCGAATTCTATAATGGGCAAATATAATTAATTACTCCAAACCAATGGCCAAGATTGGATCACCAAAGATCCAATGGTTCTAATTAGGGATTTAACCAAATATGGAAACCATGAATAAATCAATTATCCAATCACTTCCTTATATAATAGAATTCGAATTCCCTATATACCCATATGGGAAATTCAAAATCAATAAGCTTGATTCAATGGTTGGAATTAATTCCATAACCAATATAATGGACCATATTGATTTAGGACAAAGTCAAATCTCCAAACTTTATGACCAAGCAATAGAATTCGACCTCCCTCATAATAAATTCGAGTTTTGCATTCCATATATACATGTTAATTAATTTCCAATCCAATAGTTAAGATTAAATCTTAAACTAATCCAATGGATATAATTAATTAAGCAATTTCAAAATCCATGCTTGGCCACTAAGTCATTTTCGAACTAGGATTTCCAAATTAATTATCATGATCTAACGGTTAAGATTAAATCTCGACCGATCTAATGAACCAAATTAATTTCAAGTTTTTCATTAATATCTAAACTTAGGTACTTATGCCACATATTTGGAAAGTCCAAATCCAAGCAAATTCGTGTAAGCCCAACTCACACATTTACTTGGGCCGCATTATTTCTACACATTCATATATATATATATATATATATATATATAGTATATACCAAATATATATTTTATTTACATAATATAAATCTAATCATTATTAATTAATTATGAATAAGAGTATTAATAATTAAATCCAAATAATTAAATTATATCATTAACCTATGATCTCAATATCACACATCAAATGTCGTGGTGCAACACCACCATTTAAATTTGTGAAATGTGATTAAATTTCACATATTTACGAAAACGATCTCAAACTTGGAAATTCTCTAAATCACAAACTGTTCGTCGTAACGACTCCGTTCCAAAAGCAAAGTCTCTTAGAATTTAATTTCCAACAACTTTCCAGTTGATGAAAAATCCAAATCCAAATTTCTTTTGTCAGTTAAATTTCCAGCACAAAAATTTGGTACTTTTGCCACGTCAAAAATAAAACTTCCAAAATGTAACACACACTTTAGTTTTATGAAACCTGACAAATGATAAAACATATCGAATGTTTAAATCACGTACGTATCATCCGTTCCGGAGCTATCCTGGGGACCATGGACCTGTATCACTGAAGCTCCAACGAACTGCTAGTTAGGGCTGTAACGAAAACCCGGTATCCGGTTTTAAATCCGCATCTGCATTCGTATCCGATTTTAAAATCCGAATCCTAATTCGGAATCCGGATACGGGTATCCGGATCCGAATTTAAAACCGGATACGGGTACGGGTTTTGTTATTTAAAAATTCGGATACCCGTATCCGGTTTAAAACCCGGTTTATTTTCATTTTTTATTTTTTTAATTCAATTTTTAGGGTTACTCAAGTCTCAATAATCAATACTCAGTACTTACTCTCCCTTCGAGTCGACATTTCATTTCATTTCATTTTTATTTTCATATGTAATAGATTTGTACGGTTTTTTTTGGTGGTTGTTAGTTGAGACAATGTCAACATATGTACGGTTTTTATGGTGGTTGAGAAATGAGACATACGTTTTAACTTCTTTTTTTTTCTTTTTCTAAATCGGATCCGGGTAGAATTCTGGATATCCGGATAATATCCGAATCCGGATTTCAAAACCGGATACGGGTAATTAAACAGAGTTTTGAAAATAGGTATCCGGATTTTCGGATCCGGATACGGGTAGTGATTTTCGGATACTCGGAAAACCGGATCCGGATACGGGTAGTTCCAAAAAAATTGGATACCCGCTCCGATTACAGCCCTACTGCTAGTGGTTCGTCAAACCTCAGCATTATTCCACTATAAATTCGAGTGATACAATATATATTATTCCCTTTATAGCAAGGTGTCCATTGATACAACCAAATTCGGATTATTGATATTTCACTTGATGATCCACACACAAGCAGGCTATTTTTACCGTTTTGCCTCTCATTGCATTTTCATGCTCAACTCAGTTAGTATTATTGTGAGTAACCCACTTATGGTTTCAATTCATAAGTTGAGAACGGGTACCTCTCACTTTTCACCACTAACAATCAAGGGAATCATCTTGACTCTAAAGAGAGCTATGTGATGTCCATTTCTATGACCAAGCTACCCTTATGTGTTGACTATGATGTTCCCAAAATAGCAGTATTGGGAACGACAACAAATGTGTTCTTTAACAGTTAAATCAAAGAACAATCAAGTCAACAGTCCACGCTTGAGGTCACTCAGGACTTAGATCGAATATCCATTTGATCATCTACAAGTGACTCAACTCCAAGTTGTCAGTGACGGTCTTATATGACAATTTCCGGAGTTTAAGTCAGGTCTAGTCCAGTATGAAGCTGCTTCATACTTAATGCACTTCTAGTGAGTGTGACACAGACACTTAATACAGAATATGATAACATCACTTAGTCACATTATTGACTTTATTATTAATGAGCTCCCACTCAATTAATCAAGTCACAAACATTTTAAGTTCATTTATTATGATTATTAATTCTTCCTCACATTGACTCGGTTGTGATAATAATAACATAATTGCATCCTTTATGAACTATGGAAAAAAAACATTTTATTTTACTCTACCAGAAACTATAATAAGATTAACATAACGAGTATCATATTTTATTCAACGGCTATGGTCAAAATCTTTTACAATAAGGGGAAAACAGCTTGTTTAAGGACACATGTCCAACACAATGAGCCCAACAAGTCCTTATTTTATGTTTTCAACTTCAACACTAACACCATCAAATTTAAAAAAATGAAGATTCTTCTTTTTCCTTGTAAATTTTTTTAATTCATCATTCGTTTAGAAGTTCAGCTTCGCTTATTCTCAAAGAAAAACACTCACACGCAAAGATACACTGAATGTGAAAACGCATACGCTAAGTCTAAAATAATAAGCTAAGAAATATAAAGTTAGGATTTCGTAAAGAAAAATAAGTCTTGGCTTAAAAATTTTAAGGGGCGAACTCGATCTTCCGTGTATGAGCTTTGACGGGTAAGTGGGGGCGGTTGCCCCCACTGCTCATCACGTGACTTTGCCATTGTCCGCAACATTCTTTCTCACCACCACCGTGTTTCTCCCTCTCTGAAGAGAAACCCGAATACTTCTACTTTAAGCTTGCTAATGTTGAGTGTCAGAGAGGTGTCAGGAGGTTCCCCCATCCCCCCTGCTTTTGTCGTGTTCTTATTGTAGAATCGTCACGCCGCCTAGCCATCATCATGCCCGCTTCTCTCGATCTTGTACTCCCCCTGAGCCTTGCTCCGTGACGATACAATTTCCATGAAATGGTGTAGACGATCGCCTCGCCATCTTCATCAAGGATGTCGCCGCCAAGCCCATCGGCTTTAAGTTAGTGATCACCGTGAGCTTAGCTTGGAGACGACCCCTTTCTCTAAAGTTCGACGAAGATGACGACTTCGTCGTCGCCAAAATGACCACCACAACCTCCAAGACAAGAGGAAAAAGTCTTCAATTCCTAGTCAACCACGTTGATTCCACTTTAACTCCGGTTTTTGAGTATGCACAAAATACAATGGTATTCGAATTTTTAAATTTAATTCTTGACATTTTATTACCCGGCCCCTGATTCTCCGGTATTTAAATTATTATAAAATTATTAATAACTTCTTATTAAATTACTTAGATTATTTAATAATAATAATTTTTAGACTTTTTTTTTTTTAAATCCATGTTGCATGTCACATGGCAGTCAGATGACATGGCATGCCATGTGGCGGTCAACATGATGCCACGTGGCCTTTCACTTGTAAGTAGTGGATGAAAGAGTAAGTGTCTTTCAATTTAACAATATGGGAACTTTACCAGTTACGAAAAAATTAGAATCAGAACTTATCAACGACGATGGAAAGACTATTGATATTTTGACCGTGATTATCTTTTTTTTATATATATACCAAAGCAAACATTGAATTGAACTATATAATAAAAATAATAATATATAATTCAAAAAACCTCTAAGACTTTAATGGCCTATATATATATATATTTTAAAAGGATCATCTGCTTTTAAAACTTTTAATAGATGCATGTTTAAAGCCAAACCATATAAATAAATTATGTGCTCCATAAGCTATAACTTGTCCAAATATCTTTGCCTATTAATCATTAATAAAGTTTCTAAAGTTATGAAGAGATCTTATTTTATGCTGACTTTGATAAACCACTATTTTAAAGTATAACGTCGTTTATTTAATTTTGTTATTACAACCGATTTATAGGACTAGTTGATAATGCTAAAATTGGTTGCCTTTTCTTTCTTCATCTTTGTGTTTCCTACTTTTACTTTTCCCTAGCAACACGTTTTTGCCTTTTCGTGATTGATACAATTTTTAGTAAACTGATTGTTTTTTTTTTATTATTTGGTTCAATTTCTGTTAAATTTATTTTCAAAAAAGAATCAAAAACTAATAACATTCGAGTTGAACAGTATAAATACATAATTTTTCAGGATGTAAAATAATATGTCATCTGATTATCTTTTACGATTCAACTCAAAGTTCATCAGTGTTGGTCAAGTATGTTATTTTCAACTGATGACTTTCCCGAATTGATCAAGTCTGTTCAGTATGAAGTCACTTCATACCTAATATACTCAATTAGTGTTGGACTAACATTGTGATCCGAATAAAATTACCACACAAAGTATTGAGTCCTATTAATAGTTTGTTAAAATGTTAGGCTCCCACCTTATATTTCAGACTATGTATGTATATCTGTTTTTAGTTCATAATTCAAACTATGTATGTATATCTGTTTTAGTTCATTCTATTTCTATTGTACATGTCTTCATCACATTTACTCTTTGTGATAATATTATACAATAGCAATTTTTAATTATGAAGTACGTATAAAGTATAAACATTCATTCAACAAGTGTTATAAAAAGATTGTAGGATATATTCTCTAAAGATCATAATCAAATTCTTTTACAAGTAAGACCATCTCCATCCGACAACTCCATTTTCTACTCCATTTTACGGTACATGTCACTTCAAACACTACCTCATCTCCATCGGTAGTTCATTTTTTTACACAAATTGAAATATTAATTTTATATTCAAATTTCTCTTATTTATTTTCATACCTTCATATTTACGAGAAAGAACCGAAGAACAACGATCTCAAGCACAATTTCCTAATTATGGTTCATATTCACAAAATTTCACCGGTCTTTGAGGACCTGTAGACGCTAATTTTCCGATGTATTAGTTTATGTATTGTAATTTTATATCCAATTTTATTTTGTTGTAATGTGTTTCTTATTACGTTAATGTCTTTTTTTTTTCATTTCGATGTTATTGTAATGTTTTCTTTTGGTATTAATATTAATGTTATTTTCTTTCCTTCAAAAGTATTGTGGTATTTTAAATCTTTAATATGATAAATTAATAATTTAAACTAAAAAACATAGATAATTTTAGGGATGAATATGTAATAATTTTATAAATCAGTGACAATATGTAAATTACATATTTTAGAAGGACCAATAAATAAATAAAAACAAAAAATTATAGTAGCGAACAGTGTCACGCCAAATATGGCGTGGCACTATAGCAAATCATCATCCCACGCCAATGGAGCACCCACTCTACTGCATACAATGGTTTTGGAGTACAAATGTGGATGGTCTAATATAACATTTGAATAGAGGGCATACAAATAAATATGTCCAACGGTCCCGAGGCACGCCGGGGGACTTCAAAACCCAACATTTATATCTTACGGGATCGGCGACGTATCCTTGGCAGTAATGGCGACGTACTCGGTGTTCTTGACGGTATTAGCAATGTACTCGGTGTTATTAGCGTTCGTGGTGGTGTCGGCGACGCATTCGGCATTTTCAACGGTTTCAGTGACGTATACTTGGTGATGCACTCTGTGTTCTCGATGGTGTTGGCGATGTATACTTAGCCATATTTTTGTAAGTCTCAAAATCATAAAAATAATAATATTAGATATATATGTTGCAAACTTGCAATTAGATAATTATATCACAATTAATCTTATTAATAAAATGTTATGAGATACTTATGTTGCAATTTTTGTTTAAAAAGTAGATAATTATTTATGTCATCGTGTAGCAAAAACAAAAGTTGTACCATTTTAGTGTAACTTTTACCGTCCGTTCGAATAGATTAGGGATTTCAAAAATGATGTTTTGCAATTTCATTGGACTTTCCTTTATCTTCGTTCTCCTGTTTTTTTTCTTCATGAAAATATGTTTACACACAAAGTATAAAAAAATGTGATTTTCTTATATGAAAAAAAAAAAAAAAAAACTGTAGCGCACGAGGGAATAAAATTTCATAATTTTTTCAAGTGAAGTTTCGGCATTTTTGTTCATTACACTGTTTATTTTGATTGGAACTAATCTAAATTCGGGTTTGTAATTAAATTATGGCCAGTGATTTGAGAATGAATCTTGACCAAATAATAATATTTGGTAGTACTATGTCGGACAAACTTATTGCGCATAGAATATATAAGCACGCTTAACTCCATGGAAAGGACAAACTTATTAATGATAATTTGTGTTAATATTCAAATGTGCCATTATGAGAATCGACACTCTGAGGCTGAGCAGCATATATATTGAGTTGCATAAAAACACCTGCTATATTTAATTGTTCCCCGTTAATTTGAGATGGATAATTTAATTTTCAATAATAAAAAAAAAAGATATTAGTGGCAATAATACCCAATTTATGGTCAATAAGGAGGCATGCACTCAATTTTTAAAAGTGTCGGCAAAAAATACTCTACTTAGTACTTATGCTCTCCATTGTTTCCTTTTATTATCTATGTGTGGTTTGACTGCCGTGTGTCATTGCCACGTGTAATTATATTTATTTTATTATTTAATTTTTAAAAAATTATATTAAAAAATGAAAACTATTTTCATCGGAAAATTCTTTATTTTGGATTTTGAATTATTGTTAGAGTATACACATTAACAATCGACACATACACATAGATGGTTATACATATGAGTTTGCCAATAAGATGGATCGAAACACTTGTTAATGAAGGTTAGGTATTTTTTCTCACAACTTTATAAGTTGAGTGCATGTTGTGGAAACATAAATTCCGTTTATTTATTATCATATATTAATGTTATTTGATTGACTTATTTGTGGAAAGTCTTAACACGCCTGATGTCATGACAACTGAAAGATATTTCAGGAAAGACTTAAAGTCGCACATGTCTAGGTTCGTGCGCATCCTCAATTAAGGAGTGATTGAGTCGAACTCTCACTGCAATGAATGAAGAATATTTTGCTGGATTAAATGAAGATTATCGCACTTTATTGCTGATCAAAGGAAAGAATCAAGGAGCTGATTTGCGTCATCAAGACGGGAAGATCTTCATGGATAACTCCTATTAGTCCCTGCTGTTGAGGTCCCATTTTGACAGCTCTTACAGAAACATGCTAAGAAAAACCTTCGGGTGAAGGCAATTAGTAATTTACAAGTGAAGTGGAGAAGGACGGGATGTTCGTAACTGATTGGTGCAAGGGGACCTTGCTTTCTTCAAAAGTTCAAGTGCTGGATTTCAAAGCTGTTGGTGTGATAACAAGGGAGAGTTTCCTTGAGGTCCCATTTCGACAGCTCTTACAGAAACATGCTAAGAAAAACCTTCGGGTGAAGGCAATTAGTAATTTACGAGTGAAGTGGAGAAGGACGGGATGTTCGTAACTGATTGGTGCAAGGGGACCTCTTGCTTTCTTCAAAAGTTCAAGTGCTGGATTTCAAAGTTGTTGGTTTGATAACAAATGAGAGTTTCCTTGTATGATTTGGGTCCATATATATTACTAATTGTAATCATCTCGTGTAAGTATTGGTTTATTAATCTTGGTGAGTGCCCCGCAGAAGTAAGACAGAAAGTCTGAACTGCGTTACCAAAAACTATTAGTGTTCCTTTACTTTTCCGCACTCGCTTTACATTCTTACCGTTTTATGTGTATCACGTAATAATCTAGGTAAAACGAGAAGATACGTCTTTACACATGCGACTCTTGTTGACTACAAAATGGGTATTATTGCCAGTAATATATAAAAAAAAGAGTAATTGTCTAGTTTACCAAATACAATGAAAACTACAATATTATAAACTAGTTGATGTGCCAGGAAATATCATTTTTTTGACCCGTATCCTTTACTATAATATTATAACTTAAAAATTATTAAAATTGGTACTTTCTTTTCAAGAGGAGGTTTTCATTAAAAGTGTGAAGCAAGATCTTATACTGATAAGGAGCCAACCCGACTGAGAAGGACATCGAAATAACAATTCGCTAAACCTAAACAATAAGCCTTTGCCACCAAAGTACGAGCGAGAGTTACAATCTTTAGGTACATTTTAATTGGCATACCAAATATATAATTCGCATATGAACCCTATCTAATTTATTTAACGTCAAAGATATTCAATGGTTTAATAAGAGATAGATAATTATATTTTTAACTTAAAAAACAAAGAGGGGTTGGGGGTCCTCCGTAGACTACACTGATGCTCAACATTAGTCGTGTATTTAGTACTAGGGAGTAAGAAAAATGAAAAGACAGAGTTTTTTATTAGGCTTAGAGCGCGTTTGAAGGCGCGTTTTGACATCCGAAAAGTGCTCTTATTTGTTTTTAATAAAAAAATAATTATTTTCTTTGAGGACACATAAGACCACTAGTGACAAGGTAAACAATAACAACTACGAAGATCTAATGGTGGTGAAATCAATGGATTCGACAACTAAACTTATATTTAATGTAGGTGTTAGAATTTTTGTTAAATTTAACTGTTAAAACTTGTGATAAATCGATTTTGAATTGTGTAATTGTGTTCAATTAGGGTTAATAACGGTAAAAATACCCAAAGTTTGGTCAAAGAACCCCTTGTGTACCCAAAGTTTAAAAGTGGTGGCAAATGTACCCAAAGTCTCATTTGGGGAGTTGACCACTCAATTCTCGTAACGCAGTTAGCTTATCCGTTAACTCTGGCGACATGGACAAATTGACATAAAAAGTTTTGTCACGTGGATGAGCCCACATTAGCCTCGTTTATGACAAAACAACGAATTAAACCCCTAATTGGGCTCGTCCACGTTGCAAAACATTGTCATGTCAGCAACCCACGTTTGTTTACGTGGCCAGAGTTAACGAGTAAGTTAACTGCGTTACGAGAATGGAGTGCTCAACTCCCCAAATGTGACATTGGGTACTTTTGCCACCACTTTTAAACTTTAGGTACACGAGGGGTTCTTTGACCAAACTTTGGGTATTTTTACCGTCATTAACCCGTTCAATTATGTTAAATCTAGGTGTTTAAATTTGAGATAAATTTATGTTAAATTGTGTTTGTTTTGAATATTTGATTGAATTAAAATTTTGTGTTTTTTGATGAAATAATTTACTGACTTACTGAATTTATAAATTTAGGCGCTGAATCAATTAATTTAAATTTATTGAATATAAATTATTGTGTTTTCAAATAAAAAAAATCACCGGCCGAAAACATAGTTTTTAGTCTAAAACCAAGAACCACGTTTGTCTCGGTTTGACACCAGAAAAAAAAAAAGTAGCCTCCATAAATATAATTTTCTGGATCCGCCACTGGCCTCGTGGTGGGTTTTTTTTTTTTTGGCCGGACTTGGATTAATTAATAAAAACAATTATTTTAATTAAAATATTTATTATAAAAAAAACTCACACAACTTCAGTATTAGTATATTAGAAACTTGACCACTACAAATATTTCGAATCCTTAAATTCTCCTGCACAAATAGTTATTATTATTTATTTATTTTTAATTGAGTGGCACTATTGGCCAAGATTACATGTACTCGCATTACAAGATATTTGTCACGGTAAGAACAACCGCCACTATCGGCCGCAGGCACTATCGGCCAGGATTACATATATACGCAATTTCTGCGTCTCATGGGATTGAACCGAAGACCTCATGAAGAGTCTTATTGCAATGGATTAACCACTATGCCAAGCAAGTTTGGCTAAATAGTTATTTTTTTTGAACTTTGGAAAAGAATCTAAATTGAACAAATAAACGGAACATAAATGGTTTGTGGGCTATATACATATTTGTAGTTTTGTACCAAAATTCAACACACACAATTTTCTGGAGATCAATGAAGAGCCATCTCGACCTGTATGAACATGGCAGAGCTTGGCCAAGGCAGTGTGAGTGACAATAATGGCACTGACAAAATGTGCACAAATTTGTTTGTGAGTTGTGACTCATATTGTGTGGTGCCATGCTATATTGCCTGCCACGTCATCATGCATTCCCATCAAGGCTAATTTAGCTGTATCTATGCCTCATTTACTTCAGGGACATATACATATGTATATATGTATATTATAGTCAATGAGAGTTCAATAAATCCTTCTCGAGCAGCAAAAAATATTGACTTCCCCAAATCTTGTTTGTAAAAAAGGAAAAAAGCAGCGTCATTTATTGACATATATATTTATATGTGTCGAGTGAAAATTATTGTAGGATGACTACTTTACTCACTCAAAAGTTATAGTAAAATCATAATGACAATGATTAAAAAAGAGAAAGAGAGAGAGATTTAATACGCCAAAGGGATTATTTCAATTGTGAAATATTGCAAGAAGCAATAAAATATAATATTATGCAAAAAAAAAAAAAAAAAAGGCTTGTTGCAATTTATTTCAAAAAGGGCAATTGCATAATGGAAAACATGGCAATTTGAAACAGTAATGTTAGTAAAAATGAATTCCTCCAGCAACAAAAAAAATGTTGGTAAAAATTAAAACTACCGTGTGAAGCCTCTGTAAGAGTAACAAAATTACAAACTCATATGAATAATATTAATGTGGATTGTGGAGCAAGCAATCCAAAAGTGTAATTCACTAATTCTCATATATCGAAAGCTCAAGTGGTTTAATTCCTTTGACACCTTTATAATTATGTTCATATTATAATTTGGGTTATTATGGGTAAAACTACCCAAGTTATTCGGAAATAGGGCGGCATAGAGTCAATTTAAAGAAAATATGGCAAAAGTACTAAGTTTACTTTTTTTCGTGAATCGGTAGAACTCATCCATTTTTTGTTACTTTTTGTTACTATTTCCGTCAACGATGACGTCAACAACGCAAATCACATTGATGTTGAAGAGATGAACTAAGAACTCGAGAGAAAAAAATGAGAAGAAAAATAAGAATTTGTGTTGTTGATCTTCAAAGCATTTGGTTTACATTTAAGCTTATTTTGATATTCAAAGGTTTTATCGTTTGAGTTTAATTGTTTCAAATGCGTTGACGTCATCATTAACGGAAATAGTAAAAAAAAAAAAAATTAACGAAAAGTTAGATGAGGTCTACTGATTCACCAAAAAAAATGAAATTAAATACTTTTGTCACAATTGTTTACTCTTTACAACCCTATATTCGAACAATATGATACTTTTGCCTGTAATAACCCTTATAATTTTGTTCTCAAACTTGAAAAAATTATGCTACGATAAAATATTCGGAACTCGGATAAGAACTTCGAAATATAACATATTTGTTGTGTGAAGTAATACTTTCGTACATCTCTTGTTTCATTTGTCTTTATTGAAAAACCTTCAATCTAAATTTTCGTAGATATTATCTCAGACTCAGAGTAATTGGTAATTGAAGACAACTTAAATAAAGTGTGTGATATCATTATCAATGACGATTTGTAAAATTAAGAAATTGTGAATATTGATGGTGGCATTAGAGGGTGAAGATCAATTGATTTATTCGTAGCTGTTATGAATATACTTATTTATTGGATGATTTGCCAAGGTGCATGCAAGTTTTACCCAAGGTACATGAAGATTATTTGCAACATTTACTAAGGTGCATGAAGATGGCTTTCCAAGGTTCATCCCTTTGAAGTGTATTTACTGTTTTGCCTTTTTGGTTGTATTCTTGTAGCCTATAAATAAAGGCACTTGTAACGTGTTGAATATACAAGGAATACAATTATCTCCCATATTCTCTTCATTGTTCATATGTTCTCTATTATCATATTGTCTTATCTTTATTTTCATAACACGTTATCAGCACAAGGTTCTACCGATCAAGGTAATGGTCTTTTGTATTATAACTTAATTTCGTTAATATTGTTGCGATGATAGCAGTACACGATGGAATCCATTCGGAAACCCAATCAAAATAGCCTAGCAAAATTCCTCTCATGTCTTATTCTTGCAATGACGGTAATGATGGATTCACTTGAAAAATCCATTCAAAATCCTAGAAAACCAATGTCAATTTAAATCATTGGATATATATAATCATATTCGTTCTATGTTTGTATATACACATGCTTCATTTTCTTTCAACCAACTTTAACAAATGCATGTAGTATATTTTGTTTTTATATAACTCCATTAATTTATTATTTTTGCAATGATGGCAGTTGTAGTTAGGGGTGGCAATTTGGGGCCGGACACGAAACACGAAACGGTTACGACACGATTTAAACGGGTCTGGGTCTACCATAAATGGATCTGGGTCCAACCGTGTCGAACACGATTAACACGATTAAATAACGGGTAAACACGACACGAACACGATAACACGATGGGACCCAATTAGACACGATTAAAGAGTAAAAAGTTACATTTTCTACATTTTATATATGTTATTAAGTGTTTTAATACTTATTATATATGAAATTTATGTTTTTATTTGATTAATTCCGTCTTACAATTGATGAATATAAAAATTTGCTAGTAAAATTTTAAAACTTCGACAATATAGTTAAATAAATTAAGTTAAATGAGTATAAATTGAATTAATTTATCATTTATAAATAAATGTCTCTATTAATTGGGTTAAACGGGTAGACACGATAAACACGTTATTTAAATGGGGCGGGTCTGAGTCTCGTCTTCTAACACGATTAATAAATGGGGCGGGTCTGGGTCTAGATAAAATAAGTAAAAAACGACTAAGACCCGGCACGAACACGACACGCAACCCGAATTGCCACCCCTAGTTGTGGTATATTTGATGAATACCCACTTAAACGAGCCTAGCAAAATAATTTTCATTAAATATTTGTGCCACGACACACCGTTATTTTTCTTCGTCTAATAATATATCTATACGAGTCTATAATTGATTGAGATAATAGTCTTCATATTATGAATTTCGTTCATCTTATTTGCTTTTACGATGATGGCAAGTACGCATTGGATTTGTTTTAAAAATCCATTCATATACGCCTAGTAAAATTTGATTGTATACATAATTTTTTCAGTGGCGTAAATTATTGATTATTTAGAACTAACTTATATGATAATTAAACAAACTTATTTTGTTCTTCTTCTTGCAATTGCAATGATGGTAATTGTGGATATGTTTATGAGTTTCACTTAAAGCCTAGCACTTGCCTTCAAAACAATCTCTTGTTCTTGATTTAGTGCTATTTGGAATATAATTATTTTAAACGATAAATACGATATATTTATATTTATATATCGTACGTCACTAAACATGATTTTATATTTATATGTATGTAGTCTTTTTCGTTTCCATTTCTACATACACATTATTATTATTATTATTATTATTATTATTATTATTATTATTATTATTATTAATCTCTTGCTCGACATGAGAGTCATTGAAATATATATATATATATATATATATATATTTAACCTATTAGTGTTAAAGAAGAAAATGGGTGTTAGATATGTTTGGCACACAAGAGATATTATATACCTATACACACATAGAAGTATATAAGTAATTAATAAGAACTCTAAAGTCTAAACTATGCTTTTAATTATTATAAGAATGTATATAATAGATGGTATACCTAGTTGAGGATGAAAATACGTCTATGTTATTACATAAATCTCAAGATAATTGGAAACGATTTTTTTTTTTTTGAAGATTTGGTCAAAACCGAATTTGGGATATTGGTTTATATTCTTCTTATGTGGTGTATTGAAAGATTGTGTGAATAAAGTTTTTACTTATAATATAATATATATTTTGAAGAAAATTTAGAACATGGCAATATTTGTATTGCCACACAAGCTTGTTAAGTATGTACGAATTATACCTTTTATACTTATCTTTTCAAGTTAGAGAAACTGTTCATAAGGCATATTGAAAATGGTATATTTCAAATGTTAATTCTATTATGGAAAGCTTATAAAGAATGTGTGAGAATAACTACGCAATATGTTTGGTTACTTCATGATTGAAGTTGAGCGGTGAAATCTCTATTATAGAGATACATTATAAATCTCTATTGATATGGTCATGAAGCAGCTATCACACGAGCGAGAGTCTATAACAATATTATGAGATCAAAGAGTATATATCTCGCTCAAATTACGTCCTTATTATAGAAATGGACAAATATAATCCGGGAATATAAAAATATGAGCTCATAATGATATTTCCCAGAAGTGAATGCCGACATATTTTACGATTGAATATATTGTTCCCGTAAAAATGCTCATGAAGTAGTAATAATACATATATTTGTTTATCAATATTCCCTTAAGTGAATATTATGAGTTAATGAAATATCTTGAGAATTCCCAATCTTGAGTTAATGTCATTCCCCGAAGCGAATGATATAACTCTCATATTTTGAGTTTATAAATGGGAATTTATATCTTGACTTGTGACTTAAATTTGAATATTATTCTCCTGAAGAGAATTATGAAGTAAATTAGACAATAGAAACAATTTACAAGTGATTATATGCATAATTTTATGCAAGAGAGAGTCAAGAAAATCATTCCTTTAAGAGAATGGTAAATATATTGAATTAAAGTTCACTTGGAATCCTTATAAGGATAGATAAATGGTTCAAGATATGAACCCAAATTCATTTGGAATAACAATTTTGCCAAGTGAAGGATAAATGACTACATTCCCTCAAGTGAATGATATTGAAAGCACTTGAAGTGTTTAAAAGCTCTTAAAAATATATGAGCATTGGAAGCCATTATTTTTAAAAAAATATTCACTAGTATAGTCCATAATATATTATTTTATTGAACCTCATATTGATTATAGTTTCTCTTTTAGAAATTGTTAAAAGATCAATATTTTAGCATATCACAAAGTGATTATTGCATTGATATGAAATGGGTTAATGATAAAAAGTTAAATTGAGGTTTACGGAAAATGAACACGTATAGTGTTTTAACCCCCGAATAAAAATCTTGCGAGCTTGATTATCTAAACATGATCATTGTTCACGCGATGAACTAGTTGCATAATCTCATGCGTGAAAGGGTGAGAAAGTATCATGCTTTAGATAATGCATGTACACATCGAAGCGAGTTTCTACGGAACTCGTGATATATTTTAAATAACTCGAGAAGAGTTGTATTATTCTCCAAACTAGAGCTCTATGATCGATGTGGAATAAAATTTTCAAGAGCTTCATAAATAATGCAAACATGAGTACACCCTCATGCATATTATGATTTTATAAGAGAAAGTGAACCAGAAGTTCACCAATGGACCTAGAAGTTCATAATGGAACCAGAAGTTCAATAATGTTGACATGGCCGGTTTGACTATTCCGGATCAAATGATGCAAAAAGAATTGAGAATTAATTTATTGAGAGCTATATGACTCAAGAATTCTCATCTAATGACTTGTTTTCACAGTAAATTGCTTCTTAAAGCATAGTAGCATGTTGTGACTTGTATTATCTGGAATTTCATATGGGCCCAAATATTGACCACTAATATTTTCAATAGATGCATCTATAAAATGGTCGTGAAGTACATATTGAGTAGCAACGTGAAGTTTGCAAGATCATTCCAGATTATGCAGGAAAGTCCATTGATTGCTAAGCGAAATATCAAATCTGATGATATATAAAATTTATTATTATTGGTCTAGTCAAGTATAAATGCCTCAAACGACTATAGATAATAATGTATGAAAACAAGGTTCTCCATGGAATATGGAAGTACTATTTGCATCAAGACAACATATAATCCCCCGATCAGATTTTGGCATTAGCCCAATTTTTTTAGATTGTTTATAATGTGCGAAATAATATTTCCACCACAACGCACATAAGATGAGTTCTCTTAATAAATAGAGAATATTATATGATAATTTTCTCATAATCAGGGGGAGAAAATAAACAATTGGATATACATAAAGATATTTAGATAAATTATTGTGATCCTCAATTATACTGCCAACTACTCTAGAAGAGTGATAAATGTATATCAATTGTTATACTCCGATCCTAGAAGGATCTTTAGTTTGAAGTATATCTTGAACATACTACTCAATTCCAAAAACGCAATGTTGAAAATTGCAAAGGAGCAAATAGTCAAGATAGTCATAGTAATGAGGCATGTTCTCCTGAAGAGACTATTGACATAACTAATTTTAAAAAGATTATCAGGTACCTGAAGAATAGTAAACTCGAAATGAGCTTAAATGTTATGTCATTACATTAAATTTATGGAATTAATATTGATGAAAAGTTGTCGACAACAAATTATACAAAGCAGTGCTGCATATGAAAAACTTTAGAGGATCTTAAATTTGATTGAAAGAGTTGGCTAAATATAAAGACGCAATATTGGACCTGTAGTCCAAACACTTTGAAAATAGGCATGCCAGTGGGGTACAAAATTCATGCGAAAGCATAGTGAATTGAATCCTGGCACATAATGGCCCTATGTGGTGGAAATTATTCTATGGCAGTGGGGAAGGCGTCTGACGAAATGTGATCACAAAGAATTGTGTATGATGTATTCTTAATAGACCCTGAAGAGTCAAAGAATAACAAGATTCCTATTATACATATTAAAGCATTGATTAAATGCTTTTGATAAATTCTAATTCGATATGAGCGTAGTTTATAAGAATTCCTGATGAATTCGATTGATTATTTTACAAAGAGTTAAAGAATAAAACTCTAGAAGTATAACTTCTCCTCAACTTACTCATTAAAAAAGAGTTGATAAGCTCTTATATAAAGTTGAGAAGTATTCATTGAGTACCCCAATGATATACTTAAGAAAGGTAATTTTTTTCATGATGAATATATATTTAAAGGGATTACAAAATTATTATAGAAAAACCCTTAAATGGTGTAATATGGATAATTGATATCCCTTGAGTTCACCATAATTGTTCAATCACCTGATGTGAATAAGGATCTTATTTTCCATATGAAAAGGAAGAACATCTTGGTCCTAAAGTACCATATAATAGTGGCATTGAAGCGCTTATACATCTTGCTGATAAAAGAGATCATGATATATATTTTTGTTAGTTTACTAGCAAGATTTAGTCCTTGTCTAACTTGAAGACATTGGACCGGTGATATCTTCGAGAGACAACTGATATGAGCTTATTTTATTCCAAGGACCCGAAGTCCGGATTGGTTGGATATGTTTTGCCGGATATTTTTATGTTCCCTACAAAGTGCAGTCACAAAAGGGCTATGTATTTACATAGGGTAAACTGCGGCTAATGTACCCAATGTTTATTTTTCTGCGGATTATGTACCCAATGTTTATTTTCGACGGCTAATTTACCCAAAATTTATTCCGTTAGATTTTTTCGTCTTTTCCGTCACTTGACCGTCAGCGAGTGATATGCACACTTTTTGTTTTTTTGATATAACTCATTTAATTTTTGTCCAAATTTTATGTACGACCTACGGTTGGAAAGATAAGAGATAGATCTACAACTTTGGTGTTTTAAGTTTTGTAAAAAAGTTTTTTATTATTCCAATATTTCAATTACAACGTAAAACTGGACATTAGTTTAATGCAAAAATTTTGTTTCGAGCAAATTTTAATATACTTAATGACTTTTTATGATGAAATGTTAAACTACAAAGTCGTAGATAAATCTTTTATCTTTCCAATGGTAGTTTATTTATAAATTTTGGACAAAAAAGAGTGAGTTATGCCAAAAATATGAAAGATGTAATGTGAAAAAAGCTTTTGTATGTTTGGTATAACTTACTCATTTTTTTATCCAAAATTTATAAATAAACTACCGTTGGAAAGATAAAAGATTTATCTACAACATTTTAGTTTTACATTTTATCAGAAAAAATCATTTTGCATATTAAAATTTGCTCGAAACAAATATTTTGTATTAAACTAATGTTCAGTTTTACGTTGTAATTGAAATTTCGTATTTTTTTATAACTTTTTTTATAAAACTTAAAACACAAAAGTTGTAGATCTATCTCTTATCTTTCCAACCGTAGGTTGTGCATAAAATTTGGACAAACAAATGAGTGAGTTATGTCAAAAATACAAAAAGTGTACATATCACTCGCTGACGGTCAAGTGACGGAAAACACAAAAAAATCTAACGGAATAAAGTTTCGGTACATTAGCCATCGAAAATAAACATTGGGTACATAATCCGCAGAAAAAGAAACATTGGGTACATTAGCCGCAGTTTACCCATTTACATATGGTGTACTCCTATATCATGACTCTATATATAAGACCTGTATAACC
This sequence comes from Parietaria judaica, assembly GCA_954871525.1. Lineage (NCBI taxonomy): Eukaryota > Viridiplantae > Streptophyta > Magnoliopsida > Rosales > Urticaceae > Parietaria > Parietaria judaica. The sequence goes on from OX940867.1 coordinate 4,327,370, forward strand.
ACTTTTCAAATCACGCCTAATTGCTAGCTTTGTCGTGAATATGATGGCTAAGGTCGTTAATCTATCATATTTGAGAATCATGCGATCTTTAAATAAATGTCGGAAGTCCTACTATATTTTACGAAGATAATATATCTTGTATAGCCCAGATCCAAAGAGACCAAATGAAGCACATTTTTCAGAATTTGTTCTTTAAAGAAGATCCTCATGAAATTGAGAAATAATGTATGACTAATTCTTTATTGTGACAATCCTGAAGATTTGTCCACTAAGGTGCTTCTTCTAAGAAAATTGTTCGTAAGATCGGCATGAGATTCTCTATGATGCATAAAGAAATTCATGGACATGTTTAAATGAGGGGGAGAAATACGCGCTACACTCTTTTTCCCTTGCTTTAGGTTTTATCCCAATGGGTTTTCCTAACAAGGTTTTTAATGAGGTAACATTTATGCGTATTGTACACATTGTGTACTCTTTTTTCTTCTAGGGTTTTTCCCACATGGTTTTTCCTAGTAAGGTTTTAACGAGGCATAATATTTGTACGAATCATCCAAATGGGGAGTGTTATGAATATACCTATTTATTGGATGCTTTCCCAAGGTGCATGCAAGTTTTACCCAAGGTACATGAAGATTACTTCCCAAGGTGCATGCAAACATTTACTAAGGTGCATGAAGATGGCTTCCCAAGGTTCATCCACTTTGAAGTGTATTTACTGTTTTGCCCTTTTGGTTGTATTCTTGTAGCCTATAAATAAAGTAGGGGTGGCAATTCGGGTTGCGTGTCGTGTTCGTGCCGGGTCTTAGTCGTTTTTTACTTATTTTATCTAGACCCAGACCCGCCCCATTTATTAATCGTGTTAGAAGACGAGACCCAGACCCGCCCCATTTAAATAACGTGTTTATCGTGTCTACCCGTTTAACCCAATTAATAGAGACATTTATTTATAAATGATAAATTAATTCAATTTATACTCATTTAACTTAATTTATTTAACTATATTGTCGAAGATTTTAAAATTTTACTAGCAAATTTTTATATTCATCAATTGTAAGACGGAATTAATCAAATAAAAACATAAATTTCATATATAATAAGTATTAAAACACTTAATAATATATATAAAATGTAGAAAATGTAACTTTTTACTTTTTAATCATGTCTAATTGGGTCCCATCGTGTTATCGTGTTCGTGTCGTGTTTACCCGTTATTTAATCGTGTTAATCGTGTTCGACACGGTTGGACCCAGATCCATTTATGGTAGACCCAGACCCGTTTAAATCGTGTCGTAACCGTTTCGTGTTTCGTGTCCGGCCCCAAATTGCCACCCCTAAAATAAAGGCACTTGTAAGTTGCAACATGTTGAATATATAAGCAATACAATTATCTCCCCTATTCTTTTCATTGTTCATATATTCTCTATTATCATATTGTCTTGTAGCGTATTTATTAAACAAATTTTAGGTGCTACCACAATATTGTGCACATTTGTTCAATATTAATGGTGGCGTTATAGGTGGCATTAATGAGGGCCATTATTAATGTAAGATACTATCAAAAGTCTCCAAATATATATTAACAAATATCTCGTGTTATATAGTTTTTGTATATTTGAATATATAATCTTTTTTTTTATATATATATAAGAGGATTTTAACTTTGAACTTGTTTCTGTAGTCTTTGGTTGAATACTCGTGCCACTAATAATAAAAATGACACGTTATATGAACAAAAATGATAAAAGAATGATACGATACAAAATACGTATAAAATTGGGGTCATTGTCTTTTAGTTTTTGTATTAATATAAAACAAATGCAGAATTATGTTTCAATATATTTCAAATAATTTTATTTTCCAAATTTCATAATGAAACAGCCAGCTAGTATAGTTGCAAATACATGTTGGTGAAATACATTTTGTCCTTGCTTGCTCTTATATATTATGCCAGTAACTAATGTTTTTCTTAATAAAAGTTGCACTACTGGCCAATGTTACAATCAGGACTATTCCTGTGAATATAAAAATTCTAGGTGAATTTTTTTTTAGGCCCCTGCAAAATAGTTGTAATTTATACATTAGAGAAAACTTTGCAATTTAAAAAAATCATCATTCAACGAGCTTGCATAATCGACCTTAGGACCTTTAGTTTGAAAAGTTAAACTACTAACCAATACGCTGCAAGCCTTTTTAGATACATAATGTCAACAAAGCTTGTATATTTGGGGCCCCTTAACTACACTTAAATATCACAAAAATTGTTGGGCCCAAGGCCCGTGACTTGTGCGCAGGCCTAGGGCCGGACCTGGTTACAATGCAGTCTCGCATTACTAGATATATTCAGTTTAAGAACATGTGATACTATTAACCAAGTTTACATATATGTAAAGGCGGCACGCATTTGCATCTTATGGGATTTGAACATGTGACCTCTTGTAGAGGTATGTAATGGAATCCAAACAAACTTGGTTAGTAACTAATCATTTTTAAACGGTTAGATGTCCTCTATGTCGTGTTCGTTGGACATATCCTAAGATCTTTAGGTTTTTTTTTTTTTTTTTTTTACAATTTTTTACTAATACACATTTAAAATATTTGCTACGAAAATATTAGGATTTCAAAAATTAAATATTGATTTCACTCCATAAATTAAATGTAGGCTTGCTCTTTTCTTTTCTTTTCTTTTCTTTTCTTCCTTTCTTTTTGTTTCCTTCATTGCCCTAGTTTAAGATAAATGAGTAATGATTTTTTATAGCCATGGACAACAAGGATAATCGTTATCCATTACAAGTAGACATGACTCCAATAGGCAATAGCCAATAGACCTTATGATTAATTAAATAACATTTACCGCATAATTACTCATTAATCCAAATCTTGTTATGCTGTTAGCTTATGGGTAATTACTTGATGTCTTACTCAAGGGATGTCTGATGGTATATGCAAAGCACCAAGCAGACAGAGCAGGGTGTGAAAACGAAAGGTGTCAAAGAAAAAGGCAAAATGTGTAAAACCAAAAGGAATAAAGAAGTTGAGAAAAGGGCGTGAGGGAAAAAAGGAGAGGAAACTTTGGATTGTGACTATTGTCTAACAATATTCCAAACAAGTCCAAATCAAAATCAAACACTACATCTAGCTTGTGATAGAGGGCCCTTTTTTGCACTAGTATCTCCAAAACACCATTGTTGATGAGTTGCTCTTCTTTCAAATGTTGTTTAATGCCTAGCTTTGTTCATTTACGGCAAATTTATCTTCATTTGTCCGTTAACAAACATGGTGTTGCACTTGGAGGCAGCGGTGTTAATATGTTATCCGGGAATCTAGGATTCCAATTCTTATTTTTTTATTTTGAATCGGAATCAAACTGAGTTCGTTATGACTACATGAAGTCAAACTTTTAGGTCATAAAAACTTGAGTTAATGACGATATATATACTGAATATTTTAATTTATGTGAAGTCGTAAACTTAATTTTGTTTTTCACGATAACGTCCACTATTTTACTTCTCTATGAAATTCCGTTGATTTTTCAATTGATATAACAAAATTTAAGCTGAACTATTTTCTAGTTTCAATGAGTCTAACATATTAGATAAAATTTTGACGAAGCCAATAACAGACATTCGACGTGAGAAATTTGAATTTATACCACCACAATAATTAAAACATTAAATACTTAAATCAATATTAACCTTTTAAAATATGACGGGTCTAAATTGGAGAAACTTAATGGAAGTTCTTGGATGGGGCTTTTGTAGAGCTAAGAAGCTAATTGAGATGAGGAGTTTCCCAATGGATAATTTCTAAGGATGTGTGTGTATATATAGTATTGTATAAATGTAAAGTATTATTATTACTAGTACTAAAATGATTATATTAGTATAATAGTGTAAAATTAAGGGCATCATCATAGCGACCACTTTCCCTATTCCTTTTCCCGCTACTTTATAGTCGCTTTACACTCGCATAAATTCTCGGGAGAAAATATTTGGAACGAGGGAGGGAACATATATAATTAACTAGGGAAACTCTTTTTAGGGTTAATAAAATAATTCACTACAAACATGATAATTTTACAAATTTCTCTAGCAAAAGTAAAAAAAAAAAAAAAGCTCATAACAAAAGATTCACTCTTCCACCTTTCCTCTTCTCCTCCATTTTGCCTTTTTGATTTTTTAACATCTTCTGATTGCATCTTTCAAAAGCACAAACGAGCCTTTTCTTCTTCTTCTTCTTCTTCTTCTTCTTTAATATTATGGCTTTGAATTTGAGCTTTTCTTAGCTTCATAGCCCCAACAAAATGTAGTACACTAGTGTGATGGGCAACGCTATTAGCATCCCAAATATAACACTGCCAAAAAAACATGACACATATTATTATTACTAAATAAAACAGCATGAAATGACAAACTAAAAATAATAATTAATATATATTTACCCGGTGCTGAGAATATCAGGATGTACGTTGTATTCCTTAGCAAAGACAAAGGGGACAATTCCTTGAGGTAGAGCAGCCTGTTTTCATTTTTATCGTCGTATTATAAATACAGCACATGCACGGCAAAACCAGAACATAATTAATAAATCGGACAAATGTTTTTTTGTTCCTTTCCTTGTATGTATCATCACCATAATTTCCATTATTAATTCCTCACTCATCAACGACAAATGTTCGCTCTAATTCTAACATATTTATATAAGTGTCTCGCATTCGTATTCATATTCATATTTTTCTCTCACTAGGATTGCACTCGCACATGCACACACAACACAAACATAACATGGTATTATTATTATAATTACTATTAACAATTTCCAATCTGAAAACCCTAGTTGGAAACGCCTTGGTACTAACCAAGAATGCAACTCCCAAAGAAAATAAAATAAAAGTAAAGAATCTTATCGGCAGATATACTAAAAAAGTGGGCAACTTTTTCGGAATGCATGAAGTTGAAGGATTGGTTTTGTGTTGTCAGGAGGAGGCAAGAGAGAGAGAGACCTGTACAATGGCGATGTGTAAGAGATCTCCTCTTAGTCCAATGGCTATGGAGGAAGCAGCCATGACAGCTGGCCCGGTAAGGAATCTCACAGCCATGGCAAAAGCTGCCGTGGAATTCCCACATGCTATGATCCTCGGTTGCAAAGCCATGAACAGACCTGTAACAAAAACAAAAAAGAAAGAAAGTTTAATGGCATGCTATGATATGAAATTATGAATCATGTCATGTGTGTGTGATATAGACATAGTGATATAGATACACTCTTTCATTCTTTCTTTGTGTCAGTCATCTTTGAAAGAAAGACCTTTCATCATCATCACCACCACCACCAAATCTTTACATGAATATTATATAATGATATATATAATAACAGTACAGTACAGTACATAAATTATAACCCATCACTGTTCTCTCTCTCACTTTGCTTTTCTGCCAGTTTTGCTTTTACTTGCTTACATGAACATTTAATAATAACGAAAGATTTTGGAAAATTTGGAATTACCCAATGGGCATTATTAATAAAAAATAATAAAAGTAAATAAATAGAGGGGTTGTTTTCAATTTATAAAACTGACCTAGACTGAACATGGCCATGCCAAGCCCTGCATCAGAGAGTATGGAAATGGACTGGATAATTATTGCTGGCATTTTTACATTCCACCTGCCAAATTAAAAAAAAAAATTAATAAAATGTTTTAAATTTCTTTGATAATAAATTAAAATTATAATATTGGATTTCACCTGAAGCAGACGAGGGACCAAATGAGGCCTATCAAGCTGGAGTAAGTGTTGGGGTTTCTGATGAGCTTCCTCCACACCATGATGAGGATGAGCCTCGTCATCACGCTCGTCGGAGGCATCACCTTCGGCTTTCCGTCGCCGGTTTTCTCGTCGACGTGGCTCTGGTCTCTGTTCCCGAAGCTGAACTCGTCTCTCTCCAAGTACTCTTCCTGGTTGTTCTCTCTCCGACCCTCCACTGTGAATGCAATAATGCATCAGAAAATATATATAAATATATAAAAGAAGGAAACAGTGAAAGAGTATGTACCTTTCCCAGGAGAAGCAGCCATTCTGACGTCCTTCGGGTCGTGACCACCACCCGCTCCGTATTCATGGCTTCCGAACACGTCGGACACCGGAGAGGCACTCGAGCTCCACACAAACATGTGGAGATCTCTGTTCCCATCTTCACCGTTGTTGCTCTTCTGATTCGGCCCCACCGCGACGTTGCCGTTAGCCTTTGTCGTGGCGGTTGCGGTTGCTGTACTTGTCTTCGGGATGTTCTTCGACCCGGTGGGTGAGAACATCCCCGGGTTCGGAGCCGGGTAGTTCTGCGTCGACGAACCGAATCGCGCCCCGGCCGTCTTGATCGCCCCTTCCTCGTCGTAGTTCGACGGCCTTGGGGTCGGACCCCGCGAAGCCGACATCCCGTACACGTCGCCCGCGCCGAAATTGGAGTTCCGGCCCGCGGCGCCTCCGCCCATCATGGAGTAGAAGTCGGTGTGGTTGAAGCTCGATCCCCTCGGAGTCGGGTTCCGCGACGATTGGAGCGAGTATATCTCGGCGTTCGTCAGGTTCGACGGCCTCGGGGTCGTCCCGGAAAGTCCCTGCAAACGCAATTAACAACAATTTCAGCCATGTCTAATGCATAAATTGTTTAAAACCTTGAAGAAAGAAATGTACCTGGGAGCGGCGAGAGAAGATGTCGGAGCGGGAGGCGTTGGAGCGGCGCACGGTGACGTGGAGCTTGCCGTCGTCTTTGAGCTCGGCCTCAGTCTCGAGGGCCTGGCGGCCGTCGAGGGACATGACGTCGGAGTCGACGTGGATGGAGACGATGGTGCCGGCGGTGTCGGGGAACTGCTCGGAGATGAGGAGGCGGGCGCCGCGGAACTCGAAGAGGAAGAGCATGAGGGTGTACCAGATGATGCACTGGAGGACGACGATCTGCACCATGAGGGAGCCGCTGTTGCCGCCGTACATGCCCTTGAGGAGCGGGATGCCCATGACGAGCGTGTTGGGGAGCGTGGAGAGCGAGAAGAGCGTGATGGTCCACTCCAGGCACCCGCGCCGGCTCAGGCGCGCCCACGCGAAGAGCACGGCGAGGACGATGAGCTTCTGCAGCGTGTCGGCGGCGATGAAGCGGAAGTTCATGGCGTAGATGTCGTTGGTGGAGATGAAGTGGAAGGAGAGCAACGGCACGGCGAAGAGCGCCACGAAACGGTTGATCCCCGAGCACTGGTCCGGCGTGAAGATCTTCCACCACTTCACGGACCCGTAGGCGAGCACCATGGCCACGTAGAGCGGCACCACGGCCGTCATGACGTTGTAGAAGTCCGTCAAAGTGATCATCTTGATGCCTTGTCCTCCACTCTCTAGCTCTTGGGGTTTAAGGGTTCTCTTCCAAAGTGTGTGCGGTACTAATCTATTAGTATATTATGGTCATGGAGTGATGGTGGTGGTGGTGGGAGTGATGATGAAAAGAGGAGAGCATGTGGGTTTTCTGGGGGTTCGGGGTAAGTGGGTATGTAATGTATAGGGCGAATGCACTTGCTTGCGGTCTCCAAAGCAAGTGCACACACAAATTTAGAAGGGGGTTTCAGCTTTTTATTAACTTGTTTTTTTAATTTATTTTAGGAGAGAAGGAGAGTGAAGTGAAGGGGTTTGGAAGTTGGTGCGTGGCGCTATCTTCGATGGGTCTACCGGTAGTGTAAAGAGGGGAAAAGGCGTTTTGGTTGGAGGTGGGTATGTCTCCGAGTAGTGGCTTTGCCAAAAGCTTCTTTCTTTTCTAGCTTGTTGGGTTCTTTCTTCTTCTCTCCTTCTTTTGGGCTATACCGATTCTTCTGTTGTTGGGCTACATGTGTGGCTCTCACTGCCCGCCTTTATGCCTTTGTTTCCTATTTTTTGTTGTAGCCTCATATCATATCTATCAAAGGGAATTTTGATGTGATAATATATACTCTATTTAGGGGTATTTTGAAGCTCCTAGGTCACCGAGCTCTAAAATTCGGAGTCGGATTTTTCTATAAAAATCTAGAGATACTTTTCCATCCGCGAAGTGACACATTCTTTTGGACAATCGTTGCGTTCACAAAAAAGTGTCGTTTGAACGATAATTGTCATATTTCAAAGGGTCACAACTTCGTGAAAGAATAACGATTATTTAAGTTTTTCGAATTGAATCAAAATGTTTACTTTCTTTCTGATTCTCGAATTCACACTTTTCTCAAAATGTCTCATGTTTCCGTATTACACAGTTCCTACTTATGGTTGGATATAACTTCGTCCTCATCTTATTCTAAGTATTTTTGTGTACAAAATTGAAGACGTTTTTTTAGTACTCAAAATACTATTAAGAAAGTGACTCCGTGCATAATTTAAGCCCTCGTGTTTTTAACCCCACGAACTTTCTAATTATCAATCGAATAGGGTTAGGAAGTACAATAATTCTTGCACCGAAAGGCAAAAATACGGGATTGTGGAATTGAGGTCCATTCAATGCATTAACTCAGCATCGATCTCCTTGTCCCAGGCTGTGTAAGTGAAAGAGATGTGCGGGAATAACTCGGTGAAATAGACATGTCTGTAAAGATGCGGACTACCACAGCTAAACTTGTATCAATTCCATGTCTAGAACTATCTTCACAATTGTTTGGTACACACAATTTGAACAATCCTAATAGTTCCCTTGTGTGTGAATCGTCACTTATCAAGCAATTATTCTTGGTGTGCATGGCAAGAAGAATTCATTAACATATCCCAAAGAAACGAGAACAAACACGACGTTGTTTGAATCTCTATGCCAAAACGTTATTGGACATTATTCTTCAAGGGACAAGGGACAAAGAGGTAGCACCCATGCACTCATTAAATATAATATATATGTGCATTGATAGTTATACATGATCTATATTCAATGGCTAACAGGATCGAAGAAGACAAAAGACAAGCGCATGGGAAGCAAGGAATGAAAATGATATATTATTAGCTTTCACGTGGACCCTCGAAAGTTTCCAATCCCAAGCTGTGAATTGCAATTCGCATCCCTTTGCTCGCCAATTCCAAGGACTCGAAGCCTATTGTTTAGGTGGGAAATGGAGCCCATTACAAGGCCTCGCTCACAAACACGCACTAGAGTCTCTATAGGGTCAAATCACAATGATATGAGGCCCAACCCAATGCCTATTCAAAAGGGTTGATTTGATTTTTATCTATTTCTCTTCTTGGTTTCTTTTCTTTGTCAAGTTGGTGTTATGTGCGTTGGAATTTAGATGCTGAGAAATCAATGAAGATTTCGTAGTAATTGGTTTCCTAAAACGATCTCTTGAGAATTGAACAACCCTCTTAGACTAGAGTGCGACGTTTTTTTTTTTTTTTTTTTTGAGGGAGAGTGCGACGTTTACAACACCTCTTCATCCGAATATAACTATGAACATCAATATTTTTAATATTTTCAAAACGTAGTAAATTTTCTCTTGCACATTAAAAAATTATTTTAAAAAAAATGATGATAATTTGCTCATGGAGCATGTCTAGCTAGTCAATTAATTACCAATTATATGATTGTATACTATTTTGAAGTTTTTTTTTTTTTTTGAAAAATAACTATTTTGAAGTTGCATAAAAAAAACTAACAATGAAAACGACAATGTTCTACGTATATTAGACACCGAGCAAACGCTTTTATTATCACCTCCAAATAGTATTGAATGAAAAACAGCTTGATATGGAAATATCTCGTATGACAAAAAAGTCCTCTCGAAAAGGAAAAGGAAAAGAAAATGCAAAATAATTAAGGGAACATACTTGATATGGATATATCTCCTATAACACTTATATATTCAAAGTGGATCGACTACTTTGTATCTTCTAAGATTGATTCTTCACCTCAATTTGTGAATTCCAACTTTCTATATTGAAAGAATATGCCAATGTTTTCCTAAGGTATTTACATATCTCAGCAAACGTGGAACAAATAAAAACCTCCATTCAAAAGAATGGAATCTCATCATTCCAATCTTTAGGTGTATTGTTTTCAACATTTTTCATTTTTATTTCTCCCTTTATATGGTTATGGTCTCCGTTATATAAATCTATAAAGGCTAGGATTGTTAGAGGAGAAACAGGACGTGCGTTTATGCGTTAAAAATAAAATAAAATGAAGAGTATGATTACATTATAAATTTATACAGAATGAAGTTCGAAGAGATTTCAGTTACATAAATATCCTCATAATCATAAAATGAAAATTAAAGACATATGATTACATAAATAAATATTGTGAGTTTAACCTCGACTTGGTTTAGGTCACTCAGTCAAGGAGCAACTAGGTCGACCATGCCCCGTCCACCAGCTTCTGTCCAGTACTAGGTCACGTCGACCAAGAACCCTGACGTTGATCTGGTTACCACGTTGACCATGATCTAATGGTCAACCAGGACACAACGTCAACTAGGTCATGATGAGCAGGTCGTGTAGAAAAGGAACTAGGTCGACCTGGTTGAAGAAGAGTATGAAGTTTGACGTGTTTCAGTCAACTTACACTAAAAAGAAGCAACGAGATTTGTGGGCCTAATAGGATGAGAAAGTGAATGTTGTCAACTGTGGTTACCTAATAGTTAGTGTAGTCTCTCTGATTTAAGGGATTTAATTGATTAACTTTCTATGCATAAACATTATGCTCATCAGTTTTGAACTAACGTGTGCATAAGAGAGAACCATTTGTACTCTTCTCTCTTCCTCAATATATAGAGAACCATTTTCTCCCTGAAATTCATATCTCTCTTTCTTTGTTCTTGTGTACTTTTGGTTTTAAGATCTATTAGCGAGACCAAAACAAATATCAATTTAGCCTTGTCTTAAACTTTCAGTAATATATATATATATATATATATATATATATATATATATATATATATTCTCAAACTTTTAACACAAGACGATTTCTAACATTTTTGTTAATGAAAAAAAAAAGACTTAATCTATGAAGCGTTTTTCTTTTCATTTATTTTCCCAATCATTATATTATTATTATGTATATGTTATAAAAAGTTTTAAAGAGGTTATTTACGACAAAAATACTTTATGTTTTAATTGGTAACATTGAATACTAAAAAGTTAAAGCTCGGTGGCAAAAATTACTAATGTGACAGTTCCCTAATATTTCTTCCATATATACATCATATATATCTGAGTGTTCATGATATCATAATTAGTCAAACGATTAGCGGCTAAAATAACTTCTTTTTTTTTAGTTTGTAGTATTTTAATACATAAACTTTATGATTTAGTAGCACTTAGTATACGTCACATTTTGAGCTTCAACCATAGTCAAATGCAATATCATATTCAATCAACTTTTTAAACATTCTTTTTAAACGTAAGTTACTACAATAAAATTATGAGTAATGAGTCTTCTTTTCTTTCTTTCTTCAATTTACACGATGGATAAAGCACTTAATAACATGTGAAGTATCTAATCGAACTGACTCAAAAGCATACGCTCAACAAACTCCCACTTACAGGCTAAAGAAGCGATGTCATATCTCTTAGACTAGCATTTTCAATTGCCACTTGAATAATCCGCCAATATCTAGGTAAACGGCGAAGCCATTTCTTCAAACGCAATTGGCAAAACGTTCATGTCTACTTGGTATTATATTTCCCTATTTGACGGCCACAGCCCACAAGCTCTTTAGCTTTGGCCATTGCACGAGTGTTTGTCACAGTAGAACAATGTAAAAAGTCTATGATCTACGTCTAGAATGAAAGTTTACTATAAAAAATAAAATAAAAACATGTCTTAGTAGAACATTTTGAGCCAACTCAATTTTTCCCTCGCCGCACGAATTAATTATGTATTCAGCTTCCATTGTGAAATCTACAAAACTGGATCGGTTAAAGCTTTTCAAAAAAACAACGTTATACCTATAAAAATAAATAGTGTATTAGACGTCGAGTTCTTATCTAGAAAAGACGATGTAATTATTTATACATACGTAGGGTATAAATTTATTTTAAAGGTACATATCCAACAAATATCTCCTATATATCTTACACAATATATATAATATAATAGTACATGCAACATTGTCTCCCTATGTATCTAGCACGAAAATGTGACCTTATCGTGCATATCGTCTCATTTTGATGAGGTGTTTTGACACGATATCATTAGACTGGTTGTTCATCTGCTTAGAAGAAAATTTGCAAGCAATTATAATCAAACAAATGAAAAACTCTAACCAGATCCAACACCCTTGACGTACGCCTATTAAAGCTATTCAAAATTTTCTACAAATTGCAGAAGAAATTAATGTTTATAGAGAAATTATAATGAATAGCCACATTCCAACGTTTATATTGCATTTTAGCAAACGTGTGGTTTTAATTTGTAATATAGCCAATCAGGATGATGTGGCATTGAAAATTAATTTTTCCATACTGATGTTGCCCCTCAATGTTTTCAACGTTTATTAATATTAATAATTTTGTAAATACTAACCAAATTAGCTACAATAAATGAGTAGAATGGCTAGCAATTAAGCCGCGTTCAAAATATTAACTAATCTTCCTATTAATATGGATATTTTGTGGCAATAAATATACCAGATTTTTTTCCACAATTAATTAGAAATTAACTAACAAAAATTTAAACATATTTTCACGTTCAAAATATTAACCTACCTCCCTTTTTTTCTCTCTCTGTGAAAACTTTTGTTGCAGCTCCTCAACGTGCCTTGGTCGAGCATGAACGCTCTGGTGAGGACCTCCGGGTAGATAGCAGGGTCCGGCGAGCACCCAAATACCGCGTTAATGATCGTCACCACGCCGAAGTTTTGATTCCCGAGGCCGGCGAAGGCCATCGCCGGAGTATTTCCCGCGTTGAGCTGGAAGTAAAGCATGCCGATGGGGAGCTCATCTTCCTCGCCGAAGCTCCCCAGTCGCCGTTGGGGAGCCACGACGACGCTGGCGGCGATTCGCCTAAACTCCCACGTCGGCGTTAAATCGTTCCGCCAAGCCTACATCAATTTATTTTCCGACTCCCAAGGTAACATTTCTCGTTCTTTTTTCGTTCTTGATCATTAATTTCATGTTACTTTTACGACTGTATCAATTTCATTAAATTCTTATGTATTCGTTTGTGTGTTGATGTTCTTTAATTCATGTTAATTTTGTGTTAATTCACGTTTATATTTTTGTTTGTTTTGATTTATTCGTGTTAATTCACGTTTAATTTTGTGTTTGTTTTGGTTTATATGTGTTTATTTAGGTTTATGGTGTTTGGAATAATCGCCGATGATATTCTGCCCATGCACCGTCGTCTAGTCGAGAGTTCCTACAAAAAAGGAACAGAGAGAAGATTAAGATTTGAATTTTTGCTGCCTATTTTGTTGTCTAATTTATTTCTTATTTAATGTTTGTTAATTCGAATTGTTTTTAATTTTTAATATGGTTCATTCATGTTAATGTTTGTTAATAATCAACGAGAGTTGTTTTACTTTGAATATTATACATCATTTTGTTTTTTTTTGTTCGTTTCTCGTATTACAGAAGTGATTCATATGTAGAACTAATTATACACTATAATAAACTTAATTCTCTCAAAATATCAAAATTTATAACACAAATTGTTAGTTCATATTAACACATATTAATATAAATTATCTATATATAAGTATAAAAAATAAACGAAAATATAAAAAAAAAATTATCTCAAATTTCAAATGTTTGTTTCCTATTTTGTTCTTAAATCATTTCTTAATTATTATTTTAAAAAATTCGTTTACTTTTATTATTAATTGTGGGGTTCAAACTATGGTTACCTAATTTATAGCAATATTTATTTATTTTCATATTTAATATTTAAAAAAATCGATTACTATGCTGTAGAAATTTAATTACGTAAATTAATTACAAAATATTTTTGTTATTTTCTATTTATAGCGTGATTAAAATATGGGTAACGTGATAATGTGGTTATATTTGGTAGCTTAGTCAATAGTCAAAATATTGTTAAAATTGGTTAATAAAGGCTGATGAATATTGGTTATGATTATCTACGTATTTTACATATTAAACTAGTCAAATTATTCTTTATTAGTCAAAATATGGTTACCTTTTTTTATAGCAATATTTTATTTCCAATTATATTTTTATTTGAATTCAATATGTAGACGTCGATCGCTAATTACATGAGGTTAATAACGTCATTTTATATCAGTTAATGTGGTTTATTGGCTATGACACAATATTTGCTAATTACATGAGGTTAATAACGTCATTTTATATCAGTTAATGTGGTTTATTGGCTATGACACTATATTTATCAAACAGTGGCTATTTTGACAATTTTAAACCATTAAGAAGACTAGTTAGCTTAAGCTCTCATGTTTATAAAACTTAAGAGGAATCATGTCTTCAAGAAAATACTAACATCGATAGAACAATTGAATATGGTCGAGAATGGTGTGTTCGACGAAATGTTTACACACCGGGTGCAACCCCCGCTTCACCCAGGTGTCGTCGATCTCAACATTACACTAGTTTATTTGTATTTATGCATATATATATATATATATATATATTAATTAATCAAGTTTATTGTTTTTATCTTCTATTTCTCTAGCAAAGAGAAATGTAATGACAAGTAGATATAAAAAGCAATGATATATTTGCTAGTTTTTTCTTAGGAAAACAGTTAGTACTTGGACTCAATATTTTTTATCATTAAAGATTGACGTGATAATTGAATAATACTTGATGCTATAAATTAAAGGAATCAAGTAAAAATATAGCTATTAGATAAGATGAGGGTCATAATGTCTTTTGTGTTTCTTTAATAATTCACCCTTTAACAATGTCACTGAAACACAATATACAGCTATACTGTAGGTTTTATATTTCTGAAAGGATTTATATATAATAAAATCTTTATAAATTAATATTTTTACAATTAAAGAATCTTATTATATTATATATTAAGATGATTAATTAATTATAATTATTCAATCAAAATTATTAATTTATCAAATATTAATTTAACTGTAAATTTTTGAATTTCTAAGCACTAAGCCATAACGTCATTTAACTCACGAAGCTGTTTTCCTATAGTTGGAAATTGTAATTAATTAAATAATTAAAAACCTCATTCGATAAATAATAGCTCCAAAATAAACCAATAATTATACTATTATATATGTCAAAAAGCTGAAACTCCACCTGATGAACTTTACAGTGATAAAAAGCCGAAGGAAAAAACAAAAAGCTTTTCTGCGCTTTCAATTCTTTCAAGAGATAATGTTAAACTAATGCTTATAATTAAACCGACGTTTAACATATGATTGGCTAGTAGAATTGATAATATAATAATACCATTATTAACTTCGAGATACGCACGAATTAACCAAGATTAAAAATAGAAAAGCAAACCCTTTTGTGTATATAAAAATAAAACCCTAGAGAGTGAAGGCATGCATTGAAGTTAATGATGGGTTTGGTTGTGGTCACGACACGAGTCATTAGGAGGAGAGTTTTTTTGGGTTTCTGCGAAGAATGAAAGCAAAAAAGAAACATGAGATTTGGCTCTTCCGTTTCCCGATTTCCATGTTCAATTTGCACGCTTTGCCATATTATAGGGACCCTTTTTTCTTAATTTAGGGCTGAGAATTCCACTAAAAAGAGCGTGTGTGTTTTTATTTTCCTTACATTTATTTTGAAGATAACTATTTCAAAAGGGTAGTGCTTCTTCCGATAACGTTACAGGAACTAGGAAGAATTTGCCACTTCGAAGATAAAAATGTTGCCATGCTAATTACTTACATATTTTTTTTTTATGTAAATAATTCTTGAGTTTTGAGTATGATCAACTAAGGGCTAACATAACATACTAAAATAAACTATGTTTTTTCGAAGTTAAAAGATAAGCTCTTTTAATGTTAGCAAAATGGAGTGTAAGCATCAATTATGATTAAATTCAATTTTATTATATTATATTCTAAATTACAATTTACAGAGAAAAAAATAACAGAATTTGTGCTTCTAAAAGTTCATCGTTACTTGGTTCGGTTCTAAGATTGGAGCTAGAAGTTTCCACAAAGCTCTTCTTGAGTCGATGTTCTTGATGGGTATTCAAAAAAGCTCTCTAGTAGATCTTCACAAGTCGTAACATGGTCTGATCGTTTTTTATTTTTTTGGGTAAAACTAAAATCGTTGAGTGGTTTGCATGGCATTCCAAAAGCCAAGCCATTATCAAAGGCTTTGTGATCAGTCCTTTTGGACCTTTAGATCTAATTTTAAAAAGGACCAAATATTTTGGGCCCAAGGCGGTTGCCTCACGTGCCTTAGCCCAAGGCCAGTCCTGTCAAATTGCATCGGTTTTGTTCATAATCTTTGGTGGATAAATTAAGTAGTGAGTAGTCAAGTGTTTTAGTGGGTAGTTTTTTTTTTTTTTTTTCCTAAGGATAAATGCGGCTAATGTACCAAATGTTTGATCGGCTGCGGATTATGTACACAATATATATTTTCGACGGCTAATGAACCCAAACTTGATTCCCTTAGATTTTTTTTTCGTGTTTTCCGTCCCTTGACCGTCAGCAAGTGATTCCTCCTCTATATGTACAGTTTTCGATTTTTGACATAACTCACTCATTTCTTGTCCAAATTTTATGAAACACCTATGGTTGGAAAGTTAAGAGATATATCTACAGCTTTTGTGTTTTAAGTTTTGTAAAAAAAGCTCAATAAAAATCTGAAATTAAACGACAACGAAAAACTGGACATTAGTGTAATGCAAAATATTTGTTTCGAGCCAATTTTTAATATATTAATAACTTTTTATGATGAAACGTAAAACTATAAAGTTGTATATAAATATTTTATCTTTCCAACGGTAGTTTATTTATAAATTTTGGACAAAAAATGAGTAAGTTATGCCAAAAATACGAAAGATTTTTTCACATCTCATCTTTCATATTTTTGGCATAACTCACTCAGTTTTTGGCCAAAATTTATAAATAAACTACCGTTAGAAAGATAAAATATTTATCTACAACTTTGTAGTTTTATGTTTCATCACAAAAAGTCATTAAGTATGTTAAAATTTGCTCGGAACAAATATTTTGCATTAAACTAACGTCCATTTTTACATTGTAATTGAAATTTCGTATTTTTTTACAACTTATTTTACAAAACTTAAAACACCAAAGTTGTAGATCTATCTCTTATCTTTTCAAACGTGAGTCGATCAAACACCTATGTATACAAAAAGTATACATATAGTGGAGGAATCACTCGCTGACGGTCAAGTAACGGACAACATGAAAAAATCTAATGGAATCAAGTTTGGGTACATTAGCCGTCGAAAATAAACATTAGGTACATAATCCACAGCCGATCAAACATTGAGTATATTGGATTACATTAAACTCTTAAATATATATATAAAAAAATATGTATATTAATTTTTTACCGTGATAGTCGTTGTTACTGATGGTGTGAAATTGTCTTTAGAGTTGTAGTTATTTCTACTATGTTTTAGGGTTACGAAAACATGGATTATTCCAGTGTAGCTTGTATAAATAGTTGTACTGTTAGTTGTAAATACCTAGAACTTGTACAGTCGGATTAGAGAGACAGAGAGAAGGAATTAAAGAAAGATAGAGATTGTGGATTCAATTGTATTCTTTTATCTTGATGATTCAATGAACTTTTTGTGAGAAACTTCATGTGTTTTCTAAGTTGTTATTAGAGTGTGTTCAATTCTAAGTTTTCATTCTTAAGTTGTTCTTGGTTAAATTGGTAGTCTGTAAAGGGCGATTCCGCTACAAGTGGTATCAGAGTTCAAACAATAGAGGGACCCGCTTTAAAGCAAGATTGGTAGCTCGGGGATTCATATAAAAGGAAGGGATCGACTTCAATGAGGTATTTTCCCTTATTGTAAAACATATTTCAATTCTACTTTCATTTGTGGCAAAATTCAATTTGGAGCTAGAGCAAATGGATTTCAAAATGGCTTTCTTGCACGGAGAACTTGATGAGAGAATTATTATGGATCAACCGAAAGGATATGGAGAGGAAGGCGAGGAAGATTGGCTTTGTAGTCTAAAGAGGTCACTCTATGGGCTAAAGCGATCTCTATGACAATGGTATAAGCATTTTGATGCTTTCATGTTGAAGAACCGATTTACGCGAAGAAACCACGACAATTGCATCTACTTTAATAATTCAAGGGCTGAAAACTTTGTTTATATATAGTATGTTGATGAGATGTTCTTAATATCTGAAAACACGCAAGAGATAGATGAGCTCAAACTACAACTTATGAGGGAGTTCGAAATGAAGGACCTTGGAAGTGCCGAGAAGATTTTTGCGATGGTTATTAGAAGAAATATTGAAGAAGGGAAGTGGACAATATCTCAAATTGAGTATGTCAAGAAAGTCCTCGGATATTCAACATGAAGAAAGCTTGATGATGCTAGGAGTGGGAGTGGGCTCAAGAAGGAGTTCCAAGGAAGATTGAAGGATGAAGGTTGTTGGACAGCTAGGCTATAAAAGTTAAAGTGTAGATTGTTAATGTGTGACCTTGATAATTGAATTCTGTGTCTCTGGAGCTGTAGTTATTTCTGCTTTCTTTTATTGTTACGAAAACATGGGTTATTTCAATCTGTAGCTCGTATAAATAGTTGTACTCTTAGTTATAAATACTTAGAACTTGTACAATCAGATTAGAGAGATAAAGGAGAAGGTGTAAAGAGGGAATTAGAGAGAGATAGAGATTGTGGATTCAATTATACTATTTCATCTTGATGATTTAATAAACTCTTTGTGAGAAACTTTCTTACTTTTCTGAGTTGTGCTTCTGAGTGTGATCAATTCTGATTTTTGGTTGTTAAGCGTGTTCTTAGAAAACCATAGCGTTGCTTAGATGAAGAAAAGTTCATGTAAGAAAGCTAAGCTAAATTGGAGGCTGCACGTCTAAGTTTACAAAAAAATAGAAAAATAAAAACTGCATGTTCAGCATGCGAACAACTATTTATAGGATGATAACAAACTTTATATAGAAGCTATTTATACAAAACATCGTAATTTTGTCCTTATATAACGTATAATTTTGTATTTTTGTTTTAAATCATCATTCTATTAAATTTCCGTACTATCCTTCAAGAATAATATGGAGACAAAAATAAAATATCAAAAGTAGGGGTGAAAATTTTGTACTCGGTTCCCGGTTTTGTCCCGGTTCTAGTCACGGTACCGGACCGTTTTTGGAAAAAAAATCAGTTTTTTCTTTTTACTATAACCTAAAAAGGGACGTCCCGGTTCCGGTTTGAAAAACCAAAACCAAAACCAAAACCAATTCAAAATCTGAAATTCCCGGTTTTCTTGTCCCGGTTCCGGTTTTATGTCGTTTTGTTATAAGTTTGTCGCTTTTTTAGCATGTCATTTCTTATAAGTCGTTTACTATTAGGGTTTTAATCCTTTTTTTTTCAGCCCATTATTTTAACATGTCATTTATTTTTCAGCCATTACTCGGTATTTTATTTAACATGTCATTTCTTATATGTCGTTTTGTTATAAAAAAATAATTTGTTTGTACTCGGTATTTACTATTTAGCATTTTAGACTCGATTTTTTGCACTTAGATTTGGATTTGGCATTGTGAAGTTCACGACATGAACTCGGATCTTGCATTTGTTTATTTTGTATTTTGTATTTTGCTTTTGTACTCGGATTTGGTATTTTACATTTTGGATTTACTCAGATTTGGTAATTTGCATTTTGGATTTGGTTTTTTTCATGTTTCTATCTTGGATTTTGTCCCGGATTTGTCTCGGTTTTCGTCCTGAATTTTGGTCCTAAAAAATCGGGATTTTAATCGGTGTCCCGGTCCCGGTTCTGATTTAAAACAAAAACAAGGACTTTTCAGAACCAGAACCAAAACCGGGACAGAAAACCGTGTCCTGATTTTTCCGGGACAGGGACAAAAAATAGTCAAATTCCCGATTCTCGGTTCTGGTTTCAGCCCTAATCAAAAGCTATATAAGGATGGAAATATCAAGTCAAATGCTACATGAAAACAAAAATTAATAGTAGAAAAATTATTTAGGGACAAATACACACAAAAAATGGCAGAGTTCTTAATGTTTTTTTTTTTTTTTTTAATATTGATATGTTAAACACGAGTTTTACCCTTCATATATGTAATATATACTTATAATTTTAAATATAAGGTTTTATTTAAAAAATAATAATGAAAGAGGTACACAGAGACAAAAATACAAAATAAAATGTATGATATATTTATTTTATAAAATAAAGAGATACACAAGAATAAAAAAACAAAGTGAATGAACTCTAAAAACTTTCGTCCTAAATTTTAGGGTAAACTGCGGCTAATGTACCCAATGTTTATTTTTCTGCGGATTATGTACTCAATGTTTATTTTCGACGGCTAATGTACCCAAACTTTATTCCGTTAGATTTTTTCGTGTTTTCCATCACTTGACCGTCAGCGAGTGATATGTACACTTTTCGTGTTTTTAACATAACTCACGCAATTTTTGTCCAAATTTTATGCACGACCTACGGCTGGAAAGATAAGAGATAGATTTATAACTTTGGTGTTTTAAGTTTTGTAAAAAAAGTTTTTTATTATTCCAATATTTCAATTACAACGTAAAACTGGACATTAGTTTAATACAAAATTTTTGTTTCGAGCAAATTTTAATATACTTAATGACATTTTGATGAAATGTTAAACTACAAAGCTGTAGATAAATTTTTATCTTTCCAGCGGTAGTTTATTTATAAAATTTGGACAAAAAAAGAGTGAGTTATGCCAAAAATATGAAAGATGTAATGTGAAAAAAGCTTTCGTATTTTTGGTATAACTTACTCATTTTTTATCCAAAATTTATAAATAAACTATCGTTGGAAAGATAAAAGATTTATCTATAACGTTTTAGTTTTACGTTTTATCAGAAAAAAATCATTATGTATATTAAAATTTGCTTGAAACAAATATTTTGTATTAAACTAATGTTCTGTTTTATGTTGTAATTAAAATTTCATATTTTTTTTTTTAAAAAAAAATCAAAACTTAAAACACAAAAGTTGTAGATCTATCTCTTATCTTTCGAACCGTAGGTTGTGTATAAAATTTGGACAAAAAATGAGTGAGTTATGTTAAAAATACGAAAAGTATACATATCACTCGCTGATGGTCAAGTGATGAAAAACACGAAAAAATCTAACGGAATAAAGTTTGGGTACATTAGCCGTCGAAATTAAACATTGGGTACATAATCCGCAGAAAAACAAACATTGGGTACATTAGCCGCAGTTTACCCTAAATTTTATATGGAAGTCGTATATAGTTATGTTATAAGCTAACTTTTATGTTAGCTGAAAGGGCCGGCCCTGGCTATAGGTGAGCAAGGCGGGCGCCTACGGCCCCGAAATTTTAAGGGCCCCAATTTTATTAGATATATTGTTATATACTTAATTAAATATAAATAAATTTTAATTTTTAAATACTTTAAGGGCCTCAAAATTTTACATAGCCTAGGGCCCGACTAAAAACGACGAGCTGAGGGCCGGCCTTGGCTGAAGAAAACTAAAGTAGAAATTATCAAATATTATAAGAAATAAATTACTTATATATATATGGTACTTAATATTGTAATTTTATGATGTATAATATTATTCCTGAAGCTTTCATCATTTTTTTGGGGAACCTTTTTAATTAGTGGAAACCCCATTATCTACAAATAATTTTCTAATAATAAAGTTTCCATTATATTTTGATGCGAGAATCATTTCAATTTGCATTTGCTTGCTTCACTTTATTCTTTACGTTGGTGCAGTACCTGTAGGCCATAAATTGAAATGAATTATAAAATAAAAGCACGTCTAGCTATATATATATATATATATATATTATTTCTAAGCGTTTTATATTGTAGTAGTATTTGTTTATTTTTTGTTTTAAAGTAGGAACCGATGAACTCTATTGAAGTACGTTTTTTTTTTCTATAAATTATTATAAACGGCTCATTGTTTATTCATTTACATTTATCAAAAAACAAGAGATCCGGGTGTCCGGCTCATCGAGCAACTTACAAGACGATAGCGGCCCAAACGTACTCAAAGAATGCATGCCCAATGTAACTAGGATTAGATACGACCAAGGTTTAAAATGCCGCTTGCTGATTTCGTTTCGCACTCTCCATTTTACGGATATATCATTTGCCGATGGACAAATCGAAAAAAAAAAGACATGCCGCATGCCGAAAATACCATACATTTTCCATGGGCATACCGCATGCCGATGGGATTTTTGGACGGATATTCTGGAAAGTATTTTTGAGTATTTAGGTAAGATATTTATATAGGTTTAAAACTACATATTTAATAAATATATGACATAATTGTATACAACAAAACGCATTTCTAATTTAATTATGTAAGTGAAATGTATAATATTTAAGTCACTTTATTAGTTAAAGAGTTGAAGTGTAATATTAAGTCAATTTATTTGATGAAGTGAATATATAGGTGAATTAAAGTGTATAAGATTAGTTGAATACCAAAGAGTCCCACATTGCTAAATTACAAGAGTTTAGAATGGGTTATATATCATAGAATTGGGATAAAGCCTTGGGCCCTCTGGGTTATAGGATTTTGTGGATGGGAGATGACTCACACAAAGACACCACTACACGCGCGCACTACAGTCGTACGACCGGCCGTGGAGGGGTGGGGTGGGGTGGACAAACATTTTTATTTTTGCCGAAAGTTTAATTGGTATTTTTGCCACGAAATTTTAGTTTTTTAGTGAAATTCGCACCACTCTCCCACGTTTTCCTTCACAAAAACGACATTCGGCAGGAATATGGGCATGCCGCAGGAATTTCGCGAAAAATGATAAAACGACAGAGATAATCGCAGGCTTTCGTTTCGCATTTCCTCGAAAAAAGAACTTCGGTCGGCATGCCGATGGATATTCGGGAAATTTTATACCTTGGATATGACACCATATCTCATATATATGATTAAGTCACATTAATATTTTAGACAATTAATAAGTTGCTCACATTTAATTAAATTACGGACTTAATATATCTATTAGTAATTCATACACAATGAGTCCTTATATTAGATAAATATAATTGCACATTAATAAACTGCAAAAACATTCACTCAAAATCCGGGATTCATTTTAGCATTGAAAACTATTTTCTTTTTGTTAAAAATAAGTTTTTTTTTTCATTTTATCTTACATTTTATTAATTAATCCGGATCTAGTTTTAAATCTAAATTTGGATATTAACTCCGAGTTTAACCGGCATCTGGAAATCCAAGTTTAATAAATTAAAATCCAGATACAGGTACTCGGATTCCGTATCCAAGTTCCGATTTAGGCAAAAAATTCCAAGTACCCAGCCCGCTTGCACTCAATCGGAAAAATTTCCAAGTACCCAAGTCGCTTGCACTCCTAAGTCTCAAACTTACACTTGCCGTAAATAGATTGTCAACAGTAAATAACTCCTTATTTGGATAGACATTGCGATGGGCTTGTTGGGCCTGAATCTTGGTCCGAATGCGATGGGCTTCTCCTAAGATTCTACCAGATGTATGAACCTCAAGAAATGATCTGTTCCAAGTTGACAAACTCAGAGATGTTCAATTGTTTTATATGTAGGGTCTGAGAGTGTGCGATGATAGTACTGGTGAAACCGGGTAGGGTACCCGTTTTTTTAGGAACCTGGTACCCCGATCCGGAAACCGGGTATCCGATAATTGATATCCGGATCCGATACCCGAAATCCGGGTATCTAGTTTTTGATACAAGGTAGCCGGTTTTGGAAACTACCCGGATTCACTACCCGCTTTTTTTTTTTTATTTTTAAACAAGTATATCATCTCAAAAATAAAAACATACATTCATTGTCTTAAATTAAAATGCATAAAAAAAAACTTAGTCTCGTGCATCAAGCATAAGTACATCACTGAAACCCTAAGAAAGAAATCCTAAAAATTTAAAGGAAAAATAAATAATTAAAATAAACAGGGTACCGGGTACCCGATTTTTAGAATTTTAATACCCGGTACCCGAATCCGGTTGGATTCTGGATTCGGGTTCAGATTCGGATTATTACCCGGTTTCCGGGTATTATTTGCACCCCTAGATGATACTCCTCTTATTCTGTAATCGATTTAACAAATTTTTGAATCCCGTCACAAAATTCCTTCTATTTCCAATGCGAGACGTGTCAGAATTTAATGACATATTTAAAATTCAGTCAAATCAATTTAAAAAGTTAACAAAATAATGTACTTCAAGAACTGCAACCGTGAAAATATTAAATATTAAAAACATTAAACGTAAAAAATTGAATTTATATCACACTAAATCTAAAATTATTAAGTACTTATAACACTATTAACCTTTCGAAATAACATACAATCTAACCTTCATAAATTAATATTGTAGGATGTAGGAATTTTATTATTTTATTGAATTTATTAAAGAAAATATAATCATATCTGTTAAAATCGAGACATTTAAAAATATTATTTTATCGAATTTGTTAATTTATTAAGTATTAATTTAAAGAAAATATGTGAGTAAATATCATTTTTCTTCCTTGACCATTCACCATAGTCTAAAAAAAATACACCACTTGTTGCAAACAATAAAATATAGATTTCCCCAAGAGGACCACTTGTGGTTTGGTCACTAGCATTATGACATATGATATTCGTTGGGTTTAATTTGGAATCATTCAGAAGTACTGTACAATAAAATAAATTTGACTCTGCTGTGTACTATAGAGATTGTAGATCTCTATACATTTACTTTGCTACATTTGACACATGGTTCTAGCCATAGTAATTTACTTTACCCATTAATAATCCAAACTATTATAAGTTGTTGAGTTTTTGTTTCTTTTAGCTTAAAAAAAGAAGTGAGATGAGGTCTAAATATTTCTATATTAGGTTTATGTTTATCGTAAAAATTAAAATATTAGATAATTATACCACAAAATTACTCACATGTAACAAAAATATGACATATTTCTAATCTTTTTGAAGTAACAAAAATCCCAGATGATATATTTTTAATCTCTCTCTCTTTTTCTTTTTTTTGCTTAAGTAAGATTTTTCGTCAACTCGCGGTGAAGTTTGACGTGAGATATAAATTGTTCACGTTTTTGCTCATTTTTATCATGTATGACATACAAGAACTTTAAAAAATTGACGACGAACACTATGTTCTAGTATAGTAGTCAAAACGTGTTTTACAATGCAAAAACTGAAGCTCTCTCGTTAATAATCTTGCGCCACATGGTCTACATCGCTAAGAACTTGGTCAAAAGAAGCGAAAACGTAAACAAATGATATGTCACCACTTGATATTTTACGATGAGAAGTTAACAAAAAATCTTAATTACTTGGCCAAAAAATTTATATCACTGAAAATTTTTGCTACAAATAAAGAAAATAAAAAATAAGAATTATATAAGTCATACTTTTGTATCAGCATGTGAGTATTTTTACCGCAATATCCCTTATTTATTTATAGGAAAAAGTGATATTCTTTCTTATGCAAATTAAACAATATAAAAGGTGACATGTTGTCCTCTTAAATAAATAAATAAATAATTCCAACCAAACTTGCTTGGCCTAAGTTGTAACTCTACTACATACCTATTAAAGATGTCACGGGTTCAAATTTCATGAGACTTAAATGAGTGTCTCCTTTACATATGTAAATTTGGCCAATAGTGTCACATGTTCTTACAATAAATATATTTAGTAATGCGATAATGCATATCAAATAAGTGCCCCTTTTACCGGGTACCCGATTTCTATGAATTTAATACCCGGTACCCGATTTCTATGAATTTAATACCCGGTACCCGAACCCAGTTTTAAACCGGGTACGGGTACCCGGATCCATAATCCGGATACGGATTCGGGTTTTAAATCCGGATTCGGATTTTTTACCCGGTTTTTGGGTTTTATTTTCACCCCTAACCGAGTTGTCAATTAAAGGCCCACAATGTGTGGTAATGATTTATCTCGTAAACTTCTTTAGTATCAATTTACATCTAAACTTTGAATTTTATATGAAAATAATTGTAGGATACAAATAAGTTCAGGATGATACAAAGTGATAAGTTGAGGGGCTCTAATGATACTCTTAACTTTATTATTTGATGGTTTAGTCCTATGGTTGGTCATAAAATTCTTCATAATTTACCTCTTTTAACAATTGAAATCAACTGTAAACATTGTAAAGTATGTAATTAATTCAAATATAAGTTTTCATTGTGTGTATTAATCGCAGGTAGATATATTAGCAGCAAAATTGGTGAAATGGGTGAAGCTTGGAGGTTTCATAATTTTCAGAGAATCATGTTTCAAACACACTCAATGTCACGAAGCTGACCCTGCACGTTACCGAGAGCCTGGATTTTATACACAGGTTTGCCAAATTAGGAACTTATGTGTCATATGACATAAGTTATGAGGAATTTTTTTTATGTACCATTTGTTTTTAATTTTGCATAATTAAATCCTATAATTTTTAAAACAATTAAAATATACGACAAGACTGTACTTAAGTTTTTATTATTATTATTATTTTTCATTCCATCACATTAATTTTCCCAAATCAAGAATTTCCCCCTTGATTAAAATTTTAGAATTTACTTTCATATATCCTCTAATTTCAATTTTTATTTCACGAAACTATACAATCTATTTTCCACAAAGTCAAAATATTATAAATCGTCAATTTTAAATATTTTACTTTTTTATTAGAATTAATTACAAATTCAGCTAATAGAAAGTGGTATTTTCAAATGATACTTAGATCTGGATATGTTCTTCCGAAGAAAATGAAAATAGAGGGTGTAAAGAAGCAAAGCCCCTACGATGCCTAGAAATAAATTATTTGATGAATATATATATAGGGAAACTTCAATAAGTATACCCGGTGAAGTAAGTTTGAACGAAAAGTACGAGTTTGATAAATTGCAAAAATATGCCCGTGTAATCCACTTCAACAGTTTTTGCCTTCAGCTGCAACAGTTTTCAATTATTTTTTTCCAGTTTAATATTTCCTTACACAGTTTTGTACTCCATATAAACAGTTTTTGCCTACGTTGTTGACAGTTTTTTTAGACACAGTTTTTTACTCCATATAAACAGTTTTATGCACCAACTGCAACAGTTTTTTAGCCCATCAGGCATATTTTTGCAATTTATCAAACTCGGGTATTTTTTCGTTCAAACTTACTTTACCGGGCATACTTATTGAAGTTTCCCATATATATATATATATATGTCCGTTTTTCATTTTCTGAAAATTTTATTTTTAAAACTGCTGAACGCGGATCTAGATGGAAAACTTCATAAAATAACCATAAATACACCACAAATTCTATTATTAACTCTAAAGTTTTCATAATTCTCAAGAAAACTTTATCAAATACCAGATACCTTTAATCTAGTCCATTTTCAGGACGTATTGATCCGGAAAAATAGATATATATATATATATATATATATATATATCGTCCTAAAAAATGGATAGTATTAGGGGTATTTTGGTAACTTAAAATCCGAAAATATTGTTTTGAGAATTATGAAAACTTGAGAGGTAATAATAGAATTTGTGGTGTATTGATTGTTATTTTATGAAGTTTCCTATCTAGATTTGACAATCTACACTAGATTAATTAGCATTTACTGAACTTTATTTTTTAAAATATGGATATCATTTTTTCAGAAATATGAAACCGGAATTTCTGTTTCCGGATAAAAAATAAAAAATAAAAAAATCCCGTGCTCCAGATTTTCCATATTAACAGTACTATCTATTTTCAATGGATCCTTAGATGTTTAGAGACCGTTATGGCCTATCTCTTATTGGCTGCAAAAATATTGGAGCTTATGCGAGGATGAAAAAGGATCAAAGTCAGGTAAAAGCTCAATCTCTCAAATACCCTACAATATACATACTTAATCAAGAATTTGACAGGGGAAATTATATATATATATATATATATATTCGTAACATGTAGCATCATTTTTAAAAAATGAAATGCAATATTAGCAACACCATACAATGTGTGTAATTGATGCAGATTTGTTGGATATGGCAAAAAACGGTATCATCAGAGAACGACGGAGGATTCCAGAAGTTCTTGGACAATGTTCAGTACAAAAGCAGTGGCATTTTGCGCTACGAGCGGGTAGCCGGATCCGGCTACGTTAGCACCGGAGGAAGCGGTACCTAAAAATTCTATTTTTACCTCAAATGATGTTTTTCATTACTGCTTTTGAGGTCGTGTTCGTTTGCACTCTTAATTTGAACAATACATTTTCTTTATAAATTCAAATTTCGCTTATTCACTTTTACATTCTCATTTTACGTTAAAATATATTATTAACAAATTCGCTCTCAAATTAAATCAAGTAAATGTGAGGACTTCTTAAAAAATTGTAGCAAAAAAAAATAAAATAATAATAATAAATAAAAGTTAGAGCCAAATTTCACCAAAATAAAATCTTGAAGGTGGAGATTTCAGTTCTAATTTCTTGACGTATTAGTGGTTTGGTTTTCTTAGCAACAACGACGGAATTCGTGGATATGTTGGACCTCAAGCCCGGGCAGCGAGTTCTCGACGTCGGCTGTGGCATTGGAGGTGGCGATTTCTACATGGTCGAGACCTTTGGCGTGGAGGTCATAGGCATTGACCTCTCGGTGAACATGATATCTATCGCCCTTGAGCGTGCTGTCAGCCTAAAATGCTCCGTGGAGTTTGAAGTCGCCGACTGCACCACCAAGGAATATCCCGACAACTCGTTCGACGTCATTTACAGCAGAGACACCATACTGCACATCCAAGTAAATGGCATTCTGTTTTCGTTATTAGCATCTTTTGGAGTTTGATTTTTAATTGAACAAGTCGTGGCGGATTATTATTTCCCGTTGCGAGTAGTATATAATCTAATTTTCATGTACTTAAATCAGAGCTCAAATGAATGAAATATTCACGCTTTAACATATAGTTCACAAATAAACTCGTCGTTTGTGTTGGAAATTGCAGGACAAGCCGGCACTATTCAGATCATTCTACCGGTGGCTGAAGCCGGGCGGGAAGGTTCTCATCAGCGACTACTGCAAAAGCTCCGGAACCCCGTCACCATATTTCTCCGAGTATATCAGCCAAAGAGGGTACGATCTCCACGACGTCGAAGCATATGGGCAGGTGTGTCCCACAGAAATTATCTTCTTATTTTTTTGTGACGCATTTCTTGAAACCCATATCTCAAGTATCCTACTTTGGTGGCTCACTCTGCGTTTGCTATGGTCGCAGATGCTCAGGGATGCCGGGTTTGAGGACGTAACTGCGGAGGATCGAACAGATTTGGTTCGTCCGGATAACATACAATGCTGTGACATATTTTTTTCTTCCTTTGTTCAGTTGAAGTGATGATTTACTTTATCACAGTTCCTTCAAGTTTTGAAAAAGGAATTGGATATCGTGGAGAAAGAGAAGGAAGAGTTCGTTCGGGACTTCAGTGAAGTACGTAAATTCTCGCCTTTTTTTTTTTTTTTGCATTGAAGTACAAGTAATGTGTTTATTTTATCATTTAATGATTGGTGCAAGCAATTAATACTATAGGAAGACTACAATGACATAGTCGGAGGGTGGAAGGCAAAGCTGCTGAGAAGCTCGTCCGGCGAGCAACGTTGGGGCCTATTTCTTGCCGAGAAAAGACTACATTAAGCCTCTCAAAGTTGTCACCTCGTTCGAAATAAGGCGCGTCTTTATCTCCCAAATAAAATCTAGGGTCTCTGTAATTGAGTCTTTAGTTCTTGAAGGTGTGATAAATACTACCAAATGCTGCTTGTTTTTACTTTCAATAATGCATCTGAAATTCTTGGCTGATAAACTCTCAGCTGTAGTACTGGGATTTGAATATGTATTATGCACATATAATTAACTTGAGCTATACTTGATGAGATATAGCTTGAGTTGATCATTTAGAGAAGATCATAGGGCCATACGGGTAACACATGCTTGTTTTGCGTTTTGATTGAGCGTTTTAATGGGCGCGGGCAACCTGCACCCGCCTTACTAATAAAAATTAGTAGTATTAATACGAGGAGACCATACATGACCGTTCGGCCGCCACTAGTATACACTATTCTTTTCTTTTTGCACTCACCGTGTTGGCTTTAAAATGTATGGCAACTTCATATTTTTGTTTATCCTTAGATTTTTCTTTGATCCGAAGTTGTTTCATGATTTTCTCTAAAACGAATTTCTCGGAATTGTAAATCCACTTATTTTAGTAACTTCGCAATGACTGCAGTGACTCGTTAAGCTTCCACGATATTGATATTAACCACAATCAGTTAGCTTAATGTTTATGCACTTGTGGAGCGTCGGCTTTGACTCCATCATCTTCAGATCATCGTTTTTAGAAACCATAAGTTATTCATACTTTTCTCCGCCGAAACTTGAACTCAAGACCCTCCCAGATGTCAATCGTCGTTCATTTTTCGGTGTAGAGCTCTTAGAGACAGTCAGATAATGTGTTCAGAATATGACCACTGCATAACAATTCGCAGTCCTCACGCTTCTTGCAATCTGTCTTCAATTCATGGGGGCTGTCATTGGTTGCAGTTGGAGTTGACTACCACTCTATGCTTAGAGCGTACAAGATCGGCCCTCAAAAGGAAGATTACCTTCATCTGCCAACGAGCGAGGTTCGTCCCGTCAAAGAAATCCAACTTCACGAGATCGTGCTTCAAAACCTGATGCAGCATGCGCACAACACAGAGCATGAAGATTCGTCAATAAATAATTTAGGCCATATTATATCTATGATTGCTTATTTACATTTATTTGAGTTGATTATGCATGATTTATATTTATCACTTCTTATTTATTATTTATTCGGTTGATTTTATATTAGGAAGATTAGGATATCATATTTTATGGCTTATAGAATATGATATCCTAATCTTCCTAATATAGAATCAACCAAATAAATAATAAATAAGAAGTGATAAATACTAATCATGCATAATCAACTCAAATAAATGTAAATAAGCAATCATAGATATAATATGACCTAAATTATTAACCTTAGTGCTTGAACAAAAGCCTCGGATCATTGCGTATCTTATTAGATTGATTTCTTCAACGATAAAGACGTTAAGGCCTTAATGACGGATCACTTCGTAGATGCGAAAATAATGATTAGTAATTGTCGGATAATTAGAGCTTATGCCACCGATCTCGTGCCAGTCCCATGACGGGAACCAACGTCTCTTCTACTACCAGACACCATTCCTCCGAGTATCTTTTCCTACACACTGCATGTTTTTGCCTTAGTCGGAAGTAGGAGTAATAGTGAGGGGGTTCCCCTCTGTTTGATTCGAGTGAGAAGAAGAAGGTTTCAAAGAATACCTCAAGAATAAATTTCATTATATGTATTGAATTACAAACAACCACCTGTATAAAAAAAAAAAAAACCGAAAAAGGGAAAGTGAGAGTGTATAACAAACGGAAATATCTAATTGAAGAATCACATTTGTATATCTGATTATTTATTGGCAATCAGTGAGCTACAACCAATATGCTATTATGATTATTTAACTGGCAATAAGCTCATGGATTGCTCACAAAACGCCAAATGAGGAGATTGAAGATTCAGATTTGTAGCTGAATATTTATTGGCTATTTTGTGAGCTACAACTAGAATGCAGCTGATGTGGACTCCATGGGCTTTTATATTGACTGATCTATTCATTAAATCCCACCTATTAATTACTTGGAGTTATTACTTTCCTTATTTGGGTCTTGCATTAATCAACCCAGTTTGGGTTCATTTCGCAATTGCAGTTAATGGCCTAATTAAGGAAGGCTTGGGGTTACTATATGTAGAAGAGTGTGCTTCAGTGATTAGTAACCCTCCAAGAGACACCTAGTCGTCATCATCATTTAGGTTACTGCAATTCACAAAAGTGGTGTTCATTATCACGATCAAAATTCTCGGAGATGTGTCGACGGCGTTCATTGGAACTAGTGAAGGCTACAACCGGAAAGTCGACCTCTGCAAGCGCAACTTGCTGTGCCCGACGTACTCAAGAGAGGTGGTGTTCTGCAGTGGAGCCACAGCCGGAGCATAATCACTGGATTCAAGATCAGACTATAACCAGTCTCAGCTTCTGGGGGAGTTCCTGTACTTTAGCTGTTTTACATTTGATTGATTGTAAAAGAATCTTGTAATCCTCTTTATGGTGATTAATCTGGGCGAGGCCCCGCAGAGTAGATAAGTATCGAACTGCGTAACCAAAACATCGTGTAATCTTTACATTTACAGCTTACTCGTTAAGTAACTATAGCTTACTCGGCGCAAACTAGGATAAACTGACTTTTCACTAATAAACTATATTTATATAAGCTATTATATTACAAAGGTAAAATATATAGACTATTCTCACACCCTCAACTCTTCTTCTTTTTTTTCCTAGTATTAATTTTTATGAAATTTCCTATAACCCCCTATACTTTTAGCAAATTTCCATCCAATCCTTTAAAAATATCTACTAAAATTTCAAACAAACCCTCCGAACCTCGAATCTTAATTCTGCTACTGCCTACTGGTTGTTGGCATGGCAACTTTTTATTTAACAAGCATGACAAACTTTAATTCCACTACATATATTTGTTATATGCACATCATTGAAACTTCAAAACATGAGTGTTTGTTCCTTTTCCTTTAACTTATTGTACCCTTTTATCGATTATAAAAATTTGAGTGTTAATTATATTAATCGGTGATAAACTTAGTGATATTTAATAAGATTCACTTGTATTATTTGAACACTTGGTTTATTATAAGTTTCTAACTGTTTTTATTTCGTAGGTGGAATTATTATCACCCACTTCTTAATTAGTTGATAATATAGTCACCATAATGTTGCCATAGAAATAGTAAACCGTATATTTCTATGAATAAAAATATAATCTGTACAGTTTATCTCGATTTCCTTCAATTTTATTCCTTGTCCTGAAAAAAGGAAGAAAATAGACAGATGCTTGAAGGGTCAAGAAATTGTGATAATTGAGAGTCTTTTTCTTTTTTTGGTAGTGGTCCGAACAATAATAATGAAATGGCAACTCTCTAGGCTCACTAGTTATATGATATTGAATATTGTATGAAGCTCAGTGGCAAAATGACACTAAATTAATGCAAGTATCATTTTTGGCCCTATACTTGATAATCATCATCTTAACTTTTTCCTTTGAAAAATGTATGGAACAAAATTCATGGGGACCCATGTTGATCTCTGGAATCTTAATAAGTTTTTCTATCATACAAAAGTAGAACTAAAAAATAATTCAATAATTTTAGAGCTATTAATACATTCCATAATATATATACAATATAAAAACTAGCAGTAATTAAGAGTAATTGAAAGTATATCCCTGGAACAATTGAAGGGTTGTGCACTTTGTCTATATGAACTTCAGTTTTACCATCTTACTATTCAAAAAGTAAAACAATTCTCCATACCTTGATATAAAAATAAAAAAATAAAAAAGACAAAAATCTATGCTTAATTTTTGAGTAACATATAACTTGTTTAACTTTATTTTTTATCAATTATTTACCGAACGAGGTCAATCTATAAATTATGAGACTATTATAAAAGAATCAAGGAATCTAGTTATGCAAAAACTAATGAAATAATAATAATAAAAAATTAAATTTTTTGAGAAAAATAATAATACCTTGAAACAAATCTTGTGTTGTGTACAAATTAAAATATTGTGTCAACACAAAGTTAGGAGGGGCAATAATTCTAATTATGTTTACCATAATAATAAAACTAAAAGTAATGCGATCTTGGAATCCAAGACTAAATTGTTAATTAAAAAAAGATGACACATAAATTATGCTAATAAAGATAAAGTCTGTTTGTAAGTCTATCCCTCCCGATGTCTCGCTAAAGATTCGTTGAAAAATGAATAAAATGTTCGACTATATATAGTATCTAAATGGGTGTTTGAAAGTTGAAAGTCAAATCTTCCAAAATTCGAATTTAGTGGTATATTGATAGAGTTTTTTTTTTTAAGATTTTAAAAAATCATTACCGATATTGTGCTTCTCTAATTTTATGAGTATACCTATAGAGTTTTTATTAAATAATATTATTTAAAATTGTAATTGTAATTATAATATGTTACTTGTATATATATAAATCAGTTTAACTGTCTTACTATTTGAGTGACATATACAAACCAGCAAAACTTGTTTTGGTACTCTTTTAATAATTCTACGGTTTTTTTTTTTTTTTAAGAATAATAACTCTCGGATTTGAAGGTATTAACATTTAATAAAATAAAAATAAAAAGTTGCGCAAAAAAGTTAAATTGTATAATAACATCAGTATTGTCTTTATCTTCTTCCAAACTCAAACACAAGCTGCATAGAGCATGCTCGGCATCAATGGCCGAAACGAAGAATGCATGTTAAGTATGGGTTCGAAGCGCATTTCAGAGCTTTATAGTGCAAACAGCACGGGTCAGGCGGCACGTGTGCGACCATTTGAGAAAAACCGACTCTGAGTGGTCCATTGTTTTACCGCAAAACCCCAAAATCGGGTTTCCTGCAGCTAGCACGGCATTTAGAACACTGATATGAAGAATAGACTATATTGTTATATTTGTAAAATAATGTTATTGATTAATAGGTCTATTGTGTTTCCTTCTGAAGGACTAGAAGGATGGCAAATATATATCATGTTTGTGAATATTTACTTCCTATAAAATACTACTACTAACTCTTGTATTTTATCATTTCTTTTGTTTCTGGGAGTGCAAAACAACCATTAGTACTAAAATCATCTCTGGTTTTTGTATTTTGTTTTTAATTGTAACTTATTCTCATTTTTATATATGAAACTGAGAGTAAGATATTTTTTTTTTGAAGAACATATAATTATGATACACAGATGAATAAGCAAAATAGAAATGCAAGATTTGGATGAGTTGATTATTGTGGCTGATACCAAATGGGTCCCATAAGAGATTCAGTTGCTGGACTACCACAAAACAAGGGCAAGTAATTGTTTTTCATTTTATGTAGCAATGTAGAAAACATATATAGAAAATGTGTTTGGTTAAATTTTTTTTCTTTTAAAAATTAGTTAAGATTATTTCGAAAACAAATCACAAAGCAATTTTATAAATATTATTTTTAAAAACGAGAGCACCTAGCTCAAAAAATGACTTTAGAAACTTTTTTTTTCTTCTTTTCTTTCTGCTCTTTGTATCTTAGGCTCATTACAGAAAACATCGTAGAGTTTTCTAAAGATAAGTAGCAGGTACAATATAATATATTTATAGTAATTGTATTTCTTAGTTATTTTTTATAACTACAAATATTTATTTGATCACTTTGGTTGAAAAGAATAAAATTATCCAAACAATTGATTATTATTTGGGTTAGCACACAAAAAAAATGTGTCGAACGAAACCCCCTCCGCCTCTTTAGAGTTTGATTTTTCTCTTTCTTTTTCACACACGAAAACGGAAGATCAAACTAGAGCGAAGACTCCGGAAAATACTCCTGGCTCTCCAAAAACAAAGATTCAAGAATCAAGCTCGATCTGACCGTGAAACGAAAGTCCCATTCTCCGAGGTCGACGATTCAAGATCCAAGTCCGCTATGGTTGTTAAACAGAAGTCCCGGTTCTCTAAGATCGAAGATTCAAGATCCGAGTGAAGTCTGACCGACAAACGGAATTCCCAGGTCTTCAAATTCAAAGATTCAAGTTTCAAGCCCTACGTAGTCAACAAAACGATGACAGGCCTAGTCCAAAGCAAGAGTGTTTGTCTTCTTTAAGAAAAAAAAAATTGAAACACTCGGCTCCATATGTCTAATAATACCAGTATATCTCTCACTAAAAAGACAAAGATATGAAGTCACATAACCACGGCGGTTCGCTGCTTCCCAGACGCTTCGTTGTCATAAGACGTATTATGTGAGGAATTGCTTTTTTAAATAGCTTTTGGAAGAATGCGAGGGCCAAAAGGTAAATTTATCCGGGGGAAGAGGCATTTAGCTTTAGATATTGAGGTAGCAATGTTCCTGCCGAGTCTTGATCGTTTTTTTACTTTTTTACGTAGACTTAGACTCGCCCCATTTATTAATCGTGTTAGAAGATGACACCCAGACCCGCCCCATTTAAATACCGTGTTTATCGTGTCTACCTGTTTGACCCATTTAACATATTTATATAACATTATAAAATTTGCTAACAACTTTTATGCTCATCAATTGTAAGATGTAATTAATAAAATAAAAAACATAAATGTCATATATAATAAGTATTAAAACACATAATAACATATATAAAATGCATGAGATACAACTGTTTGCTCCTTAATCGTGTGTAATTGAATCTCATCGTGTAATTGAATCTCATCGTGTATTCGTGTCATGTTTACCCATTATTCAATCATATTCAACACATTTGGACCCAGATCCATTTATGGCAAATCCAAACCCATTTAAATCGTGTCGTACTGTTTGGTGTTTCGTGTCCTGCCCAAATTGTCACCCTACTTTCAATAGTTGAGAATTGCAATATCAGTCATCTTCGATCAAAATTTATTCATTAAGGGTATTATGTCCATAATTGAAAGTGGTATTTTATAAAATATGGGTGCTATTTTAGCAATAAGTGTAATCACGAGTGCTTTTTTTTTTTTATCGAGTTTCCCATTTAAAACTTCGATTGACTTGTAAAAATTATTGTTGAAAAGCTTATGAAAAAAGGAATCTAATGATAGGTGCGAATATATTGTTTTGAGGTGTTTTAAAATAATACATTTTTTTTACAAATTACATATGTGTATCTAAAATTACATATATTAAAAAGATATTAATTTAAAAAGTTTATGAAATTATGTATTTGGGTTTTAAACAGTTTATTTTATGTAATAGTACTTTTAAAATCATAGTAAGAATTTGGATTTTTCATCACTGACGATATTTCTTTCAAAGGTTTACATGGTAATGGGTATTATTTCCCTTCACCCGATATTTTTAGTATGTTTAAAATTCATGTGGAAAAGACCAAACTAATAGTAACATAAGTACTTAATATTTTATAAGAGTGTATTTCTACTAAACTTTTTGAAATGATATTTTAGGTTGATAGTGGCATAAGTACTCAATATTCAAGATTTATAAGTGGAATATTTTTTGTTTTTTAAATTCACTGTCACTTTTGTCACCAAAAATCCGTCCATTTTCGGTGAAACTTCGCAGGGGAAAATAAATTTACGTCACTTTATCACAAAAATAATAGATATATTGGGTATTTATATAGTAATAAGTATTTGTATGTGCAGATATTCGTCGGGGTAAAATGAAGCGAGAAATATTAGAGGTAAATTAATGGTAAATGTCTCATTTCCCCCCTTATATAACTTGTAACCAGATGTTACGTTACTTATAACATACGTTAATGTAATAGAAGAACACTGCAACCAATTTTCAATTTGAGAGAAATTTTGCTAACATTTGAGTTTACGAGGTCTATAAGCACTCTTCAACTAATCTAAATCCCGATTCAAAATCAACTAACTAAATTAATAATCGCTTAAATTTATAAAATACTATTTAAATATATATATATTTCGAAGTCCCAATGCGCCAATTTGATAAGTATATTAACTTTGATGATTAATGTTTTTATTTATTTATTTATTTAATACGACTAAATGGGGTATCAATTATTATAGTCGTTCTCTAATTATTTCTCTGTTTATTTTCCTTATTTATTTATTAACAAACCAGTGCGTGTATCATAATTGTTGGGACCAGCAAAATATCACGTAGCCAAAATAAGCATATATAAATTAGGGTAATTTGCATGTTTGTCTCTCCCAAAATTTTCAAGCTGTGCATAAATACTCTAAAAAAATCTTATATTAGCATAAATACTCCCTCGAATTAGTAATTTAGTTGCATTTAACCCCTTTTCTGTTAAGTCTCTTAATCCGGCTAACACGGTCTTCATATGTGCATTTAATGCTGATTTAGTAAATGTCATTAAAGGTATTTTACTTCCTCCATTTTTTATTTCAACGAGGTAACTTGAAAATAAATTTGTCCCACTCTTTGTTTTAAATTTGACATTTGAGCTTCAGATTTAAGAATACTTTACTTGCACATGAGTACGACCGGTCCTGAGTTTATCGAGGCACTAATTAGAAAAAAGAACCCTTAAAAAAATTATAGAATTGCATGTCATTGATCATTGAAGCAAATTCACAACACTTCACCAAAACATTTATATTTTTATTCTATCTACACATAAATAAGTAAAACAACACGTTAATAAATTATTATCAATAATATGTTAACTTTTTATATTTATCGAACTAATGAAAATTTGTATGACAAAAATGTGACCTTTCTTATAAAATAAATAAACAAATGAAAACTAAATATTAAGAAGCAAAACAAATAATAGTTAGTGCTAATCACACCCTTTTACATTAAACAGCGGTAGAAATATAAATAAATGGTAAGTTTTATTTTATTTTTGTTAAAATTAGATATCATTTTAAAAATGGAAAGCTTTGTTCCAAAAGTACTAGTCAGTGTAACCGCTTTTTCATGATTGTCTGTAATTTCTCTTCATAAATTGTTTTCATTTCTGTGTTTGCGTTGAAATATCGAAGATAAACAGGGTTTATCGCTACATTACATCGACAAAACAAAATAAATCGTTACGTGACACGGTGTTAGCATGCATTACAAAGGGGGCTCGACCTAAACTATGAGTTCGGGGAGCATTTACACACAATTCAAAAAGTTCCGGGGACAAGAATGCAAATTATCCTATAATTTATTACCAAATAGCCCCCATGAAGAGGAGAGCCAACTCTATAAATTGAGCCTGATTCTAGCCACAAACACATTCTCATCTCAAGTAATCACACCAAAACATATTAATTTCCTTTTGTTTTTCTTGAGTTTTTGGTAATCTTAGAGCTGTGCTATATGCAGCAGAAGGGCTTAGGCTTCAACAGCAGATCAAGAAGCTTTTCGAGGTCCCGTCTCGCCATCGAAGGACATTGAACCAACAAAAACTAAAACAAAACAAACAAACAAAAAAAAAACTCATCAAATAAGCTTAAAAACCAAACATGGCCTCTGCTCATGCCAACGGTATAGAGCCTTGTTTCTCTGTATTTTCATTTATGCGTTATTTCATTGGATCTCATATTGTCTTGTTCATTTATATATATATAATTATGAATGTTCCATGTGATGTATATATGGAAAATGTAGGAGAAGAGCGTGAAATACAGAAGACTTACTGGAAGGAACACTCGGTGGAACTGACTCTAGAGTCCATGATGCTCGACTCCAAAGCCACCGATCTCGACAAACAAGAGCGTCCTGAGGTAAAACCGGAATGTGTTTACGAGGGTGCCGGATAATGTACATTTCGTTAATTACTAGAGCTACATAGTATTAAGTGTCCATACATATATAAATATATGTATAATGTTTGAGTTCTGTGAACTATTGTGCTTAATTAGGATTTAGTATTAAGACAATATTTTTTTTATTTTGTTTTATTAATTGTTTTAGGTGTTAGCAATGCTTCCCGACTACGAGGGTAAGTCGGTGTTGGAGCTGGGCGCCGGAATCGGGCGTTTCACGGGTGAATTTGCCCAGAAAGCCGGCCAAGTCATTGCTATGGACTTCATTGACAATGTCATCAAGAAGGTAAACCACACAACAAGCGTGACAATATTTTTTTTTTCCTTATTATTACTTGACGTTAATAATATTATTACATTAATGATGACTTTCTGCTTGATAAAAATAAATATATGTATATAATGATTTGTTGAAATAGAAATTCATGAGATGTGTAATGCCTTTTTTTTTTTAGAGAAGATTTGTAATGCCTTTGCTGCCAATTATCAAATAAACTTTTTTTGTTTTGTTTTGTTGTTCCGTGATCACTTTTTTTTTTATTATTTATTTATGATATAAGGATGACTCTGTGGTTGTTAGTTCTTACAAGTTGTTCTAAATATTATTGAAATTATTTTTTACTTTTAATTTGTAAACAATAAGAACAAAAAATAAATATTAATACCCTTATTTTCTCCCCCTTCAATTATTACTCATATCTTACCTGTTATCTCTATTCATTTTTTTTTTCAGCCATCTTTCGTTTACAAATATATAATTATTTAATAAAGTTTACGTACGTTTTTAAATCTTAGCCGTGGAAACAATATTAAATCAAATTTCAGGCTCGCACATTAAATCCGGATTTTTTCGTATGTTATTATTATTATTTTAATCTGAACAATTGGATTTTCATCTGAGTAGGCCCTCGTTTAAGAGGATATTCTTTGTGTTCAAAAACTCAAATTTAAGATCTTCCGCTCTTGAATATCAAAAAAGCTAAAAATACATTAACAAAATATTAAATTTTATACCATATCTACAACTTTAATTCTGCATAGTGATGTAGATATTGTATTTGTAGAAAATTAATATAGATTCTGTTCATTTTTAACTAAAAAAGGACATGCTAAGAATCATATGACTATCTTTTTCTTTATTAATTCTGCATAGTGATGTAAATATTGTATTTGTAAAAAATTAATATAGATTCTGTTCAATTTTAACTAAAAAAGGACATGGTAATAATCATATGACTATCTTTCTTTAATGTGTAATCATGGACTCATTTATTTTTTGTGGTCATATATATATATTTATATATTTGTTAGAATGAAAAGATGAATGGGCATTACAAGAATGTGAAGTTTATGTGCGCTGATGTGACATCTCCCGGGTTGAATATCTCAGAGGAATCGGTGGATTTAATTTTCTCAAATTGGCTTCTCATGTATTTATCTGATAAAGAGGTAACAAAAATCAGATACTTATGTCATCATTGCTATACATATTCACACATTTCCATGTGCAATTGACATCACATAAATCAGACATTTCTACCTATTTATAGTATCAAGTGGTTCATTTTATGTGTTTAGTTTGATCTATTTTGTTTAGTTTCAAAAGGGGTTAGAAAAAAAAAATGTATAATAGAATAGTAGAGTTTAAACTCTTCACTAGTAAAATTTTGAAACAGTTTAAGATTTATATATCTTTATATATTCAATTTTCAAGTAATAACAATAAATAAATAAAATTACCATGTTTTTATTTTTATTTTATATTTTACTAATAATCAAATAAAACTAGGGAATTGGGTTTTATATTCCTTTTTTTTTAGTAAAACAGCTAAAATATCCTCAAAGTTTAGTTTAGTATAATTTTATACTCGCACACTATTTTGATTTTCAAAAACTCAAAATAATCATTTTATTCGAAATTTTAGAATTTTTTTTATATCATAATCAATATTTTTTTTATAAGAAATTAATAAATAAAAAATTAGAACCACAGACAGTGGTATGGTCAAATTACACGTAGAGAGTATTTTCTTAAGAGTATTTTCTTTTTATTTTAAATAGAGCATATATTTTAGCAAAGAAGTAAAAATAAAGGGTATTAATTTAAATAGAGCATATGTTATGTTTAGTAGTCATGTGATGTGAGTATGGATAATTGCTAATGGAATATAGCTTTTATAAAAATTAGGCAAATAATAATAATAATAAGATATTCATGTTTTATTGCAATTAATGTTCAGGTTGAGAAATTGGCAGAGAGAATGGTGAAATGGTTGAAGGTTGGTGGGTTCATATTTTTCAGAGAATCCTGTTTCCACCAATCTGGAGACTCCAAGAGAAAGTACAACCCAACCCATTACAGAGAGCCTAGATTTTACACCAAGGTCTATTTCCACACTCAAATCTTTTCTAAAAAATTATGAGTACACCTCATAATGATATACTAATATTATGATATATTACAGATTGATTGGAATAGTTTCATGATTTAGTAACTAAAACAGAACATAAATTTAGCTACCCAAACTGTTTCTATGACTCTATTTGTATAAATAATAATAATAAAAAATAAAAAAAATTAGCTACCCAAACTGAAATTCCTTCTCCGGTTTGGCTTTTTACATTTTATTTCTCGGAATCGTTTTTCATTTTTGAGATCAAAGTTCTAAATTTGTTTTTAAACGGAAAATGAGATCAGAATCAGAACTTTTGATTCCATTTAGCACTATTTGCACAATTTTACACCATATTTGCACAATCTGTAATGGATGCTAATTATTATATAAAGCCAAATTATTCTTCAATTTACCAAAGAATTTGTAATGATCATAAGTATCTCTAAAATACGGCCCTAATCGAAATGATTATATTTGTTTGTCCTAAACGGGGCGATGCTCAGGAATGATATATTTTACGTCCGAGAAAGGCTCTAATTGGAAATACCATTGTTTCCTATAAAGATGGAGAAATACCGTGCCTTCGAGTGCGGTTTTAACTATCGATCTGCGTATATAAGTCTAAAATCACCCCAAAACACATATCTCATGAAACTTTATTGTCATTCATTTCATCATGAAACGACTAAAGTAAATAAACAGTAAGCGTTTTCACGCATATACAGACGTATAATATGTGTGTATATATATATGTCCCGCAATGTTTAGGTGTTCAAGGAGTGTCAGGCGCGTGATGAATCCGGGAATTCTTACGAGCTCTCACTAGTTAGTTGCAAATGCATCGGCGCTTACGTGCGAAGCAAAAAGAACCAAAATCAGGTGATGAATCACCTAAAAATCGAACCATTATTATTATTATTATTACCCTGAAAAAAAATACTTACAAACTGAATGACGAGTGCAAATTTGTGGTTGATGTGCAGATCTGTTGGATGTGGCAAAAGGTAAGTTCAGAAAACGACAGGGGGTTCCAGAAGTTCTTGGACAATGTTCAGTACAAGTGCACCGGCATATTGCGTTACGAACGAGTCTTCGGACCCGGCTATGTTAGTACCGGAGGCCTCGGTATATTTGTTCGACTTTTGTGACCGCTTGAACTTTGTATCTCAACTAGTTTATTGACAACTATTATGCTAAATGAAACAAAATAATGAAAAAAATACACAAAAAAGTTAAACGAAAAATTCATTTTAAAAAATCATTGAAAAATAGATAAATAATTCTCTATAGTTTCCAGTTTCCACAAGGTTAATAATAGAGAAGTAAAGAATGTGAAAACACACAAGCGGCAAAAACAAATCCGGTTTTACGAAATTGGTACTTGATTTGTAAAACTAGAGAAGAAAAAAAACAGGACCAAAATACCTCAAAATAATGGTTCTCGGTTCTGATTTCACCCTTATTTTTGTACTTATTTTCTGAATACTTATGGTTACTTGTGTAGAAACGACTAAGGAATTTGTGGAGAAGCTGGACCTGAAGCCGGGCCAGAGGGTACTCGATGTCGGGTGTGGCATCGGCGGAGGGGACTTCTACATGGCAGAGCAATTCGATGCCGAAGTTGTTGGCATCGACCTCTCGATTAACATGATTTCTCTTGCGCTTGAGCGTGCCATTGGTCTCAAATGCTCGGTTGAGTTCGAAGTTGCCGACTGCACCAAGAAGGAATATCCCGACAACTCTTTCGACGTCATTTACAGCCGAGACACCATACTGCACATCCAAGTAAACGACAATCTTT
Source organism: Parietaria judaica (assembly GCA_954871525.1). Lineage (NCBI taxonomy): Eukaryota > Viridiplantae > Streptophyta > Magnoliopsida > Rosales > Urticaceae > Parietaria > Parietaria judaica. Next base: position 4,371,135 of record OX940867.1, read on the forward strand.
TTCCGTCGATGCTCCTGCTAGAATTTAGTCGTTTTCTTGAAAATGCAGGACAAGCCCGCACTGTTCAGGTCGTTCTACCGGTGGCTGAAGCCTGGCGGGAAGGTTCTCATCAGCGACTACTGCAAGAACGTCGGCACTCCGACAGTTGAGTTCGCCGAGTACATCAAGCAGAGAGGCTATGATCTCCACGACGTCGAAGCTTATGGCCAGGTTTGTGACATCAATATAGATCAATTTATTTCGAATTAGTTATCTTGAAGTACACGGTTCAAACCGCACGACATATAAAAAATTGAGAAGCCCTCACTTCAAGAAAAGTTCTTGATTTTCTGGATATGCAGATGCTTCGGGACGCCGGATTTGAGGATGTCACTGCTGAGGACCGCACCGAACAGGTTGGCTTAAAACGTGGTTTTCACGCAGTTTATCTATAACGTCGTGTCTTTTTACGGGCATTTTGCATTCAATGAAGGGTATTTTCACCGCAGTAAGTAATTTTATTATTCTCTTTTGCCATGCTGTAGTTCATGCGAGTTCTGCAGCGGGAATTAGACGCTGTTGAGAAAGACAAGGACGAGTTCATCGCTGACTTCTCCAAAGTACATCTTCTTTATCTATTCAATCAAGAAGAATAAGCACAAATATTCAATTATTTCTCGGTCTAATCTATTCTTTTTCGCATTTGATGATCGAAAACAGGAAGACTACAATGACATCGTCGGCGGGTGGAAGGCGAAGCTGATCCGGAGCGCGTCTGGAGAGCAAAAGTGGGGCCTTTTCATTGCCAAGAAGAAACTTAATCAGGGGTAGACTCTGATTATGTATCCATCGGGACAAGATCTCGTTAATTGCAGAGAGCACTCGAGTTCTCGAGTGTTCGGTGTTTCGTACTACTTGCGCTTGCTTACGAATATCGAAAAAGAGAAATGTCATAATTCTCTTCTATCTTATGTTAATTTTGTTTGTGTGTACGATCTGTTTCTGTATAAATTGCTAATAAGAGAGACGAGACTCAGTTTGTGTGTTTGTATTTGTGACAATGTTTGGTGTGTTATGATTTTATTGATAAGACTATTTTGAACAAACAACTGAGCTCAAGAATTTTCGAGATTTTGAAGAAAAAAGAAAAAAATCTTAGCCTTGTCTAAAAGTAAGACTTTTTATTTGATTGAGATATAATATTATTATGTGGAGCCTCGAGCGACTGCTCAAATTTGTTGGTTAGGATTGGCTGTGCTGAAGAAGGGTCCATGCTCATCCGTATCACTCAAAGAATCCGTGACTTGCTCTTGTGTATAATAATTGGGGTCTATGGGGTCTAGAGACACCAAGGGACCCCTTAAAGATTCCTTTAATCATTTTCAATTTACCCATCACCTACACAAATTACATCAAATGTGACCAAAAAAAAAAAAAATCTAAAATACAAAATTGATTTCTTTAGGGATACAATTGGTCGGTGGGTTGCTGGACTTCTACCCTCGTTTGTTCTTCTGGCGTTGGCTCCGGTGGTGGTGGCGGCGTTGAAAGCGCACTATTGCCCCACGGTGGGCGCCAAACTGTTGGAGAGTAAAAATCGTTTTACGACAGTCACGAGGTCGCATGTGACAACGCCGAGTTTAAAGAGTGTTTTCCGGAGAGTAAAATGGATCGTGCACTTCCATTAATATCATATGCAAAATGATAAGCAGTCAGAGGAAATGAGAGAGAGTTGAACAAATTAGTACGCAAATCTCTTTATCCTTTTGATTTCTACGATTCAAACCAATACATTTCAAACAATCTCTACAAATAACGAATAATTTTGTAAAAATTTTGAAAGGATTCCTCAATATATAACAGTAATATTTAATATAGAAATTATAGTAGATAACCATCTTTTAACGTTTAAATTTACATTTATCAAACGTGTGATTTTAATTATTAATATAGCCAATCAGGATGATGTGGCATTGGAAACTAATTTCTCCGTATCAAAATTGCCCCTCAACCTAGTAAAATTTGTTTTTTATTTTTAAAATAATTATTTTTTTATTAATTATGCATGATTTTAGGAATAATTTTGTACCAAATTTGAAATGGTATACCCAAAATATTATCTCATCTCTCATATATCGATCAAATCATCTCTATCTCTCCTCCATTTTCGCAACTCTCCATCTCTCTCGTTTTCTCTCTCATCAAGAACTTCAAACACTCATAACTCCCTCTCTGAAACTCCGATTGATGCAAATTTGGTACCGTTGGAAAGGTCTTGACGAGACGAAGCTATTGATAAGTGGATTGTGACCAGAAGTCACAGTTTTTTATCAGAATAATCACAGTAAGTTCCGGTTGCACGATTTAAGATTTATCCCGAAAGAGTTCGATTTTGGAAAAACTAACACCGGATTCATGTTCGGGAGGCCCTTTTAGTGCTTGGTGGAGGTGTTCCACGCCATCGCCGCCGTCATCCACCGCCGCCGGTCGCCGGAGTTCGTCTCCGATCGTGAAATTGGATTGGGGGTTTTGAAGCCCTTGCCAAGGAGATTAAAACCCCTCAATTAATTTCGTAATCCGATTTTTGATAAGCTTCAATTTCGCCAGATTTCCTCCTTTGGTTCCGCCAAACTCGATGCTGGTTTTTTATATCGAGTTTATTTCTGAGAGTGTGATTAAGGACGTCATCGGCTATGGTGGCGTGTTGAAGAAGATCGTACACGACGGAGACGGTTGGGCTACTCCAAGGGACGAATTTTTTTGTTTTGTTTTGTTTATTCGTGTTAATTTTGTACTTGTTCGTGTTAAATTTGTGTTAATATGTATGTTAAATCGTGTATATGTATGTTAATTCGACTTGTAAATGTATGTTTATTGGTTTATTCATATTTATTTGTGTCAATGTATGCTAATTCAAATTGTTAATTTGGTTAATATTTTTTAATTCAAATTGTATTAAATTATTAATATGGTTAATTCGAATTAATGTTTCTTAAGAAATTTAAATTTTTATTTCAAAAATTGAAAAAACGTTTTTTAAATTTAAATTTGAAATTTATTTTTAAATTTGGAATTCAAAATTTTTATCCTAATTTATTATTTTATTAATTTAAAAAAATTAAAATAAGTTCGTATTAATTATTGATTATTAAAATAAATTTTGAATAAATTTGTTAATTCAAATTTTAATATTATTTATTATTAATAATAAGGGTAGATGAGTCATTTTATATCAGTTAATTTGGTTTATTGGCTATGAAACAAAATTAACTAAACTGTGGCTATTTTAACAATTTTAAACGTTTAAAAATGCTAGTTAGCTTAAGCTCCCTATTTAATATCCCTCAAAATCCACACAAAAAATTTAAAGAAATACGTTGAAATTGCGATTTTAGCCGTTGTTGGTACTTATACCGTAATTTTTTTTAATAGAAAAGTAACTAAGTTTTTCATGAATTGTCTTTTTTTTTGCATTAAAAAATTGAATGAAAAGGTGATTAAGTTTTTCATAGATAATCCATGAAAAAATATATAAAAAAAAAAAGAAAAATCTAAAATAATTTATCGGCAACTCTCTAAATGTCGATAATAGATGGATAATAGAAAAAACTTAAACATTGATTTGAGGTGATCTAGAATATCATGTGTCTTTTCCTAGGCGAAGCCCATGGATGGTAAAAAAGAAAAAAAGGTTAAATAATATACTCAGTAATTAATTAAGCAATTTTCTATATGTCAATTGGTTAAATTTATAATTAGATTGCATATATCATATAAAATGATCCTCGAATTGTACCGACACTTAAAATTACAAACTTAGGCATAAATTATGAAATAAAAAGAAGAAGAAGTTATTTATGAAAATAAAATAAGACATCCAAGTTAGAGCTTGGGCCAGTCCGCCCCCAATTCTAATTGGGATGGCGGGTCCGAGCGGTTTCACTCGGGTTGGGCAGCCTCGGGGTTCCGCCGGATCAGGATGCACATGTTTATAAGAGAGTATCTTAACTTCAAACACCTCTATAATTAAATAGATTTCCAAACTGCAAAACTTTTAAAACCATGAATATATTGGGATGGGCTTACCAACTAGATTCCTGATTCCCCATTTTATTTTTTAAGCAAATAAAACAATCTCATAATAAAGTTAAGATTTACTTTGAAAAATAATGGCAATGACGACTATAATAATAATACTATACTAGATGTAATAAGATATATATATTTTTATTTTTTTTTTATGGAAGAAAGGTGTGGTCATGCATGCATTTGCAATGCATTGAGATTGAGGAAACGGATTAGGAAATCACGTGAGATGTACAGTATAGATACAGTGGACAAATCTTATACACGTGACCAGATTATTAAACGTGTAATTAATTACCTATAATAATGTACCAAATTGACACGTTAATGTACTACAAAAGAAGAGTAATCGACAAAAAAGGACACGTGACAACTGTCTTGTTATGATATCATGAAAAAACATCAATTTACGTAGTTCCTTTCAATAAAAATTAATTTTAATTTTAATTTTTACGCGTTATAATGTGCTAATAATTACAATAAAAATATTTTTTTAAATAGCGCAACATATTTTTAAACTTTTTAGTTACACTGATTAAATAGTCAGCATTGTGAAATTTATATTTTCAATTGATTTTCTCTCATCTATCTATCATTAAGTCATTTACACATTTTCATGTCATGTCAAATTGTTTAACATGAAAAATCTCAAAACGTGAATTTTTTAATTTGAGTTATGCACATGAAAAAAATTCCAACATTAATGGAGATACACGAGATAAAAAAGTTAATTGAAAACATAAATTCACAATTTTAGATTTTTAATCAGTGCAATTAAAAGTACGAAATATGTGCACATAATGAACTTAATCTAAAAATACCAACATTAGTAGAGACACATAAGGTAAAATTAATTATAAAAAAAAACTAATCGATACGCAATTAAAAGTCAGGACTATGCCGCATTATATTTAATCAGTGCAATTAAAAGTGCGGAACATGTCGTGCCGCACTATTTTAATTGACACAAAGAAAAAGTTTAAGAGACTCAAACATGCAAATTTAAGGAGGTCTTATGGCTTATTCTGATTTTCTAATACAGATAAGGAAAATTTGCGGCTAAAGTTTCCATACTCGTCTATTTTCTACATATCAGTCCTTGAACTCAATTTTTGGCGACTAAAGTCTCTAACCTCGTAAGTTTTTTTTAAAAAGGTATCTGACTGTTAATGTTGACTATTAAGTGCCATATGGCTTCCCGTTGACTGCGACATGGCAATGCTACGTCACTAAATTGCCACATGGAAATTATTTTAAAATACTTTTTATTTAAAAATAATAATTAATAATTTTTTTGTTTACAATTAATTGGTAAAATATCTTAAAAAGTTTAATAAAATAAATATTTAAATATGACAAAGAAAAAAAAACAAAAAAAAAGTAAATAGATATTCTTATTCTAATCTTTGCTAATTTATACATATCAATAATTATAGCAAAAAATTTTTAATTTTTAATTGTTATTTATTTTTTATGTTTAATTAAATAATCATTATTTTGTTTTATTTTTATTTATTTTTTAATTTTAATAAATAATCAATAAATCACTATATGTTTACCTTGATGATATTTTTTATAGTTAAAAAATTAATGATTATTTAATTAAAAAAATAAATTTAATTTTTATTAATGAAAATTTATTTTTAAAATTTACAGGTGACAACGGGATGCAATGTGTCACTTAATACTTAATAGTCAATATTAATGGTCGGATACGTACACAGGCGGAAATACCCTTTGTGGTAGTGGTGCTCAAGCCACCCCAAAAATTATTTTTTGTTCATTTTAGTACTAAAATTTTCAAAACTTACAAATTCATACCCTTAATTTACAATAAAAATTCATACCAGCCCCCCAAAGCCTAAATCCCGGTTCCGCATATGGATACGTATTTGTTAAAAACTGACGAGTTTGAGGACTTCAGTCGCCAAAAATCAAGTTCAAAGATTTATCTGATAAAAAAGATAATTTCAAAGACTTTAGCCACAAATTCCCTCGCATATAATTAAGACGTTGAATGAATAACATAATACATACGTGATAATATTAATCATGGTATTTGAGTAATTAAAACGAATAAATTAATCCAGATTCTGTTGGATCCTACGTTTACGAAAACGCCCTCGTTCACATTTTCCCGGAATATAAATACTCTGCAAATTTTCCAGGCAAACAAACAGACTGAAACCGCCATTGCAAGCCAACCACGCAGAGCCAAGCTTTGGACTCTCCGCTCCCTCCGCTTCGGTGACGCTGTCCTATGTATCAGAAGGGTCGCCATTTCAACCGAAGATCCAGGAGCTTTTCCAGAAGTCGCATCGCCATTGAAGGCTCTTAGTCCTCTCCTCCTTCCTTCCCTCCCAGATTCTCGCGAGACAAGCACTGGAGCTTCGCATTTCGATACCACAGTTTGAATCCTCTCCCATGGCTGCCGATCTGAAGAAGAGCGAGAATGGTACAGTCCGTGAACTCTGTTTTGGCTGGCTGATTGCTCTGTCGTGGTTTTGATGATCTCCTGGTGGTGTGTGATGAAAATGTAGGTCAAGAGCGGGAGTTGCAGAAGAGTTACTGGATCGAGAATTCGGCGGATCTGACCGTGGAGGCGATGATGCTCGATTCCAAAGCCTCTGATCTCGACAAGGAAGAACGACCTGAGGTAATATCTAGGACGTAGAATGATCATTATGACGAACCAAAAGATTATAGATCTGTACTGTATCTATATTTCTTGATGTGCGAATAATGCTCTGGTTTGTTTCAGAAATGATTTATGTGGCCAAACAGTGAGAAGAGTTTGTTGATGATTAGTGTACTTTTCGAGATTGTTGATGATTATCTGATAGTGGTTATGAATACAGGTTCTTTCGCTTCTTCCACCGTATGAAGGTAAATCAGTTTTGGAACTAGGAGCGGGAATCGGACGTTTTACTGGCGAGTTGGCTCAAAAGGCGGGCCAACTTGTAGCCATGGACTTCATTGAGGGTGTCATTAAGAAGGTAGTGAGATTTGAGATATGTTGTTGTTGACTCGAGAGGATGCATTTCTGGGTCATTGAGTTATTTGACGCGAGTTCTTCGCTTGTTTCTTTATGCAGAATGAACAAATTAATGGTCATTACAAGAATGTCAAGTTTATGTGTGCCGATGTCACTTCACCGGATTTGAACATATCTGAAGGATCAGTCGATCTGATTTTCTCGAATTGGCTTCTCATGTATTTGTCTGATAAAGAGGTAACTAAATAGTAATTGAAGTGTGTTTTTAGTGTCACTGAATGCTCGAACCGTTATTCGCTATTCCTTGTTGACAAACTGTATGTTATCACTATTTTAATTAAGAGCGATTGTGATGTCTCCTTATTCATTCTCATGTAGTGTAGTACTGTAGTCCTCCAAGATTGTACGGAAAACTATTTTACTTGATCTGAAATATTGGTTTTGCCTTGTCTTGGGATGTCATATTCTTATTACAATTGATTTTTGATCTTTTCTTGCATGTAGGTGGAGAACTTGGCTGAAAGGATGGTGAAATGGTTGAAGGTTGGCGGGTTCATATTTTTCAGAGAATCATGTTTCCACCAATCTGGTGACTCCAAGAGAAAGTACAACCCGACCCATTACCGAGAACCTAGATTCTACACCAAGGTTGACTTCTTTATCCATTAGCTAAACATTTCTATCCCTGTGGATTGATATTCGATTTTGTCTACACCGTACTATAATTGTCTTGTTTATGGAGAATGAGAGAAAAGAGATATATACATGTATTGTTTGGGGTGATAATATCATTAATATGTATCTAATGGGTTCCTGTATACGTCTTCTTCCAAATCAAATCGCGGAAGTAACTATGATTTTGATCTAGTGTTACCGTAGATATGTTATCAGATTAATATTTTTTCTTTCAAACTTATACCATTGGTTATGCAGATTTTTAAGGAATCCCAAGCTCGTGACAAGTCTGGAAATTCCTTTGAACTGTCTCTGGTTGGCTATAAGTGCATTGGAGCTTATGTGAGAAACAAAAAGAATCAGAATCAGGTGAAATCTCTTATACAACTAGTCCTAGATTGTCTCTTGTGTTCGTTTAGATGTTAAATCGGCTGACTGACGATGATTTATGTTTTTATGGTGTAGATTTGCTGGACTTGGCAGAAAGTCAGTTCACAGGATGATAGAGGGTTTCAACAGTTCTTAGACACTGTCCAGTATAAGTGTAGTGGCATATTACGTTATGAGCGTGTGTTTGGTTCCGGTTATGTCAGCACCGGAGGACTCGGTACTTTTTCTTCACTTCCTATTTATTGGTTTCATTTTTCTGAACGAAGATCGAAAACAAAAACATTAATTTGAATAGTAATCACAACAATTCATTTGAGTGGACTCTAGGAAAAGAAAATGCTTTCCAATGTTTTTGGACAAGAAAATATTGAAAAGCAAGTTCCAGTATTTCTTTGACATAATGATTTTAAAACTGCACTAGCAAATTAAATTGGTACGTTTTATTTTTGGTCCTCCTATTCGCTCCTGTAAATTATTTTACAAGAAAAATTCTTGGTACTGATCGTATGGTGATTATTTATTGCAGAAACAACCAAGGAATTTGTGTCGAAGCTAGACCTCAAGCCAGGCCAAAGAGTTCTTGACGTTGGATGTGGCATCGGAGGAGGGGACTTCTATATGGCCGAGAATTTTGATGTTGAGGTTGTTGGCATCGACCTCTCCATCAACATGATCTCTCTCGCTCTTGAACGGGCGATTGGGCTCAAGTGCTCGGTCGAGTTTGAAGTCGCTGATTGCACCAAAAAGGAATATCCGGATAACTCGTTCGATGTGATATACAGTAGAGACACCATCCTTCATATCCAAGTAAGCAACTTTTCGTTTTTCTCCTCCACTCAAAAATTGATTATATTTCTTTTCTGGTCATGTAATTATTCCAAACCATGTTTGAGCATTTTCAGGACAAACCGGCATTGTTCAGATCGTTTTACAAATGGCTGAAGCCAGGAGGGAAGGTGCTCATCAGCGATTACTGCAGGAGTGCTGGAACGCCATCACCGGAATTCGAGAAATATATTAGCCAAAGAGGCTACGATCTCCATGATGTCGTTGCTTATGGTCAAGTAAGTTCTAACGAAAAAAATTCCACCATGCATTAATTTCTTGTAGATTTTTCTTAATTATCCTTTTCTTAATATCAGATGCTCAAAGATGCTGGTTTTGAGGACGTTGTTGCTGAAGATCGCACCGATCAGGTTTGGAACGAAATTCTACTTTATTTAGTAGAAGTTGATTTGGCGATCTTATCGACTTTAAAACTTAGTTTTTGAGTCTCTTTCTATATCTCGTCCTCCAGTTCATAGCCGTTCTGCAGCGGGAACTCACTGCCGTCGAGAAAGAAAAAGAGGAGTTTATCAGCGACTTCTCTGAAGTGAGTTTTCTTCCTCGGTTAATATATCGACAAACATCTGTATACTTGACGAATTTGATGAGAAATATATTCTCTTTTATCTCCGATTGAAACCGTTTTCATCTAACTTAAACGAGTAATGGGGATAATATTCTGCGATACTTGAACCTGTAGGGGGACTACAACGACATAGTTGGTGGCTGGAAAGCAAAGCTAGTCAGGACCGCTTCGGGTGAGCAGAGGTGGGGTCTCTTCGTTGCAAAGAAAAACTGAACCTTTTGGTATCTGGCTAGCCATTATCGTCAATAGCTAAATAATGTTACCGATTTCTTACGCCCCGTTTTGTTGTTCGTTTGCGAAAATAATGAAGGAAGAGTATGTGAACTTCAGCAATTTCGTCTTTCAATAATGGTAGCAACTTTTGCTCATGTTGTGTCCGTGAGGATTATACTAATGAAAGCCTATGATTGGAAATATATTTGGTCTTTTTATTGATCTATGTAAACTATACGCAATTACTATATACATTGTATAGATATATGTACGCTTACTGCAAAGGCTATTTGAATAAATCTTGGACGCCCGGTCTTGTTCGGACGGTTATAGGTGAAGCAGAGAGAGCATGCTTGATCATCTGCTCCTCAGGAATCTTATTGTTCTCTTCAGCCTCTGTTTCTGAAGATCCAAACATCTGAACCATTAAGCTCCCACCTACAAAACATTTCCGATTGCTTTCCCCGTCAAAATCAGTTGAACACGTACATGGGATGTATCATACCGATGGGGTTTTCGTAAAAAATATATAAATAGAGATGCAGTTCTTGACGGGTTTTGAGAGACTACGTAGGGGGTTGATCGAGAACAAAAAACTAAGATTCTTACCGAAGATGAAAGCTGCGCCAATCCATCCGAGTGTACTCCACCTCTCACCGAGCAGAAACCAGGCGAAACCGGCACCCCAGATTGGCTCGAGCCCGTAGATTATGGCTGCTTCAGTCGCTGAAACTTCTCTCATCGCTGCAAACTAAAGAGAATCACAATTTTCAATCTCCCCCAAAAGAGGAAAGATTGAACTCAGTGAAGATTTGGCTATCGCTCCCTTTTCGAGATACTTTTTGGGTCTAACACTAACGTCGCGGACTAGCCAATAATACAAGAAAAACCGTACGGACCTCAATGGCTGAGCAAATTCCTGTAGAAAATATGCCAGTGTAAAGTGCAGGTATCCAAGGAAATGCAACAATCCAATCCCATAATGCTGTCCACGTCCACGTTGACCGGCTAAGATCTCGTTGACCATCAAAACACGCGTCAAGAACGACCCACAAAGTCGATAAAACGGCAACAGCTATCACCTGAAGTAAAGCCATTGGGTTTTGTTTAATTAATCACATGAATTTGGTGGCTAATCATGCAGAATGCTAAACTGGCTTCTCACCTGATACCCAATTAATGCCAAGAGGCTCTCTTTCTTGGTGCTGCGTGAAACATGTTCGGTTCGGAGTATGTGGATTCCGAAGAATATCGCGCTCAAGAAGTTCAGAAGATCGCCAATCTAGCATAAACCGGACAATTTCATCAATCAACAAACATATATTGGGGATGATATAATCATGGTTTCAAATTAGTCTCTGATTCTAAACAAAAATTTCTGAAAAAAAAAAAAATCTGTAAAATACGAACATTTGGAGACGATCCACCGCATTCCAACACAGCAAATCCAATTGCAGAAACAAGAACTCCAAGCCTTGTTTTGAGAGGAATTCTTGCTCCGAACATTCCATCGATCAACGGAACCGAAATGACCTGGTACAGGCAGGAAAAAGTAACATCAGATCGTAATTCTGCAGGAAATAGCATGAGAGATTGCAGCCACATTGGCCGTGATATCGATTTCGATAAATCTGTTCAATTAAATTTATGTAAATGGCATAGTTAAGGTCATATACTCTATAATGGTTCACTTTTTCGGATAATTTTCTACAGCGAAAACGTAACAAGAGTGAAAATATGCCCTGTAGAAGTTTCTTTCAGACTCACCGTGACAAGAGAAATGAACGAAGCGCGACTGGCTTCCGAAGTGAGAAGTGCAACCGCCTCGGTTAAGTATCCGAGGCTTAACCAGAAACCAAGCTCGAATCCTGCATTCCGGGTCTCGACATCTTCGCGAGCTTCGGAGAAGGCTGCGGAGAAGGCAAACCAAACGGAAAAAATGGGATGGTCGAAATGGCAAACCGAACTGCGGAGAAGGCTGCTGGATCCATGCTAATTTCGGCTTCTTTAATCACCATGATTTCACTTGCTGCAGATTGAAACCAGTTGGTTGAGTATTTAAACTAGTATTCTTTAATTGAAAAACGCTCGCCTTACCGGTAAATCTTTACTTCTGTGAAACACTTGATTATTTAGGTTCCGAAGAACACTACAATACTAAACACCGCTTTTGAAATATGAAAAAAGGATGTATAGTTTCTCCGCATTCGAAACGAAAAAATGCCAACGAAAATAAATATAAACCGAAACAGGAAATCATACTCAAGATTAAAACCGCAAACGAGAAAAATCTATTATAACAGTTTTTTTTTAATCTACCCTAAAACACCAATTACAATAGTCAATACATACCGTATACAACCGCGATCGCATTAAGCATGATAATACTCTTGATTTTCTTCGACGCGTTTCTCTGCGAGGGCGTCGCTGAGGCCCTGCACCGTGTAACTGATAACCGCAAACTTGTGTTCATCTCAACCCCAAGAGAGTTTGTAAGCTTCCATTTTTGTTGTTTCAGTCCAAAACTGAGTCTCTCATGAGTACAACACAAAGAAGAGGAAGAAGAATAAGCTGACCAAGCCATGTAACTTCTTCTTCTCCGTCTCTCGCTTAAACTTCCGGCCGACGAATTCGGAAACGGTAATTGGATTGTCTTTTCAAGCTGATTCCGTTTTGAATATGCGAATATACGTAGGTTCAAGTTCCATTACTTTTTATGGAAGCCTGTTTATTTTTCAAATGTTTAGATTCTATACGTATAAATTAAAAAGATTAGAACAGAAATTTCATTTATTTATTATTTTACCAATTTTTAATGTAAGATTTAGGTTAAGTAAAATTATAATTTCTCAAGACAAAGTTAATTTATTTTAACTGAAGTAATTAAGCAAGATGTGAACATGGATATAGAAATTGTTAAAATATTAGCACCATTTCAGGAATATATTATTTTTTATGATGTATTACAACTATATTATATTATATTTTATAATTATTCTTTGAGAAATAGTGAAAATAGCCTTGCGTTTATGAATTTTGTGTGAGAACAGCCCCTACTCCGTCCAAAAGTGCTAAATGCGATGGTTAATAATTTTTTTAAGGGAACTTAAGCTACATGGTCGTCAATTTGATAGTTTAAAATTGACAAAATAGCTAATGTTTAGTTAATATTTGTAAAATGGTCAATTAATCATATTAATCATTATAAAAATAGTCATATTAACTATTATAACCGTTTTAACCATCGACAAAATAGTCAATATTTGACTATTTTACAAATAAAAATCCTAAGTTTGTTAAAATGCAATGTAAACATATGAATGTAGCTCTTCAGAAGATATACCAATTACAAATTTAGGTTTACAATAGGATAAATTTATAATTTTAAAGATTGAAATTAGATGTTTGGTGATGAATTGAAAATAAAGTCTTAGTCGGTTATCTATAATTAATATATAACTTTAGTTTAGTTAAGAATGAATATATATATATATTAAAATAATTTAATATTGATAAAATATTTTTATCAATTTCTTAAGTGTTTATTTAATTGAACACGTTTGTACAGGGCCCATATACACAAAAATGATTATAGAGAGGCTATTTCTATATCAAAAGGGCTGAGTTTACACTAAATCATAATCCAAGAGCTATTTGTGCTATTCTAACAACGGAAAGACCAAATTTGTACATTTTTACTAATAAAAGGACCAATAAGGATAATTACTTTAAATATTTCCACGATATTTCCGTCTAATTGTTGCGGATCACCTTTAGCTTCAATTATTGGTTCTACACCACAGAAATTCCTACGTGGGTGTATTGAGGAAACATGTTTACCACGTGCACGGTGGAAAATTGCAAATAAGTTTGAGTCAAGAAGTCAAAACTATATATGTCTGAGTTATTAGCGGTAAAAGTATCTAATTTTTTTAAAAATAGACGATATAAAGTTAATTTTAAAAAATTGTGATAAAAGTAATCAAATTAATCTTTTTTTGTAAATTGGCAGAACTCATCAACTTTTCTTTTAGCTTTTTTACTATTTATGTCAATGACGATAGCAACAAATCAAACAAATAAACTCAAACGACCAAACACAGGAACATCAAAATAAACATGTGGACGCCAAGACAAATTCTTGGAACATCAAAAATACAAATTCTTATTTTCCTCCTCACTTTCTCTCTCGAATTATCAATTCATTTCTTCAATAACATCACAATTTGCATTGATGACATTATCATTGACGGAAATAGTAAAAAAAAAAAAACTAACGGAAAAATGAATGAGGTCTACCGATCCGCAAAAAAAAATGATCTTAAGTACTTCTACTATATTTTTTTTTACGGTAACTCTATTCTACCTAATCCATTAAAAAAACAAAAAAAAAACTCTATTCTACCTAATTCTAAATAATTTAAGTACTTTAGCGTTTAGGGTTTTAAATACAAATATCGATTTCATAATAGTGGGCTGATAGCTAGTAGCCACAACTTTATTCATACATATCTTCAATCAAGTTTAACCCTAAAATAAAATAAAATAAAAAAGTGTTTTAGAAGAAAAGTAGATATCTAATTATGCATTAATAATATTAGTATGATTAGCGATATCCAAAACTCCGGAAATAAGTGTTGTAAACCGCATCCGGTTTATAATCGGATCTGGATTCCGGGTTTCAGGCTCAAAACTCAGAGCTCTAATTATAAATTACTCAAATTAGATTTTTAAAAATATATTTATTTCTTAGATGTTTTTCTCTAACTTTTATATGAATTTTCTCTCTCTTCCGTTTATAGTTGTATCTTTTATAATCTCTTTGTAATATTTTGTAACTTAAAACATTAATTTTAGTAGATGAATTAGTATTAAAAATATCTTTTTGCAATAAAAAATAGTTTTTTTTTTAAAATCAAATCCGGACCCGAGTTTTAGATTCGGGTTTTTATTTAAACCTGGGATTAAACCCAAAATTAGAAATCTGGGTTTCGAAATATTAAAATCGGATTCAGGTCTTAATTTTCTATAACTCGGAATCTAGGTCGGGTTTCCAGGTTTGAGAAAAAAATCAGAATTTGAACCAGGGTCACCCGTAAATATCCCTAAATATGATGACTATTTCCTAAAAAGAAAAAGAAAAACGTAAGAATAATATCGTCAAGAGAATGAATTATATTATATCTTCAATATCGAATTGGATTAAGAAAATAAAATATCTTAGTATAGTTTGATACAGCTTCAATAATCTACTTTTTTTTTTTTTTTTTGAAAGATCAATAATCTACTTCTTTCGTTGTATACATTGCGTTAATTTGCTATGGCTTGCTCTTGTTCCACGCTGATTTTTGGTGGTCAGATGCCATTCAAGAAACGGTGTCGTTATTAGTGTTTTACGTCGCTTTTTAGTATGAACTATTCAAGGTCTTAAGTCATTTTTTATGAAGTGTATTTTATTTCTTTCCTTCTCAACCTCATTATTTTATATAAGTTTTTGTAAGATATATCTTTTAAAATAGAGAATGTCACGAGGATAAATAAGGGTGCACTTTCTTCATAGTATTTCTAGCTCCTCCTAGATCGTTTTATCGGTGAAAAATTTCGACACACAACAAGCCATGATTTGCACATCACAATTTTTTTAGAAAATCTTAAGTGTTTGAGCGAAGACAATTTAGTGTTTTTTTGTTCGTTAAGTCATTTGACTTAACATAGAGAGTCAAACTGCCATTTTAAAGAAATCGCGACTTCATAAATTCAAACGGTAGTCTCTTTTGAATTGAACTACTACAACCATAGTAAAAGACACATCATATCATGGATGCAAAATAATGATCTCGAAACTACTTGGACGAATCAAATGTTAGGTGTCGATATTTTTTCGATGGCACTTAAATTGATCATCGATTCTCAGGGTAACCACTCTTATAAAATATTTCATTAATAAAAAGTAAAAACCGCCAAGTTCATTCCGTATATTAAAAATATATCATTTGCTCAAGATGTGATAATCACACACCTTAACAAAAATAACTCATATTGTATATTAAGTACATTTGTAATGGAGAACAAAAATCAAGGTCATAAATCTTGGGGAATACTCAGTTGTAATTGGGGATAGGATCCCTTGATTCTAAGGGTAACCAACCTACAAGATGATTAAATTTTAAGGAGATGACAAGTATTAGAATTGAAATTGAGAGTATTCGAGAAAACGTCTAGTTTCGGGAATCCTTTTATTGTTTCACTGAACGTTCAAGTTTTATATTGCATAAGTTAACAACTTAAAATACTGTGTAGTTGGTATAAATATGAAATAGTCTGAAGATATTTATAGAATTCAAGCATAATAAAATTTACATAAAAAATTTGTTGGTTCCCAATGAGAATGGATCTGTAACCAAAGAACAATACACGAAGAGCAAGAACAAAGAAAGAAGAACTTGGGAGAATTTTCTCTTTGATAAATTCGAAGGCAAAAAAATACAAATGAGGAGTTACAAAATAAACACTAACACAAGTATTTATAGGAGACCAGAAAAAATGAAACCCTAGCTAACCTTCCTAAAAAAAACTCAATCAAATCTTATACATTTACATTCGAATCCTAACAGAATCAGGAAACCAAATCAAATCAAATCTCCAAACTTGCTCCTCAAGTTTGGCACCTTCTAGAATGGGTTTCGATGACTTCTGGTCGGGTGTCTCTAGCAGGGCTGCTAGGGTGTGTTTCTGCCCGGGGCATTCCTGCTCGGGGCTCTTCTGCTAGGGAGCCACTTCTGCTCTCCCTCATCTCTGCTAGGAGCATTTCTGGTCGGGTCCCTTCCTGCTGGGGGAAATCTCTGGTCGGACCCATCTCTGGTGGGGAGCTCTCTAGTGGGGGAATTCATGCTAAGAAGATTTCTGCTTGGGCCCTTCTCTGCTAGGGGAAGCTCTGGTGGGGAGATCTGCTAGAGAGATCTCTGCTAGGTGTTGAGCCAAGTCAGGCTTAAACTCACAAAATTGACTAAAATTAAATATTTTTGTATAATAGAAATGCATAATTCAACGAATTCTAATCAACTTGAGATAAAGAATATGATTTACATTAACACTTAATTAATTGTTTAGCGTAACGTGTGTTTGAACATTGTTTTGTCCAGACAACAGAAGGATCGACAAGTTGCTGAAGATCTGCACATTTATTGAAGATATATGTTGCTGAAGTCAAAGATCTTCGTGGAGCAATCACCGCGATCAGCCAGCTCATTCTTGATCATCTTCTTATTGATGCAGTATTGGCTTGATTGAAGGTTACCGTTGGTCCATCAATCCCCCTGATCGTGGTTCAACTTATTGACTTATTTGTATGCCATGAAGACCGGCCTATATAGCCTTTGCTAGATGTGGCTGTAACATCGAGCACTTTGAACGAAAAACACTCATCAGCTTAAATCAGAACAGGAGGGTTTTGAGATCTCGCTTTATAGAGTGGTGACTGGCTGTGGACAGTTGAAGTAATCACAAGATCGTTCTGAAGAGAAGCAAGCTTTTTCCTTGGAGTCGGATCACCACCTGCGCTTGGTCTTGAGGGGGAGTTTAATCTATTCCCTTGTGAAACTCGTTTAAATATCCTTTATGACCGTGTAACATTGTTGAATGTTTTCCAGTGGAATAAAGTATCTGGGTCAGTGCCCCGCAGAGTTAGGTTCCCACGAGTGGTTCGCGAGCTGCGTTACCAAATATCGCGTGTTCACTTGTCTTTTCCTTTATACGCATATTTGGTAATTTGGGCTTTAATCGTGTGTGTTGTTATACTTGTCGTGACATTCTTCCCAACATCGTTGATATCTGATTTCAATGTGGACATGGTATCTGAAAGAAGTAAAGAGAAAATAACTGAACTTGGCATAAAAATAACGTGTCTAAAGTGAAAAGCTTTTAAATTAATTCGTATTAAATGATCTTTAGACGGGACACAAATAATAATACAAAAAAACCTAAAAAATCAAGGAAATTTAGTATTAAGCCTGTAAATTTTGACAATATGTATTGTCCGACAATATCAAGGAAATTCAGTTCAGACCTGGACTGTTCTGGGTCCGTATTTTTTTTTTAATTATGATTCCATTAGATATTTACGACACTATTTAGTATTACTTAAAACCCTAACATGTTGTTGTCAGCTGTCATGCATGGCTTCTTTGTGGAAGTTTTTGTCTTTGCAATAGTAAATATTGCTCAGAAGTAAACATGCATCAACAATTCTTCTTGATTTGCTCTCCTTCTTTCTCTCTTTTTCTTTTCTAGACTTTCCTAAAAAATTCAAGACCAAAGCAATTCAAATCAAGTCAAAATAAAAAGAAAAAAAAGTGAAAATTAATCCCTAATTTTTTTTAATGAAAGATGGAGGCTCGATATCTCGCAATGTGATCTCGAGTCCCAACTAAATTGCACAGAAAAATACAAAATAAGAAAAATGAAAATATCACAGTTTACAAAGAAACAAATAGAGATGAGAACTAACATAACATAAGATTTCTCTCTAAACAAAGCACATCCAATAGTGAAAAGTACATCCAATAGCAAAAAACACTAGTAAAATCTAAAGTTATCTTTCTTACAAATATCATCACTAACAAAAGACGAAATGAACTCCGAGTGTGAATGCCACTAATGACGATCCAAGTTTGAGCACCGAATCTAGCAAGAGCATCAACGACTCGATTACCTTCTCTGTAAATATGTGACTCTAAAGTTGATAAACTCAAGATGACAGAGGCATTGCGACCACCGAGCCCACAACGTTTAAGGGACCAGATGAGATTTCTTCTGAAAAAGTTGAACCAAACTTTATAATGTAATTATTATGAATTAGCTCAATATTGTAATGATAATTTTTACCTATTATTAAATTAATGACATTTTCTTATAATTATAAGTTGTGACTCATGATAACTGAATTCTAAGATTCAGTTATCAAAGCTGTAAATAAATTAATGTATTCATGTAAAAAAAATGAAATAAAAAATCTTTGAAGAAAATTAGTTTCTCTCGCTTCTCTGATTCATCTTATCTCCAAAAAAACCAGAACAAATCTAGACTCAAGACAAAGATAATGTTCTCTTTTTTCTTCAGAGTCTTGCTTTTAATAATCAAATGTCATATGTCACGGCTCACGTGATGTGTTATTACTTTAATTACTACTTTAATTGTTTAGAGTTTTTATGTATCTTATTTATTTTCTTTAGAACATTTTCAGATAGATCAATTCTATGGCAGTACACTAACAACAAAACACGTCAAATCTATAAGCATCTTGTGATTAAACTATTGGTCCACGTTACTGTTAATTAGAGTATATAATCTTCAAATATGTGTGGATGTGAATGATGAGAGAGTGTGAAGCAAAGAAAGATGATGAATTTCACCGTTTGGGGCAAAACTACAGGCCAATGCTTGGTGTGTCTGAGAAACAAACCCAAGGTATTGTCAATTTTTCTGAAGTCATCAATACTACAGACAATGCTCTTCTGTTGGAATTTTCAATACATGTATTTATGTACTTTTTTTTCATATATATATATTATATAAAAAAATTATAAATTAATAATATTGGGACAACTAAAATTTATTATATTATCGAACATAAATTTATAAAGTATTATAGTTATATAATATAAATAACAAAATCTATATATAATATGTCAAGAATATTGTAATCATAATACATAGTTTGGAAGTAATATTACTGAAATAGAGTTTGTTTCCTGCAATGATGCAATTGTAGCGACAAGAACTTTGAATAACGTTTTGTTATTACATCAAGAAAATACGACAACGGATTTTCTTAATGTTTTGCAGAAACTTAAAGTTGAAGTTGAAAGAGACATAAATTTCAAGAATAGACAAATAACTTCATAATCATATTTTAAGAAAACTACATGATTACTTAACTACTGCAATTTATTTTTATTTAAGATAATTTCTTAACTAGTTATGTAATGTTATATTTTATTTATAGTGATTTTGATAATTATATATGTAATATTAATATTTTTTATACTGAATTATTAATTTATATACCAACTAGGACATATATACTTCTAAAAAAATTATTATCTTAAAAATTTGGTGAATTATTGACTTAGTTAGTTAGGCCGGAGTCGAGATCGGACAAAACTATCATTTAATCGAGGATCTACTGTGTGTGTGTATATATATATATATTATATGGTTTGCCGATGGTTTACTCGCGGGTATCAGAAGAAAAAAAAAACACTATAAACTCATAAAACAAAAGATATAAACACTGAATATTGTTTGTTTAAAACGAAAACTGGGGATATTCTGAAGAAAGAAAGAAAACAAAAAAGCCCGAGAATGGTGGATTTTGAGTAAAAAGGAAAAATTGACTCTTCGCTTGACCATAAATTTTTTGTTTCTCGGTCATATTTCGTCATGTATGCCTTCCAAATGACAATTATAATTATACTACGCAAGATTATTATTTATATAAATGCAAATGCTATTATTGTAGAGAATATATGTCTATTGTGAGCTTAAGCTTGACTTAGTCCGGCACACGAAGAAGGTTAGCTCGGGTACCGGCCAGAACTCAGTCTGGACAAGAGTTCAACCCAGCTCGGGTGAACATGCGAAGAAATTCCAGACAGAAGGCAAATCCAGTCCGGAGTGCACAAGCAGACGAGGTCGGGGACAAAGAGAAAAGCTGTTCGGGCAAGAAAATAAAGTTAGCAACTACTCAGCAAGGAAGGCACGAAACTTGCGGAGGAAGTCAAAGATTCGTTCTGATTCTCCGAGATTATTTAGGGTAGTTTCCTAATTTTGTGCGATTCAGTTAGCTGGGATTTCATGTTGGAAATAATGTCTACAAATGAGAGATCTTTTGTAGAACGTATTTATCAATGTAATTGCTAATTAAATAAATTGAATAAAAGTATGCATTCTTTGAAAGTATGTGTTTAGACTGAAATAAATCTATGCCCATAAACTTCTAGTTTACGAAAAAGGAAGTTAAGTTGTGACTTAACAAGACGCTCCTTTTTAGAAGGTTTAAAAAGAGAAAGTTTGCAATCTTAGAATAAACTGGGCAATTGCATTCAAGTACGATTGTTAAGGAAGTTTGTAATGTCGAGTCTTGTGACATCAGAAGTTGGAATCCACAAGCTTGCCTTAGATATCTTAACGAAGATATTAAACTAGACGAGTGATGGTTGAGATAAATGTGAAATACCGTTTGTCACCTTTTATCCAACATCGCACATCAAGGAATTTTTCCGTGATAATCTCAATCCTGAGTGAACACATAATGTGTTGAGATGTCTTACGAGATTTGATTAGTCAATGAGTGACTGTAGTGAGTCAATATATCGACGGTCGGTGCCGTTAAGATATCTCAATGACATTAGGGTCTTCACAAATATGGAATTTATGCACCACAAGTGATTCAACACCTAGTATCACGTCATGCTTTGTTCGGGGATTGTAAATGAACAAACCAGGCCTGGTGTTGGATGGCTTAATAACTCATCGATCTAAACATGTGACTTGTACGGACAACTCATAATATTTGTTATTTGCAATACTACAAAGGAGTTGATAACAAAAATAACTAGAAAGGTCAAACAATGTTTATTAGAATACTCATTTCTACTTAATGATACGCATAAAGGATTATACTGAAAAATAAATTGTGGACCGTATGACAATACGATAGCTCATATCAAACAGAAAATGATAACGCACATGAATCTGAGAGATTCTCGGTATCTGGCCCTGTCATGGTATCAGGCGAATATCAAGATTAAAGATGGCCATGAATCTGATGCCACGTCTTTTATCTAAAGCTTCGATCATGTGGGTCCATAAGGTCTCAACGTTAAATCATAGAAATGGAATTATGATTGAACAAGAATAAATTAGAAATATGAAATAATGTTTTTGAAACATATTTCATGTTAAGTAACGACTTAAATGATTTCTAATATTAGTTCCAAGTGAATTAATCTCTTAATTCTAAATATTGATGTAGAAAATTAATCCGAATTAATTTGGTTAGTTAATTTAATTGATAATGATCAATTGAATTAAATGTAACATTTTATGTGACCAAATTGATAACATGTACATGTGACCAATCGATAAATGTTATAATGAGGCACAAAATAAGTGATGACTTATTGGGCACATTAAATGTGCATGTGTACATAATAGGTGGCGAATTTTATGATGATAAAATACCTAGGATTAATTAATTTAATACATGATTCTTATTGGAATAATAAATAATTAATTTGATTAATTATTTGTATTATTTTTCGAATTCTATGGTGGAGAGAATAGGAAACATGTCTTGTCCTAGATTCACTCACATTTGAATTTGAATTAATAAAGAGATAATTAATTAATTAATTTGCCTAATTGTCATTGGATGAGAATAAAGGACATGGATCAATGAGGTGTCACGATATCCTTTAGTCAATAAAGTGTACATGATGATGTGTCATCATCTTAGACACTTTGACCATGGTGAATTCGAATTAGCATGAATTAATTAAAGGAAAAATTTAAAATTACACGTTGAATGGTCATGAAGATGAAACATGTTAAAGTTTGAATTCTTCGCCCTTGGACTAGGTGATAATGGTGAATTTTATGTTGAGGAAGACTAGGAAATTTCGAATTTCAAATGTTTGGTGAGATGCCTGTTGGTTCCCCATAATGGATCTGCAACCAAGAAAAGCACGAAGTTAACAAAGGAAAAGAAAGCAAGAAAACTTTGGGAGAGAAAGTTTCTCTGATTAGTCGAATATCAAAATTGCAATAATGGAGTTACAAAAAATAAACACTAACACTAGTATTTATACGAGACCAGAAAAAACGAAACCCTAGCTAAAACTTCCTAAAATAAACTCAATCAAATCTTTTACATTTACATTCGAATCCTGACAAAATCAGGAAACCAAATCAAATCAAATCGCCAAACTTGCTCCTCAAGTTTGGTTTCTGGTCGTGTGTCCCTTAGCAGGGCTGCTAGGGTGTGTTTCTGCCCGGGGAATTCCTGCTCGGGGCTCGTCTGCTAGGGAGCCAATTCTGCTCCCCCCCCCCCATTTCTGCTAGGGGTATGTCTGGTAGGATCATCTCTGGTAGGAACATCTCTGGTGGGGAACTTCCTTCTAGGATGATATCTGCTCGGGCTCTTTTCTGCTCGCTCTGGTGGGGAAATCTCTGCTAGGAGTTGAGCCAAGTCAGGCTTAAACACACATTCTCCCCCGTAAGTTTGACTTGGGTCGAGGTTCTTCACTCCGAGCAGCTTTCTCACTCCGCAAACTTAACTCTTGCTAGAGCCTTGGTGAGTATGTCTGCCCGCTGCTCCTTCGTGCTGACAAACTCCACGATGATCTTCCGCTTCTCCACACACTCGCGAATATAATGATACCGAGTGTCTATGTGTTTGCTCCGACCATGAAACACAGGGTTCTTCATCAGTGCTATTGCGGACTTGTTGTCCACGTAGAGTATTATTGGCTTCTGCTCGTCTCCAGCCACTTCACTCAGAATCCCTTTCAACCACATAGCTTGAGATGTTACTGCGGTTTCTGCCATGAAGTCCACTTCACATGAGGATAGAGCTACAGTCTTCTGCTTCTGAGATTGCCAAGTGATCAGGTTCCTGTTGAGGTAGAATGCCATCCCTCCGGTGCTCTTCCTATCATTAATGTCACCTGCTAGATCACTGTCAGTGAAGCCGACTAGCTCCTCTGCTCCCCTGCCTCTTCCATATTGGATCCCGTAGTCCGTCGTTCCCTTCACGTAGCGTAAGATGTGCTTCACGGCCTGCTGGTGTGCACTTTTATGCTTCTCCATGAAACGACTAACTATCCCAAATGCGTGAGAAATGTCTGGTCGGGTGTGGGTGAGATAACTCAGACACCCGATCACGCGTATGTACTCTGTGGGATCCACTTCTCCTCCTTCAGCATCCTTCCCGAGCTGCAGCTTCGCCTCCATTGGGTATCTGCTCTGGTTGCAATCCGCCATCTCGAACTGCTTGAGGATCTTCTTCGCGTATGCCGACTGCTTGAGCGTGATACAATCCTTCTTCTGGTCCACCTCGATGCCGAGGTAGTAAGAAAGTAGTCCAAGATCACTCATCTCGAACTCGGCCATCATTTGCTTCTTGAATCCTTCTACGCCTCCTGCGCTGGATCCAGTGACTATCAGGTCGTCCACATAAACTCCGACGACCAGAACTTCTTCTCTGCTGCTCCTGGTGCACACTGCCTTCTCTCTGGAACACTTTGTGAATCCAAGACTCTTCAAACTCTTGTCGAGGCGTATGTTCCACGCCCTTGGAACTTGACGTAGCCCGTATAGAGCCTTGGAGAGCTTGTACACCTTTTTCTTCTTGCCCTTGACGCCAAAACCTTCAGGTTGACTGACGTAGACTTCTTCCTCGAGGTCACCATTTAAGAATGCTGATTTGACATCCATGTGGTGAATCTCCCAACCTCGATGAGCTGCTAGGGCTAGGATGAGTCTGATCGTGTCTAGTCTCGCCACGGGAGCAAAGACTTCCTCGAAGTCGACTCCTTGCCTCTGCACATAGCCTTTGGCTACTAGCCTTGCCTTGTGCTTTAGGACATTCCCCTCGGTGTCCTTCTTGAGCTTGTAGACCCATTTTAAGCCAATGGGCTTCTGACCTTTGGGCAGGTAGGTGAGCTCCCATGTCATGTTCTTCTCGATGGACTCCAGCTCCTTCTTCATTGCCTCCTGCCATTCCTGCTCGCTTGCTGCCTCTTGGTAGTTTGATGGCTCATCGGCGCACAACAAGGACAACTCTTCTAAGTTCATCTCCACTTCCTGAGACTCTTCGTAGACTTCTGCTAGGGGACGAAACCCCCTTGGGCCATCCTTGATCGAGGAATCTCCTGAACTGGATGAGCTGAATCTGCTCGGGCTGGGTGTTCTGGGTGTACCCGGGGAGGAATCTCTGGTGGGGGTACCAGAGCTGGTGGGGAACCAGAGCTGGAGGGGTACCCGAGCTGAATGAGCTGGTAGGGGTACCTTCCTGCTCGGCAATGCCCTCCTCTTCTTCGACTACGAACTCAACTAAGTTCTGCTCGGGGTCTGCTTTCTCATCGTGGCAATCCCACTTCTTCCCTTCTTCGAACACGGCATCTCTGCTCACCTAGATCTTGCCACGTCGGGGGTCAAAGAGTCTGTGTGCCTTGCTTCCGTCTTCAACACCAATGTACACAATCGACTGACTCCTGTCATCGAGCTCTTGAGATGGGGATCCACAGTCTTCACATGTGCGGTGCACCCAAACACCCTCAAGTGCTCCAAGTGGGGTTTCTTCCCATTCCACGTCTGGTAGGGAGTGCGCTCTCCTAGCGCCTTCGTTGGCAAATGATTTAGCAAATAGACTGCGTGTCTAACTGCTTCTCCCCAAAACCTCGCCGGGACTTGCATGCTCTTCAATAAGCTCCTTGCTGTGTCCATCACTGTTCGGTTTCGTCTCTCCACCACACCGTTCTGCTGGGGAGTGTATGGTGCGGTCAGGTGACGCTCGACTCCTTCCTCATCGCAGAACTCTCCGAACTGCTGAGATGTGAACTCTCCACCTCTGTCTGTTCTCAAGACCTTCATCTTGTGTTCTGACCCATTCTCCACGAGCCTCTTGAACTTCTTGAAGACTTCAAAGGCTCTACTCTTCTCCTTAAGCGTGTAGATCCACATCCAGCGACTGTAGTTGTCAAAAAGTAGTAAGAAATACTTGCTTCCGGCTAGAGTTGCTAGGGTTATTGGACCACAGAGGTCCGCATGCACCAGTTGGAGAGGTCGTTCTGCTCGGAACTTGGCCTTGATCGGGAATGACACTCGAGCCTATTTCGCGATCATGCAGCATTCGCATAGCTGGTTTGGGTGCTCAATCTTGGGAACCCCAATGGCCATCTCATTCTCGCCCATCATCTTGAGCGCGTAGAAGTTTACGTGCCTAAGTCTCGCATGCCATAACTAGGCCGGGTATGCTAGGGAAGCCATTAAGCAGATGACCTGGCCTGTCTCCAGGAGAATCTTATACAACCTGTTCGGCACTCTCATCACCTTCATCAACAGGTTGCCACTTCTGTTCCACATCTTTAGATAGGGACCAGACATCACCACTGTGTTGCCGATCTCTGTCATCTGTCCAAGGCTGATGATGTTACTCTTCAGCTTTGGAATGTAATAGACCTGGGTCATGAGGCGTTGGTCCCCGTTTTTACACACGAACAGGATGGACCCTCTGCCTCTAATTTTGACGATCGAGCCGTCGCCAAATTTCACGTTCCCTGTGATCTTCTAATCGAACTCTTCAAACTTAGCTCGGTCTCCTCTCATGTGGTTGCTCGCGCCATTGTCTAGGTACCAGACATCGGTAGAGACTTTCTGCTCTCCGTCAACGAGGAGGTTCGCAATAACCTTGTCCTCGATCAGGAACACCATCTCCGAGCTGGTCTGGTCTCTGGTCTCTGCTGTCTGGTCTATGGTCTCTGCTCTCGCTGGTCTCTGATCTCTGGTCTCTGCTCGGATTCCGAGCAGGTCTGCTCTCTGCTCTCCGGGCAGGTCTGCTCCCTGCTCTCCTGGCAGGTCTGCTCTCTCTCGCCTACGAGGATCGTCTCCTCGTCTTCTTGTTCGTCCAGGCTCACCTCCTGTTCGGCAAACATTAGAGCCGGCTGGTCTTCATTGAATCTCATCAGATTCGCTTCCTCTTTGTGGTTTTTGCTGCGGCACTCTGAAGCAAAGTGCCCACGCTTCTGACAATTATAGCACTTCACAGTGCTCTTGTCTCTCCTGGCCGTGCTTTCCTGACGGGTTGCACCACTGCCGCGACCTCGCGTGTCACGACCTTGCCCTCGTCCACAACCTCTACCACGTCCTCGGCTGTCTCCACTGTAGCTACTCCGACCAGAGGAGCTAGAAGAAAAGTCTGCTCCCCCGCTTTTCTTCCGTCTGGCCGTCCACTCTTCATGCGTGAGCAGGAGTGCTTCTCCTCTTCTTTGTCACCGTAACCCCGAAGTCTCTCCTCGTGGGCTTTGAGGCGACCAACAACCTCCTCGACCGTCATGGTCTTGAGGTCGCCGAACTGCTCAATCGATGTCACGATCTGCATGTACTTGTGAGGCACTGCTCGGAGAAACTTCTTGACGACGGTGGTCTCCTCCACCTTGTCTCCCAGCGAGGGTATGCTGGTCACAATGGACGTGAGCCGCATAGCGAAATCATCAATGGATTCGCTCTCCCTCATCCTCATAACCTCGAACTCACTCTTCAAGGTCTGGAACTTTGCTTCCTTGACGCGATCTGCGCCCATGTACATGGTTCGAAGTGTCGACCACGCCTCCTTTGCGGAATTCTTCTCGGTGATCATGAGAAGGACATCTTCCAGACCTCCTTGCCTTCCACAGCCTCCCAAACTCCTTGCGCCTGCAAGTTCACTCGCATCTTCAACGCCCAAACCGAGTAATTGCTCTTCGTGAGCATCGGGTAATGGAGCGTCACATTCCCTTCCTTTGATCCGATCTTCGTCGCCGTCGTGAGCTCTCCTCCGGTGGACTCGCTTGGTGACGACATCTTCTTCGGCACCTTCGCTCTGATACCAATTGTTGGTTCCCAATAATGGACCTGCAACCAAGAAGAGCACGAAGAACAAAGGAAAAGAAAGCAAGAAAACTTTTGGAGAGATGTGAGCTTAAGCTTGACTTAGTCCGGGTGACGACCAGAACCCAGGACGGGCAGAAACACTTGCGAGGAGTCAGCCCGGGTACCGACCAGAACAGAAGACGGACAGCCGTTCAGCCCAGCTCGGGAGAACACAAGCAGAGTGTCTGGATAGAAGACAAGCTCAGCCCGGAGCATACGAGCAGGCCAGCTCGGGGACAGAGAGACTGTCCGGGCAAGAAAAGGAAACTCTACCCAGAAAGGAAGACGCGTGACTTGAGGAGCAAGCAAATCAAGTCAAAGATTCGGCGAGATTATTTAGGGTAGTTTCCTGATTTTGTGCGATTTGGGTTGCTAGGGTTTCGCCTATGAGAGGCTATATAAACCTAGCATTGTACACTTTGTAGAGTGTTGAGTCCATTAGAATTTCGAGTTTATCTCCTTGTATTTAGCCTTCGATTTAATCAAGAGAATTTCTTCTCCCAAAAGTTTGTGTCCTTTATTTTTTCTGTTCGATTTCTTTGGTGTTATTCGTGTTCTTTGCAGATCCGTGAATTGGGATCCAACAAGAGAAAGTTTCTCTGATTAGTCGAATAGCAAAATTGCAATAATGGAGTTACAAAAATAAACACTAACACTAGTATTTATAGGAGACCAGAAAAAACGAAACCCTAGCTAAAACTTCCTAAAATAAACTCAATCAAATCTTTTACATTTACATTCGAATCCTGACAAAATCAGGAAATCAAATCAAATCTCCAAACTTGCTCCTCAAGTTTGGCTTCTGGTCGTGTGTCCCTAGCATGGCTGCTAGGGTGTGTTTCTGCCCGGGGCATTCCTGCTCGGGGCTCGTCTGCTAGGGAGCCAATTCTGCTCCCCCCCATCTCTGCTAGGGGTATGTCTGGTAGGAACATCTCTGGTGGGGAACTTCCTGCTAGGAAGATCTCTGCTCGGGCTCTTCTCTGCTCGCTCTGGTGGGGAAATCCCTGGTGGGGAAACCTCTGCTAGGAGTTGAGCCAAGTCAGACTTAAACTCACAATGCCTATATATAGTGCATCATATCACAAAAAACAAAAGCTTTTTCTCTCCTGTCTCTCACTAGAAAATTCGGTCATTGTTGTTCATAGGCAAGGAAATTCAATTTCTTGTTCTATAGTTCAATACGAGGCCACTCTCGATATTCCATAAAGTTCTACGATTTTAACGGTGACTCTTTCTTCGAGGAAGGTGTGCGCGATCTCCGATTACGCTACAAGAGGTATAATCCCGTTTCGTGTATACATATAAGTATATATAATGATAATATGATTATGTGTATATATACATGTATATGCGTTTTTATGATTGTGATCATGAATGTCGTAGAATAATTTTTTAAACGAAAAATAAAATGCATGAACATTTTAATAAACATGCGGTTAAGCTTTTGCGTAAAAAATCGTTTTTACGTAGCTTTGATAATTTTTTTATATTCCGCCAAGTTCAAATTTTTATATATATAAATGTAAGTATAATATATGAATGCGTCATGGTCGGGATAAAGCCTGCAGTCTTTTCTTGACCCGAAAGTAATAATTTACCACTGAAATCAGTGGAATAAAAGTCCATTGGCATGGATTGCTTTGCTGTGCACAATTATACAATGTTTGGGTGGGACCATTTTCGAACACACACAGAAGTTCAAGCTTTTTGCATAAAAACAAAGGACAAACTGTGCCGGTCTGTTGCGGAATTTTCTTGCTTTTATGATGTACATATATTGAAATATAATAAATATACAGTGCATTATTCCGAGACCAAAGCTACACGGCTTAGGAAAAGGGGCTAATATTTCTGCAGAATATACGTAACATGATTATTGGGTTCAAGATTGATCTATCCTGCATGGATTTTTTTCTTCTTCTTTTTCTGAAGATAAGGTGATAAAGAATCAGAAAATTCAGGTTCTACACTTATACAAGCAGCACTTCGGAACTTAAGAGGAAATGAATATATAAGTTCATTTGTGCTCGAGTTTAGACGGAAAAATTGTTGGGGAATTTGAAGACGAACAAAATGGCCAAGACAACTTGTTAGCGAAACTTTGAGGCGATATTTCACATCCAGTTGTTATATTATTTTTTTGAAAACATATAAAACTATATAGTTCTAGATATTTCTTTAGCTTCAAAATGAATTGAATCATCCAATTATGGACAAAAACCGAATAATTCATAGACAAAATATGAAGACAGTGTGTTCACGGAATTTTGATGAAAGTTCAACAGAGTAGGTTGGTATTATATTGATGATAACATTGATATCAGTGTAGACTTTCATCAAAGTTCATTAAATAATCATTTTGTATTTTGGTCAGAATTTATTAATATTATATAATTCAATTTTTATTTTGACGATAAAAGATCTAAAACTTTATAGTTATAAATTTTAACGAAAAAAAAAAAAAAAACTCATTTAAAGTACAATGAAATTAGTTAATATCGGCAAGGTTATTTGTGGAAAATGAACTTAAATGATTCCAGTCTTATAATTTAGCAAAATACTAATAAAGAGTAACACATTTTTAGCAAAATTATATTGCTATATTTGGCTTCCATCCTTGTATGTTACTTTAATATATTATTTATTGAAAATTGTATAGTTCTATAATTTCTATATAGTGTTGTAAAAAAAAAACAAGAATTACAATCTTAAGTAATCCCCAAAATAACGTAACCGGGTAAATACCTGGAACCTATTTTTTTTTTAAAAAAAAAACCCGGAATTATATTTACTTTCTTTTGTTATTGTATGTTTTTATTTATTTCATATTTATTTTTAAATATTTAAAACACACAAAATAATTTAAGAATTTAAACATTTATTTTTTTCAAAACCGAACTTAAGTACCAAAATGTTAGATTTGAACAATTAAACTAAATTAGGGACTAAACAATAAATAAAACAAATTTAAAATAAAAAAAATTAATAACCCGGATCCGGATCAGTCCGGGATTTTTTTTTCCGGACCCGGACTAATCCGTATCCGGGTTAAAAAAAAAAACCGGATGGGTTTTTGTCTTACATTTTGGGGACTAATCCTAAGAATAGAGAGAATTTAAGAAATATAGATCCTGGTATTTCACTTAATTAATATAATCAAAACAAATAGTGTAAATAAAAGAGCTCTAACAAACTACATTCTGTTGAGGGCGTTTTACACACTCAACAGTCACAAGGTTTAACCCTTGTTTTTAAAGAAAGAGGTTCGGTTTTTCCCGTTTAATAGCTAAGAAGACTCAAAGACAAAGACAAGATGATGGAGATAGTGCTCGTATATTGATCGTCTTGCGAGTACATGGGTTTCTCTCCCTTTTTTATTTCTCTCCCCTTACAATGAGACTTATCTTGCCTTTTATAGGCTTTTTACTTCCTTTATCATACATTCTCCCGTCCTTTGTCACCTCCCATCACATGTTTTCCTAGGAGTGATTGGAGGAGGCTATGGCTAACTCATGCTTTACGTGATTTAAGGCGGCCAACCATGTTGGGTAGGTGAGATCGGCACGAGCTTCATTAAATGCACGTCACATCGGTTGTCATTCGGCGTCACAAACTCTGCTGTCGACGCCTCTCGCCGATGTTTGGTGTTTTCATTCTTCCCGTGTGGCTCGGGTCCTTCTTCTCATCGACCTCACAATCCGTCGTCGTCGTCGACTCCTCTCGTCGGCCTTTTACCTCATGATCGATCATCGTCATCGACTCCTCTCGTCGACCCTCGACCTTATGATCGTCGTCGCCCTTGACTCCTATCGTCGCATCTTCTTGTCATCGTTCGACACCCCTTGGAATCTGGCGTCGCCTACTTCTCCAAAAATGAGGCCCAAGGACCGTTAAGAGTGGATCCGACCAGATCCGACCTAACGCATTCTAAATAATATGTAAAATAATTATAAACAGAAAGTAGATAGCTAGTTATTCGCCATCAATTTTTAGTTGAATTGACTGAGTATCCCAACACTTCCTTGTAAACAGCACGGGGTCGATTAATCTATTTTTAGTTTAAGGAACCATACATTTTTGCGCACACGAAGCAAACACCATGGTTCCAGTGATCAAGAAGTTGGATAGAGTAAGCACCAGTCGACCAGAACACGGCAATTCGGTCCTGACAGACTTTGTTCTAGAAAGCTGGTCAGAACAAGTCAGTCAGGACAAACAGAACCAAGTTGCATGATTCAAAAGTCTAATAAAGTAGAAGTAGAGAGATGTTAGGACTTAGGACAAGACATGAGAGAATATCAACGCCTCTAATTTAATGTATATATAAGTTAAGGGTGTAGTTCCTTAAGTATAAATAGTCATTTTCCCCCTTCGTATAATTTCAACCAAGCTTTAAAATTTTGGCAAAAATCTTCTATTTTCGTCGAAGTTTTCGCTTGCCGGAGGTCATCGGCTCTTTTTAACGTTTTTGATCGATAATCCACGATTTTTGATAACTTTTCCATGCTTTCCATCGAACCGGTCTATTTTTTATACTTTTTCATCGATAATCTATAATTTTTGGTAACTTTTCTGTTGAAGAAATCTATTTATATACTTTCCCCCGATTTTCAAACTGATAAGAGGCTTATTTTTTACTGTTTTAAGTCAAGATGTGGATAATCGTATGTCTGGCATAAGTTCATGAAGTTTGTATTTTCTCGTCTGTAAGGTTTTTTTTTTCTCTCTTGATTAAGAGAGGTTATTATTCATATTGTTAAAAATTTATGATTCATTAATATTTTTTTTATATAAAAATCTATTAATTTAGATGACATATAGTGAATTTTCATAAGTTTTAAATTAATTAAAGAGTTAATGTTTATAAGAGTTTATGTTTAGAATTTTGAAAAGATTAGAACTTTGCTAATATTGAAAGATTTTTTATTTATTTTTTTGAATTTTTTGGATGAATATTTGTATAGATTTTTTATTTATTGAATTAATTTTTCAGATCTGCCCCTTTTTCGAATTTTATGCATGTGCGGAAAACGTACCAAAAAAATCAATTTTTTTGGATTTTGAAAAAAATATGTCATTTTTCTTGATGTTACGTCTTTCAAATATTTTATGTAATTATAGATTTTTTTTAGATAATTTACTTCCAGATTATCCGATTTTCCAAACTTTTGAGTTTATTGCGGCAAAAATATTAAAATTTCAAAGTTGGTGAATGTTGACAATTTTTTTGAATTTTTCTTGATATTATTTCTTTCAATTTCCATGCAATTAGAGATTTGTGTTTTCGAGGTAATTCAACTTCAGATAACTTGATTTCCTAATTTTTTTAGTTTTTTGCGGCAGGAGTACCAAAAGTTTAGATTTTGACCAAACTTCTCATTGTTTTGGAAATTAATTTTGCAGGTTTGATAATTAATTATAATTTCTACTGTTGTCCCAGAGATCCTCGATTTTTCGATGACTTTATATTTGAGACTTTATTATATGACTTATGATGATTATGTTTGTTTGGTTATGTTTGTGTTTGAGACTTGAGAATAGTTGAGACTTTATTAATATATGTATGTGTATGAATTTATTTACCTATGTTTGTGTATGATATTATATATTTAGTACTCCTAAGTAATTACTCATTATGTATGTTTGTGTGATATTATATATTTTGTACTCCTTAGTATTTACTAATTACGACATGGTTTTATTTTTGTTATGTTTAACATATTATATGAATAATAACCTCTCCAAGATGTCAAATATGTCATCTTGTTTGGCCTAGTAGAGTTACCACTAGGCCAAACAAGCCGGATTAACATCTGAATAGAGGGCATATATCAAATATGTCCAACAATTTCGCTATTGCAGAATATGATAGCTCAACAACACCGTAGAGGCGAATTTGACACCGAAGACGGCCATGAAACTCCAATTGGTTCGAATTTGGACGGCTATGAACCCGTGTAGAATCCTGTGAAAAAGCCATTGAAAACCAATGGGAGTCGGCATCTAAGGTGAATACCCTGAAGTACGACGAGGAGGCAGAATACGCCGACACTGTCTTCAGTGAGCCCGTGTACGACGTGGTGGAGTACACCGAAGTTGTCTTTGACGAGGTCGTGTATGACAACGTAGAAACGGAGGAGAGCGAGGAAGAGGAGGGCGAGTATGAAGAGGTCGGACATGACGACGATAAGGTTGAGATAAACACGGGTATGTTTCTCGTTGTTCACAAGTCGTGTTAATTGGGCTTACATGGAGAAGGTCGATGTTTTGTGGAGTCCGAACAAATCCTTACAGACTATAAATATCCTGACTTGGTTTGTTAAAAATATGAAAGAATCTGATGTTATCTTTGTGTTGGAACCCAAGAGGTGCCCTATGAGCTGTATGTGCAGCCACCCGACAAACAACAAGACGAGTTTGCAGACGAACCACCTGACAAGCCACCCGAAGAGAAGTTCGACGAATTCAATACCGATGAGCCACCCGACGGACAACAAGACGAGTTTGCGGACGAACCACCTGACAAGCCACCCGAAGTGACGTTCGACGAATTCAATACCGATGAGCCACCCGATTTCGCTCATGTTCCCATCACGCCCCTAATAAATTCGAGGATGGATTTTCTTGACTCCGGGAGAATGGTGCGGAGCAAATATTGGAGATCCTGGACGAATGTCGATATCATGCTTTCTGCGACTCTACCAATTTATTACCATTTATTTGCATATTTAGTTTTAGTTATTTGTTTTCAATATCTTTATTATTATTTGTTTTCAATTTTATTATCATTAATTAGGATTTGATTGTTTTAGGATAGTTTCTTGTTTGATTTTGGGAAACTTAGACTATATATTTGCATAAAATATTTTGTAATTCTTTAGTTGAGAATGAATGAAAAAGTCAAGTTTTGCATGCAAATAGCGTATTCATGATTTTTCTCTAGAGTGGATCTATAATATAATCTGCCATATTTTATATACACCCACGAATATATTCCATATTGATATTATTTCTTCTTTCTATTATATATTAACATATATAAGTGAACCAGTTCAGGTCTTACCCATTGGAATTTCATACATACCTAGCTTTTTCCTTCCTTATACATCCAACGAAATAGATGTGTATATATATATTATACTACGTATAAAATCATGAACGTTTAGCACAGTTTCAGACAAGACGTTGCATTGCATATAGCTTTGACTCAGTCTGTATATTGTACCCTCGTTCCAATGTGGAAGAAAGAAAACACCTCAGTTTTTACGCATGAAAGAGAGAAGAGAGCAAGTAGAGATCTTCCTTCAAAAAATATACATGAATCTGATTCTGATCAATCATTATCTCTCTCCTCCTAACCTATATTTATATATATATATATATATATATATATATATATTATGAAAAGTGTACATATACGTATCTAAGAAGGTAGATATATATATACATATATATTACATGTCTTTACTTACGACACACCATCCCTCCCTGCATGAAATGAAACAATATGATTTGACCACAAAATGACAATAATGCAATTCATTTAACAAAGATATATATTGTTATATACAGTCATTTGTGATATTTTTACGAGTTAAAACATTAAGAAAATATTATATATGTTCGAGAAGTAGAGTACAATCGGCCAATTTATCTACGCAATTAGCATATACTTTCTCATTGTCATGTTCTATATGAATTTAGAGAAACCA
The DNA here is from genome assembly GCA_954871525.1 of Parietaria judaica. NCBI lineage: Eukaryota > Viridiplantae > Streptophyta > Magnoliopsida > Rosales > Urticaceae > Parietaria > Parietaria judaica. The sequence goes on from OX940867.1 coordinate 4,406,287, forward strand.
TTGTGAGCTTAAGCTTGACTTAGTCCGGATGACGACCAGAACCCAGGACGGGCAGAAACACTTGCGAGGAGTCAGCCCGGGTACCGACCAGAACAGAAGACGGACAGCTGTTCAGCCCAGCTCGGGTGAACACGAGCAAAACCTCCGGATAGAAGGCAAGCCCGGCCAGAGGCAGACGAGCAGGCCAGCTCGGGGACAGAGAAGCTGTCCGGGCAGGAAAAGGAAACTCTACCCAGAAAGGAAGACGCGTAACTTGAGGAGCAAGCAAATCAAGTCAAAGATTCGGCGAGATTATTTAGGGTAGTTTCCTGATTTGGTGCGATTTGGTTAGCTAGGGTTTCGCCTATGTGAGGCTATAAATATACCTAGCATGTACACTTTGTAAAGAGTAGAGTCCATTAGAATTTTGAGTTTATCTTCTTGTATTGCCTTCGATTATTAATCAAGAGAAATTCTTCTCCCAAAAGTTTGTGTCCTTTATTTTTCTATTCGATTTCTTTTGGTGTTATTCGTGTTCTTTGCAGATCCGTGAATTGGGATCCAACAAGTGGTATCAGAGCTTCAATCGAAGAACATGTCTTCATCATCAGAGTCACCAATCGACGGAGCTTTGGTTGCGCAGAAATCAGACTCCAGAGAAGGCACAGTTACACTCCATTACCCCATGCTCACGAAGAGCAATTATGCCGTGTGGGCGTTGAATCTGCAGGCGCAGGGAGTATGGGAGGCCGTAGAGAACGGCGGTGTCGAAGGACGCAAGGAAAGAATGGCTCTAGCCGCTATCTACCAAGCAGTTCCGGAAGATGTTCTTCTCATGCTTGCCGAGAAAGATTCCGCGAAGGAAGCATGGAAAACTCTTCAGACCATGCACATGGGCGCAGATCGCGTCAAGGAGGCAAAGGTCCAGACCTTGAAGAGTGAGTTCGAGGTCATGAGAATGAGGGAGAGCGAATCAATTGATGATTTCGCTATGCGGCTCACGTCCATTGTGACCGGCATACGCTCGCTGGGAGACAAGGTGGAGGAGACCACCGTCGTCAAGAAGTTTCTCCGAGCAGTGCCTCACAGGTACATGCAGATCGTGACATCGATCGAGCAGTTCGGCGATCTCAAGACCATGTCGGTCGAGGAGGTTGTTGGTCGTCTCAAGGCCCACGAAGAGAGACTTCGGGGTTACGGTGACAAAGACGAGGAGAAGAACATCCTGCTCACGCATGAAGAGTGGACGGCCAGGCAGCGGAAAACCGGGGGAGCCGAGTTTTCTACAAGACCCTCAGGTCGGAACAACTTTGGTGGAGAAGTCCGAGGACGCTGACAGAGTCGTGGACGGGGTCGAGGTCGGGACATGCGAGGTCGCGGCAGTGGATCTACCCGTCAGGAAGGCACGACCAGGAGAGACAAGAGCACAGTGAAGTGCTACAATTGTCAGAAGCTTGGGCACTTTGCATCTGAGTGCCGGAGCAGGAACCAGGGCGAAGAGGCGAATCTAGCGAGATTCCCAGACGACCAGCCAGCATTGTTGTTTGCCGAACAGGAAACGCACCTGGACGAACAGAATGGCGAGTGTGACGCCAAGGCCCGGGCAGAAGTGATCAGTGTGCCGATCAGCCCAGAGGCCGAGCAAACCTGTCCGGAGGAGACCAGCGAGAAGGTTTTCCTCATCGAGGATAAAGTTATTGCAAACCTCCTCGTAGACGGAGAGAAGAAGGTCAGTACCGACATATGGTACTTAGACAACGGAGCTAGCAACCACATGACTGGGGACCGAGCTAAGTTTGAAGAGCTCGATGAGAAGATCACGGGCAGCGTGAAATTCGGCGACGGATCAGTCGTAGAGATCAGAGGCAGAGGGTCGATCCTGTTCGAGTGCAAGAATGGCGACCAGCGTCTGATGACCCAGGTGTATTTCATCCCGAAGTTGAAAAGCAACATCATCAGTCTAGGACAGATGACTGAGATCGGGAACACGGTGTTGCTGCAAGGGTCCTACCTGAAGATGTGGACCAAGGAAGGAGAGCTGTTGATGAAGGTGGAGCGAACACCCAACAGACTCTACAAGATTCTCCTGAAGACATGCCAGCCCATCTGTCTTATGGCATCGATGGCAGACCCGGCTTGGCTATGGCACGCACGGCTCGGACACGTGAATTTTCACGCGCTCAAGATGATGGGCGAGAAGAAGATGGCCTTCGGGGTTCCCAAGATAGTACACCCCGACCAGCTATGTGAATGCTGCATGATCGCAAAGCAGGCGAGGATACCGTTTCCGATCAAGGCCAGGTTCCGAGCAGAGAAACCCTTACAGTTGGTGCACGCAGATCTATGTGGTCCAGTCACCCCAGCAACTTTGGCAGGTAACAAGTACTTTCTTTTACTTGTTGATGATTACAGTCGCTGGATGTGGGTTTATATGCTTAAGGAGAAAAGTGGAGCCTTTGAGGTCTTCAAGCAGTTCAAGAAGATCGTGGAGAATGGCTCGGTGCACAGCTTAAGCTTGACTTAGTCCGGATGACAACCAGAACCCAGGACGGGCAGAAACACTTGCGAGGAGTCAGCCCGGGTACCGACCAGAACAGAAGACGGACAACTGTTCAGCCCAGCTCGGGTGAACACGAGCAAAACGTCCGGATAGAAGGCAAGCCCGGCCAGAGGCAGACGAGCAGGCCAGCTCGGGGACAGAGAAGCTGTCCGGGCAGGAAAAGGAAACTCTACCCAGAAAGGAAGACGCGTAACTTGAGGAGCAAGCAAATCAAGTCAAAGATTCGGCGAGATTATTTAGGGTAGTTTCCTGATTTGGTGCGATTTGGTTAGCTAGGGTTTCGCCTATGTGAGGCTATAAATATACCTAGCATGTACACTTTGTAAAGAGTAGAGTCCATTAGAATTTTGAGTTTATCTTCTTGTATTGCCTTCGATTATTAATCAAGAGAAATTCTTCTCCCAAAAGTTTGTGTCCTTTATTTTTCTATTCGATTTCTTTTGGTGTTATTCGTGTTCTTTGCAGATCCGTGAATTGGGATCCAACAACCATAAACTTTGACATTGTATACTCTTTGAACTTTTACTAAAAGTGGAGTTTGGTCTTTTAATTTTAATTTTTAGCAGAACTGCGCTCCCCATAAATATAATCCGATCTGTTATTAAATGACATGGAGATTATAGTGCGTTCTTAACCGTTTATTATAAAAAATACGCATCTATATAATTTTTTTCATTTAAAAACTACTCTCTACGAGACTACGATTTATACGATCAATATCATAAACACATAATCATACATATACATATAATTAATCGAATTAACATCATACATATATATAATTACATATATATTACATGAAACGAAATGTGCCTATTGATGCGTAAGGAAGATCTGGATCAAACAAACGCGAGTATATTTCGATGTTATATGAATCGTAGAATTTATAGAACTATTGAGAGTGGTCTCGTATATAATTTTTGTTTTATTTAATATAATAATTTAAGAGGTAGGTACAATGAGTATTTTAGCTTGTAAGGTTACATTGTATAGTTCAAGTGAGGTCGGGATTATTCGCCAAGGCCTCACCCATGGGGGAAGGCTGGCGACTCTCTGGGTGGTCCGGAGAAAGCCGACGACCCCTGACGTTGTCGAGTGCCGGGTCTTGGCGACCCCCCTAGCGACACTAGAGGTGGTCGAGAGAGGGCTGGCGACCTCGATGTTGCCAGGTCCCTGAGTTAGTCTTTGTGGGCTTTGTTTCCTGATCTTCGACTAACAGGGTTTGACTTTGACCAATGAGTCTTAATTTTACCTTTTGAGACTATAGTTTTTCCCAAAAATACACCTAACAAAATAATGTTTTTAATCTTATTAACAAATAGTCTCCTTCCCAAGTGAGTTTCTCAAAACGAAAGTTTTTCAATTTATAATTACACTGATAAAGGCGGTGAACTTTTTATTTAGGCCAAACAATCGAAAAGCTACCAAATAGGGGCAACTATATAGACGCCATCTTGTTTATCTATCCTTCTGTACATGATATTCAGAAGCGTTTCCTTTTTCCGTCTAACAATTTATTTCTCCAAGCTTGATTAACGTGCGAACTTGTAGAAACATGTACTAATTTAATTTTCAACTAAAAAAGAACCATAATATAAGTTGAAGAGATAAGAGTATTTATATATATACACCTATTTAACATAAGAAAAAAAGTGGTTACAACCTAGGAAACTATTATGTTACAAAAGAAACTAATCCTTTAATTTCTTGCCTAGCTTGCTACTCTAGCTAGGTTATGATTTTCCAACTTTTCTACAAAATAAATTAGTGTGTGATATAAACCAATCTATATAGGTAATGTGAATATGAGTGAGAGCAATGTGTTGACATATTACGAGATGTTTAAATAACCTTTGGAAAATACACCGTTGTGGCTATATTTTCCTTAAGGGATAGTACATGCTTATTTTGTATTAGTATTGTTTCCCGAGGAGATCAGTGAATGGACTGTGGGAGATCACATGCCATCTATATATATATATATATATATATATATATATATATATATATATATATATATTGTAGCAAAACAACAAAATATCCCTCTAACCTAAATTCCTAGTCACTTCAACATCACTTTCTTTCGCATCTCCACTTCCAGATTCCCATTTCAACATCCAATTCTATTTTCAATTCCCTTTCTCGAAACTCTCCCAACTCTCTTCATATCTATATCTCTAGTGTGTGTGTATATATATATATATATATATATATATATATATATATATATATATATATCCCTCTCATGCCCAAAAATGACACATATGCATGCATGTTACTCAAACTAGGCCTTATATTTCATGGTCCAAATGCATTTTAAGGCAAAACAAACCTTATATATATATTTAAATAGCATGACAACTTGGTGGGGATCGAAAGTATTCATTTATCGACTTTGTAGTGTAATTAAATACTTATGGTAAACTAGTCAAATTATTTACTTTGGTCTTAATTTTTAGTGACAATGTACTTAAGTAATCATCAACGTAAAAAAAAAAACGATAATAATGATATAAAATGGAAACAATTATTTACACGATTTTATTCGATTATATACGTACGCATTTATATTAGTAGAACATAAGTATTTTTACCAAGTATAAATTAATTGCATCAATGAAATTTTTTGCAACCAATGTTGGATCCCAATTCACGGATCTGCAAAGAACACGAATAACACCAAAAGAAATCGAACCAAAAATAAAGGACACAAGCTTTTGGGAGAAGAAATTCTCTGATTAATAATCGAAGGCAATATACAAGGAGATAAACTCGAAATTCTAATGGACTCAACACACTATTACAAAGTGTACATGCTAGGTATATTTATAGCATCACATAGGCGAAACACTAGCTAACCAAATCGCACAAAATCAGGAAACTACCCTAAATAATCCTATCAAATCTTTGACTTGATTTTTGCTTGTTCCTCAAGCTACGCGCTTTCCTTGCTGGGTAGTTGCCGACTTTCCCTTTCCTGCCCGGACAGCTTCTCTGTCCCCGAGCTGGCCTGCTCGTCTGCCTCTGGCCGGGCTTGCCTTCTATCCGGACGTTTTGCTCGTGTTCACCCGAGCTGGGCTGAACAGCTGTCCGTCTTCTGTTCTGGTCGGTACCCGGGCTGACTCCTCGCAAGTGTTTCTGCCCGTCCTGGGTTCTGGTCGTCATCCGGACTAATTCAAGCTTAAGCTCACATTCTCCCCCGTAAGCTTGACTTGCTACACTCTTTACTCTGAGCAACTCTCTCATCTCCGCGAACTTCACTCTCGCCAAAGCCTTGGTAAGGATGTCTGCTCGCTGCTTCCTTGTGCTGATGAACTCTACGATAATCTGTCGCTTCTCCACACACTCACGAATATAATGGTACTTCGTGTCAATGTGTTTGCTTCGTCCGTGAAACACTGGATTCTTCATCAACGCGATTGCAGACTTGTTGTCCACGTAGAGAGTTGGTGTTTTCTGCTCGGAACCCGTCATCTCACTGAGTAGCCCTTTCAACCACATAGCCTGACATGCTGCTGCGGTTGCCGCCATGAACTCCGCTTCACACGAGGATAAAGCTACTGTCTGCTGCTTCTGGGACTGCCAGGTGATTAGATTCCCGTTGAGATAAAATGCCATCCCTCCGGTACTCTTTCTATCGTCAATGTCACCAGCCAAATCACTATCCGTAAAGCCGACTAGTACTTCTGCTCCACTTCCTCTGTTGTATTGGATCCCGTAGTCCGTCGTGCCCTTCACGTAACGCAAGATGTGCTTCACCGCCTGCTGGTGTGCACTCGTGGGCTTCTCCATGTATCGACTGACTATCCCGACTGCGTGTGAAATGTCTGGTCGGGTGTGGGTGAGGTACCTTAGGCACCCGATCACGCGTCTGTACTCCGTGGGATCCACTCTTCTCCCTTCAGCATCCTTCCCGAGCTGCAGCTTCGCCTCCATAGGGTACTTGCTCGAGTTACAGTCCGCCATCTCGAACTGTTTAAGGATCTTCTTCGCGTAGGCCGACTGCTTCAGCGTAATGCAGTCCTTCTTCTGTTCCACCTCGAGACCAAGGTAGTACGAAAGTAATCCGAGGTCACTCATCTCGAATTCGGCCATCATCTGCTGCTTGAACCTATCTACGCCTCCTGCGCTGGATCCTGTGACGATCAGGTCGTCCACATACACTCCCACGATCAGAGTTTCCTGCCCGGTACTCCTGGTGTAGACTGCCTGCTCGCTCAAGCACTTTGTGAATCCAAGATTCTTCAAGCTCTTGTCAAGGCGGATGTTCCACGCTCTTGGTGCTTGTTTTAACCCGTATAAGGCCTTGGATAGCTTGTACACCTTCTGCTCCTTGCCCGTGACGCCGAACCCCTCTGGTTGCTTGACGTACACTTCTTCTTCGAGGTCACCGTTTAGGAATGCCGATTTGACATCCAGATGGTGAATTTCCCAACCTCGATGAGCTGCTAAGGCTAGGATGAGTCTGATCGTGTCCAGTCTTGCTACTGGAGCAAAGACTTCTTCAAAGTCTATGCCTTTCATCTGCACGTAGCCTTTAGCTACCAGCCTTGCCTTGTGCATAAGGACATTCCCCTCAGTGTCCTTCTTCAGCTTATACACCCACTTCAGGCCGATGGGATTATGACCTTTGGGCAGGTCGGTAAGCTCCCATGTCCTGTTCTTCTCAATGGACTCCATCTCATTCTTCATTGCTTCCTGCCACTCCTGCTCGGCTGCTGCCTCCTGGTAATTGGCTGGTTCTTCTACACACAACAAAGAAAGTTCCTCCAGGCTCATCTCCACTTCTTGAGTCTGATCGTAAACGTCTGCTAGAGGACGGAATCCTCTTGGGCCGTCTTTTATGGAGGAGTCTCCTGAACTGGACGGGCTGGTCCTGCTCGGACTTGGTGTCCTGGGTGTATCCGGGATATTCTCTCCCGGGCTGGGTTCTCTCGTCTCGGGCAAGATTGTTTCCGAGCTGGGTGTTTCGGGCTGCTCCTGCTCGGTAACATCCTGGTCGTCTTCGACAATGAACTCCACTGAGTTCTGCTCGGGTTCTCCATTCTCGTCGCGCCGATCCCACTTCATCTCCTCTTCGAACACAGCATCTCTGCTCACTTGGAGTCTGCCGCGTCGTGGATCGTAGAATCTGTGTGCCTTGCTTCCTTCTTCAACGCCAAGGTACACCATCTTCTGACTCCGGTCATCCAACTTCTTGAGATGTGGCCTCGCAATCTTCACGTGTGCGGTGTACCCGAACACTCGCAAATGTTCTAAGTGGGGTTTCTTCCCTTTCCACGCCTGGTAGGGGGTACGCTCTCCTAGCGCTTTGGTCGGCAAACGATTAAGCAAATAGACCGCATGTCTTACTGCTTCTGCCCAAAATCGGGCTGGAACTTGCATGCTCTTGAGCAAGCTCCTCGCTGTGTTCATCACAGTTCGGTTTCGCCTTTCCACTACGCCATTCTGCTGGGGCGTGTGGGGTGCAGACAGGTGACGTTGAACTCCTTCCTGGTCGCAGAACTCTCCGAACTGCTGGGAAGTGAATTCTCCTCCTCGGTCTGTACGCAAGACCTTTAACCTGTGCACCGAGCCATTCTCCACGATCTTCTTGAACTGCTTGAAGACCTCATAGGCTCCACTTTTCTCCTTAAGCATATAAACCCACATCCAGCGACTGTAATCATCAACAAGTAAAAGAAAGTACTTGTTACCTGCCAAAGTTGCTGGGGTGACTGGACCACATAGATCTGCGTGCACCAACTGTAAGGGTTTCTCTGCTCGGAACCTGGCCTTGATCGGAAACGGTATCCTCGCCTGCTTTGCGATCATGCAGCATTCACATAGCTGGTCGGGGTGTTCTATCTTGGGAACCCCGAAGGCCATCTTCTTCTCGCCCATCATCTTGAGCGCATGAAAATTTACGTGTCCGAGCCGTGCGTGCCATAGCCAAGCCGGGTCTGCCATCGATGCCATAAGACAGACGGGCTGGCATGTCTTCAGGAGAATCTTGTAGAGTCTGTTGGGTGTTCGCTCCACCTTCATCAACAGCTCTCCTTCCTTGGTCCACATCTTCAGGTAGGACCCTTGCAGCAACACCGTGTTCCCGATCTCAGTCATCTGTCCTAGACTGATGATGTTGCTTTTCAACTTCGGGATGAAATACACCTGGGTCATCAGACGCTGGTCGCCATTCTTGCACTCGAACAGGATCGACCCTCTGCCCCTGATCTCTACGACTGATCCGTCGCCGAATTTCACGCTACCCGTGATCTTCTCATCGAGCTCTTCAAACTTAGCTCGGTCCCCAGTCATGTGGTTGCTAGCTCCGTTGTCTAAGTACCATATGTCGGTACTGACCTTCTTCTCTCCGTCTACGAGGAGGTTTGCAATAACCTTATCCTCGATGAGGAAAACCTTCTCGCTGGTCTCCTCCGGACAGGTTTGCTCGGCCTCTGGGCTGATCGGCACACTGATCACTTCTGCCCGGGCCTTGGCGTCACACTCGCCATTCTGTTCGTCCAGGTGCGTTTCCTGTTCGGCAAACAACAATGCTGGCTGGTCGTCTGGGAATCTCGCTAGATTCGCCTCTTCGCCCTGGTTCCTGCTCCGGCACTCAGATGCAAAGTGCCCAAGCTTCTGACAATTGTAGCACTTCACTGTGCTCTTGTCTCTCCTGGTCGTGCCTTCCTGACGGGTAGATCCACTGCCGCGACCTCGCATGTCCCGACCTCGACCCCGTCCACGACTCTGTCAGCGTCCTCGGACTTCTCCACCAAAGCTGTTCCGACCTGAGGGTCTTGTAGAAAACTCGGCTCCCCCGGTTTTCCGCTGCCTGGCCGTCCACTCTTCATGCGTGAGCAGGATGTTCTTCTCCTCGTCTTTGTCACCGTAACCCCGAAGTCTCTCTTCGTGGGCCTTGAGACGACCAACAACCTCCTCGACCGACATGGTCTTGAGATCGCCGAACTGCTCGATCGATGTCACGATCTGCATGTACCTGTGAGGCACTGCTCGGAGAAACTTCTTGACGACGGTGGTCTCCTCCACCTTGTCTCCCAGCGAGCGTATGCCGGTCACAATGGACGTGAGCCGCATAGCGAAATCATCAATTGATTCGCTCTCCCTCATTCTCATGACCTCGAACTCACTCTTCAAGGTCTGGACCTTTGCCTCCTTGACGCGATCTGCGCCCATGTGCATGGTCTGAAGAGTTTTCCATGCTTCCTTCGCGGAATCTTTCTCGGCAAGCATGAGAAGAACTTCTTCCGGAACTGCTTGGTAGATAGCGGCTAGAGCCATTCATTCCTTGCGCCCTTCGACACCGCCGTTCTCTACGGCCTCCCATACTCCCTGCGCCTGCAGATTCACCCTCATCTTCAACGCCCACACGGTGTAATTGCTCTTCGTGAGCATGGGGTAATGGAGTGTAACTGTGCCTTCTCTGGACTCTGGTTTCTGCGCAACCAGAGCTCCGTCGATTGGTGACTCTGATGATGAAGACATGTTCTTCGATTGAAGCTCTGATACCACTTGTTGGATCCCAATTCACGGATCTGCAAAGAACACGAATAACACCAAAAGAAATCGAACCAAAAATAAAGGACACAAGCTTTTGGGAGAAGAAATTCTCTGATTAATAATCGAAGGCAATATACAAGGAGATAAACTCGAAATTCTAATGGACTCAACACACTATTACAAAGTGTACATGCTAGGTATATTTATAGCCTCACATAGGCGAAACCCTAGCTAACCAAATCGCACAAAATCAGGAAACTACCCTAAATAATCCTATCAAATCTTTGACTTGATTTTTGCTTGTTCCTCAAGCTACGCGCTTTCCTTGCTGCGTAGTTGCTGACTTTCCCTTTCCTGCCCGGACAGCTTCTCTGTCCCCGAGCTGGCCTGCTCGTCTGCCTCTGGCCGGGCTTGCCTTCTATCCGGACGTTTTGCTCGTGTTCACCCGAGCTGGGCTGAACAGCTGTCCGTCTTCTGTTCTGGTCGGTACCCGGGCTGACTCCTCGCAAGTGTTTCTGCCCGTCCTGGGTTCTGGTCGTCATCCGGACTAAGTCAAGCTTAAGCTCACAACCAATACCTCTTACGCAAACTAGCCTATCAGTTACCATACATAACCTCCTGTAATGCATGCAATAATGTTGGTTTTCATGGTCCAATTGCATTTTAAGGTAAAAAAAACCCTAGATATTAATATATAGCATCTTCACTACTTTGAGGAAACGTAAACTTCAAACAACCAAATTAGTTTAGCAAAGGAACAAGAGTTCTTCAGCAAGTAAGTACTATTACATTCTAATTAGTTCTTTAGCGGAAGGAACTCGAAGAACTGGCTCGGAGTACTCATGGCTGAAACGGATAGTCCGTTCGTCTCTTTCTCCGCGAGAAGAACTTCGCTGCAGCTTCGGAGCGGAAACAGCTCTAGGGTTTGGGAGTCCTCGCTGCTAGAGCTGCAAATAGTGCTGTAGGCTTGTTGTTCGTTCGGAGAGCCAACGCAGCTGCTGTTCGTAGTGTCGTGGTCGAAAGGTGACGTCGCAGCGTTCGCAGACGCGAAGGTCTTGAGGAGCCTTTGGTCCATGGTTGAGCTGATCAAGGAGGCTCTTTTGGTGATGGAAGCAGAGGTGTTTATGAGGTGGGTGAACTGCATCATCTGCCACGTGGCATTCCTTTCCACAAAGCTCATGTTGTTCCTTCGACTTTGCAATTCCCCTTGGGCCAATGGGGTCCAGCCATCTGTCCTCACACACTCTGAAGACTGCAATGAGCCTGTCCCTTTATTACTATTATTATTATTATTTGCAGCTGTTCTTTGTATTGATTCCTGCAAAAGAATTCGAATACATTTTTGCGCTTTATTAGTTTCTAAAGACTTGCAAGATTTTCGAATGAATGTGAAAAACAAAACAAACCGTCATTTTTTTGTGTGTTTCGAGAAGGGTTAGGATCGTCATTTTTGTTAAAAGCGTGATTTAGCATTTTTCCACTTTATATAATGATAAGTTTTTTATTTCAATTTTCTCTTTTTAATTGGTTGTGTCTCAAGTGTAAATAATATTAGGCTAAATTAGTATAACATTTTTTTTAACGTCTCTAGTTTCTAAAGGCATGCAAAAATATTTAAATGAAAATGAACTAATACGCCAATTCTCTATTTTTCAAGGGGGTATTTAATTAGAATATAGAGTTGTCTTATTTGCTAAAAGGGTGTTCATTACAATGGAAAGTTTGTACTTTAGTTTTTTCTTTTTGAGGGTTGCCATTAGTGTAAATAATATTAGGCCATATAAATATAAATTTTCTAAAGACAACGTGCTAACATATTTAAAACAAATAGAACTAAAACGCAATTTTTTTTGTTTTTCAATGCTAATAAGGGTTAGGGTTGTCTTTATTTATTTTTTTAATGTTTAAATAAAAGTGAACTAAAACGCTTATATCTGTGTTTTTTCAACTCTATAGTGTAGTAAAGAGGGTTGTCATTTTTGCGAAAAGGTGCTCATGTCTATGGAAAGTTTGATATAAATATATATTGGGTGGTGTTATCAGTATAAATAATATTAGGCCAAAATGAATTGAACATTCTTTCACTTTTCTAGTTTCTGAAGACATGAAAAAATAATTAAATGAAAGTGTAGTAAGGGTTAGGGTTGTCATTTTTGCGAAAGGGTGCTCATTTCTATGGAAAGGTTTGAGATATATATATATATCTTGGGTTGTGTTATGAGTGTAAGTGATATTAGACCAAATGAATGTAAACGACACGAATAATATAGGTAGTAGCATGGCATGTCATGCACAAGGCCCAAAACGACGATACAGCTATATAGCTAAGTTTCATGAGAGCAGCCCCGACAGAAAGGATTGAATATTGCAGCTTTTACACCCTTTGCTTTTCATCATCATTTCCCAACAAACCATGCAATTTCCCTAACATGAAGAATCATGATATGTATGTGCTGCTACTTACTACTTTGGTTAATCATTAATACGTGATTAGTGATGATTAAAGTGAAACCCTAGTGATTATTGACTTTGATGATTTATCAAAACTATGTGGAGTGGAAAGGAAAGGAAAGAGATAGGAAATGGACCTCTGAAAGAGTGGTAGTACTGCAGTTGGAAGAGAGTGGCCAGTGCTTGGTCTGTTCAACTTCAAACACTGTCCTATTTGCCCCTGTGTTGACAAAAAGAAAAACAAAAACAAGACAACTTTTCTCACAATCCAAACAACAATTGGAATAAACCCCAACATGCATCAAAAGCTTATATACCAAAACCCTAACATCTATAACAACAAAAGCAGGCTTACATAGCAAAACGCCAAACAACTTAAAACCAATAATTCTCATCTCTCTTCTTGACTGAGCTGTAAAAGTTTATAACCGGATGTTTCGGATATTAATAATTTCTATAAGCTAAAAAAACTAAAATAGTGTTAGAAACTTCAATTTTTTTGGTGTGACACCATAGCATCGCTCCTCCACAACCGTGTGATAATTTATTAATTTGTGGGTTGTATAATATATATTAAAGTTCTTACTAAGTGATTTATTTATGATTTTAGTAGTGGATAGATCAGCTAAGTTTAATTTCTTGAAGTGGATATAAAAAAAAAAATAGAGCATAAACAATATCTATTTGATTAATGTTGACTATGTCCTTAACACTCACAACATTAAATTGATATAATGGATAGCAAAATTATAGCATGGTATTTACCAAAATCTCTATGCCTTTCGGATTCGTGATCGTCGGCGGGAGACGGAGCGGAGGACTCCATCTGACGGCGGCGCTTCTGGCGCTCTCTAGCCTTGTGGTTTTGGAACCAATAAAAGACGTTTTTGCCCTCGATCTTGCCGTAGCGGCGGAGCTGCGCGGTGATGTGCTGGATTTGCTCGGCCGAGGGCGTTCTCGTACCCCGTCGGTACAGCTCTTCCAGAGCCCTCAGCTGCTCGGGAGTGGGGTTCCACCGCGAGCTCACCACCACCTGCGGGGTGGTCCCGCCGGTGTTCATCAAATCTCTCTTGTTTTGCTCCCCCAACCCCGCTGCAAATTCTTCATCAAGTTATTCACATTTACACCAAAACATTGAACACCTATTAAACTAAAAAAAGTTATAAGTAGTCGTTTGTATGAATACCTAGAGGATGATATTGAGCGAAGAAGCAAGGAGGGTTCGAGCTTGGTGTGTTGCTGTTAGGGTTTGGATGGGGTAAATTGGGCCTTGGAATCAGGGGACGAAGCCTACGACTTGTGCCGTTGAATGAGTCGTGGAGATTCAGCTCAGCACCGTCGTTATAGCCCATCATCCACATTATGCGTGTATATCTATCTATGAGCTACAGTAAGGCAAAAAAACAAAAGGGTTCTAGGAGTTGTATATATTAGGGTTTGGGGATAATAGAGAGGCTCTAAGTCTATGGCATGCAAATGGATATATATGGTGATGTATACTATAACTGTAGTATTTTGAAGGGAAAAGAGTGTTGTAGTAATATATCCTCTAGGTTTTGAGAGACTCGGATGTGGGGATTGTATTGTTAATATAGTCGTAGTGATAAAGGGAGAGAGAGAGATCAAAGGTTTAATATGAGGTTGACTAGCTATATAATTGATATATGCTATATATTATGAAGAGAGAGAATATGTGTGTGTTTGTGAATGTGTGGAGAAGGACAAAGTAAAAGAGAGAGGAAAAAAGAAATATAGTTGTGCTGTGAGAGAGAGAGAGAGAGAGAGAGAAGCGTGGAATTCTGGGAGGTTTTTGGGAGTAGCGAATGAAAAACGACGTGACGATCATGAGGGTTATCATAAGCCTCATCACACACCTCTCTCTCTCTCTCTCTCATTTATTGTTCTCCTTACGTCTCGTGCCTTTCACACTTATTCTAAATCCGAACTGCCTTCTCTCTCTCTCTCTCTCTCACAAAAACTATTAAAGCATTGCAAAGCTAGAAGATTCATGTATATATATTTCTCTGAGCATGCAGTACGGGTCTTAATGTATGTAACGTTTGTATGCGTATGTATATATGAAATGCGCTTTCTCTCAAACTCTGCACACAAATATGCCCAAACATGCATACAAACATGACATGAGATTTCGATGCTACACGCGCATATATACAAACTTTCTACTTGTCGGATCCCATAACAATATTACATGATATCTTTGTCCTTTTAGCTGCCTATATGTATAGAGTTATATATAGCTCTCTTTTGCATGTAAATATGCAAAATACAATGATATCACACTTTTACGTGATACACAAAAAATTTACTGTGCCTCGTTTGGACTATTCTTTTCTTTATCATATACATTAATGTTGTATTGCAGGAATTTCTTTTATATTCCCTCTATTTTCAATTTTTGGAAAATACACCTTCTATTAAAAAAGATAGACTAAACACTGATCGAAGTATATTTTATCTTCTTTTTGTTTCATCCACTATTTTAATTTTTTTAGAACGCAAATTTCCTCTTACTAGTAATGTTAGAATTTTATTTTTATTTACATTCTAGTATATTTTTAAATAAAATATAATAAAAATATTACCAACTACCAATTTAACGGAAGTACAAAATAATAAACATATATAGGGGGTATTTTTGTCAAAATACACTTAAGAGGGTGCATATTTTTACTGTTTTAAAAAATAAAAGGGTATATTTTTACAAAATAATAAAAATAAAAGGTTAAAAAATATAAACTTCCCTTGTAAATAATCTTTTTAGGCCCAGTGTCTGTGACCATATCTTGCCCGGCAATTAGGTTCTCTCCCTCTCATTCCCTCTCTCTAAAATCTCTCGAATTGAAGAATATTTATAATTATATAATCTATATATATGTATATGTATATTTGTAGTCCCTTGGTAATTATTATGATGGAATGACTCAATTCTCGAGTGAGTCGACTGTACCAAAGACTGTCCAATCCAGAATGAAGAAAGCCATAATTGTTTAATTATTTCTTGCGTTTTGTTGGATAGAGGGCCTAGCTATATGATATGCATGTCTGATTTATCTGAAATCCCTACGTATATATATATTACATGTATGGATTTATTCTCCATACAATTAATGACTTTCGAAATAGTCAACAATGTTATAATAGTAATAATACAAACCAGATATAGCTAGGTGGTCTCTCCTAGAAATTAGAAAACAATGTGTTTTATATAGAATCAAGTGTAGTTTTTTTTTTTTTTTTACTATTTTATGATAACTCTAAAAATTACTAGTGAGAGGTAACTACTGGAAACTGGTTAAGGTATGGAGTAGACTTTTGCTCTAATTGTGAAGTTTTGCAGTTAAAAGAAGGTTTCTTTTTTCAACCATTTACTTCTTTATTACTACTATATTTTTTTTATTTTTTTTATTTTTTTTTTTAGGGAAAGGGGTCCTTTATTACTAC
Organism: Parietaria judaica; assembly: GCA_954871525.1. Lineage (NCBI taxonomy): Eukaryota > Viridiplantae > Streptophyta > Magnoliopsida > Rosales > Urticaceae > Parietaria > Parietaria judaica. Next base: position 4,422,242 of record OX940867.1, read on the forward strand.
TATATTTTTTGCTATAGTTTTGAGCTAAAATAGTACCAATAAAATGACATGACATGTGATCACATATATAGCTTCCCACCAGAACAACTGAAGTGTGGATTTGGAATAACTCCATTGTTGTTATCTTTTCAAGATTGTTGCTTTTGCACTCTATTTGCTCTCTATTTAGCTATTTCACATTTCTACAAATAGCAGGACATATACTTGAAGTATATATATATACTTGAAGTATATGCTTAAGTTTTTATTATATCCTCTCTTCATTTTAATTTTTAAAAAAAAATCCAACTTCGCGCTTATTTGTGGATTTATATTTTATTTTTTTATATATCCTTTAACAAATAGCAAGACATACAGACGAGCAAAAAATGAAAAAGAAGATGCAAAGACTATAAAACACAAAATGCAACCGTATGTCAACAATAACTATTATAGATATGAATGGACAATGGCGAGGAGGCGACAGGCAGATGACCCAAGACAATGAAGCGTAGAAGCTCGGCGAAGGTGAGGGAGCGACGAGTTTGGGAGAAGCCGATTTTGAGGACTTCATTTTTACTCTCTCTTTTTTTTTTCTTTTTTTTTTTTTAGAAATCAATTAAAATTATGTAAGAAACCATTATTAGAGGGCATACTATTATTAAATCACAGTTTGAGGTTTATTTTAATGAAGAATTGTACTCTTGCCAAAATTTAACATAAATTAAATTGATAAAAAAAAAATACAAATTTATTCCTATATTATACAAAAGAGGTTAATAAATTTGGTGCCTCGAAAATGTTTCATTGGTATTCATTAAAGTTATCACTGTGTGGTTTAGTAGGTAGTCTTTTGTCTCAAAGTTAATGAGAGCTAAAGGTCAAAGAAGGTTCTTGATTATTGTTTTGTACTTCAACAAACCCTAAGACGAATTTAAGTAAATTAGTACTTCATCCTATATAAACTAATTAGCGGGCTATATTATTCTTCAATATGTAGGTGTATTAATATCAATTTATGGTATTCAGTATAGAATGAAGAAAACTATAGCAATAACTAGCCATATAGGGGCTTACTTAGTAGTAATACCTTTCTAATATGATTGCTAATATATAACTAGTTTCAGTCGAGAGGAAAACTAAGTAAAATATGATTGAATGATAAAAGACCTCGAGTTTATGGAAATGTCCGTTCGTTGAATTAAAAGTAATGACGAATTGGTAAATTTTGACTGGAAACGGCATTTCAGAAAGAACTTGCTACACCATGAAGTGTTGACTTCATCGCCAAAAGTTATCATTTTGTGGCCCAAAATTGTTAAGTTTTTTTTTTCGGCAATCTTCTCAATTTAAAAATGATTTTGGCTTCTATTATCGGTGATTTTGTGTCAATAGTTGATAAATAACTTGCGCATTGATTTAATTTAGAATCAGCTGGATCAAATAAAAACTTCAAAAACCGTAATGACACTTTTAGTCTTTCCGAAATCTTAACCTAGAAAAAAAATGATGACCAGTTAGATAACATTTGATTTTCACTAAATTAACTGAAGTTCATAGTAAAAGTATAGCTTGATAAACATACACATTTCTTGAGCTGTGGTAATTGTTTGTCTCTGTTTGGAAATAAATACGAATATATTTGCAGTTATTATTAAAAGTATATGATCATTAAGATTAAGATATCTATTAAGTGTAAACAACACATTCTTAGTCGTTTCTTGACCTTGCAATAGTTATATAAGCTTATTTTAAGTGTCACACAAGAATTATAAATGATTACTTGAATGCTATACTACACATTACAAATTAATGATCACATCAATACAAGCAATTTGGGAGCTTTTCTTTATCCTCTACATTATGTACTGATCTCTCGGTAAATAAACGTAAGCACATCTCTATTGATCTTAACACGTTTTCTTTCTCTTGTCATCTCAATAAAACATTCAGACACACTTTAATTTGGCCATCTCAGTCGAGTGTAAAATTAGAGCTTTAATGAGGATATAATTAGGGCTTTAATGAGGATTTAATTAAGCTAAACTATTGACTATTGAGATACAGTTCATGAATTTTTATTAAAGGGATCAAGATTTCTTTTTGATCAAATGAGGTGAGTTCAAGAGCAATATAATTTCTTATCTCTTATGTTAGAAAACTTTGGTTAATCGGGTTCTATTCACATTCAGCATGAGTTTTTTAGCAGTCTATAATGTTCGAACAAATCTATATATGATCTTGATTGAGTAACAATAATGATTTTGATCAATCAAAAAGTTCCCACCTTATAATTAACTCATAGAACCTTGCTTAAGTTTATATTATATTCATTAAGATCCATACACAATATGAGTCCTTGCTTAAGTTTATATAATTGCAATATTAATATACTATAATATCATTAATTCAAAAATATGTGCTATAATATATTGTAACAAAGTATGACTTTCTGTTATTCATTATCATAAACGACCAAAGTAATGTTTATGTTCCATCTATTTAGAACATCATTCTATTTTTGGAAGTTCTTAAGCATTGGATTTAACGCTAAAGTTGTTTATTGATGTTAAGTATCTAGTTTTTCTGCAAATCATTTATTGACCTTGTTATGATCGATTTAATTTTGGTTATTATCTTATCCCATCACAATTCTGATAATTAAGGAACTATTCAGTTCCCTGATCCAGCGAGTTCACAAACAGTATATGGGGCGTTTTCGAGTAAAACATTTTTTTTAAAGGTCAGTCACTCAAACAAATGGGGGGAAAACTTTCAAATTGAATGAATGGCAAAGCGTGCGTAAGGAGTTTGGGAGGAAAAAGTACATAAGAAACGAGATATCTTCATCGTCACCTTGACAAGTGCTTTCAGTCCAGAGGAAGGAGTTTGGGAGGAAAACGTACATAAGAAACGAGATATCTTCATCGACACCTCGACAAGTGCTTTCAGTCCAGAGATCCAAGCAGGTATTGCTCAAGTAAGTATTATAACTCATGAAGAACAAATTTAAACAAGGATAGCAGAACACGTTCTCATGACTAATCAACCATTATTGTAAAGAATGGGGATTAAACCTTATAATTACAATGATTAATTAATCAAATATATAAACTTGTTATACGTTCCACGCTTAATAAGGACATAGAGAAATATTTTCAAAAGAAAAGAAATTATTGAAAGGATCGATGAACAATTTTTGAATAATATGAATGAACCATTATGATATTAAAAAAGTAGTCTAGCATAATCGCACATCACGTAGATATGGATGTGCATGTTAAAACACACAATTGGGTTTTAATCTTTTTAAAGCTTCGGCACACTGGATTAAATATAGCTGAATTTGTATTAAAAGTCATTAATGATTAGGGGTCACTAATACAAAATATGGATTTGACTACCTTTAAAAGCTGTAGTCGAACAGTTTCAAGTTCAACTACACATTTTAAGTGTAATCGAATCCTCCATCGTAGTATCTCGAATTACAGAAAAATTTTCGTCGTTGAAAATGGATTGGACTACGCATTATTTTCGTAGTTTAAAGTCATATCTGCCGCGGAATATTTTTAAATCTCCGTAGTATAATCAACTATTTGTAGCAGTGGGTTAAGTGGCTGCATTACTGCAAATAACTTTAGACAATGTGTCATCTAACAATGTTGCCATTAACTTAATGTGAGAATGTATCCTATAGCAAATAGGAAAAAATCGTGGCATCAAAAGTGTGCATATTATTCATTGATAATCAGACCGATATATGCCTACAGCGACTTAATCAACCAATTCTACATCAACAACAACACGGAGAACAGATAAATTTTGTACTATTTATTATTTCGTATTTATAACAATGTCATTTGTTTTTATGGCTTTAGCCATTAATGTAAAATCTTTGAATTATAAACAAAATGTGTTTAACTTAAATATTTAATCTACAAAAAATTATCTAAAAATTAAGTCTTGTACGAAAATAACAAATATATATATATATATATATATATATATAAACTATCTAAAACGTTTGAGAAACATTTTAAAATACGCATAATAATAATAATAATAATAATAATAATAATAATAATAATAATAATAGTAATAATAATGTGTGCGAGTGGCTAGCCTGCTCGAGATGGAGGGTGGGCTCGGGCCAAACAGCCCACACTGAGAGTCTTGGCTCAGGGGCCTAAATTCTAAGGGAGCTCGGGTCGGGCGGGCTCGAGCCTGAGGCTGCCCAAGCCCCGCCTAATGCACAGGATTACTGGTAAGAAAATAAAAAGGGTCACAAGCGTCCATAGACTATAGGTAATAGTTCTCTTACAAACTTTGCAAATACAATAGACTTTTGCAATAAAAATAATAATAAACTATTCACCAGCTATGAGGAGAAATCAATGAATGAACCAAGGTTCGACTTTTTCACGATTATCTTCGATAATCTTCGATTATATCCGTCTTGCCGGTAGTTATCGGCAAGACGGCCATGCCAGTACTTTTCCATGATTTTTGTCGAAAATCGGCAAACATCTTAAAAAATAACAAAAATATGGTACTTTTCAAGAAATTTTGCACTTTTCGATGATTTTATTCGAGTATTTACATATGTGAGAGTGAGAGTATATTTTATTTACCTATGTTTGAGTATGAAATGATTTTATTTTTGGCATTTTTAATGTTTTATCAACATTATAAACTTAGTAAATATATTCTTAAAAATATTTGAGTGATTTTTCATCGATAATCCTCGATAAGTGTCGATAATCCGTCGATAATCATCAAAAAAGTATCGGTAATCGGTAAGCTACAGTATTATTAGTTTTCCGTCGATAATCCGGTAAGTTATCGATTAATCCGTCGATAACGGCAAGCGATTTATCGGCAAGTTCGGTAAGTTGAACCTTGGAATGAACTAGGTTATTTAATATAGTTTTTAAAAGTCTGTTAGATTTAAGATTTAATGCTGAATAGTGTGACCCCGAAATTTTGGTCCAAGCCCAAGCCATACTGCAACAATTAATTTGTCATTAATGCCCATTTATACTCGTAAATTTTTTAAAAAACGAATTAGAATTATTTACTGAATATGCAATGAGTTAATGAAGTAAACGTCGTGAAAAATTAGTTAAAGCTCGTTATGGAAAAATAACTGATCAAAGCATTTGCCTTAAGAAAATATTTACTCAGTTTATATTAAAAAAAAAAAACATTAGATCTATTAAACAATAATAAAAAGGAAGCTTTATCACCTAAAAATTATGCATACAATATATATATATATGTGTGTGTGTGTATATGTGTATACTATTATTTTAGTGATTGAACAAAAAGAATCAGGACCATTTGTCTCTGCATGCACCAATCTAGGTCATTAAAGAACGTAAATAAAGACAACACACACACCATTTTTCCCTTCTTCACCCAAAATAATAATAAAGAGGGAAAATAGAAACAAAAATTTTATAAAAAAAGAAAAAAAAGAAAAGCTGTACGTACTTAATGTTTTACAACTCATAGTGACGTCAATATTTTTCTTACAGTTGTAATTCTCTATGTTTAATATTTTTTTTCCTATTGTTAAAAAAAATATATATTTTTTTTTTCCTCAATGTATAGTTACATCTTAGACACTTGTCAATATTAAGACTTTAATTTATTTTTAAAAATCCAGTACACACGTGTGCAAGACTTTAACACCTAGTCAAATATAAAATGGGGTACATTGAAAAAATTTGACCATGAAAAAGATTTGCATTTTCACCGCTAAAATAAATAAAAACATGAAATACTTATACCTCTATTTACGAAAATTAAATTAAGAAAAGGGAGAAGATTTGAGTCTCACAAACAAATTTGAAGCAGCATTGGACATCGCCAATGACAAGAAGCCAGCTATTCACCAGCTGCGATGGTTTCAATTCAACTTTCAACCACAACAGCGACTTCACTTTCAGAGTCTACTATTTTGTGTTTTTTTAACTCCTTTTTCAACTTTACCTTCTTATTCTTTTTGCTCACGTACTCGATCAGAGCCAACCCTTTTTACTTCTTACTATTTATTGCATTAAATAACGGGGTAACTTGGGTAAAAGTACCTTAACTTTTACAAACAGAGATGGCACGGGCTCAAAGTGAAAAAATAACGCAAAAGTACTCAAAGTCAACAATTATGAGGAGACACATTTTTCTATCCATTTTTTTATCGGCGTTGGTCAATTTTTTAACGTACTATTATTCAATCATACCTCAGATACCCATTTATGTGCTTTTTCTTTAGCTATATAGCATCTCCTCTCATTGGATGAAAAAATGTGCTCCCTCACATTTCTTGAGTTTGAATATTTCCTGTTAATGCGTAAAAATGACTTTAACTTAGAGTCGGATCAAAGCTTCGGGCCCCGAGCTAGACCCGGTGAGCACGTGGATAATTGAATGTAGAGTCAACGCGGGTTGGCTAAAGATCGTCAAAGCTGGAGGCGAGGCCTTCGTCTTCGGCGAGCCTCCGGGCTGTTCTTGGCTATCCTTGATGAACTTCCTTCCTTGGCGAGCTCCTAGTCTAGGCGAATTCCTTGTCTTGGCGAAGCTCCGATGTGTTCTTGATGATTCTTCGTGATTTCCCTTCCTTGGCGAGCTCCTATGGCGAGGGAAGACCTGTAAAAAAGGTAGATCGGGCCCATGCCCCGTCTTTTATGGTTGGGCGAGGCTGCCTACGTATCTCAGTTTAAGAGAATCAGGTCCCACGCAGTTCATGGTTAGTGAATGGCGGGTGAATGACGATGTGGTTTGACTCGTCGGAAGTGCCGATGATGGCTGCGCGGGGTTGACCATTGCCAGTGGCGATGGTATTACCGGCGAGGGTGTCATAGTATACGTCACGGGTGTTGGCAAGCTCGTATGACGAGGGCCTTGACCGGCGAAGGTAGCCTTGGCGACGCCTGATGATATAAGGCGAAGCGTATGACCACGTCGAACAACTTTTCTTTTGGCGAGGTTCAATCTCTTAGTAAGTCTTAGGTCTATACGGACCCTCCTCACGAGCCTTTAGTGGCGCTGAAGGCACTGACTTAGGCGAGAACAGGAGGGGGGCTATTTTCTAGAGAGAGAAGGAAGAGAGAGAAGCTCTGGAGAAATCTGTGAGAGAATGTCCTGAAAAGAGGAGGAGAAGGGTCCTATTTGTAGGTAAATGAGGTAACCATTTCTCCCTCAATCAGGGGAAATCAATTCCCATTAATTGCACAAAGGTGGGTCACGAATTTGACCTTGCCAAGGGGCCTTGCCGCGGCTCCTTCTCGTGGAGAGGGCCTCGTCGGTGCTCCATAGCTCGCCTATAGTGCCTTCCGGGTGTCCGCGAGCTTGTATGTTGAGTCCGGGGGAATCTAGAGGACTTCCCGAGGATCGTCGTAAGGTCGGATCTCCTCGTCGTGTGGAGTTATTGTGAGTTATCCCTTCGTCATGTCATAGCGTGGTAGCTCATCATGGCAAGGAGGCTCGTCGGGGACCTCGTCGTGAGGCTCGTCGGGAGACCTCGTCGGGAGGCTCGTCGGGAGACCTCGCTAGGAGGCTCGTCGACAGACCTCGTCAGGACGTGTCTTTTTTTATCAAGGGTTTTGTCTTTTTTGCTCCGGGTCTCACCAAATACTTTGGGTCTTAGGCATTTAGTCTTTGATTTCGTCGGTGGCCTCATTGGCTTGAATTTTGCCAATGAGGCCCAATTTTTTATATATCTCAAAAAATGCACACAAAACTTCTTATTATTTTGCTTTAGACGCATGCCGTATTAGTTGATCAAAATGTAAGCACATCTATCGCGATTATCCATTAAATAAGCACCAATGAAATGCATTAACTAAGGTACTATGCAATGCATTATGTAATATCTACTTATTTCTTGGAAATAGTTCACTTCACACTTCACAAAACACTTGTGTGAATCAGTTCTAAACATTGTTTTTGTTTTTTTGTTTTTTTTTTTAAAGAAAGAAGTTCTAAGCATTCTTTAAGACACTAAAATGTCTTTGATAATTGTATTTTTTCATACAATATTCAAATGTAAGTAAATTAGTCACTGTTAAAGATTGTAAAAGATTATCGTTTATGCGTTGTCTTAATCATATAGTTTGGCCAAGACGCAGATGACACACGTAACTCGAGTACATACGTTGCTTAGACATTATTTTCACTCATATTTCAGAGGAAATATGTTGTTGAGAACTAAATATAAACCATACATCTCAAGAAACAAGCTTCTATATTGTTTTGCCTTTATACTATGTTAACTTTTCCACAGTATTTCCTCCAAGATTATCTCACTCGATGAGGAACACATGTCGTTTTTGCGTCACAAAACTGTCTATCATGATCTTTAATTCGGCATTCGCGACTATGTTCCGTTTTACGCTAACAACCCACGGAATCTCAAAATCTATATCATAGTGAAGTTTTAGTTGTAAAAGTAAGTATATGTGAACCGTTCGGATGATGGTCAAACGGCTTAGATTAACTAAACATTAAATTTGAGTTACATTTATAGTGTTTGAATTAAAATTTTATGTTATTTGACTTATAAAGTACATTTAACGTTAAGTGTAGTTAAAAATTGAGATAGATAAGACATTAAGATAGTCTTACATTCAAAACAATATATATATATATATATATATATATATATTTATATTGAATTAGCAAATTTTTTTTATATTGAATTAGCAAGTTTGTCTAAAATATTCAGAAAATAGATTTAAAAACAATCTTTATTTTTTATTTTTTATATATTGAATTAGCAAGTATGTCTAAAATATTCAGAAAATAGATTTAAAAGTACGTGAAAATAATAATTTGAAAAAGAAAAAAAAGTGTTATAAGAAAGTTTGTTAAAGTATTTATAATATCCTTATTGAATGTTTGTTCTTTTGCTTGACCCAATATTGACTTCGTTTTAGGACTCAACCAAAGCCAGCTTCAACAATTTATATCGTTCTTCCAACCCGGCATTGCTAAATGTCACTTCTGATTAGATCGGGGATACCGGGACCATGAGAACATCCTAGGCCATCGGAGGTCAGACGGCCTATATTCAAAGAATCATAAAAAGGGTATATTTTTTTTTTTAATCTAACTTAGGCTGTGTTTGTTTGCATTTAATTAACCTCTTAATCTTAATGGGTCAGATTTAAAATGATTAAGTGCATTTATTTTTTTTCTTGTTAAATATCTTAATTAGTCTGAATAGTCACTTATTCGGTCAGATCTACACTCAAGTCTTACCCATAAAGAGCTTCAATTTGGCATCTTAGGTTCATAAATCTCATCACATTCTCTCTCCAAATTTATTTTTCTTTCTCTTCCTTAAAACTTTAAAACTCCATAACTCTTAAACCGAGCATCAGATTGACTCAAATATATACCGTTTGAAAGCTTACGACAAGATGAATCTAATGATAGGTGAAAAATATAGTTTTGATGTTTTTAAAAGAAAATTAATTTCGAATATTTATTAAAAATATATATTAAAATAAAAATTTATTAAGAATTTGAAATTAAAAGTTATCAAATATATCAATTAGTAGCTATATAAAATATTATATATTTTTACGTTTTTATTTAAATGTTTACAAATTTATTTATGTAATTAAAATTAATTTACATTCAATTAATTATCATAAATAATTTTACCAATGATAGAATTTATAGTGTACAATTTTTCAAATTTATTATATTTATATGTTATTCTAATTTATTATTACTATAAAATATTTTCAATGATTTTTTTTTACGAAAAATATAATATTTTGATTTTATTAAATAAATTATTTAAAATTTAGATTTATATTGTTATTAAAAATAATCAGTATAAATCATTAAGGGTATAATAAAATTTAATTCCACAAAAAAAAAAAAAAAACGTATACAGATCTGCATTCAGATCTTACAAAACAAACACACTTAATTTTTATTCATTCAGATTCAGACGTCACATCTTATCATTCAGATCTGCATTCAGATTCAGACGTCTTAATCTTAATGTAAACAAACACATTATTAATAATTTGGATCCGGGTTTTTACTGAAATAGCAACGTTGAATCTTGACTTGTACCGGATTTAATATGGGAATGTAAGACTCTAAAACCCAGAGAATTATTTATCTCAAACCTCTTTTCTTATAGTAGCGATGGAAATAAAAAAATGGGAAATTTCGAGCCTCTAATTTTATCTTTGTCCTTTGATGATACCTATACTATTTCACTGTTCAAGTCCAACACCAAAACGGTGCCCAATTCTGGGCCCATATTTATTAGCATAGTTTTATATATTAAGAAAAATTCATTCTTTTTAACTTGTATCTCAAAAAAAAAAAAAACCCTCATATGAAACTAAATTAACACAACATGAAAACTATTGACACGTAACCCAAAATAATGATAATAAAAACTGCAATTCAAAACGAATATCAGATTTCACCAAATATATCTCATACTTAGGCTATGTTTGTTTGCATTTATTGAGGCTAGGTTAAAATAAATATAATATATTCAGCTTCATATATATAAATATTATTAAAATTAAAATTATAAAAATAGAAATATATTAATTAAGTTGAAAATTAAATTAAATTATTGAAATAGTTTTTATCCAACTGTTAAATAATATTTATATGTGTATGTTTTGTCATGTACTTAATATTAAAATGACATAATAGTAATTAGTAAGTAGTCATTTGTAACAAATAGTTATTAATTAAACTAAAATAAATATTGACATTTTGTTTCATACATATATATATGCTATTGATAATACATAGTTAAAATATTATACTTATATTAATTATTTGAATTCAATATACTTAAAGGCAATATAAAATTTTAATTTTATAATAAAAATATATTAGTTATTATACAATAAAAATCAATTTCAACTTAAAATTGCATTCAGATCTAAAAAAACAAACAGTCTTAATTATTACTCATTCAGAGTCAAATGCAACATCTTACTATTAAAGTATGCATTAAGATTAAGACGTCTTAATCTTAATATAAACAAACACAACCTTACTCATGAGTTACTTCTTTAAGATAGATAATATCTTTTCGAAATATTAGCATTGCAAATCTTAATATTTTTTCTAACCGTAACAACAATTGTTATTTTTTCGGAACAAAAACAAGAAACTCTTAATATATATATATATATATAAATATAAGACCTATGTATCTTTTTATTGATTTTTTATATTTGTTTTATATATAATATCAAAGTATTGATAATTTATTTAGTAAAAAAAAAAAAGAGAATAATTAAGTATTTATATTCACAGTTTAGAAAAGTACTGGTACTTGTCACTAAACAATAATAGTAGCTATATGATATCAAAATATCATGTCAATTGTTAAGAATCAAGATATTTAATCAGTCTCTTAAATAATTAAATTTAAGAATTTTGACTAAAAATCAATATATGTTTTTACTTGGTCACAATTTAAACCCTTGGAAATGGAAATATTACTCACCGTTTGTAACAAGACACCCAATCACAATAGAGACTAGAAAGTATTAAATGAATTTGTAGTCCCCAAGAACCCTCAAATTTAGGAATTATGTTTGTGATTAAACTAATAATTTTTTATTTTTTTTCATTCTATGAAGAGTCCAGATATCGAGCAGTACCTAGGTCGTAGCAGCACAGTGTTACCGTAAAGTGGCTTTGAGAAAGTAGGCGTTCGAGCAAGATGTCAAAACTCAAAACAAGCTAGGGTTTCGAGCTTCTTCAATTTTTGTTTGATAATTGTCAACTCAGATTCGAGTTCAAGAAGCAGATGTTTGCATTTGAACGTAATTAGTTATTTCCAACGTGGGCAATAATAAAATTTAATCAGTAATTATCAGAAGTCCGGAACAGATCTTGGATTTAGAAAAAAAATAGTAAGTTTTACCGCAATAAAAGAAATATATATCACAAAAATTTAGGTGAAAGTATTGAACAAACTTATTATTTAAATTATATATTGTAACAAAAAAAAATCATTAATGTGGTAAAACAAATAGGAGAAACTCGATCACCAACCCCTCAAGGATCGGCTTTATCTCTCTCCTCACAACACCGAAGCTTCACAATCGACGATAACCTCCAACACCCGACCTATATAACGCCGTCGCTGGAGCCCTCGTAACTCATAAGGTACTCTTTTTCTTCTTCAAATTTATATTATGGCTTTCGCTCGTGTTAGTCGCATAAGATTTTAGGGTTCCAAACTATACGATTTTTTTAGGCTTCGAAATGCGAGAGATTGTAAATTTATATTCTTGGTTTAGGTTTTAGAAGATACAATTTAAGGATTTCGTATCTGTATTAGGGTTTGAATGCAGGGTTGGATGATAACGTCGAATTCTGTGATACCGTCTTCGGGTTCGGTGTTGCTACGAAAGAATGTAGGCTAGGACTCAATGTCACACATAGTAACACCGAAGGTAGTGTTAGTATTCCCGAATGGCCACGGAAATTGGGTCCTTGAATTGGGTGTTACAATGTCCGAATTAATATCCACGAATAAAGCTATGACCCATTTCGGACATAATAACACCGAAGTCAGTGATATTATCACCGAATGAGTAGAAACCAAGGTCAGACATATGAACATTGGGTTGGATGATAATATCAACAAAATCGGATATATGAACAACGACTTTGGCGATATGAATTTTGTTTTGTATTGTTAGTAACACCGAAGTCGGATATAATAACACCGAGGGCGGTAATAATATCATCGAATTCAGATTATGAACTCCGTGTTCGGTGTTGCTATAACAGAATGCAGGCTTGGACCCAATGTCGTACATAGTAATACGGAAGGCAGTGTTAGAATCCCCGAATCGCCACGAAAACTGGTTCTCTGAATTTGGTGTTGCTATGTCCGAATTCGTATCCACGAATAAAGCTATGACCCAATTCGGACATAATAACACCGAAGTCGTTGCTATTATCGCCGAATGAGGTAGAACCTACTGTTGGACATATATTAACGTTGGGTTGGGTGATAATATCACCGAAATCGGACATATGAACACCGACTTCTGCGATAACAATTGTCTTATTTTGTTAGTAACACTGAAGTCCTTGATAATATGGCCGAATGAGTAGAATCCAATGTCGGACATAGTAACACCGAGGTCTTTGATGATATCACCGAACTCAGGTTATGAACACGACCTCGGTGATAAAAATCACTGACATCGGAGATACAACTTAAGCCTTCTTTTTCTTCTAATTTTCAAGAAGAAGAAAAAAAAAAACAAAAGTCGGCTTTTATGTTTCTGACTGACCAGAACAAGCCCACATCGGTTGCCGATCGCATCTATAGAGAAATAATTGCGTCTTAATATAGCCTCGCATTTATTTTTAACAATCATTTTTATCGATGATGCCAATGTTAGGTTTAGTTTTAGAGCTGTTATATTTTAATTTATTTTATTTAGTATGAAGATCGAGTGATAAGCATTTAGCAATAGTTTTGCCTGTTTTTTTTTTAATATTAAACATAAAATACTATTGGTGATTAATTTATTAACATGTCATTACTATTATTTCAAAAGAAAAAGTATTGTGTTATATATATATATATATATATATATATATATATTCAGGGCCGGCCCAAAGATCGTGGAGGCCCTAGGCGAAATAAAATTTTGGGGCCCTCGACAAAATAATTAACGATAAAAAACTGTAGATATAAATAAAAATATACTTGTATTATCAAATGTTTCAAACATTAAATAAATAAAATGTCTTGATCACTTAAACATGGCACGCCTAGCACTTTTTGATGCAAAACTACTAATCAAATCACTATAATCAAGCTTCTCGGTCATCTTGTTTTCAATGGACAACGTGGCTAAACCGCTCAACCTTTCTTGAGACATACTTGATCGAAGATAAGACTTTATCAATTTTAGCTTTGATAAACTTCTTTCTGCATGGGCAACTGTGACTGGTACGGTTAACATAATTCTGTAAGCAATCCAAGCATTTGAGAAACAACAATTTTGTTCTTTTATGTAGTTCAAAATATCAATGGCTATGCTTATCTTTTCTGGAGCAGTCTGGTTTAACATTTTAAATTCCTTGAAGACTTCGTGTTTGTCAAGATCTGAAACCTGATTATGCTCCAGTGATGCCGTAAGATTGGTGCAAAAACTCATAAAACCATCTTTATCTGTTGCTTTCAGTTTCTTCATATCAAGTAAAAGCCCAAATTGTTTCTCAAAATTACGAAATTGTTCAAACCTAAATGAAAGAAAAAAAATAATCATCACATCATATCATGAAATATTATAAATATAAAAAATAAATTGGACAATGATATGGTTCTAACCTGATTTTGAATGAAGAAATAGTTTTATTAATAATGTAGAAAAAGTAGTTAGCTTTGAAGGATTCTTCACCAATTTTCGAGACATCTTCACTACCAGTGTTATCAAATATTTTTTTTTCTTTCTATGTACTCTTCGTTTCTCCGAAAACACTAGTTCTATTTCCATTTCGTCGGCTATCTCTTTATCGCTCACCATAGCTTCAACAAAACCTGTCTCCATGTGCTTTTTAAGATATACCAGTAGTCTTTCAAGTTCCTTCGTAGCCACATCAATTTGCATATCCTTATTTTGGAGAATTTTGCTAATGTTGTTAACAAAATATGCCAAATTACTAATCCCAACAAAAACTCAAAATTTTGAATATTGTACACTGCTAGAGTCTCAGTTTCAATTTTTGTCTTGGCATCCTCATTGTCGTTTGCCAAACATTTTAAAGCTTATTTTATCTGTGGAACTTGATATCTCACTGGTTTGACGCTATCAATACGGCTTTCTTAATGTGTTTCTGACAACGGCTTGACAATGATAACTTTTACATGATCACTAAAGACTTTCCATCTATTTGTAGAAGCTGAGAATAACGTGTATATCTATCTATCGAACTCACTGTACTAAATCCTAAAATAATAAACATAGAAAAATTAAAAAATTAATCGGTAGCACTTTAAATTAATAGTAACTCTTCCTTCATAACGTAACACTTGAACAATCGATTCTTTGTAATAAAATATTATTATTTATTCATCACTCACCTCGATTGTAAATTGCAATATAATATTCGTTTGCTTTTTATTTTGATTGTATTTGTTGAAGTCTTTTGTTGACTTGTTGCTGTAATCTGTAGACAGTAAAATAAAATAAAATATCAAACTACAATTTCTAGAAAGAACTTTTAACGTGTGAGGAACTGATTGTATGAAAGAATAAAAAAAAAATACTTGATGGTATGGAATGAGGGAAACGACTAATGAGTAAGGAAGACGACTAACGAGGAAGACAGGGTTTTAATTTTTCTTTTTAATGAATGAAATTTTTGTGGGGGCCCTCAAAATTTGGGAGCCCACGCCTCTTAGGCCTCCCAAGAGGGCCGGGGATATATATATATATATATATATCAATCAGGAGCCTCTAAGTGTTACATCACTTGGTGCCCGTAAGTAAATCGATTGTGGATATACAAATTTTGACAAAAACTTTATTGATATTCAAATTACACTCATAATATATTATAAATTGAACTTGCAATCGAGTCGCGACACCATACATATTGCATTTGACATTGCCACTATTTTCGCACACGTCCCTGTAGAAATGAGAGGTTGTAGTAGTGGGTGGCATGGCAAAGCTTGGAAATAGCATATGAGCGAGGCACAGAAGAAGCAGAGTGATACCCTTGACATGTGATTAGTGCCTTTTCCTTTAATCTGTTCATTGAAGGAATCAAACAAACATTTTGGGTACTGTCACTGAACACTCTGACAATTTCGCATGGGTAGTTGTGTACTTTTTCACTCATTTCACTCCCTCCTAGACCCCACACTCTCAATCATATCACTCGAGCACTAAACCTAAATGTGATAATGTTCCGTTCTATTCCGGATCTACTCTTCTCCGAACCGGTGGACCGACGCAGGCAACCCGCATTTCGTGAATGCAGGCAGCTGCTCGCGTCCACATCCACCGCTGGTTGGGCTGTCGTATCTACGTTCATGGATTAACAAGTTTTGTCCGTTTATAATTTGAGATTGAATAGCCCGGCCGCAAATTTTACCAAGGGCTAGATAATCCATGCTTAGGTCCAAAACGGTGAGACAGCTAAGCCATGAAGGGCTCTTTATTTAGTTTATAACAATGTGTTTGTCGTAATAAGTAATTAGATAGTTCAGATTCAGACTATTTTAACCTTTTAATTAAAGAATTTACAAAATTGTGATTAAGAATTAAATTTGGACTTGATCCTCTTCAAAGTTTAAAATTCAGCTAAACACCTATGTACTTGATGAATACATCTTCTATTTAGTCATCGCTCATGAAAGGCATTGAACCGGCAATTTATAAGCGGGCAAGGCCGTTCCGAAACAATCACCTACGCCGGGCCAGTTCGTGCCTTTGTGAGTGTGGTGTGGGATGCCAAAACCCGGCCACTTAAGTAAGAGTAGGCAATCCCCTCGCTTTTAGTAGAAAATAGAAAAATACTCAACTCCTTACTATACTTTTACCAAAGAATTTAGTCATAAGTTCCTTAATTATTATGTGGTTTTCATTCAGTTAAATTACAAAATTTCAACGCAAATATTTATTCATTCCTTCGATTGAATGAATACATGAAAGTACCGTAGAAATTTTAATATCACATACTAACGTAATTTTTTTTTTTTTGAAGTAATGAACATGATAAATAAATAAAACATAAATACACAAATATAAATATATTTTCCCGCTAAGGTCTCAAACTGGGATGGGTTGTCCGCTGTTTTCCTCTCATTGTTATTCTATATATATATATATATATCAACATTATTACGAGAATTAGTTATTGTCTCATTCATTGTCTATAAAGTCCGCAAACCGTCCCGACCGCAAGTTCAATTTACGGGTACACTGCTGAAATTTTTATAAGATTTTTAAAAATTGGTTTTTATGGTAAGCCGCAAAACGGTAGACATACCACAAAATAGAAAGGTATATCAATGAAATTGATGTGAAAATTTTCTTCAAGAAAATATGGAGTTTTCTTGGTCAAAAGATCGAATTTGAGGGTCAAAATACAATTAAAAAAAAAAAGGGTCCTTATGTTAAAAGAAAGTTACCGCAAACCACCCACACTTAAATTATCCTTGTCCGTGATATATTGCGGGCATACTGAAGTTTTTAGAACCTTTGACGCATTTAAAGTGGTATTGTTATATTTAAAACTTTGGGTAAACTGCGGCTAATATACCCAATGTTTGATCTTCTGCGGATTATGTACCCAATGTTTATTTTCGGCGGCTAATGTACCCAATATTTGATCCGTTAGATATTTTCATGTTTTCCGTCACTTGACCGTTACAGAGTTATCCTCCTCTACATGTACACTTTTCGTATTTTTGACATAACTCACTCATTTTTTGTCCAAATTTTATGCAAGACCTATGGTTGGAAAGATAAGAGATAGATCTACAACTTTGGTGTTTTAAGTTTTGTAAAATCAGTTTTAGAAAAATACTAAATTTCAAATACAACGTAAAACTGGACATTAGTTTAATGCAAACTATTTGTTTCGAGCAAGTTTTAATATACTTAATGACTTTTTATGATGAAACGTAAAACTAAAAAGTTGTAGATAAACTTTTTATCTTTCCAATGGGTGTTTATTTATAAATTTTGGATAAAACATGAGTGAGTTATGCCAAAAATACGAAAGATTATTTCGCATCACATCTTTCATATTTTTGGCATAACTCACTCATTTTTTGTCTAAAATTTATAAATAAAAACCCGTTAGAAAGATAAAATATTTATCTACAACTTTTTAGTTTTACGTTTCATCATAAAAAGTCATTAAGTATATTAAAATTTACTCGAAACAAATATTTTGCATTAAACTAATGTCCAGTTTTACGTTGTATTTGAAATTTTGTATTTTTCTAAAACTGATTTTACAAAACTTAAAACACTAAAGTTGTAGATCTATCTCTTATCTTTCCAACCATAGGTCGTGCATAAAATTTGGACAAAAAATGAGTGAGTTATGTCAAAAATACGAAAAGTGTGCATATAGAGGAGGATAACTCTCCAACGGTCAAGTGACGGAAAACACGAAAATATCTAACGGATCAAACATTGGGTACATTAGCCACCAAAAATAAACATTGGGTACATAATCCGCAGAAGATCAAACATTGGGTACATTAGCCGCAGTTTACCCTAAAACTTTTGTAAATCTTAATCTTACACATTGTTGTTGTGTTTAAATGCCATTTCAAATAGACCTTTTTTTCATTTAACGTTCGGCTACTTTGTGTATTCAAATTGACCAACCTTTCGTTATTTTCCTTTTTTACTTTCGTAGAAAAAACAGCTCCAAGCTTCCTCTCAAATAGTCCTTATTATACATTATACTTTTCCCTTATATCAAAGCGGAAATGAACCATTATTATTGGTGATATTTTTAATTACAAAAAAAAAAAAAAAAACTTTTTTATTATTGAAGAATAAAAAGTCAAATTAGTTAGGCATTTCTGTTTATAAGGAAGTAATGCGAATATTTTTAACCAAGATGATGGAAACAAAAAAACAAAAAGAGTGTAGGTCCATGTTGTCCATCCATATCAAAGATTTGCAAGCTGTTAAAATGTCACAAAATCTCCCCACAAACATATTTTCTTAATAAGCGGAATATTAACTTCTGTTAATATAGAAGTTAATATATCTTAAGTAAGTGACTATAAGTTTAGAATGTGATAGTAATTATTGACGTTCAGGATATTGTTTCCATTTCATATCGTTAGTTCACTAATTTCATTATTTGGGGCTCTAAGAGATTTTTAGTGCACTCTTTCTCACTCAAATAAAGGAGCTTAGGAACAGTTTTGGTATAATTATCGTTAGTCTCTTTTGTTTAAGGTCATGTGCAGAATATAGTCCATCTGAAAAGAAAAACAAGTGTGCAGAGATTCTGTTCCTCTATTACGGTTTTGGAGCGAGAATGATCTCTGTTAACAAATGGTTCGAATTTGGTCCTTCCGCTACGTTTTCGTGCGTAAAATGGTCTATTTGAGAAAATGGTGGGGTTTTGGTGTGTAAAATGATCTTCGTTAACTTAACTGAAACCCGTGCGTAAAATTACTAGTACATTTTGAAGAAAAAAAAATGAAGTTATGACTAAGATATAACAATTATGTATCAAGAGATATTCGATGAAACTTGGTGCAAGTTTTTGGTCATTCGGTTACGTTTTTGGTGCATAAAATGATCTATTTGAGAAAATGGTGCGGGTCTACTCCTTCTAATATGTTTTTGGTGAGGGCATTTATTGAATTTTCTTCTTATATCACTAATTAAAATATATTAATTATCTGCATCATCTCTCTCTAGTACAGATACAGACTAGAGTCAAGGAAAATTTGCCCAAACTTTGACCTCTCTTTTTGAGTTATTCTCTCTCTATATAAAGAGCTTAACCTAACCACAAGAGTGAGGTCTTCACTCTCCGCAGAAAAGCACATCTCACTGCCTCCCACTCAGCTCCACCAATGGCGGTTTCAGGGCATCTTCTGCTCTCTCTCTTCTTCACTACTCTCTTCCTTTACCATAATACAGGTATGTACTCTCTCTTTCTCTCTCTCTCTCTGGTTGAGTATTTAATCTTGAATCGTCCCAGATTCGAGCCTTACTATACAAAAGAAGTTATCAAGTTCGCTTATTTATGATAATGCCGTTGCAGCCACAGCCGGAACAACGGTAACTTTCGTCAACAAGTGCTCCTACACAGTGTGGCCCGGCGTGCAGCCCGGGGCAGGCAAACCCGTGCTGGCTCGCGGCGGCTTCAAGCTCGCGCCCAACTGCGCCCACTCCCTCGCCCTCCCGCCCCTCTGGTCGGGCCGCTTCTGGGGCCGCCATGGCTGCACTTTCGACGCCTCGGGCCGCGGCCGCTGCGCCACTGGAGACTGCGGCGGCTCCCTTTTCTGCGCCGGAGCCGGCGGAGCCCCCCCGGCCACCCTCGCCGAGATCACCCTCGGGTCCGACCAGGACTTCTACGACGTGAGCCTCGTGGACGGGTACAATCTGGCGATCTCGATCACGCCCTTCGCGGGGAAGGCCACCCCGGGGAAATGCAGCCACGTGGGGTGCGTGAGCGATCTGAACGTGATGTGCCCTGCAAGCCTGCAGGTGCGCTCGGGACGGCACGTGGTGGCGTGCAGGAGCGCGTGCTCGGCTTTCAACTCGCCACTGTACTGCTGCACCGGGAACTTTGGGACCCCGCAGAAGTGCAAGCCGACGGTGTACTCGAAGATCTTCAAGGCGGCGTGCCCGAAGGCCTACTCCTATGCCTACGACGACCCGACCAGCATCGCCACCTGCGAGCAGGGCAACTACCTTGTCACCTTCTGCCCTCGCCCTCGTCGAGCTTAGCCTTGTGTTAAGTAATTCTTCTAGATTGAAAAAGTCGAGGCTCGGGTAATTTATTATGCTTAGAACAAGAGAAATCGGGTTTTTTTTTTCGTTGGGATGGAGATTAATTTCTTAGTAAGTTGATGTATTGTTAATCTAGTTTATCAGTTAATTAAGTGCTCTAAATTATCCTATATTATACGGTGCTTAGGCTTTTGGTTTGAATGTGCTTTCGAGAGAGATCTATTCAGAGTTCTATTTTATATAATCTTAAATACTTACCTTTGTGTTGTTATTTTGTCTCTACATTTTGGAGCTTTTCGGCACGGACACAAGTAAAGACGAAAATGGTTTACTGTATTTTAATGTGCTTTCTAAACTCTATATTCTATAATTATACGTAAGTGCTGGTTAATTTATAATGTTATTACTCTAATTTTTCTTGGCACAAATGGAGTTGATAACTTCATTACACATATAGCACCATGGATTTACAAATCGGTCTCTCGTCACGTAAGTGCTGGTTAATTAATAATGTTATTATTCTAATTTTTCTTGGCACAAATGGAGTTGATAACTTCATTACACATATAGCACCATGGATTTACAAATCGGTCTCTCGTCTAATTTTCACAAAACATATTAACATGTTCATAGTAAGCACGTTAAATTATTAAACTGAAGATACATGTTGGTGGTCCTGCAAATCTACAATAGAATACAATGTTTCTATGTTTCTTAAAGTAATTTAAATCGTGATCTGGGTCAGATTTTTATTTTATTTTTGTATCAAGACATGATTTAAGGCAATAAATTAATGGAATATGATGATGTGAAATGTATAATTAATAATGTTACAAAAGCATCTTTTGTAGTTGTCTGTTTCTGTTCTTTACAAACAGTCTCTCTCTGTGGACTGCGACTAAAATGAACTAGCTTTTTTGACCTTTTAATGAATACATTTGTATTGCTATTAAAGATCCTACCTAAACAATATAATCATACAATGAGTATTGATGCCTTCTCTTTTGGTAGCAGCAAATTAGGATATAAAATTGCCCCAACTTCAATTCCAAAGCTCTATTATGTAAGACAATAAATTTTTTACACTATTTTCTACTTTCTTTCTTCTTTTTTTTTTTTCCTTCTAATTGAACTATTTTTAATGTTTAACACTAAAAAGATATCCGCTTTATATATACTAAAAGTGCGGATCTACTTGGTCTCCCTTAAGCAGCTTAAGTTAAGCTAGCCTTTGAAAACAAGTTGATGCTTAACAAAATACGACAATGAAGTTAGCAATATATCGCACCTTGTCATACATCGATCGTCGAAGCGAAACAACAAAGATTTGGTAGCTTTGTGAATTTTGAGTCGCATCTTTATCAATTATCATAGGCTTCAAGTTTCAAGTTACCTGTGTTTGGAGCTCCCCAAATTGGTGGGCACAGGCTGCACCCGCACCCGCACCCGCTCAAATTCTTCTCTAAGACCGGCAACTCGTACCCGAGCACCAATTGTCTACGGGCACCAAGATAGGACAGGCAAGTCCACCCACAGCTGGCCGTCCATGGAAAGTAATACCTGTGTTTATGTGATAGTACTAGGCAATAGTCAAGACAAAAGTAAAGATTATACTCTATTTTCTTGTTTTGATAAACTTTTACTGTGTGTTGTTCACCCTTTCATTATGATCTCTATTGCAAGTCTCCCACTACTTATTGTTTTTCTACTATTGTCTCTCTTTTAAAGCACTTTTCCTTTTAACATCTTCATTTATTCTTCTTTCATTCATAGCAAAAATCTATGTGTACGAGGAGCATTGATATGAATTATGAAATTTGTATTAAAACATATAAAGTGGAGACAACTTGTGAGTTGTGCTTGTAAAATTGCACAAGTGATAGCAACGAGAACAATTTGTATAATGTTTTTTGGGCCCAATAAGGCTTGAACTTTGTATCTCAAGCCCAAATTGTATGTTCAGATATGCCAACTAAATATTATTTCTTGCTAATGGTAAAAAAGGAGCCTTGAATGTCGGGGCTATTCTTTAATTTCTTTAATAAGGTAAAAAATATCTTGGAATTAAATTCATGTATATATCATTAAATTAATATTCAATAGATTAGATTAAAAAAATACTTTTACATGATCTCAATTTTTAGTAATATTAATTTAATAAAATTAATATTAATTTAGAGAAAATTTGTTATATTCTGATTATGAAAAATGTAATTTTAGGTTGACAATTTTGAAGCAAGGGAGCCTTCAATCCACTTAAAGATAAGATAGACGTAAATTATCGGAGAGATAGACGCTTTATAGTAAGATTTATTAAGCGCCTAGGCGCGTCCGCTTAGCGCAGAGCTCCACCTCAGCCCCGTGAATCTCGGTCCACTTGGCATCCAGCTCCGCCTTCTTGTGCCTGGAGGAGACCAACTGAAGGCCCTGCTTCAAAAGGTCCTCAGGCAAGGGCAAGCTGGTACCAGCCATGGCAGCCACATGGCCACTGCAGCTTGCTTCACTCGCTGACTTCTCCATCGGCTTGACGAGGGAATCATTCGGGCTCCGCTCCTCCCAAATCTTCTTGGAGAGCTTGAACGCTCTCTTATCATAGGGCCTGATAGGCGTGGGCCTAGGGCCCGAGCGATATAACAGATTTAAGGGCCCATATTTTAGAGTTTATATATATATATATATATATATATATATCATACTTTATAAAGTAATTCACTTTCGTTGGTCTTAGTTTCGCTGACACACGTCACAAACACAAACAAAAAGGTAATTCATTATGTTTTCTTACTGAACTTATTTCTTGTGCAGTGTGTTACTGCTTAATCGCATAGAGTTCATTATATATAGTTTCTTCTTGATTATTGTGCCCAAGTAATACTGCTATAGTGTTATTCGATAACATTAAAGAATAATGTGAAAGTTATATTGGTCATTCTTATGCAGCTATACCTTTTTTCAATTTTATTTTATATAGTTTATAAATTATTTTGGTCGTTTTATTTTGTATAGTTTATAAATTATTTTGTTTTGTACCGATGCCGATCTCTGTTCACGATTTTATCATTGGAATTTATTAGGGGAGTCATAAGAATTTCGGTTTTATAAAATTAAGTGGCATTTTTTGCTATGAAAATTTATTTATTTTTTATTAGGGCCCCAAAAAATTTAGTTCGCCTAGGGCATCCTGAAACTCAAGGCTGGCCCTGCATAGGGCTTTAAGGGCTTATAATTCGCCTTCTTCTTCCAGTTCTCGTACTTTTTGCGGGCCCTGTCGTGTCCACGGCTAGAGCTGTGCAGATGCATCGCCAGTGGCGACGGCGACGCATCGCGACCGGAATCCGGCCATCGCGACTGATCGCGAACTGCAGCCCAAAAGTCGCGATGTTCGCGGCAACGGCCAAACGTCGCGATTCCGAGTCTCTGGCGCGCTCTCTCTCTCTCTCTCTCCCTCCCTCTCCCTCCCTCTCCGTCTCACAGCAGGGCATCTCTCTCTCTCTCTCGCGACTCATTGCGATGCATCGCGGCCGTGATTCTCGCGACGCGTCGCGACCGTGAACAGTCGCGATTTTGGCGACTATGTTCGCGACTGGTCGCGATGCACGTTTGTGCAGCTCTACCCACGGCGTCCCAAAGCCTTGCCACGGCGCGCAAGGCCTCCCGGAACCTTCGTTTTGCGTGTCGACCGAGCTGTTAGTCGTTTTTAACCTTTAACTTCATTATGGGATTTTCACTTTAAAATACGGGTTTTAAGAACGCGTTTCGGGTCGAAATTGATTTATTTAATAAGAGGAAAATTAATTAAATAATGCCTTTTATTAAATAATCTTTATAAAAATACCCCGTAATAACAAGTTTATTAACACACAATATAAATGCCCATATTACCAAAATAAAAGACAAGTGGACACGTGATATTTGGTAACGCAATTCGTGACCCCTCGAGGGAACACACTCTGCGGGCACTGATCCAGACATTTTATTCAACTGGAAAATATTCAAAAATGTTACACGGTTATACCTGATAATTAGGCGAGTTAACAAGGGAATAGACAACTCCCCAAAAGACCAGGCTCAACTAGTGATCCAACTCCAGGGAAAAATTGTGCTTTTCTTCAAAACAATCTTGCGATGCGTCATTTTTCGAACAGTCAGTCGTCACTCCGCGAATGAAATCTCAAGACCTTCAAGCGCTGAATAGTAGATATGTGAATTTACGTTCGAAGTGCCCAATGTTCATCCACATCCAGCGAAGGCTAAATATGACGGTCTTCTTGGCATCCAAATAAGGAAAACAAAGATTCCACAATCTCTGGAATTAAAGAATCCAACGCATACCTTCAATCAAATCGATTCAAAGAGATCCAACTCCAATTAGAACTTGATGACGCATGAGCAAGCATATCACTTCCGTAAATGCGTAGATCTTCAACGTACTTGTCAATTCCGTTGTTGTCCAACAATCTTTATTTACAATATAATGACAAAAACAAAGAATTAAAAAATATTCTTTCAAGTATGTCTGGATGTAAAAATTTAAATGGTATATAAATTTCATAAGCACAAAAATATTATATTCTATTAAGCTAATTTAAATGTAACGCCTAAATAACAAAAAAAAAATCTATATTTCAAATAAAGAATTTTACTTATTTTATTTTAATTCATATTTTTTTCCAAATAACAAAAATAACTATTTAAAAATTATATTTTGGAATATTATTTTTGTATTTGATCTCAACATTTTTATACCAATATAAAGACTTAAAAAAAATAACATGCGTGTGTATATAAATCCTTATAAAAATAATAATTTTTCTAATAAAATAAGAAAGCTAAAATTTATATTTTCTTTACCTCGTGACTCTCTTATCTTATCTGATATAAATAGTTTCTATTAACTTTATATCGTAGATTTTAAAAAAATACGATATTGCAATTACAACGTAAAATTGGACATTAGTGTAATGCAAAATATTTGTTTCGAGAAAATTTTAATACACTTAATGATTTTTTTCTGATAAAACGTAAAACTAAAACGTTTTAGATAAATCTTTTATCTTTCCAACGGTATTTTATTTATGAATTTTGAACAAAAAATGAGTAAGTTATGCCAAAAATACGAAAGATTTTTCACATCACATCTTTCATATTTTTGGCATAACTCACTCATTTTTGGTCCAAAATTTATAAATAAACTACCCTTGGAAAGATAAAATATTTATCTACAACTTTGTAGTTTTACGTTTCATCATTTGAGTTCGGTATTCTTGATATTCATATTGTGTTCTTGAGTATGCATATGTGTTCTAAACTAATGCGCGTTTGATTTTGTTGATGGTATATTGTGGTTTGTAATGTGTTTAAGTAGTTTTGGATTTAAATTTCAAATTTGAACTTTTTTCCACGGTTTTTTTAGTTCAATTTTGGAGCTTGCCACGGTGCTCTTCATTCTAGATGCGGCGAGATTCGCTCAAACAATAAACTTTTCGGTTGTTTGGACTACTTCAAACGATGAAAATTCTTGTGTTTTTGAAAT
Organism: Parietaria judaica; assembly: GCA_954871525.1. Lineage (NCBI taxonomy): Eukaryota > Viridiplantae > Streptophyta > Magnoliopsida > Rosales > Urticaceae > Parietaria > Parietaria judaica. Next base: position 4,448,237 of record OX940867.1, read on the forward strand.
TAGACGATAGGAGTTTAGACAGCACTGCATAAGTATTTTTTTACCGTGGTTTAAGCTATGTTTGGACAATATTATTTTACATATTTTAACAATAGATTTTTCCGTCGTTTGAGGCTACTTCAAACAATGAAAATTCTTCTGTCGTTTGAGATTAATTAGACCGACAAGAGTTTAGACAACACTACAAATCGATGGTGTTTAACCGTGGTTTAAACCATGTTTGGACAATATTATTTTACATATTTGACAATATTAATTTAATTACATGTTTAAAAAGAGCCTGCGGGACTCCGAAACGCACACAGGTTGCCCAAATTTCAGGCTCGGCGGTTGTAATTTAATTTTATCGCTGCAGCTTTATTATTATCGCTAGCATTGAAATAACTACCGCTACCAAAAAAATTAATCCCGCTACATTCCCTGCCGCGGCTGATGCGACGACAAACCGCAGCTAGCCGCATACATTACAACCGCGATTGTTGGAATTAAGCCGTGGCTATAAGAAACAACTAGTGGCGGCTATATTTATGTCGTCACGGCTAACCACGGCTTTATTCACGTTGAGGCTGAATTTTAACATAACCACGGCACAAATTTGAGAGCTAATAATTAGATTTTAACGAGCGATAGGAAGAGTAGTTAGAAATTTACGCCGGGGCTTTGCAATATCAGTGTTGCGGCAATTTTTTTTGGGACCCAAAATCGCTCTATTTACACTCAATAATGGAAGTTAATTACCTTAATAATCTAATTAGTGCCGACAAGGACGGAGCTCAAACTTTAATTAAGAGGGGGCGAACATTAATAGATCATAAATTTTAAAATAAAACGAGACATTGAAACTATTATTATACATTGCATTACAACTATTTTTTTTAATGAACTTTTGATTTATGGAAATAATTCATTATGATCTCTATATGATTAGAATTCTCATAAATTTAAAAATAAAACGAGACATTGAAACTACTATTATACATTGCATTACAAGTATTTTTTTTATGAACTTTTTTTTTATGAAAATAATTCATTAGGATCTCACTATGATTATAATTTTCATAAATTTTAAAATAAAATGAGACATTTAAATTACTATTATACATTGAATTACAACTATTTTTTATGAACTTTTTATTTATGAAAATAGTTCATTAGGATCTCTGTATGATTAGAATCCTCATAAATTTTAAAATAAAATGACATATTAAACTACTATTATTCAAAAATGCCGATATTCAATTATCTGAATTCTGAGGGATCCAAAAATGAATGTTGAAAGAACTTTATTCCTTATCAACAAATCTGAGAGGTTCAGATGCCAATGCAAAAAAAGAAAAAAAAAAGAAAAAAAAGAGAGTTCGAGTTGATGCCTAATATATATAAATAAAGTGTTGACGGGTAGATACATTGACACCTATTAATTAATAAAATTAAAAGGGTTATCTATCTATACCCGTAGAGCTGCACAGAAGGAATCGCCAGTGGCGATGCGATCGTCGCGACTCAATTCCTGGGATCGCGATGCATCGCGATTTTGCGGCAAAAGTCGCGATTCGTCGCGATTCCAGGCATGCGTCGCGACGCGTGAGGGGGTGATCCGAGATTCCTATCCAACGGCCAGGATGATGCCACGTCATCGATACGTGTGGTGTTTTTGTTTGTGGCAATAATAACATGTTTTTCACCCGAAATTTATTACCCAATCACAATTTTTACCTACTTTATTCGAATTCAACCCTAAAATTTCAAATTTTTTTTTTTTTTACCCACTATCTCCTCATAATTATTCACCCACCACAATAATTATTCACCCACCCAACTCTCTCATCAAACCCTATAAATACCACCCCTTCCTCCCTCATTTCCTTACAACTTTTTTTTTTAATATCTTGTTTTGTCATATTTATTTATTTGTTTTATCATATTTATTAATTTTAAATTAAATAACATACTTAAATAATAATTTTAAATAATTAAATTCGGGTAAAAACTAATAAAATTAAACATTGGAAATATATTAGAACTTTTGCCGCAAACAAAGCATTTGAACACCCTTTGAAATCGCGATGCGCCGCGATGCGTCGCGATCTCCTTCCCCGCGATGCGTCGCGATGCGCAACTTGGCGACTTTTGCCGATTAAGTCGCGATTGATCGCGACTTAGTGTTGTGCAGCTCTATATACCCGTATTCATATTTTAGAAGACATAGACGTTAATTTCTCTAAATCAAAGTTTGACTTTTCCACGATTAACTTCGATAATCTTCGATTATCCGTCTTGCTGGTAGTTATCGGCAAGACGGCCATGCCAGTACTTTTCCATGATTTTTGTCGAAAATCGGCAAACATGCATCTTGAAAAATAACGAAAATATTGTACTTTTCAAGAAATTTTGTACTTTTCGATGATTTTATTTGAGTATTTACATATGTCAGAGTGAGACTATATTTTATTTACCTATGTTGAGTATGAAATGATTTTATTTTTGGCATTTTAATGTTTTATCAACATTATAAACTTAGTAAATATATTCTTCAAAATATTTTTGTGATTTTTCGTCGATAATCCTCGATAAGTGTCGATAATCCTCGATAAGTGTTGGTAACGATAATCTACAGTGTTTATTAGTTTTCCGTCAATTAATCGGCAAGCAAACGATAAATCCGTCGAAAACGGCAAGCGATTTATCGGCAAATTCGGCAAGTTCAACCTTGCTCTAAATTATTCTTTCATATTCTCCCCTTCTTTGACTTGGAATTGGGGTCTAATACTTTAAACAAGTCACTCCTCACCACCGCCGGCGCCGCCCGCAGCCGCCGCCACTTACTGCTGCCTATATAGCCCTCAAGTACGTGTCATAAACATTCGATTTTATACTCTTTTTTTTTCAACAAATTATATCAAAAGCTCCTTTCATTTGTTAAAAAAAAAAAACCTTAATATATTGGCGAGTCGGTGGCAAAGCACGTCCACGTGCATGTAATCGCACACTACACGCGCGCGTTGCATGCCCAACTTCGCCCAGTTCCACTAGTCCTAATTTCCATAACCAGTCATTCTTTTTAATTGCTTTTGCCTTACGTGTTTGCTTCGCTTTGCTTGCTACTTCTTTATCGAGTTATTTATTTAGGGTTAATGACGGCAAAAATACTCAAAATTTTTGTCAAAGAATCTCTCATGTAGTCAAAGTCTAAAAGTGGTGGCAAAAATATCCAAAGTCACATTTGGGGCGTTTACCACTCCATATTCATAACGCAACTAACTTACTCGTTAATTCTGGCCACGTGGACACACGTAGGTTGCTGTCTTGGTGACATAGCAATTTTTTACCACGTCGACGAGCCCACATCAGCCTCGTTTACAACAAGACAACGAATTAAATCCCTAATTGGGCTCGTCCACATGGCTAAAAATTGTTATATCAGCAATCCACGTTTGTCCACGTGGCTAGAGTTAACGGGTCAATTAACTGCGTTACGAGAATGGAGTGGTCAACTCTTCAAATATGAATTTGGCCATACTTTTACCACCACTTTTAAACTCTGGGTTCATAAAAAACCCTTTGACCAAACTTTAGGTATTTTTTTCATCATCAACCCAATTATTTATTTGTTAATGTTGGCAATATAGCAAGGTTCAACTTGCTGAATTTGCCGATAAATCGCTTGCCGTTTTCGACGGATTTATCGTTTGCTTGCCGATTAATCGACGGAAAACTAATAAACACTGTAGATTATCGTTACCAACACTTATCGAGGATTATCGAAACTTATAGAGGATTATTGATGAAAAATCACTAAAATATTTTTAAGAATATATTTACTAAGTTTATAATGTTGATAAAACATTAAAATGCCAAAAATAAAATCATTCCATACTCAAACATAGGTAAATAAAATATAGTCTCACTCTCACATATGTAAATACTCGAATAAAATCATCAAAAAGTGCAAAATTTCTTGAAAAGTACCATATTTTTGTTATTTTTAAAAATGTTTGCCGATTTTCGACAAAAAACATAGAAAAGTATTGGCATGGCCATCTAGCCGATAACTACCGACAAGACGGATAATTGAAAATTATCGAAGATAATCGTGGAAAAGTCGAACCTTGGGCAATAGTATGGCTTGTACGATTTGATGTAAGACGTGTAAAAGATGTTACCACACAACAAAAGAGACAAAAGTGTTTCATGCACGAATTTACGCGGTTTGCCTTTTATGTACGATCGACACTCCTTATACACGGTTACGTGGAAATCACATCAATAATTGAAGAAAGAATGACTTTTCTAAACAAAAATCGACTTAAAAAAAAAATAAAAAGTTAACAACAGCCCCATCAAATAATTTATGAGTCAGTATCGACATAATTAATTATTGCTATACATTTTTGGCGGCATAAATTTAAATATTTTTGGGATATTCACGAAAAAAGTATTAAAACTATGCCAATTAAGACGGCAAGGCAAGGGTATTTAATAAAAAAAAAATTAACGGCAACTGTACTCAAAATCGATAACGCGATATGTTTTTTCTATTTATTTATTTTCGTCCAATTTTTAATAAGATAATATAAGCTAGATAATTGATGAGCCTAGTATATATGTATATTAAGTATTATTTAATAGCTCTATTCTAAAAAATTAACCACCATTCGTAAAAAAAAAAAAAAAAAGGACCGAAAAGATGCATCGCTTTACATTTGTTGGCATTGAGTACTTTTGCCGCTTGACATGTGCCGCATCATCTAGTCAAATTTAAGTACTTTTACCGTGATTATGTTTAATTTTATAGCTAAAGTCCTGTTAATGTTTATAAAGTTCTTTCATTAAAATTTCATTCGTTTTTTATTTTAAATTTAATAGAATTTTGAATGTGTTGTTAACAAAAAATTCGGAGTTGACACTTGTCCGAGACTTAGCGACACATTTAAAAATTCTAGTAAATTAATTGCAAGAGTAATAATATTAAAAAAAAAAAAAGTAAATTAGTGAACATTGAAAACTTCACCTCGACACTTAGCAATGGGACGGCCAACCTAGCATTAACCAAGCATTTTTTTAGGGACATTAACCAAGCACTTGGACAGCCTGACATTTGATAGGAATGGAAACATGCTTTCATTAAAACAACGATCACACGATATGAAGCAGATGTAACAAGCACCTTGTCATGTTTCTCACTTGCAATGTAAATCTTACCCTTCCTCGGTTTCAAACATGATTATTATTTGTGCTCAAAAATTGTAATTTAAAGCTTAATTAAGCTCATATTAGATATAATGACCTAACCACTCTCTTTGAAAAATGAGACTTGAGGGTAAAAGACAAAAGAGATGTGTCATTGGAAAAAAAAAAGGCTTTAAAGGTGTTTTATTTTAAAGATTTTTCGCGAATTAGACGCGAAAAAGAAAAGATAGCGGAATATTATATTAGATACAAGGTGCATTGAGCGATGAGCAATAGGTGAAGAACCCTCACAGCAAGAACATCCCTAGCAATCATCTTCTATTCTCACCGACTTCACTTAAAATATTTTGTAAATATCGGAGTATAATCTAAACCCTCCGTGGAGTAGGCACCTCGTTAGTATTTGTAGTTTTTTTTATCTGTTACCTCTTGTGCATGTGTAGTCCCCCCTCATGTTGCAAAATCTCCTTGCTGATTTTTTAATAGTAGACGGAAAAAACGCCTCAATATCGAGCAATTTCGGCGAAATGACACGTGGGAAAGTACATGTTGTGATGTTTCGGGGTCGGATACCTGCGGATTACGGATAGTATACTAGCATATATGTATATATAGCCTCCGTGACTCAAATCTCAGACAATCAATCGACGGAAAAATAAAAGATGGATACAAGAGAATTTACCCAAGTTCGGACCAAATCAAATGTCCTACTTCCCTCTTCGAGAGCGGTTTCTCTAATCAAATCAATCCGAGATTACAATATTACAAGCACTCAAGACTTTCTCTTTTCTCTCTATGATTTTCTCTCAAGAAGTTTTCACACCCTATTCTCACTCTCTCCCCCTTCATAAAACAAAAAATGCTAGACTTCATAAGCATTCACAAATGAGACTACTTATTTTAAAGCCAGGTCTTGTCTGTTTTTTTCTTTTTTGTTTAATCTATCGAGTACACATCTGTAAAAATCAAATTTAACAATAGTAGATATTAATGAAATACCCATTTTAATAATAGCAGATATTAATGAAATACACACACAATGAATAATTTTTTAAGTATTTGGTACGATTTCTTTTGTAAATAAAAAATAGTAATTTCGGTCTTTGGGCAACTAATTTAGTTAGTTATAACTTATAGTACAAGTTGCTGTGGGCCCCACAAACCATATGACCCATACACTTATTATAAATATCTCTTCTCACCCATTTCTCTCGACACACACACACGCCATTTCACATATTCCCCGCAAGCAAAGCTCCTCTCTCGATTCGAATCTCAACAATGGCGACCGATTCAGCCTCCTCTCTCTGTCTCCAGAGCTCCGACGAGGTCGAGAAGGTGTTCAACCAGTTCGACCGCAACGGCGACGGCAAGATTTCCGTCGCCGAGCTCGGCGACGTCATGAAGGCGCTCGGCACCACGGTCTCGGCCAAGGACCTGGAGCGCGTGATGGCGGATCTGGACACGGACCGCGACGGCTTCATGTCCCTCGCCGAGTTCACCGCCTTCTGCCGCAAGAGCCCCGGCGAGAGCGAGGCCACCGAGCTCCGCGACGCCTTCGACCTCTACGACCAGGACCACAACGGCCTCATCTCCGCCGCCGAGCTCCGCGACGTCCTCAACCGCCTCGGCATGAGCGTCTCCACCGACGACTGCCGCGGCATGATCGCCGCCGTGGACTCCGACAACGACGGCAACGTCAATTTCGAGGAGTTCCAGAAGATGATGGCCACCAAAGTCGGAAGCGCCAACACCGCCTGAGATCGGATCGGATCCGATCCGATCCGACGGCTGAGGATCCACCAGGTACTACTCTGCGCTTCGGATCTGCGCCTCATCGTCTTCGTCCTCCACATATATAGCCTGTGATGATATTAATTAGGTTTTGATTTTCTTGATTCTCCCTCCACGATGTTCTTCGTTTCTTCGAGACGAATTGAAATTGATAAGCCGTGTAGTTTTCTTGTACTTGAATTTCCCGGGAAAATCAGTGGGAAAATGATTGTGAATCGTTCTGTCGTTGAACCCTCTCTGTTTGGCTCCTCAGAAAACAGAGCAATAGCACGCAATTGTTGGTGGCAGAAGTACCGTGTCTTTTGATATTTAGACTTAGTTAACAAAAGATATGGTATTTTTACCGCAAATATGAGGCTTTGAATTAGAATCTCGGAGTGTTTATAGGATCAAGTTTATTTATAGTAGGTCAGCTCGTGGTTTGAAAAGTCAAAGCGACGGTCAACAGATATGGGCGTAACTTAAAATATTAATAAAAATTGACACATACCCGAGGCTTTTAATTTTATAGGTCCTCACTATGACTGATTTGACCTCTAATTTCGGGATTTTTTCAGTATCCAAGGACCAAAATCAGTCTTTATTTTAACACGCGTGACTAATAATAAGAAAAGAAAAAAAGAATTATGTTTGATAAATTATTAGATGTAGGTATGAAATTTTATTTTAAATAACTGTATAATTTAATGAACAAATTTAAAAAGTATGTTGAGGGTATTTTTGTAAAATTTATTTCATTTTATCTCTTTTCTCTCCTTCACATAGTCATTATTCATGACAATTATTATGTACAATTATTTATATATCACTTGCACTATGTCTTAGGTATGTAATAATATTATATATTATTAAAAAATAGAATAATGTATCAAATAAATTTTTTATTTATAAAAAACAAAAATCTCTACCAATTAGTTATTTGAAAACAAATGCAATAATTTATTACACTGTATTCATAAAAAGCTAGAAAAAAAAAAAAAAAAAACTTTAGTTACCTACCAAACAAGGCCTAAACTTACAATTATAATTTTACAAGTAAATTACTAATTATAAGAATTAAGCTATTACTAATTAATTATACTTTTATAACTAAAAAATTATTTAATTATAATATAATATGGCAATTTTCCGTGAAATTCATCGAACTCATATTTTCAAGTCTGTAACTGAAGGCACTATGAAATATATGTTTCTCACAATATGTATAAATTTCGGAAGAAATACATACACTTGAAAAACTATCAATGCTCTTAACTAGATTGATATATGTGGGCCCATCACTTACCGCGTGGACGATTTCAATACTTCATGGTATTGATAGATGCCTCTAGAAAATGGCCACATGTATATTTGTTATCAACTCGCAAAACAATATTTCCAAAAATTAGTTGCTCAGATAATCATACTACGAGCTCAATTTCATGACCAGATGATCAAGAAAATTAGACTTGATAACGCCCGTGAATTCACATCCCAAATGTTTGATGATTTATTGCATGTTAGTTGGGATTAATGTTGAGCATCTTGTTGCTTATGTACACACATAAAATAGTCTAGCTAAATCATTGATCAAGCGCCTCCAAGTTATTGCTAGACCATTGATAATGAGAACAATGCTTCCTACTTGAGTAAGGGGTCATGCAATACTACAAGTTGTGGCATAAATTCGCATCAGGCTAAGTGCATATCCCCACTACAACTTGCATTCGGTTAAGAACCAAAAATATCTCATCTAAGGATTTTTGGTTGTGTTGTTTATGTGCCTATTGCACCACTCCAAAGAACAAAGATTGGGTCACATGAGAAGATTTGGTATTTATGTAGGCTTTGAAAACACATCTATGGTTAAATACCTCAAACTGAAAATGCTTTTGCATAAATTGAAGTCCTGAAAGGCAAATTGAAAACAAGTCACTCATGAATGATATTACGCACACCAAAAGCGTGGAAGACTAGTCGGTTCCAAGGATAAAAATCCTCGAAAAAGAAAAGGAGCAAATAAACAAAATGACCCCAAAATAGTGGATCATTTTCCTGCATAAGGCTTATTCTCACTATTTTGTTCATTAATATAATAATAATACGGTAGAAGTATCAAGAACTATCGTTCATAGTATGTGTTGGGATCGAATTCTCGAATCCCTCGAATATTATCGCGAATTATACCGTCGAACCGTCCGGGTAACATTTAAAAAATTATTTTAAGCGAAAAACATGTTAACTGACCAACGGTCCGAACATCGGATAATAACCATATAACAAGATCTGATAAATATTAGATAATTTAATATTCATAAATCATTATTAATAATCTAGTCTTATAGGAAATAAATAGAAAAACAGTAAATGGTCGCATTTATTAGCCCAATGCATAAGGCCGTACCTCAATTGTCGTCTTCCGGCTGCGCGTTCTGAGCTTGGCAGGGCTCCGCCGGTGCTGAGGGAAACACCCGTGATCTTCCGGGATATTCTCATGGATTCCTCGTACCGAAGCGTGGGCTTCGCCGGTAGGACTCCGTCGCAAAATTTAAATTGATGGTTCTTTTTAAGCTTCCGGAGAACTAAGTCTCTTAAGCCAAACCAGAGAGAGATCCGAGGAAAAATTCACAGACCCTTAAGGAGAGGAAGAATTCGAATTTTTCTCTGGGGAAAGGTGTAAAAAATGTTAAGAATGAGCTCCCTATTTATAGGCTCAGACTGTAACCGAATTAGAGAAATTCCCTCCCCTAAAATTCGTATTCTATAATTAAATATAATTAATTATTTCAATCCAATGGTCTAGATTTAATCTTATCTAAATCCAAGGGATATATTTAATTAGGGATTTAATTAAATAAGAAAAACTTGGATAAAATAAAAAATCCAATCTTATCCTCTTATCTTATAAATTCAAATTTATATATATATCTATATATATAATAAAATTCAAGTTTTAATTATCTAGATCCAACGGTTGAGATAAATCATAAACCGATCTAATGGATCAAATTAATTTAGGATAAAATCAAATATCTAAAGACTTGGTAAAAGCCCTAATTCGATTTTATCCATATCCATAATTCAAAAATTATATAATATATATAATTAATTAATTTTTTTTATCCGACGGTAAAGATTAAATCTTAAACCGATCCAACAGATATAATTAATTATATAAATTCGAAAAACTAAGCTTGGTCACCAAGCCATTAATTTCGAATTATTTTTAGGGTTAAAATCAATTATCTTAATCCATCAGTTGATATCAAATGCTAACCGATCCAATAGATTAAATTGATTTTATGTTTTTTCTCAAATACCAAAATATTTAGTACTTATGCCGCAATTATAAAAGACCAAAGTTTATCTATTTGAATGTTATATTGCTCCACATTCCAAGGCATAATTCTATTTACACATAATATAATATATATAAATATATATTATTTATATATTAATATAAATCTATTAATTATTAATAAGATATTAATAATTAATTCTAAATAATTTAATTATATTAATATCATCTGATCTCAATATCACACATTTAAATTTCATGGTGCCACACCATCATTTAAATTCGTGACATGTGATTTAATTTCATAGTTTACCGAAACGATCACAAACTTAGAAATTCTCTAAATCACAAACCGTATATCGAAACGACTCCGTTCCAAAAGAAAAGTTTATTAGAATTTAATTTCCAACAACTTTCATGTTTACAGAAAATCTAAATTCTACTTTATTTTGTCAGTTTATTTCAGTTACCAAGATATGGTACTTTTGCCACGCAACTGATAAAACTATCTGATGCCTGTCACAGACTTCAGTTTTATAAGTCTTGCCAAATTATTAAACATCTCAAAATATTCCTATCACGTACGTATCATCCATTACGGAACTATCCTGGGGACTATGGACTCATATCACTTAAGCTCCAACGAACTGCTAGGGTGTTCGTCAAACCTCAGTGTTATTCCAATATAAACCTGAGGCTGCACTCTTTAGTGATACAGTATATATTATTCCCTTTATTACAGCAGGGTGTCCATTGATACAATCAAATTCGGGTTATTGATCTTTCACTTGATGATCCACACATGAGCAGGCGGTTTCTACCGTTATGCCCCTCATTGCATTTTCATCCTTGACTCAGTCAGTAATATCATGAGTAACCCACTTATGGTTTCGATTCATAAGTTGCGCACGGGTACCTCTCACTTCTCACCACCGACAATCAAGGGAATCATCATGACTCTAAAGAGAGTTGTGTGATGCCCATGCCTATGACCAAGCTACCCTTACTGCTGACTATCATGTTCCCAAAATAATAGTATTAGGAACAACGTTAATCTATTGTGTTCTTTAACGGTTAAATCAAAGAACAATCAAGCCAGCAGCTCAGACTCAAGATCACTCAGGACTTAGATCGAATATCCATTTGATTATCTACTAGTGACTCAACTCCAAGTTATCAGTGACAGTCTTATATGATAACTTCCGGAGTTTAAATCAGGTCCAGTCCAGTATGAAGCCACTTCAGACTTAATGCACTTCTAGTGAGTGTGACACACACACAATCCAGAATAGGATTGTCAATTAGTCACATTAATGACCTTATACGATCAGTGGGCTCCTACCCAGTTAAGCAGGTCACAGACATTTTAAGTTTATTTATTATGATTATTAACTCTTCCTCACATTGACTCTGTTGTGATAATAATAACATAATTGCATCCTTTATGAACTAAGGATCAAACATTCTATTTTACTCGACCAGAAACTATAATAAGATTAACATAATAAGCACCATCTTTTATTCAACGACTTGTCATAATCTTTTACAAATGGATAAAAATATCTTGTTTAAGGACACACATGTCCAACAGTATGCTCTAAATCTTATATTACGAACCAAAAGTTTCAAAAGTCATAAAACTGTCTTTCCATAAGTACCAAAACTTAGCAAAATTTTATAAGTCTCTCTCTCTCTCTCTGTTTCAAGGTATTTGGAAATTCGCCCTCTCTCTCTCTCGCATGGTTTCAAGGTATTTGGAAACATTTTCTACACCACTTTAGTTTTTTTTTTCTTACAACAGAAGCCGAATATGTGGCCATTACCAAAACTGTGAAGGAGAGATTGTAGCCATATACATGTATAAGAGAATAATACGCTCTAAAGAGTTTGTTACCACAAAAATATCATATGATATAAGTCTCAGTTGAATGCAAATTGCTTGACCTACTGATAACTCCACTATATACCTCTCTAAGTAGGTCACAGATTAAAACCCTATGGGCCGCAAATGCGTGCCCCCTTTATATATTGTAAACTTTGCAAATATTGTCACTTGCTTTTACATTGAATATACCTATTATAATGCGAGAGTGCATTGTACTTTGGCCAATAGTGTCACATGTTCTTACACTGAATATGTTTATTATTGCGAGAGTGCATTGTTACATTGACTAATAGTGTCACTCCATTAAAAACAAATACAAGTTAGGTGTGTCATATACCACATCATAAACCTTTTTTTTTTTCAAATCCTTCCAAGTTCCAATTTGTTAGGGAATTTTAGAATTTTTTTTATCATTCACTGTATACAAGCGTGTAGTCTAAACTCTAAACTTCAAACATCTAGCAAAAAGAGCCTTTAAAGTGGGCATGTTTTGCCTAAGTCATAAAAATCACCTAATAAATAGACTGGGCCTAACTTTTGGAGTATAATCTGGTTTCACGCCCATGTCCAATTTGATTCTCAAAGCATCGCGATGGTCCATTGAATTCCACTACTTTAAAAAGTAACAATTAGCTTCCAATCTTAATTAACAGTATTTATAAACTCTATTCGCATATTCTGAACCTTTATTTTTTTTCATTTCAATAAGCCCCCAGTCGACCTATATATGTTGGTTGGCCTATATTAGTACTGTTATGGGCATTTTTAGTAACATATAAAAATTGGGCCTCTTTTGGCAAAAGTCAAAGCCCATCACCTAAGTTAAAGACCAGAGGCTAACGAACCAAGACATTGGCGAGGCCCGGAGTCAAAAAAACGAAGAAGACGAAGTCCTTGAAAGGCCGACAAGCCGACGAGCCCGACGAGGCGACGAAGCTGACAAGGTGACAAGGCCGACGAGGCGACAAGGCCAACGAGGCGACAAGGTGACAAGCCTGACGAAGACCCTGGTCTGACAAGCTTCCTCGTCATACCTTGACGAGGGCATAACATATAACTATTCCACACGACGAGGAGATCCGAGATCACGAAGATCCCCGGGAAATCCTCCAGATTCCCCCGGACTCAACATACGAACTCGAGGACAACCAGAAGACATCAAAGACGAATCAAGAAGCACCGACGAGCCCCTCGATAGGGCTAGGGGCCGCGGCAACCCCCCTGTAGCAGGAGAGAAATTCGCAAGCCCCTGGAGGTGCAATTTCAGGGAATTGGTTTTCCTATAAATAGGAGTCTTTCCCCCCTCATTTCCACACTCACTCACAGCTTTCTCGAGAGCTTCTCTCTCTAGCTTTCTCTCTAAAAAAGTCGCCCTCTCCCCCAGCAAGAATTGAGAGCTTGGTGGCAGAGGCCCGTCTAAGAAGAGATCTAGAGTAGAGTCTCAGCCTCGACAAGAGAAGTTGTTCGTCGAGTTGTCAAGGAGTCTCCCTTATCAGGTTAAGGCACCCTCGCCAACCTCGATAAGGTCGGAGTCTCCCTTGTCAGGTTAAGGCGCTCTCGCCAACATCGACAAGGAGCATCCCTTGTCAGGTTAAGGCGCCATCGCCAACCTCGACAAGGTCGACAAAGAAGAAGCATCCCTCGTCGAGATAAGGCCCCTCGTCACAACGACCTCGCTTACACCGACGGGGTCGATGAAGAACACTTCACGCCGGTAATACCCAGCCACCTGGCCAAGGGTCACCCACGCACCGCCAACATCGGCATATCCGACGAGTCAAACCACATCGTCAGTCACCCGCCGTTTATCACTAACCCTGAACTACGTGGGACCTAATTATCTTAAACTGAGATACGTAGGCATCCTCGCCCAACCATAAGCGACAGGGTACGGGCCCAATCTACCATTTTTTGTAGGTCTTCCCTCGCCGAAGGAGCTCGCCAAGGAAGGGACATCACGAAAAATCATCAAGAAAGGATTTCGCCCAGACGAGGATATCGCCAAGACAAGAACTCCACTCAGATGAGGAGCTTCGCCAAGACAAGGACTCCGCCCGGACGAGGATCTTCACCGTGATACAGACTTCGCCACCACGAGGGAAATTCGACGAGGAGATTCGCCGTGAAACGGACTTCGCCCCCACGAGGGAAGTTCGCCGAGGATCGCCAAGGACAGCCCGGAGACTCATCCAAGACGACGGATTCGCCTCCAGCTTTGACGATCATTAGTCAAACCGTGTTGACTCGACATTCAATTATCCACGTGTTCAGCGGGTCGATCTCGGGACCCGAACCTTGGATCCGATTCTAAGTTAAAGCCATTTTTACGCATTAACATGTACCAAATAAATTAAGTTTATCAACAAAAATAAAAATAAAAATAAATTTTCTTCACTTTATCCTCTTTACTTTAAAATAAATAAATGTTGTTATGTTCATTTCGATGACTAATAATTGAGAAGATGTTACATTGTGCCACCCTATACATTAATAGATATGGCCAACTTTATCATTAATATCGATATTGGTTTAGAAGTGACGAGAATTGATAATAGATAGGGATATTTGTGGCAAAAGTGAAAGTCTTATTTATATTTTAAAAAGTCTTATTTATATTTTTAATCTTTTTTTAGTGGCAAAACAATTTCTAATGATGTAAAGTGTTTTTAGTAAAAGTAATTTAGTTTTTTTGGTTTTTTAACTCTGTACCGTGATGTTCTATGTGACGACGTATGATATGTTTGCTTTTTTGCCCCTTTTGACCGCCTATGAGCAACAAAAGCTTTAAAAACTTGACAACAAACACTAATCTCTCGCACAATAGCCAATATATGTTCTACAATACAAAAACTGTTGTTAGTCGATTTTGTCGTCATATAGTAAAAAATAGTAAATACTTAGTCGAAAGAAGTAAAATATAAAAACAAATCATATGTCGTCAAGTCGAACTTTACATTACTAAGTTTATAAAAAAAAAAAACTTTTGCCAAGATTTTCTATATTATTAGAAATTTTTACCACTAAAAAAAGTTGAAAATATAAGGTATATGAATATTTTTGCTGCAAATATTCTAATAGATATTAATTATTATACATACGAAATTGCAATAAAAAAAAAAGATCATATCATTAAATATGACCATAACGACACCGCATTCTCTTGATCAAGTTTTATGGCTTAACTAATAATCGATAGATTTAAAAAATATAGTTCTTTTCCAGTAAAAGTTTCAATCGAATTCACATCGGCGTCCGAATTTTTTAGCACGGCGACGGCAAACCGGTGGCTGCTGCTAGCAGTGGCTGAGTTACATGTGCAGCAGTGAGTGCACGTGCATACGATCACTTAAAAAAGATAATTTTTTGTTGTTGTTGTTTTAAAAATATGGAAGAGTCTTGTTAAAACTCGCCGAGTCTCCTGAATGGGTGTAACTCGGACGAGGAAAGAGCGCCCAAACACCAGAGCTGGCCCTGACATTACGGGGGCCCTAGGCGAAATACCATATGGGGGCCCTAAACACAATTTTTTGTAGTAATTAATAGATTTCTTATTAATAATATATTAAGTTTTATATTAATTTAGAATCTAGCTTTAACATTTTAAGATGATATCTTTCTTGTATTAAAATTATTACTCACAAATAAAATAGAAAAAAAAAAGGTGCCTATTATACTACTCATACTATACTATATAGTAAAGAATTTAACTTAATTAAACAATGACTGAAGTTATACTAGGAGCAGTTACTTTTTAATAAATAAACATTTAAAATAAAAAAATAATGTATTATTTTTTCATATAAACTTTACACAATTGGAAGTTGAAATGGGTAAGAAATAAGAATTATACCAATTTATACATTGTTTTGAATTTTCGTGTTGTTCATAAATGTAGTAAGAAATAAGATTTACCAATAGTGTATTTTGGAATGTGAATTACAAAATATGAAATGGGTTCCACAAATTTTTTAATAAACAAAAATATGTATAGTGGGCCCTACCCCTACCACTCAAGTTAAGAGTAAGAGTAAACGAAAATATTGTGCTCCACTTGAAATGAAAGTCTTGGCTCTCCCTGCTAGCAAGCTTAACCTTAATATTATAATTTTACTCTTTTAACCTTTAAAAAAGATTAATAGTTAGTCAACACGACTTCCTATAATTTAGGAGTGATCCTAACTTTGTATTTGTGTAATCATCGTTTCGGATTCCTCGAAAATCTTTATCACAAATGCAAAAGTAATTAATCCTTAAGGTTTTATTATTATTTTAGGGCTTATTAGCAAAATACTCAATTATGGTCAAACTATTTTAAAAAATACTCAAAAGTTTGATATAATTAAAGATATACTCATTTAATTTTTTATGTACAACTATACCCTCATCATCCTCATGCTCACTGTAGATCGCTCAACACGTCAAACAAATATACCATCGACTCCTTCCATTGTTGCTCAACCATGCCTTCGATCAATTCTACAGATTTTGATTTTGATTTTGATTTCGATTCGATTTCGATCCCTCGCTTCTCCTTGTTCGATTGTTCTATCTCCGGTTTTCGGACGAGCATTTGATTCGATACAACATAGGTTCGTCAATTTCGAATTCTCGCAACAGTCCGATCGATCGACTATGGCGGAGATAGAGACAGGGACGAGTCTCGGAAACCCTAGCGATGTCGGAGGTGGGAAGCCGAAGGTGGTAGTGATAATGGGACCCGCGGGCTCGGGGAAGTTGAAGCTGGCCATTGATCTGGCTTCTCACTTCGCCGTGGAGGTCATCAACGCCGACTCCATGCAGGTCTACAGAGGCCTCGGTCTCATCACAAATCCCTCGCTTCGTCTTCTTACATCGTCTCAATCTCAACTTCTCAGTCTGGAAGTTTTTCTTCTTTCAGGAGTTCCTCATCATCTTCTGGGGACTGTGAATCCCAACGTTGATTTCATGGCCAAGGAGTTCCGAGATTCCGCCATTCCTATTCGTTTTTGGATTTTCGCTCTGCAATTTTCAATATGATTTTAGCATTTCATTCTCTGATTATTAGCGAATTGAATTTTCAGCTGATTGAGGATATCTTGTCTCGTGATTGCTTGTCAGTCATTGTTGGGGGTACACACTACTATATTCATGAAGGTTGAAACAGAGTTTGAATTTGTCTCTGTTTTGTTCTCTGTTTCGGTTTCTTACGCATGACACCGGGAAGACGCGCTGTCGTTCTCCGGTCACCGGAAATTCAACTGCAAAACTATAAACCAAAGTCAACATAGGAATTTTCTACCAAACTATAAACCAAACTCATTCTCACTGCTTATGCGTTAGTATTCTAATGTGCAATTCATGAATATTGCCATTGTTTATCTTTCAGTTTGGATTGTGTTTATATGGACTTTTTTGTAAAATTATGTGTATTAATTCATTGCATGATCTTTCTTATCGTAGATATATATTGATTGATAGGCTGATATGAAGTGTGGATCTGCTGTGATTGGACTTTGTTTTCATTTGAATATGTGAGAATTCGAAACGAGCGCCGAATCAGAGTTACACAACGTAACTGGAGTTACACTTTTGTAACTGGAGTTACACTTTCGTGAACATTTTATACGAAAAATTCAAAAATCCAAAAACTTCCTTGAAAAATATGTATGAATTTATTAAGAATTCATGTTTTTACACAATTAAAAATATGTGTTTACAAGTGATTAAGATTACTTATTATATTTTTAATATGATTAAATCTCATAAATGTAAATAAAATAACACAATTGTAATCTGACAAATGTGTATGAATTTATTAAGAATTCATGTTTTTACACAATTGTGAAAACTATAGTTACACTAATGTAACTCTCGTTACATAAATGTAACTACAGTTACACTTGTGTCACAGGAGGTAAATAAATGTAACTACAATTACACTTGTGTAAGTGGAGTTACATAAGTGTAACTAAAGTTATTATTTCAAAATTGATATTTATATAATAATTTTGAAAATTACAATTGTTACATGGTAATTTGGTAGTTACGAATCATATGTGTTTACAAGTGATTAAAATTACTTACTATACGCTTAATATGATTAATCTCGTAAATGTAAATATAAAAACACAATTGTAATCTGACAAATGTGTATGAATTTATTAAGAATTCATGTTTTTACACAATTGTGAAAACTATAGTCACACTTGTGTAACTTTCGTTACATAAATGTAACTACACTCACACTTGTGTAACTGGAGGTACATAAACGTAACTACAGTTACACTTGTGTAACTGGAGTTACATAAGTGTAACTGGAGTTACATAAGTGTAACTATAGTTACACTTACGTAACTCTCGTTACATAAATGTAACTACAGTTACACTTGTGAAACAGGAGGTAAATAAATGTAACTACAGTTACACTTGTGTAACTGGAGTTACAAAGTGTAACTGGAGTTACATAAGTGTAATTATAGTTACACTAATGTAACTCTCGTTACATAAATGTAAATACAGTTACACTTGTGTAACACGAGGTAAATAAATGTAACTACAATTACACTTGTGTAAGTGGAGTTACATAAGTGTAACTGGAGTTACATAAGTGTAACTATAGTTACACTAATGTCACTTTCGTTACATAAATGTAACTACAGTTACACTTGTGTAACAAGAGGTAAATAATGTATTTGAACGTGTCGGTTTCGTATTTGAATATGAAGCCTAGTGACCCGGTTCTCTCCGTGCCGCTCGATCTCGAAGAGTACGTCGCCGATTTTATGTTCGTCGAATTCTCCGGCTTGACGCAAGGGAGCACGGAGAGTACATTGGGTAACTGGGGTTACACTTATGTAACTAAAGTTACATTTGGGTAACTACAGTTACACTTATGTAACTAAAGTTACATTGTGGTAACTACAGTTACACTTGGGTAACTGCAGTTACACTTATGTAACTAAAGTTACTAAAGTTAAATTTGGGTAACTACAGTTACACTTGGGTAACAAGAGTTACACTTATGTAACTAAAGTTACATTTGGGTAAGTATAGTTACACTTGGGTAAATTCAGTTACACTTGTGTAACTAAAGTTACTAAAATTACATTTGGGTAACTACAGTTACACTTATGTAACTGGAGTTACACTTATGTAACTAAAGTTACTAAAATTACATTTGGGTAACTACAATTACACTTGGGTAACTGCAGTTACGCTTATGTAACTAAAGTTACATTTGGGTAACCAAGTTACACTTGGGTAACAAGAGTTACACTTATGTAACTAAAGTTACAAAAATTACATTTGGGTAACTACAGTTACACTTGGGTAACTGCTGTTACACTTACGTAACTAAAGTCACTAAAATTATATTTGGGTAACTGCAGTTACACTTATGTAACTGGAGTTACACTTATGTAACTAAAGTTACACTTGGGTAACTGGAATTACATTTATATAACTGGAGTTACACTTATGTAACTAAAGTTACATTTGGGTAACTACAGTTACATTTGGGTAACAAGAGTTACACTTGGGTAACAAGAGTTACACTTATGTAACTAAAGTTACATTTGGGTAAGTACATTTACACTAATGTAACTTATGTAACTTTAGTTACATTAACGTATTTTATGCATGTTACACCTTTTAGCCTGATTAGAAGAGGCTTGACAAGATAGGAAAATAATGTAATTTCAACCATTTACTCCATCATAAAGCAGTAACTTAATTATAAGGGTTATAATAAATAAGTCAGTAATGACAATTTAAAGAGTACATAATGTTGTTTCAGGTAAAAAAAAAGCATTCTTTATGCCTTAGTTATAACGATCCTTATATATTTGGTTTTCTATAGTGTGTTAATAACACTACACCACTTGATGAGTCATTTAAACGGCCGTTGATGGAAAGAAAAGAACGACATATTATAGCATGTCATAAAGTAGCACAGCCAATTCATCGCAAGCAAGCTATAAAGACAATATCAAGCCATAAACATAAAGGAAAAAAATGGAGTTTTGACACAATTTCATCTGTAGAATAAAATCAATGCACATTGAAGTGGAAATCTTAAAATGGGAAGGATAATGATAATAATGAAGAATAAGAATATTGAAAAATAAAATAAAATAAATAAAATGTATTGAGTGATCATGGGAGCCATGAACTGAACCACCTGGGCTCCTCTTTAGCTCGCCACCATGACCGTCAAGTCAACATCGGCAGTCATTCTGTGCGGACCACGTGAAAGCGGCACGTGCACCACGAACTCCCGCTCGCTCTCGTTCCGCTCCTTCAGTTCCCGCTCTCGCCGCTCCTCCTCCACCACCTCCTCCTTTTCCTCATCGAACAGAACCTCCCGCGCTATGGCCGCCACTTCCCCGCTCTTCACCGCCCGCCTCGCCTCCACCCGAATCTCCTCCATCCTCTGCCACTCTCCTGCGGCCCTCATTCGCTCCTCCGCCGGCGCCTCCATGCGGTCCAGGACCCCGTCCTCGTCGTCGCGGTACCCGTAGTAGCTCGCGTCGATCCGCTTGTAGATGTCGTAGCGCGTGCGCCGCTTCCGCAACTCCAGCGGCTTCTCGAAGAGCTCGTGCACGCCGGGGAGCTTCTTCACCGCGCCAAAGTATCGGTAGCCCGCACCGCGGCCGCCTGGGTTGGGGACGTCGACGATGTTGCCGTCGAGGTCGGTCATCTTGGAGGAGTACTTGGCGTAGTTGGCGCCGCCGAGCTCGACGATGCGGCGCTCCCAGTGGGCCTTCTCGCGGATTAGCTTGTTGATCTCGTCGTTGAGGTCACAGAGGCAGTGCTCGCCGAGGCCCTCGTTCTGGATCTCGGCGACTTTGCGGCCGATCTCGCGGAGGATCTGCTGGCGCCACTTGTCGGCGTCGGCGAGGTCGCGGCACTCGGAGGCCAGGAAGGGGCGGCGCTCCTTGGGCTTCTTCTCCTCCTCCTCCTCCTTCATGGTGATGAAGCGGTTGAGCATGGACTGTACTTTCTCCTCGTTACGAGCCATGGTCGCCGGACTGGTCGGAACTCCGGCGAAGGTTCTGGTTCGAAACCCTAACTAGGGAATGGGGGAGAGATTGGCGAAGAAGACGACTCTGTGAGTGGGCTTTTTGTGGGGGTATTTTTGGAAAATAAACTTTAAAATGAGTATGATTTGGATTAATTAAACCTTGAGTATTTTTTGAAATAGTTTTGACTCTAATTGAGTATTTTGCTAATAAGTCCATTATTTTTTTGCCATATATTTTTTTTAAATAATATTAACCAGGTTAGATAATTATTGTAAATTAGTTGTTCAAAACTATGTATCAGATATTTCAATTTTATTGGTTGTCATTATTTCTTGCAAATTAATTTTAGTTTTACGTATTTGGAGTACAGTGCAAAGAAACTCTTAATCTTGGTTAGATGCAATAATCTCGAACCACCAACATGTTGTCACATCTAAGCATTAGTTTCAAAGAGGAAAGCACATGGAATGATTAACAATTATCACTCTAATAATATTTTTTATTTAGTGCGTTTAGCATAGCTTATTTAGTCATATTTTTATTTTTAAAATAAATTAAATTACTTTTATATGTTAGGCAAAATTATTTTTACAAAAACGATTTTAGATCTTTATACATGAATCGTAAAAGCTACAATTCATAGCTTTTTTCTTTTTTAAACAAAAATAATTTTTTTAATCTATTTCAGTCTTTTTACCCTAAATACATTTATTTTACCAAATGTTAAATCAACTTTTGCAACTATCAACAATTTTATTTTTTTAAAGTATTTTTTTTTCTTTCAAAAATTAAAACTAAAAGAATTAAAAAACTAAAAAATTATATCAAACAGTGTCAATTCGAAGGATATAAATAATTACTTTCTTTTCAATGCATTATGCCATGCCTAGTCTCCTTTATTGAGTACAAAAGGATTGCTCACTAAAAAAATGCCACGCATGACCAAACAAAATTTCAAAATATAAAAATGAATTAATAGAAACTTAAATATTTAATGTTTCTGAATTTTATGTTACCATAAAGTCAATTATTTTGGCCGTGAAAAAATAAGTTTATACTATGACAAAAATTAAAATATTAAGCAGATGTGTTGTAAATAGTTATTAACTATACAAAAAAAAAAAAAAACCATGCGAATCAGAGGTGGAGGTATATGATTGGCCCTTTTAGTTTGTGGAATTTTATTTAAGAAAATAATTTTTTCAAAGAGAGTTTTTGCCTACTTTGTTATAAATTACACCCACTAGCCTTGACAACAACATCAATTAAAAGCCATCATCTTGTCTCTACCCATGAAATCATCTACTTATATTATATAAAAGAAAATAATGGCTTTGAGTATATATTTAATTTCTAGTTATATAAATATTTTCAATGCCATGACTTGTTTCCATCTCCTCTCCAAAACAAAGTTGAAAAACTATCCTTCTTGGCTAGCTAGTTTTCCCTTCTCTTCGTTCCAAAGAAAAACTCATAGCTTATAAGGTTTCTTCTTCTGGGTACTCTTAATTTCTTAGTTATATTCTGTATTTTGAGAGAGAGAAAGCTGCTGATGATGGAAGATTCTTTTGATGAGGATTGTGATTACCTCTTCAAGGCGGTTTTGATCGGAGACTCGGCGGTGGGAAAATCGAATCTTCTCTCGAGGTTCGCCAAAAACGAGTTCCGTTTGGATTCGAAACCAACGATTGGAGTGGAATTTGCGTATAGGAATATCAAAGTTGGCGATAAGCTCATCAAAGCTCAAATATGGGACACTGCTGGCCAAGAAAGGTAACGGGTTTTTTGTCATTAATCTTCTATATATTGCATAATTTTCAAAGATCAAGTGTCTTGTATATATACACTAAGTTTAGGCTAAATTCTTACTTTTAGCGAGGATTTACACTTCGAATTTTGCATGCCGGTGTAATTTTGCCACGTTGATTATTGTATTACGTTCTAAAATATGATAAATGATCTAACTTGAGGGAAAATAATTGATTACTATATCTCAATCTAGAATATTCTCTTCTTGGGTAGTTTACTCGCAATAGTACATCCAATTAATAAGTCTTTTTTTTTTTTTTTTTTAAGTGTAGAAAACAATGTGCTAAGTGTTTATCTGTATATAAGGAAACATAGGGACCAGTTTAATTAGTTGCATTAAGAAGCTGAATCACCAATATAACTTCACTTTGAGGCCCTACTTATATTGAATTGTTCTTATTTTATGCTATCATTAATATGATTTTAGCATATGCATTATTATTATTATTATTATTATTATTACTATTATTATTATTATTATTATTATTAATAATAATAATTATTGATGTTGACGATCATCATATCCTTCGTGATCACTTTGTTGTATTCTTAAAGCTTAAGATATGATCAAAGTACTCTTCCTTCGCGGGACCACTTAACCTAAATAAACCATTATTTTCAAACTAAATCTATTATTTATCTTTGAATTCCATTATTCATACTTTTGGTCTGTTGTTATTTTGTCGTTGGCTAAATCTATATTATATTATTGATATATAATAAAGATTAGGAATTCAAAAAAGGAACATATATAACCAACATGGTTTACATTCATATGTCTGTATACTACTAAGAGTACTGTATACACACTTAATAATCATTCATATATTATCATATATAACCAATAGCCTTTAACAATATTCCATATATCCTAGTGGATTTGTTTTTTCTTTTAGTTTCAAAGTATTTAAAAATATCCAAAAAAATTATTTTTTAATGAAAATCTAAAAAATATATTTTTTAATCTATAAATAACTAATATTTCTAAATATTATTATTTTACAAAATACCCGTCGGTTTTGAGTAATCCCATCACGTAAGTTGATTGTGAAATTGGATCATCGCCATGCCTGGTAAAATTGGAAATACGCGATTTTTCGCTTTCTTATCATTCCAATTTAAATTAAAGATCATCTTGAACATTAAAAATTATTAACAAATTCATCATATATATAAAAATTGAAAAATTTGCGGCAAAAATCATCGAAGTCACTAAATTCTTGCAGATAAATCACTACTATCTATTTTTTGCGGCAAAAATCACTAACGTCATCAATTGTTTGCAGATAAGTCACTAACGTTTAGTTTTTGCGGCGAAAATCATCAAAGTCACTAAATTCTTGCAGATAAATCACTAACGTCTATTTTTGCACCAAAAGTCATTAACGTCAGTCTTTCCTTACAAATGTTATCTGGCAACGTTAAATGACCTATCACCAGCCTACATGACATTCATCAATTGTCTCCAACAATGACAACATGCTTTAGTGATAATATTATTTGAAATAGAGATTTTTACGGCGATTGTACCATAAACTTTTAAAATAAATTTTATCGTGGCCAAAATTCTAAAAACATCAAAAAATAATCCTACTATAACTTCCAATTTTTTCCAACAATTTTATCAAGGCGGCGAAAATACCCTACCTTTGGCCATATTCTCCGATAGATACCCTAACCTCAATAAATGTCGGCGAAAATACCTAACGTCGCACTTTTGTTGGTGACCAACTAACCCCGTTAGACACTTGCCTACGTAGACGTTAGGGTGTCTCATGTGGCGTGCCATTTAGCGCGAGCTGCCACGTGGCACAAGCCGCCACGTGGCCAAAGGTTGGGTACTTTCGCCCCCACATGGCATTTTTTAATTTATTTTTTCCGTCCCGTTGCCCCTCATGTTTTGATTTTTTTACATATATCAAATATAATCAAATAATTTTATAAAATATGTATTTATAAAAAGAATATGTTTTATTTTTAAAATAATCAAATAATTTTTGTACATATGTCAAATATAATCAAATAATTTTATAAAATATGCATTTATAAAAAAATATTTTTTGTTTTTATTATAGGAGGAATTTATATCTTTTAGGGTTAATTGCGGCGAAAATACCCACCCTTTGGCCACGTGGCGGCTTGTGCCACGTGGCACGCCACATGAGATAGCCTAACAGGTACGTTGGCAGGTGTCTAACGGCGTTAGTTGGTCGGCAACAAAAGTGCGACGTTAGGTACTTTCACCTATATTTATTGAGGTTGGGTACCTATCGGAGAATATGGCCAAAGGTTAGGTATGTTTGCCGCCACAATAAAATTGTTGGGAAATATTGTAAGTTTTGGTAGGATTATTTTTTAGTGTTTTTAGAATTTTGGCCACGATAAAATTAATTTTAAAAGTTTATGGTACAATTGCAGTAAAAATCTCTATTTCAAATAATGTTATCATTAAAGCGTGTTGTCGTTGTTGGAGACAATTGATGCATACCATGTAGGCTGGTGATCGGTCATTTAACGTTGCCAGATAACATTTGTAAGGAAAGACTAACGTTAATGACTTTTGGCGCAAAAATAGACGTTAGTGATTTATCTGCAAGAATTTAGTGACTTTGATGAATTTCCCCGCAAAAAATAAACGTTAGTGACTTATCTGCAAACAATTGATGACGTTAGTGATTTTTGCCGCAAAAAATAGACAGTAGTGATTTATCTGCAAGAATTTAGTGACTTCGATGATTTTCGCCGCAAATTTCCCATAAAAATTAAATCACGACATGATTTCTGCATATGTTAGACCATGGTTTCATAATTGGGATGCGACAAAATGCTCAATAATTTATAATTCCTTTTACTGAAAGACTTAGAATGAAAGCAAAAACGTATTCTCTGTTTTATGCTAACTCGCATAATTAGATTGATTTGGACATTTTAAAATGTTTTTCAATATATTTTCTTTTCTACTATAGTAAGGCTTCATTTTTTTATTTTCCTCACCCTACATAATAATAATAATGATAATAATAATAATAAAGAAACTGACATTGTTCCCTACCGGTTTTCCGGTTTCGGTTTTCACCTTTTTTTTTACTTATTTAATATTAAAACTAAGAAGTTTAAATTTAATTGAAATTTTCGAGGAAACTCTTCGATATTTTTTTTGAATTTTTTGTGAAAAAAAATAATCAAATTTATAAAACTTTTTTAATATACAAAATTCATATGTATATATATATTAAATTTTGTTTAAATTTATAATTAAATAATAAATGTTTCTAAAACACTATTATATTTTATGAAGACCTTGTAAAATCGAATTTGACACAATCAGTTACAGGTTTTTGAAAGCTTACCAAAAGCTCAATGTGTACCCGCAAGCCTCTCTGTATACTCGTAAAATTAGACCCGAGTCAGCTCATATCTAGTTTCTTTCTCATCGAATATTTGAACTTGTCACTATTGGCCAAGTTTACAAATATATAAAGGGGACACTCATTTGAGTCTCATGGGAGGATTTGAACCCATGACCTCTTAAATAGAGGTGTAGTGGAGTTACCACTAGGCCAAACAAGCTTGGTTAAAATTTAAAAAAATAAACAAATAAATTTGACCGTAATATATATTATATATATGTGCGAATCTAGTATAGTTATATAGGAGGGGCACATAAAAGATAAAAAAAAAACATGTATATTAAAAAATTGAGTGAATAAAAATGTAAGAGAAAAAATCATAGATTAGTATGAAATTATTTGAGTGTGGATTAAAGATTAAGTAAAACTAATAAAGTTATTTAAAAATGATTGGAATGAGGATGAAAAACATGACCTCCAAATAAAAATGAAAAATAGTTTTTATTTTCATTTTTTCCAATTTGACTAAGTATTTTATTGATAATATATATCAAAATCCGTATAAGAATTATGTTAGAAGAGTCACGTGCCCCTTATGGAGCCTATATGTAGTTTCGCCATCAACGGGTGAGGCAATTTCGTACTCATTTCTCTCTCACAATAATAATCCTACCGTGACAAGATGATCTTTTAATTAATTTGTCATGTAAGATGTAAAAAAACAAAATTTTGATTGACTTTGCAAATCCGTCACCAAATTTACGATTTCATCATAATCGTCGTATTTTTAAACTTGCATCTTCGTAATACATGATTCAAGCTCCAGAAAAAATACTCACTTCACGAAAAAAAATACATTGCAGATTTAGGGCAATCACAAGCTCATACTATCGCGGAGCCCTTGGCGCGTTGTTAGTGTACGACATAACACGCCAAAACACGTTCGAAAACGTCAAGAAATGGCTGTCGGAGCTCCGCGAGTTTGGAAAGCCAGACATGGTCGTTGTCCTCGCAGGGAACAAATCCGATCTGAGCCAATCCCGGCAAGTCAGCGAGGAAGACGGAAAGGGGTTGGCAGAGAAGGAAGGCCTGTGCTTCATGGAAACTTCTGCTCTGGAGAATCTAAACGTCGAGGACGCTTTTCTTCAAATGTTCGCCAGAATCCACGAAATCGCGACGCGGAAGAGCTTGCAAGCGAAACTGATGAGCAGTGATCAGATTACACCAACAAGTCTTCACTCTGCCAAACAGATTATTCATATCAATGATCAGTATGAAGTCACTGCTACAAAACAGACAACTTATTGTTGCTCTAATTAATTCATCTATGTTCATGCGGTTATTGTATAGCCAATTCTTGAGGATTTTTCATTGATTATGAGCACTCATCATTTTAATCACACAGGTATATGATCATATTTTTACTGGTATTACATATATCTAAGAACATGTACTAGTTGGTATAATTTTTTTTTAATTTTTTTTTTTATATATGCTCACTTCTTATATCTGTTTGTCGCGACCCTAGGAAAACGTAAATTTTCGGGTTCACTTTAACGAAATAATATTAATCGTGGTTAATATGACTGAAAGTTCCTAGATCATTCAAACATGAATCGTCTAGGAATTTTAGATGTAAGAGACTAAATAAATTGCGGTTTGAGTTCGTGTGTTTTAGTCGTATAAATACAGCATATTACTATACTATAAGGTCAAAGTTATTTTTAGGGTCCTTCAAATTTGGGCCGTAGGCGCAAGCCTCCCTCGTCTATAGCGAGGGGCGGCTCTGGTTTGAAAGCGATCAATATTGATATAATAAATACTGAAAAATGAAAACAAGCAGAAAGAGAAGCATATCGTTTCTTATAAATTTGAAGTCGCAACAAATTTTTCTTTATGCAGTGAATACGGAATGTGGGTTATCTTTTGGCTCTTGAATATATACAGGGAAAGAAAAATGTTTGATACAAAATAGAAGGGACTCGCAAGAACATACCCGAGTTTGAATCATCGAGTCCGAGACTCACTTCCGCGATGTGCTTAATCTTACGCCAATCCTGCCCTGTCGGGTGACACCGTTTCGACAATGCGGGACAAGCCCCAATAGAAAGACTGCACAGAGATCTGATGCTCGCTATTGATCCGGGCAACGATGCCAGCATCGAGCAATCAACTATCTGGAGTCGTTTCAGCGAATCCAATTCTCCGATCCAATCAGGAATGACTTCCAAATTATCACAGTACCACAGAGCGAGTTCTTCTAGTTTGGCCACACCCTGTAGCCAGCTTGGCAGCTCCGTGACTCGTACAAACGTCACTCTTCGCAGGCACGTATGAGAATTGAAAGGACAGTTAGTAGCGCCGTCCTCGTCCGTGATTTCGAGCTCAGGGCAGTCCTCAATCTGCAGTGTCTGCAGAGAAGTAAAGTATCTGATGGCTGCAGACAGGCACTTAAAATTTGGAAGCCCTTCGCAGTACAGGTCGGTCAGGCGCGTGAAGCATTCCCAAGCAGGCCAGTCTCCGTCCGACTTTTCTCGCTGTCGCAGCAGTCGTTGTTCCAAACTAGATCCGAGCCACAAAATTCAAAGCTTGAATAGTTTTCAAGCATTGGATGCCAGTAGATATGGAGCGACTCAAGAGACGAGAGGCCCTTCATCCACTTTGGGAAACGCCGTAGGCCCGTCTCACTGCTGAAATGCATTTTTAGCCGCTTGACGTGAGAAAGCGGAGAGAATGGCTTTGAAGACGATATGCTCGTCAGTGCTGTCTGCTCGAATGGCTTCTCATTCGCGTGGCGGAGATCTAGCTCCTTAACTTGTGGATAAAGTGGCATCAAAGCTAGGTTTGGGCAATCCCAGATGTCAAGTTTGGTGAGACTAGGAAAATACAATTGCGAAATTATAGTTTCATGGTTTGCAGGAAAATCTTGATTATCTATAATCTCTGGCATGTAGTACCATCCTTCGAAGCTCTCTAGAGAAGAAATCTCCAATTCTTGCAGAGACGGGAGAGTCGATATCGGCTTTGAGGTTGGAGGGGGGCCGCGAGTCTCGATATTGGTGGCGATGCACTTGAGAGAATGACATCCATAAATGTTGAGCTTTTTGAGCAAACAAAGTTGATCTAGCGACGGAAATATTTCGCATTCGTAACACAAGCCTAGCTGAAGCTGAACGAGATTTGTAAGTGAAGAAAGCCAGCTTGCTAGCCTGACACCATCGTACCACAATATGCTCAGCTCTGCGAGATTCCGGTGCGGCTCAACACCGTTTAATGACTCATTTAAATCATGATTAGTATGGTCACAATCGACGTATGGAAACCATTCCAAATGCAAAGAGCGGAGATCCGCTTTCTCCTTTAAGTTTGCAGTATTTGTTACCGTCCTGCTTCTCAAGCCTTTAATCTCGAGTTTTCCTCTCAACTTATTGAGCCGCTGTAGTTCGTCTAAGCTACCAATGCAGGGCGAGTTCTCGCTCAGCACAAAGCTCGACAATGTTTGGAGATTGGTCAATTGGCTCAATCCTCTCGGCATGTGGCTAACAACTTCGAACTCAAGATGCCTGAGGCTGACAAGATTTTCGATATCCATCGGTAGTTCCCGAAACTTAGAGCACCCATTTAACTTCAAGGTCTGCAGGTTGACTAGCTTCGTGATGGACGTGGGCAGTTTTACGAGCCCGTAATTTCTAGAAAGATCGAGATACCTCAAGTGCTTCAACTTACTAATTAAACTAGGCACGGTTTCAAGTTCGAGATCACTTAAATCCAACATGCGAAGGAACTTAAAATTTGAAAAAATCACCTCACAAATTGCTTCCCCGGAAATTTCCTCGGTATTCCAATTTGTACAGGGAAGAAATATAAGTGTTCGAAGCCTTTTGGCTCCAAGAAACGAACGCGGAACTTCATGAGAGCTCAAAGATAAGTGCCAAACTTTCTTGTGAGTGCGGTCTTCGCTGAGACGCGAAGACGCGTACTGCTCCCCCGCAACATGTACGGCAAGATCATGAACAAGGTCGTGCATTTTGCATTTCGTCAAGCTGTTGGAAATCTCGTCCCTCTCGACATCATGGAAGAAACATCTCCAAAATAGCTCCAGAAAGTACTCGTAGCCAATGTCTTCAAGACTCTCGCTTGGACTTGGCGACTTAACGAATCCTTGCGCTATCCAAAGGAGGATTAGCGTTTGGACATCGATATCTTTGCCTTTCGGAAATAACGAGCAAAAAGCAAAGCAATATTTCAAATGAGATGGCAAGTAATCATAGCTCAACTTCAATGTTTCTAAGACATTGTTCCCTTGTAGAGAACTTATGTTTGGAAGCTCCCTCTGAAAGAATCGCCAGTTTCCTACTTCTTGACTTCTGAAGTATAACATGCTTCCAAAGAAATTTATGGCCAGAGGAACTCCCCCGCATTTCTTCAGAATCTCCTCGGCGACGCGTGCAAATTCGTGTCCCTTCGGCTCGTCATTAATGCCCTTCAAAGCTACTTTCTTAAAAAGTGTCCAAGACTTCTCAAGATCCAGAGTTGCTAACTTGTAAGGTTTCACAGTGCCCATGATCTTCGCGACCGTAGCGCTGCGTGTCGTCATTAAGATCCGACTCCCCTCGCTGCAATCACTCAGCAGCCTCTTCAAGTCTTGCCACTCCTCATGGTTCTCGCTCCAAACATCGTCAAGTACGAGCAAGTACTGCTTTCCGTTGATTTCATCTCGGAGGGTTCTCTGTAACTTTTCCATTGTGCAATCCTTTGCACGCCTTCCGGTCACAGATTCAACAATTTTTTCGATTAGTAATTTCTCGTCGAAGTTATCAGAGACGCACACCCAGCGCTTCAAGTGAAAGTACTGCCGGACCTTCTCGTCATTGTATACTAGCTGAGCAAGGGTCGTCTTTCCGAGCCCTCCCTTGCCGACCACAGGAACGACCGACAACACGCTCCCGAGGGGGCTCAGCAGCAGCAGTTCCACTAAGGCTATCTTATCTGCAGCACTGCCAACAACATCTTCCTCCGCGGAGAACGAGTGACTCTCTCTCACCCGCACTCGCCCCCGAAGCCCGCCTTGTGCCGTCAAGCTCCACCTGGTCCAGCGCTTCCCGGATGCGCTTATGCCGTGGGCCACCTTGTGCCGGAAGAGGAACTGGTTTGACGATGAGAAGAAAGCGCATGCCTTCTGGGCCAGCCCGTTCCAGCGGCGCGCAACCAGAGCCTCCGTGCGACTTCGTGGAGCAAGTCATCGGCCTCAGATACCACGTCTTCCAGCCTCTCTAGCCAGAGGCTCACCTGATTGCTGAGCGCTCTCTTGTTCTCGGCATCTCGAATGAGCGCTCTGATCACGCGAAGCGTCGTCTGGATCTTGTCGAACTCGTCACCGACGCCCCACAGCAGCGCGATCTCTTTGATGGCGGCCGAGCCCAGCGTCTCGATCAGCAGCTCTGCCACCGAGAACAGAACCCCTTCGGCCATTTTGATTCAAGTGGTTTCGTAGATGGTCGATACCAAATAATGTTGTGGAAATATCTCCAAAAGCTCTATATAAATTATATTCTTATAGTAATGTGCAAGTCATTCCTTCACTTTATGCATGCACTCGTATTCTTCTTTTGGCTTATAAAATAAACGTACTACTGACCCACCTTTGCTTTAAGCCTTTAAATGAAAGTTTTGAAAGCAAAATTACTTTTTATATTAAAAGTTTCTGGGAATGGAAATCAAGGGAGAAGAGTAGAGAAACTTATAAAACATTTATAGTTAATACAGACTAATTCCACGGAAATAAAGGGTTTTTTGTAACTTTTGCCACCAATTCTACTTACGTTATGTATATGATAATATTGCCCGAAGTTTAGGGATTATGCCACATGGGCCCATATGAATTAAGGAGTTAATTCATAAAATTAATTAAAAAATTAGCATGTTCATTTGGACTTAATTAAGGTAGTTAATGAAGCCCAATTAGCAATAAACCTTATGCCTATATATATATATGATGATCTAGGCATATATATATATATGATGATCGTAAAAGGGAAACCTTATTCATTCTTGCAAACACATCAAGGAGGAAAATCTCTCTCAAATTGAGAGAAGAATTTGCCGACTCCATAAGCAAGGGAGCAAGGTCGAGTACTTCGATCAAGACGAGTCTTCATTCTGTCTTCTAATTGCCGAGAAGGAACTAGTATCTTCTAATTGCCGAGAAGGAACTGGTATTCGAACGGGGCGATTTCTGGCCAAGAAAGGTGTTCCGTTCACGACGTGGTGCACTACGTAGAGGACTGGACACTTGGGCGGCTTGTGATCGGCGATGGCGAGGAGCTCGGTGGCGGCGGCGATTCATCTCCGGCAAAGGCGTGGAGATCAGTTCGTGATTAAAAGGCTAAAGCGTTCGTCTTGAGAATTTATTCTCATCGTATAAGCTTTAATTGTGTACAGTTTTCTAGATTTAAACGTTCAAGGATTCATGGAATTTCCTCTTCCACGATGAGAATATCCTCGGAAAACCCAACAATAATATTGTTAAAAGTTGCGGACCATGATTCCGAGGCACGGGGGTTCAAATTTTTTGTCACTAAATTTACATAGTAAATACAAAATCAAAATAGAAAATTTACGAGGGTTTTTGTAATTTACGAGACACGAAACACGAAACGGTTACGACACGATTTAAACGGGTCTGTGTCTACCATAAATGGATCTGGGTCCAACCGTGTCGAACACGATTAACACGATTAAATAACGGGTAAACACGGCACGAACACGATATCACGATGGGACCTAATTAGACACGATTAAAGACCAAAAAGTTACATTTTCTACATTTTATATATGTTATAAAGTGTTTTAATACTAATTATATATGAAATTTATGTTTTTATTTAACTAATTACGTCTTACAATTGATGAACATAAAAATTTGCTAGTAAAATTTTAAAATCTTCGATAATACAGTTAAATAAATTAAGTTAAATGAGTATAAATTTAATTAATTTATCATTTATAAATAAATGTATCTATTAATTGGGTTAAACGGGTAGACACGTTAAACACGTTATTTAAATGGGGCGGGTCTGGGTCTCGTCTTCTAACACGATTAATAAATGGGGCGGGTCTGGGTCTAGATAAAATAAATAAAAAACGATTAAGACCCGGCACGAACACGACACGTAACCCGAATTGCCACCCCTAGGCTTGAGAGTGGTTGAGTTTTGGATTTAGGGGGTGGTTGAGTTTTCAAAGATTGGGAACTTTTGACACGGATAAAAAGACTTGGATCCACGCTGTTCGATTTTTTATTTGATGATTCGGTCCCTGCATTTGAAGATTTTTAGTTGTGCCTTTGCACACCCGATTTTCTGCATTGGTAATCTATGGTGATTCGCTCTCCCAAGATAGTAACGCTTTCATTGTGGTCTCCCTTGTCTGGGGGACCGCAATATGCACGCTATAGGTAATTTCCAAGTATTTTCGTCGTCGCGCGGGTAAACAAGCTCGTTGTAGAGTTCTCACCAAGTTGAGAATATATATTCAACTACTCCCAAGATCGGAAATAGCAACTCGGATATCGGGGGGATAGTTGATTGCAATATCGGAGTTACAAATTTGGATCTCAGAGTTAGTGGACTTGTATTGCTATTCAAGTTTGTAAAATTAACTCTGAGGTTTTCATTAATCCAAGTATGAGCTCATTTTTATTTAGTTGAGTTTGGAGTGGATGCTAGTTGTCATCTCGGCCCATCTCGGCCCATGAACTCAACCCATAGTGTCACTAGGTGGGGCGGGCTTTTACGAGTTGTCTTTATTGGGATCTTACGAGTCGAATTAAGTGGCCTTTTCACAAATCAAAACGGGTTGAATTTTTACAGTGTTAATTAGTTATGAAAGAGATTAATGAATCATGAAATCGAAACTAGTGAATAATAAAATTGATTAGTATGTTATGAAGTTGACAAGCGAATTATAAAATAAAAATTTAAATTAATAATGTTGAAATTGATTCGTGAATTTCAAAATTTAGAGGTTCAATAGTGAATAACTGAATATGAAATATTAAGTAAATAATAAAATGAGAATAAGTTATTTTAAAATTATTTAGTGGATAATAAAATGAAAATAATAATTTATGAAAATGGCCTGTAATTGTAATTTGAAAAGTTGAAACTAAATCAAGAAATTCATTAGTAAATTTTGTAGTTTTACTAGCAATTGCTAAATGTTGTAATTGATTACTTTATTATGAAACCACAATTTAAATTAAAGACTGTTCAAATCGATTAACGAATTTTAAAATTGAATAATGAAGTTAAAATTGCTTAATTGTAAAATTAAAAAACTATATACAATAAAGAAAATAATAAATGATAATTTCTTTAATACTATAACGGCAAAATATTTACAATAATATTAATATTATAACTTAATATTCTTTTATCTTTTTTTGAAGGAAATTGAGTTTCATTAAGATTGGGGCCTTAAATCCCTTTGAACATACACATCGAGCCACTCCGGACAAGTACAAGACCAAAAGTTCGAAGTCCCCTCGGGGATACAAGATTTGGCTAGCGAGTTTGCAACTTCGTTACATAGCCTAGGAATCCACCGAATTTTTCCTGCCGGCGCCACCTTCTTTAGCAAACCTTCAACGCTCCGAATAATTGGTCCTTGCAAGCTATTGAGAATTTTCCCATTTACTAGGTGAATAGCCCGAATGCAATCGGACTCCACCACCGAGATAAGCCAACCCCGGTCATAGGCGAATTGTAGCCCATGAAGAATGGCCGTACATTCCGCCGTCAAGGCCGAGTCCACCACGCCTAGCCGCGCGGCCGTTACCCCAAGGACTAAGCCCCGAGTGTTCCTCACGACTCCGCCTACCGCCGCGACCCCATGCTCCTCCGTCCAAGCCGCATCCACATTGAGCGTTAGCCCCCCATTTTCCGCCCCCTTCCAATAGAGTTGTCGAGCCGACTTATCGCCAATATTCTTTTATCTTTCCTTACGGTATAATGCGCATCTCGTTCCTCGCTCCGTTTGGCAATTAAGAAGAAAAGACGAGCTTGAAGATCTTCCTTGCCTTCCATGGCGAATCGGTCTCTTCCAAGCTTAAAGCCGCAAGCACAGCATGTCGTTCTCTCTCGACTCATCTCCCAAGTGCCTCAACTTCGTTCATCGCTCTCTGTCATAGTGATAGTTGGCACTGATTAAGCTGAATTATCACGAATTTTGGTCTATTGAGATTGCACGATCATACCCTAACTGAGTGTCAATCCTTGGATTACAGTTTCAATTGTGCAATGTGCTCAATCTTTGGCCAGTCCTGCCCCGTCGGACTCCGACATCTTTCCGACAATGTGGGACAGCCCTCGATAACGAGACTGCGCAGGGACCCGATTCTCGCTATCGATCCGGGCAGCGACTCCAGCATCGGGCAGCAGATGATCTTGAGCTGTTTAAGTGACTCCAGTTCGCCGATCCACTCCGGGATGACTGCGAGGTTACTGCAGTACCAAATCTCGAGTTCTTCTAGTCCGGCCACTCTCCGGAGCCATGTTGGGAGCTCCGATACCATGGAAAGCCACACGATTCGCAAAACCGTGTGCGAATCAAACATGAAAGGGTGGCTAACTGTGCCGCTGTCCTCCACTCTGATTTCGAGTTCGGGACAGTTCTTAATTTTTAGTTTATGGAGCGAACTGAAGTATCTGATGGCCGGAGAGAGCAACTTGAGATCTGGGAGTCCTTTGCACTGCAGGGATTTTAGACGTGCGAAGCACTCCCACGTCGGCCACTCGCCATCCGATGCCTCATTGTCGCAGCGGTCGTTATTCCAAACCAGGATCGGACCATGGAACTCGAAGCTCGTCTCTTCGCATAGCTCAGAGGACCAAAAGAGTTCGAGTGACTCGAGAGAAGAGAGGCCCTTCATCCAATTTGGGAAGCGTTGCAGGCCCGCTTTGCTGCTGAATTTGATATGTAGATGCTTGACTTGAGAGAGCGGAGTGAATGGCTGTGACGACGATGCACACATTGACTCCGTCAGTTTGAATGGCATCGGGTGTGTATTTTTGAATCGCAGCTCTTTTACGTTTGGATAAAGCGGCATCAGAGCTAATTTTGGGCAATCCAGGACGGTGAGTTTGGTAAGACTAGGAAAATACGACGAGGGAAACTCTTCTTTCCCTGGCTTGAAATGCCATCCTTCGAAGGTGTCCAGTGAAGAGAGGTCCAATTCTTGTAGACACGGCATAGTCGGTGTAGGCAGTGAGGTTGTAGACTGGCTGCGAGTGTTGACATTGGTGACGATGTATTTAAGTGAGCGACAGCTGCGGATGTGCATCTTTTTGAGGAAGCGGAATTGATCCGGTGAGGAAAACCTTTCACAATTAAGGCACTTGACTAGCTGAAGCTGAACGAGATTTGTAAGTGAAGGAAGCCAGCTCGCTAACCTGTCGCCGCCATATTTCACTATGCTCAGCTCTGCGAGATTCGAGTGTGGTTGAAGACCTTCGAGCGACTTCTCCCAATCATGATTCGCAAAACTGTCGCCATCGATAAATGACCATTCTATATGCAAAGATCGGAGATCCTTTTTCTCCTTCAAGTTTGCACTGTTTGTAACTGTCCCGCCTCCCAAGCCTTTGATCTCGAGCTTTCCTCTTAACTTATTGAGAGGTGCTAGTTCGTTTATGCTACCACCGTCCGACGAGTCCGTGGTCAGAACAAAATTCGACAATGTTTGGAGATTGGTCAAACGGTTCAATCCTCTCGGCATATGTCTCACATTGTTCTTCCAACTACGAAACTCAAGATGCCTAAGGCTGACAAGATTTTCAATATCCATCGGCAGTTCCCGAAGCTTAGAGCGCCCATTTAGCTTCAATGTCTGCAGATTGACTAGCTTCGTAATGGATGCAGGCAATATTTCGAGATTGTAATTTCTAGAAAGATCGAGATACCTCAAATGCTTCAGTTTACCAATAGATTTGTGCACTGTTTTGAGCCCGAAATCACTCAGATCTAGCATCCGAAGGAACTTAAAATTTGTAAAAATCACCTCACAAATTGATTCTCTGTCGATCCCTCTGGCTTTCCAATTTGGATCGAAGAACATCGTTGGAAGCCTTTTCGCTCCAAGAGATGGACGTGGAAATTCAGAAGAGCTCAAGGATAAGTGACGAATTTTTACATGAATGTGATCTCCATTGAAGCCCGAGGTTGTGTACTGCTCCCCTGCCACTTGTACCGCGAGATCATGAACCAGATCGTGCATTTTGCACGTCTTTAACCTGTTGCAATTATCGTCCGTCTTAACTTCGTAGAAGAATGATCTCCAGAACAGCTCCTGAAAATACTCGTAGCCAATGTCTTCAAGACTCTCGTTTTGATCCGACGATTTTACGAATCCTTGCGCTATCCACATGGAAACTAAAGCTGGGACATCAATCTCCTTATCTTTAGGAAACAGTGAACAAAAAGCAAAGCAACGTTTCAAATGCGATGGCAAGTGATCATAGCTCAACTTCAGTGTTTTCAAAATACCGTGCTCTCGAGGAATAATATTCAAAAGCTCCATCCGAAAATATCGCAACTGTCCTACTTCTTGACCTCTGAAGAATAACATGCTTCCGATCAAATTTATGGCGAGAGGAACTCCTCCGCATTTCTTCACAATCTCCTCGGCGATTTTCGTGATTTCATGGTCTATGGGCTCGTGGTTTGTGCGCTGATCGAAAGCTACTTTCTTGAAAAGAGACCAAGATTTTTCCTGATCTAAAATCCCTAAATTATACGGTTCCACCGTGCCCATGATCTTAGCAACCGTCGTGCTGCGAGTTGTCACTAAGATCCGACTCTCTGCACCGCAGTTACTCAACAGCCTCTTCAGGCCGTGCCACTTTTCATGGCTCTCGTTCCAAACATCATCCAGTACTAGAAAGTAACGGTTTCCGCTGATTTTCTTTTGGAGTGTCTTCTGTAACTTATCTACCGTGCAGTCCTTTGCTCGCGCATCCGTCACGGACTCAAATATTTTCTCAATGAGCATATTCTCGTCAAAGTTATCAGAGACACACACCCAGAATTTCAAGTCGAAGTGCCGCCGAACCCTCTCGTTGTTGTAGACAAGCTGAGCGAGCGTCGTCTTTCCGAGCCCTCCCATGCCAACAACGGGAACAACGGACAACACTTTCCCATGGGGACTCAGCAGAAGCTCCGCTATGGCCATCTTGTCGTTTTCCCTCCCAACTATGTCTTCCTCGGCGATGAACGAGTGACTCTCTCTTTCCCTTGCTCGCCTCTCGAGCCTAGTCGCTTCTTGATATTCCTCTAGGTGAAAGCGCTTGCTGTCACGTGCAATCTCGTCCAACATCTTTCTGATATGCTTAACGGAACGAGCCATCTTCTGCCGGAAGATGAAAGCGCGTGCCTTCTTGGCCAGCCCGTTGCGGCGGCGCGCGAGGAGAGCCTCTGTGGAGACCTGGTCGAGCAAGTCGTCGGCCTCGGAGACAACATCTTCGAGCCTCTGCAGCCAGAGGCTCACCTGATTGTTGACCGCTCTCTTCTTCTCGGCGTCGAGAAGGACGGCTCTGATCGTGCGGAGTGTCGTTTGGAGCTTCGCGAACTGATTGCCGACACGCCACAGAAGGCCGATCTCTTCCACGGCCGCTGAGCCCAGTGTCTCGATCAGCAGCCCCGCCACCAAGTACAGAGCTCCTTCCGCCATTTTGAATCAATTATCTTTCACCCCAAAATCTCCAATAAGTTGTTAATTTCTTTGAATATTTTAGTAACAACGTGAAAGTCTTGTCTTCACATTTGTTGATTGAAGAACTGTAATATATAATATATATATATATATATATTATATATTACAGTTAAGCTGATGAAGACACTAACAAACGTTTGACTATTTAAGCTTGTTATTCAACGCCTTGTGAACACTGCAATTCAAGTCGTGCTTGACCTGGCAAGGCAACTGCCTTTTGTTTCTTCGATTTCCACCAGCTCATTCCCTCTGAAAATTAATTTTAAGAAAATTGATTCAAAGGATAAAATTGTAACTATCTTTCCCTCCCATTCTGAGCGGCCGGAAAATACTCGTCGAAAACTAGGTGATAAAATCTAAATAAATTGTACGAGGCTCAAACTTACCAAGAACTGCTGATTCAAACTCCCACCAACAACATTATGTTTGAGTTGAAACTTAACACCTACCCACCTATTTTTTTTATTTGTTCTAAAATATATTTCTATTTCTGCATATAGTTGTGTGATGACGTGGCTTTAAACAAGCGGGTCTCATTTGTGGGTGCTTATAAAGTCTAGCATTTTGGTTTTATGAAGTGAGAGAGAAGGTGAGAATTGTGTGTGAGAACTTCTTGAGAGAAAATCATAAAGAGAAAAGAGAAAGTCTTGAGTGCTTGTAATCTTTGTAAAAAAAATCATAGAGAGAATAGAGAAAGTCTTGAGTGCTTGTAATCTCGGATTGATTTGATTAGTGGTCCGAACCTGGGTAAATTCTCTTGTCTCCATCTTTTATATTTCCGTCGATTGATTGTCTGAGATTTGAGCCACGGAGACTATATATACATGCATGCTAGTATACTATCAGTAATCCGCAGGTATCCGACCCCGAAACAACACAACAAATTGGTATTAGAGCAAAGCTGGGTTTGAAATTTGGGGAGTTGTGTTGAAGATTCCTGCGCACGCCAAGAGTTTGATGATTGTTTCTGTTGAGTAAATCCCAAGTCATTGACACAACAGGAAATCAGTTTGTAACTGATCCAACGGTTAGAAAAACAAGACTGCAGCTTGCCTTTCTTGCCAGC
The DNA here is from genome assembly GCA_954871525.1 of Parietaria judaica. NCBI lineage: Eukaryota > Viridiplantae > Streptophyta > Magnoliopsida > Rosales > Urticaceae > Parietaria > Parietaria judaica. The sequence goes on from OX940867.1 coordinate 4,488,379, forward strand.
AAAGCGACATCGACTTATTCTGTTATTACCGGGAATTAAATAGCGGGAATGAGAGATGTGTAAGAGTGTCTATATAAACTCAAGGGGTGTAAGGCTTAGGTTAGAATCAGAAAGTAAGATAGAGAGAGAAAGGGTTTGAGAGAGGATTAGAATCTAGAGAGAGATTGAGAGAAATCTGTCTCGGTGTTGCTTGAAGATCGACAACAGTGCAGTCCAAGATCGAGGAATTTCCGAGAGGCTTGAAGCTAGGAGAATTCAGAGAAGATCTTGAGCATGTTGTAGCAAGCTGGAATCCTATGATCCAAAGGTGTATTTTGTCTATGATTGATTCATTAATAAGAATGAATGGTGATGTATTATTCAAATCGATTGTGTTCATACTCTGAAATTTCGTTCGTGTTCTCTGTGATGTTATAACGTGCTTTGCGACATACATTCGTTTTCTGGGTTTGATATGTTCTGACTGTGATTGCATTAAATCACACAAATTGGTATCAGAGCCTCGTTTTAGGCATTTAAGAACTTAGATCAATCTGAAACGAATTGTCTTTATTAGTTGTTGATTTCTCTATTGTTGGTGTTCTTAATCCAAAGATCGAGACGGCATTGGAGTGGCGATCTTCATACCAAGAAGTGATCAAGAAAGCATCAAGAACTCAACAAGATTCAAGAACTCATCAAGAACTCATCAAGAATTCACCAAGAACAAGAACTCATACTTCCAGAAATTTGCCATTCGAGGTTAGAAGTATTTTTTCCATAATATTAAATCTGATATTCTTTTCAAGAATTTAAAACAAGTTGTTTTCTGAAAATGGCTAGTTTTAAATTTGATATTGAAAAGTTTGATGGCAAAAATGATTTTATTTTATGGAAAGAAAAACTTATGGCACAATTAGGAAATCTTGGTTTAGATGCGGCCATAAAAGGTGAAGCTAATATGTCTTCAAAAATTCCTGAAAAAGAAAAACCAGGAATTTTGAAAAAGGCAAGGAATGCTATCATCTTAAGCCTAAGTGATGAAATTTTGAGAAAAGTTATTAAGGAGAAAACTGCAGCAACTATGTGGAAGAAGCTTGAAGAGCTTTTTTTGACAAAATTTCTTCCAAATAGAATTTATTTAAAGCAGAAATTCTATGGTTATAAAATGGATGAACACAAAACAATTGATGAAAACTTTAACATGTTCACAAAGTTAATCAATGATTTAGAAAATATTGATGTGAATATAGAAGAGGAAGATCAGGCCATATTCTTGCTAAATGCTTTGCCAAGACATTATGATCAACTAAGAGACACTCTCAAGTATGGGAGAGAGACTCTTTCCGTGAAGGAAGTAATTTCTGCAGCATACTCAAAGGAATTGGACTTGAAAGTCAACGGCAGAAATGTGAGATCTAATGCAGAGGGTTTAAGCATACGAGGTAGACCAGAAATGAAGGATTCTTCATACAGAAAAAGGGGCCAAACTAGGTCCAAGTCCAGATCAAAGAAGACTTGTTGGATTTGCAACAAGGAAGGACATTTTCGGAACAAGTGTCCTCAAAGGAACAATCCACACTTCAAGAGACCAGACTCGCCTAAACATGAAGGGGCTTATATTTCATCTACATACGAGAATACTGAAGTATTGACCATCATTCCAGAAGTTAAAAACAAAGCAGAGAATCGGTGTTCAGTGTCATGTTATAACATCGCGTCAGATTTCAACCCAGATGATGACTGGTTGATAGATTCTGGATGCACTTATCACATGACTCCAAGGAAAGAATGGTTCCTAGAATTGAAGGACTTCAATGGAGTCAGGGTTCTCATGGGAAATGATGATCCGTGTGATGTTGTTGGAATTGGTTCGATAAAGCTCAAGATGGAAGATGGCTCTGTGAAAATCATGAAGGATGTAAGGTACGTTCCTGGACTCAAAAGAAATTTAATTTCCTTAGGTACTCTTGATGCTCAGGGTTACAATTACAAATGTAACGATGGAGTGTTGAAGATTTTCAAGGGAATTATGCTAGTCATGAAAGGACTAAGGTATGAGAGAATTTACGTTATGCAAGGATCTACGGTGACCGGCGAAGTTAGCATGGTAAGATCTGAGAATGACCAAACTGCCCTTTGGCATAAGAGGCTTGGTCATATGAGTATAAGAGGCATTACAGAATTGGAAAACAAGGCTTATTGGATAAAAGAAAATTGAGCAGTTTGGACTTCTGTGAGATATGTGTATTAGGTAAATCACATAGGCTCATGTTCAAGATGGCACAACACACTACAAAAGGAACTCCTCAGCAAAATGGCTTGGCTGAACGGATGAATAGGACTATAATGAACAAGGTGAGGTGTATGTTGACAGAGTCGGGGTTATCCAAATCTTTTTGGGAAGAAGCAGCTTCTACAGCCGCTTATTTGATCAATAGATCGCCGTGTACAGCCCTCAAATTCAAGGTACCCGAAGAAATATGGTCGGGACACTCACCTAGCTATGATCATGTGGAGGAAAATCCAACAGAAATCGAACATGATGTTAGAACATCAGAACAGACAGGTGATACAGAAGGAGGTGGAGCTGTTGATGCTCAAAGTGATCAGCATGATGAATCTCTAGAAGACTATTCTCTCACAAGAGATAGAGTAAGAAGACAGATCAAACCCCCTTCGAGGTATGTTAACTCTAATCTAGTAGCTTTTGCACTAACGGTTGCTGAAGATGTAAGTCAGGTGGAGCCTATGACCTACAAAGAAGCAAGGGAAGGGCAAAACTGGAAAGAATGGAGAGCTACAATGGAAGAAGAAATGCAGTCTTTGGTGCAAAACCAGACATGGGAGCTTGTTGAGAAGCCTAAGAAGAAGCATGTCATTGGATGCAAATGGATCTTCAAAAGGAAGCCGGGAATTCCAGGAATTGAGAAGCCAAGATACAAGGCGAGACTTGTGGCGAAGGGATTCTCGCATATCGAAGGAATAGATTACACGGAGGTCTTTTCCCCGGTTGTAAAGCACACCTCGATACGGGTTATTTTGGCCATAACAGCTTCTCTTGATTTGGAGCTAGAGCAGCTAGATGTCAAGACCGCGTTCTTACATGGCACGCTTGAAGAAGAGATCTATATGGCGCAGCCGGAAGGTTTTCAAAAGAAGAGCGAAGAAGACAAAGTGTGCTTGCTGCACAAATCTTTGTATGGGTTGAAGCAGTCCCCCCGACAATGGTACAAGAGATTCGACGAGTTCATGATCAAGAAGGGATTCACACGAAGCAAATACGATAGCTGCGTCTACTTAACTCAGTTCAAGGATAAAAGCTATTTATACTTGCTGATTTATGTAGATGACATGCTAATTGCCAGCTCAAACAAGGCGGAAGTTGGCAAACTCAAGGCGATGTTGAATTCAGAGTTTGATATGAAAGATCTCGGGCCAGCTAGAAGGATATTGGGAATCGACATTCATAGGAATCGTGAAGAACGCTCCTTAATCTTATCCCAACAAGATTACTTGAAGAAAGTGACTGAAACATTTTGCGTGAAGGAAGCCAAAACAGTAATTACACCTATTGGAGCGCACTTCAAATTGACGAGTATTCCCGAGGATGAAAAAGAACAAGAAGCTAAGGCCATGAAGAACGTTCCTTACTCAAATGAAGTCGGAAGTGTTATGGACGCGATGATAAGCACTCGACCGGATATTGCTTATGGAGTGGGCTTAGTGAGCAGGTTTATGAGCAAACCAAGCACGGTGCATTGTCAAGCTCTGAAGTGGCTGATAAGATACTTGAAGGGAACTAGCCAATATGGTCTGAACTATGGCTGTAACATGAAGTCCGACACGGAAACAGGAAAACCATATTTGACCATCAGAGGCTATTGCGACTCGGATTATGCTGGAGACTTAGACAAGCGGAGGTCAGTCTCGGGATATGTATTCACACTCGGAGGAAACACCATTAGTTGGAGATCGAGTCTTCAACATGTGGTTGCTCTCTCAACGACGGAAGCGGAGTACGTAGCGTTGACGGATGCGTTCAAAGAAGCTCTTTGGTTGAAAGGATTCGTTTCAGAACTGGGATTTCAGCAAAAGGGAGTGAAGGTTTACTGTGATTCACAATGTGCGATACATCTCTCGAAGAATAGTGTATTTCACGAGCGCACAAAACATATAGATGTGCGGCTACATTTTGTGAGGGACATAATCAAAAAGAAAAAAGTGGTGGTGGAGAAGATTTTGACGGAAGTCAATCCGGCTGCTTTACTTACTAAAGTGATACCGGTGAGCAAGTTTGAGGCGGCTCTGAACTTGCTGCAAGTGACTAACGTTTGAAGACGAAGAACAAGACGTACAAAGCCATCATTTCCATAAAGCGTCTAACTCTCACTGACTTGAGATTAAGGTGGAGATTTGTTGAGTAAATCCCAAGTCATTGACACAACATGAAATCAGTTTGTAACTGATCCAACGGTTAGAAAACAAGACTGCAACTTGCCTTTCTTGCCAGCAAAGCGATATCGACTTATTCTGTTATTACCGGGAATTAAATAGCGGGAATGAGAGATGTGTAAGAGTGTCTATATAAACTCAAGGGGTGTAAGGCTTAGGTTAGAATCAGAAAGTAAGATAGAGAGAGAAAGGGCCTGAGAGAGGATTAGAATCTAGAGAGAGATTGAGAGAAATCTGTCTCGGTGTTGCTTGAAGATCGACAACAGTGCAGTCCAAGATCGAGGAATTTCCGAGAGGCTTGAAGCTAGGAGAATTCAGAGAAGATCTTGAGCATGTATTATTCAGATCGATTGTGTTCATACTCTGAAATTTCGTTCGTGTTCTCTGTGATGTTATAACGTGCTTTGCAACATACATTCGTTTTCTGGGTTTGATATGTTCTGACTGTGATTGCATTAAATCACACAGTTTCCTTGGAGCTTAGTAGTTGTTTTGTGATGGCGTCGACTTCAAAAGTTGATATTGAGAAGTTTGATGGCTCAAATGACTTCGGGTTGTGGAAAGTGAAGATGTTGGCACATCTTGGGAATATGGGTCTTGGTAAGGCCCTTGTTAGTGCGGATAAACTTCTGGCGACGTGTGACGCGGCGAAGAAAGAAAAGGTGTTGGAAAGGGCTTTCAGTACTTTGATTCTTAGTCTCGGTGATAAGGTGTTGCGGGAGGTTATACGGTGCATGACGGCAGGCGAGATATGGTTGAAACTAGAATCACTTTACATGACGAAGACTTTGTCGAGCCGGTTGTTTCTCAAGGCGCGGTTTTTCACATTCAAGATGGCGGAAGGAAAGGATTTAATGGAGCATCTCGACAAGTTAAACAAGTTGATTGTTGATTTGGAAAACATTGACGTGAAGTACGATGACGAAGATCAAGCTTTGGTTTTGCTTTACTCTTTGCCAAGGTCGTACGAGCACATGGTTGACATTCTTCAACATGGAAGAGAAATACTCTTGACGAAGTTGTTGGAGCTTTGAAGTCAAAGGAACACAAATGACGGATAGAAATGGATAGTACTTGCGGAGATAGCTGGGTTGTGGCTCGGGGTAGATCCGATAAGAAAGACTTCAAGGAAAAGAAAAAGATACGGTCAAAGTCTCGAGGTTTGAAGAAGGTCTTCAAGTGTTACTCTTGTCATGAGGAAGGACACATGAAAAATAATTGCCTAAATCGAGGAGGCAAGACGACCGAAAGAAGAGATGGAGAGGCGACGGTTGTTCAAGAAGATGTTGACGGATACGAGAGCACCGATGTTCTCGGAGTCTACACCGTTCACTCCGACAAACGATGGATTATGGACTCCGGAGGCTCATTTCATATGACACCGAATGAAAGTTGGTTTGAGAGCTACAAGAAAGTCTCGTTAGGCGACATGACTCTAGGGAACGGCTATCCATGTGAGGTGGTTGGAATCGGTACAGTGCGGATTAAGGCGCACGATGGAATGGAACGGATTTTGACGTAGGTACGACATGTCCCAAAGTAAAAAGAAACCTTATTTCACTTGGATATTTGGACAAACATGGTTATTCTTGGAAATGTGAAAATAATGTCTTGACGATCAAGAAGGGTTCTCTAGTTGTGTTGAAGGGATTTAGAGAGTGTAACATCTACATTCTTCAAGGTAGAACCGTGGTCGGTGACTCGGCGGCGGTTATGGAGCCGCAAAAGACATCTTTGGCGAGCCTTTGGCACAAGAGGTTGGGTCACGTGAGTGATAGATGTTTGAAGGAGTTGAGCAATCAAGGTTTATTTGGGGGTAACAAACTTGGTGATTTGGAGTTTTGTAAAAATTGCATCTACGGCAAGACCACTAGAGTGAAGTTTACACGGTCCGTGGAAGTGATGCGGGAGACATTGAGCTATGTGCACTCAGATTTGTGGGGGCCGTCGAGGACAGGAACTCTAGGGGGAGGCCGGTATTTCATCACGTTCATCGACGATTGTTCTCGGAAAGTTTGGGTCTACATCTTGAAGAATAAAGATGAAGCTTTTGGAAAGTTCAAAGAATGGAAGAAGAAGGTAGAAAAACAAACGGGGAGAAAAATCCAGAAACTTCGAACGGACTATGGTTTGGAGTATTTAGCTGATCAGTTCAACCCGTTCATCAAGGATGAAGGAATGGTTAGGCACAGTACCTTTCGAAAAACCCCACAACAAAATGGACTTGCGGAGCGGATGAATCGGACACTTCTTGAAATGGTGCGATGTATGTTATTCGAGGCCGGCTTACCGAAGAGGTTTTGATGGGAAGCCGTGAATACGACAGCTTACTTGATAAACAGATGTCCATCGGTGGCGTTGAATTGCAAGACAGCGGAAGAAGTGTGGAATGGTTCTCCACCGAAGCTCGACAACTTGAAGGTATTTGGTTGCGTGGCGTACATGCATCAAAGAGAGGGAAAACTTGATCCACGAGCAAAGAAGTGTATGTTTGTCGGATACCCCGAGGGCGTGAAGGGTTGGAAGCTTTGGTATAAAGATGGCGAAGCATCAAAATGTGTCATTAGCGGGATGTTGTCTTTAGAGAGACCTACTACTACATGACAATGGCGACTCAAGAGGCTAAGGATAGCATGGAATTAGCTAAGGAAAGAGCCGAAATTGAGGTGGAGTTATTGGGGAGATGTAGTGACGAGAGGGATGATAAAGGCGAGGCTAGTGGTAGTAGTCACTTGGAAGAAATTGAAGAGGAAGGCGGTGAAGTTCTAGATAAAAGCCTATACTCGTATCAATTAGCAAGAGACCGGTGTAGAAGAGAAACCCGAGTTCCGAAAAAGTATGGTTACTCCGATTTAGTTGCTTATGCAATGGTTGCCGCGGAGGAGTTAAAAGACTTGGAACCGAGATCGTGAAGCGGTAATGGGCAAAGATAAAGAGCTACGGAAGTGTGCAATGAATGAAGAAATGACATCACTTGACAAGAATGAGACATGGGTACTTGTGGACAAGCCTAAGAATCAACGGGTTATTGGTTGTAAATGGGTTTTCAAGTAGAAGGAAATACATTGTTGGGCTTGAGAAACCGAGGTGTAAGGCGAGATTGGTGGCTAATGGGTTCACGCAAAAAGAAGGGGTCGACTTCAACGAAATCTATTCCCCCGTGGTGAAGCATACATCTATTCGGGTTTTGCCTGCTATAGTCAATCAATATGATTTGGAGCTTGAGCAAATGGATGTAAAGACCGCGTTTCTTCATGGGAATCTTAATGAGAGAATCTTAATGGCTCAACCGGAAGGATTTATTAATGGTTGGAGATGAAGATAAAGTGTGCCTTCTTAGGAAATCTCTTTATGGCTTGAAACAATCCCCGAGACAATGGTACTTGAGATTTGATGAGTTTATGGTGCAAAACGGGTTCTCACGAAGCAACTTTGATAGCTGTGTGTATGTCAAGCGGGTTGATAGTTGTGAAATATTCTTGTTGCTATATGTTGATTACATGTTGATAGCGTCAAAGAACAAGAATGAAGTCGTCAACGTGAAATGACTTATGGGTAGTGAGTTTGAAATGAAGGACATGGGACCGGCCAAGAAAATATTGGGGATGGAGATCACGCGGGAAAGGAGACACGGTGTCTTATTTTTGTCGCAAAGTGATTATGTTCGAAAAGTGGTGATTAAGTTCGGGATGTCAGAGGCAAAGGCGGTTCAAACACCTTTGGCAGCGCATTTCAAACTTTCCGCGAGAATATCGCCGAAGACCGAGGAGGATAAGGCGGGTATGGAGCGGGTTCCCTATGCGAGTGTCGTTGGGAGTCTTATGTATGCCATGATGTGCACACGACCGGATTTTGCTTATGCGGCTAGCCTTGTGAGCCGGTTTATGGCCAACCTGGGAAGAGAACATTGGGAGGCAAGGAAGTGGGTCCTTCGATTTATCAAGGGGACTTCTGATGTCGGTTTACTCTATAAGCGCGTGAATGAAGATCAAGCGAAATTGAGAGGCTTTGTGGATGCGGATTTTGCGGGTGACTTGGACAAGAGACGATCGTTGACCGGGTATTTATTCACTTTATTTGGTTGTGCGGTGATTTGGAAAGCACAATTGCAACCGGTGGTAGCGCTTTCTACGACGGAGGCCGAATACATCGTCGCGACGGAAGGCGTAAAGGAATCTCTTTGGTTAAAGGGATTGGTCGGCGAGTTAGGGATTGCACAAAATGAGGTGGAGTTGCTTTGTGACAATAGAAGCACGATATACTTGACCAAGAACCAAATGTTACATGAGCGGACGAAGAACATCGACATAAAGCTACACTTCATTCGAGATGTGGTCGCGGAGGGGTCTGTAGTTGTTAAGAAAGTTCACACGGACGATAATCCGGCAGATATAGCTACGAAGACGGTGACGGGGATCAAGTTTCGACATTGTTGCGACTTGATCAACGTCGCAAGGTTGAGCAACTAGAGGAGAAGTTGGAGAGTGGTTTGACGATGGTTCTCGATGCTTCTTAAAGCCAAGGTGGAGAGTTGTGATGATGTGGCTTTAAATAAGTGGGTCCCATTTGTGGGTGCTTATAAAGTCTAGCATTTTGGTTTTATGAAGTGAGAGAGAGTGTGAGAATTGTGTGTGAGAACTTCTTGAGAGAATATCATAGAGAGAAAAGAGAAAGTCTTGAGTGCCTGTAATCTTTGTAATCTCAGATTGATTTGATTAATGAAACCGCTCTCCATGCAGGAAGTAGGACATTTGATTTGGTTCGAACCAGGGTAAATTCTCTTGTCTCCATCTTTTACATTTTCGTCGATTGATTGTCTGGGATTTGAGCCACGGAGGCTATATATACATGCATGCTAGTATACTTTCCGTAATCCGCAGGTATCCGACCCCGAAACATCACAACAAGTTCTATAAAATCCTTAATAAAGTTGAGCTATCAATTTTTCACGGTGTTTGAAATTTTAGGTATACCCAAATTGAGAAGGAAAAATTCATTATCTAGTGATGAATTAGGAGAAAATTCAAAAATTAGTGATGAATGTTCCAAAATTCTAAAACTAGTGATGTTCACTGTTTTTTCACCAAAATACTCATGCCCTCCTTTTTTTGCAAATACCACTGATTTCGTTTCAACTTCTTTTCCCCATTTCATTTCATTTCCTCCTTGGACTAATGGATAGATGACTTCGAACAACGATGACATGACAACAAGATATATCACTTAACTTTTATAAAGGTATATCTGATAACGAAATAAGAACTTCAGGCCCACGGGATGCACTGTGAAAAAATAACATAAAAGTACACGTACACCGATAATCATAATTGATAATCATAATGGTGTAGAATTTTTATTCTTAAAATTGGGAAAATAGTAACATAAGTACTCAAAGTCTTTAAAAAGTTGATGTTAGGTTCCTCTTTTTTTTTTTTTGCGAAAGTTGTCAACTCTTATTTTGTATATTTCGTCATATTTTCGTCCATAACCGAGCAATGTATCACGTTTTTAAACCCATTAAATATACTATTGTTTATCATTGATAAATCAATTTAATTTTTTTAATTAAAAATGATATATTTAATAGGTTTAAAAACGTGACACGTGCTGCGATTCCGGCCGAAAATATGACGGAAGACCAAAATAAAAGTTTGACAACTTTCGTTACCGAAAACGCTGGCGGTAACGAAATAATCGCAGCACGTGGACAGTATCAAAATAAACATTTTGGCGGATGTTTTCCATCCATGGACAGTATCCGATCAAAACGCTGCGTTCCGCTAAAGTACGCTTTATCCAGTACAACATTTCGTCTCCGAAACGCAGCGTTTCGCTAGAATGCGCATCCCGTGACCATATTTCTCGTTTCTTCTCAGTCTCTTGGGTAATTAGCGAGCTTGAAGATCTTCCTTCCATGGCGAATTGGATCTCTTCCAAGCTTAAAGCCGCAGAGAGCATTCTTCAGCAGGCAATCCCTAATCTCTCGATTCATTTCTTCACTACTTCTCAACTATTTCTTTTGCCAATTCAACTCTCAACTATTTCTCGATTCATTTAAACACTATGATAATCTGCGAGAAACTGCAAGATCAGTTTCGAAATCGGAGTTGGGCATTTTTCGGGATCGGAACAGAATCGATCTGCTTACTTGCAACAATAATAATCTGATTAATTTGATTTATAATATGTAGTGATACTTTGTTATGCGCGGTTCAGATCGATCAGCAAGCTGCGGGCTCGCTCGGGAAGGCCGAGAAGGCTCCCGCCGATGACGGGTTAGGCGCCGACAGCCCCACGAAAGGCGGTGGCATTGTGTCCCTGAAGGACCAATTGAAGAAGAAACCCCATGAAAGTAACAATGCCAATCATGGCCAGTTGCGCACGGAACAGAGCCTCAGCACCGGTTACGTAAGCAGCGATCGTAACAGAAATGAGGGTTACGGTTTACCCAAAGAGTCTGCCGAAAGCCCCAGGCCGCCTCCTGCAGTTAAAGCGACGCTAACGGATAGTGATTGGACTCAACTTTTAGGCACGCCGAGTCAGCCTGCAACTTCTTCTGCGACTTTTCCTGGACGGGAGAACGGGGCTTCGGTAATTCGGGGTTTCAGGAAGGACGGGAAGAGGCAGAGTGTGACTTCGGTTTCGACTGTGTCAGAGGCTAAGAGAAATCAGAGGGGTAATAGTAGTGTCTCAAAGCCCGTAGGGAAGATCGGTAGAGTTGATGGAAAGACCGTTAATGGAAAAGCTAGTGACGGGGATGAATCGAAAACCTATTCAGCAAGGCGATCTTCCACTCTCAAGGTGCTGAGTCAAGTTAAAAATGTGAAAGAACCGGAACCGAGCGATGACATTGTAGGGACGAGCCCTCTTGTGAAATCAAATGATAAAGGGAATGAAGGAATTGAAAGATCTTCTGGGTCAGTAAAAGTTTCTTCCGAGGATCATTTGCTGTCAGTGAATGGTGATTCTTCGGCAAGTGAGCTCTCAGTCTCAGCGAAAGTGGACCGAGACGCCGATAATAAGAGCCAAGCAGTTCAAAGGGAGAAACACGAGTCGGGTAATGTTGCTTCAAGAGGTTCTACCTCTGATGAGTTAAAGAGAGGCTCGTCTTCGGTGAGCTATGGAAGCTCTGATTCAGATTCAGATTCCGGATCAAGTTCGGACTCTGAAGTTGAACGAGAGAGGGAGGAAAGGAGGAAAAGACGGGAAAAAATTATGGCGGAGAAAGCCGCTGCTAGAGCTGTGGAGGCCATCAAAGAACGGGAAAATAAGGTTGCCAGATTGGAAGGAGAGAAGGAAAGCTTGGAGAAAATATTCGAAGAACAAACCAAACAACAAGTGCAGGAGGTAAAAATACCAGGTTTTGATCTTCTGTTATTCTTATTAATTGCCAAAACCTATATTGCGTTTGTGTTACTAATTTCCATATGTCGTACAGGCTTCAAAGCTGCAAACATCAATGATGGAGACCATGGAAGCTGTAGACTTAGAGAAGCAGAAACACAATACTACAAGAATGGAAGTCCTAACACGGTTGGCGAAACTAGAGGTATTAAAATATCGGTTTTCCTATCCGTATTATGTTGTCGTAACTTGTATCCTTATCTTGCACGATCTCTTGCCACCGTATTATGTTGTTATCCGTATTATGTTGTTGCAGACGGTGAATGCTGATCTGGCACGATCTCTTGCCACCGTGCAATGGAAGCTCGAAGTGGAGGTATAATTAAATGTTTAGTCTTTTTCCTGATCAAGTTCGCGAGACAGGATAAGACCGTTGTATTATTTGATTGATTTAACGTATATATATAATACCCAAATGGGTTTTCAAAGCAGTCTTCAGCTGTACACTGAAAGCTGCTCCATTGTTTTGCATAATGAACTGGTTTTTGGTTCATTCTGTACATTTTATTTTAGCAAAGAAAGTGAAGAATGGTTTCTGGACCAGCATAATGTACCAAGTAATTCTTATATAACTTTACGGTGTTACATTTCTTTTTGGCTTTTAGAGTGCAATTAATTTTATTATTTAATTCTAGACCCCAAAATGCTGTGAATTTCACTTCTGCTGAGTTGGAAAATGTAAAAAACACGTGTGGGTCCCTGTCTTTTCTTTATTAATTGGGGAAAATGGCGGCATAAGTACCCAAAGTCTTTGAAAAATTGACATTAAGTTCCCATTCTTTTTTTCGGGTGGCGAAAGTTGCCAAACTCTTATTTTGTGTATTCCGTCATATTTTTGTCCAGAATCACGCCACGTATCATGTTTTTAAATCCATTAAATATACCATTGTTTATCATTGATATATCAGTTTAACTTTTTTAATAAAAATGGTATATTAATAGGTTTAAAAATGTGACCGGTGATGCGATTCGGGGCAAAAACATGACTAAAGATACAAATAAGAGTTTGACAACTTTCGCCACCCGAAAAAAAGAATGGGAACTTAATGTCAACTTTTCAAAGACTTTGGGTACTTATGCCGCCATTTTCCCTATTAATTGTTATCTTTATGTAAATTCGGAAAATAATAATTGAAGGTGGAATCATTTTCATTTTCCAACCTTGTCATTCATTTAAATAAGTGCTTCTTTTTATAACATGCTCATTAGGTTAACCAATTGGCGGAAATCCGGCAGCAAATTGATTTGAAAGAAGTGCAGCATGAAGGTATGCTTCTTCAGTAACAACATAATCAATGATAATTTCTTTTTTCATAGAAAGTGGAATTGAATTTACTTTTTTTTTTCCTTCTTATCCAAAGTAATCTTCATGTTAGAATAATTTAAAAAATAAGTTCTCAAGTTTATCTTATAGAAAGATTCTTTTTTGTTTCTAGTTTGTTAAAAAAAATCTCTCCCTGCAGAACTCCGGAGGAGAATATCTGATAGGCACCAGTCCAAGGCATCTGCGAGAAAAGTAAGTCATCTGTGGGAAAATATCTGAGATTTTAATTCAAAAGCTGTGTTACGCGTTTAACAATTAAATATTAAAAATATTTTATTAGGTTAATTCGTCATTTAATTTTCAGTATTTAATTCTATTAAGTCGTTTTATTATGCTGATGTATTAGTGTTTACTAATGTTGGGCCCAGTCTGACCCGTTAGGTTGTGGTTCCTTGTCTATATAAGAGATTTAAGCTTAATCACTCTCAAGAAAAGGGGAGATTGATTTGGTGACAGTTAGCGAAGCTCCCGTTTCGAGAACTCATTTTTAAATTAAAAAAAAGTGCAATTATGTTTTTTTAAATAATTGTATATTAGTTGGAATATCCGCTTGCTCTTTTTAAATAATTTTCTGTTTCATACAAATTGAAAATGAGCCAGGTAACAGCTTTAAAAGGGGTTGAGCTCGAGCGAGAGATGCTAGAGGCGGAATATGTTTTCCTAACAGACAAAATCGGAAAATTGCAAGACAAGGTACGCTTTTTCCCGAGGAGTAAATATATACTGCTGCCTTTTGTTACTAGAATGCCATGACATCCAAATATTTATTGCAACTTTTATCTTTTGGGTGCTGAAAATCCCGTTTTCTTGTGAGTAATTAGCATTAATGCCCCCCTGAAATTTTGCATATTGGCGAAATTTGCCCCCATGAACTTTAGTTTTTGGCAGCAATGTCCCCTAAAATTTTATAAAGTAACACATTGCGTCATTGCCCCTACACATTAGAAAATGACGAAAATTGTTAAACTTCTGTGCAAGTGTGCAACATATGACTTACTCGAGAGAATTAATAAATTAATTACAGAATGAGATCAATATACTAGATCATGATATTATTTTGAAGCAATCGTGAAGTTTGCTTCTTGGAAATAAAGTTAGCATGAAATTGCCACATAATCTAAGAAAATATTAAAAAAAATTGATGAATATACCCTAAATAAAGTCTCGTGTTGCACACATATCAACCTTTTTCATCATTTTTCTATAGCATTAGACTTTTAAAAAGCGTTCAGCTAAAACCTGAAGTTCCGGGGGTGAAGTGCAAAGCAAATTTCAGGTGGCATATTACCGCCAATTACTTCATTAAATCTTGTTAATTATACACTATATTTTCTTGTCCACTATTATAAACTACGTTTTAAATTTAACCAACAAAAACAGTATCTTCTAAAAAATCATTTATATTTCAGGCAAAGAAGTTAGAAGCGGACACGGAAAGAATGAGGAAAGAAATGGAGCAACCTACAGAAGTCGAGGTCGAGCTAAAGCGCAGGCTTGTTCAGATGACTGACCATTTAATTCAGAAACAAGCTCAGGTCCATTGCTTAAACTAATAATAATTCATTTATTTGGACAAATTTGTGTGATATTTGTTTCACTCCCTTCACTTCTATTGTGGAAAATATACTTTCAGATTTCTCTACACTTAAATCAGACTTTGAATATAGCATATTAATTCTATAAATATTTAACTTTTCTACAATATTGTTAACCAGGTCGAATCCCTCTCCTCGGAGAAAGCAACCATTCTGTTCAGAATCGAGGTACGCGCCGTCCGTATTCATTTGGGTATTTTCAATGAAAACTACGTAAAGCTAAAGCCTAAAGGGTGTCATTGTCATTTCCCGCAGGCGATCTCAAGGATGCTCGACGATAACAAATCGATGATGTTGTCATCGTCCGGCGACTTGGAATCCGGGAAATGGGAGCTCCCGGATTCGAAGCTGAAGCCTCTTTTTCAAGACAAGATCCGCTCGAGCCGAAGGCATTTAAACTCGTTGCTTCAACAGTTCGACGCCATCTTCGTGGCGGGAGCGGTGTTTTTGAGGAGAAACCCGACAGCAAAGGCATGGTCTTTGGTGTACCTGGTTTGCCTTCACTTGTGGGTGGTCTATATTCTCACGTCACACTCTAAGCCTTCGAGTGAGTCCAAATCTGGGGCTGTTTTTTCTTTGGAGAACATGGGTAATACTTCTAACATATGATATTACGCACATATATATATATATATGTACGTATATTTTTTAAAATCTATTCATTTGCCTCAGTTTTTGGGAGGTATTTGGTGCTGGGATGAATAATATATGGTTTTGTTTGACGCGCTGATTTTACAGAGATGTACATATCATATAATTGTGGTATCTCTTAGAGATATACATCAACTTTCATATAATTAGAGTACATAATTGAGTGTTTTATGATATTTCGTGCGTATTTGCCATCTTCCCAGGTACAATATGTTTTAAGTTTAATTGCATATCTTTTTATATAATTATGTGTATCTAAATAAGGGTTGATGGCGGTATATATACCTAAGTTGTTAAAAAATTAGGCGATATAGAGCTAATTTTTTCTTAAACGGTGTTATATATTCTCAAATTGTTGCTCTCTCTCTCTTACAACAGAGTCGCTTCTTCATTTTTTTCACTTGGATCAAGCTTTTTTGTCATAAATTTGGACATTTATCATTGAAAAAAGGGTTAATGACGGCAGAAATACCCAAAGTTTGGTCAAAGAACCCCTCATGTACCTAAAGTTAAAAGTGGTGGCAAAAATACCCAAAGTCGCATTTGGGGAGTTGACCACTTCATTCTCGTAACGCCCTTAACTTACCCGTTAACTCTGGCCACGTGGACAAACGTGGGTTGCTGACATAATAATTTTTGCCACGTGAACGAGCTCACATCAGCCTCGTTTACGACAAAACAAGGAATTAAACCCCTAATTAATACTATTCAACACAACTAATTGAACCCCTAATGATTACACTTAACAAAACAGATTTGTCCACATGGACATAATTAACAGGTAAGTTAACGGCGTTACGAGAATGGAGTTGTCAACTCTCCAAATGTGACTGGGTATTTTTGCCACCACTTCTAAACTTTGGGTACACGAGGGGTTCTTTGACCAAACTTAAAGTATTTTTGCCGTCATTAACCCTTGAAAAAAAATGGAAATTTACCTCTATTATCGCCTCAATTTTGAAGAACTTGGATATCTATAATCATTTTCCGACGACATGATTGAAAAGTGGGAAATTGTTTTGAGTTTTAACTTTAGGTTTACACATAGGGCCGTTTGGTTATGTTTTTTGTGTATTCTATTTTTGAATTCTAAAAACAAATTTAGAATTATGTTTTTAGGATATTTTAAATATTGTTTTGGTTATGTTTTTTATTTCACTGTATTAAAATAAATAAAAAATAACATTTTAAAAAAAAATACGTCAAAATTATTGCTTCCCACCCATCATTGGAATTGTCTCGGCGTAAACTTTCCAACGGTATATATTATGAGTCCATCCAAGGTTCGTAGAAAAACAAAAATAATAAAATATATATTAAAATAGTTATACAGAAGAGAGAAATAAAGTAATCATGTCGAATAAAGTAGAAAACACCTTTTATGTGTTTTCTGTTTTCTTTGTAATTTTCAAAGCCACAAAAAATATATTTCGAATTCGTTTTCTAAATACATAACCAAACGCATTTTCTGACACTGTTTTGTAAAATTTGGATTTAGAAAACATAACCAAACGCCCCTATCTTATTATACACGTAAATTTACACTTAGTTTAAGATTGAATGATGTTTAGACATTATCGAGTTTTTGACTTGGATACGGATTTTGGAACCGCATCTAGTTCTAGAATCTGGTTCAGAAAATTGAGAACCGGAAATTTGAGGAACCGATTGACTTTCTAAATTTTGTAATATCCAGATTTGGATTCGGTTTCATCCTAATTAAACGACTTCATTTTCTATATTTAATTAGTACAAAAAAAAAAAATCAGACACTGTCATGCATGTTTTGGTGTTTAGTGTGAGAAACTAATTACTATTTAAGAAAGAAATAAAACTGAAAAAGTAATTATTTATTACTTAATCTATTTAATTAAACTTAGATATTTTCATTTACTTTCATGATTGTATACAATTCAAAACCAAACAATTTTTTTTCTCTCTAAAATTAATGGATCAAAATCTTAGTTAAATACCGTTGCAAAAATCCGACGTTCTGAGTAACCGAAAATTCGAGTAGGTTTGTTAAACCTTCACAAGGAGAAAAAAAAAACATTCTATCTCATGTAAACGGTGGTTCTTAGTTCTTACAATCAAGTAATGTATGAACAACAAATGAGAAAACAATGAAGAAAGCAGTTGCAGCACTAACTCATCTTCAATCCTTCGCCATCGCCTGCTGACCTTTTTCTATACCTTGCATGAATGCGAAACATCTTAAACAATGCTTATTATTAGTTGGGTATACGAACCGGGCCTGGTTCCTGTCCCGGTCCTGTTACATTAAAAGGGCTCTTTTGGTCGCAGCTGGGTTACCAGTTTTGGAAAGAAAAAAAAAAACAAAAACAAAGTGTTTTTCCAAAAACCCGATGGGATGCCCAAAAATTCCGGGACCAGTGGGAGATAAGGTTAAAAGCCTGATAGCCTGTCCCGGTTTCACCCCTGAATAAATCCGCAATAATCTCGCAATGCTGCTACATTCGAGTGTAATATCTCAAACTCAGCCTCTGACATTTTCATTCATTTTTTTACCACCGTACTTATAGAGGAAACATGGCCTTTTATGTATGGCACAAAGAAAAGCATCTGATCTAACAGACTTCAAACACTCACCAGACTGGCTCTTCTTGAGGCAAATCCCGACTGTATAACGGAAGCTCGAAGAGAAAAACCGTTTTGAACCATGAAGGCAAGCTTCCATACACCGACGGAGGTAGCGGATAAAGCGGGCTGAAAAGAATAGAGCTTGTCAGGCTCGTTCGACACTCCAAAGAAAACGCTCGAATACGCAAAAACATCAGAATAAATTTCTACATACGCACCTCGCTACTTACCGTGTGGTAGTATAATTTACAAGCATAAGCAATTTTATTCTTTATCGTCACATAATTAACTATTTTCGTCAAATTTTAGTTGATGTGAATTTTTATATGATAATTGATGAAATTTTACACCCAACCTCGTTGTTTTCTTGTAGTTTCTGTATCCAGCGACATTCCCGAACTTCTTATCTGACGAAGCCTGCAATCATTATTGACATAAGCATCACGAGGAAGCTCGAAGATGAGTGTTCGTAGCTCGGAATCAAAATTAGAAAGATGAGCAAACCTCTAGAAGTGGCAAACCACTGACGAAGAGAAGCAACAGCGTAAGAAATATCGGGCCGAAGATCGCGAGCCACTCTGCACCGTCAAAACCAGGAGTCGAACCCACGAAAATCCCCCACCACAGGAAGATCTAAGCACCCGAAATCGGTCAAGTTTGTATTTGTTAATCGAGATGTGTATGAACACGAATCACGAGGTTTACTTTGTTACCTCGCCGAAGTAATTCGGGTGACGAGTGTATCTCCAGAGTCCAATGTTGCACCACCTTCCTCGATTCTCCGACGAGTTCTTAAACGAAAGCTTCTGCTGGTCTGCGACGCACTCGATCAAGAAACCGATGGTCCACATGATCCAGCCAATGATGTCCGCGGCTTGAAGAGGCGGGTTTGAGCTACTAGCATTGACAATGGTGACGGGCAAGCTCACAGTCCAAACCCAAACGGCCTGTAAAATGTAAATGTTGGTCACAAGCTCGGTGACAAGCAAGCTTGACTTTGTCTGTGAGTCACGGACGCTACACTTGACTCAGCCTATCGGGATTGACTTTCAGTCAACACCCGAGGACAGGAATCAAACCTCACACTCTATATAAGTCTCATCGGTGAAGCGGTTGTAATCAACCCAGAAATAACAGAATCACAACGACTTAGAGAGAGAGCCAAACAGATTCTAGAGAGAGAGACTCTGGGAGAATCTTAGAGAGAGAAACCCGTGGAGTGCCAGGAAAGCTCTGAAGAATCACCGGAGAAGAAGGACGCGGTGGAACGCGACGGAGAATCACGACGGAGACGTACAGTGCTTCGAGCTTCTCAGAGGTGGTCATCGTGGCGTCATGGATCTTCTTCAAGGTTGGTGATTCGTTTCTATCTCCGTGGATCGGTTGAGAAACCCAAGGGAATCGTACGGGGATTGTACGTGGTGGGTTAACCGTGAAGAGAGAGTTTGTACAGTCGGGAATCGACCAAGACGGTGTCGCCGGAGGAGTGTGACGGAGTTAGCCGTGGGTCAGAGAGGTTCGCCGAAGAGAAACGACGGAGAAGAGACAGAGCAAGGGTCACGACGGGGAGTATCAAAGATTGAGTCTTGATCAGAATCAGAGAGTCATCGAACTTCAGAAGAGAAGAAGAAGCTGCGATCGACAAGGCGTGTTGAGCTCTTTACGATAAGGGGTATCGTTGTAGAAAGGGTGTATTTCTGGGGAAAGTACCCATCTTTGAGATTTTTTGTACAAACCTTGTGTGTTGTGTATAAATAAAGTAGATTCTTGTCCACTGTTATTAGTTTGTCATAATTCCGCAACTTTTGCCTTCTTCAAGAAGTGAATCTTGACCGGGTTGTTGGTGAAATCCCAACAAGTGGTATCAGAGCTAGGAACGTCGTCGAACCGTGGACGGGTTCGTCGAAGGATCAAGAACCGGATATCAAGATGTCAGGGGCAAAGTATGACATGGAAAAGTTCACTGGAAAGAATGACTTTGGTCTCTGGAAAATGAAGATGAGGGCGATGATGGTTCAACAGGGAGTGGATGTGGCTCTTCGCGACGAGAAGGATTTGCCGAAGTTCTCGTCCGATGAGAGGAAAGAGGAGATTTTCCAGAAGGCACATAGTGCTCTGATTTTGAGCCTCGATGATCGTGTCCTGAGGGAAATCACCGAGGAAACCACTGCCCGAGGGATTTGGCTTAAGCTCGATGAGTTGTATAACACGAGAAGTCTCAACAGCCGGCTTGTGCTCAAGAAGAGATTGTACTCGTTCAAGATGCCACCGGGGAAATCCTTTGAAGATCATTATGATGACTTCAAGAGGATCATCTTGGATCTCGAGAACTGCAAAGTCAAGATCGAGGGAGAAGACAAGGCATTGTTGTTGCTTGGTTCTCTCCCCGACGACTATGAAATCCTCTACGACATTCTGGTATTCGGAAAGGAAACCCTTACCGTCGGTCAGGTTACCGACGCGATAAAGGGTAAGCTTGAGAAGAACAAGTTCGTCAAGCCGGACCGAGGAGGAGAGAGTCTCTCGATGAACCGAGGAAGACCAGAGAAGAGGGATAAGGCGAAGTGGACGCCATCGGACAGATCAGTTTCGAGAACGAGGAGCTTCAAGTGTTATCATTGCGACAAGGAGGGGCACATGAAGAGAAACTGCCCAGAACTAAACGCCAATAGACCCTTTGATAAGAACCGGAAATCAGAGGCGGCATGCTCGACGCAGTACACATTGGAAGTGGATATGCCCGAGGTGCTAAACGTCTCGACGGGAGTTGTGCCAACAGCATGGATCCTGGATTCAGGAACCTCTTTGCACATGAGTGGAGTGAGAAGGTGGTTCGAAGAGTTTCAGGAAGACGATGGGGGGAAGTCAGTCTCCACGGGCACCGAAGAGTGTTGTTCGGTAGGTGGAGTTGGCACCATCAAGTTGAAACTCGAAGATGGGTCATCGAGGACCCTGAACCAGGTTAGATTCGTACCCAACCTTAAGCGAAATTTCATCTCACTTGGAATGCTTGAGGATTTGGGGTATGAATGGAAAACAGTGAAGAGTGGCTTGGAAGTTACGATGGGCGGAAAGCTATTTCTCAGCGCTTATCGGAAGAATGGGATTTATATCCTATGAGGAGCTACGGCCGATAAGAAGGGTTTTTCGTTCGAGGTGGAGCAACCCGAAGAGGCTTATCGAGAAAGCTCATCGCGAGGATGGATTCCCGATAAGATGCCAAAACTGATGAAGGAAGTTCCGATGACTGGAATTCCCGATGAGGTGTCGAGAATCCCCGATGAGGTTTTTCGACAATGTGGTCCAGCGATGAGAAGTGCCCGAAGAGGTAGGTCCGATGAGCTTACCCGAACATAAGTTCACGACAAGGTCTCGCGACGAGACTTCAAAAATAAGGCACTCGAGCAAGCTGCTCGAATAGGGACCACGAAGAGGGCTGTTCGGAAACCCGACGAGAAGAACCAAAGGAGCCGCGACGAGAAGCGTCGCGATGACTTCCTCGAAGAAGAGGAACAGCGAGCATCGGCAAGGCAAGCTAAAAGCGATGACGAGAAAGACGATGAGCTAGCCCAGAATAAGGAAGAGCGAGGAGATAGCACAGCGACGAGGAGTTCCGCTGGTGATGAATCTTCGACAAGCACTCTCAACACAGAGGATTGGCGAGAAGCCATGAAGAAGCTCTCCAGGATTATCGAGGAAACCTTGGCTATGGAGCGAAGAGGAATGAAGACAAGGTATCTTCAAGAAGAGGGCCAGGATACTTCATCGCAGCACAAAGAGAAGACCTCGACGGGAAAAGAGGTGCGTTTTGTGGCTGAAATTGAAGTGGCTAAGGAAGGCTTTCGGAGCAAAGCTATCATCGAAGATTTCGATGAGGAAGAAGACCTGTTCGGGGTTTGTGGTCTCAAACTCGAACAGGAAGGCGATGGTGGAGGTTGCCCGAGCTTCTAAGCTCGGGGTGACAAGGCTGATGAAGAGTTAGCGTCAGAGACTCAAGGTGGAGATTGTTGGTCACAAGCTCGGTGACAAGCAAGCTTGACTTTGTCTGTGAGTCACGGACGCTACACTTGACTCAGCCTATCGGGATTGACTTTCAGTCAACACCCGAGGACAGGAATCAAACCTCACACTCTATATAAGTCTCATCGGTGAAGCGGTTATAATCAACCCAGAAATAACAGAATCACAACGACTTAGAGAGAGAGCCAAACAGATTCTAGAGAGAGAGACTCTGAGAGAATCTTAGAGAGAGAAACCCGTGGAGTGCCAGGAAAGCTCTGAAGAATCACCGGAGAAGAAGGACGCGGTGGAACGCGACGGAGAATCACGACGGAGACGAAGGCGACGTACAGTGCTTCGAGCTTCTCAGAGGTGGTCATCGTGGCGTCATGGATCTTCTTCAAGGTTGGTGATTCGTTTCTATCTCCGTGGATCGGTTGAGAAACCCAAGGGAATCGTACGGGGATTGTACGTGGTGGGTTAACCGTGAAGAGAGAGTTTGTACAGTCGGGAATCGACCAAGACGGTGTCGCCGGAGGAGTGTGACGGAGTTAGCCGTGGGTCAGAGAGGTTCGCCGAAGAGAAACGACGGAGAAGAGACAGAGCAAGGGTCACGACGGGGAGTATCAAAGATTGAGTCTTGATCAGAATCAGAGAGTCATCGAACTTCAGAAGAGAAGAAGAAGCTGCGATCGACAAGGCGTGTTGAGCTCTTTACGATAAGGGGTATCGTTGTAGAAAGGGTGTATTTCTGGGGAAAGTACCCATCTTTGAGATTTTTTGTACAAACCTTGTGTGTTGTGTATAAATAAAGTAGATTCTTGTCCACTGTTATTAGTTTGTCATAATTCCGCAACTTTTGACTTCTTCAAGAAGTGAATCTTGACCGGGTTGTTGGTGAAATCCCAACAGTAAAACAGTTAGATAATACGTTACTCACAAATAGAATTGAAGAAAATAGAGATAAATATTTGTCCAGTTAATGGTACTTCTATATCTTTCCGGAAAACGGAATTTTTCATTCAAAAAAGGGATAATTGCGGAAAAAAATATTCGATCATCGTACAACAATGCAATTCCATATAATAAATTTCTTTAATTTCCATACAGAAATAAGCAATTTTTTTTTTCTTCTCATCTTCCTTCTGCTAAAACATATTCTCTTAAAAAAGTTATGGTGATCAGATACCTGAAATATCCAGAAAACTGCCAATCTCCGCAAATTTCCGCGCATCTCGTCGAAACGCCTGTCTTCTCCCCACTGTAAGATCCTGCTCAAGCATTCAGAGCAACGAAACCGCCAAGGAAGCGCAATGGAGACATTGCTCTTTGTTTTTTACTTGATTTTTCGGAATGCGTATGAATTTCACACTGCAAATTACCTTAGGAGTAGAAACAATCCCAGACGAAGACCCCATATTATCACAAGTGAACTCAATACAGCCTAAAAAGAAAGAGATCAAAATTAAACCACCACATAATCAATATCTTTAAGAACACGAAAAAAAACGTGCGGTAATCCAAGAACAATGTCATTCAGAAATTCGGGACTAACCGAACTTAATGTAAGAAATTCGAGGCGTGTTTAAAAAGAGGTTTATCAGACAAGATGATCCATGGACAACATGGTCATTTGGCGAACAAACTTTGGTCATGTTCATGAAGTCATTCTATGCCTTGGGAATATTGCTATTCATTACTCGTTGAATTCCCGTTACATAACACAATAACACTCTTACAAAACTAACATTTTATTTATTTTTGGGTTAATGACAATTGTTTGGTCAAAAACCCCTCGTGTACCCAAAGTTTAAAAACGGTAGGAAAAGTACCCAAAGTCGCATTTGGGAAATTGACCACTTCATTCTCGTAACGCAGTTAACTTACCCGTCAACTCTGGCCACGTGGACAAACGTGGGTTGCTGACATAACAATTTTTTGCTACGTGGACAAGCCCAATTACGGGTTTAATTCGTTTTTTTATCGTAAACGAGGCTGATGTGGGCTCATCCACGTGGCAAAAACTTGTTATGTCAGCAACCCACGTTTGTCCACGTGGCCAGTGTTAACATGTAAGTTAACTGCGCTACTAGAATGGAGTGATCAACGCCCTAAATGTGACTTTGGGTACTTTTGCCACCACTTTTAAACTTTGGGTACACAAGAGGTTCTTTGATCAAACTTTGGGTATTTTCGCCGTCATTAACCCTTTATTTTTTCATTTATTTCCTTGAAGACTGAAGTGATGTTGTCCTGTGTGAAAGAACTATTTCAAAAGGAAGAAGCAATACCTGTCTAAAATGCCATGTGCCATTGATAACCAGGGTCAATATAGCGAGTATGACAAAGTTTGTGCTTCCTAATCAGAAATAACAATATTTAATGACACAGTATTCCATTTTTGAAAAAAGACAACAAAGATAGCTCTTTCACTCATGCATATTTGCGGCAAAACTATCTATAAGTTAGGTAGAAATTGATCGTACCGCCACTTTACCTAACTTATAAATATTTTTGCCGCAAATATCAATATCTCTCTGATAGAGCTCTTGAACCCAAGATTCAACCCAGAATCATGAAATCAATCATAATACACAAATGAAAGTGGTATAGAGAGAGGTGATTTAAGGACCTGCAAAGTCAGTGACTTTGTCAATCTTGAAAAGAGCAGTGATTATGAAGAACAAGAACTGATATCCCACCTTCACAAACACACATACAAACCCCAATTTAAATAAATAAATAATAAAAAAAAAGAGGATAAAAATGGAGAGTTGGTTGGAAGAGAGAAGAGATGTACAGTGACAATGGCGGTTAGGCCCAGCAAGTGCTCGTCGATCACAGTCCCCATGAGAATGGTGAAGAAGAAGATGATCCTCTCTCTCTCTCTCTATTTATTTTCTTCAAGTAATTATTAACTCATCTCTACATTATTCAATATCTGTAATTCAAGCAAAGAAAAGAATACAAATTTGTGGTCACAATTAAAACACACCTTACCTTTTTTTTTCTTCTTTAGCTAAGGCTGAAAATTCCAAGCATATGGTATGGGCCACCGTGAATACATATATATATGTTATGTATATATATTGGTAACGAGTGTATTGGAATTATCGTGGATGATTTTGTTGTAGGAGCCAAAATTCAAGGGATTGACTGACCCATCTCGTTTGAGCTGGTCATACTTTGAGTCTGAAAGATCTTATTATTAATATTACTTCTTGAGTTTCAAGATGTTTTACATTTTAAGTTTTAACTAAGGGTGAAACTCGGCCGGGAACCGGGATTTTCATTCTTCCCGTCCCATTTCGGGATTATTCGGGTTTTTCAAAATCTGCCCCCATCCCGTCCTAGAAACTGAAACTGGAACTGGACGGGCTCGATTTTATGTTTTGAATTAACATTAACGTAAACTAGAAACATAGATGGTCCAATAAATTTATCCTTACTTTGCAAACATAATCCCATGCATAAGCATAAACAATTTAGTGTAAAACATTGTCTAAAAAAATGTAGTCCAATTAAAGAGAGAGAGGGAGCCGGCTGAAAATGAAACCTAATATGAAATTGAAACTTAACATCTATTTATATTGAATGAAAAAAAATGTATATATACATATATAGCAAACAATTCCATAATCGAGACAAAATTTGAGTTTTTCTTTTTCTTTTTTTTTTCTTTTAACTCGGTTCTAGTTCCTGAATTTAAAATCGGGAATTAGGATGCCCTGATTCCCAATATTCTATGAAAATAACCCTATTTTTCGCTATATAAAATGGGGTATTGGGATGTCCCGGTTCCCGATATTCTAAGAAAACATATTTGGTTGTGTTTTCTAAAAAAAACATGTCTGAAAACATATTTGATTATTTTATTTAGAAAACAAATATAGAATTATGTTTTTTTAGCTTTGGAATTTGCATAGAAAACAGAATACAAATAAAATATGTTTTCTATTTTTCTCTCCTAATATAATTATTTCAATATATTTTTATTTTATTTTTTTACTCAAAATTTTAAAATTCTATAACTATTTCTACGAAATTCGCATGAACTCAGAATTTATACCGTTGGAAAGCTTACGCTGAGAAGAATCCAATGATAAGTAGGAAGCAATAGTTTTGACGTAATTTTTAAAAATATTATTTTTTATTTATTTTAATACACTTGAACAAAAAATATAACCAAATCGTAATTTGTTTTTTCTTTGAATTTGGGACGGCACCGGGACAAAAGAGGGAACTAGGGTCAAAATTTAACCCCTAATTTTAAAGGATCAGTTTAAAGAGGTTTTAATATTTTTTGTTAAATATTTAAATGATAATTGTAATATACAAAATTTTTATCAAAAAAAAAAAATTATATATATTTTTTATGATGTTATAAAATTATAGCATATTTTTTTTTGTAGCTTATTTGTTAAATTTTAAAAATATGAGGGCCACATTGTAAATATTTATTTTACTACTTTGTATGTAAATATATAAAGTGTTATCAATCATTGAGTATTTTTAAGCCGTTAGTTGTATTACTTTGTACCTAAGGTTATTTTGATTTTACCTTATGATTATATATATATATATATATACAGGGCCGGCCCTAGGGCAAGGCGAGCAAGGCGGCGGCCTAGGGCCCCCGACTCCGAGGGGCCCCAGATCAGCGACCGCCAGAAGTTCAGGAAAAAAAAAAAGCGATTGAAGAATGTTTAGGTTGCTCTGTAACTTTCTTCCAACGACGAAGAAGACTAACAAAGAAGATAGACTCTTAAAGAATAATAATAAAGTATAAATGATGGGGCCCACATAATTATTATTATTTTTCTTTCTTATTTACTTTTAATTTTTATCATGATAATGTGTACGTTTGCTGATTCGTTTCAACTTTCAAAATCAAGTGGGACCCACTTTCATATTTATTTTTAAATTTTATTTAGTTTCTAACACATTAATTATTAAAGCTTCGAAAAATATTTTAAATTGTACATTTTGTCATACATATTCACTACTTAAAATTATTTTCGTTATTTAAAGTTTATTATTTTTATATAGAATAAGCATGAGCATTTATGTATACTAAATATATATGTATGACTTTTTTATAAAATTACGTCGTACCGAGATTTCAAATCTCATTGTTGTATCGAGTCGCGTAGTCTCTGAAGGGTACAATGTATTGAAACGGGAGGTCTCGAAATGGTACATTGTATCGAGCTGCGTCGTCTTTAAATGATATAATATGTATTGGCCTTCGACTGTATCGAGATGTGATATCTCTGAATGATACGTTGTAAGTTGTGTCGCGCGGGTACGTACGTTGGGCCCAAGATGATATTTTCTGAGAAAGTTATAAGACGGTATAGCATGGCATCGCATTACATGCATTGCATAAACTATTTTTGTGAGTAATAAAAAGATTTTACGTACTGAGCGTTAGTTCACTCATATAGTTGTGTTGCAGAATCAGGTGAAAATCGATAACTTGCGGAGAAAGCGGAATCAGCGGTGCGGTATATACGAGTGCATACGGTGGATAAAACGATCTTGTGTTTTTCCGCAAATTTATTTTTATGAATATAAAATCAAAGAGCTCCGAAAATTTATTTTCAAACGGAGCTTAGTCCCGAATACTTGTTGTACAAAGTTTATATATTTTATAACGAGAAAATATTTACTAATATTTAAATATTTTATTTCTTATGTATACTTTTTTGAAAAGTAACGGGGCTGAGAAAGCGGGGAGTTACAATAATATTAGGGATTATAAAAAAAGGGAGAACCCGGAGAAGTATTGTCAAATTATGAAAAACGGATAGTATATTTTTAGATAATATAAAAATACTTTCTTAAGATAATCTTGATAGGGCGACTACAATGATACTTTTGCCAACAGGAATTCACCAATGCGATGAGAGCAAATCCTTAGGGAACAAAAATCCATAAACAAAGCATAAAAAGTCACAACGGCTACTTAGCCCTAGGCGGCTAATATAAAGATTAGAAAAATTCTAAACCTTATTTATTATAAGGAAACCTAAAATGCTCTTAATATCTTAAAATATAAATATCATATTTTAAATACTAATAATTTAATTAATTATAAAATATATGTATCGAAATCATCTTCCAAAATGTCCGAGAAATTTTTTATATGGTTAGGAAATTAGACTTTTTATAGCTTATTGAATAAGAAAAAAAATCAGTCAAAATAAGATCCTTAACATTTGAACTCAATAAGCTAGATGAGGCGCAGCACAATTTCAAGATCTTTTGATACAATTTATTGTGAAATCACATTTTGAGTTTAAATAAAAAATGTTTTCAAGGACTTAAATGCCTGAGTAAGTTAGGTTGTGTTTGCTTATATTAAGATTAAGACGTCTGAATCTGAATGCACATCTGAATAATAAGATGTTGCATTTGAGTCTGAATGACTAATAATTAAGATGGTTTAATTTTTAAGATCTGAACGAATGTAGTTTTTTATTGAGTTTAAATTGTATTATATAATTATTATTTTTTTATTATAAAACTATAACTTACCGGTTCACCATAACGGTTGTACATAAATTACCGGTTCACCACTATTACAACACTACTTTCAGCAAATAAAAATGAAATATTAGCAGCATAATACCAAAGTTATTTGAAAAGCGAACATTGAATACTCATATTTGTTTTAGCCGGACAAATACTAATTCTTTGAAATTATAAAGAAGACAAGTACCTTTATTATTTCTTTTGGTACCCGTCTTATATACAATTTTAAAACATTAATATTTTGTCCGACTAAAACAAAGAATGAGTATTTAATATTGATTTTTCAAACACTATTGGTATTAACGCCGTGAATATCCCTACATAAATTGTCTCCTAATTGTACGAGTGTGCATGAGCACCATGGCCCGTGATTCAATGGGCGGTGGGTGCACGAGTAAGTTAACATCATAACAACGGATGTGCACGGGCACTGTGTGGCCTGCCATTCAATGGCCAATGAGCGCCCGCACACGTGTACTAAATGAAGAAAAATAAAACTTTGGGGATGGGGTTGTCCGTCCTTAAAATTTGGACAAACGGGTTTTGTCTGCCTAGAAACAACCCACGCCCACTGCAGTCGCGGGCTGCCCGCGCCCAACAAAAGAGCACGGCGGGCAGGCCCATTTATGACATATGTCCGTCTATATATTCAATGTAAGACCATCAAAATTCAGTAAGGAAATTGCTTTACTTATGATGGTGCCTAGAAACGTCAAAATTCATGGAAAAACACATACAAAAGACTTCTTACGATGGTGCAATGGAGACCCTCTCAATCTCTACAATGTATTCAAGAGTGGCAGAAGGAGGGATTAGGGCATCAGAGCCAAGATCAGCACCACCCTCTCCGAAGCCCAAGCTTGGAGGGACGATGACCCTCCTCTTCCCACCAGCCTTCATGGACATGAGCACATACTCTATGCCCTCACACACCCCTTTGCTGTAGGGCCTGGACCCCACCACTAGGGCCAAGGGCCTCTGCTCCTTCCCAAAGGTGTCCACAAACACTTCACCACT
The DNA here is from genome assembly GCA_954871525.1 of Parietaria judaica. Lineage (NCBI taxonomy): Eukaryota > Viridiplantae > Streptophyta > Magnoliopsida > Rosales > Urticaceae > Parietaria > Parietaria judaica. The sequence goes on from OX940867.1 coordinate 4,517,941, forward strand.
CTCCTCCACTTTGCCCACAAGATCAATCACCACCAAGTCCCCTGCCCTTGGAGTGGCCCCACCTCCCACTTTGAGCTCATAGTACCTGCACTTTCCATGGCCAAACATTTATCTTACATGATCACCTACACTAGTGTGATTTCTATGTTGATTTGGCCTGATTTTTGGTGTGGATTCAGCCTTTTGATTACCAAGTATTAAAAAAATTGACGATATTTTTATTTACTAATGTATTAAAAATATTTTAAAATTAATAGCAAAAATATTCTCGACTTAAAAAATTCCTAAATATTTTTTGAAATGTTTTTATTTCTTTTCAGATTAGAAAAATCATTAAATTTCCTACTCATTAAAAGGTCAAATCCACACTTTAATCATAAAGGAGAGGTAATTTCCGATTATTCTGGAATGGAAGGCCAATTCGCGTTTTGGATCATAAAGGTCAAAGGATGGGTCATTTATGCTTATTTTAGAACGGAGGGTCAAATCCGCACTTAAATCATTAAGAAGGGGGCATTTCTACTTATTTTAAAAACTTAATTATTTTTTTTCCTCATTATTAGGGCCAAATCCGCAAATCGAAGGTCCAATCCCCCTATTTCTATAACGGGCAGAACAAATCCGCACATCCCCCGTAAAAGAGAAACCGGTAACACCAATGCCTTAATGAATTTTGTGGGTCGTCCGTTATCAGTAAAACTAGAGTTGCAACAAATCTCTTACAGATTTCTGTTCAAGATAAGCTAAGAGACACAATCAAGCGTTACTAGGAGTTTTTTTAATCAATGTTTCGTTTTCTTTGAGTGAGCAAGTAGCGAAAGTACCTTATTCCATTTGGCAACACAACCTCTTCTTCTTTCTCAACATCCCTGCCATTCAAATACCTCTCATCAGTCATCAGTCATCACCAACACCATAACCACAATCGATATACCGCTTATTTTGGTATACCCGCGATAAACCGCTTTTGGAAAGAGTGCGGGTAAAAACTGTTTTATATATATATTTTTTTTAATTATCTTTCGGATTTGAAATTTGATCGTTAATTAAGAAAACTCAAAATCACATTATTCCTTACGTAATCCGTCTAAGTTTTTGAATTACAAAAACTCCATCGATTTACTTTGTATATCTATAAAACCAAATAGGCACAACGGGTAATGGTTTTTTCTAAAACCTTACAACTACCTAATCGATATACCCGTCCTGCCTGACTTTCGGGGCGGTTTGTGGAAGACGGTTTCTAAAACATACCCGTCCTGACCGACATTGTATCCAATCAACAGAGAAGCCGCTCACCTCGTGTTGGCCTCCTGCTGGGACACCTCCAAGCGCGTCTTGATCTGCTCGGAGACCACCCCGAACGCAAGGAACCCGGCCCAAGCCAGCCCCGCCCCGAGCCCGAACCTCCTCGTCAACGTCGAGGCTACCCAATCCGTGGATTCGGCTTTCGTGCTCTTAGAACTCGCAGGCTTTTGCTTTGGTTCAGCTATGGGCAATGGCTGCTGCCCGGAGGTAGAGCTCAGCGGCTGCTGCGGCGGCGGCGTGGAAGGAGGCGGAGGCTGTGGCGAGGAGGAGAGTTGGTGAGTTCTGGTAAGTGGGTGGGAGAGAAATGGCGCGGAAGGAGAGCTGAAGAAGGAAGCCATGGAAGAGTTTGAAGAAGCTCTGCTTGGCCAATGAGTGAGAGCAGGGTTTTGTCGTGGGTTCAGAGCGGGCCTACCTTATCATTGCGTGCGATCGATCATAGTTTGAGAATGGCGGGTCTTTTAATAGCCAGAGAGATTTTTTTTATTTTTTCGCATTTTGTGCTTACTGAAAGAAAGAATGGGCCGAAAAACCTTAACTTGAGATTTGGTTTCGTTCCTTACCCTTGTTATATCCAGTAATTTTTTTTTATATTTATTTTTGAAAAATTGCTCCAAAGATCCAAATAGAAACGTTTGATTAGCAAAATAGTCAACGTTTACTTTATCTTTCTAAAATAGTCAATATGTATGAGGTGACATTTTAATATTAGCTTTTTTTTCCTATTATACCCTTTTAATCATCTTTCTTTGTACGATTAAAATTCTAACGAATTAACGGTTAATATACCAAAAATATGCGTTTAAAAACTGCTCCATGGAATATCTCGATTTAATTTTCTAAAATTAAATAGGAAATATCCTTAATTTTAGCCACGTATAAAATTTGTAACTACTTTGATATTAATATTGATATTTTTTTAAATAATAAACGTAATATTTATATTTTTTAAATATTAAACGTGATAAAATAGTTAATTAACGGTTAATATACCAAAAATATGCGTTTAAAAGATTTCTCCATGAATCGTGGAATATCTCGATTTTAATTTTCAAAAATTAAATAGGAAATATCCTTAATTTTAGCCACATATAAAATTTGTAACTACTTTGATATTAATATTCATATTATGTTTTTAATATTAAACGTGATAATAACTATTAGCATGAAAAATATTTTGTAAATTATAACCAATTAACGGTTAATATTATGAATTCTAAACGTGATAGTGCCCAACTATACTAGCTATTAACATGGAAAGTATTTTAATAAATACATAATATTTATAAAATTCGAATGATAATGAAAATACAGTTGTATTATAATACATTTAATTTGATTAACACGTTAAATATCAATACAGCTGTATTATAATACATTTAAATACATATTAACGTTGTTATTTATGGACGCATACTAACGTTGTTAATGTAAAACTAATTAACGGTTAATATACCAAAATATGCGATTAAAAAATTGCTCCATGAATCGTGAAATATCTCTATTTAATTTTCAAAAATTAAATAGGATATATCCTTAACTTTAGCCATGTATAAAATTTGTAACTACTTTGATATTAAAATTCATATTTTTTTTAAAAATATTAAACGTGATAATGCCTATTAACATGGAAAATATTTTGTAAATAAATACATCATCTTTAGAAAATATGTTTGATAATTTAAATCCAGCTGTATTACTAGTTTATATAAGTCTTTAGAAAATACTTTTGATAATTTAAATCTTTAGAAACCGGTAATACAGCTGGATTTAAATAATCAAATGTATTTTCTTAAGATTATGTATTTATTTACAAAATATTTTACATGTTATAACTATATGTATATGTATTAACTGTTAATATTAAAATTCGAATTTATTAGCGGAAAGGTATTTCGTTAATTATAATTGGATATTAAAATCAAAATGTATAAATGTGATAATTAAGGGTATATAAGACACTTTATAGTCATTAACATGGTTAATTGGCTATGCTTAAATATAAACAAAAAGTTGGCTATTTAGCAAATATCAACTTTCTATTTGGCTATCACGTTATAATGCCCTTTATTTTTTGTCCTAAGAAATACAAATTGCGAGTTCTCATTTATTTTTTACCTAGTATTTTACGAAATTACTAATTTGCCCTTTGGTGGTTGAACGGTTTATTTATTACATTTTCTTTTAGGTTTTTTTTTAAACATCTTCTCACTTCTTCTCCGTGATTACTTCACTTCGACGCTTTCTATTCCCAAGATCCTCTCTTCCGACTCCGAACATTTTTCTCTTCTCAATCGTACTCCTCGTTCTTCTGTTTTGTTCATTCTGGTTCGAGAACGACTTCGAGCAACGAGGCTTTCTTCTCTTTGCTTTCCCGGCGAAGGACGATCCTTTCAGCGACGAGTTTCTCCGATCATCGTCTTCATCCTCCCCAAAGCCACGTATATGGAGGTAAATGTTTATTCTTTGAGAAACCTATGCTTTGTGAACTGTATTGACTCGTAATGATGTTAGAGTTTACTTATTTTACATGCAATATACTATACTGTGTGGTTTACGAAGAAGAATGAGTGTAGGGTTGGTTCTGTACAGCAATGTCGCTATCTATTTACACTTCTTGTCTATTATCGCTAGCAGTTGGCCGTTGCTCTCTGTATATTCATTACCTCTATGTTTTATTATCAATGCCGATAGTTACCTGTTTACACTCCGTTGTCTATTACCGCTATCAGTTTGTCTTTGCTCCCTATAAACTGCATTACCGCTAAGTATTTTAGAAACTAATCTAGTTTTTATTTATTTCTTGTCCGAAATAGCTAAGTAATGTCCTCCGGACGTCCGAGATATACGAATGTGATGCCATCTTCGACGAAGAAAACTTCAGGAGGATCACGAATATCATCAAAACAGAACTGACGGAGGATGAGATTGCGTGGTACCGGAGGATACAGTTTAGGCCTCTATTGGATGTCCCAATTCACTATCAGTTCTCTGCCCAACTGTTTTGGACATTGTTATCAAGAATCAGTAAGCAGCAAGTTCCCTTCGAGATGTGGATGTTAGTCAACAATGTTCCCTTACGATACGGTATGAAGGAGTTTGCCATCACTGAGCTGAATTGCGAGGAAAATGGTTGCACTTGGCCTGCCCAAAGCCCCCAACGTGTTCCGTTAAGAGAAAGGTTGTGGCCAAATGCAGTTGGTTGGGTGACAGTTAGAATACTGGAGGAACGCTTTGAGAACAGTCATCTTGATCCGACCGTTAGAAGTGATGATAAGAGAAGGTTGGTGTGCCTGTGCTTCGTCTTCGGAGTGCTATTAGCCCAGAGTTCTTATGGTCAAACGGAAGTGCTCGATATTTTCTTGTTAAGGGTGGTGGACCTTGACTCCTTCGTAAGATATCCTTGGGGTCGACTGTCATTCATGCAATCGCTACGTCCGCTCCGGACTAAAGCACATTATTCACTGCAATTTAACATCCCTGAAAATGAGCAGGAAAGATGGCAGAATCAGGTGGCGCCACCGAGAATGAACTTTTGGTGGTTCATCCACCCACTACTGGTATATGTATAAGTTTTTAGTTATATATTTACCATGGCCGTCTTACATATCAATCTAACATGTTAAATTCATGCAGATTTTGGCGTATGAGTGTTTGCCGGACGTGGCATAGGTTTCAGCGGACCTTCGAGAGCCAGAGGTTGTACCTCGTATGTGCAAGTGGACAACCCGGCCAGTCGAGGATATTCATCTTTACCGCCAGAGTATTCGCAATGCTCTTTAACGTGGAAGGAACCCAGGGGTTAGTTAGTTGCTCTATTATAAATATAATTATATCAATTACTTTTTTTTTTATAACATTACTCTCCTAATTACAGGCACAATTGAGTTTGCTTCGTCCCACGGCGGTGGAGACCACGTTGCCTTATGTAATATCTATCCTACCGTTCGATCTCGGTCATTCCCCACCTTACCACATGCTCGTGGAATCATTGGAACGTGGTTCACGGATCGTCCAGCGACCGAGGAGCCCGCAACAACCAGCTCCACCGCCACCGGAGTTTGAAGAGGAGAATGACCACGAGACGGTAGTAGTGGAGAGTGACGTGGAGATGCAAGTGGAGATTGAGAATTCAAGATAATCGGACCCAGAGAGTGACTCGGGAGGTGGCGGTGGGCCTGTAGGTGAGTCAGACAGTGCGTCTGGAGGTGAAGTTCATTGAACTAGACATGATCGGAAGGTCCCCTTTCACCATGTTCGACCGTTTTATAGCTGAAGCATGGTACCAATACGTGGCGGAAATCTTCAACGTTAGAATACTTACTACTTAGAAGCTAGAACTATTTTTTGTATCCTCTATAATATTTTGACTATATTTTTTTAATATTTTGGACGAGTGTGTTGTAACTATGCTTTATTATGTTGGATGATATTATAAATGTTATCCACGCTAGTAACTAAATTCATTTTCAGATATTATCACCGCTAGTAAAAAGATATGGTCGTTGTGCTACAGCTATCTCCAGAATTATCCTATTGCTTCATCTTAGAGTAGGAATAGGTTTAGCGGTATAGATAAAAATATTATACACTGTAAATAATATATAAAATTGTATAAATTACAAATATTATGCTCGATATCAATCTCTATATTCACTAAATGTTATAACTAGATTCATTTTCAGATATTATCACCGCTAGTAAAAAGATATAGCCGTTGTGCTACCGCTATCAATATTCAGTGTAAATTAAATATAGTTGTATACATATAAAATAGGGTAAACTGCGGCTAATGTACCCAATGTTTGTTTTTATGCGGATTATGTACCCAATGTTTATTTTCGACGGCTAATGTACCCAAACTTTATTCCGTTAGATTATTTCGTGTTTTCCGTCACTTGACCGTCAGCGAATGATATGTACACTTTTCGTATTTTTGACATAACTTACTCAGTTTTTGTCCAAATTTTATGCACAACCTACGGTTGGAAATATAAGAGATAGATCTACAACTCTGGTGTTTTAAGTTTTGTAAAAAAAAAATTATTATTCCAAAATTCAATTACAACGTAAAACTGGACATTAGTTTAATACAAAATTTTTGTTTCGAGAAACTTTAATATACTTACTGACTTTTTATGATGAAATGTTAAACTACAAAGTTATAGATAAATCTTTTATCTTTCTAACAGTAGTTTATTTATAAATTTTAGACAAAAAAAGAGCGAGTTATGCCAAAAATATGAAAGATGCGATGTGTAAAAAAGATTTCGTATTTTTGGTATAGCTTACTCATTTTTTGTCCAAAATTTATAAATAAACTACCGTTGAAAAGATAAAATATTTAGCTACAACATTTTAGTTTTACGTTTTATCAGAAAAAATCATTATGCATATTAAAATTTTCTCGAAACAAATATTTTGTATTAAACTAATGTTCAGTTTTACGTTGTAATTAAAATTTCGTATTTTTTTAAAACTTTTTTTTACAAAACTTAAAACACAAAAGTTGTAGATCTATCTCTTATATTTTCAACCGTAGGTCGTTCATAAAATTTGGACAAAAAATGAGCGAGTTATATGAAAAATACAAAAAGTGTACATATCACTCGTTGACGGTCAAGTGACGAAAAACACGAAAAAATATAACGGAATAAAGTTTGGGTACATTAGCCGTCGAAAATAAACATTGGGTACATTAGCCGCAGAAAAACAAATATTGGGTACAATAGCCGCAGTGTTATGTACACTTTTTTCCGTTAGATTTTTTCGTGTTTTCCGTCACTTGACCGTCAACGAGTGATATGCGGACTTTTCGTATTTTTGACATAACTGACTCAGTTTTTGTCAAAATTTTATGCACGACCTACGGTTGGAAATATAAGAGATAGATCTACAACTTTGGTGTTTTAAGTTTTGTAAAAAACCTTATTTTGCCAAGTTGGGAATTTTGCATCAGTTTGTTAAATGCACGTTTATTATTTCTTTCTAACGACTAACCTTGTTTGCTCTCTGGTGTCGTTTTATAGCTTCTTATTTGCTTATTAAATGTACATGTCATTTTTGAGCTTTAGGTCGTTTTTAGCTTGGATTTGCTATGAGCTATTTAGTCGTTTTTATGAGGCTTCATATAAAGCTCCAACGGCGATTATCCGAGCTGAGAATTGATCCCGATGATTGGCATATATACTGATCATCTTTCTTTGTAGTCATTCATTCAATCAATAAAGAAATATATTTTTCTCTCTCTCTTTGAAGCTTCTTCCTCCGATCGAAACTCTGTTTCTTGAAAACTTTTCGAGATATAATCGCTGGAAAAGAATGTTACTTTTCAACCAAACTTTTCGAGTGCAATAAAGAGATAATCGAGGGACTTCTTGATAAATATTCAAAAAATAAAGTTGTGTAATAAATTCTCAAACAACAGCATAAGTTCCAAAAGTTGAAAAATTTGCATTTTAAAAGAATTTTTTTAGTGGATCTTGAGAGATTTGAAGTTTTAAGGTTGTATATCTATGAATCTTTTAGATTTTTCATAATTTTCTTCACGACTTTTAGTAATTCCTTAGAAATGTATTAGGTTGAATCAAAGTTAAAGTTAGAGTTTTTGATTTTGATGATATGTTGTTGATGAAATTGATTTTTTTGATGTTGGTGGTGGAATTTAGATGAAATAATATTGTTTGTGTGATTTTTTTGAATTTTTTGCAGATTTGGGTGATAAGTATCGATAAGTTCGATAACGGCAAACGATAACTTTTATAGGTTTTCCATCGATAAATCCATCGACAAACGATTAGTCCGTCGATATTAGTAAACGATTTATCGGCCAAAACAAAATTTAGTACCTTGAGTGACACATCACATGTTTTGGAGAGTAAATATCTCCCCTTGAAAAGACATGTCGCATTGCAAGAGCTGTGAGATAACGTTGGAGAAACAACGTGTGTAGGAACAATAGCGGATTTAGTATGTAATTAAACACTCCCCCCAAAAAAAAAAATTGTATAATAATTTCTTAATTTCATTTTTAGAGTAAAATCATATAAATAGTAACTCTCTGATAATTTTTATTGTAATTTTAGTATAGTCCCCTCAAATTAATTTTTTTTAAAAATAAATATAGCCCCCTAATACGTAATTACGCCACTTCAACGGAAGTCGGAAGACACGACTCCTTAACATGGAATGACAAAATGAGCCATTTGAGCAAATAGCATACGCATACTCTCGTGTCATATGTAGGTATTTCCTCGACTTTCTGGTTAATCAAATGCGGAAAACCAATAAAAATACTACATCGCTAATCGGTGAATCAAATAACAACAATTTCACTTCTTGTAAGCATGTTTTGAGTGTTTTTTTCTTAAACGAGTGTTCGGATCCTTCTCTATCTTTTGTTACTTGTTAGGATAAATATCACAAATAATGTTGACTACTCAATACTCAATAGAATGTAAAAAACACTTGAGACAATGCTATTATTAGTAACGTTTAATTTGAGTATTTCATTGTATTAATGTTAGTGTTTAAAATATTATTAGCAAAGTTAAATTTGAGTATTTCATTGTATTAATGTCCGTGGTCGTCGGAAAAGAAGATCGAAGCAGTGTGAAGATTCAACCATGCTACAAAAAACGCGAGAAACAAAAGTTCGTATTTTTAATATATGTCCTTAAATTGAAATTCAAATTCATGCATGCAATAATTCAATCAAGTTGTTATTTATTCACGTGAACTTGAAGTGAAATGCGTTAAAAAGTGTTAAATTATCGTTATTTTTTTCTTTCTAATCCACCGTATAAATTACGTACATAATTTTTAATTAGAAAACTACCAATTCGTACCAATTAGCAGATGAAATGTACAAATTTAAGGAGAAAACTCATAATAATAAAAAAATCAAATAAAAAACTTAGATAATATCACATACTTACGAGATAATGTCACCTATGAGAATGATCAACGCATTGAGGATATTTCAGTAATTGCATCCTTTTTCCCATTCATTCCTACAAATTGGTAGCAATACATGGACACCAAAAATTCAATCATATCTCCTTGCAACAATTATAATTGAATTTCCATTTTTCCATTCCTTTTCTTTTCTTTACAAAGGAAGAACAGTCTCGACAATGACTGCCCTGTAAAAATACAATGAGAGAAAGGAAACGTAGAAAAAAGAATCCCAATCCCAAATTCGAGCGTAAGTTGTCTCGTGATCTTCGAATCATTTTCCTGTTCCAAACAATCTATAAACGGCAGAAGAGAAGCTATTATGTTCAGCGAGATCAGAGACATTTGATCTTCCCTATCTGCAGATTCTTCTACAACTCGGATTGTTGAGCCCTCGACGAAGAACCGGGTCTTGGAGCTTGAGAGCTCGTTACGGGCCTCTGCAACGGTTTCAGAGCAGCCATGATCTCCATAAACGAGGGTCTCAGCTTTGGGTCTCTACAATTTTAATTAAATTAACTGTGAGGTTTACTGATGAGAGCTGGTAACGAGAACAAGAGGTAAACAGCCAAACGGAATCTCCTAAGCAATGATTATTGGGTAATTTATTGCAATCAACAAAATTGACAAAGGCACGGTCCTTCGAGTTATTTTTTTATAAATTTATTTCCTTCATGAATATACCAACTTAAATAAGATTTTTATGAAACTATGGAAAAAAAAAATCGATTATTATGATAAGGGTCAAAACAAAAAACCCAATTTTATTGGCGAAGATCCAATTCATAGAATATGTTAATATCTAAGAATAGGTGGATTAATAGATAGGTCCTATCCTAATTGGCTTTGATGTTTTTTTTTTTTTTTAAGGAATAATTGGCTTTGATGTTGTTAGGTGATTATTAATTATTATGGTATTTATTCTATGCTTTATTATATATAGTTTTTGGTAGAGTAGATAAGTAGAAGAATATATTGATTAGGTTACATTCATTGGATATTTTAAATTATGCAATCAGATCAGCCTAAAATAATGGAATTACTTAGTTACATTATTCTGATAGAACCTGTATCAGAAAAAGAAAAGAAAAAACGGAGAACACTTTAGTGATAAACGTAATCCCGGTCCTTGGGAAGACTCCCCCAATTAGGCGCCTAAATATCGTATAAGAAGCACTACTCTCATATATGTAGGATTATGGCAGCTTAACCTAATCCTAAATTAGGATTAGAAACCCTCATCTCATATTTATTGTAAAATACCTCTAATACCCTTAAAAGTATATAAAGACAATTAAGAACACAATTTAAAATCGCAAATTACATATTTGCTGTTATCAGTCTCCTCTTTTTCGGCTTTTAGACATTTTGAATATTATACTTTTAAAGCAATAAGGTACGAGAACTCACGTTTGCCAGCACTGTCTGATGATGTCAGCAACTGACGGATCCAAACTATCGGGGATTTCAAGGCGACGGTGTTGGAATCCAACAGCGCCGACGACTTGCATGGGATTCATTCCTCCCCACGGTTGCTGCATTGTCGAGAGTTCCCACAGTATCACCCCAAAGCTAAACACGTCACACCTGCATATTCAACCACATTTTAAATAATTTGTCTGTCTTATAAACCCATATTTCGTATTCAATTATTAGCTCATATTTAATAGTAAACAGAGGCATACTTCTCATCAGAAGGTTCATTTCGTAGTACTTCAGGAGCCATCCATTCCGCCTAAAGGAGAACGCCACAACTTCGAGTCAATAAAAATTGGTACTAATAGGGTTTCATTTTCACAAGGTGATAAGAACCGATAACGAAAACGAAACAAACTGATACAGGCCCTCTTGGGTCCATAAAATATATTAGTCCATCAACTTGCTATATAATTATTCAATTATTGCATTAAGGGTTTGATTTAGAAACCCTTCTTGAGAGCAAGAGGGAATCGAAACTCGCAAGGAAGGGTTTCAAAGATTGGAGTTCATGCCTAAGGGAAAGATTCCGAGCTCCGCGGCAAGATGACAATCCGAGAGTCGTAACAAAAACACAAACACGTAAGCCAACGGTATTCACCAAAGAGATGAATAGCAGATACTTTATTCAATCAACATTATACCAAAGGACTGATCCAGCAAGACACTGCAAGCGCTCTCCGAAACGACGTCTTGAGTCATCAAACCGACAAAACAGAACATCTAACAGCACAATAATTTCAAATAACCCACTAAAATACTTAAAACATTAAATAATATAATAATCTAATTACTACTACTATAAGGGTCTAACATAAAGCCTCGATCTTTGCATATCAAGCTAGTATTTCTATTTTCTTCCCGTATAGAGACCCCACTGAACCATTATTTATACAGACGAACAAACGACTGAATCATATAATCTACAAAAAAAATCATTGGCACCACACAAATAAAAAAATCCGTAAATAATCTACTGTTCAACAATAAACAACTGCAAGCTTAATAACTTAAGGGAATTAATCGTTGGGACATATACATAACAAATATATATATATATATATGTGTGTGTTATGTATATACAAATTGCTAACACATTTGTCTGAAAAGGTAAAGATTTTATTATCTATGCTAGTAGCATGACTCTTCTAAATGAATCACCCGAAGTAGATATAACAGAGAAACAGCACTTTATTGATAAACATAACCCGGATGTCTAATTTGAGAGTCAGACAGGGAAACCTCTCCCATTGATGATCAATAGTAAATGATATAAAAAATGACCGTGAAACCTAGAATAGGCACCTATAGGATTAGAAACCCGAATCTCATAGTTATTATAAGAGACCCAAATAACCCTAATGACTTGAGCCAAAAATAGAAATGATTGATTAGAAACTATTTCCAAATTATCGGGTCTTACACAAGCATAAACTAAAATTCGCCAAATATACTGCCAATGTTTACAATAAATCGATGAAGGAGAAACAAATTTGAAGAATGCCTTACCGTCCCTGCTGTGGACCTTGAAGAAAGGAATGTGCTGTGTTTCATTTTGGATAGTCCAAAATCACAAACCTAAGGGAAGAAATTTAAATGTCGCAAATTTAGCCATAAACACTTATGTTTATCCACTAGTCAGGTCAAAGAAAAAAAGAAATTACCTTTACGACCCAATTCTTGTCCACAAGAAGATTCGGGGACTTCAAGTCTCGGTGTACGATAACGGGCGTGCAATTATGCAAATAGTTCATTCCCCGGGCCTGAAGAGTTGATCACATGGAAGAAAACCGATCTCAGCATATCTACCGCAATGAGGAAGCTTTCTTAAATTTAATAGAGACAGGAGGATAAGATAAAGTCAACAAAAAACATACAGCATCAAGAGCCATTCTCAAACGCCGCCTTTCATCTAATTGATTGTTGGGCCGATGAAGTAACCGATATAAACTACCTCTGCGAAAACAAAATAAATATATCGTCACAAAAGGCCCAAATTTCAAAATAAGTTCAAATAAAGGTATAAATTTAAAACAAATTGAAACCATTAAGATGTAAGACAATCTCAAATTAACAGGTATGGAAGTTATAATTGTAAACCACAATCGAACCTATGAAAGCTCTGGTGTATATATTCCTCTTAATTTCAACTCTAGTAAAGTAGTTATAATAATGATAATATTTTTCCCTTTCTTTTTTCGAGATCCGGATTAAGTTCCATATTATAAAGACGAAATGATCTTTCAGTATCTCAATATAAATTATAGGGAACAAACCTGGGAAGAAATTCGGTAACAATTGAAAGATTTGGAGGCCGAGTCACCGCTCCCATGAAGAGGACAACATTCGGATGCCTTACTCTTTTCATAATAAGAACCTTGTAATATGGAAAAATAGAAAATAAGATTTGAGTATTCTTTTTCATTTGTAATATAAATATTATCTAACTTAACAATCAAAGTGAAGTAATACATGATAATTGTTAGACCTTCGCTGCACACGTATCGGACGAGAAATGGCAGTTTTGTCGTTTATTTTATCATATCTATATACGTCTTTTCGGTTATTTTATGGCTATAAAGGCGTTTATAGATTTTACCAATAAGTGGTGATTAGGGTGTTTTAATCACCATTTAGGCGCCTATCCCTAGGTGGCGATGGCACATTCATTTTGTCTTCTATCAATGACATACAAGGTTTAAATATACTTAATCGCGAGGCGGGGCGTTTTCTCACCGCCTCAAAAGGCGTAAGCCTCGAGGCGCAACGAGGCGTAAGCCTCGATTATAAATATAAAATAATATATGTCATAAAATAAATAAAAAAACTGCACATAATTTCAATAATTATAACAAACACCACATATTTATACATAAAAACCATAAAATCACTAATTATAAAATCACTAATTATAAGTCTTAAAATCATAAAAGATAAAATTTTAGAGTTTTTATGTGATATAAGGAAATAGAAAAGAAAAAATAATAGGAGATTTTTAGTTTGTTTTTCTTTAAAATGTAAAAGTTCCAAATTGATGGCTTTTAATTATTTTATTGGGCTTTAATTTATTCTATTTTGATTTTTTACCATTTTAAAGCCCACTACCCTTTATTCAAACCCTAATTCCACTTCACTTGTCTCCCTCTTCCTCACCAGCCGACTTCTCTCTCTCTTCTTCTTCTTCTCTCTCTCTCATCCAGCAGCCACGCACAGCCTCGTCCAGCCGAGGCGCAGCCCTCTCCCAGTCGCCAGAAGCCCAAATGCAGTAAAAAAAAAAGCCCAAAACAGGTTAAAAATAGCCAAAATTTCGACCACCAGCGAGGCGCTCGCCTTGCGCCTTGCCTCGCGCCTCGAGGCAGAGGCGCACACCTCAGTCGCCTCCCTCAGAAAAAGGCGTACGCCTCTTTCATTTGCGCCTAGAGGCGCGCTTCGGAGGCGAAAAACCACCGCCCCGCCTAGAGGCGCGCCTCTAGGCGTACGCCCCAAACGCCCTTTTAAACCATGATGACATATACGGATTGAAGGGTCTACCTCTTTCAGGAATTCTGCTAGTGCTTCACCCGAAATGTCTTGGTCCAGAAACCTCTTCACCGCAACTTCCTACAAGCCCATATCGGAAAAAACAATTGATTGTGAAGTTAGTAAAACCTCACATTCTGACACCAGGATCATGAGAGGACCAGATACATTTTATCTCTTTGAATTTATTAATTCCGGAGTTCGAAATTATTACACTACTGTAAGGACTTACATATAAAAAGAGGAAAATAGCATGAAACTGGGTAGTTTTCGGAATAAAAATATGAACAAACCAACTTCAAGTAGATGCGAAAACCGAAAGATCCTACTACTTTGTTTAGAAGAGCTTCAAATCAGCATCATTTCTCACCAATTTATAGTGACAATTTTCAAAAATACATAATAGTCAACTTATAAATATTTTATAGGCATATACAATAAGTATTGAGCAGAGAATTAATTAGCCATCATTATGCGAATCATTTCTCAGTAAAATCTTCACTTTTTTCCATTTTAAGCGTCGCATAGTCAACTTACTACAGAAACAGAAGAACAAAATGGGCAAAACTTACAGTCCCGTGCCACTCTCCGCGATAGACCTCACCATAAGATCCTGTACCAACAGCGACAAACAAAAGAGAAAAATCAAACTTTAGGAGATCAGATCAACAACGAAACAAATTAATCAAACGATAGCATAAAGAACGGGCCAATACCGAGTCCAATACGCTCACCCAAGGTGATATCGTCCCACGGAATCTCACACTCTGCAACATCTTCAATTGAATCTGATTTTGTGCTCTCATTACCAACTGACTTATCCGAGATTCTATCGCCTTCAGAATTCATTCCCACAGGCTCGTAACCACCGCTATCCGTGTCTCCATCGCTTCTCATGCCCTGCTCATATTGCTTAGTCACGGCCGCCGTAGTGGCCACCACCGCAGCCGCTGTAGCCGTGGCAGCAGCCGCCACCGGAAGTTCGAGATTCGAATCAATGTTTGACTTTGCAGCTGCAACCACCATTGACGAGGCGACAACCGCTGCCGCAGCAGCAGCCGCTGCGGCGACCGGGACGTTTTTTGCGTATTTCGCCGGAGTAATTTCCGACTGAGCTGAGATAAGATGCTCGGATTGACTTGATTTGTTATGCACCCGGTGGTTAGGCAGAGGCGGAAGAAAGCAAGACGAGGCAGCGATAGCTTGGCCTTTGTTTTCTTGGCTTCCACTACCTTCTCTGCTTTCATCGGTTTTTACATCTAATTGCTCGGGATAAACTTCGGTGAACAAGTCAGGGGGAGCGTGGACCCCGCTCTCGAGCAAAACGTCGTGGAGTTTCTGAGCCAATCGTGGGTTTTCCTTGGCAGCGTCGATCATGTATTTCGAAACGTCTTTCACTTTCTTCTTCCGAACGGCGGGAGAGCTAACTCCTTCCGTCCAAGAGGGAGACCTTGCATGGGTGTAGCCGTAACTTGCCTTGCCGGGAGATTCCCACCCAAGTTCCTTCTCTGCATTCAACGGCTTCTTCAAATCATCTGAAAGCGCCTTTGATTGCTTCACGTGAGCATGTAATTCTTCTTTGTCATCAGAAAGAGGGTTTCCTAATCTGGATCTCTTTTCCAACAAACCGACATCCGAATTATCATCAAAAGAAGATCCAACCCAACTGCTAGAAGAGGCTGCACGAGACGAGTCGACGTCTCTAGACAACGGGCTCGGAGAGAAGAACGGTTCATCGAACTCAGGATGTGATCCAACCGTGTCGCCGGGAATCAGTGTACCCGGGTCCGACATTAGATCAACTATGTATTCCCTGAATTCAGATCATACACATGTTAAGAAACAAGTTACAAATTCTGTCACTTGAATTGTGAGATGATTTAACATTAATATACTACTCTAAATCTCAAATTATGCTATTGTATTAATTTTATTTACTACGATAGAACTATTAATTACATAATTTTAGGAACTAAATAGTGTATAAAATGTGAATATATAAAAGGAAAACGCCTTACTGGAATCGGATCAGAAAATTCCCACACATTCAAAATAGTGAAATAAAATTAAAAAACCAGCTTCAGTTAGACCTACCTTCCATCATTCATCTTCACAAAGTTCATTGCAACCTCACTGGAACCGGTATATTGCTGCCCCTTCACTAACCGGCATGGAATATTGACGCAATCAGCCAAAACCTAGAATTAAAAAATAAAATAAAAAATGTTTTTTCACCGGTTAAGAAATCCCGATGACGAAATGGTTGGAACTTCCATTCAACTCTAGATTGCTATGGTTTGAGCTCCAATGGCCTTTCTATGTGCGCAATCGGTCCCTCATAACAGAAAATCGCAACTATATCCATGTAAAATCTTGAGTGCATTTGGCCACTTTATTTGTTATATAAGTTTATCAAGAATAAGATATCATTATCTTAGTTTATACACATTATAAAAAATTTATTTCTGATTCTTATTATTAATTAAATTAACTTATTAAATAACGATTAATCATGATAAAATAATATCATGCAATTATGCTGTTATAATAATATATTAATAAGTTATTTAATAAAAAAAACATATTTATAAAAACAACCGTATATTATTATTTTTACATTAATTATAACTATTTTTACCCCAATTAATTCATATATGTTAGTTTTTAACCGAATTAAACAAAAACAGGGGTCCGATGAACTATAGCTTAAATTACAAAAGTGATGGGTGCAATTTTCTGATTTAAATTATTACTGTGCCAAAAACTCCGAAATAAAAATTGGCCAATAGTACCTTAAACAGCAATGCTCGGTGACGAGCCAATCCAAATGTTAGAGACCCGAGAGGAAGAACCATGCTTCCAATGGTTGCTTTCAAATTTGAAGTGAGGCTTCGCCATTCCCTCAACATGGCTTCGGGATTCCCCACCGGCCCTCCCATATAGTTAGCCACCAATACCGCAATGCTTTGTACCAAATCGCTGTTCACAAAACCGAATGAGTCCGACCTCGCCTTCACAGCCAACTCGAGTGCTATTTGCTCGAGTTTCAGCAAATTGGCATCGGCTGCCTTATTCACCAAAACCGCTTCCCATGTGACACTCTCTGACACAGGCGTTCCTTGCAGATCGATAAGCGAAGGCATTCTCTCCGAGGTTGACACGGTCAAGATTCCGTACAGATCGTAGAATCCATCTATAATCTTGTCGTCGTAGCCAAGAACGTTGTAATTCTGTGAAGCAGGCATAAATCTACGATATGAGACACGTTAGAACAGAATAAATTTAAGAAGAAATTGAGAAAAGAGCTGTAAGTGCAAGAATACATTTTCGAGATAGAAATTATCTCCCCGATAGCATAATGTATGAATCCCGGTATAACTAACGTATACGAGCTCGACAATTATAGATAAATGAACATAAATCAAATTACTAAATACCATACGCTCACGGTATTTAGAAGGGAAAGTACCATATGAAGACAACAGAAAGGAAAAATAAATAAACTAAAAATAGAAACTATGCCAACAGAAGAAACCACACACTGAATTTGAAAGGAAATCAGTAAGAACACATACCTAACTAAGTCAGAACGGACATAATTTCTCTCGTAGATACGGAAAGCATTAAAAAACAAAAATGCACACTCAAATCGAATCCGGTAATTGCTGTGAACTCCAACACCCTCTTATACAATTAACGCATATTTCTCAACACGTGCCTTCGGAAAACGGACAAACTGAACAGCTAAAGGGGTTTGAAATCTCCATCGTTTCGTTATAAAACCGGAACAAAATCATTTCCAAGCCAACAATACGCAAAATTCACTCCGTATATTGTGACTCTCTGAAGCTGATAACGACTCTCAACAACACCAACATACTATAAGTAATTCCCAGCCATTTTGTGGGACCCTTCTTCCATCTTTGATCACAGGCCATTAGAGTGGAAAGGTGAAGGTTAAGGCTCACATGAGGCATGAGAAAGATTTGGACACTTTCTCGGGTTTCTTTTCGCTTCCTTAGGCCGTGTTCAGGTTCTCAAACAAAGCTCACAAGAACATCCATCTTGTCAATACAATCATATGCAATTTCCCAAACAAGACATAGCTCGAATGATTTCGAATTCATCTCGGCTATTTATGGTAACCAAAACATGATTCCCCTTTTCATGTTCATGCCCATTTCAAGAACTAACCATTAGATGATCTAAAAACAAGACATAATCACAGAGACACCATGATCAAGAACTCGAGAAAAGCTCGAATTATCTTACCCAATAGCGGTAGGCGACGACCTCGGCCGGCGTGTTATCCGGCGCGCACGAGCCCAAGCTGATCTGCTTCACGGCCTCAATCTGAACCGCCTCAGGATCCTCCCTAGCGCTCAATTCCAAGGCCAACTGTATCTGGTACTCCTCTTCCACGTCGGGATCTCTCGAGTTGCTAGACCCCGAATTGCGATTCGAAACCTCCGGCAAATCGGGAGCGGTAACCGCGCCGGCTTCCGCGGGCTCGGCCCTCTCGCTCCTCGCGGCACTCGGGGTCAGCGACGAGACGGAGAGGTTCGAGCTGTGCCGATTCGCCACGGAAGTCAACCACCCCGAGAGCCCGGAGACCGCCTTGTTCGCCTCTGCGCCGCCCCCGTGGTGCGATCGCGCGTGGACAATCCTGTCGGGAGATGACCCAATCCCTTTGGAGGAAGTGGCTCCTTCCCCTCCTCCGACATCTTCGCTCTGGCTGTTACTATGAGACATGATGTGAAGCTTCTTGAGGAGATTCTTCATCGAACTGCTTCACCAACTGTATAACGGAGTAGTTGAATTCGTTCTAACAGAGTAGAAATCCGGCCACAAACACCTCCATTGTCGTGGGCCAAGCATGAATCAATTCACCTCAATCGCTGGATTCCCGAAAACCCCTTTTCATCAACCTTGAAGAGCGGAGAATCGCAACAAGTATGGGCAAAAATGGATCTCATTCATCAGCTTCCGCGAGGAGAGAGAGAGGGTTGAAAATAGAAAGGATATTCGCGACTGCGTCAGCTAGATAACATTAAATAAAGAAGCACAGAAGATAACAATAAAGAGAGAAAAAAGCAGGAAAGAGAGGGAGAGAGAAGAAGATCATCAACAAGTGGAATAGTTGGACCTCAGAGCTGACCCACTTCGCTTAGAGAGAGAGGGAAACACAAAGCAACGGGTTTTCTTCACTCTCTAGAACCGGGGGTTTTCGCGAGCTGGGTTCGGATCGAAGCACCAAAAAGCGACGATCTTGCTTGAGAATATTGAATGAACAAGTTGGATTTAGAAAGCAATATACTGTTTGGCACCATATTATCGGTATTTTTTTGCGACTACACGACAAAAACCCAGCTTATGTGCTATTAATATTAAGGACGAGAGTGGTTAAATTTAGTTTCGATAAATAAATAAACAAATTACTATTTTATTGTATGGGATGGGATTTGTCTATATGTATCGAAGTCGAAGTGATATATGTACACCGTTGTTTTAAAATAAATCAAGTTTACCAATAGTTCAATTTTACTAATTTATGGATAGAATAGAAAAAATTATTAATAGATTTTAATAATGATTTAAAAGCAAAAATAATTCATACGTTAACGAGCATTGACACAAATAGTCCATTAGTTGAAATTTCTTGTGTTATAATTTAGTGACACAAATAGTCCATTAGTTTTAAAAAAAAAAATAACACTTAGATAGTCTATGTGTTAAGATTTTATGACGCAAATAGTAAAAAATAAAAAAATAAACGAAAGTGTCACAAATGGTGTTTTATATTGTCTCAAGTTTCAAATTGTATTTTATATATACAATGAAGATATAAAAATGAAGTTATGGAATTTTGAAGTTTTTTAGTAGAACAAAAATATAATATAATAATTGGTATTATGCCTAAGTAAAAAGAAGAGGAAAGAAAAAGATGGAGATACCATTAAGTGAGTGGGTTAATGATGGTGAAAATACCTACAGTTTGGTCAAACAATTCATCGTGTACTCAAAGTCTAAAAGTGGTGAGAAAAGTACCCAAAGCACATTTGGGGCGTTGACCACTTCATTCTCCTAACGCAGTTAACTTACCCGTTAACTCTGGCCACGTGGACAAATGTGGGTTGCTGACATAGCAATTTTTTGCCACGTGAACGAGCCTACATCAGCCTCGTTTACGACAAAACAACGAATTAAACTCCTAATTTGGCTCGTCCACGTGGCAAAAAATATTCATGGCAGCAACCCACGTTTGTCCACGTGGCCATAGTTAACGAGTAAGTTAACTGCGTTATGAGAATGGAGTGGTCAACGCCCCAAATGTGACTTTGGGTACTTTGCCACCACTTTTAAACTTTAGGTACACGAGGAGTTCTTTAACCAAACTTTGAGTATTTTTGTCGTCATTAACCTAAGTTATTTTTTCGAAATAACCTATTAAGAGGAATTAAGATGTTGAAAAATATAATACATATAAACACTCTTTTTGGCAAAATGGTCCTTATTAATTTAAATGTATAAAAAAAGGATAAACATACGTTTTTGAGTTAAAGTTTAAAGATAACTTTTTAATTTTATACATTTTAAATATAATTAATATTGTGGTTAAAATTACATATTAAAAAATCTAACAATCATTCCTTTTAATATATAAATTGTTGATACAATATTAATATTCGTAAACGGTTAATACAATACTAATTATATGTTAATTAATAATGTATTAGTGCAATATTAATTACCTAAAATGTATAAAATTACGGAATTTCCTCAAACCTATATCTTCCCACGTCATTGGATTTCTCTTTTCATAAGTTTTCCAATGGTGAATTTTATAAGTCAATCGGAGTGTATAAACTTAAACTTGTAGAGTTTTGAATTTTTTTTATAGGAAAAATGTAAATTATATAAAAAAAATATAATAAAAAAACGAAGATGATACTTGGGTAGGCGTGCGATTTAAAAGGAAAAAAAAAGGTATTTTGGGGCAAATATTTTATAAATGGGTATAAGATGATTAAATGAAATTATGAATATTTTGTCGAAAAAGTTTGCATAATATATATATATATATATATATATATATTGTTAATTTTCTTGATATTTAATTTGAATAGCAAACTATTCTTAGGATAATAAATTTCTTGATTATGCTATTTGTTACTTAATTTGATTTGCAATAATGCTTCTGTAAAATTATTTATCGTATTTGTTGAGGTCGGATTTGTTAATCCCTTTATTACGGCATAAGTATTGTTGAGATCGGATCCGGCCGGACCCCACTTCACACAGAGAAGTCCTCCTTACGACGGAGTCGGCATAACCTAAAGTCGACGACGCCCAGAGTCGACGAAGCCCGAAGTCGACGACGCCCCGAGTCGACGACACCCGAAGTTGACGATGCCCAGAGTCGGCGACACCATTATCGACGACGCCTCGAGTCGACGACACCCGAAGTCGACGATGCCCAGAGTCGGCACACCATTAGTTGACGATGCCCAGAGTCGACGACCCCCGAAGTCGACGATGCCCAGAGTCGACGACACCCGAAGTCGACGATGCCCAGAGTCGACGACACCATTATCGACGACACCAAGACCCGACGGGAAGATTGGATAAGACTAACGAGACAATAAGTAGTGACTATCGACAACGACTGATGGGACAAGCATTTGATGCCTGAGGCTTTGATAGGATGGGCATTTAATGCTACCACCTCGGAGATAGCCCAACAGACTCGAAACACGCGAAAGGGGAATGACAAGACTTGACAAAGATGGCGCTGGGATTGAGGAAGCCAGGCACTCGAGAGCAGCGAAAGGCATGGGTTGAAAAGACCATTCGAAGATCAACGGCTGAGAAGCTAGGGCAAAAAGCCTATAAATACTAAAGAGAGAGCTCCATTGCTGGACGAGCTGCACAAGTTGCACAAGCTGCAAAAGCGGCACATTCAGCCAAGAGAAACCAAAGAGAAACCAGAGAGAAAGAAAGAAGGAAGAGAAATACTATCCACTTTGAACTACGTGATGACCTGATCCCAGGATACCGGGTACGTAGGCAGCCTCGCCGTATACGGCGGGGTGCGGCATCATATCCAAGAAAGCAAGAAAATGTGTTCATAAATCTGTAATCTCCATAGTTCATCAACAAAGAGAGTCCATAGACGTTTGACATCATTCTTCTTACAGTTCTTAGCTAACAAAGGGATTAAACCCGAACCCTTATCTTTAAACTCAAGGATACTTCCTCGTGACTGCTTGTTGGTGATATTTGCCCGCAACAGTTTGGCGCCCACCGAGGGGCTCTGTGTTTTTTCTTGATTCAGAGCTGAGAACTCGAAGAAGAAGATGACAAGCGATGCAGGAGTCACTACCGAGAATTCCGCACCAACGCCCGCAAAAAAGAGAAAGAACATTCAAGGGACGAACGGAGACACCGTGGAAGGACCCCAGAAGCAACTGGAGGAAGCTGTGGTGAGAGCCTCGCAAAGGAGGCAAGAAGATGGTCGCCAAGACCGGAGGAAAGAAAGTGGTCGACGAGACCAGAAGCACAAAGAAGGCCGACGAGGCCAGAAGCAAGAAGGCGGTCGACGAGACCGGAGGCAAGAAGATGGTCGACGAGACCGGAAGCTCAAAGTCGGTCGACGAGACCGGAGGAAAGAAGATGGTCGACGAGACCAGGAGCATGAAGATGGTCGACAAGACCAAGAGCATGAAGATAGTGGACAAGACCATGAGCAAAAAGAAGGTCGACGAGACCAAGAGCATGGAGATTGTCAATGAGATCAGAGGCGAGAGAGCCTACGGAGAGAGTGCCGAGATAAAAGAGGCGAAAGTCATTTGCCCAGATCGGACGCTCGAGGCGAAAGTTATGAACGACGGAAGTTCGGTCGCCGAAGATGATGGCTTCGTCAACGACCCCGCGACGCTCGACATGCGACGGATCATATCTCCGTCAATATTTCTCCTTTCAAGATCGGACGCTCAAGGCGAGAGTTATGGACGTTGGAAGTTCGGTCTCTAAAACTGATGACTTCGTCGACGCCTCCCCATCGTTCGTTGCTCCTCGGGTCATATCTTTCTTTATGCTTAATTTTATCTTATGTTTAATAATATTTCTTGAAGATTATTTCTCGAGCCTCGATTTGATAGGTTATTGGACACTCGACGGGGCCCTAAGCCTATCCTTGGCGGCCACCATAAGAACAAAAAATAAAGAGGCGCGATGCCCACAATCGACGGCGCAATGCCAATAAAAGAGGCGCGATGCCCACAATCAACGGCGCAATGCCGAGGCGCAATGCCCAAACGATCGAGGCGCAATGCCCAATAGGGCGTAATGCCATCGATCACAAGCGCGATGCCGAGGCGCAATGCCCAAACGATCGAGGCGCGATGCCCAATAGGGCGCAATGCCATCGATCACAGGCGCAATTCCAATAAAAGAGGCGCAATGCCCACAATCAACGGCGCAATGCCGAGGCGCAATGCCCAAACGATCGAGGCGCAATGCCCAATAGGGCATATTGCCATCGATCACAGGCACGATGCCTAAAAACTACCGGCGCAACGCCGAGGCACAATGCCATGAGGGATCCTGGAACTTAGCCGGAAGCCCCGGAAAGCCCAACGAAACCCACCAAAAATGCACCGGGGGACCCCAGGCCCAGCCTTGGCAGCGACCCTAAGCAAGTGAAAGTCGATCTGTCGCAAGTGCACCCGACGAGGGCCACTTAGTGATCTCTGATCACGACCAACGTACCATCGATAGGGGATGCCATATCGACAAGTACGGTCTCTTAAATAATTTTCGACGGCGCTAAGCCGAAAAGGGCGCGAAGCCTACAACCTTCCTCAGCAAAAGGGGGGGGGGGGAGGACATATATACATATATGCATCTAATACGAGCTCGGTCAAGCCGACCAGTTAGTCACACACTGGAATTAATTGATTTCGCAGGTCCAGATTCACCAGATGAGCTAACTCTCATCGTCGCGTTTCTGAAACAAGCGTCACTCGCCGCCTTGTTGACGCGTCGTTCGCCTATATCGGACGCTCGAGTAGAGAGTTATAGCCGTCGGAAGATTGATCGCCGAGATAGCCACTTCGTCAATGACTCCCCGTCGCTCGTCGCTCCTCGGCCCATATTTTCCTCGATGTCATTCGCCTATATCAGACGCTCGAGTCGAGAGTTATAGCCGTCGGAAGATTGACCGCCGAAGATGATGGCTTCGTCGACGACCCCCCGACGCTCGATGCTCCTCGGATCATATATTCCTCGGTGTTTGTCATTTCAGCATATTTTTAACTT
This sequence comes from Parietaria judaica, assembly GCA_954871525.1. Taxonomy (NCBI): domain Eukaryota; kingdom Viridiplantae; phylum Streptophyta; class Magnoliopsida; order Rosales; family Urticaceae; genus Parietaria; species Parietaria judaica. Next base: position 4,542,517 of record OX940867.1, read on the forward strand.
TTCTTAAAGTTTACTTCTCGAGCTTCGAATTGACAGGTCATCCGCCTATATCGGACGCTCGAGTTGAGAGTTATAGCCGTCGGAAGATTGACCGCCCGAAGATGGTCGCTTCGTCGATGCCTCACCGTCGCTCGATGCTTCTCGGCGTATATCTTCCTCGCTGTCTATTATTTCGGCATTATTTTTACCTTTTCTTAAAGCTTATTTTCCGAGCTTCGATTTGACAGGTCATTTATTTGCCTATATCGGACGCTCGAGGAGAGCGTTATGGACGTCAGAAGATTGATCACCGAAAATAGTCGCTTTTCGATGCATTCCTTTCGCTAGCCATCACCAAAGAGAGCCCGCCACCGAAGGCAGCCCGCGACCACCGAAGGATGCTCGACGCCAAGTGGAGATCATTAACGGAGACGCCACCACCGAAGGAAGCCCGACGCCAAACGGAGATCATTAACGGAGACGCCATCGCCGAAGGATGCTTGACGCCAAGTGGAGATCATTAACGGAGACGCCATCGCCGAAGGAATCCCGACGCCAAATGGAGATTATCAACGAAGACGCAATCACCAACGGAAGCTCATCATCATTTCGCCCAACGAAGCTCGTCGCCACCGCTTCGTCGACCTCGCCGTCGCCTCGTCGACTGAAGCTCGTCGCCGTCGCCTCGTCGACCGAAGCTCGTCGTCGTCGCCTCGTCGACCGAAGCTCGTCGCCACCGCTTCGTCGACCTCGCCGTTGCCTCGTCGACCGAAGCTCGTCGCCGCCGCTTCGTCGACCGAAGCTCGTCGCCACCGCTTCGTCGACCTCGCTGTCGCCTCGTCGACCGAAGCTCTTCGCCATCGCCTCGTCGACCGAAGTTCATCGTCATCATCGTCACCTCAGTAGCCGAAGACTATCAACGGAATTCGTATCTTATTTTACCAAGCATTTAAAAATACTTGACAAAATAGGGGGCTAACTGTTGAGGTCGGATTTGGTAATCCCTTTATTACGGCATAAGTATTGTTGAGATCGGATCCGGCCGGACCCCACTTCACACAGAGAAGTCCTCCTTACGACAGAGTCGGCATAGCCCAAAGTCAACGACGCCCAGAGTCGACGAAGCCCGAAGTTGACGACACCCCGAGTTGACGACACCCGAAGTCAACGATGCCTAGAGTCGACGACCCCCGAAGTCGACGATGCCCAGAGTCGGCAACACCATTAGTTGACGATGCCTAGAGTCGGCGACACCATTATCGACGACGCCCCGAGTCGACGACACCCGAAGTCGACGATGCCCAGAGTCGACGACCCCCGAAGTCGACGGTGCCCAGAGTCGACGACACCCGAAGTCAACGATGCCCAGAGTCGACGACACCATTATCGACGACACCAAGACCCGACGGGAAGATTGGATAAGACTAACGAGACAATAAGTAGTGACTATCGACAACGACTGATGGGACAAGCATTTGATGCCTGAGGCTTTGATAGGATGGGCATTTAATGCTACCACCTCGGAGATAGCCCAACAGACTCGAAACACGCGAAAGGGGAATGACAAGACTTGACAAAGATGGCGCTGGGATCGAGGAAGCCAGGCACTCGAGAGCAGCGAAAGGCATAGGTTGAAAAGACCATTCGAAGATCAACGGCTGAGAAGCTAGGGCAAAACGCCTATAAATACTAAAGAGAGAGCTCCATTGCTGGACGAGCTGCACAAGTTGCACAAGCTGCAAAAGCGGCACATTCGGCCAAGAGAAACTAAAGAGAAACCAGAGAGAAAGAAAGAAGGAAGAGAGAAGAAGAGAAATACTATCCACTTTGAACTACGTGATGACCTGATCCCGGGATACCGGGTACGTAGGCAGCCTCGCCGTATACGGCGGGGTGCGGCATCATATCCAAGAAAGCAAGAAAATGTGTTCATAAATCTGTAATCCCCATAGTTCATCAACAAAGAGAGTCCATAAACGTTTGACATCATTCTTCTTACAGTTCTTAGCTAACAAAGGGATTAAACCTGAACTCTTCTCTTTAAACTCGAGGATACTTCCTCGTGACTGCTTGTTGCCCGCAACAGTATTGTAAAAGATGCTATACGATACATTACCATATGGCTAATTGGCTATGCTATACCTATAAGAGTATAACTAGTTAACAATTTACGTTATATTTTTATTAAAATATAATTAACTATATAATAAATAGTTAATTAATAGATAGCGTGCGCGATAAGAAATGGCAAATAAAACCATTCAGTCTCGCATTCATTTTTTATTTTTTACAAGATATTTCATAAAACGACAGAGGTTAACTATATAATAATCGAATATTCGATACTATTCATCGAATATTCTCCAAATTTTAAACACATATATAATTTTTATGAATTTGTTCTTAACAATCAAATTATGGAAAATACTAATGTAACATGTGCTTTTTGCTAACTGAAAACATATTGTAAAAATGATAATTGTGATTTCAATGTAACTATAAATTATAGATATAATAGTAACAAGGCCGTTGCGGATGAGGAACCTACAGAACAAGTACAAGATTATTATTACATTTTGTTATGAATTTCGTTGATTAGGATGATTTGTGATAGAGATTTGATTAGTGTAACCGAAAGCCAGTAAATAAAACTAAAAAAAATAATATGTCTATTCATAAATTTAAAAAAACACGGTTAGAAAACAAGTTCGGTTATTTTACTTAGAAAGCATATTTAGAATCATGTATTATAGTTTTGAAATTTAAATAGAAACGGAAAACATATAAAATGTGTATTCTAGTTTATTTTAATTTATATCTTTTTCAGACATAACTATTTGAGTATATATTTTATTATTTTCTTTTACTTATATTTTAAGACTATGACTTTTTCTATGAATCTGCGATGGACTCATAATATAAACCTTGGATAGCTTATCCGAGAAGATTCCAATGATAGGCGAGAAACAATACCATTGATGTATTTTAAAAAAAAATATTATATATAAATTAAAATAATATAACAAAACCAAACATAATTTCATTTTTAATTTTTAAAAACAGTTGAAAAAAAAAATCCAAACAAAATTTTAAATTTGTCATATGAGTTTAAAAATAGAATACAAAAACAGAAATAAAAAAACAAAACAAAACTAACCGGCCCATATATTATATTCCAATTATATGAATGTTGATACTTTAAATAAATGTGAGTTGACCAATTATATTTATCAGATAGATATATTTAAAAAAAATCCTAAAATTTTAAAATAAATCAATTTTTACCTGTGGGCTACTCCAACTATATCAGCTAAATTTGAGCTAAAATCGCTAAACAAAAAAAAATTTACTAGTCATTTTTAAGTTAGTCACTCCAACTGACTTTTCTATCTTAGTTAACATAGATTATTTTAGCTAAACATAGGCAAGCTAAATAGTTAAGGAGAAAAATGAGAAAAATATATAGTCATGAGCTATAATAGTCACTAGTACAAATCCGGGTTTCAACCATGGTTTTTAACCATGGTAGAATCCAGCATGGTAGTAAGTTCTAACCACGGAATTATTTCCATGGTTGAGAATATGTTCCTAAAACGGAATTTTTCGTAGTTCGAACGCAAACACGCCGCGGCATTAAATCGAACAGGCCGCGGCTAGAAACGAATGAACAACGTAATTTTTCCGTAGTTGGTTTTGATGTCAGGGACATCAACACGCCGCGGCTTTATGGATTTACGCCACGACTTCGAACGCAAACACGCCGCGGCGTTAAATCAAACAGGCCGCAGCTAGAAACGAATGAACAACGTAATATTTCCGTAGTTGGTTTTGATGTCAGAGACATAAACACGCCGCGGCGTTGTGGATTTACGCCACGGCATGACCTAACCACGCTGCGGCATGTATTTACAAGCCGAGGCTTATTTTAGGCATTTCGTCACTTTCAAACGCCTCGGCATGACCAAAAATCGCCGCGGCGTGTTTTTCGAAATGTCTAAAATAAGTCTCGGCTTGTAAATACATGCCGCAGCGTGGTTAGGATGTATGCCGCGGCATTGTGTCATGAAAGCCGCGGCGTTATGCTATTGCCAACGACGGATTTAACCATCGTACGTATTATAAAGCCGCAACGTGTTGACATCAAGCCACGGCATAAACTGTATTCCGGAATGGTTTTTACTTGTTTTGGGCGACGATTTTTAAGCGTTGTTGAAAATGTGACTAAAAAAATATAAAAAACCGGGCGATTTTTTTAAAAAATTCGCCCGGTAGCTTTGTATCCTCTTTCTATTACTGATAGAACCTGTAATTAATAATTGATATTTTATTAAATAAGATATAAATTAATTTTTTTAATTAAAAGCATTAATACAAAATATTAATACACTAAAATATCGTCGGTTAAAGATTATATCATCGATACATACAAAACATATAATCCACCATACAAAATTCACCGTCCAAATATAAACAAACAAATCCAAAATATGTTCTAATCTTCATCGTCGTAGTTAGCAAACTTTGATAGCACATACATACCTAAATCTACATTCAATCCATCTATTTCGCTTACACTATAATTAAGTTTGCTATCAACAAAATTCATACCATTTCCCACAACGTCGTGCATCAACTTCATAACGTAGTATCCGCATTCATGATTTCCCGGTTGTTTCGGACATCCTTTTGAATTCATCGATTTTATCAACGATTGGGACATGAGGCCGGTGTCGTGATTAACCTTGAATATGTCTTCAATACTACAAAAGAAAAAATTAAAGAATTCAAATAACTTGAGTTAAAAAGATATCATCCATAAACATAAAAATGATTATGTTTTAGAATACTTACTCTTGAAAAAATTGCTCTAAGTGGTTATTTAAACCGCTTGAATTGGGGAGAGAATCAAACTTTGCTACGGTAGCCTTCCAAGGGTTAAAAATAAGAAGAATCCAATGGTGACGACTATTGTAAGGCATTAACCATCTTTTGCCATTCTTGCAATTTTGTATAAGTTTGTAGTAGCGATCAACATCAAGTTTTAATGCATTTTTCTTAGCATCTCCTAGTTTTGTGTTGAACCCGATGTCTTCATATGGCGGAAGAAAACCGTAAGTGTCCGGATTGCGAAGGTGATTTTCTAGCAAATAACTACAAATAAAAATAACAATAATTAATGTATAACAAATGAATCAATAATTCATATATTTAATAATTAAGAAATCGCAAATGAGAATGGAAACATACCTTTCACAAATCATTATCCATAGTACGGTCAAGTCATGAGAGAAGAGAAATTCACGTGTATCATCGAAATTCATCAACGGAGTGAAATCACACAAACTTTTATGAAGCTCAACTACTATTTTCTTTCCCTTTGCAAGCATATAGTCGTTTGCATACGACGCTAACGCTCTTAATCCGGGATGAACAAGGTTCAAGCTAATCTTTTGTGCCACTTCATTGTAATACGAACTTTTGGCTATATTTTTGAGCTTAGGTTTGGGAGCTTGATTACCTTTGGAGTTTAATTCTTCAATAAGGGACACTGGCCAAGGCACAAAGGTCCCCACTCATCAATGGTTTCGATCCAATGAACCGATACCGGGAGAGGAATAGGGTCTTTAGACATCGACACTTCTACTAACACCCGACGATGATCTCTATCCAACGGTATGTTGTGAATTTTGTCGCCAACCTCTCCATTTTTTAGGAACACCTTCCCGGTTGCGACGTGCTCAACGATTCCCTCCGAAAAAAGGAGACAATCAACACCATCATTAAATGAAATGGGCGTATTTGGAATAGACGACGCCGGATCAATCGCGGAAGTTCCGCCAATACCTACAATAGGTCCTTTTGAAACCAAAGGCGAGCTCTTTGCCTTTTTAGCGAGAATTTGAACGTTCGCATGCTCCGGTGAGGGAGCAATCGGTTGACTAGCGCGACTTTGCACATTAAAAGATTTGATATTCCCTTTATTCGGTCCTTTCGAAAGGAACCCTTTACGCTTAGCCTTTTTCGCGGGAATTTGACCTTCATCAAGTTGCACATCAACCGGCGCTACGGGAGTAAACGGTGGCCTTCCCGGACTTTGCACATCACAAGGCTCGTTACTCCCTAGACTCGGTCCTTTCGAAATAAAATCTTTGCCCTTAGCCTTTGTTGCGGGAGTACGATCGTCATCAAAATTCAATTCAATCGGTGCTAAAGGAGCAAGAGGTTGACTTACCGGACTATGCGCATCAAGTGGTTCATTACTACCTTGAAGATTTCTTGATGATGATCCTTGGATCATTTGTTCCACTTTAGCCTTCCATTCCTCGAAAGCCGCATCTCTCGCTTCCGACTTGACTTTCATTTCTTTAATTTCGGCTAGGAGACTTTGAACGAGGGAATTCGTTGAGTCTTTGGCTTGTTTGTAACATGCTCGCTTTGAGACGTATTTGGATTGTCCCCGAACTCGTCCGGGATGTTCTTTCTTCCCCAAAGCTCTTGTCAAAATATCGCCTTCCTCATCGTCGTCCACCACTTGAGTGGTACATTCAATCTAATAATAAAATGAATTATTACAAATATTTAAGTCAATAATATACAAATAACATCAAGATAATTTATATATAACTATATAACATAAACTCATTGCACTTACTATTTTAATCACAATAGGCTCTAGATTTGGATCCTTTAATGAACTATCCTCATTATGCCTTATTTTGATCCAAAGTTCCGAATTTGTCGCCCATACGCCATTTTGTTCATACTACGAAACAAAAGAAAATGTTATTCAATTATAGACAATAGATTAAATTTAAAATATAAAATTAAAACTCTTACTAGCATTTGATCAAGCTTCCGATATCCGTTTCGACCCGATCTAGAGGGGTACTCAACGAGAGCCCTATTAGCTTTGTTTTGATCCGAGACTTCTTTGAACTCATCACTTAATCGAATATTAACAAACTCCTTCCAATGTTCGTCCATGATGCTCATATAATACTTCTTAACAATATCCGGTCGCTCGACGATTCTTTTATCATTCAGATCTTTCTTGAATAGGGTAGAGAGATCATACCGGAAGTATCTTGCTGATTCCCCGGCACTAGATAAACACATACGCTTGTACTCGTCCGGAATAACAAATGCTTGTTGGATTTCATTCCATATCCGTTGTTTCACCTTTCTTAAACTCTTCATTCTCCAATCACATATAGTTATTGGAACAAATTCCCGAGCAAGAACACCAATCCAACTAGCTAAAAGATCACCATCTCTTCCATCCGGTTGTTTTTTCCCATCAAATCTCATAAGTATTTTTCCCCCCTTATGCTTTAAGATAGTGATTCTTTTCATGAGGTTCACTTTTCTTTTTCCTTCTCCTTTAAGTTTTCTTCTACATTTTGCTACTTCATCAACTTTATTAAGAACCGGAAACAATTAAAGTAGTAAATTATCAATTTTAAATACTAGATAGATTCAATGAATTACAAGACCTTAAACAAAATAACAATACTACTAACCGGGCGTAGTTCCTTCTTCATCGGATGATGACATTTCTTCTCGATCGGTTGATGGCCTAGTTACTTCTCGCTCCGACATATTGACGTAGTAGCTAGCTTTCCTAAATATATATTTGACTCGTTTCCAAAAATTCATAAACATCAAATAACTCAAGACAACAAATACATTTCATGGCAAACATTGATTAGGGATAGGATTCTAACCTTGTTAGAATCAATAACTCAGAGTTAGGGCACGGGGTAGGACTTAGCTTGTTGAAGGAACAAAATGAAGCATACCTCAACGGAGTTAGGGCACGGGAGTTAAGACACGGCAATGGCGTCGGCGGCGGAGCACGGCGATGGCGACATGATGGGAGAAAATAGAAGAGAGAAAAGAAGAAGAGAGGAAGAGAGGAAGAGAGAAGAGAGAAGAGAGAAGAGAAGGAGAAGGAGAAAAAGAAGGGAAAGAATAGAGCTGAAATGTGAGAGAGATGGAGGGAAATGAGGTTAAAATCGAATAAAAAATTTCAAAAATGGCTTTGGACGATGGAAAAACGTAACCGTTGTCTGAAAATCCCGATACATGCCGCGGCCTATTCTTCAGACGCCGCAGCGTAGTCCTACGTGGAAAAAAACACGCCACGGCGTGGTGTAAATAAGCCGCGGCACATTAAGGTTCGAAATAACACAAACTCTGTAAAATTTTGGGATGTAAATACGCCACGGCACGAAATCAAGGAGCCGAGGCTCGTATGTGTACGCCGTGGCATCTCTTAGATAGGCCGCGGTATAACCTTATACAACGCTAGTTTTTTTGGCTATATATGCCGCGGCTTTGTAACTATATGCCTCGGCCTTCCTGTCATGCCACGGCCTACCTTGAGTACGCCGCGGCAATATTTGACTTGCAGAATGCATGCTCTCTGTATAATTTATATGTAATATATGCCGCGGCACTACCGAAGCACGCCGAGGCTTCAGGTACTTATGCCAAGGCGTCGGTATACATAAGCCGCGGCTTCCCTTTGAATTTACCCATATACATTCTGCTCTATGCAACTCGCCGTGGCATTTTTATCCTGTATGAAACGCGCCGCGGTACGTATACTTCAGACGCCGCGGCGTAGTCCTACATGGAAAAAACATGCCATGGCGTGGCATCAACAAGCCGCGGCACGTTAAGGTTCGAAATAACACAGACTCTGTAAAATTTTGGGATGTAAATACGCCACGGCACGAAATCAAGAAGCCGAGGCTCGTATGCGTACGATGCGGCATTTCTTAGATAGGCCACGGCATAACCTGATACAACGCACACGTAAAATTTTGGTTCGGTTTCTGTGTAGATTTTTTGCCTATATATGCCGCGGCTTGGTAAACATACACCTCGGCCTTCCGATAATGCCACGGCCTATCTTGAGTAAGCCACGGCAAGATTTGGCTTGCAGAATGCATGCTCTCTGTAAAATTTGTATGCTATATATGCCGCGGCACGACCGAAGCACGCCGAGGCTTCATGTACTTATGCCAAGGCGTCGGCATACATAAGCCGCGGCTTTCCTTTGAATTTACCAATATATATTTTGCTCTATGCAACTAGCCGCGGCCTGTATATTACACGCCGCGGCATTTTTATCCCGTATGAAACGCGCCGCGGCACGTTATTCAAAGGCCGCGGATTTAACTGTAAAATGGGAATTTATATGTATTTGACAAACTTATTTATAAAAACAATTGTTCAATCAATTTCCAAACTGTAAAATTTTTAAAGATAACTAATTGAAAAACAATTGTTCAATCAATTTCCAATTAAATAAACATGATAACTAATTGTTCATACATGAAAAACAAGATCGAAATATAACATTATTACAATAAAATTATTATTCAATCAATTTCCAATACCGGGATATCTCGACGTAGCAAAAATGAAACATCATCATCATCATCATCATCATCATCATCAACATCAACGTCTTCAAACGATGGTAGCCCGTTGAAGAATGGTGTGATGGTAGTGATGTCTTCAACTTCTTCATTCGATTCTTCTACATTTCTCGCATTCACATGCACGACGAGAGATAATTCTTGATCGACCAGGTCCGAGACATAAAACACTTGAGATGCTTGGGATGCCAACATCAATGAATCATTGGCATAACTCATCCGTCTAAAGTCAACAACTGTAACTCCATCATTGTCAACTTTGACGTGGTTGTTGTCCACCCATTTGCACTTAAACAATCCAACTCGCAAACCATAATAATCAAGATCCCAAATATCTTATACATAGCCAAAATAGCTCATAAAAGCTTGTTTTGGATTCTTATCCTTGGCCGATGCAACATGGATTCCTTCCGCAAAGAATGTAACACCACTATTTTGTACGGGGTGTTTTTCGTCCCTTTCCCTTGTGTAAAACGTGTACCCGTTAACGTACCATGACGTGTACCTGGTAACTACTTGTGAAGGCCCGCCAGAGATCTTCAATAGTGTTTCATCTAAATTCTTTCTTCTTGCATAACAATATTCATCGATCCACTTTGCAAACGTACGGTTGTGCTCTTCTTTTAGCCATTTTTCGTTTTTTTATTTTTTCGGATAAGTAGACCTTAACTCATTCATATGCACATCGATAAAGGGTTCCACGACGTCTAAATTGTGCAACACATGGAGAACGACTTGCTCCTATTCTTTTCGGTTGACAGTTGAAGGATTTGCTGTGCATAAAAACATCAAAATAAATATTATATTCAACACGTAATATAAATATTAACATCGTATTTATTTATAAAAAAATTATAATAATTACCTATAGATAAGCCTTTGGATTCCGCTTTGGCTATTTTGGGAACACCAATTGGCAAAGTTCTAGGGAAATACTCTTCACAAAATTCAACCGACTCTTCTGCCATATATCCTTCGAGAATACTCCCTTCTGGTCGATTGTAATTCTTCACGTACCCTTTCAAGACTTTCATATACCGTTCAATTGGATACATCCACCGTAGAAATATAGGTCCACGTAACTTCACTTCGCGTACTAGGTGAACGGTTAAGTGAATCATGATGTCGAAAAATAAGGGTGGAAAGAACATCTCGAGCATACATAGGGTTTTTACCAAGTCCGCTTGTAACTCGTCAAGATCTTGAACCTTAATAGTTTTGGAGCAAATTTTGTTGAAAAATTCACATAACTTTGAAATTGCGAATCGAACTTCCTTTGGCAAAAACCCTCGCAATGCAAGAGGCGGTATTTGTTGAAGCAACATATGACAATCGTGAGTCTTCATTCCGATAAGTCTCAAATCCTTCATAGATACAAACCTCTTGTAGTTCGAAGAATGACCTTCTGGAACTTTTATCGCCGCAAGCCATCCACAAAGCTTCCTTCGCTCCGTTCTTGATAAAGTGTGGACAGCCGGTGGTAGTAATGTCTTATTTCCAGCCATTTTAGGATGCAAATCCGGTCTTATACCCAATTCAACGAGATCTTGTCGAGCATTTTTCCCGTCTTTTGTTTTATTTGGATTGTCAAGCAATGTACCAACAATCGCTTCACATACATTTTTTTCAATGTGCATAACGTCCAAACAATGTCGAACGTAATGCATCTTCCAATACGGGAGCTCGTAGAAGATTGATACTTTTTTGAACGGTTTATCTTCAAATTTCTTTTGCTTCCTCTTACCACTCGACGTTCTTTTTCCAAGCACTTCATAAGTCTCTTCACAAATCAATTTATAGACATCTTCACCGTTCAAAATTTTTGGAGGAGGTCGATGTTCTTGCTTCCCATTAAACTTTTTTTCTTTCTTTCTGTACGGGTGATCTATCGGTAAAAATCTCCTATGGTCGAGAAAAACTATTTTCTTCCCATGTTTCAACCGGATTGAAGATGTATTTTTTATGCAGACTGGACAACCAATAGAACATTTCACCGAGTAACCAGACAAGTTTCCGTACGCCGGGAAGTCGTTGATTGTCCACATTAACATTGCTTTCAACTTGAACACTTCGCGTCGGTAAGCATCGTTGATCTCAATTCATTCGTTCCACATCATCTTTAGATCATCGACCAAAGGTGCCAAGTAGACGTCGATGTCATTTCCTGGTTGGCTCGGTCTCGAAATTAAAAGAGTCAACATTAAGAACTTCCGCTTCATACACAAGTTCGGAGGAAGATTGTAGTTGCAAAGTATTACCGGCCAAACACTATAGCGACTACTCATGTTACCAAAATAATTCATCCCGTTTTATGCCAAACTGAGACGCAAATTCCTGGGATCTGAGCTGAATTCCGGATACCGAATTATCAAAACTTTTCCACTCTGAACCATCACAAGGGTGTCTTAAAATGCCATCATTACTCTAATTTTTTGAGTGCCAAACCATGTTCTCCGCGTGATTAATATTGTTAAACATGCGTTTGAGGCGGGTAAATGGGGGAATGTACCATAATACTTTCTGCGGAACCCCTTTGATACCGTCATGTGGCTCATTTCCTGTCTTCCACCTTGACTCATTGCACAGTGGACATTCACTTAATTCTGTATGCTCGTTCCTATACAATACGCAATCTTTTGGACATGCATGAAACTTTTCAAACTTTAAACCTAACAAGCCCAATGTCTTCTTTGCCGCAAATATTCCTGACGGAACTTTATAACCGGCCGGCAACGTTTCACGAAGGAGTTCCAACAATTGCGTAAAGCTAGAATTTGTCCAACTTCCTGCCGCCTTTAAATGGAATAATGATACCAAAAACCCTATTTTCGTTGTGTTACTCTCATCATACAAAGGCGCTTCGAAATCCCCCACCATCGACTCTAATGATTGCGGTCTTCCCACAAAATTATAGTCGATATCATCCATCAAATCACCAATGTCATCGGCTTCGTCTTTGTCTTCTTCTTCTTCAACTAAATCATTGACTCTTTTACCACGCATTTTTTCTCCATGAAAGTACCAATGATCATAGGAACTCATAATACCAATTGCTAACAAATTTGATTTGACTACTTTCATAGATTTCGAAACTAAATTTCCACATAAAAGACAAGGACACCTAATCAAATCTCCTTCTTCAAAGTTTAAACGCATAAAATCCATAAATTCTTGAACACCATGTCGGTAATCATCGCTCATTCTATTTTTCGTCATCCATTCCCTAGATGCCATATTGCAAATAAAGAATTTGAAGTTTAAATACCTTTTTCTTTCGTGACGAAGCACCGAGCCCAAATTCGAAATCGATGGAAAAGTCGCCTAAGGGAGAAAAAAATAGGGTTGTTGGAGTTATGGTGTAAATGGGTATGAAAACAAAATAATAATGGCAGATCTGCGACGAGTGCCGCGGCGTGATGTAAATTACGCCGCGGCATGTTGAATATCCACCATGGATAAATGTCGTCGTCGTCATAAAGCCGCGGCATACCTATATATGCCGCGGCATGACCTGATAAAATTTTAGAAACGCGCCGCGGCGTACCCCACTAACGCCACGACATGACCTGACAAAGATTAGTCGATCAAATTTGATCTGCCCTCGGGGAAGATTTTTCTCTGTTTACGCCGCGGCATGGGTACAGGAAGCCGAGGCTTTGTTCGCTCATGCCTTGGCATTTGTGACATAAAGCCGCAGCATATTGCTTTCATTTACAATTATACCCCCTGATTTTGACAAGAGCCGCGGCCTTCCATTTATACGCCGCGGCGTGTACTCGCTGACGTAAAAACGACTATATTTTTACTAGCTACTAGGGTTAAAATTATTACCCTCCAACGGTTAAAAACGGCTTTATTTGCGAAAATAGTTTAAAAAAACTTAAAATTCATAACTTTGTTCTATATATACAACCATGTTAACTTATATTTTAACCCACACAAAATATCTTGACTACAAAAATTGAAAATTAATATGGATGATCATCCGTCTTCTATCGGTAATGTCCCAGTCGTTATTGTTTCGTCCTATTCTTCGTCTTCTTCCAATTATGACAACGATCACCAAGTAAATCTATCAGATGATACTATAGTCTTAGAAACAAATTCCGATGATACTGTGATCCCAGAAACAAACTCTAATTCGGAAGTCCCAGAAATTATAAAATCCAATGATACTATAGTCCCAGAAACAAATTCTCAAGAAAGCGTTCAAAATTCCGAAGAAACAGTAGAGTCTGAAATGCCTCCATGTCAGATTCGCACCGCTCGTTCCGTTGGTTCAAGCCGCACAAGAGGTAGTGGTGGATCTCAATTTTCTTCATCGTGGGATACCGATTTCCATATAAGGCATGAGTGGAATAACTCGACTCAAAATTTAGATAAGCACGCTAAATGCAAATGGTGCGGACTATTGTTTGTTTTTCCCTACCCAGATAGAGACATCTATCCTCTTCATGATCATGCCGTGCGTTGTCGTAGAAGGCATGGTTTTTAAATATTTTTTATTTTACGTTTTTTAATTGTATTTGTTAAAATTATGTGACAAATGTAGCTTTAAATTGTAATGGAGTTGTAATGTGGCACTTATCATAATGTACTTGTAATGTGTTGTAATGTGATACTTGTAATGTGTTGCAATGTGGTACTTATCATAATGTACTTGTAATGTGGTACTTGTAATGTGTTGTAATGTGGTACTTTTCATATGTGGTACTTGTAATGTGGAATTGTTAAGTGATGATCATGTATTTATAATATAAACATGTGTATTCATAATTCTATATATTTTATAATTAATCACATATGTATTCTTACATATTTGTATTTATACATAATAATTACAGTTTAAGTTTATGGGTTTAAAGTTTAGGGTTTAAGTTTAGGGAAAAATTGTACAAATTAATTAAACACGCCACGGCCTATTGTTCAGAAGCCACAACTCTATCTCACACATCGGAAATAACCGTTGTACAAACTTGACACGCCGCAGCATCTTTTATCCATGCCGCGGCTTACTGTCGCTGACACAAAAACGGCTAGTTTTTCTTTTCACCCGAATTATTACCCCACAACGGTAATAAACGGCTATATTTGTCAAAATAATGTTAAAAACGTTAAAATTCACATAAATCTTCCATTTAAACCTACTTGCTCACATTTTAGTCTATGTTTCATCAAATTTATCCTTAGGTTCAAAAATATCATCATTTTTCTTAGTTATGGACGATCATCCGTCTCGTTTCGGTTTGTCATCGGAATATCACCCGGTCATTTATGTGTTTTCCTCTTCCTCTTCCTCCGATGATGATAGTTTATCATGGAAACAAGTTCCAATAATACTATTGTCATCTCCTCCGATTTTAAAAGTGTTCCAAATACCTCCGACGACACCGAGGAGTTTGAAATGCCTCCGAATCCAACTCTAAATCGGATGCTTACCTCTCGTTCCGGTGGGCCGTGACCGACGAAAGGGCGTGGGCGTGGTAGGCCACCGTCTTCACTATGGGAATCAGATTTTCAAATGAGGCTTAAATGGAACGTTGAGACTCAAACTCAAGATAGGTACGCGAAATGCAAATGGTGTCGACAAGAGATTCTCGCAATCGTTGAACGAGGCACGACTCATTTACGTCGACATGCCGATCATTGTCGTAGAGATTTAGGTATTGATGACGAATTATGATATTAATTGTTGTAGTTTTATTAATATAATGTTGAATTGTTGTGAGTGATTTTGTTGTTTTAAAAGTATTAAATGTAATGTTGAATTGTTGTGAGTGATTTTGTTATTTTAAAAGTAATAAATGTAATGTTGAATTGTTGTAAGTGATTTTGTTGTTTTAAAAGTATTAAATGTAATGTTTAATTGTTGTAAGTGATTTTGTTGTTTTAAAAGTAATAAATGTAATGTTGAATTGTTGTAAGTGATTTTGTTGTTATAAAGTATTAAATGTAATGTTGTATTCTTACATATTTGTATTCTATATATTTTACATAATTCTATATATTTTAATTATTGTAGTTCTTAAGTATTAAATATAATATTGAATTGTTGTGAGTGATATTATCATTATAAAAGTATTTTTTTTATAATTTTCCAAATGAATGAAGTATGAAACTAGCCGCGGCACGATGTTCACCATGCCGTGGCATGATTCATTGAACCACGGTAATTACCGTAATCGAAGTCACGCCACGACATGTTGACAGCTATGCCTCGGCCTTTAAAGTAACGCCGCGGCATATAGATGGTAACGCCGCGGCATACCACGACTTTTAGAATCCACTCTCTCTGTATAATTTGAAACAGCATACATGCCGCGGCACGGTATACCCAAGCCAAGGCTTCATCGGCCAATGCCAAGGCATGAGTAACATAATTCCGCGACTTATCTTTTATGTTTATCAATATACCCTCTGAATTATGCAACTCGCCGAGGCATTCTTTAATGATTCCGCGGCGCGTTGCATAATCCAGAGGGTATATTGGTAAATTTGAATCAGGCCACGGCGGGTTCATTTAAAGGCAGCGACATTATAAGTAATTTTACACAATTTAATTATTAATTATCTTATTAATTGTAACACAATTTTACACAATTAAATTATCTTATTAATTTTACAAAACGAAGTACAATAAACTATGAAAATTTGATAATTTTATTTTCAAAATAATGCAATTTTCAAAGTAACTAAATAATTTTTCAAAGTAAACAAACATAGTAATATTAACTAAATAATTGTTCAAACAAAATAAACATAGTAAGTAATTATTCAAACAAAATAAACATGATAAACAAAATAAACATATACAAATACTAATCTTCGATCGGGTGCTCGTTGTTCTCGCCTTCGTTGTTGATTTCGTCGGGGATCTCGGGGTTCTCGGGGTTGGCGGAGTTCTCGGGGATCTCGGGGTTGGCGGGGTTGGCGGGGTTGGCTGGGTTCTCGGGGTTCTCGTTGCCGCCGTTCTCGCCGCCGTTCTGGCCCTCGCCGTTCCCGCCTCCGTCAACAAATGCCGGCGCCGGATACTGATAAGGATATGCTGCTGGCCACGACATTGGTGGAAACTGATTTGGCGCCTGGAATCCTGGGTAAATTTTACAGATTGCATTTATTGATTAAAAACATTTCAATACATATGTAATATTGATTAGGGATATGATTCTAACCTGGGTAGATACCCGGCCTGAAGGACCTACAATATGCAGTGAACTCCAGAAGACTACGAACACCGTGAGCCATGAAGGCTCTCATCGGCGAAGCATCGTAGTTAAGCTCATGCATTGGGGGGCAGCAGATGACGGTATCTCAACGGCCTGAACCATGAAATTCAAGCAAGATTAGATTAATATAAAATCAATTATAAATAATTAAGCAAATGAAGCTATAATTTTACCGGATTTTCAGGTACGATCGCTGGCTCCTCATCTTCGGGTTCTTTCAAACTTCGGATCCAGGCCGCGTCCATCTTCTTTCCATTCGGCACTTGAATGTTGAGTTCATTCTCCTTGATCTAAACGATAGTTTCAAAGACAGATTAAATCAATATTGATACAACTGAATTTCACAACTAAACTTATACACAAATGAAGCTATACCTACCCGGCGTTTATGCAGAGAGCTGTGATAAGGAACGGGAAGCCCATTGAGCTCTTCGACTGCTCGTACACCATGCCACGCATGTAGGAGAATATGAAACGACCGACGTCGATATTCAATCCCGTAACCCCGGCGTAGATCAACTTGAGAAAGTCGAACTGCAGCTCCGTGAAGTGCAAATGCGGGTATAGGTTGCTCCCAAAGAAGTACATCCACACTTTGGCTTTCCGATTCAGTTGACTTTTGACCAGCCGTGCCTCTCCGCCCTTCTCGTGCCATTGAGCTCCGGGCGTAGCAATTGTCGCCGCTATGGCGTCGTAGAACGGTTGATTCAACTCTTGGTCGTGTAAGTGGTTGTGCTCGTTTTCCTCGTCCATAAAATTTCGGGTTCCGAGGTACTCATTAATGATTCGAGGATTATTCTCAAATCGAGTACCCCGAACACTGACATACCCGATTGCTGACTCATCGGGAAGAGCTGCATAGAATTCGTGCACCAACACACTCCTCGCCTTGATCTTTGGTTGGAGTACGAAATTCTGCCAACCGCGCTGTATGATGCTCTCATTGAGAGCTTCGCCGAGTTCACCCATATCTGAAATCGGGAATTTGGCAAATTCCCGCTCTGGGCATATTTTCCGCGTACTAATTTGTAGAAATTGTTTCTTCGCCGCTTCGGTGTTGAAGTTCGGTATTTCAACGGGAGATGGTGGATAACCTGGTAGATCCTCCGGGACCTCTACCTCGGCTCGGCTCCCAGATCCGGATCGAACCACTAAATATCCACGTGCTCGTTTTCTTTGGGGTGCCATTGAAATCTATAAAAAAGATAACGTCACATATTAAATTATTAATTTCAAGCAAAAAAACTAATCAATATAACTAATTTCAATTCCCTAACACCTAATTATTACAAAACTAATTTCAAAACCGAATTTCAATACGCAATTTCAAAACTAATCCAAAATTTTAAAACGCAATTTAATACGCAAACCTAATTTTAAAACGCAATTTCAATACCCAAAACTAAATTTCAATACGCAAAACCTAAATTCAATACCCAATTAATTTCAAAACCTAATTACAAAATCTAATTTCAAAACCTAATTTCATCTCACAAAACCAATACCTAATTTCAAAACCTAATTTCAAAACCTAATCTAATTCAAAACCTAATTTCATCTCACAAAGCCAATACCATGAACCTAATACAAACAATTTTATAGTATTGATTCGAATAATAAAAAAAACGAAAAAAATGCTATAAAAATCAAGCTTGAAATCGATACTAACATTGAGAGGCGACAGCGGCGAATCGACGGCGACAAGCGTGTCGCGGCGAATCGACGGCGAGAAAGAGAGCGACGGCAATGGGCTAGGTAAAGAGGCGAGGGCGAGGGCGGGAGAGACGGCGAGGACGAAAGCGAGGGCGAGGGCGGGAGCGACGGCGAAGGGGTAGGAGTCGAGGGCGAGGTCGAAGGCGAAGGGGTTGAGAGGCGAGATATTGGGTTTCGACGGCGCAATGAGAAACTGAGAAGTTAGGGTTAAGTATATGATACACGCCGCGGCTTGTTATAAATGATGCCATGGCGTGTCACTAAAACTGCAATGCCGTGGCGTATTTCAAGACACGCCGCGGCCTACTAGGATTTTTACTGCGGGTTATGATACGAGACACGCCGCGGCTTGTTATAAATGATGCCGTGGCATGTCACTTAAAACGAAATGCCGTGGCGTATTTCAAGACACGCCGCAGCCTACTAGGATTTTTACTTCGGGTTATGAACAACGGTTTTAAAAGTGTCGTCGTGTACCACCCGTCCTGCAGCTTGTTATAAATGATGCCATGGCGTGTCACTTAAAACCCAATGCCGTGGCGTATTTCAAGATACGCCGCGGCCTACTAGGATTTTAGTTTTCAAGCTGTCATCGTGTACCACCCATGCCACGGCGTGTCGTGGAGAATGCCGCGGCTTATCTCTAAAAACGACGTGTCGTGGCGTCTTTTAATACACTCCGTGGCGTACACTTCGTGGTATGAACAACGGTTTAAAAAGTGTCGTTGTGTACCACATGTGCCGCGGCATCATTTATCTGCCGCGGCTTATCAACATCACAACGATACATTTTCAACAACGGAAAATATGTCTGTAGTAAATTTGAGAGTATGCCGCGGCGTGAGATGGCGTGCCGCGGCGTGATTCTATTTTCAACCATGTAAAAAAAATTCCATGGCAGAAACTTGGATTTCGACCATGGAAAAAAAAAATCCGTGGTTGAAACACCGTGGTAGGATTAACAATTTGTACTAGTGAGTTAAGGAGTTTTTTTTTGTTTTTAGCTTTTCTTTTTCTTTTTTCTTCCTTTTATTTTTTCTCTTTCAATCAGGGATATTTGCAGAAAAAACAGATGAGCTCAAAACAAGTTGTACTTTGATACTAAATTCAAAAATTGACTTTTAAAATACGTAATTTTTCTTAAATGTAGTAAAACAATTTCAAAAGGCATGTGACGTGATGATACATCATGCCACATCACATAGCGTGTTAACGTGTCATGCCATGCCATGTCATATAGCATGCAGACATGTCATACCACGTCCTGTCACATGTACATAATATATTTTTTGGATTAATTGCGGTAAAATACTTAAATACGGTGATGTGCATTTCAATACCAATGTTCAAATTTTGAAGACAAATATACATAACATCACATTTTTATTGATCCGCATAATTGCCGTCAAAGTTCAAACATAGATATTAAAGTGTAAATATTGTAGAAGTCAAGGTAGCGTTTGGTTAACTGGTTTGGAAAACCAGTTTTGCAATTTGGTTTGGGAAATCAGTCTGAGAGTTTAGTCTTGCAAATCAATTTGGGAGTTTGATTTTTAAAACACTGTTTGGTTAACCTTTTTGTTAATCTGTTGTTGAGCTTAAATAAAATAAATATAATAATTAAATCAACATGATTTATGTTACTAAAAAGAAGGTATGTTTGATTTGAAAATAATATATATATATTAATATTATGCCTAAAAATATTTACATTAATAAAAAAATATATTCAATTACTCTAACTACATGTTTAAGTAATATAATATAAAGTAAATAATAAATTTTACATGAGTTTATATCATTATAATTAAGTTAGTATTTAATAATAAGAATAATTTACGTTCATTCGTTAATATCATAGTAATATATCAATTATACAAATAATTTTAATAATTTCATTAAATGAGTTAATATTATAATAATATCTTATTATAAATAATTCTTATATTATATTATAGAATGATAATATATTATTATAGTTATATCTTGTACGATTGGGTTGAAGACCAAAACACAGAAAATAACTTTAAGTCGTTTTCTGGTTTCCTTCATTAAACTTTCACTGGTCTGCGAGACCGGTCTGCGAAGACAGAGACAATTGGTAACCAAACATGATCTGCGAAACCAATATGATACTGTTTGAAAACAAAACCAAAAACTAGTCTCTGGGACCGTAACCAAACGCCACCCAAGTATTTTTGCCGCAATTAATTCAAAATATATTGCGTCCACGCACGTGACATGACATGAGATGTGAGTATGCAACATGACGTTTTAAAGTGTTTTTCTACATTTTTGTGAAGCTACATATTATCATTATTATTTGAACTTAGAATCAGTGGCAAAGCGACTTGATGATCAGTGGGGGCAAAGGCCCCCACTTGTCGGTCTATGTTTGTCCCTGAAATATCGAGTTCGCTCTTTCAAAATTTAAATCGAGACTTTTTTAAAAAAAAATCTAATTTCATATTCTTCTGCTTGTTTTTTAGCTATACGTTTGTGTTTTCTCGTTCTTCAGGGTATCTTTGGATGTGTAACTTTTTTCTTTGAAAGTAGGCGACACCGAATTCTCAAACAAATAAATAAAAGAAATTTACGAAGACCTAGAAGCATCTTTGATTTGAAAACGATGTTGTTAGCATTGAAGTTGAACACAAAAAATAGTGATCCATTGTTGTGTTCATTGTCATGTTGACGACATCGTTAGCTAAATTATCATAGATGAATTCATCTCTTTAAAATTGTTTGTTAGAGTTTTTGCTTATCATTTTCAAATTTTTTTTATCTGAACTTGATTTGGGTTTTGGTGTTTTTATTCACATTTTTTTTAGCTTTTCGATTTTTTTTTAGAGACAGAAAGTTGTTATTTCTTTTCTAACTCACTAAGTACATGGCTTAAACGTGTCCAACGTTTTTTTTAATGAGGTTAAAAGTATTCACACAATTTTAAAAAAATCAATTTTATAATACTTAAAAAAAGTTATTATAGTTTATTAATTTTTTAGACTTACATATATTAAAAACGGATTTATGTGAATTATAGTTAAAGGGCTTTGAAATTTATTTTTGATATTCGTATTGGATATTTAGAATAATGTAGTATGTGTTTAACATTTGCGATACATCAAATTTGTATTGTTAGAGGGCCTTAAAATTGATTTTTATCCTAAATCCCTCATTTTAAGACCGGCTCTACTGACAACAACCTTCCAAACAAACGCTTAGAATTATATGGCAATTTTTATTATAGATTATATATTTTGTTGCTATTATTCCATTTTATGATAAGTAAATCCCCAATTGTAGTTACAGCCAGACTTCTGTGGTGTATTTAATATACCTAACATCTGTATATGCTGGTCCTGTTTCACTTTCATAATCTTCTACATCATATAATTAATAATATGCTATTAATTTTGTTTTTGTAAAACTACAAAATCTACCATATCGAACACTAAGGATTGGCTTTCTATATTCATCAATAGTATATTATACATTCTCAAATAAAACCATATTGCAAATTTAAGCTTAAACTCAATGCGATAATATTAATATTATCAAATAGTAAGGAGTTCTGCATAAAATATTACAAAGATTGTTGATGTGAATAATCACAACTAACTGTCACGAAGTGATCGCATTTCATTACAACGTGAAGAGTGATGGATCTCAATAATTCGTGGTGAATCCATTGAACTTTCCCACAGACGGCGCGAAACTGTTGATGTGAATAATCACAACCAACTGTCACGAAGTGATCGCACTTCGTTACAATGTGAAGAGTGATGGATCTCAATAATTCGTGGTGAATCCACTTCGGTGAAAATGACAAATATGATGAATAATAGGTGAACTGAAGAATGCCAATAATAAGAATATTATTTCTTGATAACAAGGTGAATACATAGTATAATTGCAAGGTAACTTGTAAAGGAAAGATCAGGTCCCCTCATTGACATCGCCCTCAACAGTATGCTCCTATTTATAATCTAAACACGACGCTCCTTTTCCTAAATGCATGCAACGGCTATAAGACCAAACTTCCCTCCTCGTGCCTTGTGTGATCACCACGTGTAAAGTTATGCCCGTGGTGCTAGGTCTTCATTCCTTCGTGGTCTGAGGCGGCAGTAAGCTTGTGGTAAGTTCGCCTAGCCTTAAGGGTTGTTGAGTCTTCGAGGAATAATCCAAGTCATGTACGTTATATGATTCGGATGGGCTTTTCTTGGTGAAATGGGCCCAGTACATCGTAGAAGCCCATGCTCGATATGGCATTAGTTCTTGTCGTCGTTCTGGCATGGTGAATGTCGTATTATCCCAAGAAGATCTAGGTGTCTTTTTGGAGCAGAGGATATATTCCTTGTCCTTTTTATTTATGTGGGACGAAGTCCCACATCAACAAAGATCACTAAAAAAAAGGAACGACACAATTTATACCAAAAACGTACAAGTTTAAATCCCATAGCAAAAATAATAATGCAATACATTATACAACATTACAATTCATATCTACTTAGAGGTCGTGCAAAAAATATATAGAAAAAAGCTAATTATATATATAAATATAGCTTAGCCGCGAACATACACAATATGAATACAAATGACACTTAAAAATAAGAAAATAATCTTGTAATCGTTAGGGGTAAAAACCGATAGACAACAGTCACGGCGTCGTACGAGGCAACGCCGAGTTTTGAGAGTATTTTTCGTGGGGCAAAAATGGGTCGTACGCTTCCGTTAATGTCGTATGCCAAATGGCAATCAGTCCAAAGGAAAGGGATAGTGAAAGTTGAACAAAATGTGTATGAATTGCTCTATGCCTTCTATTTCGTTGTCTTTCTTGTACAAATTTGTTAAGAAAACAAGTACAAGTTTGGATATTTTAGTACAACAATGGCTAAAAAGAGAGAGAAAAAATGTTTTTCTTGGGATTGATGATAGTACTTTTCTGGTAGTGAATATGCCCTTTACAATTGGCTATCCTTAATCCTTTTAAAAGACACATCATGTTAATTATATGAGTACATTTGGGCCTTTTATTGGGCTCTGATTACTATAACGAAACCCTAATCTGGTGGTCCCCAATCCGTTGGTATGAGCTGGTTGTTGGTTCCAATGAGAATGGATTTGCCAAAATCACACGAAGAACAAGAAACAAAGAAAAAGAAGAAAAAGTTTGGGAGAATTATCTTTGATTAAGGTCAAATGCCAAAAGTACAATAATGGAGTTACAAAAATTAAACCCTAACACTAGTATTTATAGGAGGGCAACAGCTAATCCTAGCAAGAAAAGAAAACTTCCTAAAATATACTCAAATCAAATCTTTTACAATTACACACGAATCTCAAGCGATCAGGAAACTAAATCCCCAAACTTGCTCCTCAAGTTTATAACCTTTTGCAGCTAGGGTGCATTTCTGCCCGGGGCATTCCTGGTAGGGGCTCTTCTGCTAGGGAGCTAGTTCTGCCCAGGGGCACACCTAGTAGGGGCATTTCTGCTCGGGCCCTTTTCTGCTAGGGGAAGTTCTGGTGAGGAAATATCTGGTGGGGAGATTTCTGCTAGGGGTTGAGCCAAGTCAGGCTTAAACCCATATTCTCCCCCGTAAGCTTGACTTGGGTCGATGTTCTTCACCCCGAGCAGCTCTCTCATCTCCGCGAACTTGACAGTTGCTAGAGCCTTGGTGAGTATGTCTGCCCGCTGCATCGTTGTGCGGACAAACTCCACGATGATCTTCTACTTATTCACACACTCGCGAATGTAATAAAACCGAGTGTCTATGTGTTTGCTCTGACCATGAAACACTGGGTTCTTCAATGCTATTGTGGACTTGTTGTCCACGTAGAGAGTAACTGGCTTCTGCTCGGCTCCAGTCACTTCACTCTGTAGCCCCTTCAACCACATAGCTTGACATGCTGCTACGGTTGTTGCCATGAACTCCACTTCGCATGAGGATAGAGCTACAGTCTTCTGCTTCTGAGACTACCAGGTGATCAGGTTCACGTTGAGGTAGAACATCATCCATCTGGTACTCTTCCTATCATCAATATCACCAACCAGATCAATGTCAGTGAAGCCCACTCTTCTGCTCAATATATGCTTCACGGCCTGCTGGTGTGCGCTCGTGGGCTTCTCCATATAACGACTGATTATCCCAACTGCATGAGAAATGTCTGGTCGGGTGTAGGTGAGATACCTCAGGCACCCGATCACGTGTATGTACTCCGTGGGATCCACTCATCTTCCTTTAGCATCCTTCCAGAGCTGCAGCTTCTCCTCCATTGGGTATTTGCTCGGGTTACAATCCGTCATCTCGAATTGGTTGAGGATCTTCTTCGCGTAGGCCGACTGCTTCAACGTGATGCAGTCTTTCTTCTGGTCCACCTTGATGCCGAGGTAGTACGCAAGTAATCTGAGGCCACTCATCTCAAATTCGGCCATCATTTGCTTCTCGAATCTTTCTACGCCTCCTGCGCTGGATCTAGTGACTATCAGGTCGTCCACATATACTCCGACGACCAGAACTTCTTCTATGCTGCTCCCTAGAGCACTCTGTGAATCCAAAACTCTTCAAGCTCTTGTCGAGGCGTATGTTTTACGCTCTTGGAGCTACGTAGCCCATACAGAGCCTTGGAGAGCTTGTACACCTTTTACTCATTGCCTTTGACGCCAAAACCTTCAGGTTGACTGACGTAGACTTTTTACTCGAGGTCACTGTTTAGGAATGCCGATTGGACATCCATGTGGTGAATCTCCCAACCTAGATGAGCTGTTAGGGCTAGGATGAGTCTGATCGTATCCAGTCTCGCCACGGGAGCAAAGACTTCCTCGAAGTCAACTCCTTGCCTCTGCACGTAACCTTTGGCTACTAGCCTTGCCTTGTGCTTTTAGACATTCCCCTCGGTGTCCTTCTTGAGTTTGTAGACCCACTTCAAGCCAATGGGCTGACCTTTGGGCAAGTCAGTGAGCTCCCATGTCCTATTCTTCTTGATAGACTCTAGCTCATTCTCCATTGCCTCTAGCCATTCCTGCTCGCTTATTGCCTCTTGGTAGTTAAACAGCTCATCGGCACATAACAAGGACAACTCTTCTAGGTTCATCTCCACTTCCTGAACCACTTCGTAGACTTCTACTACAGGACGGAATCCCCTTGGGCCATTCTTAATCGAGGAATCTCCCGAGCTGGATGGGTTGGTTCTGCTCGGGCTGGGTGTCCTGGGTATACCCAGGCAGGAATCAATGGTGGGGGTACCAAAGCTGGTACGGGTACCCGAGCTGGTAGGGACACCCGAGCTGGTGGGGGTACCTGTAGGAAATTGGTACTGCTCTGATACCAATTGTTGGGAATAATCCCTGTTAATTATCGCGAATTGAACCTTCAGACCATCCAGGTAACATTTAAAAAATTATTTTAAGCGGAAAAATATGTTATCCGACCACGGGTCCGAACATCGGATAATAACCATATTACAAGACCTGATAAATATTATGTAATTTAATATTCATAAATCATTATTAATAATCAAGTCTTTATAGGAAATAAATAGAAAACAGTAAATGGTAGCATTTATTAGCCCAATGCATAAGGCCGTACCTCTATTATCGACTTCCGGCTGCGCGTTCTGAACTTGGCAGGGCTCGCCGGTGCTGAGGGAAACACCCGTGATCTTCCAGGATATTCTCCTGGATTCCTCGTACCGAAGCGTGGGCTTCGCCGGCAGGACTCCGTCGCAAAATTTAAACTGGTGGTTCTTTTTAACCTTCCGGAGAACTAAGTCTCTTAAGCCGAACCAGAAAAAGAGATCAGAGGAAAAATTCGCAGACCCTAAGGAAGAGGGAGGGTTCGAATTTTTCTCTGGGGAAAGGTGTGAAAAATGTGTAGAATGAGCTCCCTATTTATAGGCTCAGACTGTAACCGAATTAGAGAATTTTTCTCCCTTAATATCGAATTCTATAATTAAATATAATTAATTATTTCAATTCAATGGTCTAGATTTAATCTTATCTAAATCCAAGGGATATAATTAATTAGGGATTTAATTAAATATGAAAAGACTTGGATAAAATAAAAAACCAATCTTATCCTCTTATCTTATCAAAATTCGAATTTATATATATATATATATATATATATATATATATATATATTAAAATTCGAATTGTAATTATCTAGATCTAACGGTTGAGATAAATCTTTAAACCGATCTAATGGATCAAATTAATTTAGGATAAAATCAAATATCTAAAGATTTAATAAAAACTTAATTCGAGTTTATCCATATATATAATTCGAAAATATATATTATATATATAATTAATTAATTTCCAATCCGACGGTAAAGATTAAATCTTAAACCGATCTAACGGATATAATTAATTACATAAATTCAAAAAACTAAACTTGGTCACCAAGTTATTAAATTTGAATATATCAACTTCTTAATCCAACGGTTGATATTAAATCATAACCGATCCAATAGATTAAATTGATTTTAGGGTTTTTCTCAAATACCAAAACATTTGGTACTTATGCCGCAATTATGAAAAGACCAAAGCCTACTTTCTTAGAATTTAATTTCCAACAACTTTCATGTTGACTGAAAATCCAAGTTCTACTTTCTTTTGTCAGTTAATTTCGGTTACCAAGATTCGTACTTTTGCCACGCTACTGATAAAACTATCTGATGTCTATCACAGACTTCAGTTTTATAAGTCTTGCCAAATGATTAAAAACATCACAAAATGTTTTTATCACATACGTATCCTCCGTTACGGAGCTATCGTGTGGACCATGGCCCCGTATCACTTAAGCGTTAACGAACTGCTAGGGTGTTCGTCAAACCTCGGTGTTATTCCACTATAAACCCGAGGCTGCACTCTTTAGTGATACAGTATATATTATTCCCTTAATTACAGCAGGGTGTCCATTGATACAATCAAATTCGGGTTATTGATCTTTCACTTGATGATCCACACACGAGCAGGCGGTTTCTACCGTTATGCCCCTCATTGCATTTTCATGCACTTTAGCCTGTTTCGCGATCATGCAACATTCACATAGCTGGTCTGCTATGCAACATCAATCTTGGGGACCCCAAAGGCCATCTCCTTATTTCCCATCATCTTGAGCGCGTAAAAGTTTGCGTGCCCAAGTCTCGCATGCCACAACAAGGCCGGGTCTGCTAGGGACGCCATTAAGCAGACGGGTTAGCCTATCTCCAGGAGAATCTTGTACAACATGTTCGGCGTTCTCTTCACCTTCATCAGCAGGTTGTCACTTTGATTCCACATCTTCAGATAAGGACCAGACATCACCACTGTATCGCCGATCTCCGTCATCTATCCGAGGTTGGTGATGTCACTCTTCAGCTTTGGAATGTAGTACACTTAAGTCACGAGGCGTTGGTCCCCGTTCTTGCAGATGAACAGGATGGACCCTCTGCCTCTGATTTCGACGATTGAGCCATCTCCGAATTTCATGCTCCCCGTGATCTTCTCATCGAGCTCTTCGGACTTAGCTCGGTCTCCTGTCATGTGATTGATCGCGCCATTGTCTAGGTATTATACATCGGTACAGATTTTCTACTCTACGTCTACGAGGAGGTTCACAATAACCTTGTCCTCGATAGGGAACACCATCTCGGTGGTCTTCTTCTCTGAGCAGGTCTTCTCTCTGGTCTCTGGTCTCTGCTTGGATTCCGGACAGGTCTGCTCTGGCCAGGGTTGCTACCTGCTCTCAGGGCAGGTCTGCTCGCTGCTCTCTCTTGCCAACGAGGATCGTCTCCTCGTATTTTTGTCCGTCCAGGCTCATCTCTTATTTGGCAAACATCAACGCTGGCTGGTCTTCATGGAATCTCGTCAGATTCGCTTCCTCGCCTTGGTTCCTGCTGCGGCACTCTGAAGCTAAGTGCCCGAGCTTCTGACAATTATAGCACTTCATTGTGCTCTTGTCTCTCCTGGTCGTGCTTTCCTGACGGGGGTGCCCTACTGCTGAGACCTCACGTGTCCCGACCTCGCCCTCGTCCATGACCTCTACCACGTCCTCGACTGTCTCCGTTGAAGCTGTTCCGACCAAAAGAACTGGAAGAGAATTCTGCTCCCCCGCTTTTCTTTTGTCTGGCCGTCCACTCTTCAAGCGTGAGCAGGAGGTGCTTCTCCTCTTCTCTGTCACCGTAACCCCGAAGTCTCTCCTCGTGGGCTTTGAGGCGACCAACAACCTCCTCGGTCGTCATGGTCTTGAGATTGCCGAACTGCTCAATCGATGTCACGATCTGCATGTACCTGTGTGTCATAGATCTAAGGAATTTCTTGACAACGGTGGTTTCATCCACCTTGTCTCCCAGCGAGCGGATACCAGTCACTATGGACATGAGTTTCATGGCATAGTCGTCAATTGACTCGCCGTCCCTCATCCGAAGAACCTCGAATTCACTCTTCAAGGTTTGAACCTTTGCATCTTTGACGCGATCTGCGCCCATGTGCATGGTTCTTAGAGTCGCCCACGCCTCCTTTGCGGAATCCTTCTCGGCGATCATGAGAATGACGTTTTCCGGAACTCCTTGATAGATGGCGGCGAGTGTCATCCTCTCTTTGCGCCCTTTGACATCGCTGTCTTCTACAACCTCCCAAACTCCTTGCGCCTGCAGGTTCAGCCGCATCTTCAACGCCTACACCGAGTAATTGCTCTTCGTGAGCATCGGATAATGGAGCGTGACGTTTCTTTCCTTTGATTCGATCTTCATCGCCGTCGTCAACTCTCCTCTGGTGGAATCGCTTGGTGATGACATCTTCTTTGGCACCTTAGCTATGATACCAATTGTTGGTTCCAATGGGAATGGATCTGCCAAGAATCACAAGAAGAACAAGAAACAAAGAGAAAGAAGAAAAAGTTTGGGAGAATTATCTTTGATTAAGGTCAAATGCCAAAAGTACAATAATGGAGTTACAAAAATTAAACCCTAACACTAGTATTTATAGGAGGGCAACAGCTAATCCTAGCAAGAAAAAAAAACTTCCTAAAATAAACTCAAATCAAATCTTTTACAATTACACACGAATCTCAAGCGATCAGGAAACTAAATCCCCAAACTTGCTCCTCAACTTTGGAACCTTCTGGAATGGGTTTTGCTGACTTCTGATCGTGTGTCCCTAGCAGAGCTGCTAGGGTGCATTTCTGCCCAGGGCATTCCTGGTAGGGGCTCTTCTGCTAGGGAGCCACTTTTGCCCGGGGGCACTCCTGTTAGGGCATTTCTGCTCGGGCCCTTTTCTGCTAGAGGAAGTTCTGGTGGGGAGATTTCTGCTAGGGGTTGAGCCAAGTCAGGCTTTAACTGACACTGGTCTATACAGATTCGTGTCGGCTCTAGGGGAGCATCTTCATATATACAAATGGGTTTCTGATGTCCTTCCCTCGAGTTTAGGATGAATCTTCTTTGTTCCTTTATTATCGCCATGGCCCTTTCATCCGTCGGCCTGAGTTCTTATGATTGCATTCTATCAGGCAGGAATGTGGATTCCTTGATCAATCCCATTTACTTCGACTGGGACTAGGTCGATTGGATACTTAGCCGTGGAGGCGTCTTTTGGTACACATGTGATGCTCCTTCATGCTAATCTTCCTCGTGACTCACCTTACCTTGACCTAGGTCAAGGTCCGCGAGTTAGGTCTTTTTGGGCATTAAACTAAAATCGACCCCAACAGTGAAGAAACATATATATAGAGAAGGATGATGATGATAAGACTTTCTTTTTAACGGCCCTCGTAAGTATCCAATTAATATATATATATATATAAGGAAAATCTCATGAGATGACATGGCTTATTGAGATGAGGTACATTCTCATTTCCTATTTTTTCAGATTTTTGAATTTTTTAAATGAAAAATATGTCTCATTCAAACCATATCATCATACATTCTTAATATCAAGTATAATAAACGCTTTAAAAACGGTTGTAATATATCTATAGGAGTGAAAGGTTTCAAAAACTCATGAAATAACAAACAAATATATGAATGGAATCTTAAATGCATAACACCAACAATCCTTCAATCTCTCTAATTGAATTCGACTTCGTATTCAAGCTCTCTTTCATTCATCTCTCTTCGATTTTCACGCTCTCTTCATTTTCAAGCAATTTTGTTTTTGCAGAACCAGAACAACTCTTGCTCCATGGATACCTAACAGTCTTGATGTGGCTACAACAAGTAGTGAGTTATGGTTGCGAGCCGCCAGCGGCTCAGGTGCAAACAGCCCAACCAGAGCGCTGACAAGGCCAATAATGATCTCATCACTCTTTCATTACGCATTTATCATCACATTGTGAAGGCTAAGCATCGCGCCGCCACGGGAGACTTCACGCCGTATCGCCGCTCCACGGCGACACAAAGCGTTGCATCACAGTCTCTGGTCGCCGTCTTGCGGAACACCGTATTGCCTCTCCTTCTTTTAAGTTGTTTCAAGAATCGCGAACCTTTAGAGAGAGAAAAATTGATCTTTTTATTGATTAAATCGATTGCATTACAAACTAAGGGCTTAGCTATATATAGCTAACCGAAACTAGCTGAATTAACGGGACGAGACCTTATAGGAAACTTCACAAATAGCTTGATGATCGAGCCCGTTAAATAGTATGAATTAACAATACAAACGACAAATAATAATAAACGAAAACCAAAAGGTTCGCAACCTGCAAAACGACAGAGCAGAGAAACAAAACAAAACAAAACAAACGACAATAATACAAGGCTAACACAAACTAGCCGACGTTATTCAATACACCCCCGCAAGATGAACTTGAAAACATGTTTAGCAAGGACATCTTGGATAATAGAGGCACGAGAATGGTGCTTGTCAGTGGTTTTGTAAATATGTCAGCAAGCTGTAAGCGAGTACGGATAGGAAAAAGATTTAACACATTTGCCTTAATAAGATCACGAGTATAATGACAGTCAATTTCTATATGCTTAGTCCTTTCATGAAATGAAGGATTATTAGCAATGTGTATGGCAAACTGATTATCACAATATATAACCGGAGTAGGCAAATTTTGAACTTGCAATTCAAGCAATAGTTGTGTTATCCAAACAATTTCAGCTGAAGTAGAAGTTAAAGCACGATATTGTGATTCAGCTGAGGATCTAGAAACAGTTGTTTGTTTCTTAGATATCCATGAAATAAGACTATCATTAAAGAATACACAAAAACCTGTTATGGATTTCCGAGAATCCAGGCATGTTCCCCAGTCTGCATCGGAATAGGCTTTGACTCCCTTGCTTACCGAGCTAGAAGGGTAAAAGAGTCCAAGACCTGGCTGTCCCTTTAGGTAGCGTAGCAACCGGTGAGAAACCTTTAAATGTGTGTCACGAGGAGCTGAAAGAAACTGACTAAGAGAATTAACAGTAAAGGTTATATCTGGTCAGGTAATCGTTAAATATAACAGTCTTCCAATCAAACGTCTGTAAGGCGTTGAATCATTCAGTAACTCCCCGACTTGGGAACTAAGAAAAATATTAGGTTCCATAGGAGTCTTAACTGGTTTACACTCAAGGAAATCAAAATCAGTGAGAAGTTGTAATGTGTATAACCTCTGAGATATGTTGATGCCACTTTTGGATCGAGCTATTTCCAAACCAAGAAAGTACTTCAAATCTCCTAAATCTTTAAGTTTGAAGCAACATCCCAACTTGTTTTTAACAGAATTTATGATATCTATACGTGGTCCATAAACAACTATATCATCAACATAGAGTAAGAGAGCTATAAAAGAACTACCACACCCTTTTGTGAAGAGAGAATAGTCACTCTTGGATTGTGTAAACCCGAGTTTGGTAATCTCATCTGTGAAATTGAGATTCCATTGTCTGGATGCTTGTTTTAAACCATATATAGACTTGTTTAATCTGCAAACAAGCTTGTTAGAAGTATCATTACTTACCTTAGGTGAATACCCTTGGGGAAGGTTCATGTAAACTTCTTCATTGAGATCCCCATTAAGGAAGGCATTATTGATATCAAGCTGAGCTAACTTCCAGTTATTTGATGCTGCAAGTGCTAAAAGGAGCTTGACAGTGACTAATTTAGCAACATGAGAAAAGATTTCAATATAATCAATTCCTTCACATTGATTGTAACCCTTAGTAACTAATCTTGCTTTTCATCTAATGAGAGTTCCATCAGAGTTAAATTTATTTTTATAAACCTATTTGCAGCCAATAGATTTATTTCCTTCCGGGAGGGACATAACAGTCCATGTATCATTAGAAATCATGGCATTTAATTCATCATCCATAGCATCTCTCCAATATTTGTGTTTATTTGCATGGTGAAAGAATTGTGGCTCTGGATCAACAGAACAGGCCAAAATAAATTTTTTATGTTTTTGAGATAAAATATCATAAGACAGAACATTTGATATATGATAAAGACAAGTCAAATGGGAATCATTTGCAAGGCCACAATGATAATCTTTGAGGTGTTCAGGTTGTTTAGACTCCCTATTAGATCGTCTCAAATTAGGATTAGCATCACAAATAGGTTCGAGAGATGGAGTTTCATTGTCAAGGGCAGAACTGGAATTTTCCTCGGTAACAAAAGTATCAGGTAATGAATCAACAATTTCAAAATGTTCATTATGATCATTATGATTCAATGAAGGCAATACTAAGTCTGTGAAGGGATCAGTGTTGGTTTCCATGGATAAAGTACTGTTGCAAAAGGGAAAAATAGTTTCATGGAAAACAACATCCCTGGAAACAAAAATAGTATGATCAGTCATGTCATAGAGTTTATACCCCCGATATCCCTGAGCATAGCCAATAAAGGCACATTTTCTAGCACGAGGTTCAAATTTAGTTCTATGAGCTTAAAGAGTAGAGGCAAAAGCTAAGCAACCAAAAACTTTAAGAAGATGATAATTGAACTCCTTTCTATACAAAACATCATATGGAGATTTGTTTTGTAGAATATGAGTAGGAGTTCTATTTATCAAAAAGGTTGCAGTTAATAGACATTCAAACCAAAATTTTGGTGGTACCTTGCCTTGGAAGTAAAGAGCCCTTGCTACATTCAAAAGATGTTGGTGCTTTCTTTCTGCTACCGAGTTCTGCTGAGGTGTTTCCACGCATGAAAATTGATGCACAATGCCTAACTTTGAGAAGTAATCTGCAAAAACTAGCTCACGCGCATTATCTGATTTAAATTTTTTAATTTTCTTTGTGAATTGTCTCTCAACCATAGCCGTAAATCGGGCAATATAACATGAACATCAGATCTGTTGCTCATTAAGTAGGTCCATGTAAATCTAGAATTATCATCTACTAGAGTAAAAAAAATATTTGAATTCATTATGAGATGTGATATGTAAGGGCCCCCATATATCATAATGAATTAGTTCGAAAATCTCATTACAAATGTTATTAAGAGAAGGAAAGGGCTGTCTCTTTTGCTTAGCTATAGGACAGACATAACAAGGCTCATTGTTTTCCTTTTCAGAAAAGTCTAAAATGCCCTTCAGAGGGGCAAGAGCCTTAGAAGACAAATGGCCTAATCTAGAGTGCCAAAGACTAGCAAAGACCTTATTACAACTAAAATCTAAATCTGCATGTTCATTACAATCCAAAATGTACAAGTCATCTTGAACACTACCACTGCCAATCATCCTCTTCATGGAATGATCCTGTATGAAGCAAAAGTTGTCAGTGAAGCTCACCTTACCCTTTATATGAGTGGTTAAAGTCTTGACAGATAGAAGGCTAAACTTAAAACTGGGAATGAGGAGGACATCTCTTAGTATAATAAGAGAGTTAATTTTAACATCTCCATATTGGTAAACCGGAATGATCTCTTCATTTGGCAATGTAACTGTAGAATTCTTTAAACTTTTAAGGTTAATAAAGCTATTCTTATTATTGCATATGTGCTTAGTAGCACCCGAATCAATAATCCAGGCATAATGTAAGTTAATATGACTATTTATAGCACGCATGTAATTTAAAGAACCTGTAGTGAAGATCGCGAGATTCACTGCCGTGTTTGAAGTTGATGCATTTCCCGTATTCTTCATGTGATCGGAGAGCATACCAATGAGTCTTTGGCATGTAGTTTCAGTGAGATCATCCAGCATTCCATTTCCTTCTTCAAGCTTTACATTCTTTGCATTAATGTAATTACTTTGACCTCGAAATCTTGACTGAAATCCTGGTTACCTTGTCTGCATTCCCGGTGGATACCCGTGTATCTTATAGCACTTTTCAATAGTATGTCCAACCATTTTGCAGTGAGTGCAGAAGGGCCTCTCTTTCCCTTTGAAAGGCTTTCTTTGAGTCTACTCTTCTCTTGTCATCATTGCCATGTCTCTAACTGGATCAATTGTGATTGATTCTTATCCTACAGACCTCTGCTTCTTTTCTTGGAGGCATAGTGCAAAAATCTTGTTGATCGGTGGAATTGGCTCAATCAACAGCAGCTAACCTCTCAATGTGGAGTATGTATCATTAAGTCCCATAAGAAACTTCATTCCATATTCTATATTGTAGAATTCAGCGCATGCCTTGGACTTGCATTGAGGCTTAAATTCATTCAATTCCTCCCAGATCGACTTCAATTTTGTAAAGAAACTGGATATAGAATCCTGACCTTGTCTTAGATTTGCCAAATCTCGCCTAAGTTCGAAGATCCTTGGTCCGTTGCTTTGCCGGAATCTCTCCTTGAGGTCTGTCCAGATTTCCGCAGCTGTATCTCCATACAGGATGGATTTTGCAATTTCTTTTGAAACTGAATTGAGAAGCCATGATACAACCACATTGTTGTTTCTGATCCAGGAATTAACCAATCTTTCATCATCATTTTCTGGCTTCGGTATGGATCCATCAAGAAATCCTACCTTTTTCTTGACGGAGAGAGCAATCAGGATTGATCTTGATCACGACGCGTAATTGTCTCCGGTGAGCACCTGAGATACAAGGATTGCGCCTGTTGTGTATGAATGGTGAAGGTAGTAAACGCTGAGGGGATCATCAATGGGAGCCTTCTCTGCGATCTGATGAGCTGTCGCAATCTTCTTCGATTCATCTTCCATGATTGAAGCGATGGAAGAGAGAACATGATTGAAGAAGATGATGAGCTCCAAGCTAGGTCGTCAATGGCGGAAGCACAGAGAACGCTCTGATACCATTTCAAGAATCGCGAACCTTTAGAGAGAGAAAAATTGATCTTTGTATTGATTAAATCGAATGCATTACAAACTAAGGGCTTAGCTATATATAGCTTACCGAAACTAGCTAAATTAACGGGACGAGACCTTATAGGAAGCTTCACAAATAGCTTGATGATCGAGCTCGTTAAACAGTATGAATTAACAATACAAACGACAAATAATAATAAACGACAACCAAAAGGTTCGCAACATGCAAAACGACAGAGCAGAGAAACAAAACAAAACAAAACAAACGACAATAATACAAGGCTAACACAAACTAGCCTGCGTTATTCAGTAAGTTGTTGTTTCGCATTGCATCGCTAAATTTTTGGGTCGCCGATTTCAGTTATATGTGTTTCTGGTTTCTCTCCTCACTCTGATATTATAACTAAAGTTTTGATTGTTATCAAACATTCTCTGCCATTAGTATTACATTTATTGGTGATATATTAGTTACAAATTCTCATAAGCGCGAACATTGGTCGAGTACGCCTCCTATAGTCGAAGTTCGTTTTCTCCTTTATTAGTTGGTAATTCTCTACTTTTATCTATGAATCTTTGTATTTTATATGATTTTATTTTGGATGTATTTAATCTGTGTTTTATGGCTGTGTTTTTGTGATTTTTTTTTTGTGTTTCATTAGCCTTCACCAGACCTCGCCTTGAGTCCATCACAATTACCTGAACTCTGCTCCGTACATCGGCATTCTGTAAGATTTTTTTTTTTTTGCATTGATCATCACTTCATGATTAAGTTTTTAAGTATAGTTTACTGTAGATGAAGTAGTGTATTTGTGCTTTAATAAAATTGTCTTTAGTTGCTATGAATTAATATTAAGCATCAAAATGTATTGACTAGGACGATTTCAGTTTTGTTTATTTATTGTGAAATGTATGTATATTTAATCCCTTCAAATAAATCAACCGATTTTGTTCTTTTCAGGTTCAAGGCTAGCTATCAATCAAATTGTTCCTTGCCCATGTAGTTATATATCACCCAATTTCTTTGGTTTTCACTTGAACAAAAGAGTTATGATTCCAATTTTCTGCTCAACTAACTACCTAATCAGTCTCTGACGTTTCCTCTTTTCAGCAATGGTGAGTCCTCCCCCGGTACGCAATTCCTTTCTCACTGATGCGACGACTGCTCTACTCAAATACCAAGTATCGACTTTTTGTTTGTTGTAACATTACTTATACATAGTTTTTATCTTATTCACTTTAGGTTATTTTTTAATGCCTTCGAAAGCTGTTCCTATTGTCAAAATTTGTTCAAATAAGCTCACATGACTAATAGTTCTTAAGCATCAATATCACTTGGTTGTATAAATTAGTAACCTTGCTTGACTTATATTTATTTGCAAATTTGAACTTATTTGTCATCTAAGTAACACATAATTTATATAATGTGGTCATTTGGTAAAATTAAATAAAAACATAACTTAATTTATGAATAAGTACATAGAATAATAAATTAAAGCATGCATATATATATATCTTCAAGAATATGAACAGTGAAATGTATTCTATGTAAACCATTTTACCGCACAAGAAATTTCAATCCAACCAAAGACATGCGCAGCAAGACGTAATTGATTAATTTCTTAGAATACATGGTGAATTAGATGCAACATATATTTTGAAAAAATCTTCAGTGATCGATGTGGCACAGTGAGAACAAAGCTATCTTTGTTTTCTAATGTTACTAATTTTTATAAATTTTTAACAAAAAAAATCACTTACTAATTCATTCAATATTGCAAGTGGAGGAAACTATTTCACTGAAATGTTTTTGTGTTAATTATTTCTATATAAATAAATGCACTCAAATTTAATTGCATTCATAATCAATTCAACAGTTTTAAAGATACATATAAATACACTAAAATCTATTTACATCAACATAAGTATAGCAGTTATGAGAAACAAAAAGCCAGAGCTACTATTTATCAAAATTTATATAAACAGTCATATTACTATCTACAAATTCAAAATACTATATTCAAAATTGTTATTGAAAATTATTAACTGTTCGCAAGTTTTTAATTCTTTTGTAATTTTTTTTTTATTTTTCTTCTTTGTTCTTTTTTAAGTAGTATAATATAAGGAGAATATATAATTATTCTTCGTTCTTTTTCATTCTTTTTATTTATTTTTTCCAGCAATGTGAAGCAGGGAGACTATATAATTTTTTCTTCATTCTTTTTCGCTCTTTTTCAAAGCAGTGTAAAGTAACGAGATTATCATGAAAAGGTACAATGTTTCGTATTTTATATACACGATTTTCACGGGAAAAAAAACATGTTTCACTATTCACTATTTCTTTTTATTTTTTACACATAATTACGGAGTATACACACACATGGACAATAAAGCAAGGAGAACATGTATTTTTTCTTTTGCTCACTCTTCCTCATTTTTTGTTTCCTGGCAATGCGGAAAAAAAAAACAGGAAAATATGTACTAATTTTTTTCACTCATTTTCAAGGATAAAGCAAAGAGAATATCAATCGTCCTTCATGAAAAGGTACAATGTTTCGTTGTTTATAGACATGATTATGTGAAATAAAACATGTTGCACTATTCAATTTTTCTTTCTATTTTTACACATAATTACGATATTTATATATATGGACAAAGATAGAGCATGATTTTGATGAAAAGTTGTAAAACGTAATTTCTATAGTTACTGACTTTCACATCTAAAAGCCGATTAGTTTTTCAGGTTTCTTTTGGTGTATTCATAAATAAGATTTTTGTATGAGTTTTATTTTTTCTTTATTTGTTGTTGTATGAAATAGAGTCATCTCAAATGGCTTTTATATATTGTATGATATGTGAAAGTGATTGCCTTTATTATTCATTTTGTTGTTCTTACTTCTTAGTATGAAAATTAATAGATTTTATTTATTATTCATTTTGTTGTTCTTACTTCTTAGTATGAAAATTAATAGATTTTAATAGGTGAACCTCAATCAGAATACACACATTATTTATCTGTAATGACTTCTAAGTTCCGTTTTGTGAGCTTATATTTCAAAGTTGGGTTTGTCATTTGTTTTGACAGCTTATGCATATGTTTAATTTATGTTCTATTATTTAAATAAGTCTGAATAAACGGTTTTTTCTTTGTTTTTATGCAATTTAATACTGTATATTATTTGTTGAAATATTATTTGAAAAATTGTTATTGTTTATTAAAACCACTTGGTATGTGCTTTATTACGATTGATTGTTAAATTACTCTCACACTTTAATTTCAATATTAGTCTCATTAATAATACACAAAAATTAAAATTTATAGAATTTTATTCATTACCTATTTAACTATTGTTATTATGTGCATCTTCTTACATGTTTAAAAGTTATCTGCGTTAAATTTGGGCGGACACTACTATTTCACATATAATTTGAAAATAATTGTTATGTCGAACTTTTATTCAAACTTATACACACATATATATTTATCTGGTCATATTTTTTTTTTAAATCATCAATAACATTATATAATAAAATTGAACGATTATTAAATTCGATGTCGATGTTTATATTTTTAATTATAACATACAATCAAATTAATTAATTAATGTATATGTTTTTAGTTCAATGTTTCAATCTAAATTTAGAGATAATTTATACTCGCGCGA
This sequence comes from Parietaria judaica, assembly GCA_954871525.1. Classification (NCBI taxonomy): domain Eukaryota; kingdom Viridiplantae; phylum Streptophyta; class Magnoliopsida; order Rosales; family Urticaceae; genus Parietaria; species Parietaria judaica. The sequence goes on from OX940867.1 coordinate 4,581,720, forward strand.
TGTCAATCCACTAGTTATCTATTAATTTATATCACGTGGAAGCATTTCAACCATTAATTGCCATGATAGTGTGTGTGTGGGTGAGATCATATAAATTAATCAATTTGAAGTAACTAATAATTTAATGCCATAATCTACCATGCAAAAGATATTTTTCCACTACGTGAGTGGTAAAGGTTTAAATAAATTACCGGGTGATGGCCACGCTTTGTCCCATGAAGATATCAATTATCGATTTTAGTTAAGATTAATTACGAATAATAAATAAATACTATTTTGTTTTGGTGATAGCAATTTTATGGTCATAACTTTTAATGTTTATTATTTCTTTTAAAATCTCATTCATTTTTAATCGAGTTGACAGAATTTTGTACTATGTATATTGTTACGTTAAACATATATCCCTTCTAAAAAATTTAAATACTTTCTTTTTTCTCTTTTTTAATACAAACACGACTTTAATAACAAATATATAAAATTTTGCAGAGAAAAAAATGATAAACATAAAAAATTTAATCGTTAAAAAAATTGAGTTTATATCATCAAAATCAAAATAATAGATATTTACGACCTGTTATTGACTCTTTATTTTACAAAAACCAAGATACCTACCAGAGTAAGCATTTAAGTAAATGTTTTAAATTGTTGTTCTGATATAAAATTAGTTTCAACGAGCCAAAGAATTGGAGCTTTAGGAAAGTAAAATAGCTAATCAAAATTAGTAAATTCAAGGGATTAGCGATACTATTGATAATTAGGAATGGCATGTTTTTAATTTTTATATACTTTATGGGAACTAGAATTATGGAAGTGAGTAATTTTATATCTTTCATTTCCTTAAAAGATTATTCTTCATCCAATTGAAAATGACTCAACGTTATAACTTTTTCAAGTGCGTGATAAATTATTATATTTTTTTGAGGGATTATTTTCTTGATTTTTATTTCCTAAATTTCTGATAAAGGAAAAAGAAATTTCGTATTAATACATCTTCCTATTATCCTAATTAAGATGAGAAAAATTCCAGAAAGTTGTTGATGAGGATAAACCCTTTACAAGTAGATAACTACTTTTTCGTTTCGTCTTATTATCTATAAAAAAAATATTAAGGATAATTTTAAGTTTTTTTTTTTTCTTGAAGTGACGAAACATAGTGCATGTCTTCTTTTTTGGTTAACTTTAAGAATGTGCATGCTGTTAACGTTAAAAAAAGAAAGAAAAGAAAATTCTTTACAAATAATAATACAAATTTGCATGTCTTAATCTCCGGCTTTTAATTAAGTTAGCCATTTTTCGATTTGGTTACACTACTTCAAACGATATTAGAGAAATTATAATAGATAATCATATTCGAAAGTTTATATTGCAGTTTAACAAACTTATAGTTTTGATTAGTAAAATAGCCAATTTGATGATGTGGCAATTAAATCATTTTTTTTTATCGATATTTCGCTTAACCCTACTGAATGTCAGATTTAATATTAATGTGCTAATTTTAGGGATTAAATGCTATGCACATATCTTTCTCTTTCAAGGATCGTAGCTCTCTCTCTCTCCTCTGCTAATTTGTCGTCACAAACCTAGAAACTAAATGACAATGCTTTGATCGAAGCATTGCTCTGTTGGAGATTTCAAGCAGATCAACTACTTGCCCTTCACCTGCGATCAATGCTCTCGGGTTCCATTACTCTCTCTATTTCAAATGTAGTTTGATTATGGATTTTTGTAAAAATTACTCCGTGTTTATTGGATCTAACCAAAAGATTTGTTTTCTTTTCTGAATTGCTATATTGGATCTAAGCGACAAGAAGGCCAAGACCTTCGACCCCACCATGGAGCCCGTCATCGCCGGCAAGCAGGGCCGGCCCTAGGGCTAGGCGGGCAAGGCGACGGCCTAGGGCCCCCGATCCTGAAGGGCCCCCGCAGCGCCGATCTCCGGAAGTAAAAAAAAAAAAAAAAACCTTGAAAAGCCATTGAAGAAAAGCTTGAGTCTGAAACGTTCTTCTTATGAAGAAGATGAGAAAGAAGACGGGTTAATAGGGCCCACAACAAGTATTAAACTATTAGTATATTAATGTTTTCATTTATGTTTAATCTGACAGTTGTACGTGAGTTACCTTGCACTGGGATCCACTTTCACCCATTTTCATATTTATATATATATATATATATATACATACATATATATATTTTAAAATTTCATACACTATCTACTATTAGGAATTGAACTATGTTTGCAAACTTTACACTAAATATAAAATTAAATGTATATATATTTCATTATCACATTTATCCATATGAAAATAATTTAATTATTGTTAATTATAATTTTCAACTATAATACCCCCTCGTTTAAAGTATATCTCATAAAATTCATATTCAAAAATATAAAATATGTTTTTCTATTAAAATTTAATTCATCCAATTCTCTAATATAACATTGGTTGTTTGATTTATGTTATAACATTAATTTAGAATTTTTATTGTTTGACATTAAAAGTAGTATGATTGACATTGTTTTTCTTTTCTTTTCCTTTTATCTATGAGTAATTTTTTTTCTCGTTAAATAAGGCCACATTCTAAAATTTAAAATAAACATAAAACCTAACATAATATCAATGACTAATTTATTAACAATTATTAAAATTAAAAATACATAAATAAAAATATTTTAATATTTTTTAGGGGCCCCAATGGAATTTCGCCTAGGGCCCCCGTAAAGTCATGGCCGGCCCTGCCGGCAAGATCGAGTGCCTGTCCACGGCCATGCCCTCGTCTCAAGGTATTAATGCTCATTTAAATTCGTGTTCAGGTGCTTTCTCGGCCATTAAATATAGCTCAGGGGATTGACCATTTGAACATCGTATCCTCGGTCGAAAGGCGTTGGCGGCAGCGTTGGCTCGATGGCAATTTTTTTCTCTGGTTTTGTCATGTAATATCTGTTTATTCGTGTCTACTCGAATTGTAAATGTATGTTAATTCGAATTGTAAATGCAAGTTTATTGGTTTAGTCGTGTAAATGTATGTTAATTCGAACTGTAAATGTATGTTAATTGGTTTATTCGTATTTATTCCTGTAAATGTATGTTAAATCAAAATGTTAATTTGGTTAATATTTTTTAATTCAAATTGTTTTAAATTATTAATATGGTTAATTCGAATTAATGTTTGCTAAGAAATTTTTATTTTTATTTTAAAAACTGAAAAACATTTTTTATATTTAAATTTGAAATTTGATTTTTTTTTTAATTTGGAATTCAAATATTTGTTTCCTAATTTATTATTTTATTAATTTTTTTAAAATTTAAAATAAATTCGTATTAATTATTAAAATAAATTTGTTAATTCAAATTTTAATATTTATTATTATTAATAATAAGGGTAGATAAGTCATTTCATATCAGTTAATGTGGTTTATTGGCTATGGCACAATATTAACCAAACGGTGGCTATTTTGACAATTTTAAACGTGTAAGAAGGCTAGTTAACTTAAGCTCCCTAAATTTAATTTTAAGTTAATATTATTTATTTATTAATTTTAACACCGTATGGGATTAGTAAAACTTATTTTGTTGATTAAAATAATATTACCAGTTAAATTAACATCCGACAAGCGTTATATCCACCTAAAATGTCTTAGATCCTAATAATAAGAGATCATATAAGTTGATGTGAATAATCACGATAAACTGTCACGAAGTGATGGCACTTCGATACAATATGATGGATGATGGATCTCAATAATTCATAATGAATCCACTTCGTATAAGACAACAAGTATGATTAATAATAATGAATATCAACAAATTGATGAATGTGAACAAAGAGAATATTATTCCGTGATATCAAAGTGAATACAGAATGTGATAGCAGGGTAGCCAACAAAGAATAACAACGTCCCCCTCATTAACTTAGTACATCATTATTTATAGCCTGAACACCATGTTCTCTTTCCTAAATTCGTGTAACGGCTATAAGACCAGGTTTCCTTGCTGATGCTTTCTCGATTGCCACGTGTAAAGGTGTATCCACAGTGTTAGGTCTTGATTCTTTCGTGCTTTGACGTGGCAGCAGCTAAAGATGGTCTACTCACAGAACGTGCGCCTGATCTTGAGGGTTACTTGGTCTTTGAGGAATAATTCATAAAGTGTACATTGCTCGGTCTTGAATGGGCCTTCCTTGGTGTAATGGGCCGTCTTCATGCTAAAGCCCGCGTCGTGTACCATGATGGACTTGATAGGTTTTGTATAGTTCTAGGAAGATCAAGGTGTCGTTTTTGAATGGGGGAGTATATTCATCGTCGTTTTTTGAGGGGACGAAGTCCCACATCAACAGTGAGCCCCCTAGTGCACCAAGTGTGCAACAGTTGGTGGACTTCTGCACATTGATGTCCCTATTTTATTATCCTCGAATTATTCGACTCGTTTAATAATGCTTTTCATTATTGTAAAATTTTGAGATAAGGATAAAAGATTTGGCGGGCAAAAAATTTAAATTTCTCACGCGAAAATATATTCAGTCAAGGTACGAAAATACTTCCCTTGAGATGTAACTGAATTTGTTTGCAAGACTTTTTCCCTTATGCATGCCAGGGACACGTGGAGGCTAAGCATTGGATTAGCGTGTGTAATCCCATCTTCGATCCTTCACGCCGAATGACGAGCCAATGGAAATGTTGATTTGACAGCGGCTTGAAATCCTTTGGATTCCAAGTGACACGAGGATTTTGGATGTGATGGGTATTATATAATCCCATTAATTCCGTGGTTACCATCATTGCGTCGTAGTTTTTTGAAGATCGTGGCTCGAGGAATTGGGCGTTGAGGTAAGGTTCTTAACTTTTTATAAGCTCAATCCTTTTTCCAATTCATTCGTGCGTTCTCTCTGCGACATTTTCTTTTCTTTTTTTTTGTTCCAATCTTCTCCCACAAAATGTCGTCTTCCTCTAAAGAGCTTTGGTTGTTGTATTCGTCTCCCCCTTCGGTGCTCACCTCTGCGTAGTTCCACCAAGAATTCGGCTAGGACTTGCCATTTGGTGCATGTCCTCACCCTGTACTCTACGTCGAATTCGCGTAGTTCGATGGCCCGCTTCACTAGCCGTTCGGATTGATTTAGACTGTGGAGTATGGTCCGTAATGGTTGTAGAGTCATTACTACAATCGTGTGAGCTTGAAAATACGGTCTTAGCTTCCTCGCGGCCGTTATGAATGCCAATGCGAGTTTTTCCAACGCGGGGTACCGTGTCTCTGCGTCTTCCAACGACTTGCTTGTGTAGAATATTGGCTTCTGATCCCCTCGATCACCTTGCACCAATACGTTGCTGACAGCGAAGCTAGTTACCACGAGGTAGATGAATAGGGGCTCACCGGTAATTTTGTTAACCAGTATCGATGGTGTAGAAAAGTACATCTTGAGGTCTTAGAATGCTTGTTCGCATTCCGTGGTCCATTCAAACTTTTTGTTCTCTTTCAGCATTTTGTAGAATGGGAGACACTTGTCCGTGGATCTTGAGATAAATCGGTTTAGGGCCGTTATCCTTCGAATGAGTCTTTGGACTTCCCTGATGTTTCGAGGTGAGGGTATATTTATCAGTGCTCCGATCTGCTCTGGATTCGCTTCGATACCTCGTTGCGTCACCAGGTAGCCTAGAAATTTGTCGGAGGAAACCCCAAAGGAACATTTTGATGGGTTGAGTTTCAATTGGCACTTTTTTAGCACTTTGAAACATTGATCGAGGTGGGCGATGTGGTCCCCCGTTTTTTTTATTTGACTAGCATGTCGTCTATATAGAATTTCATGGTTTTCTCGAGGTGATCTAAGAATATTTTGTTGGCGAGCCTCTGGTAATAGTTGCTCCAGCATTCTTTAGGCCGAATGGCATCACCTTGTAACAGTAGATACATCATTCGGTTGTGAAGGTTGTCTTTTCTTGGTCGTCGGGGTGATTCAATATTTGATTGTATCCCGGAAAGGCATTCATGAAAGATAACAGTTTGTGTCCGCATGTTGCCTCGACAAATCTGTCGATATGGGGAAGTGAGAAGCTGTCTTTTGGACATTCTTTATTTAGGTCTTTGAAATCAATACATACCCTCCATTTCCCGCTTTTCTTTTTTACCACGACGGTGTTGTCCAACCAGTCCGGATACTTCACGTCGCGTATTGACCCAGCTTGGAGAAGTCTTTGGACTTTGTCGTTCACAACTTGGGATCGTTTGGGGGCTAGCTTCCTTCTTTTTCTGTTTGATCTGTCTAAAGCTTGGGTCGACGTTGATTTGATGGGAGATGATCTCGAGATCGATCCCCAGCATGTCCTCATGTAACCATGTAAAGCACTCATTGTTCTTTTTTAAGAATTTGATAAGCCTTCTTCGCAATTTTCCCTTGAGCTCGGCTCCTATCCCGACCGTGTGTTTAGGGTTACCTTTGTCGATGGATACCTGCTTGACCATTTCGAGTGTTGGAGATTCGCTCTCTGAGGTGATTCACACCTCGTTCATGTCGGTTTTCTTTAATTGCTATGCGTTGTTTATCGTGCTCTGTTTCGCGAGCAGGAAGCTAGACATATAGCATATTCTCGACATAGCTTGGTCACCTTTTATTTATTTTATTCCCTCTTCGGTTGGGAATTGCAAGCTTTGGTGGTATGTTAACGGTACGGCTTTCATTGCGTGTAGCCACGGTCTCCCGAGTATGACCTTGTACGGGACAGGCAGTCGATTACCAATAATTCGGTTGTTAGGTTTACCCCTCCTGCTAGTACGGGGAGTTTAATTTTCCCAACCGTGTTGATGGAGTGGCCGCTAAAACTAGTTTGAGAGATTGACTCTCTATCGATATCTTCGGCCTTGGCTCCCATCTGACATAGTGTTGATAAGAATATTACGTCGGCCGAGCTGCCATTGTCAATGAGGATCCTTTTTGTGACCCAATTATTGACATTTAAGGATATCACTAAAGCGTCATCGTGCGGTCCAGCGAGCTGTCTTGCGTCGCTTTGTTTGAAAGTGATCAGAACCTTGGGACCTAGGTTTTGTGGTCGAGCTGAGCTCGTTTAAAGTTTTCTTTGATGGGATTTGATCGAGTTGACTATTGGTTTACAGTACTGTGATCCTCCCATTATTACATCGTTAACATGTGGTGCTTTCTATTGAGCGGGCTCCGCGATCTTGTTTATTTGTTTCCCTTTCTTTTTTGAAGGTGAATCCGGGACTTCGTTTGGGGGAGATTGATCTCGCCTATTTTTGTGATTCCTTTTCTTGGAGGCTGCAGAGTCGTCCCCTGGTGCCTCGTCCCCTTGAAGTTTCGAGTTGAGGGCTTTAATTTTGAGGTCTTTTATTTCATATCGTTCGAATCGTTCGGCTAGTGCCATTTCGAATTTTCGGCATGCGATGGTTGCATAGCCGTAGACCTTGTGGAACTTGTAGTAAACTTTCGGATCTTTAGGCCAGTGATTATTTTGTTGTTGACCGTTTCCGTATGAAGCATTTACCTTGTTGGATTCAGAGCTCATCACGTACCCCGGGGGATTAGGACCTCGTTTGGTGTTGCCACCGCTGTGGCCACCTCGTGGGTTACTGTTTCCCCTTTGTTGGTTGTGATCTCGAGATGGTCTTGCCTTGAACTCTGGCTTTGGGGCCACGGGTGCTGGGTCGAATTTGGCCGCTAATGCAGCTCGTTCTTCTTCCACCCCGATCCGGTTATTTTTGTGGTGCATCACGTCTTCGATCGACGCATACCACTTTACACAGATATCCTGCCTGAATTTTGATTTGTACCAAAGCCCCGAGGTGAGTGCAGCGATTGCAGTTTCGTCGCTTACCCCGTAAAGCGGGATAGCACGTCCTTGAACCTAGATATGAAGCTCCGAAGTGGCTCATCCTTCAGCTGTTGCAGGGCATACAGTTGGGCCACCGTCGTCTCCGTTTCCATGAACATTGAGAAGTGCTTCAGGAAGGTTGTTGTTCGCTGATCGAACAAACCGATCGAATAAGGTTCTAATTTGGAGAACCAATGGAGGGTTATTTCCACTAGGTGTTCAGCAAAAATTTGACATTGTCCAGCATCTCGTTGCGCTGGTTCGAGGTTTGCTCTTGCCATCGCGATGTGGAAAGCACAGAGATGTGCTCTAGGATCCGTTTTCCTGACATAGCGGAGGATATTCACCCTTCCATTGTCTCTTATCTTCACGTTGGTGATCTGAGGCATGAAAGGGGTGCACATCGATTCCCTTTGATAGTTTACCACGGTCGATTTCGGGGGATGCCGAGGTGGCCTTGTGGACTTTTGAGTTTACCACTTTTACTTCGGTGCGGACCTCTTTGACAGTTTCCTTTAGCTCCCTCAGCCAAGTTTGGAATGGCTGACGGGGTGTACAAGAAAGTTTTCCTCGTCCGTGCCTCCGATGTTTGATAGTGGAGATAGTCTATCTTGTTCGTCCCGAATGGGGTTGTTGACAGTTTCCCCGATTCTAATATATCGCGTTCTTGTAATGGCGGAGGTGGAATTTGGTTTTCCACACCTCGTGTCACGTTCTGTCTGACCGGGGTACGGAAATCGGAGTCCCCCTGAGGGTTATTGACTCCGTCCTTGTTTGTGGGTGGCCTAGGGCGAGACTGGGGTTCCCCTAGGGATTGTTTCCATAGGAAATCACTCCGTCAATGGGTTGTCCACGGTCTCCTCTGGGGATCGTGTTACCCGTGCTTGCAGACGCGTTGTTTCTCACCTTGGTGGATCCAGGGGTTTCCTGCGATTCTGAGAAATCCAGGATCCTTCCCGGAATTACGTTCCCGCGAGGTGCGGAGGAAAGTTGAGATCGAATCGAGCCCATGACCTCCGTGAGTGTTCCCTCGATCCGCGATTGGTTTGAATTCAGGTCTTCCAGTTTCTTTTGGAATTCCTTGGAGGTTTCATTTCCCTTCTCGATTTGCTTCAGGATGGATTCTATCATTGCCTTTACATCGGGGTCTTGCGGCTGGATAGCCGGATTGAACTCGGGCTAACTCGTTGGAATTGCTCCAATAGGGTCTGATGTCTTCCGTGATCCAGTGCCTGTCATTTTTCAGTCTTGAAGAGTGGATTCACGTTGTGTAGGAATGTATTGAACTTTTCCACAGACGGCGCCAAACTGTTGATGTGAATAATCAAGATCAACTGTCACGAAGTGATGGCACTTCGATACAATATAAAGGATGATGGATCTCAATAATTCGTAATGGATCCACTTCGTATAAGACAACAAGTATGATAAATAATAATGAATATCAGCAAATTGAAGAATGTGAACAAAGAGAATATTATTCCTTGATATCAAAGTGAATACAGAATGTGATAGCAAGGTAGCCAATAAAGAATAACGTCCCCCTCATTAACTTAGTACATCACTATTTATAGCCTGAACATCATGTTCTCTTTCCTAAATTCGTGTAACGGCTATAAGACCAAGTTTCCTTGCTGATGCTTTCTCGATTGCCACGTGTAAAGGTGTATCCACTGTGTTAGGTCTTGATTCCTTCGTGCTTTGACGTGGCAGCAGCTAAAGATGGTCAACTCACAAAACGTGCGCCTGATCTTGAGGGTTACTTGGTCTTCGAGGAATAATTCATAAAGTGTACGTTGCTCGGTCTTGAATGGGCCTTCCTTGGTGTAATGGGCCGTCTTCATGCTAAAGCCCACGTCGTGTACCATGATGGACTTGATAGGTGTCGTATAGTTCTAGGAAGATCAAGGTGTCGTTTTGGAATGGGGGAGTAAATTCATCGTTGTTGTTTAGGGGACGAAGTCTCACATCAACAATATATACGATAAAGAGACGACCTTTATATGAATTTAAAAAGGCAAATATTAATATGTAGGTTTTATTTACTACTGTTGTTTTTTTGTTCATAAAAACAAATTATTGCGGTTCAAATTGCTAGTCGCGATTTTTCGAATAAAGGTACCGAATTCGGTTTTTTAAAATTCACTTGATTTTTTAATATCGTTTACTGTTAACTGTTTCGTACGGTTAATATTTACTTCTTACATGATAGTGAATCTGCTATTTGCTATTAATTGTTGATTATGATTTTTTATTATGCAAACTTATAATTTTGGTCATGATAAATTTTTTAGTAGTAGATATTGAAGAATTATTAGGATTGCATTTTATTTTTGTCATAATGCGGTAAAAAAAAAATTAAAAAAAATTAAAAAATATGTTTTTGATTTAATAGTAATAAAAATTGAAATAAATACTCAGTTATTCATTTCTAAATTACTTAGTTTGTCAAAGCTCTAGACTAAATTTATTTATTAAAGTTTCCAAGACGATTTCTTATTATTGGCAATAAGAAATATATATATATATCCATTAAAAAAATAAATATATAGTTAAATTATCGCACCTAATTCAGTTATATACAATTCAATGACAGCTACATGAAGCCAATGTTGACGATGGTAATGGGTGCGTTTGGCAAAACTTATTTAGCTCTTTTTTTGTTTATAAAATAAACTTAACCGCTTTTCAGGTGTTTGACAAAATTATTTTTCCAAAAAACACAAAATCGATTTTGAATTTTTGTAAATGAATTGTAAAAACTAGGATTCGTAGCTTTTGGTTTTTTCCAAAAATGAAAATACGATTTTAGTCTATTTTAGTCTTTTTAGCCTAAATAATTTTTTTTACCAAACGTTAAATCAGTTTTTATTACTAGCAATAACTGTTTTATAAATAATTTACCAAACACCTGCCGGTTTTTTTTCAAAAACTAGTTTATTTTTTAAACTAAAACTAAAAACAATTTTTGTAAAAATTAAATTGTGTCAAACAGGCTCAATATTAGACGGGCCCAATATTAGACTTCTGTGCCTAATAAAATGAATATCTCTTTTTCTTATGTAATTAATCTAGTTATTGTTTGGCTTCAATTGATATATATTATATTCATCGAAAAAACAAGATTGTGGGCATGAGAGGACAGCCATGTGATGCGTGTATGCATATATATATATATAGTTATCCAATCATCAATATACCGAATATGTATTTTGTGAAGGGAAATTAAGAAGAAGAAAAGAAAAAAAAGGGAACAATTATCCACAAGAAATTAAATAAATACTCTTTGGACAAAACTTCCTTAAATGGCCTTTCTATATTTCTCTTTGTATTCTAGTTTTGGAAACTCCAACACATGATATATTTGACCATATAAATTTAAATATATTTATATACGAAAGGGTCAATGAGATCAATCATCTCACAGCATAATTTTGAAACGTTTTATATGTTTCTGACTTTCTTTTATATATAAAAAAGTAATTATCGGAAAAAGTATATATATTTTACCATATAGACCAATTTAGTCTTTATTATATATTTTAGTAGCATAAGTAAATATATTATCATTATGTTACCAAATTAGTATATAAACGTTAAATATAAATTTTTGACGTCAAATTCTTAGCAAAAGTGTTTATATTTTTACGGTAAAGTATATATTTGACGTCAAAATAACAAAATGAAAACATACATAACTTTAGAGTTTAGACCATTGAAAATATAAAGACTAAACTTCACTTAAATAAAAAATATCATAAGTATTTTGCATTTAGAATATATATATACATTTTTGCAGTTAAAGAACGTACGTATTTTTGCAATTAAAAACAATATACTTTTATCTTAAAAACATAAGTACTTTTTCACGAATTTAATATGTTATGCCTTTTTTGTTTGGATCATTAAAAATGCGGGCCATTAGACGAAAGTCAAGGCCCATCGACGAAGTCAAAGCCAATTAGCCCAAGTGTTATGTGTATTTTTCGCAACATATAAAAATTGGGCCCCATTTCGCAAAAGTCAAAGCCCGTTAATGAAAGTCAAAGCCCACCGACGAAGTCGAAGACCAAAGGCCCAAGACCAACATCATTTGGCGAGGCCCGGAGCTAAAAAGGCGAAGAAGACAAAACCCTTGATCGAAAAGGTACCTCCTGACGAGGTACCTCGCCTTGGCGAGCCTCCTGGCGACCTGGCGAAGTACCTCGCCATGGTGGACCACCTCGTCATAGCATAACGAAGGGATAACACACAATTATTCCACACGACGAGGAGATCCGAGCTTACGAAGATCCCTGGGAAGTCCCCTAGATTCCCCCGGACTCAATATACAAGTTCGCGGACACCCGGAAGACGCCACAGGCGAGCTATGGAGCATTGACGTCCTCGCCATGGCGAAGAGCCGCGACAAGGTCCCTCTGGAAGGCCAATTTTCGCAGGCCGCCCTTTGCACAATTATTGGAAATTGGTTTTCCTATAAATAGGAGCTTTCCCCTCCTCATTTCCACACTCACTCACAGCTGCCTTCAGAGCTTCTCTTTCTACTTTCTCTCTCTACAATTTCGCCTTATCCTTGGGAGAAACTTCGGGAAGTCCTCTAGATTCCCCTAGCCTCGCCAGGAAAGGTCCGAATAGAGAATCAGGAGTCGACGAGAGTCTAAGTTTGCCAGAGGAGTTGTTCGACGAGTCGACGAAGGCGTCTCTCGCCAAGTCAAGGCCCTCGCTACAACGAGCTCGCCAACACCGGCGAGGTCGACAAGGAGCATCCCTCGCCAGGTCAAGGCCCTCGCCACAATGAACTCGCCAACACCTGCGAGGTCCACAAGGAGCATCCCACGCCAGGTCAAGGCCCTCGCTACAACGAGCTCGCCAACACCTGTGAGGTCCATAAGGAGCATCCCTCGCCAGGTCAAGGCCCTCGCCACAACGAGGTCGACAAGGAGCATCCCTCGCTAGTTCAAGGTCTTCGCCACAACAAGCTCGCCAACACTTGCGAGGTCGACAAGGAACATCCTTCGCCGGTAATACCCTCGCCATTCGGCTAAAGGTAAACCCCGCACCGCCAACATCGGCACTTTTGACGAGTCATACCACATCATTCACCCGCCGTTTATCAATAACCCTGAACTACGTGGGACCTGATTCTCTTAAACTGAGATACGTAGGCAGCATCGCCCAACCATAAGCGACGGGGCACGGGCCCGATCTACCCTTTTTTGCAGGTCTTCCCTCGCCACAAGAGCTCGCCAAGGAAGGGAAATTGCGAAGAATCATCAAGAACACCTCGGAGCTTCACAAAGACAGGAGTTCGCCTAGACGAGGACTTCGCCCAGACGAGGACTTCGCCTAGACGAGGAGCTTCGCCAAGACAAAGACTTCGCATAGACGAGGAGCTCGCCAAAGAAGGAAGTTCGCCGAGGATCGCCAAGAATAGCCCGGAGGCTCACTCATGACGAAGGATTCGCCTCCAGTTTTAACGATCATCCGTCAACCCGTGTTGACTCAGCATTTAATTATCCTTATGTTCACCGGTTCCAGCTCGGGGCCCGAACCTTGGATCCGACTCTAAGTAAGCCATTTTTACACATTAACAACAAGAAAATAAAATTTTTAAATCTATATATTATAAAAGGAGGAAACAACAAGTGATGTGGCATGATAAGATTAGAGTGTTGAGAAAAGGAGAAAGTATAGAGCAACTTGATAATTTGGCTTTCTAAGATCAAGTCATTGAGATTTTTAATTTTGATAGAATTTTCATTTATTTTTATTCTTTTTTTTTCATTGAATGTCATAAAAAAAATTGTATAACTTAATAACAAATTTATATCTCTTTCTTAAAATCTTTAGAATCATGTAACTTATAAGAATACAAAAAGACCATTTGATGGTAAATATGTACATATTAGGTTGAATTATAAGTAAAACGTTTTTATCACCTAACAAAGTTGAATATTGATTAATTTAATATACTATTTATATCATCATTCGAATGTCAAACAAAATTTATTATTAATTTTAGAATTTCTTTTTTAACAGATATGCTTATAATATATTATAATATATACATACATGTCGAATTAGTATAGCTTTTGTAATAACTAGAATAAAAATAAGGTCATTAATGATTAATATAATGTACTACTTGTATCCTCCTCAAATGTCTCATAAATTTACTATTTTTTAAAATTCGTTTTTCTTTTCATCATATATATGCTTAGTAAAACATTTATCATGTATTCTAATAATTACATAATTATTAATTGGATGAACTTTTACCATTCCATGACTTTTGATATGTCAAGACTTTTGGTGTTTCTCTTTCTTAAAGTCTAAATTTAATTCTACTTTATTATAAGCATTATATTTTTTTCATTGTATTTTCTAGGTCTATAAATAGATAGAGATTTTTGTGAGATGAAAAACAAGTAAACATGGTCATCTCTTATATATCGTCAGTCTCTATAATATTGTTTCTATGCTCTCTAGCATTGTTCTATTATTTTTAATATATCAATAGTGTTTTGTTATTTTTATAATGAATTTTTCTATTATATGTGTTAGTATCATGTCGTTCTCCTAATATCGATTTTAGTTTACACGCATGCAATATTTGTGTGCCACTCTCATGCGTTTCTATACCATTGGAAGGGCCCAAGTTCTTTCGAGGCGTAGACGGAAGGGTTCACCACAAAAACACGGTACTCACGTAGAAACTTTAATTTTCTTCGCCAATTGTGAAGTGAACTATTATGAGCTTATAAAAATTATTCAATGACGTTTTGTGGGTTTTTATTTCTTTACTTTTATTTTTATTATCAATAGACATGTGCATTAGATGAATTATCTAATCTATGGCCATCAACGATAATCTTTAAAAGATAATTATTTATGAAACTATTATTCATTTATTTCTTAGAGTAGAAGATCTGGGATTTTTAGAATTCCACATGAGTCACTCATGTATAATATAAAAACCTAATGTTAAAAACCTAATATATAAATTAGTTTATGTTACAAGTCTAATATAAAATGGTACAATCTATCTATTTCTAATATATATATATATATATATATATATGTGAGTGCGTGGTTTTTTTGAAGTATTAAATGGTTTAATTAGATTTAAAAACAATAACAATCAGACAATCTTATTTTTCAAATTATTTTTTTTTAAAATAAATACTGATGTACTTAAACTTTAATAACTTCTTTTCAAGTTCATTTTCATTTGACATGCTAAAACATTTTGTTTTGATTTAGCATGCTAAAACACTTTCATTACTTTCAATTGGTAAATTGTTGTATTTTTTTTTTACAATAAGAAGTATAGGTATTGCGATATGCTTTTTTTTTACAATTTGTATATTATATATGTATATCATAAGCATCGATGCAAATTCTTAATTTTCATGTTAATCAAAGAGTTTTAATACAAAGAAGATGTTATATGTTATTGTTTTACATGAGTAGAAACACGGCATTGTTTTTGTCGTTTATCATAATTAATTGACTGTTGAGAAACATTCGACTAATGCCAATGCTGATGGTAGAACCATTACTAAACCATGAGTTTGATTTCTGGTATTGATATTCAAAAGCTAAAGCAAATTAAAAAAAAAAAAGATTTGTTTTGGCTTAAGTAGCGTTTGTGTTGGGACCAAAATAACAACAGCAATTTATAGTCGCAGAAAAGTACTTTGAGTTGTAACATATTTATATATTAATTGTGTCTAATTCAATGTTGTTATTTGAAATATTTGCAGGTCCATGTTTGTTGATCTCTGTTATTTACATACATTTGTTTATTTTATTTTCTTAAGTTCACTGTAAAAATGTAGGAATCTTGGTGTATTTTTTTTTTACAATTTCGTTCTCAATTTTAATGATTGATAAAAAAAAGGAAAATGTGATAAATTTTTTTTCATTTTTCTATTTGTGTTACAATTTTTATGATTTTCAAATTAAATATGTATTAAAAGTTCATTCATTTGAGAAACTATTAACGATATTTATTAATCAAATTAATAAGAATTGTCATAATATATGAAAGGTTTTGAGAGATTGTCTTGGCAGCGTGAAAAACAAAGAATAATTCTCATTTTTTATTTTAAAAGTTCTCTATTTTTTAATAGAAAAATCATTTATTTAGTGTCTCATTCAATTACATATATAGTTGAACTAATGATGAATAAGACCATCAAAATTAAAGCAATGAAAGGTGTGAGTTGTTTGCCATTTATTTTGACTTTTCATTGTCTCAGAACGGTAAGGAAAAAATTCTTTAAAGCTCATAAAAACATCAATATTTAAGTTAATGACTTTTATTTTTCAGATTGTTTTTGTTGTTTTACATTCTTAATAAATAAATAACAAGGTTTCATCATGTGTGTGCTTAGACGGGTGATGTAGCAACATTTTATCATGTTTGTGTGTAGGCTTGCAAAAGATTCGTGGCCAAGAAGATCGATAAGCACATGTACTACATTTTTATGAAAGTAAAAGGTAATTTTCTCTAGAATCAAAGTCGATAATTATGTTCATCAAAAGTTTTGTTCCAGTGAATAAGTTTATTAAAGAGGCATTGTTTCAATTGAAGCTGAAGGTGTGGTGCACATGAAGAAAACACTAATTATGTGTTATTATTCAAAGCGGAATCACCTTCGAGCGATATTACACCTTAGAAATATTTGAGAAGGATTGTCGACACGAGCATTCAGAAGAAGTTTAATGCAACTCTTGAGAAAGTTATTATAATACAAAAAGAAAATATGTAATAAACTAGGTTTCTAACAGCTTGGGTTTACATATTGCATTACAAACACTCCTTGCAATTAATGATTATATATTGAAATTCTTATAATGCATTTCAAAAACTAAAAACGTTCTCGTAATAAAATACTTTAGTTTAAGTTAAATTGTTATATGTGGGAGATTTGCGACAAAAGTACCACGAACTAGCTCATAGTTAGCGGTATATTTAAATTTCATTTAGTCGTGACAAAACTTTTTTAAAAACTCAAAATTAATAAATATAACACAACTTCTACAACATTTATTTTTTTCAATGCTAAATTGAAAGTACTAACATAGTTAGCTATGCTAGCTTTTCGACACCGCGCAAAGCGCGGGCATGCCACTAGTAAAAAATAATTGTTCGATTTTGGCTTTAAATCAGTTTAACAATCTTCTTTGTCTATTGCCCACTTGCACATCTTGCTTTTATTTTCTTTTTCCTTTTAATAAACAATAATAATAACTGCAATAAATTGGGAAGTAATTAATTGTTGAGGAATTCCCTCTATTTATTTACCCCTTTTTATATTCCTTCGTAAGGAAGGCACTGACTTTGACTAAATTCCACAATTCCACTCGCTCGTTGTTGCGTCAAAAGTGAATAAAGAGTAAATACACCAAGAAAGAAACCGAAAAGCATTGCCATTATATTCTCTAAAAGAGAGGGAAAGAAATGGCTCATTTTGTCTTGTCAGATCAAGCAATATGCTTTTATATAATAGGATTAATTGCAGCATAAATACTCGAGTTATGATCAAAGTTATTCGCAGCCAATCTTTAATAATAGCGGCAATAGTACTCAAGGAACGTCTAAGGGGTTGACCGGTATCGCCGTTTCTTTTTTTGTCACTTTGGACTACGTATCCGTTAACACATTTGCACATGTTCAACGGAAGATGTCATGTGTGCAACCACCATTATCAAATTAAAATAAAACATTAAATTAAAAAAAATCAAATAAAAAAAATCAAAGCCCATTGACCAAAGTCAAGGCCGACCCAAGTCAAAGCCCATCGGCCCGAGTCCAAGCCCGTTAGGCAAGGCTCAGAAGACGAAGTGCGAAGACCGAAGACAACCCTCAAAACACCTCCCACAACGACCTAGAAAGGTTCCCAACTACCCAGTGTGGAGCGTACGACCTAAAGGATCTAGGCGAGGCAAATGCGACCATAGAAAAACCTCGGCGAGGTGACGACGATCCTATAAGGTTCACAACGACGTTCTCGCCAAGGCAAGCTGCCCGGGCGACGACGACCCATCTTTGACCTAGTCATCGACAACGTCCTCGCCAAAGCAAGCTCTTTAGGCGACGACCACCTCCCTTTGACCAAGTCAACACCAAGGTCTCCAATTCGGCTAGCTCTCCCCGACGACGTGCAATACCTCACCTAGAGACTCATCAAGGCATAATCTCACAACAACATCAAGCAACAAGACAATCCGAGTTTGTCGAGACATTAAGGATGCTTTAAAGTCGCCGTAGGTCCCGACGTACGAGCTTGGAGAATGACGCAACGGAATAATAGGAAGATAGAAGATCGATCTTCAAACTAGAAAAGATAGAAAATTACCGGGATAGTCTTTCTCGGTCGTTGATTCGCTCGCGAATACCCGAACAGAGAACCTTCCTTCGCTTATTGATTCGCGCACGAATACTAGACTCCAGGCATCCAATCACCGTTGATTCGCGCACGAATACCAGCTCTTAGGCATCAAACTCGACACTCACTCACGAGGCTCTCGGATTTGGGGAAGAAACTAAAAGCTTCTCAAATTTTCATTTCATCAATCTGCCCTCTCTACAAGACAATATGATGCTTATATAATGCATCAACTAAAAGAAAAACGACATGTAGTTTTGCTAGAGCTAAATGACATGTAGTTTTTGCTTACACAAAATGACAACAAAATTATCACAAAAGGACAACAATTAAAAACGACATATAAGTATAAAATATAAAATACGTTCAAAAATCGAAGTTAGCATTTTAAGCCCGCATTAGAGAACCTCTGAAGGATACCATGATAACGGACAAACTACCTCGCGCCCACAAGCTCCATGCTAGGCGAGCTAGCTCGGCAAGGACCTCCCCAAGCAAGGTGCCCACAAATTTTGCAAGGGAATAATGGAGGAATATTTCATTTAGATGCCCTAAAATCAAGGAGAATAATGAAGCCCTTATTCTTATAAATAGGAGGCCCATTCTCCTCATTTTAGACACATCTTCTCATCAGAGCTTCTCTTTCTAGAGATCGGGATTTCTCTCTCCCTCTCTCTAAAAATTGCCCTCCTCTCTAGTCTGGGGAGTCGGGGACCTTGCCTGCCAGGGACTTCGTCAGGCCGGTTAGCTTCGAGTCAGAACTCGACCTGAACCTAGTTCCGGGCTAACCACTCTCTCCAGATCCCGACACTCGCTTCGGACCTAGTTCCGGACGATCGCTTTTTTCAAAGCTCCCTAATCCTTCAAGTTAGCGGGGCTCAATGCTAGGCGAACCCTTTCTCTCAGGATCGCCAGTCCCTCAAGATAGTACTTGTTCCCGACTCAGTTCCGAACGACCTATTTCCTCTGATGTTCATCGCCAGTGACGGTTCACACCATCGTCAGAGACACTTGTCTCCCCACTTCAGCGACGGTTAACCCTGAACTATATATGTACTGACCTGATCCCAAATGAGGGTACATAGGCAGCTTTCACTCGACGGATGTTCAGCATCATTTTCTCTTTTTTGTAGGACTTCTCGCCGCTGAGACATCGCCAAGGACATTAATATATGATAGGACAATTTGTGCCTCACTGGAGACGATTGTTCGCTTTAGCGAAGTCAAGACATAAGTCAACCTTCGTTTACTCCGCCTTTGTCCGCCCACGCGACTATAGGGTCATGCCATGGGTCAAACTGTGGACTGAGTTCACCGTTAATCTTTTTCGTGCATTAAAAGATAAGCTTTCCCAAATGAGTCAAATCTAGTCTAATATGAAGTTTATTCATACTTATTACGATAAAAATGATGGACACGACTGTAACCCGGATCCAATCGTCAATCTCGAATATGATTGTTTCATATTAAGGATTTCGAAAATTACAGGTTCTCCCATTTTATTTCAAATCATGGATATGTTTTAAGTTAATATCATATTTATTTATTAGTCTTAGACGATAAATGATTTCTTGTGTTTAGATAAATATAATTGCAACATTAATAAACTATAGAAACATTAACTCAAATATATCGGGAAAGCAGGTCATTGTTTATCTATCGTGATTGAGGACAAAGTACACCATAAATGCATAAACAATATAATTTGATTATATAATAGTTAAATTTAATTATAAACGTCGCCATATTTCTATAATAATTAATAATAAAAATTAATTATTAAATAGGATCTTCCGTATCAATGATTCTTCGGTACCAATTCTTAAAGATGAAACCGAAAACCGAAGACCAATGCGGTCCAAATGGACCGATGAATTTGGTTTATGGACCCAATCCTTATTATTCGGTCTTTATGGTATTTAGTAACAAGGATTTCAGTCCCTCAATTTATTTTTTTGATTTTTTATACACCCCTAATTGAAAGGAAAGTGAGCTTTTTTTTCTTCTTCTTAAGATAATTAAGATAATTATGTTATTCACTAGTAAAAAACATGGATTCTTAGGCCACACAAACTTTCCGCGGGTTAATCCTCCATACTACGAGAAAATTTTCGTCGTTGGAAAAAGCCACAAACGTCGAGAAATATCCATCGTTTGACAACATTTCTCCGCAACTAGAATGAAGCTCGCCGGAGCGAACTTGCTTCTAACGACGAAATTTTTTTGCTGTTAAAGCTTCAAAACTGGATTTAAAAAAATATTCAAAAAATTTGCCCAAAAAGTTCAAAAGTTAAAATTTTAATCAAAAAAACGCTCAAACACATTACAAATTACCCTAAATCATCCACAAGATCAAACACACAATATTTTAGAACACATATGCATACTCAAGAACACAATATGAACATCAAGAACGTCAAATTGTCATGAAAAAATATAAAATATAAATAACACCATATGAACATTAAAAACACAATATGAACATGATAAACACTAGATGAACATCAAAAACACCAAACATATCCGAAGATAATAAAAATAAAAAAATTTACCCGACCGAAAAACGTCGTTTAGAGGGCCTAAACGTAAATTCAGCCAAAATCCAAAAACTTCATTCTAAAGTGAGTCTTTCTTAGTTGCCCGTTTCCACCCGAAATCCAGTAAGAAATCTTCAAAATTTGACACTTCGATTTTATTATTACTAGTAAAAAATGAGATGGTGAGTTTAAGGTTTAGGGTTTTAGGGAGAAGAAAAGATGAAGAAGATATGAATAAGATAGGAGGAGAAAGGAAAAAGATACGAAGAAGATCTAAGAAGAGAGAACAAAGAGGAAAAACAAGATAAAAAATGAGTTAAATGAAGAAAAAATACGGAATATGTCATTTAAATTCGGGAAACACGGAGGTTCAAACGACGGAAGAACAAAACCGTCCTTGGAACACTCTCTCAAATTTCAAAATTAATTATTTTTTTTTATGTTTCGCCGTGGCAATGCTCTAGTAACAATTTTTTAAATTTTTTTTTAGTGAAAGAAGGACCTTTAAACGACGGAAAAACTTTTTCGTCGTTTGAAAGGTATGTGCGCTGTGGCGAGAATAACGCTAGTCGCGAATATGCTCCAGAAATAAAAAATTTTATTTTTTAAGGGAAACACGGACCTTCAAACAACAGAAGAGTTATCTATCGTTCAAACGTGATTTTTTTTTTAATTTTAGACGACGGATACAAACCGTCGTCTAAACAATGATTAGACATTAGACCATGTTTTTTCTAATGTGGTTATAACTCTGTAATTTAATTCCCAGTTGTTCGAAGTGATTGTTGCTTATTTGATTATTGTTTAGTGTTAATTTAATTTAATGATAATGATATATTTAGATTTGATTAGTAATTAATTATTTATCAAATTAAGTTAGTTGTATTACCTTACTGTTATAATTAAGGGTTAATGACGGCGAAAATATCTAAAGTTTGGTCAAAGAACCCATCGTGTACCCAAAGTTTAAAAGTGTTGGTAAAAATACCAAAAGTCGCATTTGGGGAGCTGACCACTCCATTCTCGTAACGCCGTTAACTTACCCGTTAACTCTGGCCACGCGGGCAAACGTTGGTTGTTGACATAACATTTTTTGCCAAATGGATGAGCCCAAATAAGTCTTGTTTAGGACAAAACAACAAATTAAACCCCTAACTAATATTATTTAATACAACTAATTGAACCCCTAATGATTACACTCAACAAAAAAAAATATCCATGTGGCCAGGGTTAACGAGTAAGTTAACGGCATTACGAGAATTAAGTAGTCAACTCCTCAAATATGACTTTGGGTATTTTTGCCATCACTTTTAAACTTTGGGTACACGAGGGGTTCTTTGACCAAATTTTAGGTATTTTTGCCGTCATTAACCCTTATAATTAAATGATGCACGATATGGTATCATTGTGCATACATAGTTAATTGCGGCAAAAATACCCAATCTTCGATCAAATTCTCCTCCGTGTACCCGATCACTGTAAATGGCGGCAATAATACCCAAACTACGTATTTGGGAGTTGAGTAAAAAAATTCTTCCATTTTCGTTGGACAGAGCTTTCAGGCTTTTCCCACGTGGCCACATAATAATTCCCACGAGCCAAACCAGCAAATCCCACAAAAACAAAACCACGAGCACAACCCCTAACCCAGCGACGACGAAGACTCAAGGAACCGTCTCGCCGAATCTCTTCACACTCTCTCGTTCCTGAACCCTCTTCATTCCGATACCACTCTCACCGAAACCCTCCTCTCTCGCGGAACCCCGCCCTCACTGAAACCACTCTCGCTCTCTCTTAGTATGAGCTCAATCAATTCATCAGAGAAAGGTTCGAGCTTATTGTTTCTCTTCCCTCTCTCTCCTTGCACATGCAGGTTTGCGGCAATTCAGCTTTGGGGCCAGCGCGATTGTTGAGCTCACACACTGGCTCCGGCAAGACTCTCGCTTACTTGGTAGCCTATTGAATTGGGTGTTTTTTTTTAGTGAATTTTTTAGGTAGTTGGGTACACAAGGGAGAATTTGACCCAAGATTAGGTATTTTTGCCGCAATTAACCCTAGTTAATAATATAGGTATACGGTATACCTCATGGATAGATTAAATAATTTCTATACAATAAGTAGTTAAATGGTTCATCTCGATTCTAAGAAGAGTTCCATATAGAGATATAGACGATTGTGAATAGATGAGCATTATTAGACCAAGGCTTATATGAGTTGTTTTGTTTATTTGATTTCTCAATAATTCACTCTATTAATTAGTTTGTCAGTGGAATAAGAGTTGAACTATCAATTCTCTTAAATTATTAATTAGTTAGAAAGTATCCACGCACGAAGAATACGTATGATCTTTCAAACTAGTCGGCGAGGCACATGAATATTCTATAAAGATTTTATTCAAATTTTATAATTTAGGTAGAGTGATTTATCCTTTTTTTTTTTTTTGTTAATTTGCAATCTTCAATAGCTTAAAGTTATCTATCTTTTAATAGAAGAGTTATTATCGGCATATGTTCCTGTTCTTTTGCAAACATCCGACTTATGTTTCCGTTCTTTTTTTTTCGCGGCATATATTCCATAAGTCTTAAAACGTACACAAAGTCAACCTCCGTTAACACTTTCGTCTATGTCCATTAGTTTGTCATGCCCTTAATACCGGCATATGTTCCCGTTCTTTTGCAAATATCCTACTTATGTTCCCGTTCTTTCTATTTATGATATTTTTTTCATCATTTAAAAAAAAAGTACTAATTTTTTCCATTTTTATTTTCTTAATAATATTTTTTTAGATGATAAAAGTACCATTTTTATATGATACTAATTATTTTTAAGCGGTAAAATTACTCATTTTTTTTAAATCTTCATTCTCTCATCGATGTAGAATTGATCTTCATTTTTAATCCAGAAATCCTCTTTCATCGTGGAAGTCTTTGATCTCCGCTTCTAACAAGCTCTCAAATCCTTAATCACCAACCCTAACCAAAGCACCAACCAATCGAATTGCCACAAAACCACGGTTCTCACCGACACCCTCGAGCTTCCGTCGTGGGAGGGTTCGGTGCCGAGGAGAATTGGCATTAGGCAGAAGCAGTAAATACACAAAGGAGGTTCTAGTGGACCAAGGTTGGGATCACCATAACCGATGACTATAGGAAAGCCATTAATGACCTGTCTCCGAAGTGTTGGAAAATATTGCAATGAAAATAAAATTGAGATAGTGTCAAGTGGGTCGAAACGTTGAACACACGAGTTGAATGATTTCTTCAAAACGAAGTATCGAAAACTATCTAGATATTATGAGTTTGCTTCCCATTAATTTTTCACTCTGTAATTTTAATTTTTTTATAGCTTCCCATTGTTTTATGTTGTGAGTCTTTGGGTAACGGAGTTCAAGGAGTCTTAGTTCGCTAGCGAACTTTGAAATGTTACGACGTTTGGGGTTGACCGATTATATCTTGGGAAGCTAATTGCCTAACGAAACTCAAGCACGTAGATGAGGCGAATCAAGCTGTAAGGAGAGATTCCAACTCGTCTCGGGAATCACTAACGTTTTCTATTTACAGGATATCAAGAACAATTTTCGGACAAAAAAGATAAGCCGATGCTCGTCAAATTCAATAACACATCGATATGTATTTTAAATTTACTCGCTACTATTTTTCTATAATTTATTTCTCATATATTATCATCTCTAAAAAATATACTTATCGTTGCAAGGCTGTGAAACTCGGGCTCTGCTCGAACCAATCGGTGAAGATGAAGTTTGTCGAGGTGTACATGACACGTGGCAAAAACAAACGGATATAGACGGAAGTATTAACAGAGGTTGAATTTGAGTATGTTTTAAGACTTATGGAATATATGCCGCTAAACAAAAAAAAGAACAGGAACATAAGTCGGATATTTGCAAAAGAACGGGAACATATGCCAGTCTTAAGGGCGTGACAAACTAACGGACATAGACGGAAGTGTTAACGGAGATTGACTTTGAGTACGTTTTAAGACTTATGGAATATATGCCGCGAAAAAAAAAAGAACGGGAACATAAGTCGGATGTTTGCAAAAAAATAGGAACATATGCCGGTAATAACCCTTAATTGAATAATAACTGTATTTGGCATGAATTATTTTGATTTTTCTCTATGATTAATTTATTGTTTACGTATATTTTGAGAAATACATCTTCTTGCACTCAACTTAGTATTTTATTTGTCAAAATACCTCTTTATATCCTCACCATAAATAAATAAAAAAAAAAGGAAAAACTTGCGACATAAATTCCCAATGCTTAAAAAAAAAAAAAAAGCGGTGGACTCTTCCAATCTTATATATCTTTCATTTTTTTTTTTCTTTTATGTTCATTATTAGAAAACCACTATGTAATCATTAAAATAGGAATAAATTGCGACAATAATGTTTGAGGTCTCTAACCTTTTAAAATATTAACAAAAATGCACAACGTGTATTGACTGTATTTTTAATGCACAACTTTGATACGACATAAGAATGAACACATCGTTTGTTTAAAAATGAATTATGAAGTGATACAACATCATAATTTTTCTTATGAAATACGTGTTCTTGATGTAAATACTACCTAATTTTTAAAAATGAACACATCCTATTTTTAAAACTAATTTTTAATTCTACCTAAGAAATAAATTATGAAGTGATACAACTTCATAGTTTTTCTTCATCTTTTTATTATTTTGATTCCCCAACGTAACCAATTTTTTTAAAAAAATTAGTTTGCTTACGAAAAAAATATGACTTGTTCTTGATGTAAATTTGTTTTAATAATATTAAGAACTTATAGTGCAAATATCTCAAATATAAATAATAACAAACCCAAATTCGCAAATACCTTTTGAATATTGTGATACTGTATATGTCTTTACAAATTAATTAGTGAAAAGCAAAAATATATATATATCGACATTAATTTAAAAGTTTATAAAATTTAAATTAATGTCTAAACTTTTGGCAACGCACTCAAGAAAAAATTGCACGGACTAGTTTTTGGGCGGCTTTGTTTGTCTTTGTCGTAGCTCTTTTAATGCCAAAAAAGTAGTACTTAATATGTTTGGGTATTTGCTTTTCAAATTAAATAAAAGCTAACTTTTGGAGAGGCCGCGTGACATCACGCGCGCTATCCAATTCAACCAATAAGAGCGTAGCTTGGCGCGTGTATTCATTTGATACAACTGCGCGTGGCTTTCTATTTTGCAGTTTGCTCTGGATGGCCCCACTTCTATCCAATGAGAGAGAAGATTGAGGTGCAATTCCTGAACTATTTAATTATTAAACTTTATTCTTCAACTATGTAATATTGGTTATATTAGAAAAATAATAGTAAATTAATATTTGTTTAAAATGTGATGGGACCAAAGATATGGGTGTCTTGCTTGGAATTTTGTGGATTTACATAAAGTTGTCTTTATAATCTTATAGACTAAAATAATCATGAGTTTTCATTTTTTTTATTGTCTTCTTTAATAAAATTCTGAATGCACTTTTTGTTTTTCTCTTGAATGTGAGTTACTTATTTATTTGTTTTTTCCCTATTAATTATTTAAAAAAGGACACAAAAGATATTTAAAATGTCCATCTTAAATGTTTTTTTTTTTGAAAGACATCTTAAATGATTTATTACTGTCTAAAAAGAAAATCTAGATAACTACATGGTTGAATTAAGCTCTTAGAAATTCCAGGAGTGTCCTTTCAAAAAAAAAAATTCCAGGAGTGATAATTTTGAGATGATTTGATAAAATAGTATAATTTTTTTTTACAACAAAGTATCAATAAGAGTGATATAATTAAAAAAAAAACTTATTTGAATATGAAGCGTCTAACATTTTTTACTCAAACATAATTATAATAAATTTGCATATCGTATCTTATTCTTAAATTTTAAGCAACCTAATTAAGTAGGGCTGCAAGTCACAGCGTCGCGGCCGGTCGCGGCGGAATCGCCAAACGTCGGGTCGCGACGCGTCGTGGGAGAGAGTCTGGCGATGCATCGCGATGGATCGCGAGAGAGAGAGAGCAAGCCTCTGTGAGAGAGAGAGAGAGAGATAGAGGGGGGTGCATCGCGATGGATTGGTCTTGCCGTGAACCGTCGCGATTTTTGGCTCCGAATCGCGAAGAGTCGCAATGCGCCGGAGAACGCCGCGACGCGTCATGGTCGGATCTGGCGATGGATCTTTGCAGCTCTATAATTAAGTGATGTAAAAAAGTTAGGCCTCATAAGCTAAAATTTGAAGCTTTTAATTAAGCTTAAATATGATTACAATTATGAGTCCCAAGACACGCCTAATTCAAGACTGCACTGATTACAGTAACCAATAAAAAAAAATGCTTATGTATACTAAAAGTATAAACTTAAATATTCTCAATAATCAGAATCAAAAATATAAATTTATTAGATTCTTATTCACAATATTTTTAGGCCGGCTCTGAAATTTATAACTTATAATAGTGCTACAAATTATGATATAGCATTTGACACAGCAATCAAATACTATTTTCTAATAATTTGACAATATATATATATATGTAAATAAATAGCCTGCCAAATCAATAGGCAAACATATTAATGGAATAAATATAGGATTCAAACCAAGGCCATGACATATATTCATGATGGGCCTTTGGAGAAACAAAGTCCAAAACCAACTTTAACTTACGAAAATTGTGAGAAAGTGCACTTACAAATAATCCTACTTGTTTTTCTATATTTTAAATTTATTATTACCATAGGCTATTTAATTCACTAAATAGATTAAAAAGAAGAAGAAGAAGATAATAGAATTTGTCTCGTACACACATCGTAGCGTACCGTTGGTTAATATGCTAGTTCTAATAGTTTCAAGGATTCCCTGAATTATTCCGAGATCGGAAATGAGGTTATTTGCAAACTGTTTTAATCGTAACCGAGCATAGATAAATTGATGATAATAGGATCTTTCAATGCGATTTGATCTTCGTATTTGTTTTTAAAATAATCTTAAGTCAGAAATCGGAAGAAAGAAAAAGGGTAACATAATAAGGCCCTACACGGCTCCTGCCGGTACGATGAGACAGGCGTGCCCAACGCTTTACATGCATGCCTAGCGGAACCAATTGGATTAATTTTCAAGTTTAAATTCAATTGTATTCTTTCTTCTCATGGCGATGCAATAAAATCTATGTGAAGAACTTTTTTCTTTTTTCTTTTTTTCTGGATTTTTGGGTTGTTCTTTGTTGAGTGTGAAGCCTAATCTACACGAAAGCGCTACCGAGACCCGACGCAGAGCAATCAAGCTGATCGACCCGAACTCCGATTGAGAGATTGATAGTGGATCGAGATTTACAGGCGGCAAGTGGACGTACCTCCTACATTGGGAGCGAACCACTATAATTCTGGTGTCGATTTCAATTTCGTTTATTGCTTTTATCGTTTTTTGAATTGGGAATTAGGGCAAAATTCCTAACATTCTTCGAGTTTGTTCAATCGTGGGTCAGCGAAGGTCGATTCGCTACAACTCAAACGAGTATAATCTCATATATTAATTTCTGACCGTTTGTCATTGATTATCTGGATCTCAAAATAACATAAGATGGATATCAATTCATGACATTCATTTGCATGCATTTTGCAGTAAGTTGCATAATTTTCCAACAATGACAGCAACAAGGCACAAAAGAAAGATCAAAGTGTTAGCCATTCAAGCACTTGTGTATAAAACAATGATGCATCGACGCAAAGTGCCGGAAGAAAACAAAGATCCACACATGATCAAATAGAGCTTGGGGTGATCAAGCTAGGTAGGGTTTGTTTGGTCTTGAATAATGTGGTCAAATTTTACCGCTCAAGAAATCCGGCAACCACATGGCCGACATCTTGGGAATGCGCTTGAGCCCGTCGTTGTAATCAATGTAATACAATCCAAATCTTGAAGAGAAACCATCTCCCCATTCGAAGTCGTCGAAGAGAGACCATGCGAAGTAGCCTTTAACATTTACTCCACCCCTGCACGGAAAAAAAAATGTTCATATACATAAAACCTCAATACTTTAATATTGTCGAGACCATAGAATTTTGTTAATTTATCATAGGATAATTTAGTTATGTCAGTTAAGGTTGGGCCATCAAATATATCACTTAATCGAGGCTAATAATTTATCAAAAAATTAATTTAACGAGATTCTATTATACATATATACATGGGCGAAGTTAAGTAGGGTAGAGTGGCAGTTGCTTCTTGTTACGTCGGAAAACAAAGTTTTATAATTATTTTAATCGTCATCAACTTGTAATTTAGTGAGAACAACTTCATATTCATTGTTATGTGTAAAACACTACTCAATTAGTATATAAGAAAATGATATAATGAATACGATCATGTCTTGATCATTCGAAAATCTCTCTGGGATTGATTTCTCATATTCTGAGTTCAAATGGCATCTCTCTCTCCTAGATTATATGACTGCCCTTGCCCATTTATTGATCTAAGTTTTGTGTGCTATCAAGGTAATTAATTAATTATCTCTTATTTCGCGTGTATGTGTGCGTGAGAGATATAGTAGACTTACTTTATCGCCTCTCGGATCATGTACAAATGTCGAAGAGTGTTTTCGATCCGGTGCGGGTCGTTCAGTGCAAGGTTAAGAGTGCGATTACGGTCGTTGGCCTCACTTATTCCTTTTTCATCAGACAACAACGCTCTTAGTATTATACATAAAGATAGATAAATAGATAGATAGATCTAGAGCGAGAGAGAGCGAAATACCGTTCTCTGTTATGTAGATCTTAGGGCTTCGGTATTTCTTCTTCATGAACAACAAAAGTTTACGTAGCCCCTCGGGATAGATAAAGATGAAGCTGCTACCTTCGGCCTATATTAATGTAAATTCTTAATTTTTTTTATATAAAAATGAGAAATGAAAAAATGATTTGTACAATTATGCACCTTTGGGCCAATGAGAATTCCATTTCTTTCACCTGCAAAAGAATATATAATTTGTTGGTGTGTATGCTTAATATACAATCCAACAGTGAAACTTAGTTTGGTAGTTGTAATTTTGACAGTTTTTATCCCAGTCCGGGTTTTCTAGTATTAACTTTGTAAAAAAGCGGTTTTCTCATTGAGCCGGTAACCCAGACCGAGGATGAGTGAAATACGAGGTAAGAATTGAGAAATGCCGGTTTTAAATCGGGAAATACCAATTTTGACATGATATCCAAGTTTAAACTTGAAAATTTGAGTTTTGAATTGAGATTTATCGGTGTTAAACTGGAAAATAATACCGATTATACACTAGGATTTTACACGATCCTCATAACCTAAATATATTAGTTTAGCTCGTAATGAAAATTGACAATACTAAGTAATAGCATCTCTATATAAAAAAGAATGAAAAAAAAAAATTGACAATACCAAGGTTTTTCTGGTATTAGCTACGTAAGAAGCGGTTTTTTGATAAGGGGGGATGATGAATAACGGGCTAAGAATCGGGAAATGCCGGTTTCGAATCGTTTTAAAAGAGACATACTTTCTTGTGTTGTTAAAGAATCAGTGGTGTAGCGAGCCATGGAGGGGTCTGCGGATTTAGCAAATCTTGAGGTGTAATAATTGATGCCAATGAAATCGAAAGAGCCTTTCACTAATTTGGAATCTTCGCAGTTGAATGATGGCAGTCTCTCCTTCACCAAATTCTTCATGCTTTTTGGATAATCACCGTACACTAGTGGCTCCATAAACCTAACAATAACATGTAAGAATTTAGAGAAGTAAATGACAAATCACATTTCAATTTGTTAATTCAATTTATAGTTTAAATTAATATTCAATAAATAAATATTTTTGATAAAATAATATTTTTGTATGGTCTTTTCATTAATTGATTTAATATAATTTTTAATGTGCCTTTAAATAAAATTCTCTCTCTCATAAATTAATTCAATTGAAAAATAGATAAAATTTTGGAGAAGAGCGGTAAATAGTTAACTTTGAGAACTTCGGCCATGAAAAGTAATGAACATTTAGAGCTTTGACTGTTAACAAAATTATGCCACGAAAAAAATGAATATTGGTTATACGCAGCTATTTAATCCTTAAATTTATCAAAACATTATATTCATTTAATTATATGTGTTACAGACTTACAGTAAGTGATCAGTATCGTGTATGTAAACTATAATCGTGATAAATTAATAATATGAGATGTGCAACTATAAATTATACTATCAGATTAATTAAATTATAAATTTATTGAGTTTTAGTTTAGCACGTTGATAGTGAGTCGGAACTAGAAAAAAAAAATTAATCTTAATAATTAATTTTTAAAATATTAATTAAAGAGGTTTTGAAATAATTCTAATATTATACGTAAAAAAAATTGAAAAAAAAAACATATATGTATAAATTTACTAACCATCCCATTTCGAAGTCCAACAATCTAAGGGCTGAATCTTTGTCTTCTTGACATTCTGAGTAAGGCTCAAAAAATTTCCCCACAAGACTGATTCCAATCTCTCCTCCTTGAAATCTCTGATTTAAAAAAAAAAAAAAAGGAAAAAAAAAGGAGATAGTTAATATATGGAAAAATTACCAAAAAGACGAAAATACAACGTGAAGAGGCTCTACCTGGAATCGGTCCTTGTAGAGCTTAGCGGAAGTGGCATGAGCGAGAAGCATGTTATGCGTTACGATGTAGGGCTCGGTGGAGGAGTTTCCATGAGAGCATTGGCCGGCGATGAACGGTTGAGAACACCTCCCCGGAGCCGCCACTCCTAAATCGTATCCCAATTGCGCCACAATGAGCGGCTCGTTTATTGTGATCCAATTTTTCACTCTGTCGCCGAATCTTTCGAAACATATTTGGCTGAAGTCCTTGAAGTCCTCTCTTCATTATAGTGAATCAAAGGGAAAGAAAAATCAACGATTTTGTAGGGCTAAGAGCTTGTCAAGCTGAAAGGTCTGTGCATGCATGGCTTACACAATTGATCGGCTCAGAAATCCACCGTATTTCTCTTCTAAAGCTTGCGGTGTATCAAAATGGAGTAGGGTCACGAAAGGCCTGATTCCTATATATAGAATAGGTAAGGCCAAAAGATTGGAAAATAAAATTTAAATATTTTGGATCAATTCAATTAATAATGTACAATAGAGTCTCGTAAAATTAGTATTCGATAAATCAATAATCTTGATTAAATTATATTTTTTTGATCCCGATTTCGAATATCGACATTATATTAATTAGAGTGATTAGTTGGAACTTACCATTTTTGAGTAATTCGTTGATGAGTTCGTTGTAGTGATCAATAGCCTGCTCATTCACCCCACCACTCAAAGACCCGGCTATAAATAAGATTAATTAAAATAAAATAAAATCGAATTATCAACTCTGAATATTTAAAAAAAATATATATATAGATCATAAAAAATTGTATCAAGCATATAAACAACAGATATACACCCTATTAACTAACTGCTTTATAATTGACGCTATTATTATTTAATATCGGTACAATTACTTCTAGACATTAATATTATCATGTTATTAAGTTGCGTAAAGATATTATAATGAGCTTGTTTTGAGTATTACTTAAATGCGTAATATTTAATACTATCTACGGACTTTACTGTTATACTTCATGTCTAATTAATCAACACGAAAGAGAAACGTTTGAAACTCAAGCAAGATACAATTTTAAGCATAATATTTTGGTTAAATATTAATTATGATTTGGAGAAAATGAAACTTGTTACAATTTTAAGCATAATATTTTGGTTAAATTTTAAGCATTTATATACATCTTATCTTCAATTTTTGCATAAATATATCTTTTATTTTTTTAAAACAGCTAAAATATGTTTTCGAAGTGTATTTTAGTTTCATTTTTATACACTCTGATGATTTTAATTTTTCAAATCAAAATTCCCCTTATTCATTTTATTTTTTTGTATTCCCTATCCTCATTTTTTTACAACAATATACCACATGTTTCTCAAAAAGTAATAAAATATATATTGAAATAGTTATATTAGGAGAGAGAAGGAAAAATAAGTAGAAAACATTATTTATTTGTTTTCCGTTTTGTATGCGAATTCCAAAACCAAAAAAAAAACATGATTCTAAATTCGTTTTCTAAGTAATTTAACCAAATATGTTTTTTGACAGTTGTCAATTATTCATCGATTTTTAATTTCAATAATCTAATAATTAGAGGTTGAAACGGAGGGTATTTTAAGTATACGTGAGATTATATTTCGGTTGTTTTTAAAAGTAGATGTAGAATAAGCTTACTAGGAAGAATTCTGGTCCAAGGGATGGAGAATCTGTAGGAATTAACTTTAAGCGCCTTCAAAGCCTCAATATCCTCCTAAAATACAAAGCACAATTTTCCCATGCATAAGATCAACGTATATACATATATATATATATATATATATATATATATATGAAATAATATATATATCGGACCTTGAATCGCTTGTATGAATCAATGGCAACGTTCATGTTGGACAAATCCGATACTTTCTCTGTTTATAGGCCACGAATTAGCCACTAAATGAAAGAAAAAATTATATATATATATATATATATATATAAAAGGTATATGATTATTGGAGGAATAAGTTTTGCACCTGGGTTTTTCTGGATAAAATCCTCCCAAATACTCTCCCCTTTTCCTTCTTCTCTGATTGATCCTTCAATCTGAGACCAATATTCGTTAGTATATATAATGTTATACCTTAAACCTACACATATATATTTCTTTCATTCCAAACAAATCATGAATTGTTCTATTCTGTAAAATCAATATCCTTTACGTATAGACTCTATGGCGGAGCCATTCATGCATGCATTAGTGTCTGCATGTGCATACGCTAAACTAATACACGGACTTCTCAAAGTGTTTTCTTTCTTTTTTCTTGAATAACTGCTTAACTCATGTAAAAAGTTGATATAGAGGCTTCAAATTAATTCTTGCCTATACAAGGCCAACCCTATATGCACATGCGCATGCATATTAATTATATAAGACTATACACACATACACGGGTGGAGCCAGGATTTCAATCCAGGTGGTGCCAAATATAATTTTTTTTAAAATCAAACATACAATTAATAACAACGGCAACAAGTAACGCCGACGCCGGTAGTAGTAATTGACGGACTAGTAACGCCGGTTGTAACGTTGGTAGTAATATAATTTCTTTTTAAAAATAATTTCGTTTACTAATCGACGGACTAGTAACGCTGGTAGTATCCGAAATCCTTTTGAAATATTTCAACGTCACATCGATAACGATTTCCTGTTAAAAAACACAACTAATAACTATTAACAAAAATAAAATAATGATAAAATATACGATTATGAATAAAGATTATGAATAAGAACTGGTCAATTATGAATAAAATATGTGACTTGTATGCTTTGCTCTTGAGATAGATAGAACACTATCGCTTGATATCAAATAATAAAAAAATTACGGCGAGAGTCCTGAGAGTTGGAATGACGGCGACGGCGAGAACCGACGGGGAAGGGCGAGAACCTGTGTGAGACTTTCAGCGACGGCTAGGGCGAGGACCGAGTCGCAGCGAGGGCGAGAACCGACGGCGATGGTGAGAATCGAGTCGCGACGAGGGTGAAGATCGACGAGAACCAACGGCGAGGGCGAGAACTGACAGGGAGGACCGAGGACCAAGTCCCACCGACGACGAGGATTGAGTCGTAGCGACGGTGAGAACCAAGTCGCAGCATGCAACGACGAGAGTGAGAACCAACAGCTACGGCGAGGGCGAGAATAAACGGCGACGCGAGAAGCAACGACGGAAAGACGAGTAGCTAGGGCGTGGAAGACGAGGAAGAGGGATAAAAGTTTTCAAGTTTCAAAACTGATAATAAGAGATCGTGAGGAGAACGAGAAACGACTCTCCACTCTCCATCTCCAAATTCTGTTTATATATATATATATATAATTTTTTTTTTAAATCCAGGTAGTGCCCATGAGATCACTGCACTCTTAGTGGCTCCGCCTTTGCACGCATACATATTTATAATACATGGAATATAATAATAATAAAAAAAAATAGTGTGTATATACTATATATATATTGTGTACCTGGGGAGCAGCAGTGGCAACTCCAAAAAGAAAGTCACAGGCAAAGTCAGACCTCTTAACACAAGTCTCATCCTTATTAACTATTGGCACAAACTTCTTCACACCATGTGCACCAACTGCACAAACACATTATAATATTCAAATAATCTCCAAAATGATAGTATCTAATTGATCATAGGTTCTAACACCCATATGTCGCAAACCGCAAGTTTAATTTACGAGTAGAGCATATATAATGGATAGACTGATAGAGTTCTGTCAAGATTTTTAAGAGTCACAACAGATGAGTAAACCGCAAAATCGATGAGTAAACTGCAAATAAATTTGTAATAATAACAATATTTAAAAATATTATTGAGATACATAATTTTTTTAATAACTAAATTTAATTAAAAAAATGAAGAGTTTTGGGATTTATATAAGTTTTTATGGGTTTAAAGGGTTATTATGCCCTTTTAGAAGATTATTATGTGGTTTTTATGCGGTTTGCGATCGACTTGTAATTTATCTACGGCCTGCGGCTTCATATGAAAATCGCTCTAGGTTTTGCAAGCAAAGAGCTCGAATGTTTTTATTAATTCATTAACAGTGAATAATTATATTCATCACAAATAAGCTTATAGTCTAGGAAAAGGAAAATAAATTGAGAAGGAAACAAACGGAAAATAAATTCAGAGTCTAAACAAAGAAATAAAATAAATGACAACTAATGGCCATCATCAACACAAATAATCGCCATAAGTCTTCGAGAATCTCCAGGATTTGCATGATTAATCTTTCGGTGATATTTCCGGTTATTACCGTCCCACGATTCCACAAGGAAAGCCCGAGCATCGCCGCATGTATATACATTCTCAAGAAAAAGAAAATAAATTTTCAAACAATACTCACCTTGAATTGTGAATGAGCAACGTGAAAGCAAAGCAACAGCAAGCAGGCACTTTAGAATCCTCAACAATGGAGAAGAATCCATGGCTAATTAAATAAATTTAATAGAGAAAGAAAAAGAATTACCAATCTTTCAAGGTGTTCTTGAACATCCGAAAGATTGGGTTTAAAATGTCTCTATCAAGTGGTTGAGAGAAAACGCTTAAACTCTTTGTTAATTCTTGCTATTTAAGGATTTGTTTTTGCAATAAGTTATTTCCCAATAAGAAATCGATGTTATATTGTAACTAATATTGGTTGAAATCAATGGGAAGAAGCTTTGACTTCCTAATTTCCATTCTAAATTTAGATCTAATCAATGAATATCAACCTATTTCTAAATCTAAATTAGAAAATCCCACAAGAATAGGACACAATTGGTAAGCACACTTTGTGATCTCCTTAGCCAGCCAAAGATCTTGATGTTACATACTATTAAAAACTAAATCATGTAATGATGATGTGCCTACGATCTGGAAACTATTTCTTGTTATTCAATTTGTTGATTATTTAATATAATTTGTTATTTAAATTCTGCATTTTGATTAGTGGTACATTGGGTTATTTTCATGATATGTTATTTGCTACGTTAATTAGCCTATTAATTGAAAGGCATGTGGCTTTGTTGTGTGTTACTTATTCAGCACAAGAAACACAAAATTTTTGCCTCATTACAACTCTTCTCTATTTTCCTCTCGATTTTCGTGTTTTTTCTTCTTTCATGATACTCGCGGTACACAGAGTCTTCTCTTCCGTATTGCGTTCCTTAGTCTTCGTTATTTTAATCCATGGACTATATCCAACTATCCGAGCGAAGAATGCCAAAGCAAAATGCTGTCGTCAAATCGGAGAAGATGCGACAACGGAGAAAAGGCGGAGAGAAAAGCAGTGTGACACTTCATTACCCGTCGTTCACACAGTGCAACTATGCAGCTTGGTCGATTAAGATGCCGGTCGACATGAAGGCCCCTGGTCAGTGGGAAGCTATCGAGAATGGAATGATGACTGCAAAGATATGATGGTTCTAGCTAGTATATATCTATCACAAAGTTCCAGAAGATCTTCTCCTTAGGATGGCGCAAACCTTGATACGACACGAAGTTAAGCATGGAGGACATAATAGTGGTGGCCGTGGCCGAGGACGCTGCATAGGAAGAAGGTTTGACACGCAAAAGGTGGCCCGTCATATGATTGAAGTGCCAGGAAGGAAAAGGAAGTTGTAGCTTTAGTGTCGGGCACGATAAGCAAGATCAAGTGTTTCAACTGCGATGTATACGGGCGCTGGTCATTGAAATGTTGTAGTTCCAATTGCTATACATAGATGAGGAGGCCAACCTCACCCGGACTCAAGATGATGAAACGACGCTTCTCCTATGCATTTGCGCAAAACGTATGTGCAACATGATTTTGTTGAAGAAAAAGAAGGTCGTACCAAATTATTAGAGATTGGTTCTAATATATGTAGTAGAAAATAGATAATTGTTGTCATGTGACTTTGTTTGTGTGGAGATCATGGTAACACTAATAGGATACGCAATTTTATTGTTACACTATAAAGGTTTGTACAAAGAGAACTACATGTGAAAAATAGGAGAAATAAGTTCCATTCTAAAGTTGGTGTCATAACTTGAGAGAATATATACAAGCTCTCAAGTTCCTTGCCAAAACCCTAAAAATAACATAATACTCTTCCATTGTTCCCCAAATCCGACTAAATTCTAAAACCCAAAATCAAATTAAACGGATTTATTGAAACCATTATCTCAAACCAAATTTCTTCAGGATTACCGGTGAGCTTCTTCTTCTTCTCGTCCCTGCACTCCACTGCTACTTCATAATGTTGTAGTAGTTAGCCGTTACGATCGAGGAATTTTTCCCCTATTTGGTCGGATCTTTATTCTTTCCCTTCCTTTTTCAGTGTTCATGTGCTGAGAAAAAAGGGAAAAGAAAAATGAGTAACAAAAAATAAAGATTCACCTAGGTTTAGATCGACCCGTGTTATAATTCAGTATAAGAAACTATGACATAATATAACAAACTATGACATTTGGTTTCAATGATCGAACTAAAAAAGATCTCCTACATTAATCGTGGCAAAAAAAGTCTCTAGAAAAATTTGATGAACATGATGAGAAATGGTCCGCCAGAAATCAAAAGTCATTTCATAATAATTTCATTATCAATACAATTAAAAGATCTTTATCAATATACACAAATAAAATATTATTTATCAATTAATCTCCATTTTATTATGTAATTGTCTGAAAAACGAACATCTACTAAATATAATAATTAAATGATTTGCTATTTTATCTCTTAATTATCTATAATTTTTTTATTGTAACGAGAATGATCATTCATTAACATTGAATATAATTTTTAAAAGAATATCTCAAAATTTAAATAATTATTTTATACAATTGGTGTTAAATTATTTTTTAGGCGAGTAATTAATTTTTTTTTTGAAATTATTAAATACTCAATCTTTATATTGATAAATTAATAGTCGAATAATGTGTTTGGAATAAGTTTCTCTTTGAATATATGGAATAGTTTATTGATGTATTTGTTAAAAAAAATTGATTTAGAATGAAGATTTTAATAAATGTGTGAAATTTATATATATATATATATATATATATATATATTAATAATCATGAATAGCTTTTTAGTTTTCTAAGTAATCCATATAGGTTTGTCACCACGAAATAATTATGGTGAGAATTGAACTTTGAACATGTTATCAAAAAATTAAGTTGTAAGCATTATCCACTACACCACAATGCAAGTTTGACCATGATTAAAAAAAATTAAATAAGTGGAGAACATCCATCGAACTAGATTTCTCATCAAATTGAGAGAAAATTCCATAATTCAATATATCTATGTAAATACATTAATACACTAAAAGTAATAGGCTCGAAATTTCGAATGGAGTGGGAGCGGTCGATTCCACTCTGCCCTGTAAATTCGCCCTTGCCTTTATTGGTAAACAAGAAGAAAAAACACTACATATATGTTCATTATGGCGAGCCTAATGAGACATTTCATGAGCTAGACTATCGTGACTGTTATGAGTAATTTTGAGAGCCTTAAATAATTAGGCCCGACTCAAAAATGTAACCAAGAGGCCAAAGCGACTAAGAATCTCACAAAGGCGACCCGGCCCTAGCCCGGGAAAGGTCAACGGGACTCGGCCCAAAAAGTCAACTGGATCTAGCCGGAAAGAAGTTTGTGAAACAGTCTAGTTAATTTTATCATGAAAATGGGCCTGTGAAATGGGCCCACAAATACATTTCAAAATATTTTTTTTATCACTTATGAAAAAGTATCGCGCATCGAGCATCGCGTAAACAATATCCTAATTGCTAAGGGGCCATCAAAGTAATTATTAGTTATTAAGGGGTTCGTGGACCCTTCTATAAATAGAAGTTCATTTCATTCAAATTAGGAACTCAGATAAACTCCGATGAAGTCATCACAACTCACAAAAACGATCTCTAAATCGATAAAACCTCTGTTTTCTCTTCTCTTAAATATCCTGACTTAAATATCCGACTAATGCTGGGTGTCGGAGGTGGCTACATAGGCACCCTCCTCCGTATCCCTTTAAATTCATGTTTTCTCGTTTACTCAAATACAAAGACGGAGACGAAGATGTTAATTCCGGGAGATATTTTCGGCATATCAAGAACAAAAAAACAAGTTTCAAGCCCGATTTGACCGTCAATAAGTGATTGGGCCCTGTCTAGAATCAAGACCTGGGCCGCAATAGTGTTGATCTATTTTTTGGCAGTAACAATGATTATTAATATATTATTACATCTTTTGAATAACAATCAAAAGACCT
The DNA here is from genome assembly GCA_954871525.1 of Parietaria judaica. Taxonomy (NCBI): domain Eukaryota; kingdom Viridiplantae; phylum Streptophyta; class Magnoliopsida; order Rosales; family Urticaceae; genus Parietaria; species Parietaria judaica. The sequence continues at coordinate 4,621,361 of OX940867.1, forward strand.
TACGCAAATATTTTAGCATAAAAGATATAAACATACGATGAAAATTTTAAGAGTATAAAACTTTTTCATATAAATACGAATTAGTTTTGAATAACTAACACAATGCATATAAAAAAATTTACATTTTATTCCGCGACAAACAGAGTGATGTTTATCCTGAACGCTCGTTACGTTATATCTTGTTATAACCAAACTTGCTTGGCCTAGTGGTAACTCCACTACATACCTTTCAAGAGGTCACGGATTCAAATCATTGGACTCAAATGAGTGTCCCCTTTACATATATGTAAATTTGACAAATAATGTCACATGTTCTTACATTGAGTATATCCAATAATGCGAGAGTGCATTGCAGCTTTAGCCAAAAGTACCACCCTATTAAAAAAAACGGAAGCCGAAGCCCCAACGACAAAAGCAGCTCTGAATAGCCTCTAAAGTATTTTATGACCGCATATTTCACTACAATAGGTTGTTTTGTTTGTGAGTCATTATTGTAAATTACAATTTGTAATTTGTACTTACCCTTCGTTCTATGTACGTTTTGACCCTTGCATCTTCTGTTTCTGACTTTCTTGCCGGTGCCAAACTTGGATAACAGATCACATTAACATTGACATTAGTCTCTTTCTAATATTGCCAATAGATCGAGCTTTTTTTTGGTCAACTATAATGAATTAGTAATATTCGTTATAAATGAATAACGCTCCCATAAATACAGGAATCTGCCTAAATAAGTTGAGAATTACAGACAATGACTGAGAGTGATATTTAATAAAATCCATGTAACAGTAAAATATTTAAAATAACTATTATTACAAATAAAAAAGATAATTATGGTGATGCAATATTTCCGCACCATACAACCACAAGATTGCTTTAAAATAGTCAATAAGATTGTACAATAAGTTATTTACCTTTGACTTTTGTTCCATCAATTGTATAATTATTTATTGTAGTATCATTTGCCTTTGCATTATTGCTTTTCATCTATCTCTGAATTATTGCTTTTGCATTATTCCTGAAATAATTATATATATATATAAAAAAAAAAAGACAAATGTTTATAGAAGCCCGTGGCTTTTTCTTTTCTTTTCTCGGTAGAATGACTTAATTTTATAAATTAAGTAACTACACATTGGACTTCGTATTTTTGTCTTTTAAATGGTTTTTATGGTTTTTTGTCTTTTGTAATCTTTTTAATCAAATTATTAATGTATGTTAACAAAATCATAAAATAAAAAGCTACATAAAAGAAAAATTATAAAGTCTATTATGTGGCAGAACCAAGATTAAGGGTACGGGGGAATTGATTTGAAATTTTAATTTAAAAAAAAAAGTTATAATGAAGGGTAAACTGCGGCTAATGTACCCAATGTTTGATCTTCTGCGGATTATGTACACAATGTTTATTTTCGGCGGCTAATGTACCCAATGTTTGATCCGTTAGATATTTTCGTGTTTTCCGTCACTTGACCGTTAGAGAGTTATCCTCCTCTATATGCACACTTTTTGTATTTTTGACATAACTCACTCATTTTTTGTCCAAATTTTATGCACGACCTATGGTTGGAAACATAAGAGATAGATCTACAACTTTAGTGTTTTAAGTTTTGTAAAATAAGTTTTAGAAAAATACGAAATTTCAAATACAACGTAAAACTGGACATTAGTTTAATGCAAAATATTTATTTCAAGCAAATTTTAATATACTTAATGACCTTTTATTATGAATCGTAAAACTAAAAAGTTGTAGATAAATATTTTATATTTCTAACGGGTGTTTATTTATAAATTTTAGACAAAAAATGAGTGAGTTATGCCAAAAATATGAAAGTTGTGATGCGAAATAATCTTTCATATTTTTGGCATAACTCACTCATTTTTTGTCCAAAATTTATAAATAAACACCCGTTGGAACGATAAAAAGTTTATCTACAACTTTTTAGTTTTACGTTTCATCATAAAAAGTCATTAAGTATATTAAAATTTGCTCGAAACAAATATTTTGCATTAAACTAATGTCCAGTTTTACGTTGTATTTGAAATTTCATATTTTTATAAAACTGATTTTACAAAACTTAAAACACCAAAGTTGTAGATCTATATCTTATCTTTCAAACCATATGTTGTGCATAAAATTTGGACAAAAAATGAGTGAGTTATGTCAAAAATACGAAAAGTGTACATATAGAGGAAGATAACTCTCTAATGGTCAAGTGACGGAAAACACGAAAATATCTAACGGATCAAACATTGGGTACATTAGCCGTCGAAAATAAACATTGGGTACATAATCTGCAGAAGATCAAACATTGGGTACATTAGCCGCAATTTACCCTATAATGAAATTGTAACTAAAAAGGGTTAGAGGGAAAATTTGATAAATTAACACTATAATTTTTATTTTTATTTAAGGGTGTCTCAACCCCTATTACTCCTTCCGCCTATGTCTATGAGATATATAAAGATAAAATACAAAAAAAAATAAAATTAATAAACTATGTATTAAGATTCAATTAGAAATTTAGTAAATTAAACACAAGTTTTAGCATCTCATAAGTAAGGTACAAAGTTAAATTCAAAACTAACAAATTTGTCAACAAAAAAAAAAAATTGACAAAATGACTACGTAAAAATAAAATAATAAAAAAATTAGAGTGTGATACAAAGTTTAGAACTTGATGTAACTTAAAAAAAAATAACCTAAGCAAAACAATGACCGAGTCAAATCTTGAAGCATTTATCACCTGGTCTAATGGTTGCTAATTGCTATATATGGGTAAGTAGGGATGAACAAACGAGTCTTCGGTTCGGTTTTCATACTTATTTATATAGATTACCGCATTTTTGGTTTTTTAAATTTTAGAACCGAAAGCCGCGCTATTGAAGTTTAAAACCAATTTTACCAATTACCGATATATCGGTTTTAAATTCGGTTTAAATTCGGGTTTTACCGCATTTTTATGGAACGCAATATAATCATCATATTTTTTAAAAGTCAAATTAGTACTACATAATCTAAAGTATAAAAAAAGAACTAATTGATGGAATAATTTAATTAGAGTTCTTGACATTTACTTATTCTTATTCAAACGGAGGAAATAATTGTACTTACAACAAAAATTGTTCAAAATAAAATAAGATTTAATGAATCAATGAATGAGAAAATTCATGCCAAAACATTGTTATATATATATTGAATGCTAAAAGTCTTACATTTATCTATTTTTAAATATACAAATTTATTATCGAGTTAATCGGTAATCGGTAGCGGTTTTTACCCTGAAACTCGTAACCGCTACCATTTAGCAAAAAGCGGTAGCGGTTTAAACCGCATCTTTTGGTATTTCAAAAAAAGCATAAATTTTCGGTAATGAAAAAATCGGTAAATTAATGTTATCGGTTTTAGATTCGGTTTAGGGTATTTTTTGTACACCCCTATGGGTAAGCAAGTACATACATGTACACGTCCCACCAGCAGCTGACAGCTGTACAAACTACAAAGATCATACCTAATTAATTATTAATAAAACTCGGTTTAATGCCTAATGGTGGCCAAATATTTCAAGATTAAATATCGACCGTAGTCCGTAGCAAATTATATTTGGGATAGTGGCAGCATAAATACTATATGTTTGATTAAGTGTAACGCTGTAACGGTTATTTTTTAATGTTTGTTATTATCAATAAAAATACTAAATGTTTGGTCAAATATAAGTGCGTAGGGTTAATGATGGCAAAAATACCAAAAGTTTGGTCAAAGAACCCCTCGTGTACTCAAAGTTTAAAAGTGGTGGCAAAAATACCCAAAGTCACATTTGGGGAGTTAACCACTCCATTCTCGTAACACCGTTAACTTACCTGTTAATTCTGGCCACGTGGACAAACCTGTTTTGTTAAGTGTAATCATTAGGGGTTCAATTAGTTGTGTTGAATAGTATTAATTAGGGGTTTAATTCCTTGTTTTGTCGTAAACGAGGCTGATCTGGGCTCGTTCACGTGGCAAAAATTATTATGTCAGCAACCCACGTTTATCCACGTGGTCAGAGTTAACGGGTAAGTTAACGGCATTACGAGAATGGAGTGGTCAACTCCCCAAATGCGACTTTGGGTATTTTTGCCACAACTTTTAAACTTTGGTTACATGAGGGGTTACATTTGTACAATGAGTATACGTGCATTTAAAAATAAAATTAGTTTAGGGTTGATTCGACTCTTCTCATTCCAGCGACACGTGTACGTACCTTTTACATTAAGAGTGAAGTCACTGAACTAATATAAACCGCGCAGTGCCAATTTGTTTGTTGTTGCCATTTACGTTATTAAATTAGAGATGCACTTAAAGAAGGATTTTTGGACTATTAAGTTATAGATATCTAATGCTAAAATATCTTAATGACTTGTCGACAATAGTACCTAAAATAGTAAATGCTTGTCTACTTGCTCTTGATAAAATACAATACAACTAATATAGTTGAAAATAGATTTACTAACAAGAGATTCTTTACAGTATCTGATGTGCAGCGATGTGGACTTAACACGATCTCAAAACATGTACGATTTGGAGCTGGAGGATGTCTTTCTCGAGAAACAAACACCCCTTCATTTCTAGAGATAGCGAAGCGACTATGTCGATGTTGCCTTCGAGATAACTCAATGAAGCTCATCAATTCCTAAAGTTTATTTTAATGTTTTCTGGTGTAATTCTTATCACGTTATATGCAACATTATATAGAGTTAATTCCGATAAAAGTTATAATACTTTTAAAAAATAAATCTGTCAGTTTTAATTCGTTTTTTTTTTGTCTTGACAAAGTTTCAATTATCTAGTTTTGTATTCTCATTGGTACTTTCGTCAAAAATTTTGTCCTCCGCCGTCACTCATACCGCACGTCACTCAGATGATGCTTTTTCAGTATTGGGTTACTCCTGAAAAAAGTCCCAATACTTTGAAACAATGGACCTGTAAGTTCTAATTTTTTTTTATCCAAAAAAAAAGTTTCAATTCTTTGATTTTGTCTCCTCATTTCACTTCCGTCAAAATTTCCTTCTTCCACGGTTACCTCATGCCACGTGTCACTTAAATGGCGCTTTTTCAGTACTGAATTAACACGTTTTCAAAATTATTGATTTATTTAAAAAATCAATAAGTATATGTGTAGGTTGGGATGTGGCCACGATGATTTTAAACCTCTATCTCGAGGGTAAAATTAGTAGAGGATGAGGAAGATGGTTCTTTAGAAACTCCACAACTTTTTTTGTGGCTCCGATGAAGACAAGTTCATTCGTCAGACTCGACAGGGTTACAGGTATGGAGATGTTCTACTTGGCGTCCATGTACTTCTATTTTCGTAGAGACGAAGCAAGAGCAACGACTTGAGAATACACTTTTGGCTCGCCGAAGTGCTAAAATTGTCGATCGAGTATTGTGTCAAGTCGTTTCTCGCAAAATCTACAGGGATTTAGACCATTGTTTTGGTTCCTACCAATATGGGTGTGCTTGAATTGGGTATAGTGTGGTGTGTGGCTCCAAGTTTGGAGATTTTGAAGTCTTTGAGGTCTATGTTCTCTTCTCCATCCTCTCTTCTCGGAGCTAAGAAGCCAATGTCGTCTCCGATGGTGATGGCTGAGAAGAACAACATTAATGGTAGTCGTTGATACCAAAAAATGAATCAAACATTGTAGTGGCCCACGCCTTGATATGAGGCCGTGCCCATCGCCGTTTGTTGACTTTTTTAGACTTGAGGCTTTGACCCTGGGATCTTGTGAGCCGGTATATCCTTTTATCTAGCTGTCCGGAATCGAGCATTCCGACCCGTTACCACAGAAATCTGCGACCCGCTTTAGCAGTCGGACCAGACTCGGGATTTGGATCTGCGACCACTTAGAGTCGGGGATTGATAATATATGATGCCTGACCTCGTCACTTATAGTGAGGCTGTCTACGTACCCTCTTTCGCAGATCAGGTCATCCGTAAGCGGAACTAGGATTTAAACTTCGGGGTGGCTGGTTTAAATTTGTAGTGCAAATAAAAGGGGTTTATTTGTAAAAAATTTAAACATTAGTACAAAAAAGATCAAATTTTTTTTTGGGGTGGCTCTAGCCCCACTACCCACAAGGGTAGTTCCGCCAGTGAGGCCATCACATAGTTCAAAGTGGGAGTTTAGAGATACGTACCTGGGCTTGCCTGGGCAAGCTAGGAGCTGATTGTGGAGACGCGGGGTCGGTCGACGTTCGAACCTTGATTCTTCTATCTTTAGAGAATCGGGGATTCCGGCGCCTCCGCTCTAGCCTTCTTCTCCGCCTTTGCTTATGGAGAAGAAAACCGAACTTCAAGGGGAAACGAAGGGGGCGCCTCCGTTTACCGCCTTTCAAACAAAAGTGTAACTCTCTTTTTATTATCTATCGATTATTTTAAAAATTATTTGCTATTTTCATAACCGGGAAGCCAACTCACCCATGGGCACGAGCACGGCCCACCGGTTCGGACCGCATCACCTGTAACTCTCTAATTGGTTGAATCCTAATACTATTTAATACACTATGGAGTGTGTGAAATGAATACGTTTACTTTAGCGTAAGAGTTTCCAAAAACGGTTCGGCGAAAATGAGACCACGAAGATGGGCATAAAAGCCTTGCATCGAACCTGAATTTATTAGCACCCCCAACTTTCCATTCTTGGGCAAAACGCCCCATTTCCCAGCCGTGTCTTTTCAGAAACACCCATCATCTCTGTCTCTCCGCATCCATCGGATCGAGGAAAGAGAAAAGGAACATGATCAATAGGGAATGTCAAAGCCAGCGCGAAATGCTGAGATCGAGTGGCTGCGTGTGACGACTCCGAAATCCTAGAAAAAGCTCCAAGAATTCGAGCCTTGTTATATGGGGAGTGGAGCTACTTTGGTGGACGGTGTTCGTCGCTGGTTTCAACGTCGCGCTTCGTCTTCTTCTGATCATCATCATCATCATCACAGAGAGAGCTCTTCGCTTACTGAGCATGAAGTGAAGGAGCTGAGGATCGTGGAGGAAGAAGATCTAGACGAGTTTCAGCTCAAGCTGATCAAAGTCCCTCTCCGGACCCATCTCAGACCCGTCTCCATGCATCCTCAAAAGAAGGTCTCTTCAATCTTCTTCTGATCTCATTCAAATCGGATTCGCAGAAAGTTTGGAACTTTGATTCAGGGCATCAACTGAAATAGAATGATCTTGGTTCTTCTTCTTCTTGTTGTTGTTTTAGATTCTTTAATACTGTTGGAATTTATCGATTCCGAATTCCGTCTCTACTTCCCGGTTTTTCGGTGGAGAAGCCCTGTTTTCGGGCCAAAACCGGGCTTCCGAGCTACGATTTTGACCCGTTATCTGATCTCATTCTTTTCAGTTATATTTCAAGCCTTGTTTTATTCAAGAAAGGAATTTTTATGTGGAAACCCAATAACTTATTTATGGTTGGCCAAGAAAACGGATTCGGATCACAAATTGTAATATTTTTTTTTGCGCAAATTTTGACTCGACATTGAATTCGGGGCGTCGACTTAAATAATATGATCTTGGTTGTTGTTGTTTTCAATTCTTTAATCTTATTATGACTTATCGATTCTGTCTCTATTTCCTGCTTTTTTTGGGCAAAAAAGCCCGGTTTTCGGGCAAAAAAAGGGGCTTCTGAGCCACAATTTTCACCAGTACTTGGAATGTATTGGGCTTCAAACTCATAGACAATTATAACAGTGTTAATTACAAGATAAACATTGAGGACAGAGAGGAACAAAGATTCAGTGCTTTTTAATTTGTAGGGATAGATCTAGTCTTGGAATTTTACGCAGTAATGTTTTTTGTATAGTTCAATAATGAAAGAATTTATTAACTTTGAAAATAGGGACCAGAAACCGAATTCTTCACCGAATATGGAGAGGGAAATCGATACGAAATTCAGGAGGTAGTCGGAAAAGGGAGCTACGGTGTTGTTGGTTCTGCGATCGACGGCCACACCGGAGAGAGAGTCGCAATAAAGAAGATCCACGATGTTTTCGAACACGTTTCCGACGCGACACGCATTCTCCGAGAGATCAAGCTTCTCAGGTTGCTTCGTCACCCCGACATCGTCGAGATAAAGCACATCATGCTCCCTCCATCCCGGCGGGAATTCAAGGACATTTACGTTGTTTTTGAGCTGATGGAATCAGACCTTCATCAGGTGATCAAGTCGAATGACGATCTTACCCCCGATCACCATCAATTCTTCTTGTACCAGCTTCTTCGTGGCCTTAAATACATTCATACAGGTTTATATTTTCTTCTAATTTTTAATTCATTTCCACGTTCCTAACGAAGATTCACCTACTGAATTGTGTGCATTTATATTCTATTATATAGCAAATGTGTTCCATCGAGATTTAAAGCCGAAAAATATTTTGGCCAATGCTGATTGCAAGCTAAAGATATGTGATTTCGGGCTTGCTCGAGTATCTTTCAACGACGCACCATCGGCTATCTTTTGGACGGTAAGTAATTATGAGATCTCACTGCAACAATATATAGAGCTTCTTGACAATTCATTAGTTTCTTGTTTTTATGTTCTTTGCATACCTATTATTCAAGTTCGTAATATGTTTGGACCATAATTCTTACTCAATGTGGTATTCTCTTGAAGGACTACGTTGCAACTCGATGGTACCGAGCGCCTGAGCTCTGTGGTTCGTTCTTCTCGAAAGTGAGTGATCATTTTGATTTGTGCATTCAGTTATTCGTATTTGTATCCCCTTACTTGGCAATGTAAGAAATTTGTAGCATTCTAAGCTCTGTGTGGTCCCAGTTTATTCGGGCCAAAATTTTTCACCCCTAGCAAATGTGATGTTTTCTATACTTCCATTAGTTTTATTCAATATTTTCCCTCAAATTATTCTTCATATTTCCAGATTTATTGAATTCTTTATAGGGACGTCACTTGCTTTATTTTCGATAGCTAGATACCTTGTTTACTTCATTAATAATCTCTAACTCTCTATCTGTCCATCCGTTCTGTTTAATGAGCTTTTTAATTCATTTATTCTCGAATCGCGACATATTTTCTGATAATTACTTTGTTACACTTCTGATGTTGGTAAGACTAGATTTAAAATACCTGCAATAGCTACCCAGTTTTTTAACCGTGATATCTTTTCTCTTCAGTACACGCCGGCAATAGATATTTGGAGCATAGGATGCATATTTGCGGAAATGATTACAGGACGGCCTTTGTTTCCTGGGAAGAACGTGGTTCACCAGTTGGATCTCATGACTGATTTGCTGGGAACTCCCTCCATTGAGTCCATTACAAGGGTTAGTAAGATCATATAACTTCTTTTTTTTTTTGGTTAGAAACATTAATAAATAATAAAAGCACAAAAATCATATGCCAAATCTGATAAATTATAAGCTCTTCTAAATTTTATTGCTGTATTGCAAATGGCAGATTCGGAATGAAAAAGCACGACGATATCTTAGTAACATGAGGAAGAAGCCACCTATTCCTTTCTCACACAAGTTTCCCCATGTCGATCCGCTGGCTCTCAGATTACTAGAACGCTTACTTGCATTTGACCCCAAAGACCGTCCATCTGCTGAAGAGGTACAATAACTCAAGATTCATCACTAAGTAATTTCCAACTATGCCCCTCAACTTATCATGTTACGCCATTTTTTCCTTAAATTTTGAGGCAGTTTACAGGCCGATGATATTAGCATAGCAATTCCTCTAGTCTTTACATAGTTCACGGGTTTTCCTCATATCTCGAGTTGTGCTCAATGCACTAACTATTGTCTAGTCGCAAAAGTGTCATTTTTCAGGATTGTCGCTAAACTGTCATTTTCAACAAATTCAGTTACTAGGATAGTCGCTAAAATGTCATTTTACATAAAGTTTTTGGCTGCAAAAGCTCAGCAATTGTGATATTAAGTAACAATTTTCCCTTAAGTAATAGAACCTGAGTAAAATTGATGAAAACTGTCAAGGTAAAAGCTATTTACAGTTCATAAGTTCCGGGGGCAGAGCTAGAAATTACTTCAACATTGGAAAGACAACTTATTTTTCAATGCCTTGATTTCTCTCTTTTTATCATTGTGAAGGCACTATGTGATCCGTACTTCAACGGTCTGGCCAATGTGGACCGAGAGCCGTCCACAAACCCCATTTCGAAGCTTGAATTTGAGTTTGAAAGGAGGAAATTGACGAAGGATGACGTGAGAGAGTTGATCTACCGAGAGGTATGGCCTAGTAACATGAAACATCTCCACCCAGTATTTCGATTTCGCTTCGTTCGACTTTACCGTTTTAACGATCTTTCGCTTGAATGTAACAGATTTTGGAGTATCATCCACAGATGCTGCAAGAGTATCTTCGAGGTGGAGAACAAACTAGCTTTATGTACCCGAGGTAAGAATGGTGGATTTTATCAGTTTGATCAAGAATAAGATAGGAACCGGAATACAAAGTAAAGAGAAATAAGATCATTTAATTGAAAAACAATATATCGGTCTCAAATTCGAGAATTAAATCGAGAAAAATCATGAGAAGGTTCAATATGAAATTTCCCTAATCAAATGTGAAGACTAACCTTAATGGTGAGCGTCTTATCTAGACTGAAAATACTCATAATGAAAAAATACAAATAATGACATAATAATTCGGGTCTAGCAACTATTGTTACTTGTAGCAACAGAACAACTGCTTATTCGAGATTTTTGTAGCTGCCTCCATAGATTTAAAAAAGCCACGGTTTTCAGGTTTTCACAATTAAATTTGTGAAACTTATATTACAAGTTTATTGGTCACTGATTGGTTCTCTTTTTGCATATAGTGGTGTTGATCGATTCAAGAGGCAGTTTGCGCATCTTGAGGAGCATTATGGTAAAGGTGACCGGAGCAGTAAAGGCGAGAAGAGCTCTCCTCTTAACCGGCAGCATGCTTCACTACCCAGGCATATATATATAAATATATATATATATATTTATTTATTTACTTGTGTCAGATACACTACAAATACATGTAACGTGAAAATGATCTATGGGAAGCCAAGCCATCTCTTTTTAGATCGATTAGTCCCTTTTATAAATAGAGCATAAGTTAGGGAGCAGAAGTTAAAGAAAATCGACACAAAGATTTAACGTGGATACCCAATTTGGGAGGAAAATCATGGTCAGAAGAGGAAAAAATCCATTGTGATCGAGTGGAGGAGAGAGAGTAAGTATGGAAACAAATGACTTAGGTTATAATTAACCATAAAACCGGCAATTACAGCAAAGCCCATAAGTTTAAAAGTTCCATACGGCCCGATCCATCTGCTTCCACAACAGAGCTGCTAAAATATTCAATAAAATATACGTTGCACCGTAAAGCTAGAATCTGGCTGAATTCGGGTCAGAAACTGATGTTTTTTTTTTTAACCTTTTGCAGAGAGCGAGTTTGCGGACCCAAAGGTGATTCGCAAAGCCAAAACAACGATGCTGAAAGGATAAATGCAGCATCTGTTGCGTCAACGCTTGAGAGTCCACCGTCTCAGGAAGCCAACCATACAGAAAACGTAGTTGCAGTAACAGCAAATGGCGGTGCCAAACCGAGCATCCTCGCCCGAAGCCTGCTGAAGAGCGCTAGCATCAGTGGTTCAAAGTGTATCGGCGTGAAGGCGAAAACAGATCCGGAGGTACAGTACTTGTCTGATTCATATTTATATATATATACATATATATTATTCAATTTATGGCATCTATCCCATTTTGATAAAAAGAAACTTTCCTTTTTTAATGAAGTTTTAGAAATAACTGTTATTACTTTGTCTATAATTATCTCAACTATTTAATGTAGATAAAGAATATTCCATAGATATACTAATGTATATAGATCTTGGTTATTAATTTACTTATGGTGTAAGTATAATTAGGAAATTTCGCTTTCAATTTTATGTACCTTTTATTTTCAAATTTCTCAAAAGTTTACCTTCTATTTAAAAAAAAAAGAAGCTAAAATATACCCTCAAAGTGCAATTTAGCTTCTTTTTTTACCCTCTCTAACATTTTTATTTCTGATACACGCCTAATATTAGAAATAAGTATCATTAATTTAATTAAGTAATTTAGGGTATTGAGTTTGAGTTGTCGCATTATTAGTTTATATAGATTATTTAATTACGTCGTTTAACTTAATCTCTCTCAAACGGGGAGATCGGGTTTAGTGACGGTTGGCCAAGATTCACATTTCGAGTCATCGATTTTGGGTCGTAACAATTATTCAAAACCCAGAATTGACCCTTAGTCATAATTTTAGAATTCTCTTTTACACCCTCTAGTTTTGGTTTGTACAAAAATTTACCATCTATTTCCTAAAACCCCTTTGTATGATTTTTTTAATTTTCTTGTGAGCTTAATTGAAACATTAAACAAATAGAGGGTAGTATTGTCAAATTACACTTAAATTATATTTGTCTTTTTTTTTTCTTTTTTTTTTAAATAGAGGGTATTTAATTGAGAAAAGTGAAAATAGAGGGTATAATAAATAAAATTTCCTATATGATTATAATGCAGCCTTCTTATTTTAGGAGCTGTGAAGCTATACGATTGCTTCTTTACTTGTTTTATGTTGCCAAACATTATTTAATGACTCAAAATTCCATAAATGTAAAAGCAAAACTTCTAATAACCGGCTTTTGACCTTTTTTAGATTCGGTCCTTTCTTTTTTTCGGCCTTACAAAACTAGGACTTCAAACCCTGTTTTTTTCTTTTGAAAAAAATTGGGCTGAAACCGGGCCAGCGTGTTTGATGAAAAATTCTTTAAATATTAACTTGGGCACCAGGAACCGGCTTACAAACCAGGCCGTTCTTTTTTGTGCAAAAAGCTGGGTCTTTGGTGTCAAACTTCCACCCGAGTTTTTTTCCGGAAGCATATAGCATTGATTACATGCGTTGTTTACAGGATGAAGAGATTTTGGAAGCTACAGACGACGCAGTTGACGAAGTGTCCGACGGCATTGCCAAGCTCAATGCCTGATAGAGATACTCTTTATAGGACGCGCTACAAAAGCTCGTCGATTTTGAAGGTTTTGCCTTCTGGGTAGAGACTAAGCTAACCGTAGAGTTTCCATTCAAAATGCCACTTCATTTGCGAAACTAAAACCTGTCGACTTTAATTTTATTTGTATTCCAAAGGAACAACCTATTTTTGCTCTCTACATATTATATTTAGTGTGAAACCATAGAAGGAAACATCCATTCAAGTTCTTACAATTGAACCACTGAGTTCAATTTGTGTTGTTTTGTTCATAGAACCATATTTATTTATTAATAGTTTATTGGGCTTTGACGAGGTTTGAATGGTGCGAATTCTATATTTTCTTGAGATTTCATACATTTTCGGTATTCAATTTAGTTGCGAATATACTCAAGTTGTATTTTAATGCCTATTTTAGAAGTTCATTCGTTTTCCCTTTTAAGTGTTGCTAAAATTTGAGGGCTTAGCCGCTTAGTTTTCTCTTTTCCTTTGGCTCTTTTCTTCTTCTCTTCTCGTTCGTCAACCTATCCAGCGAGCAACCTATCTCGAAGCCAAACTATGATCGATCGAAGCGAAAAAACCATCAGAGAAAAGCTTCCCATCTCTGTAACAAAGGTGAGATCGGTGATCGCAGAGGAATCACAACCTCAGTATCGTCGAAGATGGTCTCGCAGTCGCAAACTCCTGCGCAGGTTCTTACTCAGAACACTTCCCGTATCGCCAAACAGAATCGCAGTTGCAAATTCCTGCGCAGGTTCTTATGCATTATTTTCCAAGTGTGATTGTTTGATTCTCTTTTTATCTCCCCTCAAACACATTTGCTCGATCTTCAAATAATACACAGAAACTGTATCCTTGTTTGGAACCATCGTACCACAATAGAATACAGTAGAGAACCACTAATTCTTGTGTCACATTTTTATTTTTATTTTTTTACTTTATGCCAAGTTGATACGAGAAAGCGATGGAACACACATGTATAATTTTGATGGTTAATGTATTTGCGTTTTCAATTTCTAATGTATGTGTGGTATGATTAATTTTTTAATCATAACTATGTGTTGTTTTTAATAATATTTTTAATAGTAAATTTTGGATGATATTTAATTATGTAATTTAGGATGATAAAAATTATAAATGGTAAAAAAGCAATAAAATGTAAACTATGAAAAACAGAAAATTAATTCAAATCATAAATTGTAAGAGAATAATAAATCATATTATTTTACATTTACAATAATATTATTAAATACCCTTTTTTTTTTCTTATGTCAAAACTACATTAAAAAAAAAAACAGATTACTCGACTCATTGCTAGCAATGTTCTAAATACTATTACTGGAAAAAGCCGATGGCATCATTTTACGTGTTTACCAATGGATGATAGTTTTTTTAATAAAGTTTACGTAAATACCATAATTAATAATACTTATACTGCATAAATACAGGTTAGAAATAGTATTTAATATAAAAATGGATTTTAAATGCAATTTAAATAAAAAAAATGTATAGTACAACTGCAATTTTATATAAAAATAAAAGTGTAATTGCATGCGAGACGAATAGAGGATTATAATTAGAAAAATAAAAGTAGTAAAAACAAGAAGTTATAATTAGGTTACTGACAGATTAGAAAAACTGAGTATTCGTCGTATATTTGCGGAAGAATAGTGAAATTTAAAACCTTTATTATGCGTTTTTTATTTATTTATTATTTTTATGGAGTGACGCTATTTGCTAATGTTATAATGCATCGATACTAAGTATATTTAGTGTAAGAAAATGTGACACTCTCATCAAGTTTACATGTATAAAAGGTAGGGGTGAAAATAAAACTCGAAAACCGGGTAAAAATCCGTATTTGAATATGTATTTTGGATTTTGGATTCGGGTACCCATATCTGGATTAGAACCGGATACGGGTACCAGATATTGGAAATTTTAAAACTGGATACCCGGTACCCGGTTTAATACCCGATTTATTTATTTACTTATTTTTACTTTAATTTTTTTTTAGACAAGATGGTGCGAAATAAAGAAAAGATGGCGAGACTATTTTTTATACATTTTAATTTTGAGACAAGAAGATGTATGTTTTTATTTTATTTTTGAAACAACGTTTATTTTTAGACAAGTTGAGACAATGTTACATTTTTAAAATAAAAAACGGATCCGGTTAGAAACCCGAATCCAGTTTCCAAAACCATATTCGGGTAATAAATCAAGGTTTTAAAATTAGATACCCGAATTTCGAGTTCCCAGATTTCCGAATCATCCGGATACGGGTAGCTATTTTTGGATAGCCGGTTTTCGGGTTCGGATACTGGGTTGTTCAAAAAACCGAGTACACGCTCCGATTTCAACCCTAATAAAAGATACGTATTTGATTTCCATGAAATTTTTGACCGAGACCTCTTTATAAGAGTGATTGAATTATCGAATTCCTAAAAGCATATTGAATTTGGTAACGACTATTATTGAAAATACAGATGGTCCCACACAAGCGTTGAATAAAAAACACTGAACTCTTTATTGATTGTATTCGGAAAGTGATTTTAGGAATTTCAAGCACATCAATTAGAACAGCGATAATTAAAAATTAAATCTCACCAACCCACTGACCTTTACAATTTAAAATATCATTTATATCTTATACTCCTTGAAATAAATGCATCAAATCTAATTGATAAGGCTTATAGAGACGTCGACTAAATTTAAATATTGAGTGAATTTACAATCCCAAAAATAAAAATAAAAACGTGTTATATACATGCACGCATATAAGTATACGTTAACGCAAGTGCCACGTTCGAATCTAAGACTTTTTTAACCAATTATTATTGAACAAGTAAGTCCATAATAATCAAGAACTTTACAACATGTTTGGTAATGCGATATTCAATTGTGTGAGCTAAATCATTAACTCATTAGTTTTGATATAATATTATTGACACGAATAAAAAGGGTTAGGTTTAGTCTAAATATGATTAGAGTTTCCTTTTTTTTTTTCTGGATATTTTACTTGTAAGTCTTCGTAAGGGAATAACTTTATAACATCTGTATTTAAATGATAGAACTTTAAACAATTTCAAACACAAGTTATTGTTTAGGTATTCTCTTGAACATGATAAGTACTAACAATATAATTTACTAATATAACTCAAATATAGTTTCAAAGCAGGACCAAGGACTAGGCCTAGAATTCGAAGAGGTTTTAAAATACAATTTTAATTGTTTTGTCGAATAGATGTAATTTTAACATTTTAAATTTTTAATTCATTTGAAGGTCTAAATTTTTAATTGTTTTACTTATGGCATAGATCTAATAAGACTTAAGAATATATATATAGATATATATATATATAGATATATGAAATTAAAACATTATTATTATTATTATTATTATTATTATTATTATTATTATTATTATTATTTATTAGATAAGTAGATCCTATTTATTTCATCTTTTGGTGTTATTCATAGCATGGACTTCTCATGCTTTGAAGTCCACCAAAGGGTGAGCAAAAATAGTTGACTCTTATTGTGGACTCATTGTATCATTCACCACACAATTGGTTGGTAGCTTTAGAGTAATCAAGGCTAGTAATAATATATAGTTTTGGCACTTTTGAATATACAATAAATAATGCATATCTTAAACGTCACTCTCTTAAATATTGAACTCGCTTACACTTTTTTCTTATCTTAGCGGCTTGAAAATAAAGATAAGTCAAACTAGACTCTTCTTCCCGTCTGATTTATTGAAATTAGTGTTACTATCGGTAGATATGACGTAGAGAACTAACACTACTACCATTATACTACGATAAAATACATCGTAGAAAATAATGAATGTTTTTTTTTTTTTTTTTTTTTTTTGCGCTGTAGCGTAATATTTTTTTTTATATATAAATTACGATAAAATATTGAATAAATTGATTACTTTAATTGTAAAGTTGTAATATGAAAAATTACACCACTCACCAAATGCTCAAATTTTACGTACTAAATCTCTTCAATTAGACTTGAATAGAATACACTGATACACAACAAAAACTTCATAAGAAAACATAAGTTCTCATCAATTAAAAAAATGTCGGAAGCTAAATTCCTTAACGTATAAAACGCAAATAAATTATAAATATTCCAAGTACCTAATAATTGTACATCAACCATTTTTAAACATCAATCATTCCTGTCATTAAAACCTGAGAATATTTATCACAAATAAATAATGTTTAAGCATGAAACCATATAAACATGTACATTTGCTATATATTTCTAGCGTTTTAGCAAATGCATTTGGAAACATAAGCAAATGTAAGCGAATGAGGATATGATTCATAACTGTTAACAAACATTTTAGTTAGAAGCGTAAACAATGTAGACTCTTTGACGATTTTCACGATTGGAATCAAAATCCGTGGAAAAGAAACTTATCATAGAAGCGACAAAAGGCTAATGAATTTCAAATATCCTTGAAAAATCATCAAAAGAATAAATAATTTCGGGTCTTTAACCATTTTTAACGTAAATTGAAACCGAATTCCAAGATAAATATAAACTTACCGAAAAAGCTAGGAAAGGCTAAGAAGTTCCGAAAGTTCCTGAAAAATCAATAGAAAACATTAACAAAATCGACACTAAAGATTTTGAACTTAAATTGCAACCAGAATCCGAAAAAGACTTACCAAAGAAGCAACGAAAGACTAACAAATCCCGAAACTCTCTTAAATAGAGGCTTAAACAAATCGATTGATCTTTAACGATTTTTAACGTATGAGACCAAAGGCTAATAAACCCTGAAAACCCATGAAAAATCATCATAAGCATAAATAGTATCGGCTCTTTAACAATTTTTAACGCTATTGGAAACCAAAATCCAAGATAAATAGAAACTTATTGGAAAAGCTACGAAGGCTACGAAATTCCGAAATCCCTGAAAAATCAATAAAATACATAAACAAAATCGACACTAACTATTTTTTACGTAAATTGCAACCAAAATCCAAAAAAAAAAAAAAGACTTAGCGAAGAAGCAGCGGAAGACTAACATATCTTGTAACTCTCTGAAAAATCAATAGAAGCATAAACAAAATAGACTAATCTTTAACGATTTTTAACGCAAATTGGAACAAAACCTTCGAGAAAAATAAACTTACCAAAGAAGCAAAGAACGACTAAAAAATCCCAAAATCCCTGGAAAAAAAAAAACATAAACAAAATCTACTCTTTAACGATTTTAACGTAATTTGAGACTTGCATAATCCGAGAAAAAGAAACTCAGTGGAGAAGCAACGGAAGGTTTAGATATACCATAAATCCTTGAAAAACCAATAGAACCATAAATAAAATCAATTTTTTAGCTAATTTTAACATAATTTAGAACCAAAATCTGAGAAAAATAAATGTACTGGAGAAGCGACGAAAAGCTCGCCCAATCGCTGCCGTGCTAGGAAGGTGTCGCATGAGTGGCAGGAGAAACACGCTGGAAGAAAGAAAATGAGAATGGAAGCTAGAGAAAAAGATAATAAAAAAAAAAGTTTTAGATGAAACGTAAAAATATTATTAATGATATTGATGACATTAATAATTCATGTGCACATGAATGAAACGTTATTTGGCTAGATTGCAAACTCATCAGAACCGATGGGTGTATTATGAGTGTAAAGTAATTATCATTGAAACCAAGCTTGCTTGGCCTAGTGGTAACACCACTACGCATCTTTCCAAGAAGTCACGTGTTCAAACTCCATGGGAAACAAAATGCTTACACCATTTACATATGGAAACTTGGCCAACAATGCCACCTGTTCTGACACTGAAAAAAAAAAGTAATTATCATTGAAAACTCATGAGAAAATCAAAGGGCATCTAATTAATATATATTTAATATTATTTTTCTAACTATGATTATAACTCTAAACGTTTTGTGTATTATAAGTGTAAAAATAATAACTCCCTTTTTATAAATAAAAAAATGGAAAAATTAGGATATGAGAATCCTTGCTTTTCATTGTGCCATGTCATCTTAGTGAGATTATATATATATATATATATATATTTATATATATATATATATATAAATTGGAACTTTGCAGCTAAAGTCCTTAAACTCATAGGTTTTATACAAATAAGTCTTTAAGCTCAATTTTTTACGGCTAAAGTCCTCAAATTCGTCAATTTGTTACAAATAGGTCCCTGACCATTAGTTTTGACTATTATGTGTCACATGGCATCTAGTTGATCGCGATGTGGCATTCCTGCATCACTCAACTGTCATGTGGAAAATTTTAAATAATTTTGAATTTAAAAATAATACTTTTTATTTTTATTTTTATAACTTATAATTTTTAATTTAGTGTGAACTTTTTCTCGCCTTAGCGATGATGTCAACCGTCGTTATTCATTAGCTCAAAACATGATATGACAGAAAAATATTTGTCGTACAAACAATTTCGTCCCGCATTGTATTATTACGCTAGGTGAGATTTAGAAAACATCGAGGATGTTGGTTTCTTAATGAGATATATACTGTATTTTTTTTTTTTTGCTGGGGCGAAATATCCTCATGCCGGGGCAAGGTTTGAAGACGTCGAGAAAAAATGGTTTTTTGACAACATACTATTAGGTGCCGCAAATTAGACAACACCGCTTTCTGAACGTAGTGCAAAGCTGGATTGTTCAACTTTGAACTAGGATTTTTAAGCGAAAATAGCGGCAATCAGCTTTGCAATACGATTTTTATTTTTATTTTTTTTATGAGAGTAGTGCAATATTTAATAGTCATTGATTTATAAGTATAGTGTTGATTATAAGTTTCACATTAACTTAGTATGAGCGATGATATATATACTCTTAGGGTGAATTCTTCACATCATGGGCTAGATTTATGATAATTAATTGATGATTTGTAAATTCTCGGTGATCCCTTCTCCCTTCAAGCTAGATTTCAGAGTAAGTTCTACTCATGGACTCACTCGGTATCAAATTATATGGTTTACGGTGTACTTTACTCCTCATTTACGGTGAAGAAAATTGACACTCTAGTTTTCTCTACTTTATCTGGAGTGCTCTGCTCTATCGACTCTATCTGAAGTATCGCGCCTTCACTTGACATTGATCAGAATTAGCAATAAAATGTCTTTTTTTGTTATTTAAATAAAAAAATAAAAAATGTATTATTGGCGAAGTATACTACAGTTTTCTAATATATTTTTTTACCGTAAACAAAGAGTCCAACTATGTCCAAAATCGAATTTAGGACCGAATTTTGGTCTTAAATAGGGTTTTCGGTACACTCGGTTCTAGATCTAAAAAGAGAGGTTTTCGGGATTTAGTTTAAAATAACAAATAATAGGGTCTCGGTCATTTTAAGAGTTAAACCGATACCGGAGACCCTATTGATGTACACTCCTAGCAAACAGTTAGTTTTTTTTTTTTAATCTAAGCATATAATGATTTTATTGGGTCCAAGAGCTGCATATCCAAATAGAAGAAACAAATTAATCAGAATTTCTCGATTACTGTTAGCTGGTGAATGGAAGGTGCCAACAAATTATTGATTAATGTGGCACTAATATTTTTGTTTCTAGTAATAATTTTATCCTCCAAATCTTTACTTCACATGGACGGTTGGCTATATATAAAGTATGGTATCCAGAAAAGCAACATTTCTAAATATATTATATCACTGCTTTAATATCTCTAAAAAGTAAAACCTAATTAAACTTAAACTAATTCAACTACACAATTATTGGATGTTTGTTTATAGTAAGTAATGGAACTATAAAATCTAAATAGTTCTTTACAATTTTTAATTAACTAGAGCACACAAAAATAGTCATAACACACACACACACACACATATATATATATAATATAATATAATATTGCATATTGGCGATAAAGTATAAATGGCCAGCATGGAAAGATCCACAGACGAACATAACTAATTAATTAACTATGCATGCATGCATGCATGCATGCATGTCTGTTTATTTTTTCTTGAAATAAAATATTTATACTGTATCATGCACAACAAGAAAAAAAATATTTTTCTTCCTCGACTTTCCTCACCTTTTCTTCAACATTTATCTAATAAATTTCTGATCAAAGATTGCGTACGTGGACGTTAAACTATTTTACCTTATTTATCATAATAAAATAATAATCAGTACACTGATTCTATTGTCCTCGAATATCGTGGCCATGTATGCACACACCACAAAGGGTATATCTTCTTGAATAGAGTACTATGTATATGTACTGTGTGGCTTAATATTCGTGTCAATATATTGGTGTCTATTTCTGTTTATATTTGTTCGTTATGGCCATCTTTTGGTTGATCGAACGTTATAAGATTAAGAACTCGGCAAAATGGGCGTGTATCGTTGATTTGGTATATATTTATGTATGTATAAATATAATAGCAGGAATAAAAAAGACTTAGATAAGCGTTTATAAACTCATGGATGAAAAAAAAAAATACCTAAGTTATTCGAAAATAGGATGGTATAGAACTAACAGAAAAACCTATGATAAAAGTACTTAACTTCACCTCTTTTAGTGAATCGGTAGACTTCATCAACTTTTTTGTTACTATTTCCGCCAATTATGACGTCAACAACACAATCACATGTTGGTTCCCAATTCACGGATCTGCAAAGAACACGATCACCACCAAATAAAATCGAACAGGAATTGAAGAACACAAACTTTTGGGAGAAGAAATTCTCTATTGATAATCGAAGGCAAAAATACAAAGAAAATTCTAATGGACTCAGCACTTTACAAAGTGTACAATGCTAGGTTTATATAGCCTCACATAGGCGAAACCCTAGCTAACAAAATCGCACAAAATCGGGAAACTACCCTAAATAATCTTATCAAATCTTTGACTTGATCTTTGCTTGCTCCTCAAGCTTCGCGGGTAGTTGCTGACTTTCCTTTTCCTACTCGGACAACTTCTCTGTCCCCGAGCTGGTCTGCTCGTCTGCCCCTGGTCGGGCTTGCCTTCTATTCGGACCTTCTGCTCGTGTTCACCCGAGCTGGGCTGAACTCTTGTCCGTCCTTGGTTCTGGTCGTTACACGGGCTGACTTTTTCAGTGTGACGGACTAAGTCAAGCTTAAGCTCACATCACATGCTATTGAGGAGATGAACTAAGAATTCGGGAGAGAAAGAGAGTCGAAAAATAAGAATTTGCGTTATTGATGCTCAAAGAATTTGTGTTTACATACAAGTTTACGTGGGTTTGATCGTCGATGTTATTTGTTTGATTTCCGTTGACGTCATCACTAACAGAAATAGTAAAAAAAAAAAACTAATTAAAAATGGATGAAGTCTACCTATATTCACCATAAAAAGGTGAAGTTGGATACTTTTGCCACAATTTTTCAAATTAGCTCTAGCCCTAATTCCGAACAACTTGGGTAATTTTGTCAGTAATAACCCTACTAAGTAAGATATTGCCGTCTTGAAGCTCAAACGATTACCGGTTTATCAATGTATCAAAAAAGCTTTATCAATGTATCAAAAAAGCTACAATCTCGAAGAATAAAAAGATATCTAACATTTTATATAGTTATTATGATCATTCTCTCATTCCTAACTAATTAATCTAAAGTGCAGTCTCATTATACTTAATAATATATCAGAGTCCTGAAGCTCAAACGAGTAGCGGTATTTAAATAATTTAATCCAACTCGAGACAAGAACTAAAATAATTACAATCTGGAAGAGCCGTATTAATTAGTATTTCAAGTTAAACCATAACATTCAATTATATATTTATGTATTTGCTCAATATTTGATTAATGTTTTAAAACTAAAATATACATTTGGTAGAGGATTTTGTGGAGGAAAAAACAAATAAATAGTTTCTACAGATGATCAATTTTTATTCAAAATTTATTGTTTATTTCTCTAATTTAGTAATCACAAGAGGAATATATATACATATATACATGTATATATTTGGTTTTTGCAATATTCTTTAATATTCTTTTGAGAAAACTCCACGCACCAACCCACTTACGAACCCCTAGACATTTTTTTTCTCTATTTATTTATTTATTTATTTAGACTCGACGCGCTTGTGAATTTACTTACTTGCCCACACTATGGACATATCTTAACCACGAGATTCATGCATAAATATATTATACAATTAATCAGATACGAGAGCTTTATATAGCAAAATCTTACTTATTGGTTGGTTAATAATTTATCTTAAAAAAACTTTCAAAACTCGTGTGACAATGAATCATGTAATAATTACCATAAAGGTGCTACAATATTTGTTCGGTTATTTAGTTTATTCACTATTTATCACATGGTATGCTTTTGTTAATTAGGTAAGATATGGACCCGCCACAAGTAATTTATGAGAAAAATACCAAGGGGCTACTTAGAAGCCTTTCAAAAAAGGATTTTCTATTTTGAAAAAAATATTATGATAAAAAAAGGTGATTGATGTTTTGATGTAAAAAATATTTTTAGTTTTTTAAGTTACACATAAAAGTAAAAACATCTATATAAATGCTTTCAACTTATTGATGATGGTTGAGTGTTTTCTCTCTTTATTATTTTCCTTCATGTATTATTTCTTCATGATACTTTTAGTTAATAGCGGTCCGGGCCAGCACAATCTTTTTTGAAGCCTTGAGCGAATCATTAATATAAGACTTTTTTTTTTCCGGGGCATGCAATACGGTGTTGAGACCAAGAAGTCCCAGAGAGGGATGTCATCTTCGACGTCACCTTCAATCATCAATTTGACCATCAACACTGAGTCGGTGTTAATAACATCGGCATAGCGATGTCTTACTTACGTGTCTGAGGCGTGATTCACTTGCACAGTGATAAGTGAGCGGGAGATTCCACCGGCACGGGAGTCAAGTCCTTCGCGTCAGTTGATGTGTCCGCCTCGGCGTTGGCTGGGAGAATGTTGGTAGTTGGGATACCACCCACAACCTTTTTTCGCCCTCCGAAGCTTTCGTCGGCGCTGAAATCACGTCCTTCCATTTGATGTTACCTTCCGCTGGAAGAATCTTGGCAGTCTTGACATCTCCCCCGATCTTTTATTCGTTGGAGTCACATCCTTCGCGTTGATGAATTTGTCCCCTGGGAGAATCTTGACAATAGGGATATCACCTACGATCTCTTTGTTGTACTTTGAAGATTCCGCAAGCGCTAGAGTCCCGTCCTC
The DNA here is from genome assembly GCA_954871525.1 of Parietaria judaica. Taxonomy (NCBI): domain Eukaryota; kingdom Viridiplantae; phylum Streptophyta; class Magnoliopsida; order Rosales; family Urticaceae; genus Parietaria; species Parietaria judaica. The sequence goes on from OX940867.1 coordinate 4,645,589, forward strand.
CGTGTAGATTAATCGTTCCGCGTCGGTAGTCGGGATCTAGCCAACGATCTTTTTTTCGCACTCCAGAGCCAGCCCAACACTTTTCGGAGTCTTGGGAAAATCATTAATATGAGTTTTTTTTTTTTTTTGGGGGGGCCTTAAATACAATATTGTAGGAGCTACACGGTATTGCAAAAGCTAGGCAATGATGAAGACCGAATAGCTCAAGCAATAAACTACATTTTACAATTAAGATAATTTATCAACTAATATGTTGATATATAATTTACCAATGCTTTAATTGTAAGATGTGGGACATAGTCTTCGTCATAACTTTATAATCACTATTTAATTGTACGTTTATTAAATTTGGGAACTTTTCATATTTTTTTTAATATCCCGCCTCTCCTCTAATAATTTTGTGAAATATTATATCTAGTCCTGGTCCTATAATCTTGGCAAAATAAAAATAAAAATTATTAAGTTTATTGAAATTATTATGATATGCTATTTATTATGTTTATTTTAATTTTTAGTCAGGTCCAACAAATTAATTCTTGTAGTCAAATTGAGTTCGTTAGCTTATAAGGACTTGTGTTTTTGTGGTGAATATAAGCCATGAACTAGTGAAGATAGTATAAAACTAATGAAAGTTTGAAATTCAACAAATGTTAGAAAATCTGATTATTCAGCAACCAAATCATCAGTGTTAACCTTATGGGAACATATCGGAATAAAACTAATTCAGCTGTGAGACAAACTGAAAGTTTTGTTATGAATAAGGACAAAGATTCAAGCACTTGATGAAAGTTTTGTTTTGAATATTGAATGGGATAAAAAAAAGTTCTGTAGTATTTAATTATGATTATTGACGAGTATGGCCCTTCAGAGCTGTAAAAAAATAACTCATATATTATAAAAATGACGGGAATAGTCTCTCTATTATCGATTCGAAATGACCTTTTAATTCGTTATTTTGCACGGAAATGTCCGTATAAAATTCACCCTAATATATATATATATATATATATATATATATATATATATATATATATATAAATTAGTATATCTCTTACTTTGTTGTTGTAAGAACTAAGAACCATCATTATTTTTATAAACTTCTAAATGAATAATGTTAGTTAAATTCAAAAGCATATATATACAAATAAAATTATTTTTTTTACTTTCGAAAATATCAATTACATCGGGTTATAAATTATTATTTTTTTACTTACAAATTATTAGTTTTACTTATAAATTATTATTTTTTACTTTTGAAAAGATCAATTACAAATAAAATGGTTTTTGGTTGAACATCGGGTTAACTTCGGACTCTTGTAAAACATTTGGTACATGTGCCGAAAATATTGATAATACTTTAACCGATTAAAAATAAACATTTGGAATACACCGATTACAATTAGCTAGACATTTATAAACATTAGGAATACGCCGCTGTACGCCTTGCCAAACATTTAGTATTTTTGCCGAAGAAATTTAACATAAAGAAATGCCACTATACTTATCCAAACATTTAGTATTATTGCCGCAATTATCCCTTAATTAAATTATTATAATTATCTTCTCACTAATCAGATGGCTCAGATGGGTAGCTACTTAGCAGTCCGTATTTTAAACAAGTTTGTTTTTGAAGATTCTATGCATATACGACATCTTTATCTTCCACACTGTCCAACACCACACCAACCCAATGGCGTCATTGCCTTTGTCGTTTTCAGAGAAGCTAGCCATACCAGAACGATCCTTTTTTTTTTCTTCTTCTTCTTCTTTATTTAATCAACAAATCACAATGCAGCAACGACGAGTCAAATTAAGCTCGCAAAAAAGATCCCATTTTTCTTTTCTCTTGATGCCTATATAAATAGAAGCTCATTCAGAGTTCATAATAAGCTAGTGAGAAAGTTGGAGCTCTCGGACTAAGTATACTAGCTAGGGTTTCTGCAAACATGGCGGGTTTGGCGAGATGCGACGATCCCTTTAAGCTACAGAAACTGAAAGTTTTGGTCCTTCTTGTCGTGGTACTATTGCCGTGTTGCTCTTCCAAAATGACCAGACGCTTTAACTTCAATGTAAGTTATACTATATACATAACATATATCTATATGTATATATACATATGTATGCATGTAGTCTTATGTTGTGTTTTTCTTAGGTGGGTTGGAAGAAAGTGAACCGGTTGTGTCATTCAAAGCCACTTCTAACAGTGAATGGAAGATATCCAGGGCCAACCATTGCTGTTCATGAAGGTGACGACGTTGAGGTTAAAGTCACCAATCACGTCGATGAGAACACGACACTTCATTGGTGAGTATAATACTTCTTTCTTATATTTATGTATATATATTATTGAATTTGTATTGCATGCATGTATCCCATATCTGAAAAGATAATAGCCCACTTCAAGCTCATTGTCATTGGTCATAAATCATAATAGTTTATGGGGATAATTGAGACGGTAAAAGTATTCAAATTTTGATCAACTAAGACGGTATGGGTCCAAAGTGAAAAAATAGCGCAAAATTACCCAAAGTCTACAAATATGACTCCACACATTATTCCGGTCCAATTTTTTACGGACGCCACTTAAATATTTTTTTTTAGCATAGGGTTATTAAATCATACTTAAGATACACAGTTATGTGGCATCCAACTATTTAGCATCTTCTGTCATTAGAATTTGACGGAAAAAATAGATGAAAAAATGTGTCGCCTCACATTTGTTGATTTTGGATACTCTTGCCACTATTTTCACTTTAGACCCTTGTTGTCTCAGTTAGCCAAAATTTAACTACTTTTACGGTGATTATCCTTAGTTTATTTGGTGTATCTCATGACTAATCGGTGGAATAATTTCACTATCATCATTCTCAATATTATTACGCGTTAAAGTTCAAATATATATATATATATATACTCTAAATTACACTCCATATATTGAATCCAAAATATCCAATATATAATTGTTCTAAAGTACCTAACACATGTGTGTGTTTTGCCATGAACCAGTCAAAAAGAGTGATTGTTCTTGAGGCCCCAATAACATATAGCATGTGGATATCCATGTGAATAATAACTCACTGGCCACTCCATAGTACCTTATTTGTTCTTATTTATTTTTTCAAAGTGCTTATCAATAATTGGCATTTTCTGCACGGCAAAATCTTTTATAGTTAATAAGTTTTGAAAGAAGCTTCACTACATATATAAGAACAATTATGTATAAATATATACGTTAAAACAATCTATATATATTCAGCCAGATCACTTTAATGGTCTTATGTCATGTTTTTTTTTTTTTTTTTTTTTTTTGTAATTAGTGGCCGTAATTGTGGTGGCTATTTCATCCAACTTGCGTTGGAGTCTTCGTTAAGTCCAATATTACTATAAATAATCTAAATTTTGTCTGTATTCACGGTTGGTGAGTCAAATTTTTACAACCACAAAATTGCTAATTTGCTATGTTACAATATTCTGCCCCTTTATAGTTAATAATACAGTGAAACTAAAAAGAAATATATTAGTTCGGGGTGACGAACGAGAAATAAAATTAAATAAATAAAATTATAATTAATACTGCCTTGAAATATAATTAAATTATGATTATACTATAATCTTCACCAATGAGTAAAAATTTACATACGGATACTTTTTCTTTCAAAAATTGAATATATTATTAAAAAAAATTATCCGCAATAAAAAAAAAATTATATTAATACAATAGTAATATATAACTATATAATAACAGACAATAGGCCGCGACTACAAAAACTTTATCTCAATTACTTAAGCAAATAACTTAACGTACACATAATAAAAAAAAATTATATACAAAAGCTAAACGAGAGAGAAATTAAAATTGAAGTGGGCCTACACTTCTTCTTCCCTTCACTAGTTCGGCCGTTTGATTTTGTTTTTTCATTTCGGTTTTCGTATAGTTCGATTTTAGTGATGCAACTAGGAAATAATTCGATTTTTGTATAATCAAAATAATTAAATAAATAATCCATGAATCCCTAGTAAGGAATTGCCAAAAAAAATTAGTTTGCTCAAGTTGCTTCTTAAAATTACGAAAGTGAAACTAGCATATAATATCTAAAGTAATAAATTAGTTATAATATGCTTATATTAAAATAGTAAAAAAAGTAAAATACTATAAAAATACGAATTTGATTGATGAAGTCAAGCTTGATGGTGTATATAATATCAATTTTTAAACTATGCCCTCAAAAGGCACAAAACTATACCTACTCCACATACATATGTGGGCATTATTTGCTGAAATGGACATTGGATATATTCTCTTTCCAAAAAAGCAAAAACACATTGGTATTAACATTTTTAAATAAATTTGCAAACATTATTCCTTGTTTTTCATTTTATTAATCATATTAATTTTTTCATTCATATATTATGAGTAAGGGCGTAAGGCGTCCGGTAGTCCCCGCTTGCCTAGCCACGTCTTGTTTTCGATAGCCGGGGCTTAGAAAAACTGGGGCTCAGGCTCGCCTGAAGGCCCGGGCCTAGAGTTGATTACACACTGAATCCTAAATGTGTTCATGACTTTGTATACAAATAAGCTTTTACAACAATGATATATATATGATCCTGGATTGCAAACAGGCACGGGATAAGGCAGCTGAGGACAGGCTGGGCAGACGGGCCGTCGTATGTGACACAGTGCCCGATAAGCAAAGGGAAGACATACACATACAGATTCCGAGTGATCGAGCAGCGAGGCACTCTCTGGTGGCACGCTCACCACGCATGGCACCGCGCCTCTGTCCATGGCGCCTTCATCATCTACCCCCGCATGCCCTACCCTTTCTCTGCCCCTATTCGAGCAGAAATTCCTATAATTTTTGGTAATTATTTTTATTTTTATTATTTTTACATACTCTCTATTTTTTCTGTCCTTAATTAGTTTGCAATCACATGTGATTTTTCTAATTCCTACTTTATTCATTTGTAAATTATGACTTTTTTCTGCATGATAATTTGGTGTTACTAATTAGTGCCTCATAAATTATTCATGACATGTTTATTGGGTCCAGCCGTCCAGCTAATTGACTTTTCACATTAGATTATGAAGGTTTTATTTATTTATTTATTTAGTGGATGTAATTTTTTTCATGTTTAGCTTAAGTACTCGTTCTTTTTAATTATCAATTATATAAATTAAACGCCTTTGAAGGCAGCCTTGCATCATGAGCTAAAGCTTTTTAAGTACTCAGTTTGACATGCTAACATGTACTAAATAGGTGAACATAATTATATATTATTTAAGCTGAAATTTTGGGATAAAATATTTATGAAATTTAATAAGTTGTAACGTGTTATGGCATAATATTGCAGGTGAATGGTGGAATTCAGATGTAGCAGCCATAGAAAATGAGATGATCGTTACAGGAAATGGGCCCAATAGCTCTGATGCTTATACCATTAATGGATTTCCAGGCCCAGCCTATCCCTGCTCTGCTAAAGGTATATTATTATATTTTTCATTTAAAAATTTAATCCGAGATATCTTTTTATTTATCTATATAAATTTACTAAAAATAAAAAATGTACCATTATAGTGCTAGTCATGCTAAATCTTCATGTGGTAAATTGGAATACCGGTTTCTCGTTTGCCGATTCTTATATTAATCTTATCTCGATCTGCCGGTCCGTATAATAGCTTTGGTTTAATCTTTTCTCTATCTCGCAAGTCGCAATCTAGATTAACTTTGTAATATGAATGATATCGGAAGGAATTATATCATTGTAAATACCGACTCTGTTTAAAAACCGATACATACCGCGATGATTTTTCTATATTTAGCACCTCCAAATTCACATACATGGATCACTGTGTTTTATTTTAATATATTATGTCCGGTCCGATATTTTTTTTGTTTGTTCTCTGTTTCTGTTTTCAGACACTTTCATGCAAACAGTGGAGCGAGGCAAGACCTACCTTCTCCGAATAATCAACGCTGCACTTAATGACGAGCTCTTCTTCGCCGTGTCGAACCACACCTTGACGGTGGTCGAGATCGACGCTGTCTACACCAAACCCTTCACCACCAAAGCCATCATGATCGCCCCCGGACAGACAACGAACCTCCTCCTCACCGCTGACCAGTCCCCGGATGGCCCTGCTTTCTCGATGGCCGCCACACCATATGTCACCTCCATCTTCCCCTTCGACAACTCCACTACTGTCGGTTTCTTGCGCTACAAGCAAGCCCCTAGCAGGAAACCCGGACGAAAATCTGGCCACAAATCGGCCCTGCAGCCGCTTCCTAAGTCGTTCGAATTCGAAAACCTCCCCGCAATGCAAGACACGCCTTTCGCCACCGAATTCGCTGCCAAACTCAAGAGCCTCGCATCAGCGAAGTACCCGTGCAACGTGCCAAGGAAGGTCGACAAACGAGTCGTTATCACCGTAAGCCTGAACCTTCAGGACTGCCCTAAGGGCAAGGTTTGCATGGGATTCAATGGGAATAGATACTTTGCCTCCATGAACAATCAGTCGTTTGTTCGTCCCAACTCGGTGTCGTTGCTCGAGTCGTTCTACAAAACCAAGATGTTAGGGAAAACCGCAGGCACTGGCGAGCTCCTCACCACCGGATTCGCGGAGAAGCCGCCGAATGCGTACAACTTCACTGGAGTCAACCCGTTCGGAATGAATCTGAACACCGAGTTCGGGAAGAAGATCATGGTGTTCCCTCACGGAACGAATGTGGAGATGATACTCCAAGGGACAAGCCTGCTCAACGTTGAGAATCACCCTATCCATCTTCACGGGCACAATTTCTTCGTGGTGGGGAAAGGGTTCGGAAATTTTGATGCCTCCAAGGACCCGAAGAAGTACAACCTCATCGACCCACCGGAGCGGAACACCGTGGCTGTTCCTACGGGAGGATGGGCTGCTATCAGATTCAAGGCCGACAACCCGGGGGTTTGGTTCGTTCATTGCCATCTGGAGGAGCACACCTCGTGGGGCCTCGCTGCCGCTTTCGTTGTTGAGAATGGCCAACGTGCGGATCAGTCTTTGCTCCCACCACCGAAAGATTTTCCGATGTGCTAAGTTGATTAATTCCCTAGGGCTTCTTGTGTGCATGTACTATGAGCTTCTTAGGGTTTATATTTTTTAGTGTCTTAGATGTGTGAGGTAGACCTAAATTTAATACAAATCATGATGTGTCAAATTTTGAACACAAATTAATTAGAGTTTTGCCAAATCATAAGCCAAACTTAGCTTAACTTTCGCCGGCATATATATTTTTTGTTTATTCCTTTGACTAGATGTTTCCAAGCAGAATAGAATTGTTGTGGCATGGAAAATTGGAACCCCTTTTGGGCCATGGCTATTTCGAAATTTTCCATACATGTCAACTTTTTTAGATTCGATATCAATAAGACAAATTGTTTAATATCTATTCAACACATGTCATTTTTACCAGATTTCAGTTCGATATTGTGTAAACATTTATAGCATATTGACAAAATTAATTCGATTATGAACTTGTTTTCAAAGTCCTTCGTCAAGCATAAGTATTTTCATTTTCATCATAAAATGTGCACGTGTGATGGATTTTTGATGAGGTCTAACATGTATAATCCCGACTGCTGATTATAATTAGTTTCATTGATCAGTCCATCATGTAAAATTTTGAATCGAAATCCTCCAAACTTCCGTAAGATTAATAAATAGGGAAAATAGCGGCGAAAGTCCCTGACTCTGCATATTGGTTGCAGTTAAGTCCCTGTACTCAAATTTTGGTGGTAAAAGTCCCTACCGTTAGAATATTGTTTCACATCCGTCCTCATGCTGTTAACACGATGTTAAGTGCCATTTAGGCTGCACAATTGTCATCCATGTCATAAAAAAAAAATTAAGGCAAAACTACCAAAAGTATAAAATACTAAAAAAACTGTTGTCATGGGACATATTTTGAATTAATGCAAATATGTTATAGTTTGGTGTATTTAGAAACATTGAAGCTATTGAACTGTATTTATTGCAGTTTAGGCGACCCATTCTAGTTATAGGACTTATTTCGGAATGCAAGTATCTTGCAGTTTATATTTTGATATTTTTTGAAACATTCAACTTAGTGTTGTTTGGTTATTTAGAAATACAAGTTTATATATTGCTAATTATTTGGAGGCACTAGATCCAATTTCCGCGTTAGTTACAAAATTTCCGCGTTAGTTACAAAATTCCAAGAAAGAAAATGAAAATAAATGTAAACGACCTATTTAAATTGCAAAAAAAAAAAAAAACGACAAGAATTTTTAAAATGGTGGATTCACTAAAAATGTCTTAATATCACCGCGACTCGTAGATTTAATAGTTTAGAGTTTTTTTTAGTATTTTATACTTTTGGTAGTTTTTCCTTAATTTTTTTGATGACATGGATGACAATTGTGCAGCCTATGTGGCACTTAACATGGTGATAACGGCATAAGGATGGATGTGAAACAAGATTCTAACGGTAGGGACTTTTACCACCAAAATTTGAGTACAGGGACTTAATTGCAACCAATATGCAGAGTCAGGGACTTTCGCCGCTATTTTCCCTAATAAATATATACGTGTGCTGCATTAACTAGTTTTGGAGCTCCAAATTCGAGTCATCACCGCGATGACCTTCGCACTTGGATTTTACTTCGTCTTTTGTAAACGATGATATTATATGCTTGAAAATAGTATTATACTCTTATAGTTTGTACTGGTAGGGGTGAAACCGGGTTGGGTACCCGGTTTTTTGGAAGTACCCAATACCCGGATCCGAAAACCGGGTATCTAAAAATTGATACCCGGTAACCGAAAACTAGGTACCCGAAATCCGGGTATCTAGTTTTTGATACACGGATCCGGTACCCGGTACCCGGTTTTGAAAAAACGGATTCGGGTTTTCATCCGTTTGTTTTTTTTCATTTTTTTTAAATATATTATCTCAAAATAAACATTGTCTCGTAAATAAAAACATACATCCATTGTCTTAAAATTAAAATGCAAAAAAAAATATAGTCTCGCGGTTTTTTCTTCGTATCCGCCATCATTTCTTTGTTCAGCGCATCAAGCATCATCAACATCAATTGTAAACATATGATATGACAATAATAATAAAAAAGTATTACAAGTCAAATAAATATGAGATAAAAATAATTAAATAAAATTAAAAGAAAATAAAATAAAATAATTAAAAAAATTCGGGTATTAAACCGGGTACCCGGTTTCTGTGATTTTAATACTCGGTACCCGAATCCAGTTTTAAAACTGGGTACGGGTACCCGGATCCGAAATCCGGATACGGATTCGGGTTTTAAATCCCGATACGGATTCGGATTTTTACCCGCGGTTTTCGGGTTTTATTTTCACCCCTACGTACTGGGACATATATTATCATAGGTTTTTCGGTGCTTATACTGAGTAATATAATTATGTGCCCCTTAGGTGACCAAGTGATACTTAGGATGTGGATGTGTAAAATCTCTCATAAATGCAAGTCATATTACCATTGTCTACACTCTGTATTCTGACGATTATTTACTCGATGTATAATGTGGCAAGACTATATTGATATTGCGTTTTGTGCAGCATTTATGGTGAATCAATTGTATTAAAGGTTTTGCTGAACGTATTGCTAGCTATGTTTCGAAAGAAGTTCGAAAGAAGAGGAATTGATCAGCTTGTTTCATTTGGACAATAAAAGATTCGGGCGGAGCAGAGGTGGAGACATGTTTCGAAAGCGCATCTGGAGGTAGACGAACAACTCAAAAGTGAAGTTGGAGGAAGACGAACAATATATTCCGGCACGAGATTTGAAATTTTCTTGGTGTGTATATTTAGGAATTGAGCTTTAAGCTCAAGATATTATTATTATTATTATTATTATTATTATTATTATTATGATTATTATTATTTTTGGTACAAAGCACCTATTGATTTATGTTCATTATTGAGATTATTTTTACAATTCTGATTTTCAGCCCTAAGAACCATATTTTAATTACATGGTATATGAGAACATTTTTTAGTCCTTACTAGAAAAATATGACTACTGAAATGACATAGTATCAGAGCCTAATTCTCAGTCTCTGAAGCACCTTATTAGGGACTGAAATGACATGGAGTCTCGAAACTTATTAGGGACAAAATAGACATGGTTTCAAGACTGATTTTTAGTCTATAAAGGTGTACAATATTTTTGGAGACTAATGGTTTAGTCACGAAAGAAATGTATTAGGGACTGAAATGACGTGGTAGCGGGTGACATATTGAGGACTGAACTTATACGCATTCGATACTAGTTGATAGTCTTAGTGGCGTCATATAACAAAGACTGGTATTTTAGTTACCGATACAACTATCTAGGACAAAGTAGTTATAACTTGGTGTGGACACTGAAAATCAGTCTCCGATACTAACTCGGAACTGATTTTTAAGTATCAGAGACTAAATTTTCAGTCTTTAATACCCTTCTTTTTTTTGTAGTGTTTGTTCGAGAGAGAACATTAGGTTTAGATAGTTGTCTTTTCTTTTGATTTGGTGTGATTTTTAATATTTTCATTTACTTACTTCTTCTTCTTCTTCTTCTTCTTCTTCTTTCTTCTTCTTCTTCTGTTTCTTAGGATCCAATTGTGAGTTTAAGCTTGACCTGGCTCAACAACTCCTAGCAGAGATTTCCTCACCAGAGATCTCCCTACCAGAGCTTTCCCTAGCACAGAAGGGCCGGAGCAGAAATGCCCCTACCAGGAATGCCCCGGGCAGAAATGGACCCTAGCAGCTCTGCTAGGAACATACGACCAGAAGTCAGCGAAACCCATTCTAGAAGGTGCTAGTGTCAAACTTGAGGAGCAAGTTTGGAGAATTGATTTAATTTGGTTTCCTGATTCTGTTAGGATTCGAATGTAAATATAGAAGATTTGATTGAGTTTATTTTAGGAAGTTTAGTTAGGGTTTCATTTTCTGGTCCCCTATAAATACTAGTGTTAGTGTTTATTTTTTGTAACTCCATTATTGCAATTTTGCTATTCGATTGATCAGAGAAAACCTTTCTCCCAAATTTTTCTTTCTTCCTTTTGTTCTTCGTGTTATTCTTTTTTGCTGCATATCTTTTAATTGGAACCAACAATCGGTATCAGAGTGAAGGTGCCAAAGAAGATGTCGTCACCAAGCGAATCCACCGGAGGAGAGTTGACGACGGCGACAAAGATCGGATCAAAGGGAGGAAATGTGACGCTCCATTATCCGATGCTCACGAAGAGCAATTACTCGGTGTGGGCGTTGAAGAGGCGGGTGAATCTGTAGGTGCAAGGAGTTTGGGAGGCTGTAGAAGGCAGCGATGTCGGAGGGCGCAAGGAGAGGATGACACTCGCCGTCATTTATCAAGGAGTTTTGGAAGACGCCATTCTCATGATCGCCGAGAAGGATTCCGCAAAGGAGGTGTGGGAGACGCTAAAAACCATGCATATGGGTGTAGACTGCGTCCGAGACGCAAAAGTCCAAACCTTGAAGAGTGAATTTGAGGTTCTTCAGATGAGGGACGGCGAGTCAATTGACGACTTTGCCATGAAACTCACGTCCATAGTGACTGGTATCCGCTCGCTGGGAGACAAGGTGGATGAAACCACCATTGTCAAGAAAGTCCTTAGAGCCGTACCACACAGGTACATGCAGATCGTGACATCGATTGAGCAGTTCGGCAATCTCAAGACCATGACGGTCGAGGAAGTTGTTGGTCGCCTCAAAGCCCACGAGGAGAGACTTCAGGGTTATGGTGACAGAGAAGAGGAGAAGCACCTCCTACTCAAGCATGAAGAGTGGACGGCCAGATAGAAGAAAAGCGAGGGAGCAGAATTCTCTTCCAATTCTTCTGGTCGGAGTAGCTACGACGGAGACAGCCGAGGACGTGATAGAGGTCGTGGACGAGGGCGAGGTCAGGACACGCAAGGTCGCGACAGTGGTGCACCCCGTCAGGAAAGCACGATCAGGAGAGACAAAAGCATAGTGAAGTGCTATAATTGTCAGAAGCTCGGGCACTTTGCTACAGAGTGCCGCAGCAGGAACCAAGGCGAGGAAGCGAATCTGACGAGATTCCACGAAGACCAGCTAGCGTTGATGTTTGCCGAACAGGAGGTGAGCCTGGATGAACAAGAAGACGAGAAGATGATCCTCGTAGGCGAGAGAGAGCAGACTTGCCCGGAGAGCAAGGAGCACACCTGCCCGGAGAGTAGGGAGCAGCCCTGGCCAGAGAGCAGAGAGCAGACCTGCTCGGAGAAGAAGACCACCGAGATAATGTTCCTGATCGAGGACAAGGTTATTGGAAACGTCCTCATTGACGGAGAACAGAAAGTCTCTACCGATGTCTGGTACCTAAACAATGGCGCGAGCAACCACATGACAGGAGACCGAGCTAAGTTTGAAGAGCTTGATGAGAAGATCATGGGCAGCGTGAAATTTGGGGACGATTCATTCGTCAAAATTAGAGGCAGAGGGTCCATCCTGTTCGTGTGTAAGAACAGGGACCAACGCCTCATGACCCAGGTGTATTACATCCCAAAGCAGAAGAGTAACATCATCAACCTCGGACAGATGATAGAGATCGGCAACACAGTGGTGATGTCTGATCCCTATCTGAAGATGTGGAACAGAAGTAACAACCTGCTAATGAAGGTGACGAGAACGCCGAACATGTTGTACAAGATTCTCCTGGAAACAGGCCAGCCTGTCTGCTTAATGGCGTCTCTAGCAGACCCAGTCTGGTTATGGCATGCGAGACTTGGGCACGTAAACCTTTATGCGCTCAAGATGATGGGAGAGAAGGAGATGGCCTTTGGGGTTCCCAAGATTGAACATCCCAACCAGCTATGTGAATGTTGCATGATCTCGAAACAAGCTAGAGTGCCATTTCCGATCAAGGCTAACTTCCAAGCAGAACGACCTCTCCAACTGGTGCATGCGGACCTCTATGGTCCAAACACCCCAGCAACTCTAGCCGGAAGCAAGTATTTCCTATTACTTGTTGACGACTACAGTCGTTCGATGTGGATCTACACGCTCAAGGAGAAAAGTGGAGCCTTTGAAGTCTTCAAGAAGTTCAAGAGGCTCGTGGAGGATAGGTCAGAACATAAGATGAAGGTCTTGAGAACAGACTGAGGTGGAGAGTTCACATCCCAGCAGTTCGGAGAGTTCTGCGATGAGGAAAAAGTCGAGTGCCACCTGACCGCACCGTACACTCCCCAACAATACTGTGTGGTGGAGAGACAAAACCGGCAGTAATGGACACAACAAGGAGTTTGCTGAAGAGCATGCAAGTCCCGACAAGGTTTTGGGGAGAAACAGTTAGACACACGGCCTATTTGCTAATCCGTTTGCCAACGAAGGCGCTAGGAGAGCGTACTCCTTACCAGGCGTGGAATGGGAAGAAACCTCATCCGGAGCAGTTGAGAGTGTTTGGGTGCACCGCACATGTGAAGACTGTGGGCCCCCATCTCAAGAAGCTCGATAACAGGAGTCAGTCGATGGTGTACCTTTGTGTTGAAGACAGAAGCAAGGCACACAAACTCTTTGACCCCCCGACGCGGCAAGATCCAAGTGAGCAGAGATGTCGTGTTTGAAGGGGAGAAGAAGTGGGATTGGCGTCATGAGAACGGTGAGCCCGAACAGAACTCAGTTGAGTTAGAAGTAGTGGAAGATGTTGCCGACCAGGAAGGGCCAGCAACATCCAGCTCGGGTACCCCCACCAGCTCGGGTACCCCCACCAGAGATTCATGACCGGGTACACCCAGGACACCCAGCCGGAGCAGAACCTGCCCGTCTAGCTCGGGAGATTCCTCGATCAAGGATGGCCCAAGGGGATTTCGTCCCCTAGGAGAAGTTTACGAAGATGGTCAGGAAGTGGAGATGAACCTAGAAGAATTGTCCTTATTGTGCGCCGAAGAGCCGGCCAACTACTAAGAGGCAGCTATCGAGCGGGAATGGTATGAAGCAATGCAGAAGGAGCTGGAGTCTATAGAGAAGAACAGGACGTGGGACCGACCTGCCCAAAGGTCAAAGCCCATTGGCTTGAAGAGGGTCTACAAGCTGAAGAAGGACACCGAGGGGAATGTTCTAAAGCACATGGAAAGGCTAGTAGCCAAAGGCTACGTGTACAGGCAAGGAGTTGACTTCGAGGAATTCTTTGCTCCACTAGCGAGACTGGACACAATCTGACTCATCCTAACCCTAGCAGCTCATCAAGGTTGGGAGATTCACCACATGGATGTCAAATCGGCATTCTTAAATGGTGACCTCGAGGAAGAAGTCTACCTAGTCAACCAAAAGGTTTTGGCGTAAAGGGCAAGGAGCAGAAGGTGTACAAGCTCTCTAAGGCTCTATACGGGCTGCGTTAAGCTCAAAGGGCATGGAACATACGCCTCGACAAGAGCTTGAAGAGTCTTGGATTCACAAAGTATTCCAGGGAGCAGGCAGTGTACACCAGGAGCAGCAGAGAAGTAGTCCTAGTCATCAGAGTATATGTGGACGACCTGATAGTCACTAGATCCATCGCACGAGGAGTAGAAGGATTCAAGAAGCAAATGATGGCCGAATTTGAGATGAGTGACCTCGGATTGCTTTTGTACTACCATGGCATCGAGGTGGACCAGAGGAAAGATTGCATCACGCTAAAGTAGTCGGCCTACGCGAAGAAGAACCTCAACGAGTTCGAGATGGCGTATTGCAACCCGAGCAAATACCTAATGGAGGCGAAGCTGCAGCTCGGGAAGGATGCAGAAGGAAGAGAAGTGGATCCCATGGAGTATAGACGCGTGATCGGGTGCTTGAGGTATCTTACTCACACCCGACCAGACATTTCTCATGCAGTTGGGATAGTTAGTCGTTATATGGAGAAGCCTACGAGCGCACACCAGCAGGCCGTGAAGCATATTTTGCGCTACGTAAAGGGAACGACGGACTACGAGATTCAGTATAGAATAGGCAGGGGAGCATAAGAGCTAGTCGGCTTCACTAACAATGATCTGGCCGGTGACATTGATGATAAGAGGAGTACCGGAGGGATGTGAGCTTAAGCTTGACTTAGTCCGGGTGACGACCAGAACCCAGGACGGGCAGAAACACTTGCGAGGAGTCAGCCCGGGTACCGACCAGAACAGAAGACGGACAGCCGTTCAGCCCAGCTCGGGTGAACACGAGCAGAGTGTCCGTATAGAAGGCAAGCTCAGCCCGGAGCATACGAGCATGTCAGCTCGGGGACAGAGAAGCTGTCCGGGCAGGAAAGGGAAACTCTACCCAGAAAGGAAGACGCGTAGCTTGAGGAGCAAGCAAATCAAGTCAAAGATTTGGCGAGATTATTTAGGGTAGTTTCCTGATTTTGTGCGATTCTGTTAGCTAGGGTTTCGTCTACAAGAGGCTATATAAACCTAGCATTGTACACTTTGTAATAGTGTAGAGTCCATTAGAATTTTTGAGTTTATCTTCTTGTATTGCCTTCGATTATTAATCAAGAGAATTTCTTCTCCCAAAAGTTTGTGTCCTTTATTTTTCTGTTCGATTTCTTTTGGTGTTATTCGTGTTCTTTGCAGATCCGTGAATTGGGATCCAACAAGTGGTATCAGAGCCTCAATCGAAGAACATGTCTTCATCATCAGAGTCACCAATCGACGGAGCGTTGGTTGCGCAGAAATCAGACTCCAGAGAAGGCACAGTTACACTCCATTACCCCATGCTCACGAAGAGCAATTACGCCGTGTGGGCGTTGAAGATGAGGGTGAATCTGCAGGCGCAGGGAGTATGGGAGGCCGTAGAGAACGACGATGTCGAAGGGCGCAAGGAAAGAATGGCTCTAGCCGCAATCTACCAAGCAGTTCCTGAAGATGTTCTTCTCATGCTCGCCGAGAAAGATTCAGCGAAGGAAGCGTGGAAAACTCTTCAGACCATGCACATGGGCGCAGATCGCGTCAAGGAAGCAAAGGTCCAAACCTTGAAGAGTGAGTTCGAGGTCATGAGGATGAGGGAGAGCGAATCAATTGATGATTTCGCTATGCGGCTCACGTCCATTGTGACCGGCATACGCTCGCTGGGAGACAAGGTGGAGGAGACCACCATCGTCAAGAAGTTTCTCCGAGCAGTGCCTCACAGGTACATGCAGATCGTGACATCGATTGAGCAGTTCGGCGATCTCAAGACCATGTCGGTCGAGGAGGTTGTTGGTCGTCTCAAGGTCCACGAAGAGAGACTTCGGGGTTACGGTGACAAAGACGAGGAGAAGAACCTCCTGCTCACGCATGAAGAGTGGACGGCCAGACAGCGGAAAACCGGGGGAGCCGAGTTTTCTACAAGACCCTCAGGTCGGAACAGCTTTGGTGGAGAAGTCCGAGGACGCGGACAGGGTCGTGGACGTGGTCGAGGTCGGGACATGCGAGGTCGCGGCAGTGGATCTACCCGTCAGGAAGGCACGACCAGGAGAGACAAGAGCACAGTGAAGTGCTACAATTGTCAGAAGCTTGGGCACTTTGCATCTGAGTGCCGGAGCAGGAACCAGGGCGAAGAGGCGAATCTAGCAAGATTCCCAGACGACCAGCCGGCATTGTTGTTTGCCGAGGAAACGCACCTGGACGAACAGATTGGCGAGTGTGACGCCAAGGCCCGGGCAGAAGTGATCAGTGTGCCGATCAGCCCAGAGGCCGAGCAGACCTGTCCGGAGGAGACCAGCGAGAAGGTTTTCCTCATCGAGGATAAGGTTATTGCAAACCTCCTCGTAGACGGAGAGAAGAAGGTCAGTACCGACATATGGTACTTAGACAACGGAGCTAGCAACCACATGACTGGGGACCGAGCTAAGTTTGAAGAGCTCGATGAGAAGATCACGGGCAGCGTGAAATTCGGCGACGGATCAGTCGTAGAGATCAGAGGCAGAGGGTCGATCCTGTTCGAGTGCAAGAATGGCGACCAGCGTCTGATGACCCAGGTGTATTTCATCCCGAAGTTGAAAAGCAACATCATCAGTCTAGGACAAATGACTGAGATCGGGAACACGGTGTTGCTGCAAGGGTCCTACCTGAAGATGTGGACCAAGGAAGGAGAGCTGTTGATGAAGGTGGAGCGAACACCCAACAGACTCTACAAGATTCTCCTGAAGACATGCCAGCCCGTCTGTCTTATGGCATCGATGGCAGACCCGGCTTGGCTATGGCACGCACGGCTCGGACACGTGAATTTTCATGCGCTCAAGATGATGGGCGAGAAGAAGATGGCCTTCGGGGGTCCCAAGATAGAACACCCCGACCAGCTATGTGAGTGCTGCATGATCGCGAAGCAGGCGAGGATACCGTTTCCGATCAAGGCCAAATTCCGAGCAGAGAGACCCCTACAGTTGGTACATGCAGACCTATGTGGTCCAGTCACCCCAGCAACATTGGCAGGTAACAAGTACTTTCTTTTACTTGTTGATGACTACAGTCGCTGGATGTGGGTTTATATGCTTAAGGAAAAGAGCGGAGCCTTTGAGGTCTTCAAGAAGTTCAAGAAGATCGTGGAGAATGGCTCGGTGCACAGGTTAAAGGTCTTGCGTACAGACCGAGGAGGAGAATTTACTTCCCAGCAGTTCGGAGAGTTCTGCGACCAGGAAGGAGTTCAACGTCACCTGTCCGCACCCCACACACCCCAACAGAATGGCGTGGTGGAAAGACGAAACCGAACTGTGATGAACACAGCGAGGAGCTTGCTCAAGAGCATGCAAGTTCCAGCCCGGTTTTGGGCAGAAGCAGTAAGACATGCGGTCTACCTGCTTAATCGTTTGCCGACCAAAGCGCTAGGAGAGCGTACTCCCTACCAGGCGTGGAAAGGGAAGAAACCCCACTTAGAACATTTGAAAGTGTTCGGATGCACCGCACACGTGAAGATTGCGGGGCCACATCTCAAGAAGCTGGACGACCGGAGTCAGAAGATGGTGTACCTTGGCGTTGAAAAAGGAAGCAAGGCACACAGACTCTACGATCCACGACGCGGCAGACTCCAAGTGAGCAGAGATGCTGTGTTCGAAGAGGAGATGAAGTGGGATTGGCGCGACGAGAAGGGAAAACCCGAGCAGAACTCAGTGGAGTTCATTGTCGAAGACGACCAGGATGTTGCCGAGCAGGAGCAGCCCGGAACACCCAGCTCGGAAACAATCTTGCCAGAGACGAGAGAACCCAGCCCGGGAGAGAATAGCCCGGATACACCCAGGACACCAAGTCCGAGCAGGACCAGCCCGTCCAGCTCGGGAGATTCCTCCATAAAAGACGGCCCAAGAGGATTTCGACCTCTAGCAGACGTCTACGATCAGACTCAAGAAGTGGAGATGAGCCTGGAGGAACTTTCTTTATTGTGTGCAGAAGAACCAGCCAGCTTCCAGGAAGCAGCAGCCGAGCAGGAGTGGCAGGAAGCAATGAAGAAGGAGATGGAGTCCATTGAGAAGAACAGGACATGGGAGCTTACCGACCTGCCCAAAGGTCATAATCCCATCGGCCTGAAGTGGGTGTTTAAGCTGAAGAAGGACACTGAGGGGAATGTCCTTAAGCACAAGGCAAGGCTGGTAGCTAAAGGCTACGTGCAGAGGAAAGGCATAGACTTTGAGGAAGTCTTTGCTCCAGTAGCAAGACTGGACACGATCAGACTCATCCTAGCCCTAGCAGCGCATCGAGGTTGGGAAATTCACCATCTGGATGTCAAATCGGCATTCCTAAACGGTGACCTCGAAGAAGAAGTGTACGTCAAGCAACCAGAGGGGTTCGGCGTCACGGGCAAGGAGCAGAACGTGTACAAGCTATCCAAGGCTTTATACGGGTTAAAACAAGCACCAAGAGCGTGGAACATCCGCCTTGACAAGAGCTTGAAGAATCTTGGATTCACAAAGTGTCTGAGCGAGCAGGCAGTCTACACCAGGAGTACCGGGCAGGAAACTCTGATCGTGGGAGTGTATGTGGACGACCTGATCGTCACAGGATCCAGCGCAGGAGGCGTAGATGGATTCAAGCAGCAGATGATGGCCGAATTCGAGATGAGTGACCTCGGATTACTTACGTACTACCTCGGTCTAGAGGTGGAACAGAAGAAGGACTGCATTACGCTGAAGCAGTCGGCCTATGCGAAGAAGATCCTTAAACAGTTCGAGATGACGGACTGTAACTCGAGCAAGTACCCTATGGAGGCGAAGCTGCAGCTCGGGAAGGATGCTGAAGGGAGAAGAGTGGATCCCACGGAGTACAGACGCGTGATCGGGTGCCTGAGGTATCTCACCCACACCCGACCAGACATTTCACACGCAGTCGGGATAGTCAGTCGATACATGGAGAAGCCCACGAGTGCACACCAGCAGGCGGTGAAGCACATCTTGCGTTACGTGAAGGGCACGACGGACTACGGGATCCAGTACAACCGAGGAAATGGAGCAGAAGTACTAGTCGGCTTTACGGACAGTGATCTGGCCGGTGATATCGATGACAGGAAGAGTACCGGAGGGATGGCGTTCTACCTCAACGGAAACCTGATCACCTGGCAGTCTCAAAAGCAGCAGACAGTAGCTCTATCCTCGTGCGAAGCAGAGTTCATGGCGGCAACCGCAGCAGCATGTCAAGCTATGTGGTTGAAGGGGCTACTTAGTGAACTGACCGGATCCGAGCAGAGACCAGCTACTCTCTACGTGGACAACAAGTCTGCAATTGCGTTGATGAAGAATCCAGTGTTCCATGGACGGAGCAAACACATTGACACGAAGTTTCACTACATTCGTGAGTGTGTGGAGAAGCGAGAGATCATCGTGGAGTTCGTCAACACGAGGGAGCAACGGGCAGATATTCTTACTAAGGCTCTAGGGAGAGTCAAGTTCGAGGAGATGAGAGAGCTGCTCGGAGTAAAGAGTGTAGCAAGTCAAGCTTACGGGGGAGAATGTGAGCTTAAGCTTGACTTAGTCCGGGTGACGACCAGAACCCAGGACGGGCAGAAACACTTGCGAGGAGTCAGCCCGGGTACCGACCAGAACAGAAGACGGACAGCCGTTCAGCCCAGCTCGGGTGAACACGAGCAGAGTGTCCGTATAGAAGGCAAGCTCAGCCCGGAGCATACGAGCAGGTCAGCTCGGGGACAGAGAAGCTGTCCGGGCAGGAAAGGGAAACTCTACCCAGAAAGGAAGACGCGTAGCTTGAGGAGCAAGCAAATCAAGTCAAAGATTTGGCGAGATTATTTAGGGTAGTTTCCTGATTTTGTGCGATTCTGTTAGCTAGGGTTTCGTCTACAAGAGGCTATATAAACCTATCATTGTACACTTTGTAATAGTGTAGAGTCCATTAGAATTTTTGAGTTTATCTTCTTGTATTGCCTTCGATTATTAATCAAGAGAATTTCTTCTCCCAAAAGTTTGTGTCCTTTATTTTTCTGTTCGATTTCTTTTGGTGTTATTCGTGTTCTTTGCAGATCCGTGAATTGGGATCCAACAAGGGATGGCGTTCTACCTCAATTGGAACCTGATCTCCTGGCAGTCTCAGAAGCAGAAGACAGTAGCTCTATCCTCGTGTGAAGCGGAATTCATGGCAGCAACCGCAGCAGCGTGTCAAGCTATGTGGTTGAAGTGACTGGAGCCGAGCAGAAGCCAGGTATTCTCTACGTGGACAACAAGTCCGCAATAGCACTGATGAAGAACCCAGTGTTTCATGGTCGGAGCAAACACATAGAAACTCGGTTTCATTCTATTCGCGAGTGTGTGGAGAAGCAGAAGATCATCGTGGAGTTTGTCAGCACAAGGCGTGCAGACATATTTACCAAGGCTCTAGCAAGAGTTAAGTTCGTGGAGATGAGAGAGCTGCTCGGGGTGAAGAACATCGACCCAATTCAAGCTTACGGCGGAGAATGTGAGTTTAAGCTTGACTTGGCTCAACAACCCCTAGCAGAGATTTCCCCACCAGAGATCTCCCCACCAGAGCTTTCCCTAGCAGAGAAGGGCCCGAGCAGAAATGCCCCTACCAGGAATGCCCCGGGCAGAATGGACCCTAGCAGCTCTGCTAGGAACATACGACCAGAAGTCAGCGGAACCCATTCTAGAAGGTGCCAAACTTGAGGAGCAAGTTTGGAGATTTGATTTAATTTGATTTCCTGATTCTGTTAGGATTCGAATGTAAATGTAGAAGATTTGATTGAGTTTATTTTAGGAAGTTTAACTAGGGTTTCGTTTTCTGGTCCCCTATAAATACTAGTGTTAATGTTTATTTTTTGTAACTCCATTATTGCAATTTTGCTATTCGATTAATCAAAGAAAACCTTTCTCCCATATTTTTCTTTCTTCCTTTTGTTCTTCGTGTTCTTCTTTTTGGTTACAGATCTTTTAATTGGAACCAACACCAATATGGTTAAGATTCGAGTTCACTTAGCAAAATTTTGAGCCTCCATCTTTAATTTAAAAAAGAAGTGATAAATTTATTGTTATTTTGTAAGTTTCTCCTCTTTAATAAGAGCATCTGAAACACTGCTTTATAATATTTATGAGAGGACGTGTGTGATCGATATTATAAATTATAATGAATCTCACGTGAAAAAACTTTGGAATTGAGTATGATGAGTATAAATGCGCGAGTTGTGCAGCCCCTTCTATTTATCGCAACCTGTCAGTGCATCTTCATTGATCTTTTATGTTGTTACATGTTATTAACATGAATGTATCCAATGTATCCAACGTGAATTTAAAGTATAGTTCAAATAGGTAAAGACGTTGAACAATAATGATGTGAAAAGTAGAAGAACATTTGGTGTGATTTTTTGAACTAATTAATTCTTTTCAATAAAATTATATAAATTACACTATTTTTTCTGTTTTGTTATAAGTACTAGTGGATAGGCGCGGTGGCAAATAAAATTTCACTGTCATTTGAACGAAATAAACCGTGATTCTTGTTGATTATCATTTTAAAAAAGGTGTTGTGATCATTCGGATAGAATAGATCTTGACAGGCTTTTTGGAAGAATAACTTTATTTGAGTTTTCATTTAGTTTCATACCCTTCTCGAATAGTATTTTTGTTTCTTAACAGGAGTATTTGGAGGGTATGTTTCAAAATGAAATCTCAAAAGAGGTCATTTTGCAATTTATTTCGATATTTACTCGTAAAGATTTGGTCCATTCATGTTTTGATAACGAATTCATTAATATAAAATCGATTTTATTGAAGAAAAAAGTGGTTAATATAAGATCTCTTGGCGCGAGCTTATATTTCTGTAATTATAATTCATCAATAATAATAATTATTATTTTAAAAAAACAAAAGAAATCTCAATACGCTCTTCTGTACGTCAAACACCTCGAGATTGTGTTCACTGATTAAAGAATACGAAAATCCCGTACAAAATATTATAAAATAAATAAATATAAATAAATGAAAGACCATCTCAAAAGATTGTTGGTAAGTAAAGAAGAATAAAAATTAAACTAAAGATTGTGTACACCTTGTGATAGTGTTAGCATGACTAAAAATTTGAATAAATAATAGTGATAATACGCATAAAATTTGAAATTTAAGACTAATAATATATATATATATATATATATATATATATATATATATATGAAATAAAAAACAAAAATGGGACTAATAATATTTTTATGCAAAAAAAAAATAAAAAATGCATAGACTTCGACGACTATAATCATAAAAGATACGCAATTTCATGGAATAAATTGGAAGACATTGAATCCCATCTCATGACTATATACTACTTAATAAATCATCATAACATCCAATAATAACTAATTACATATACATAGAGACCACCTCCCCTTGAAGAGCACAGCATGAGTTTTGCATGCCTCTATATTCCTGTGTATCCATATATTACACAATTTCTTTTAGATACATATATGTTACAGCTGATTATAAATTAAAAGTTGAGAGTCAAAACAAAATATAGACGTGGAATGAAGATATGTACCTAAATCTTCATGCATGCCGGTATATTCATGCTGCCATTTTTTTTTTCCGGAATCACCATGACTCTTGACAACTGCTCAATAGAGTGGGTTTCGAACTCTGCATCGTCATCCTTGCCCACTCCACATTCAATTTCTTGATTTTCATAACCCCTATATAATACAAAATAGTCTTTTGGTGTTCATAGGAAATAAATAGAACGTACGCTTTAATTTCAAAATTGAAGGATATTCATTTATTTCAAGACAAAGTCTTTTGGTTAAACATGCAATCAATGAGTTCAAACATAAGTTAAGTGACTATATAATGAAATCGGTAACAGCTATATTTCTTTTTTATTTAGAGTTTAATGACAATTTTAAGTCCACCAAAAAATTCATTTATTTGTGTAATGTCATGAAGCAATTAAGACATTACATGAATTATTTGATAAAAAATTCAAAAATCTAAAAAAAATAGTAATCCTCATTATATATATAGATTTGTTATTATTCCATAAATAATGTTAGATTCAACCTTATCTTATGTATTCCGATAATGATCTAGAATATTTATGTCTATGTACCTCAAAGACTCCATAAACAGCTCCATGAAGCAACTTGCAAATTCATAACAAAATAGTAAAACAAAATCCTGCCAAATAAAAGAGAAAATAAGAAAGCAGAGCAACTTTATCTATTTAAATCACAATTAAATGGAAAATCACTTATAATATTGGCTTTGGACTCAGAAATCTTAACAATCTTGAAAAAACTCATCTCTACAACAGTAACGCTATAAATAAAAAAAAAACATTGTCCTTCACGGCGGATACAAAACATCTGTAAACAAAAAAAAAAAAAAACATGAAATAAACGGAATGGATAAAATAACCGATACAAAGAGTGTCCAAAAATAAGGAAAAAAATTCATCGTTGTATAGCTATACAAAAGCAAAAAAGAATAAACACAAAACATGCTTTTTAAATTAAAAAAAAATACAAATACAGTGAGAGCTAAAAAGAAAAACGATACCTTCAAATTTTCATTCGATCAATCCGCCATTGCAACCGGAGACTTGATGACTTCATCAAGAGATGAAAAATCTGCAGAGAAAACAAACAGAAAATTAAAAGAGGAAATATTAACCTTTGGTTTTCATGTTGACAATTAATTGAGATAAATAGAAAGCGTTGAAAAATTAAGAGGAAAGTGGCATGTATTTCACTAATAAATAAGTGTTTAGTTACATGAATATGTCTTTTGGTAAAACATCATTGAGAAACTAATGCCTATTGCAAACACTAAATGGTCATTTACGTGTAAAACATGAACTCAATTCAATGTAATATTTCTTTTCTTATATTTTTTTTCTGTTATATTGTCATTGAATGAGACACTAATGCCTATTGCATGACATAGTATTTTTACAAAAAAATAAAAATAAAAAATTCAAAACTCTAAGAAAATAAACATTTCATACTCTCCACATGTAAGTTATGCCATGACATATATAGATTTTTAAAGTGAAATTATCAATAATAATCTCTAAAGTGAATAGTATTTTAAGTATTTTCTTATGTTGTAGCTAGGAAAGTAAATAGTGTTAAGTGGTAAGGGCATCTCCAATGATGCGGCAAAACGCTATTTTGGCGTTAGTGGAGTGCTTTTTTCACTTCAACCATGCGACATCTTCTACGCTATTATAGCGTGATGGTGTTTTTTGGAACAGTGTCACACCATATTTGGTGCGATATTGTTCACGAGGGAAAATTTTAATTTTTTTAAAATAAAATATTATGTTAAAATAAGTTAGTTAATGGTATTAAATTAAATATTATTTCCAGTTCCACCAAGATAATTATAAGACTGGGTGAATTCGTTGCGGTCATTTGATGATCTTTGGTTCTCCTCTTGAGCTTGTTCTCCTTGGGCTTGATCTCCTTGATTACGAGATGCGCGATATTGAGATCCATGATATTGGGAACCTTCTACTTGTTCTCCATTTTGGTTTGTTTGTGCTTATTTGCTAAAACTTCTTTCTCTTTCTTTTTCAATATAGGCACGAGCCGGTGGATCGGTAATAGAGTTCAAATCTGCGAATATTATTTTATTCTCTTCTTTCATTCTTGCCACCTCGACCTTCTGCCTTTGAATTTCATTTCTTTCAGAAGTGCCTTTAGTAATGGCTTTGATGAGTTTATCATTTTGCTCCATCATTTTTTTAAATTGTTCCTCAGAATGTTGTTTTCTTTTTGCTTTTTTTACACCCATACGTCTTGGAGATAAATTAAAAGTGGCTTCTTCATCATTCATATTTTGATAATTTGAATTCATACCAGGGGATGGCGATGACTCAAGATCAATTGAAAATGATGGAGATGACATAAAATTACGACATTCTTCTTGGAATGTAGTGGGTGTATTAGTGTTTTTATTTGAAAATTTCTCAATACCTTTCATGACAAGCCACACGCGGTCGAATTTGAAACATTTCTTGTATTTGACATCTTGTGCTAATAACATCTTCGCCTGGTTTAACTGAGTAAATATTTACAAGAGATATATTTGAATATGTTAGTTCGTAAAATTATAAAAGAAAGAGTAAGTATATATATATATATACATATACATAATATATTTACAATGTCTTGCTCTGAAGCACCGCTGAGATTCTTATTTTCAATCTAGTTAACACACCCCCTCAGCTTGGAAATTGTGGAAAGAATTGTCGACATTCGAGTTTGTAAAGATCTTCTTGGTCGTGGTTGATGATTAAAAATCTCTGATTGATGATACTCAGATTCCACTCTCGCCCAAAACACATCTTTTGATTGGTTTATACCTATGATTGGATTTTGGGACATATCAAGGTACACGTGACATAAGTGCATATCTTCTTCGAGAGAGTATGAAGAAAAACGACTTGAAGTCATTTTGGAAATGAGTGGAGCATGTGTGATAAATTAAAGAGTAGTATACATTTATATAGGAAAATGAAACCACAAATCCAAGGTCAGATCTTGATCACAGAAATCTAATGGCTAAGATCGATTCATATTTTTCTTCAAACATGATAATAGTTAATGACATGATGTGACAAATGAATGCAACGGTTCAGATCGTGTCAAAGAAAATGGAGGGCTTAGATTGATTCGTATTTTTCTTCAAACATGATAATGCATAATGACATGATGTGGCAAATGAATGCAACGGTTCAGATCGAGTCAAAGAAAATAGAGGGCGTAGATTAATTCGTCTTTTTCTGCAAACATGATAATGGTTAATGATCAATGATGTGACAAATGAATGCAACGGTTTGGATCGAGTCAAAGAAAATGGAGGGCATAGATCGATTCGTCTTTTTCTTCAAAGATGATAATGGGTAATGACATGATGTGAAAAATGAATGCAACGGTTCAGATCGAGTCAAAGAAAATGGAGGGCTTAAATTGATTCGTCTTTTTCTGCAAACATGATAATGGTTAATGACATGATGTGACAATTGAATGCAACGGTTTGGATCGAGTCAAAGAAAATGGAGGGCGTAGATCGATTCATCTTTTTCTTCAAAGATGATAATGGGTAATGATAAGATGTGGCAAATGAATGCAACGGTATGGATCGAGTCAAAGAAAATGGAGGGCGTAGATCGATTCGTCTTTTTAAAAGGAGGAATTTTCTTTATATTTCAAAGGAAGAATTTTCTATATAATGGGTATAATGTTTGGCAAATATTATCACCATCTTTATTCTCATAAAATATGAATTTCAACTACGGTAGTTCATATCTTCTTCTTCTTCTTATTCTTCTTCTTCTTCTTCTTCTTCTTCTTCTTCTTCTTCTTCTTGATTATTATGATGATATAGAAAAGCAAGCAGTATGTCAAATTACGACAAACAACAATTTTCTTATCACTCAATGACTATTTGGCGAGGGGTCTTAAGGTGGATCCGTTCCTGGTCATATAGTTATCAATCGTGATCGGGAAAAAGCTTCCCGCAATCTTTTCAATGTTTATTTTGCGAATAGCCCTTAGTTCCCCGATGCAGTGTTCCGGCAAAGATTTCGAATGGGGAGTCCTTTATTTCTTCGTATTTATGATGTTATACAACGGCATGATAATTACTTTGTCCAATAAAGAGATGAAGTCGGTAGACTTGGGTTGTCTGGTTTGCAAAAAATAACGGTTGCGTTTAGAATGTTGGCGTATGGCGTACCGGCGGATTATACCGATGAGTATATCAAAATTGGGGAGTCTACAGCTCTGGAAAGTTTGAAGCGATTTTGTCGTGCTGTAGTCGAGGTGTTTTCAGCCCGCTATGTTTGTTCACCTGACGCAAATGGTGTTGCTAGGCTACTCCACATTGGTGAACGCCGAGGATTTCCAGGTATGTTGGGTAGTTTTGATTGTATGCATTGGAAATGGAAAAACTGCCCAGCAGCTTGGGGAGGACAATATGTTGGTCGTAGTGGATCCCCTACCATTATTCGAGAGGCTTTAACCGATTATGAACTTTGGATTTGGCATGCATATTTTGGTCTACCGGGATCTAATAATGATATTAATGTGCTAGAAGCATCACATCTTTTTGCTAATCTAGCTGAATGTACTGCTCCACCCGCAAATTATGTCATTAATGGAAAAATTATAATATGGGTTATTATCTTGCTGATGGTATATATCCAAAATGGTCCACTCTTATTCAAACAATTCACGATGCACGTGGTCCCAAAAAAAATTATTTGCAATGAAACAAGAAGCATGTAGAAAAGACGTGGAGCGTGCATTTGGAGTATTGCAACAAAGATTTGCAATTCTGGCAGGACCATCACGCTCATGGAGTAAGAGAGTGTTACATGATATAATGACAGCATGTATCATAATGCATATGATCATAGATGATGAACGCGATGTTAATGCAATGATTCAAGAGCGAGCCGAAGTCCCGCCTGCAGGAGTTGAGATGATGGGTAATGAGGATGCTCGATTTTAAGAATTTTTAGCTCGGCACAGACAAATCAAGGATAGAGAAGCTCATTTTGGTCTCCGAAACGCACTAATTGAACATTTGTGGAGCGAATTTGGTAATTCAGATAGTTAGTACAATGTAATTTATCTTGTGTGTTTTTTAGTTATTTTAATGTAATATGTTTTCCGAGTAATGTAATATATATTTGAACTTGAATTTGTTTTTCAATTTTGTATTATTATTATTATATTTAATGAATTTTTAATTTTTAATTATGTAATAATTAACTAATTAATTATAATTACATAATAAAGATTTATCAAAATTATTAAATAATAAAAAGAATTTATGATTTAATAATATAATAATAGAGAATATTCTTTTTAGTGTGAAATTTGGTGTTGTGATTGGAGATGAAATAAATTTAGTGCTAAAACATACACCAAATTTTGGTGTAATTTCAACACCTAATATAGTGTAAGGTTGGAGATGACCTAATAGAATTATTAGAATGGGGTGGGAGTTCCAGCGGATAAGCTTGGACTAATTATAACTTGTCTTTGTTAATAGCAAATCCAAGTGTTAGATATAGACAAATAACTTTTCATTAAATTTTCAATCATGATGAGGCATTTATGAATTGTATGGTGGACTACCATATGCTCTTAAATATAAGTTATTTAGTAACTACCTGTACCAAACTTTTACCAAATCAATCGCTTAAGATCACCAATCTCAATGCCTTCGATTTACCTTTCTAAAATGACAAAGTAAAGGTAAGCTCGAAAGATGAGGTAAAAACTAGAAAGTACCTTGACAGTAGTACTGATATATACAATACATATTATGAAAAGAGAATATCTTTTGGGTTAATGTAGAGAAGCAGCTTTCTCTGCAAGGCGTGCAAGCTCACAATCCGCATAGCTTCAGCTCGATTTATGTGCATGACTAAGCTTTAGCAAATATATAATATATATATTATATATTTATTACTGAAGTGGCATTGACAAAATAAGATATAATTGCATGATAATTGTTAATGCGTAAAAATGACTTTAATTTAGAATCGAATCCAAGGTTCAGGTCCCGAGATCGACCCGTTGAACATGTGGATAATTGAATGCTGAGTCAACGCAGGTTGACTAATGATCGTCAAAGCTAAAGGCGAATCCGTTGTCTTGGATGAGTCTCTAGGCTGTCCTCGGCGAACTTCCCTCGTGGGGGCGAAGTCCGTATCACGGCGAAGCTCGTCGTCGGACTTCCCTCGTGGTGGCGAAGTCCGGGCGGGGTCCTTGTCTTGGCGAAGCTCCTCGTCTGAGCAGAGTCTTTGTCTTGGCGATATCCTCGTCTAGGCAAACTCCGGTCTTGATGAAGCTCCGAGCTGGTCTTGATGATTCTTCGTGATTCTCCTTCGTTGGCGAGCTCCTACGGCGAGGGAGGACCTGCAAAAAAGGGTAGATTGGGCCCGTGCCCCGTCGCTTATGGTTGGGCGAGGCTGCCTACGTATCTCAATTTAAGAGAATCAGGTCCCACGTAGTTCGGGGTTAGTGATAAACGGCAGGTGAGTGACGACGTGGTTTGACTCGTCGGAAGTGCCGATGTTGGCGGCGCGGGGGTGACCCTTGGCCAGGTGGCTGGGTATTACCGGCGTGAAGTGTTCTTCGTCGACCCCGTCGGTGTAGGAGAGCTCGTTGTGACGAGGGGTGCTCCTTCTTTGTCGACCTTGTCGAGGTTGGCGAAGGCGCTTCACCTGACAAGGGATGCTCCTTTGTCGACCTTGTCGAGGTTGGCGAGGGCGCCTCACCTGACAAGGGATGCTCCTTTGTTGACCTTGTCGAGGTTGGCGAGGGCGCCTCACCTGACAAGAGATGCTCCTTGGTTGTCGACCTCGCGGGTGTTAGCAAGCTTGACCACCTGGTGAGGGACTCCTTCGTTGACTCGTCGAACAACTTCCCTAGTCGAGAATGAGACTCTTATTCTAGAACGATCGCAACTCTTATTCAAGTCCTTCCTCCTATAGGAGTGGACGAATTTTAAGAGAGAGAAAGCTAGAGAGAGATAAGCTTTGGAGAAAGCTGTGAGTGGGGGGGAACCAATTCCCTGAAATTGCACCTTCAAGGGCCTGCGAATTTCTCTCCTGCTACAGGGGGTTGCCGCGGCCCCTAGCCTTGTCGAGGGGCTCGTCGGTGGTTCTTGGTTCGTCTCTGATGTCTTCTGGTTGTCCGCGATTCCGCATGTTGAGTCCGGGGGAATCTGGAGGATTTCCCGGGGGTCTTCGTGATCTCGGATGTCCTCGTCGTGTGGAATAATTACAAGTTATGCCCTCGTCAAGCTATGACGAGGGTGTTTGTCAGGCTCGTCACCTTGTCGCCTTGTCGGCTTGTCGCCTCGTCGCATCGTCGGCTTGTCACCTCCTCGCCTCGTCGGCCTCGTCGCCTCGTCGCCCTTGTCGGCTCGTCGCCTCGTCGCCCTTGCCTTATTCGTCTCTTTGACTCCGGGCCTCGCCAATGTCTTGGTTCGTCGACCTTGGGTCTTTGACTTTCGTTGGTGGGCTTTGACTTTTGTTGATGAGCTTTGAGTTTTGCCAAAATGGGCCCAACTTTTATATGTTACAAAAAATGCACATAACAATAAGTTATATTGGTATTCTTTTTTATAGGATAATTTTTACTTTCGAGTTTAAACTTTATGAGACGCAAATGTGTGCTCCTTTCTATATTATAAATTTGGCCAATAGTGCAACTTGTTCTAACATTAAATATAGCTAGTAATGCGAAAGTGCATTTTAACCTTCGCCAATAGTGCTACCCCTATTAAAAAAGAAGTGAAATTACAGCAAAAATATCTAAACTTTGGTCAACGTGCCTCATGTGTACCCAACCTTTAAAAGTGACGGCAAAAGTACCCAAACTGCGTTGACCGTGACATTTGCACCAAAACGTTAACTTTTCCTTTGACGTCCGCCACGTGGCCGTTAACGACAAAAATACCCTTTTTTTTCTGAAGAAAAAAAATTTAATTTTTTTAATTTATATTTTTTGAAAACTACTCATTTTTAATTTTTTAAGTTATATATTTTTTTCTTTACTTGATTAGTGATAATTACTTGAATTCAAAATACATGAAATAACACAAAAGTTAGTCAAAATATCAATTTGATTTCTTAATGTGTTTGTAACTTTGTATAAGCTAAATTTGCTTATAAAAACGTTATTATTGTGAGTTTTATAGTTACCTTATCATTTGAATGTGGGCTTCGGCCTTGGGCCTTGCCTTCTGAAGTTATATGGGTCCGAGGCTCTAAAATAGGTTTATAAGTTTTGATTTCGCAAGTGGGCTTTGACTTTAGGATATAGGGCCCATATTTTATATAATCCAAAAAAACACATGACACATAGCATTACACAAAAGTTTATCATGATATTAATTATCAATTCTCTTATTAATTTACAATTTTTAATTTTTTTAATTTTCTCTCTATGTCGTAATTAACCCTATAATATTATATATATATATATGTATGTATGTATAATATAAATGTATGTATATCCATATTGTCATTTGAAAATTATGATCTTATCATACATTTTTTATAGACTATTTATTATGATTCATTAAAGTTCAAAAGTAATAATAATAATAATAATAATAATAATAATAATAATAATAATAATAATAATAATAATAGTAGGAAAACTTCACATATCTCTAAAGTTAATGAGTATTGATTATTTATAATATTTTTTTACCGGCACATATTCTTAAGCCACTTTTTTTTTTAATACGGAGACATGAATTGATTGTATTAATTTGATCTAAAACGGTCAATTTCCAATTAAAAGGGTAATGGGGAAGATGTTAATTCGGTTCATACTTAGAATTTGAAGCAATGTGAAGACATTAACTCGGCTAATTATAACGTCTCTAAAAGTAACCTCAATAACAAAAAAAGACTTGAAAGTATGTTCCAACCCGAAAAAGACATAATAATATAAGTAATGGTCATAACTTGAGAATATATGCGCTATGAGTTTCACACATATATATATATAATAATATTTATTTGAGATGTCATGCTATATATTTAAATAATCAAATGAACAATATGATTAGGTTTTTGTTTAAAGTTTGATTGTCAACCTTAAATTAACTATGTAATTGTTTTATTCATGATTAGGTTTAGTCGGCAAATTAGATTCTCCAAGGAAATTAATAAGAGAATTGATAATTGATATCATGATCGACTTTTGTGTAATGCTATGTTTAAAATTGAAGTGGTAAGATAACTATAAAACTCGCAATAAATACGTTTTAATAAGCAAATTTAGCTTATACAAAGTTACAAACACATTAAGAAATCAAATTGATGTTTTGACTAACTTTTGTGTTATTTCATGCATTTTGAATTCAAGTAATTATCACTAATCAAGTAAAGAAAAAAAATATAAATTAAAAATTAATTTTTTTTCAAAAAATATAAATTAAAAAAATTAATTTTTTGTTTTTTCAGAAAATAAAATAACAAAAATTTGGGTATATTTGCCGTTAACGGCCACGTAGCGGACGTTAACGAAAAATTAACGTTTTTGTGCAAATGTCACGGTCAACGCAGTTTGGGTACTTTTGCCGTCACGTTTAAAGGTTTGGTACACAGGAGGCACGTTGACCTAAGTTTGGGTATTTTTGTCGTAATTTTCCCAAAAAAAGAATTTCATTTTTGGCGCATTGCATAATTTTTCCCGAATCAGTAGACAAATATCACTGATAGACACCAAAAATGCACCAAGCACACCCATGTCTGCACAACGAGCACCCATGGATTGTGTTAAAAAACCCACATGTAGGCACGCGTGGACCCCACCGGCAAAGACCTTGATTGGTGCCCAAAGCATATCTTGGGTGCGCATTAAAAACTGGCACCCATAGACACCCAAAGGGCACCAAGAGTACCCATGCGCGCGCAATGGACACGCATGGAGTGCATAAAAAGCCTATCTATGGGTACGTGTTGATCCCACCGGCAAAAAGACCCGGATCAGTGGCGAAAGCATACCCCTGGGTGCGCATCAAAAAATGACACACATAGACACCTAAAGGGCATCAAGCACACCCATGTGCGCGCGAAGGACACCCATAGAGCACGTGAAACCCATCTATGGGCGTACACAGACCCGACAGGCATGCATGGTTTCCCGAAGTACACCCTTGGGTGCACATAAAAAAAAATGATACTCATAGATACCCAAAGGGCACAACGGACACAAAAGTGCCTATGACTTCTCCAAGAAGCCATAGTAATAATAATAATAATAATAATAATAATAATGATAAACTGTGATTTTCTATACTTCCAGACTTAAATATTCTACTAATGTATATCGTCGGAGTGGTTTACGGAGGACTTCCCTCAGTACCCCCAGTGCCGGCCCTGTAGACCGAAGGGCCCGAGGCGAAGTAAACCGTTTAACTTGTTTGGGTTAATATTTGGGCCATTAAAATCATATTTTTGGCCCTTTGATGTAGTGTTAAAAAAACGCAAAACAAAATTAGGCCTAAAGCGACCGCCTTGTTCGCCTTAGGTCAAGGCTGGGTGTGTGTACCCCTCTAAAGTTCATGTTTTCATTTTTTTTTTTCCAAAACGACGAATACATTTCTAAATAACTGCAACTGACATTTAAAATAAAAAAGAAAATTACACTACGTCAACAAGTATACAGTGAATGAAAAATGAAGTAAATGACATGTCGTTTCATTCTTTCTCGCTCTAGAACACTCCATTTTCTTAAATAATATTGGTCTTGCTTACGTTTGTTCTTCACGCACATCTTGTATCTTGTGTAGTGTAAATTAAAGTTTGTAGTATCCTTCTCTTTGAAATGGAGAGCTTCTCCTCCAAAGATTACATCTCATGAGTCATGATCGGCTTGCGGCTTGCGCACGAACTTCGGAGGTGGTGCTTTCAATATATAGAAAACCTACTAGAGATAAAGTACATGCGTCCTTGCCAGTTGCCTCTATGATATTATGATGTGAAACATTGACGATTAAAAACCCAAGGCATACTCAAAGTATGCAGTGAGTAACCCACAAAATTGGGTACCCGTTCTTCTTTATATACTCGTAAATTACATTTGCGGGCGCTTTTCTATGAACAATTTTAAAAATATTTATGTGGAAGGGCGAACCATGCCTTAACGCGACAAGAGGTGTTGTGCCTTGACGAGACCGTAAAACTTTCTCCAGTAGTGCGTGCCATGCTTCAATTTGACCATAGCCACCGTTCTTGCGGCGTACTGTCTTCGTCCGATGTATTGACACCGTAGGGGGTCTTGATTGTAAATAAGGAACTCCTCTAATACCGTGTGAGTGAGAAAAAGAAAAAAGAAAAATTCTTTCATCCCTCCTAAAAAGCAAAAAAAATATCTTTCATCGTTATAAAAAATAATTTTATAGGAAAAAAAAAACTTTGAGTAAAATATTCATTATAAATAGAATAGGGAAATACCATGTGACCATTATGTGTGTATCTCCTATATTGTTCTATTTTTTCCCTATAAAATAGCACGCTATCTTAACATGGTCAAACGGTCAAGATGAAACTATAATAGATAGGGTATTGTTGGCAAAAGTGGTCAACTTATTGTGTTCGTATTAGTTATATAGCCAATGCGATTTAATGCTGGAAATAATATCTAAAGTTCGTTAATCATCTTCAATAAAAAAATTCATCCACTTAATTTTAACACCGTTAGTCAAATGGTGACGTGGCACTGTTGACTCCGTTAGTCAGATTTCCATCCAAGTTACCGTTTGACTGACGGAGCTAAAATTAAGTGGATGAAAATTTGCGTTGAAGACAATTAATGAACTTTAGATAGTACTATTGCTAGTATTATATTGAATTGGTTATATAATTGATACAAACACAATAAATTAGCTACTTTTGTCAACAATGCCCCAAACAGATAAACTACTTGATATTTCTCCAGAAAATAAAAAATAAAATTTCCCATCATAGTAAAACAATAGAGAAATATTCACTTGGAAAGTATATTTACGGCTCTTTCTTTTTTTTGTCACTTTATGGAAGGCATGTGCTTATGTGGGGTATATGAAATGTGAAATGTCAAAAATATCATATTTATTTACCATAAAGAAAATAAAAGTGACTAAAGTGGTTTGAAGAGGCTTTTAGGAAAAAACTAGACTGACCAAAGTCATGATACCACTTTGTTCCCTCCTCCAAAGCTCGGCAAAAAATAAAAAAAAATAAAAAAAAAATAAACCCTGTTAGTGGAAACTGAGTTGCTGAAGATTGAAGAATAGAACCTATAACTGACGCGATTATTAATATTTAATTATTTATAGGTTCATATTCTTAGAAATTTAGTGTAATTATTAATTTATCAGGGTGATATTTCGTGTCATAAATTAATAGCAAAAATAATTTATAGAAAAAACTTTTTCGTATATTAGTGGAACATTCGTTTGAGTTCACAAATTTACCAGTGGTAATTAATGTGATGATACGGATATTTGTTAGTCCCAAATGATGAACTCAAAGTCGCGATCAATTTTTTTTTTTTTTTTTAAAGAATCAAGTTTTTAATAGTTAGACCTCACTACTTGAGTCGAACAAGTACGCCGAAGTATCTTCAAATCGCTGCTAAACAAAGGACAAAGAAGCGACGATGAGTAGGGGTTGAAATTCGTGTTTTGTGACGTATTTGTGTCGTGTCTTGTTGTTTTTAACGTATTTTTATGTAGACCCGGACTGGGCCGAAAGCATTTGAAGAGGGGAGGTGGTTCAAAACCACCCCCTCTAAAAAGAAAATTTTTACACTAAACCCTATTTTTATTTTTATATTGTGTAATTTCATATAAAATTTTAGCTAAGCCCCCTCTTAAGTATCACTAAAATTTAAATATAACCCCCTCAAGTTAAGTTTTGACAAAAAAAATTATATCTAGCCCCCCCGGGACATAATTCGTGGTTCCGCCACTGGACCCGGACTCGCCTATTTACTAACCGTGTTAGAAAATGAGATATAGATCCGCCCCATTTAATAATTGTGTTTATTGTTTCTACCGGTTTAATTATACTAATTTAAGTATTTTTAAATGATAAATTAATTTTCTTTAGACTAATTTAACATAATTTAATTCATTATAATATCTAAACTTCTCAAATTAATTGATAATTTTGTACATTTATCAATTACACAACTTAATTAAGAAAATTATATTATAAATTTAATATATATATATATAATAAGCATTTAAACACTTAATAAAATATATAAATTACATAAAGTTTAAGTCTTTGTTTCTTAATCGTGTTTAATTAGATTTGACCGTGTTGTTGTTCGTGTCTTATTCACCTGTTATTTCGTGTTAAACGTGTTTGATACGGTTGGACCAAGATACATTTATTGCTACCCCTAATGTAAGCGAGAAGGAATCGGGGTGCCGAGGGAGGGAGAGGGTTTATGGCACAATTAACCCAATATATATGCAACATGTGATATGAATAAATAAAAATAATTCGTTATTCATGCAGCATGGTATATGTTAAGGTCGGATTTGGTCAAATCCATCCTCAACACAAATCGTGTCGTTTTGTCCATAAACGACACAAGAAGAGCGAGGAAGTTCATGGACCGACGGTCAACCAGGGAGTATCCTCGAGAAGGTTCAACCCTCGAGGAAGTCTAAGAGCAACCCTCGAGGAAGTCAGACCCGGCCGATTGTCGATGACGCTCCGGTGGCTCACCGGACCCGCGCCAGAACCAATCGAGCCCATCTGTGGAAAAGCGCCTCAAAGAGGGAGCGACTGATGAAGGAAGCTGCTGATCGGACGACTCCAAGGAACAAGATGGAGAGGTGGAAGATGGAAATTGCTCTCGCCGAGTACCGAGCTTCCGTGGCTTCTTCAGCCCCTCTGGTTTCCCCCGAAGGGAAGGTAAAGAAATAAAAGTATATATAATCCTTTTCTTTTGTCTCAGACTCGAAGGGAAGGTAAAGAAATAAAAGTATATATACATATACATAAAGGCGAGAGTGCCTAAGAGAAGCTGCTCGTTGAGAGTGCCGAGCAGGAAGAAAAAGAAAGAGTATACGGCTAGGGCGCCGAGCTAGCCCATACCGGCGAGAGTGCCGAGAAAATAAAAATAAATACGGCTAGGGCGCCGAGCAAGCCCATACCAGCGAGAGTGCCGAGAAAATAAAAAAAAAATATACGGCTAGGGCGCCGAGCAAGTCCATACCAGCGAGAGTGCCGAGAAAACTAAGAAATAAAAATATATATACATATACATAAAGGCGAGAGTGCCTAAGAGAAGCTGCTCGGTGAGAGTGCCGAGCAGGTAAAAAAGAAAGAGTATACGGCTAGGGTGCCGAGCAAGCCCATACCGGCGAGAGTGCCGAGAAAATAAAAATAAATACGGCTAGGGCGCCGAGCAAGCCCATACCGGCGAGAGTGCCGAGAAAATAAAAAAAAATACGACTAGGGCGCCGAGCAAGTCCATACCGGCGAGAGTGCCGAGAAAACAAAGAATATATATATATATATATATATATATATATATATATATATATATATATATATATATATATATATATATATATATATATATATATATATATACACATATACATAAAGGCGAGAGTGCCTAGGAGAAACTACTCGGCGAGAGTGCCGAGCAGAAAGAAAAGAAAAGAAAAGAATACGGCTAGAATGCTCAAAGCGAACCCGTCGTCGCAAGGAGCATGTAGCCAGTTGGAAGAAGTTTACCGTTGTACTCGTTTTTCATTTTACCAAGTGTATACACTTGATAAAATGGGGGACTAACTGTTAAGGTCGGATTTGGTCAAATCCATCCTCAACACAAATCGTGTCGTTTTGTCCATAAACGACACAAGAAGAGCGAGGAAGTTCGTGGACCGACGGTCAACTAGGGAGTATCCTCGAGGAGGTTCAACCCTCGAGGAAGTCTGAGAGGCAACCCTCGAGGAAGTCTAAGAGCAACCCTCGAGGAAGTCTAAGAGCAACCCTCGATGAAGTCTGAGAGCGTCATGATGAAGCGTGCAGGGCCGAATGATGGCTGACGAGACTTGCATTTAATGAAGCCCACCTACTCACTCGACGAGAGGCGTCAGCGACGAAGCATGCAAGTATGAATCACGGCTGACGAGATGTGCATTTAATGAAGCCCACCTACCCATTATGGCAGTCTGCTCGGAAGTGACGTAAAGCATGGGCTAACCACACTTCCCTCAAATCACTCTGGGAAACTAATGATTAAAAAGAGAAAAGGGCGGGAAAGATGCGAGAAGGCATAATGTAATCTCTATAAAAGGCAAGTCAAGCTTCGTTTGTAGAGGGTTGGAAAAATAGAGAAGGAACCAGAGAAAAAAGAGAGAATATCCTGTAAAAGAAAGGCTTAAGAAATAGAGAAAGTTCTTGTTCATGGTCCTTCGACTGTCCAGCTATGCAACGAAAGGAAACTGAGCTCTTGTCGGAAATATAATAAAACAATGATATTCACTGATCATTGTTGCTAACTTGTTCTTTGTGATTATTTTTGTGACTGGAAGAGGGAGGTGAAAATCGCCCCTACAGTATAGTTATTGCTTAAAATATGATTATGCACATTCATAGTATCAAAATTATTGTTTAATAATTATTCATAAAACTTATTAGATCTCCACATGTGTCATGTCTTAATTTTTTTTATTAATTTTATACTAACATTGTTCAACTCCATTTTAATCATCATGTTTGATCATATCACGACCGTTATATTTAATTTCTATTTTAATTGTGGTTATTGTTTCACACATTACACTAATCACGAAAAAATGATTTATTTTTATACTCTTTTAATTTATTTAATATAATTAATTGATAATAATTTTTAACATTAATTAATACTATTATATTCGGATCAATTAAATTATGATGTAAAACAAAAAACAAAATTTGATAAAGAACTATTGTGATTCTTCATCTTTAATTATTAAAGATCATTAGTAATAGCGAAGCACTTGAAAAATGATAACATCGTGAGGATTTGTTCTTTTACATATAAGCAACAAACCCCCTAGATAGAAAAATATAAAATGAAAATAAAATTTAAAGTTTAATTTCGTGAATAGAATGTGATTTTTCATACACACCACACACACACGTACATATAAAAGACTATTGTTTTTGAAAGAATATATTAAAGACTTAAAAGTTGCAAAATTACTTATAGGATTTTTTTTTTCAATATATTTTCATTACTCTACTACCTAATATAATAAATTCAATTAATCCTCCCGCATAGGTAGCTGCCCAATTATAGCCCAAAACCCCACAACACTTTATTTTATTTTTTTTGTTCAAAGCCCCTTTACTTCTTAGGATTATTAGCTTTTTTTAGTATTATTAGCGACAAACTATCTAAATTATTGGGTAATTTGCGGCAAAAGTGGCCAACATGTTGCCATTTGACCAGTTAAATGGCCAATGCGAACACACGATCTCCCACAATCGTACCTATTTAATTCCTTGAACTGGAAAGGTAGATATGCATATTTATACAGTTATACGTATATAAAATGAAACATATTTAAGTTAGATATACATATTTATATGATATAACATGTAATTAGACTTACAAAATGTAACATGTAAAATGTAATAAAATTGCATTAAATATAAGTTATCCATATTAAGTGTAATTGTATTTTTTAAAAATAAAAATAAGATTTTTTAATTATTTATAAAATGTAATTGTATTTAAAAAAAAAAAGATTTTATCAGATAACTTATATGTTACATTTATAAACTAGATAATATGCAAAATATAAGTGAATGAAGTAAAACTATAATTTTTTAAAATATAAAATATGTAATGTGATTTTATCATATTTTTACATGTTTCATTTTATAAGTCTAATTAAATGTTACATGTTACATTTTCTAAATTATATAATTTATTAATGTAACATATAAATTATCTAATATAATATTATTTTATTATTTAAAGATATAATATTACTTCATTCACTTTCATATGAATAATTTATATTTAACTCAATTTTATTACATTTTATACGTCTAATTATATGTTACATATAACTTTGTACATGTTACAGTTTATTTACAAATTCTTTATATAAATATTTACATGTCAGCATAACTACCAAGAGGGGAACATGGTTTGGTGGTTGAATGCGGTGGTCGAAACTTCATAGGGCGTGTATTCGAAACCAGTCATGCATTATTTTTAATGGCATGACTGCATACCACGTGGCAGTTCGGGAGAGGAGGAAGATCGCTACGTGGCAGCGCTAGAAAGAGAGTGGAGAAGGAAGAGAGAGAAAATGGGCCCCAAAAAATAAAAATAAAAATAGAAAAATAAGTGGCATTCCACGTGGGTGGACACATGGCGGTCAACCGTGCCATGTCAAGCGTTGACTAACGGTGTTAAAACTAATTGGATGGATTTTATTTTGAAACGCACTTAAGAAACATTAGATATTATTGCCCCAGTTTTTTCGCATTTGCCATTTAACTGGCCAAATGGCAACATGTTGGCCACTTTTGCCACAAATTACCATAAATTATTTAGACTTTAGAAATGGGATGTTATTGAGCCAACTTAATAAATTATAGTAAAAGTATCAAATTTCATCTTTTTTTGGATCAGTAAACCACATACCTTTTTCTTTTAGGTTTTTTTACTTTTTCTGCTAACGTCTCTCTCTTTCTTTTTTCATCAAGTCACTACAATTAAAACAACAGAGCATAATCCATGGCAGTGCAATGAAATCCTTGTTCTTAGTTCCCTCTTCTTCTATTTTTGAATTGTTTCTATTGAACCACTAGGAATAGCAACCGAGTTCGCAGCCAAAGATCGAAGAAGAGGAAGCCCGACTTCGTTCAGTCTCCTGGATCGGAAGAGGAGGACAAAGTCGACGAATTCTTTGATTTGATCAGAAGAACCAAATAGGCCCACGACCGTCTCCAATTGACCAAGGATCCATATTCGGATCTCAATCATCACCAAACATTTCAATAAAAACATCCTCGAAGAAGACAATTCTTGATGTTTGCTTTCTCATTTTGAGAGTTGTCTTCCTCATTGGTCTTCGTAAGCGAAAGTCACTACTCGAATAGACTCTCAACGAAGGTCGGATTCGATTTGAGCGCCAGAGGAGAGACCTCCAAGAGTTACAATAACTCAACAAGGAACGACAACGCATCGCCGATGGATAACCATGCTCATATGTTACTTCGTGAATATTCAAAAATCGAGATTCAATTGAGGAGATGAACTAGGAATTCGAGAGAGAAAGTGAAAGGAAAATAAGAATTTGTATTGTTGATGTCTCAAGAATTTGTGTTTACATACATGCATATTTATTTTGATGTTCATAGTTTTGATTGTTTGACTTTATTTGTTTATGTTCTGGGTATTTTATTACACCGAGACATATATATATATATATATATATATATATATATATATATAAAGAGAGATCATCACTAAAAGAAATAGTAAAAAAATTAACGGAAAAATGGATGAGCTCTAACGATCCGCCAATAAAATGTGAGTTTGGGTACTTTTTCCCTATTTTTAAAATTAACTCTATATTAGCCTATTTAACACAACTTAGATATTTTGCTGCTAATAACCCCTATTTTGTATCATCTATTAACTATCTATCATACATAGTACGCACCTAACTTCTTATATTTACCCTTACTTAGCAATGAACATTGATCCCTTCATATAAATACTCCTAACCAAAGTAACTATGATAAAATATGGCCGGTTTTCCATTTCCAATTTCTTTTCTTATAAGATTTAATTTTTCCATTTACAATAAAAATCAATCAAACGATCCAAATTATATAACTATTATTAAAATGAATAAAAAAATAAAAAATATATTTAATAAAATAAAATATGAAATGCAAGAATCCAAATTTCAGATTTTTTCTAAAATCAAAATTACGATTATAATTTTTATAAGATATTTTTATCTATCAACATTTACAAATTTTTTTTATGATATATTCATTTCAAAAGGTCAGTCATCCTATAAAAATATTTTTCTTTGAGATAAAGAGGAGGCTTTTCTAGGTGGGACGGAAAACCAATACGTTGGCTTACCCGTCCCACCATTTTGCAACCGACTCCTAGCCTATGCTTGGGTTGGATTTGAACAGGGGTTGCTCAGGCCGCCCATCTATAATTCAACAGATGGATAATTCTGTTTTTTTTTTTTTTTTTTTTTTAAATATCTTTCATAAGAAAAGAAAAAAAATATATTTTGTTAAGATAAGCTCGTGCCGGCACGGGCAGCCCAACCTGCTGGTGGTGCGGTGCATGTGCGGGTCCAAACGAGTATTGGCTCGGGCCTACCCGTTTACACTCTTCTTGATAGGAGTAAGAGGAACAGCATAAATATTTATCCTTGAAATACTACTTTGTTTTATTTTTCCAACCTACCCCAAATCCCAAAATTAACAGAACACCCACCACCACAATCCGACCACTTCTCTTAGCTTATCTGATGTGATAAGTAACGAACCCACCCTTATGAAGAAGCTGTTCACTCTTTCACTCAAAGAAAACCCTACCCCAAATCCTATTCTTCTCATTCTCCAATGTTGAACTCGCTCTTCACAATCTCCCTCTTCATCACTACTCTCTCCGCCGCGCCGGACTTGTCCCATCCAACCCCGGTAGGAATTCAGCCCTTCCTCGCCAACCCGACGCCACCGGCTACGATCCCGGCTTTCCCCGAGCAGTCCAATCTCGCAGGCTGCCATCTCAACCTGCCCGAGCAATTCTTCCACAGTGTTAAATCCGCGTGCGCAGGATCGGCCAGCAATGAGCTCCGAAGAGGCCGGTGCTGCCCCGTCCTCGCCACGTGGCTCTACTCAGCCTACTCCTCCACTGCTCTCTCTCGCCACAATGTCCGCAATCCAAGCAAACAGCCATTGCATCCTGCCGTGCGGGGCGACAATTCAACGGTGTATGACATGCCGCTGCTGCCCGACGACTCGGAGACGTGCGTCGGCGAGGTGGACAAGGCGCTGAGGCGGCGCGGGATCGAGCTGCAGCGCCCTAATGCGACGTGCGACGTCGTCTACTGCTTCTGCGGGATCAGGCTGCACACACTGACGTGCGCCGACTCGTTCTCGGTCAACGGGGAAGGAAAGCTTGTCGGAGATCGGAGAGTTAAGCGATTGGAGAGAGACTGTCTCGCCAATTCCGACAATGTCAACGGCTTTCCGGGCCTCGGCGGTTGCGCCAAGTGCCTGCACAGTCTTCGCCGGGTAAGTTTCAAAGTGTTCACTTGTTTCAACTAATTTCAAGCACAAAATTAGGGTTTTACTCTCTAAATTTGAACTTTCATTTAGTCATGTTCCTCACATCAAAAATAGGGTTTGATCTTGTTCAGCTTCATGCCATCATGGCCGTTAAAAATTGGGAAAGTTTGAGGGAAATGTAGAAATAGTTTCAGTAAAAGTATTTAAATATTATAAAATACGTGATATATTCATGAATTTTGATTAAATATTTGGAATTGTAAAATTCCTGTTAGTGATATATAATTTTTTTTAGTATTATCTGTGTAGGTTCAAATTGAAACATTTAAAATAAAAATGAAAATATATTTATAAATCAACTAAAAATTATATTAAATATTTAGTTAACATAAATTAAAAGTCAAAATATGTAACACTATTTTAAAAATAAATCAAGTAATCTTATTATAACTATCCCGAACTTATAATTATGATGACTAATTCATTTATTATAATATGTACATATGTGTGGGGATCGGGTTAGTGACACGTCACTGTATTTCTTGGCATATATATCATCATAATGTCGGTTTTCTTTATCCTTTTCCCAAGAGTAAAGACTGGCTTTTGCTATAAGGCTGAACACATCTTAGTCTTACTTGGTTCTTTGGAAAATATCCTAAAATTATAAAAATAAAAAAAGGATAATAATATTTAAAAAAATATACGAGAGTCTTAAAAAAAAAAAAAAAAAAAAGCAGGTTTGATGGACTTTTGTGGAAAAAATTCATCCTAACACGAAAACTCAAATCCATATTTTGCTTGTAAGGTTTTTGTAAATCAATATTTGGCTTTATTCGGTTTACATCCATATGCAATTTTTTTATATTAGTTTAAAATAATGTGAATGTGCTGTTAAATCTGTATTTTTAAGGTTTTCTTTCACTTTAATTTATTTAATTATATGCAAATATTTTTGGCTTTA
Source organism: Parietaria judaica (assembly GCA_954871525.1). NCBI lineage: Eukaryota > Viridiplantae > Streptophyta > Magnoliopsida > Rosales > Urticaceae > Parietaria > Parietaria judaica. The sequence goes on from OX940867.1 coordinate 4,689,786, forward strand.
TTATGTAGTAAAGTAAAAGTGACAAATTTTCTTTTGAATCATTACAATTTGGACCAGATCTTGCAAATGTATTTTTTAAACTAACACTTTGTTACATCATTTATTGGTACTTAACTTTTTTGAGAATATTGGCCAAACACATTTAAGTGCTTGAAATTGCCCATCAGCTAGTTTTTTTTATTCGATGGAACGAGCTCATTCAACATAACATAGCGACCTAACTTGTGCTTTGCAATAAATTAATATTCTTTATTTCTAAGAATATTTGTAGCATTTGTCAAATCTTATACTAGATGTTTTATCATATACTTTTCATCTTTTTTTTAGCCGTAGTAGTAGCTAAAAGCCACAAAACAATGTAGATGTGTACTCCGATTCCGTCGACATAACGCCTGTTATGCTAATTAGAGACTCGTGTAAAATCTCTAATTTAATAAAATGTTGAATAATAAATATTTGAAGAGTTTAATTGTAAATGTGCATATGCCTTTCGCATAATAAATTTTATCTGGACATTGACACTGTTATGTGTTATGTGGTCTTCGGATACAATCGTGTTAATACAAAAAAAAAAAAAAAAAAAAAAATTGAGGATATGTTGGCTCGCTTGGTACAAAGATTAGATATTTATGCCGCAAAATTCTTTTATTTCTATTGGAGCCTTTTAGCGCCTGTGGCTGAACATGAGCGTCATTAATGCAGCTCAACATCGAGAAAGCTTTGAACACAAGAAATGTAGACGAGAGGACCACAAAGATGCACAACAAGGACTGCGAGATGATGGGGCTGACGTGGCTCCTCGCCAAGAATCGGACGGCTTACATGCACACTGTCTCTGCCGTGATCCGGGCGATCATGATGAGCCCCGACGGGGCCAACCACCACGACTCGTGCGCCCTCTCCAGCGACGGTTTGCCCCTCGCTGTTGATTCCTCCGAGATATTCTCAGACAAATCTTCGTCTGTGATTCTCCGGCCGCTGCCGGTGTCTCTCTTTGTAGCGTTGGCGTCGTTGTTGTACATTCAGATTCATTGTTTGGTCAATAAGCCATAGCTAAATCAGATGTTGCCCTAGACAAAATAATAGTCTTGGCATTGTGTAGTGTTCTTTATTGTACTTGTTATTTCTTAAACTTAGTAGAAAAAGATTTCAGATTTATGTGCATTTATATCAATTCTTTTTTTTTTTTTTTTTTTTTGAGGGACAATTCATTTTTAAGTATAGCTTTAAGGGTTTTTTTTTTTTAACCTTTATTATATGTTGAAAACGTCGTTCACATTTATGTGCATTTATACCAGTACGTTGCAAAACTTAAATACGATGTTGTTTCTCGTCCATTACATTATTTTTTGAGCAACTATTCGGTGAGCAGATATAATTTTTTTTAAGACCGTTGCTCTCTTTGCAGCTAAGGTAGCTTTTATATTGTGATATTTTATGAAAATTTGTGAAGACACAATTTGAATGCCAGATGGGTGGGCACGGGCAATGCCCTTGGATCCCCGGGTCTCTGGGGTGCGGGCTGCTGCGGGATATTCTAGGAAGAAAATAACCGAGATTTCGACATTTAGTTACCCAATTTCCAGACTTAATTTTTTAATATTATGCTATTGGATTCCGAATATTATACTGTCATTGTTGGTTTATTTGATTACGGGATCTATAACATTTGTAGTCTTTTATTGTTTAGCTTCTTTTTTTTTTTTTTTTTTTTAAACTCTATTTATAAAGGGCTTCATGGTTTGTTATTCTTTCGTTGAATACTTATGAAAAAGTTGAGTTTATGCTTACCAAATTCAAAAAGTTCTCCTTAATCCACCGATCTACATCAATGGGTTTGCTCACCTATGAAAATAATGATAATTTGCTTTAAAAAAATAACATCGTAAGAAAATTAATCAAAAATAGAAATTATGGCAGACATGCAAGTCCACCCAAATAAATATTTCTAGAGACATGCAACTTGTGCTAAATTAAACTAAACCAACAAAACTACGGGACGAGCAGGGCGACCCGCAGCGTACCCCGCCCCGTTTGGTATTAACACCATATATATAGATATTCTGAATAATTGCTCAAATGTGTGAATCTTATATCATACAGAGACTATTATAAGAATAGTTGGCTACGATTAAATACAAAAATAGGTAAGCATCTAGTGAGCAACAGTGGTGCGTGGGGCAGTGTTGGCATGTGCAAGCATTGGAGATTACGTGATAATGCTTTGTTTTGGAGGGACAAAGCCTTAAATAATGTGGTAGACTTGTTCAGTGGCCTTACTTTTGGCACATCTCAGCTGTGTGTGTGAGCTTCACGGGACATTTATGAAACGTCACCATCCATCCATATAACAAGTCCTCAACTTTCATCTTCTCTTGTCTTCTTACAAGCTTCGTCTAAGAGTCGGGAATCATTCGAGGGTCTAATTTCGAGGGGGTACCGATAATTGATTAATATGTTTTTCGAGTTTGTAAGATGTTTTCTATACAAGTTCGTGTTAACGACCATCTCCAACCGATCACTCTATTTTTCACTCTATTTCTCAGTGAACAGTAAATCATCTCCAACCGAACTCTATTTCCCACTCTATTGCTCACTCTATTTTCATTCTCTTTATATCATATTTACACACATACCCTTATATTTATTTCATGATTCATAATTAGATCAACTTATTCATAAAAATAAAAAACCACTCACATTTATTAAAATAAAAATTACAACACATCACAAATAAAAATAAATTACAACACAAATAAAATAAAAATACAATACAAACACAAAATAAAAGACACAACACAAATAAAATAAAATTACAACAAAACACAACTATGCATCGGAATGACTATATTGTTCCCACAAGTGTTCAATCAATGCATTCCGAAGTTCGATGTGTGCATCTTTATCTCTTATTTGTCTATAGCGAGTAACAAATTGTTCGAATTGTGATTCGTCGTTCACCACCATTTCGACCTCCACTGGTGGCGTTTCTCTCGCAACTTCAATTGGAGCACTAAGATCACGTTCATCCTCTATTATCATGTTATGCATAATTATGCATGCAGACATTATATCTTTTAAGACGCCTTTTCTCCAAAATCTTGTTAGACCCGCCACAATTGCAAATCGTGATTGGAGAACTCTGAAGGCACGTTCTATGTCTTTTCTACAGGCTTCTTGCTTCATTGCAAAATATTTCTTTTTTGGGCCACGAGGCTCTCGGATAGTTTGCACAACAGTTGACCATTTTGGATATATACCATCAGCCAAATAATAACCCATATTATACTCTTTTCCTTGTATGACATAATGAGCGGGGGGAGCGATACCTTGAGTGAGATTGGAAAATAAGTAGGAAGACTCTAAGACATTGATATCATTGTTGCTTCCTGGCATGCCAAAATAAGCATGCCATATCCAAAGATCATAATCTGCTACCGCTTCTAGTATAATAGTAGGTTTTCCACTACGACCTGTGTATTGTCCAGCCCATCCGGTAGGACAATTTTTCCACTTCCAGTGCATACAATCTAAACTTCCTAACATTCCTGGAAAACCACGTTGTTGACCAATATGTAGAAGTCTAGCAATATCATTAGAGGTTGGTGATCTTAAATATTGCTCAGAAAATACCTCAACCATTGCCCGACAAAATTTTTTCAAGCTTTCAATCGTCGTTGACTCTCCGATTTTGACGTACTCGTCTGTGGCATCTGTCGAAATACCGTATGCCAACATACGAAATGCAGCTGTTATCTTTTGAATGGGTGACAAACCAAGTTTGCTTGCACGATCCACCCGTTGCTCGAAGTAGTTATCATGACCTTGAACTGCATCCTTTATGCTTAGGAATAATGAGCGAGACATCCGGTATCTCCGACGGAACGTGGCTTCATCATACATCGGGGTTTCTGAAAAGTAATCATTGAATAGTCGATTGTCTGCACTCACTCGATCACGGTTGACGAAAGAACGTCCTTGAACTGAGCCTCCCGCTCGCACGTCTACTTGGTCGGAATGTTGACGGATAAGCTCTGTGATCAGGATATTGTTATTGATGATAGCACGAGTTATGGCGTCCTCCTCTTCATCCAAACTAGTAATGAAATTATCATCTGAGCTTGAAGATGATGTGGATGAGATAGTATTCATTCTGGGAGATAAAATGAGAGTGTATATAAAAATTCATGATAGAATTGGTATTTTATAGGGGAACAAATTAGTGATAAAGGTAAATGTGGGTTGAGAAACGTGAGAATATTGTAAGTGAGTTGTCACATCGCGTCAGAACGAGTTGATAAACGTGAGAATCTTGTAAGTGAATTGTCAAATCGCGTCAGAACGAGTTGATAAACGTGAGAATCTTGTAAGTGAATTGTCAAATCGCATCAGAGTGGGTTGATAAACGTGAGAATCTTGTAAGTGAATTGTCAAATCGCATCAGAGTGGGTTGATAAACGTGAGAATCTTGTAGGTGAATTGTCAAATCGCGTCAGAACGGTTTGAAAACGTGAGAATCTTGCTATAAATATTGTCTTCACAAGTTGTAATTTCACCACAACACTCACCTTACTAAAAAATGTCTAGAGCTTCTAATTACTCTCGAGATGAAGACAAACTTCTTTGTCGGGTTTACATGGAGATTGCTCAAGACCCCATCATCGGTGTATATCAATCATCTGATCAATTTTGGACTCGTGTTGCGGAAGCATACAACAACGAAAAAAGTCCGGATTTTGAGGAGCGTTCAACAAGATCCATCAACTGCCGTATTCAACTGATTGAGAAAGCTACAAGGAAGATGCATGCATGCATTCGACAAATTGAGAGTAGACACCCAAGTGGTGCTTCAACTGAAGATATTGTGAGTATTATAGTTTATTGTTTTGTCACGATTAATTTTTATTTAACCAGTTTTTTTTTTTATTTTTATCGAATTTCAGATGGATCAAGCAAAAGTATTGCTTTCACAAGATGAAAAATTCAAGAAAGGTTGGAAGTTTATCATGTGTGGAACATTATTAAGAATTTTGAAAAATTTCAAGATGGAGCCTCAAGTGCAAGACAAACATCTCGAGGGTCATCTTGCCCACAAGAGTAAGAAAATCCAACTCCGGAATCTGCTAGACATCCATCTCCTCCTGAGCGGCCAATTGGGGTAAAGAAAGCTAAGTTAAAAAATAAATTAGATGATGGGCTATTGTCTATAATTAGTGGTATTGAGGAAGGAAATAAAGAACTTCTTGAGCAATTGAAGAAGACAAGTGCAATGAGGCAACGCCACTTGGAATTAAAGGAAATCAAGGAAGAAAATAAAATATTGTTCCGGGATTTAAGTTCAATACCAGATCCACAGTTGCGTGCATATGTTCAAGCCGAACAAGCGAAAATTATGCAAAAGAGGCTTGAACAACAACAGTCCCACGCACCACCTCCAACTTCCGATTCATATTCTCAATATTTTACCGGTCTCGGGGGATCCGGCACCAATCTTCCAGAATATTAGTCTATTTATTGTAATTTTATTTTGTTGTATTGTGTGTTTTAATGTCTTTTTAATTTCCATTTCCTTGTTGATTTTCTTTCAAATTGCTAATGTACTTGTGTTTGGTATTAGTTCATTAGAACCGTTTTAATATTATAATTTCTTGCAATGTGCAAATATCATTGTTTATTTTAAATTATTATTGTCTTTTAAATTATCAAATTAATAAATTTTATATAACTTAAATAATTAAAGGGATAAATATGACATAATTATATAAAATATGGGTATTTGAATAAATTTTAGAACTTAAAAGGACTAAATAAAAAATAAAAAAAATTTATACAGCAATGAACAGTGCAGCGCTACAAATAGCGCTGCACTGTTCACTTAAATCATCCCACGCTATAATAGCGTGGGGAATAGAGTACGAGTGGAGTGTCCACTCTATTATTGAGCAACTTTTACAGCTCGAGTGGAGAGGCTCTTAGGCGATAACTTTTTGTATAGGTATACACTGGACGATCACAAACTTCCTAGTACTTTAAACTCTGTCGGCAAACTCAAAAACTTCCTTCTTTAAGGCTCATGAAAGTAAATAATTTTGAGAAAAATATGAAAGATTAAAGTTGCAGAATAAAAACTAAAAGAAAGTAAAAAAAAATAGAATTTTTGCTGAAAGCGATATTGAAATGGTGTATATATCGAAAATGGTTAATTGCGGCAAAAAGACTCAATCTTTGGTCAAATGCTCTGTTGTGTAAACAACCTCCATAAATAGCGGCAAAAGTACCCAAACTCGGCATTTGGGAGTTGACCGAGAAAATTTGTCCATGTGGCTATTAGCCTTTGCCACGTGGCATCCCACATAGCACTTGGCCGCCACGTGGCATGCCACGTAATTATTATTATTAGAGAAATCATAGCTAATAGCCACATTACTAACTTTAGATTGCATTTTATCAAACGTACGGTTTTAATTTTAAAAATAGCCAATCAGGATGATTTGGCATTGAAAACCAATTTTTCCATACCGAAATTACCCCTCAATTATTTAAAATTCGTTTTTTATTTTTTAAATAAATTAAAATTTTAATTTGTTATTAATTATGCATGATTTTAGGGATTTCTCTCTCCAATTGATTCATTCTTCGTCGTCTGTCGTTTCTTCTTCTTCTTCTTCTTCTTCTTCTTCTTCTTCTTCTTCTTCTTCTTCTTCTTCTTCTTCTTCTTCTTCGATCTAAATCTTATAGCCGACACTCAGATCTCGACAGGCGTCGTGCCGATCGCATCGCCGTGATGCGCCATTGATGGTAAAGGAAAATTCTCCCTCCGACGCCAACGCAGATCCGGCTTCGATGATTGATGTCGCCTTCCGTACTCATTCTTCGGTTGCCCACACCTCTAGCCCCGCTGCGTTCGCTCATCGATCGTGGGGACTGCAAATAGTGAATTGCTCGATGGTAATTTTTTTCTCTGGTTTCGTGTTAATTTTTGTTTATTCGTGTTTATTCAGCTTTTTTGTTTTTTTACTATCTTTTTGACGTGTTTATGTCTATTAATTCGTGGAATTATTTGTTAATTCATGTAGAAATGTATTTTTCTACGATAATGGAGATGTATTTTTGTATTTTTTTGTATATTTGTATTTATTCGTGTAAATATATGCTAATTCGAATTGTTAATTTGGTTAATGTTTCTTAATTCAAATTGTTTTAAATTATTAATATGGTTAATTTGAATTATTTTTACTTAAGAAATTTGAATTTCTATTTCAAAAAGTGAAAAACGTTTTTTATATTTAAATTTGAAATTTATTTTTAAATTTGGAATTCAAATATTTGTTTCCTAATATATTATTTTTATTAATTATTAAAAAATTTAAAACAAATTCGTATTAATTATTAATTATTAAAATAAATTTTAAACATGTTTGTTAATTCGAATTTTAATATTAATTATTAATAATAATAAGGGTAGATAAGTCATTTTATATCAGTTAATGTGGTTTTTTGGCTATGACACAAAATTAACCAAACAATGGCTATTTTAACAATTTCAAAACATTGATATGGCTAATTATCTTAAGCTCCCTGATTATTATTTTAAATAATTTAAAAATATTATTTTTTTAAAAACTTTTTTTTTTAAATATTTAAATATTTTTCAATAATAACCAATAATGAATATTTAAATTTAAATATTCATAATTGGTTATTATTATTAAATATAATTATTCATTTTAGAAAAGTGGGTCAAACGAAATAAATAAAGAAAAAAAATCACCGTTCACGGTTCACTCAAGCTCCGCCTCCGATCCGGTTCACGGGTGGAACGAAATAGTTTAATATGTTTAACACTAATAATCATATGATTATTTAATGACAATTTTTAAAAAAAGAATAATATATTAATTAAAAAACATATTAAACAATTATTATTATTATGTAATGCAAACGCAGAAAAAATATCATGCAAACAAATAAATTTTTTTTTTCGTTAAATGTAAATATGACTACTATTTTTTTAATAAGTGGTGTGTATTTAATTATGTCTTGACTTTTTAAACAATATCTATGTGTTTATTGGTTATTATTATTAAATATATTAAACATTTTTATCCGACGAGTGAACCGGATCGGAAACGGAGTTCAAGTGAACCTTGAACCGTGATTTTTATTTCGTTCTTCTCACTTTTTAAAAAATAAATAATTATAACCAATAATGAATTTTCAAAATTAAATATTCAATATTTGTCATTATTGGGAAAAAAATTATTAAAAAAAATAAAAATAAAATAAATTTATAATAAATAAAATAAATTTAATAAAAATTATTTAAAATAATAATAATTACGTGGCATGCCACGTGTCGGGTCAAGTGCCATGTGGCATGCCACATGGCAAAGGCTAATAGCCACATGGACAAATTTTCTCAGTCAACTCCCAAATGCCAAGTTTGGGTACTTTTTCCGCCATTTACGGAGGTTGTATACACAGGAGAGCATTTTACCAAAGGTTGGGTCTTTTTGCCGCAATTAACCCTATTGAAAATAGTCATAGGTCACCGTTATTTATAGACGAGGAGGAAAAAAGATAAGAAATTAATTCACAATCAATTATGTAACGTTTAACAACGAGTTGCAATTAATTTGAAACGTAATGATTTAATTCAATTTTCTTAACATTCATAATCAATATGACCGTTTTACGAAATACATGTTCAAACTTTGCAACCAATCACAATTGATGCAGAAAGTGATCATCTCCGGAGTTCGATGATGCAGCTTTCTGGTCACCGACAACACCCCTAGTCGTCGACGACCCTCTCGATGAGGTAAGCTGACCACCCCCTGGCAGAGCTGGCCACCCCCATGGCAGGGGTATTTTGACGAGGGTACAAAGGGAATTTCACCCAAAATCCCCCCAAAAAGTGGAAAAGTGGCTAAATTCCTCCCCGATAAATAGAAGCCCTCATTTCACAATTTTCAACATCCAAAATGACCTCGAGCTAGAGAGAAGCCGCCCCGAAGATCGCCAAAGTCGCCCCGAACCTCGCCAAAGACGACCAGGAGAGCGCCCTTGCCATAAGTCGCCCCGAACCTTGTTAAAGAAGACCTGGAGATCGCCCTCGCCCCACGCCTCACCAAAGTCGCCCCGGACCTCGCCAAAGACGACCATGAGAGCGCCCTCGCCATAAGTTGCCCCGGACCTCGTCAAAGACCACCCGGAGAGCTTCCATGCCCTAGGCCTCGCCAAATTCCCTCTGGACCTCGCCAAAGACGACCACGTGAATGCCCTCGACAAAGTAGCTCCAGACCTCGCCAAAGTTGACCCGTAGAGCACCTTTTCCGTCGTGGACACCTCGCCGGTAATACCTTCGCTATTCGTGACAGTCACCCCCGCACAGCCTCTAACGGCTCCGACGATGATCCAAACCACTTCGTCATTCTTCCATTTACAACTAACCCTGAACTACGTAGGACCTGATTCTCACTGAGATACGTAAGCAGCCTCACCCAGCTATAAGTGACGGGGTCCGAAACCAATATACCCTTGTTTGTAGTCCTCCCTCACCGCCCAGACGCCGCCGAGGAAGGAAAAATACCTCGAGGATGCCCGTTGACTCCACCCCGACTACCCACGCAACCACAGAGTCCGACCCTGGGCTCGACCCGTGGGCCAGGATCTGAGTTAATCCTTTTTTGTGCATTAACACATATAGGGGAGTTACAACCTGGCTTATGTTGAGCGTCAGAGGTGAATAGGGGAGTACCCCCTCTCGTTCCCTTGACCGGGTTTTTTCTTATCCTAGAAACAAAGAATGTAGCAAGATCGGAAGCTCTGGAGAAATTGTAAATATTTGATTGAGTTTATTTTAGGAAGTTTAGCTAGGGTTTAGCTTTCTTGTTTCTCTATAAATACAAGTCTTAGTGACTTTAGAATGTAATTCCATTATTGAAAGTTTCGCCTTCGATTAATCAGAGAAAATTCTCCCAAACTTTTGTTCTTTCTCTTTGTTTCTTGTTCTTCATTATTCTTTGGTTGCAAATCTATTTCATAGGAACCATCAATTGGTATCAGAGCGAAGGTGCCAAAGAAGATGTCGTCACCAAGCGAATCCACCGGAGGAGAGTTGACGACGGCGACGAAGATCGGATCAAAGGAAGGAAACGTGATACTCCATTATCCGATCCTCACGAAGAGCAATTACTCGGTGTGGGCGTTGAAGATGCGAGTGAACTTGCAGGCGCAAGAAGTCTGGGAGGCTGTAGAAGGCAGCGATGTCGAAGGGCGCAAGGAGAGGATGGCACTCGCTGCCATCTATCAAGGAGTTCAAGAATACGTCCTTCTCAGGATCGCCGAGAAGGATTCCGCAAAGGAGGCGTGGGCGACGCTAAAAAGCATGCACATGGGTGCAGATCGCGTCCGAGACGCAAAAGTCCAATCCTTAAAGAGTGAATTCGAGGTTCTTTGGATGAGGGACGGCGAGTCAATTGATGAGTTTGCCATGAAACTCACGTCCATTGTGACCGGTATCCGCTCGCTAGGAGATAAGGTGGATAAAACCACCGTTGTCAAGAAATTCCTTAGAGCCGTACCACACAGGTACATGCAGATCGTGATATCGATTGAGCAGTTCGGTGATCTAAAGACCATGACGGTCGAGGAGGTTGTTGGTCGCCTCAAAGCCCACAAGGAGATACTTCGGCGTTACGGTGACAGAAAAGAGGAGAAGCACCTCCTGCTCACGCATGAAGAATGGACGGCCAGACAGAAGAAAAGTGGGGGAGCAGAATTTTCTTCCAGTTCTTCTGGTCGGAGTAGCTACAACGGAGACAACCGAGGACGTGGTAGAGGTCGTGGACGAGAGCAAGGTCGGGACACGCGAGGTCGCGACAGTCGTGCACCCATCAGGAAAACACGACCAGGAGAGATGAGAGCACAATGAAGTGCTATATTGTCAGAAGCTCAGGCACTTTGCTTTAGAGTGCCACAGTAGGAACCAAGGCGAGGAAGCGAATCTGACGAGATTCCACGAAGACCAGCCGGCGCTGATGTTTGCCGAACAGGAGGTGAGCCTGGACGGATAAGAAGACGAAGAGACGATCCTCGTAGGCGAGAGAGAGCAAACGTTTCCGGAGAGCAGAGAGCAGACCTGCCCGGAGAGCAGAGAGCATATCTGCTCGATATCCGAGCAGAGACCAGAGGCCAGAGACCAACGACCAGAGAGCTCCGAGCAGATAGCAGAGACCAGACACCAGAGACCAGAGAGCAGACCTGCTCAGAGAAGAAGACCACCGAAACGGTGTTCCTGATCGAGGACAAGGTTATTGCAAACCTCCTCGTTGACGGAGAGCAGAAAGTATCTACCGATGTCTGGTACCTAGACAATGACGCGACCTACCATATGACAGGAGACCGAGCTAAGTTTGAAGAGCTCGATGAGAAGATCACGGGGAACGTGAAATTCGGCGACAGTTCAATCGTCGAAATTAGAGGCAGAGGGTCCATCCTGTTCATGTGCAAGAACGGGGACCAACGCTTCATGACCCAAGTGTACTACATCCGAAAGATGAAGAGTAACATCATCAGCCTCGGACAGATGACAGAGATCGACAACACAGTGCTGATGTCTGGTCCCTATCTAAAGATTTGGACCAGAAGTGGCAACCTGCTGATGAAGGTGAAGAGAATGCCGAACAGGCTGTCCAAGATTCTCCTGGAGACAGGCCAGCTCGTTTGCTTAGTGGCGTCCCTACCAGACCCGGCCTGGTTGTGGCATGCGAGACTTGGGCACGTAAACTTTTACGCGCTCAAGATGATGGGAGAGAAGGACATGGCCTTTGGGGTTCCCAAGATTGAACACCCAACCAGCTATGCGAATGTTGCATGATCGCGAAACAAGCTAGAGTGCCATTTCCGATCAAGGCCAAGTTCCGAGTAGAATAACCCCTCAAACTGGTGCATGCGGACCTCTATGGTCCACTCACCCCAGTAACTCTAGCCGGAAGAAAGTACTTCCGACTACTTGTTGACGACTACCCAGTCGCTGGATGTGGATCTACACACTCAAGGAGAAGAGTGGAGCCTTCGAAGTCTTAAAGAAGTTCAAAAGGCTCATAGAGAATGAGTAAGAACACAAGATGAAGGTCTTGAGAATAGACCGAGGTGGAGAGTTCAAGTCCTAGCAGTTCGGAGAGTTCTGCAATGAGGAAGGAGTAGAGCGCCACCGGACCGCACCGTACACTCACCAGCAGAACGGTGTGATGAAGAGACGAAACCGGACAGTGATGGACACAACAAGGAGTTTGCTGAAGAGCATTCAAGTCCCGACGAGGTTTTGGGGAGAAGCAGTTACACACGCGTCTTATTTGCTGAACCGTTTGCCAACGAAGGCGCTAGCTGAGCGTACTCTCTATCAGGCGTGGAATGGGAAGAAACCTCATCCGGAGCACTTGAGAGTGTTTGGGTGCACCGCACATGTGAAGACTGTGGGCCCCTATCTCAAGAAGCTCGATGACAGGAGTCACTCGATAGTGTACCTTGGTGTTGAAGACGGAAGCAAGGCACATAGACTCTTTGACCCCCGACGCGGCAAGATCCAGGTGAGCGGAGATGCCGTGTTAGAAGAAGAGATGAAGTGGGATTGGCGCAATGAGAACGTTGACCCTGAGCAGAACTCAGCTGAGTTCGAAGTAGAAGAAGATGTTGGCGACGAGGAAGGGCCAGCAACATCCACCTCTGGTACCCCCACCAGCTCGGGTACCCCTACCGGAGATTCTTGCCCGGGTACACCCAGGACACCCAGCCAGAGCAGAACCAGCCCATCCAGCTCGGGGGATTCCTTGATCAAGGATGGCCCAAGAGGATTTCGTCCCCTAACAGAAATCTACGTAGAGGCTCAGGAAGTGGAGATAAACCTAGAAGAGTTGTCCTTGTTATGCGCCGAGGTGCCAGCCAACTACAAAGAGGCAACAAGCAAGCATGAATGGCTAGAGGCAATGAAGAACGAGCTGGAGTCCATCGAGAAGAACAGGACATGAGAGCTCACCGACCTGCCCAAAGGTCAAAAGCCTATTGGCTTGATGTGGGTGTACAAGCTCAAGAAGGACACCGATGGGAATGTCCTAAAGCAAAAGGAAAGGCTAGTAGCCAAAGGCTACGTGCAGAGGCAATGAGTCGACTTCGAGGATGTCTTTGCTCCCGTGGCGAGACTGGACACGATTAGACTCATTCTAGCCCTAGCAGCTCATCGAGGTTGGGAGATTCACCACATGGATGTCAAATCGGCATTCCTAAATGGTGACCTCGAGGAAGAAGTCTACGTCAGTCAACCTGAAGGTTTTGGCGTCAACGGCAAGGAGCAGATGGTGTACAAGCTCTCCAAGGCTTTATACGGGCTACATCAAGCTCCAAGGGCATGGAACATACAACTCGACAAGAACTTGTATAGTCTTAGATTCACAAAGTGCTCCAGGGAGAAAACAGTGTACACCAGAAGCAGCAGAGAAAAAGTTCTGGTCGTCGGAGTATATGTAGACGACCTTATAGTCATTGGATTGTGCGCAAGAGGCGTAGAAGGATTCAAGATGCAAATGATGGCCGAATTCGAGATGAGTGACCTCGGATTACTTTTGTACTACGTTGGCATCGAGGTGGACCAGAAGAAAGACTGCATCACGCTAAAGCAGTCGGCCTACGCGAAGAAGATCCTCAAGCAGTTCGAGATGTCGGACTGCAACCCGAGCAAATACCCAATGGAGCCGAAGCTGCAGCTCGGGAAGGATGCTAAAGGAAGAAAAGTGGATCCCACAGAGTATAGACGCGTGATCGGGTGCCTGCTGTATCTTTTCTACACCTGACCAGACATTTCTCATGCAGTTGGAATAGTTAGGCGTTTCATGGAGAAGCCCATAATCGCACACCAGCAGGCGGTGAAGCACATCTTGCGCTATGTGAAGGGGACGACGGACTACGGGATCAAGTACGGAAAAGGAATCGGCGCAGAAGAGCTAGTCGGCTTCACTGATAGTGATCTAGCTGGTGACACTGGTGATAGGAAGAGTACCGGAGGGATGGAATTCTACCTCAATTGGAATCTAATCACCTGGCAATCTCAAAAGCAGAAGACTGTAGCTCTATCCTGATGTGAAGCGGAGTTCATGGCAGCAACCGCAATAGCGTGTCAAGCTATATGGTTGAAAGGGATACTGAGTGAAGTGACCGGAGCCGAGAAGAACCCAGTGTTTCATGGTCGGAGCAAACACATGGACACTCGATTTCATTATATTCGCGAATGTGTGAAGGAGCGGGAGATCATTGTGAAGTTTGTCGGCACAAGGGAACAACGGGCAGATATACTCACCAAGGCTCTAGCAACAGTCAAGTTTGCGGAGATGAGAGAGCTACTCGGGATGAAGAACCTCGACCAATGTCAAGCTTACGGGGGACAATGTAAGTTTAAGCCTGACTTGGCTCAACCCCTAGCAGAAGTCTCGTGGGCAAAAACCTCCCTAGTAGGAATTCCCCTACAAGAAAGTTCCCCACCAGAGATGGGTCCGACCAGAGATTTCCCCTAGCAGAAAAGGGGACCCAACGAGGAATGCTTCTACCAGAGATGCCCCTAGCAGAGATAAGGGGGAGCAGAAATGTTCCCTAGCAGAAGAGGACCCTAGCAGGATTCTCACTAGCAGAAACGCGAAAAGCCAAAAGTCAACAACAGCTATTCTAGGAAGGTGCCAATCTTGAGGAGCAAGTTTGGAGATACGATTTGGCTTTCTGATTTGATTTGATTTGATTTGGTTTCCCACTCTGTTAGGAAACGTGTAAGTTGTAAAGATTTGATTGAGTTTATTTTAGAAAGTTTATCTAGGGTTTAGCTTTCTTGTTTCTCTATAAACACAAGTCTTAGTGACTTTAGAATGTAACTCCATTATTGCAATTTTTGCCTTCAATTATAATCAGAGAAAATTCTCCCAAACTTTTCTTCTTTCTCTTTGTTTCTTGTTCTTCATTATTCTTTGGTTGTGGATCTACTTCATTGGAACCAACAAATTGAACACACCAACGATCGAACATCAACGAATTTAATTGCAAATTATTAGCTCTAATTGAACATCTCCGAGTTCGGACATACCAAAATCTGTCCAAATTATGACACATTAAATGCGAGGGTTTTTTTTTTTTGTTAAGTTCCGTAACATGTAATTGAAGGAAAATATTTTATCATCCCCTCCGTCATATCTCAGGATGTGCCCTCGATCCATCGGGGTAACCTTTTTAAAATTATTTTCACGGAATGGCCCATTTTACACTTTCCAATGTTACTTCCTTTACTAGAACCAAGCACCGGGATAACGGAGATCTGACCGGATAAATAATTAGTTATTTAATAAACACACAATTATTAATTCTAGTCACGGAAATAAATAAAGCGATAAAATGGTTTGCATTTATTTACCCAATCCATAAGGCCGTACCTCATTTCTTACGATGACTTTCCTTGCGCTTTCTGAATTTGGGCAGAGCTTCCGCCGGACTTGAGAATGCGCCAAAGGAGGTTGAGAAGAGCTTCCGCAAGACTTTCTTCACGCCAAAGGAAACTCCCAAATCCTTCCGGGATATTCTCTTAAACTCGTCGTACCCAAAGCGTGGGCTTCGTCGACAGAACTTCGTTGCTTTCTAGCCTATGCGATTTCTGAGCTATTGCAAATATAATTTCCCTTAGCTAAAACTTTCTAGAGAGAGAGAGAATTTCGAGAGCTTCTTTCATAGAGAGAGCTCAAATTTTGTAATGTGAGAGTTATTTTGGAAATGTGAAACTAGCTTGGTATTTATAGAAAAAACCATGCACACAAATTTCCATAGATATGTGAATCAATCAATCTTAATTAGTATTATTCACAAATCAATCAAAGACTTTTTTCAACCTTGCATGATAGGTAGAAATCGAAAATATGATGATTAAAATACAAAAGATTTAATTTTATGTGATTAACATAAATACTACTTACCATGATAAGTAGAATTTGATTTCTTCATTATTTAATCAATGGAATATATTTTCTTCAATTAAAATAAATACCAAGAAACTCCATTCCCTTCCATGAATAGGAGATGTCGAATTTCTTCATTATTTTTAACCAAAAATTAATTCCAATTAAATCAATTAAGATGACATGTGGTTTACTAATCTTTTCCTTATTTGTTAATAAACATATCAATCAAATAATATCATGATTCAATCAATATTAAATTCTAATGCAATATGAATCTTTATTTAAAACTTGTAAATCAAGTTTCATGATTCATGCATAATTTAAATTCAAGACATGATTTATTTGATTTAAGTTAATACCATATTTGTATATATAATCAATTAGTACCTTTAATTATCTTAACATATAAATATCGAATTCCTCATGCTCAAAATCGCCACCTCTTGCTTGGCAATCAAGCTTGGCAATTTCCATGATTCAAATATTTCCTAATATGTTTTTCATGATAATTAACTTAATTAATTATTTAACAAAATATGATAAGTAAAATACATAATGGGCTTATTCACCAAGGCTTGGTCGAATTTCCTCTCTCATTATTACCTAAGATTAAATCTAATTGGACCTAGCCCATTAATTTAATCTCCAAGTAGTTTTTCATGAATTAACATAATTATGTTATGATCTATAATTCATAACTTTTTCTCTATAGCTCTTACACATAAAATCATAAAATAAAAAACTCTTAGAATTAAGTTTCCTACAACATTGATGTTGACAATTTATTCCAGTTTTGACTTTTTTTATCAGCTATTTTCAGGGCAAACATTTGGTAGTTTTGCCGCAACTTTTTGAAACTTTCCAAAACTTGACACAAGATTTAGTTTCAAATTTTCTATTATAAATAAGAATAAAAAATATCCTAATTGTGCGATTCGTCATTTACAGAGCTATCCTGGGGACCATCGACCCACATCACTTAAGCTCCAATGGATCAGTCCGTTAACTCCGGTGTTATTCCACTAAAAACCCGAATATGTACTTTTTAGTGAAGCGAATGATATGTTCCTTTTTTATCTTAAAGGTGTCTAGTGATATAATCAAATTTCAATGATTAATCTTTCACTTGATGATTCACACTTGAGCAAACATTTTACCGTTTAGCCCCTTAGTGCTTTTCATCCTGAATTCCATCGGTGGTAATGTAGACGACTCACTTACGGTTACGAGTCGTAAGCTGCGCATGAGTCCTGTACTACTTCTCACGACCAATAATTCGGGGAATCATCTTGACTGAGTAAAAAGCTATTTGATATTTATATCTGTGATCAAGCTACTTTTTCCTATCGACTATCATGTTCCCAATATAGCAGCGTTGGGAACCAGTCTTTTTGTGTTCTATAACTTACAAATCAGAGAACAATCAAGCCAACAGTCAGGGTTCAAGATTACTTCAGGATTTAGATTAAATACTATTTGATCATCTTTTACGACTTAATTCAAAGTTGTCAGTGACGGTCTTAGTTGAGCAACTTTCAGAATTTAGTCAAGTCCTATCCAGTACAAAGTCACTTTGTACTTAATGCACTTAATGGGTATGGCATACATATCTATCCAGAATAAGATTTTCTCCATTTAGTCGCATTAATGACTTTATCAACTAAGAGGCTCCCACCTACTTAATTAAGTCACAGATACATTTTAATTCATTTATTGCATCTATCAATTCTTCCTCACATTGACTCTGGTGTGATGATAGATTGCAATTGCGTTCCATTATGAACTATGGATAAACATTCGATTTACATAAAGAACTATAGAAAAGATTATCATAATAAGTGCCTTCTTTATTAAGAGTGACGTCAGAATCTTTTAGAATTGGTAAATAAAACAGTGTTTAAGGGCAAATGCCTAACAATCTCCTACTTGCACTTAAAGAAGATGACTCGTATCTCTAAGACCTATACTATCGAAATGCCTCCTGAATATTTTCTCCGGCAATGTCTTGGTAAATGGATCCGCCAAATTGTCCGTTGATATTATTTTCATAACCTGAACATTACCGCGATGTACTATCGCTCTGATGAGACGGTACTTTCTTTCCATGCGTTTCCCTTTGGAATGGTTTCTAGGCTCTTTAGAATTAGGCACTGCACCACTGTTATCACAGTACAGTGTCATAGGTCCGTCTACATCTGGAACTACTCCCAGCTCCAAGTAGAGGTTCTTAAGCCAGACTGATTCCTTTGCGGCCTCACAGGCTGCTACGTACTCAGCTTCTATTGTGGAATCTGCGATACAGGTCTGCTTTACGCTTCTCCAGAATACTGCTCCACCGGTTAGGGTGTAAATTTCACCAGACGTCGATTTCCTCGCATCCCGGTCAGACATAAAATCTGAGTCAGTGTAGCCTAGTGGATTCATTTCGTTACCTGAATACACTAGCATATAGTTTCTCGTTCTCGGAAGATACTTGAGAATGTTCTTCACTGCAGTCTAGTGATTCATACCAGGGTTAGTTTGGTATCTACTAACAACTCACATTGCGTAACAGATGTTTGGTCTTGTACACTGCATAGCGTACATAAGAATTCTTACGGCTGAAGCATAGGGAATGCGCCTCATCGCGTCTTGCTCTTCCGGAGAAGTAGGGCACTGTCCTTTGTGAAGGACGACTCTATGTCTAGTAGGTAAGTAACCTCCTTTAGAGTTTGCCATTGCAAAACGATCAAGCCCCTTATCTATATAGGCCGCTTGAGATAATGATAGAAGCCTGTTATTGCAACCCTGAAAATCCGGATCCCAAGAACATAATTGGATTCTCCAAAATCTTTTACTTGGAATTGATTCGATAACCAAACCTTTACGTCCGATAACTTCTTCACATCGTTTCCGATCAAAAGTATGTTGTTGACATATAGAACACGAAACACCACTGCTTTTCCATCAACGAGTTGGTAAACGCAGGCTTCGTTGATATTTTGGGTGAAACCAAAGGTCTTGACAGTCTCGACGAACCTTAGATTCCAAGATCTGGAAGCTTGCTTCAATCCGTAAATGGATTTGAGAAGTCTACAAACTTTCTTTTCCTGACCTTGCTGCACGAACCCTTCTGGTTGTTCCATATAGAAGTTTTCATCAAGATACCCGTTCATGAAGGCGGTTTTGACGTCCATCTGCCATATCTCATAATTGAGACAACAGGCTATGGCGAGGAGTATCCGAACGGTCTTAAGCATAGCGACAGGAGAGAAAGTTTCATCGTAATCAATACCTTCTCTCTGGGTGAAACCCTTTGCCACCAATCTAGCTTTGAAGGTTTGAACATTTCTGTCCCCTCCTCTTTTTCTTTTATAGACCCATTTGTTGCCAATAGGTCTAAACCCATCCGGCAGGTCTACAAGTTCCTAGAATTGATTCGAATCCATTGATTCTATCTCTTGGTTCATGGCTTCCTGCCATTCCCTTTTATCAAAATCCATCATTTCTTCCTTATAGGATGATGGGTCATCAACACTAGTGTCCTTGACAGCTAAGTTGTTTTCCAGTCGGTGCTCGTAGCGTTCAATTTGTTTCTTGAACCTCCCACTACGTCTGAGTATCCCCAGAGTTCTGATTTAAGACCGTGATTTCTGCACTCTCTTAATCACCATTCACTGTTGGTGACGTGGTGACTTTGTCACCTGACAATCATACTCGGGTATTTCAGATCTATGTTATGTTTCTGATCATGACTCTTAAGAGGAACTTAATCAATTGATTAACTTTTTCCTTTTAATCATGATACTTTGAATGCAAGTCTAGATAATTTCTTTTAAAAGGGCTATGTTCTTTACAAAAGAACAAGATATTTATTCTCATTTCTAGTGATTCTAAATCACAAAGAGTTTTTTAGGCTAAAAAAAAAAAAAATCAAATCTTTGATAAAATCAACTGTTTAAGTTTCTTGCATATGAAAGAAAATTGTTTCTAATGTTGTTATTGATATTATCTATACTTAACCCAAACAAGTTAGGAAATTTTGATTGAATATTTCCATCTTATAACTTGCTTAGTTGTTTTTAGATTATCATAACAGAATCATGTTTAAAGCCAATATCAATGTGCTACCTTTTAAATATACATACTAAGACATTCATAAGTTTAAATAATTTTATTTCTCTGGATAAAGTGAATAATATGACAGAAAACATCATTTTTATTGATAAAAAAAAAAAACTTACATTTAACAATTTATCTAGAAACAAAATACTTGTCACGACATGTGACTTATTTAAACTCAAAGAAAACAATAAACTTTAGCCAATGAAATCCAATCACCGCTGCTATCCTTCTCCGAGACACTCGTGTACTAGCTGCAGTCGCCCTTCTCAAAAGTGTGTACCTTCGCTGAAAGGAAGATGAGAAGAACAAGTTAGTATTTTTAATCTATGGATCTGAGATGTGATCTCTCCAATAAAAAACTAATAGGATTATCTGAAGAGTTTTACCTCTCCAATCCGGAAGATGCTCGCGGCAAAGAATATGCCCGTACACCCGTCTCTTCTTCTGGCATCGGAAGCAATTTCCTCTTAGCCCAATTTTATTTTCCGAACCAGATTCAGTTTTCATCAAGTCATCAAACTCAAACTTAGGCTCAGCTTTAGGCTCGGTCGTCACAGCCGAAGTGACTAGGTTAGTCACCTGACGAACGTTAGCCATAAGCCTATCGATTTCATTCATAGAAACCTTCACCAGCGAAGCCCGATATTCCTGACCTTTTCGTGATACTGGTTAAAGTAGTTAGTAAGCATTTTGTACTCATCATCGTACTTCAACCAGTCGCAATCGCTGTCAAATATCGTCGGTGGTGGATACTCGAATATCATCTTTGAAGAAGCAGTGTCTTGCTTATCGTCAGAAATGATATTGACGTAGTCAGACATTTTAACTAGCATTAGTAAAGAAGCTAATTAAACTTTAATATAGGCGAATATAACATAAATATTATGAAATAGTAATATGATGTAAACATATCAAGGAAAAACATATACAAAACCCATGATACTATTTTGTGATAATTTAACCGACTGTACACGTCGTTGCCATCCTTACGAAATGGCCATACGAAGATGACGCACCGGATCAACCGTGTAGTTTGGTTAAACTAAGTTTCAGTCTAAAACTCAATTATTAATAAAAACAAGAAATCCAAGAAATCTCTATGAATATTAAATACCACAATAGAACGGTCAGAAAGACTAACTTCCTTGCAAGATTACCCCATTATTTTTTGTTTTTGGATTCGTTGTGACAGTGCCGTCCTTATGGAACAGACATACGAAGACATCTAGCGGTATCACTTTCACGAACCATCCGATCCCCTTATACTTTTGGAGCTTTCACAGTGTCAAACCTCACACGGGTGCATACCTCTCCTTGTGGACGGCCATACGAAGACAACCAAAGACGGTGTGTGAAGCAGACGTTGTGACAGCAATAATGGAGACCATTTAATATACTATTCTTGCCATTGTTTTTCAAACAATGTTTTATTACTAAGTTATGAAAACTTATTATAAGCACCCATTTAATAACCCATTACATTAGCTTATCTATACGCGATATAATTACTAGTGTAATATCTAATAAAGCCTAGTTTATTTGCTCAATAAACATCGGTAGTGATAGGTCGAGAAGTACGCTCTCCAGGTCGATGGGAGGGGTCCTAACGGGTCACCCAGAAGTGGATGGTGAACCGGCCTCACTTTTGGTTCAGGGTTTTAAGGTTTAGGGTTTACTAAGACAAGAAACGTACAACCGAGATTTTTCCGACATTTATAAAACAAATCCAAATTATTGTTCATATCATTTATATCTATCCGTTTCAGACATATTAATAATAACCATTTTTACGTATAGCCACTATACAGGAAAAAAAAGGCGTGTTATGAAAGTAGGTTCCAATATAATTATTTCCATGATGAATAATAAACCAAGTTGATGATACTTATTCAAAAAGAATTATCATTTATACTTTTTAATTGTGGAAAACTAATTATTCTCATGAAACTTATTCTCAAAGAATTATCAACATAATGCAAACTAATTATATTATAAAAATAAAATATGTCAATGATAAAATACATATCATTCATATTTTAAATTTATTATCTATGAAAGAACAAAAACATTTCAATGATACTTATTCAAGAAGAATTATCAATCATATTTTTAATTTTATTGATTCATGAAAAATAAAATAAGACAATGAAATTTATTCGAAAATAAAAATCATCCATATTTTAATTCTAATTAATTAATAAAAATTAATCAATTCAATTCATAAAAGCAAATAAAATTCTATTTAAAAAATAAATATAATTATTTATTTATCCAACGGGTTTGGGTCGGATAAAAAAATATCCGAACCGGTTTAAAAAAAATATCCGACCCGTGGTTTAAAAATATCCGACAGAACTTCGTTGCTTTCTAGCCTATGCGATTCCTGAGCTATTGGGAATAGAATTTCCTTAAGCTAAAACTTTCTAGACAGAGAGAGAATTTCGAGAACTTCTTTGAGAGAGAGAGCTCGAATTTTGTAATGTGAGAGTTATTTTGGAAATGTGAAACTAGCTTGGTATTTATAAAAAAAAAAAACCATGGACACAAATTTCCATAGATAAGTGAATCAATCAATCTTAATTAGTATTATTCACAAATCAATCAAAGACTTCTTCCAACCTTCCATGATAGGTAGAAATAAAAAATATGATGATTAAAATACCAAAAGATTTAATTTTATGTGATTAAAATATATACCAAGAAAATCAAATACTTACCATCATAAGTAGAAGTCGATTTCTTTATTATTTAATCAACGAAATATATTTTCTTCAATTAAAATAAATACCAAGAAATTCCATTCCCTTCCATGAATAGGAGATGTCGAATTTCTTCATTATTTTTAACCAAAAATTAATTCTAATTAAATCAATTAAGATGACATGTGGTTTACTAATCTTTTCCTTAAATGTTAATTAACTTATCAATCAAATAATATCATGATTCAATCAATATTAAATTCTCATGTAATATGAATCTTTATTTAAAAATTGTAAATTAAGTTTCATGATTCATGCATAATTTATATTCATGATGTATTTGGTTTAAGTTAATACCATATTTGTACATATAATCAATTAGTATATCTAATTATCTTAACATATAAATATCGAATTCCTCATGCTCAAAATCGCCACCTCTTGCTTGGCAATCAAGCATGGCAATTTCCATGATTCAAATATTACCTAATATATTTTTCATGATAATTAACTTAATTAATTATTTAACAAAATATGATAAGGAAAATACCTAATGGGCTTATCCACCAAGGCTTGGTCGAATTTCCTCTCTCATTATTACCTAAGATTAAATCTCAATGGACCTAGCCCATTAATTTAAATCTCCAAGTAGTTTTTTATGAATTAACATAATATTATGTTATGATCTATAATTCATAACTTTTTCTCTATAGCTCTTACACATAAAATCATAAAATAAAAAACTCTTAGAATTAAGTTTCCTACAACATTGATGTTGACAATTTATTCCAGTTTTGACTTTTTTTATCAGCTATTTTCCGGGCAAACTTTTCGTACTTTTGCCGTAACTTTTTGAAACTTTCCAAAACTTGACACAAGATTTAGTTTCAATTTTTCTATCATCGTCATTTACAGAGCTTTCTTAGGGACCATGGACCCACATCACTTAAGCTCCTACGGATCAGTCCTTTAACTCCGGAGTTATTCCACTAAAAACCCGAATATGTACTCTTTTAGTGATATGAATGATATATTCCTTTTTTATCTTAAATTTTTCCAGTGATTAATATTTCACTTGATGATTCACACTTGAGCAGGCGTTTTACCGTTTAACCCCTTAGTGCTTTTCTTCCTGAATTCCATCAGTTGTATTGTAGACGACTCACTTACGATTACGAGTCGTAAGCTACGCATGAGTCCCGTACTACTTCTCACGACCGATAATTCGGGGAATCATCTTGACTTCGTAAAAAGTTATGTGATATCCATATCTGTGATCAAGCTACTCTTCCTTGTCGACTATCATGTTCCCAATATAGCAGCGTTGGGAACCAGAGTCTTTTTGTGTTCTTTAACTTACAAATCAAAGAACAATCAAGCGAACAGTCAGGGTTCAAGATCATTTCAGGATTTAGATTAATTACCATTTGATCATCTTTTACGACTTAATTCAAAGTTGTCAGTGACGGTCTTAGTTGAGCAACTTTGTACTTAATGCATGTTAATGGGTATGACACACATATCTATCCCGAATAGGATTTTCTCCATTTAGTCGCATTAATGACTTTATCAATTAAGAGGCTCCCACCTACTTAATTAAGTCACGGATACATTTTAGTTCATGTATTGCATCGGTTAATTCTTCTTCACATTGACTCTCGTGTGATGATAGATTGAAATTGCATTCCATTATGAACTATGGATAAACATTCGATTATACATAAAGAACAAAAGATTATCATAATAAATGTCTTCTTTATTCAGAGTGACGTCAGAATCTTTTACAATGGGTAAATCAAACATTGTTTAAGGGCAAATGCCTAACTGTAATGCACTGTTTGATCCCAATTCACGGATCTGCAAAGAACACGAATAACACCAAAGGAATCGAACAGAAAAATAAAGGACACAATCTTATGGGAGAAGAATATCTCTGATTAATAATTCGAAGGCAAAATACAAGAAGGTGAACTCAAACTCTAATGGACTCAACAACATTACAAAGTGTACATGCTAGGTATATTTATAGCCTCACATAGGCGAAACCCTAGCTAACCAAATCGCACCAAATCAGGAAACTACCCTAAATAATCCTATCAAATCTTTGACTTGATCTTTGCTTGCTCCTCAAGCTACGCGCTTTCCTTGCTGGGTAGTTGCTGACTTTCCCTTTCCTGCCCGGACAGCTTCTCTGTCCCCGAGCTGGCCTGCTCGTCTGCCTCTGGCCGGGCTTGCCTTCTATCCGGACGTTTTGCTCGTGTTCACCCGAGCTGGGCTGAACAGCTGTCCGTCTTCTGTTCTGGTCGGTACCCGGGCTGACTCCTCGCAAGTGTTTCTGCCCGTCCTGGGTTCTGGTCGTCATCCGGACTAAGTCAAGCTTAAGCTCACATTCTCCCCCGTAAGCTTGACTTGCTACACTCTTTACTCCGAGCAACTCTCTCATCTCCGCGAACTTCACTCTCGCCAAAGCCTTGGTGAGGATGTCTGCTCGCTGCTCCCTTGTGTTGATGAACTCTACGATGATTTGTCGCTTCTCCACACACTCACGAATATAATGGTACTTCGTGTCAATGTGTTTGCTTCGTCCGTGAAACACTGGATTCTTCATCAACGCGATTGCAGACTTGTTGTCCACGTAGAGAGTTGGTGTTTTCTGCTCGGAACCCGTCATCTCACTGAGTAGCCCTTTCAACCACATAGCCTGACATACTGCTGCGGTTGCCTCCATGAACTCCGCTTCACACGAGGATAAAGTTACTGTCTGCTGCTTCTGGGACTGCCAGGTGATTAGATTCCCGTTGAGATAAAATGCCATCCCTCCGGTACTCTTTCTATCGTCAATGTCACCAGCCAAATCACTGTCCGTAAAGCCGACTAGTACTTCTGCTCCACTTCCTCGGTTGTACTGGATCCCGTAGTCCGTCGTGCCCTTCACGTAACGCAAGATGTGCTTCACCGCCTGCTGGTGTGCACTCGTGGGCTTCTCCATGTATCGACTGACTATCCCAACTGCGTGTGAAATGTCTGGTCGGGTGTGGGTGAGGTACCTTAGGCACCCGATCACGCGTCTGTACTCCGTGGGAACCACTCTTCTCCCTTCAGCATCCTTCCCGGGCTGCAGTTTCGCCTCCATAGGGTACTTGCTCGAGTTACAGTCCGCCATCTCGAACTGTTTAAGGATCTTCTTCGCGTAGGCCGACTGCTTCAGCGTAATGCAGTCCTTCTTCTGTTCCACCTCGAGACCAAGGTAGTACGAAAGTAATCCGAGGTCACTCATCTCGAATTCGGCCATCATCTGCTGCTTGAACCCATCTACGCCTCCTGCGCTGGATCCTGTGACGATCAGGTCGTCCACATACACTCCCACGATCAGAGTTTCCTGCCCGGAACTCCTGGTGTAGACTGCCTGCTCGCTCAAGCACTTTGTGAGTCCAAGATTCTTCAAGCTCTTGTCAAGGCGGATGTTCCACGCTCTTGGTGCTTGTTTTAACCCGTATAAGGCCTTGGATAGCTTGTACACCTTCTGCTCCTTGCCCGTGACGCCGAACCCCTCTGGTTGCTTGACGTACACTTCTTCTTCGAGGTCACCGTTTAGGAATGCCGATTTGACATCCAGATGGTGAATTTTCCAACCTCGATGAGCTGCTAGGGCTAGGATGAGTCTGATCGTATCCAGTCTAGCTACTGGAGCAAAGACTTCCTCAAAATCTATGCCTTTCCTCTGCACGTAGCCTTTGGCTACCAGCCTTGCCTTGTGCTTAAGGACATTCCCCTCAGTGTCCTTCTTCAGCTTATATACCCACTTCTGGCCGATGGGCTTGTGACCTTTTGGAAGGTCGGTTAGCTCCCATGTTCTGTTCTTCTCAATGGACTCCATCTCCTTCTTCATTGCTTCCTGCCACTCCTGCTCGGTTGCTGCCTCCTGGAAGCTGGCTGGCTCTTCTGCACACAACAAAGAAAGTTCCTCCAGGCTCATCTCCACTTCTTGAGTCTGATCGTAGACGTCTGCTAGAGGTCGGAATCCTCTTGGGCCGTCTTTTATGGAGGAATCTCCCGAGTTGGACAGGCTTGTCCTGCTCGGACTTGGTGTCCTGGGTGTATCCGGGGTCTCTTCCAGGCTGGATTCACTCATGCTCGGCAAAGCTGTTCCCGAGCTGGGTGTTCCGGGCTGCTCTTGCTCGGCAACATCCTGGTCGTCTTCAACAATGAACTCCACTGAGTTCTGCTCGGGTTCTCCCTTCTCGTCGCGCCAATTCCACTTCATCTCCTCTTCGAATACAGCATCTCTGCTCACTTGGAGTCTACCGCGTCGTGGATCGTAGAGTCTGTGTGCCTTGTTTCCTTCTTCAACGCCAAGGTACACCATCTTCTGACTCCGGTCGTCCAGCTTCTTGAGATGTGGCCTCACAATCTTCACGTGTGCGGTACACCCGAACACTCTCAAATGTTCTAAGTGGGGTTTCTTCCCTTTCCACGCCTGGTAGGGGGTACGCTCTCCTAGCGCTTTGGTCGGCAAACGATTAAGCAGGTAGACCGCATGTCTTACTGCTTCTACCCAAAATCGGGCTGGAATTTGCATGCTCTTGAGCAAGCTCCTCGCTGTGTTCATCACAGTTCGGTTTCGCCTTTCCACTACGCCATTCTGCTGGGGCGTGTGGGGTGCAGATAGGTGACGTTGAACTCCTTCCTGGTCGCAGAACTCTCCGAACTGTTGGGAAGTGAATTCTCCTCCTGGGTCTGTACGCAAGACCTTTAACCTGTGCACCGAGCCATTCTCCACGATCTTCTTGAACTTCTTGAAGACTTCAAAGGCTCCACTTTTCTCCTTAAGCATATAAACCCACATCCAGCGACTGTAATCATCAACAAGTAAAAGAAAGTACTTGTTACCTGCCAAAGTTGCTGGGGTGACTGGACCACATAGGTCTGCGTGCACCAACTGTAAGGGTTTCTCTGCTCGGAACCTGGCCTTGATCGGAAACGGTATCCTCGCCTGCTTTGCGATCATGCAGCACTCACATAGCTGGTCGGGGTGTTCTATCTTGGGAACCCCGAAGGCCATCTTCTTCTCGCCCATCATCTTGAGCGCATGAAAATTCACGTGTCCGAGCCGTGCGTGCCATAGCCAAGCCGGGTCTGCCATCGATGTCATAAGACAGACGGGCTGGCATGTCTTCAGGAGAATCTTGTAGAGTCTGTTGGGTGTTCGCTCCACCTTCATCAACAGCTCTCCTTCCTTGGTCCACATCTTCAGGTAGGACCCTTGCAGCAACACCGTGTTCCCGATCTCAGTCATCTGTCCTAGACTGATGATGTTGCTTTTCAACTTCGGGATGAAATACACCTGGGTCATCAGACGCTGGTCGCCATTCTTGCACTCGAACAGGATCGACCCTCTGCCTCTGATCTCTACGACTGATCCATCGCCGAATTTCACGCTGCCCGTGATCTTCTCATCGAGCTCTTCAAACTTAGCTCGGTCCCCAGTCATGTGGTTGCTAGCTCCATTGTCTAGATACCATACGTCGGTCGTGACTTTCTTTTCTCCGTCTACGAGGAGGTTTGCAATAACCTTATCCTCGATGAGGAAAACCTTCTCGCTGGTCTCCTCCGGATAGGTCTGTCCGGCCCCTGGGCCGATCGGCACACTGATCACTTCTGCCCGGGCCTTAGCGTCACACTTGCCATTCTGTTCGTCCAGGTGCATTTCCTGCTCGGCAAACAACAATGCTGGCTGGTTGTCTGGGAATCTCGCTAGATTCGCCTCTTCGCCCTGGTTCCTGCTCCGGCACTCAGATGCAAAGTGCCCAAGCTTCTGACAATTGTAGCACTTCACTATGCTCTTGTCTCTCCTGGTCGTGCCTTCCTGACGGGTAGATCCACTGCCGCGACCTCGCATGTCCCGACCTCGACCCCGTCCACGACCCTGTCCGCGTCCTCGGACTTCTCCACCAAAGCTGTTCCGACCTGAGGGTCTTGTAGAAAACTCGGCTCCCCCGGTTTTCTGCTGTCTGGCCGTCCACTCTTCATGCGTGAGCAGGAGGTTCTTCTCCTCGTCTTTGTCACCGTAACCCCGAAGTCTCTCTTCGTGGGCCTTGAGACGACCAACAACCTCCTCGACCGACATGGTCTTGAGATCGCCGAACTGCTCGATCGACGTCACGATCTGCATGTACCTGTGAGGCACTGCTCGGAGAAATTTCTTGACGACGGTGGTCTCCTCCACCTTGTCTCCCAGCGAGCGTATGCCGGTCACAATGGACGTGAGCCGCATAGCGAAATCATCAATTGATTCGCTCTCCCTCATCCTCATGACCTCGAACTCACTCTTCAAGGTCTGGACCTTTGCTTCCTTGACGCGATCTGCGCCCATGTGCATGGTCTGAAGAGTTTTCCATGCTTCCTTCGCGGAATCTTTCTCGGCAAGCATGAGAAGAACATCTTCCGGAACTGCTTGGTAGATAGCGGCTAGAGCCATTCTTTCCTTGCGCCCTTCGACACCGCCGTTCTCTACGGCCTCCCATACTCCCTGCGCCTGCAGATTCACCCTCATCTTCAACGCCCACACGGCGTAATTGCTCTTCGTGAGCATGGGGTAATGGAGTGTAACTGTGCCTTCTCTGGTCTCAGGTTTCTGCGCAACCAGAGCTCCGTCGATTGGTGACTCTGATGATGAAGACATGTTCTTCGATTGAAGCTCTAATACCACTTGTTGGATCCCAATTCACGGATCTGCAAAGAACACGAATAACACCAAAGGAATCGAACAGAAAAATACAGGACACAATCTTATGGGAGAAGAATATCTCTAATTAATAATTCGAAGGCAAAATACAAGAAGGTAAACTCAAACTCTAATGGACTCAACAACATTACAAAGTGTACATGCTAGGTATATTTATAGCCTCACATAGGCGAAACCCTAGCTAACCAAATCGCACCAAATCAGGAAACTACCCTAAATAATCCTATCAAATCTTTGACTTGATCTTTGCTTGCTCCTCAAGCTACGCGCTTTCCTTGCTGGGTAGTTGCTGACTTTCCCTTTCCTGCCCGGACAGCTTCTCTGTCCCCGAGCTGGCCTGCTCGTCTGCCTCTGGCCGGGCTTGCCTTCTATCCGGACGTTTTGCTCGTGTTCACCCGAGCTGGGCTGAACAGCTGTCCGTCTTCTGTTCTGGTCAGTACCCGGGCTGACTCCTCGCAAGTGTTTCTGCCCGTCCTGGGTTCTGGTCGTCATCCGGACTAAGTCAAGCTTAAGCTCACATGCACCACAAATGTCAAACTTTTGAATTTTTTTTTTCCGGTGACGTTGATCTCCGAATTCGGGCATATCATCGAATATAGTGACTGATATCACCGAATACAGAGCTGCTATTCTCGTATTTGGAGATGCTAATCACGAAATCGGAGATATCTATCACCGATTTTGGGATTAAAATTCTCGATTTTGGTGTTAGCGTCGTAGGTGATAATATTAGACATTCGGACTCATCTCCGAAATGGCTTTATGTTCTGCGAAAATGATATATAATTGGGTTCAGGGATAAAATGAAAAAAAAAATGGATTTTACTATTTTTGAATTTTGCGACATTGGTTACCGCAATAGGATTTATGTGTTAATAATTAATGAATTTTCTCTTATTTTCTCGAAAACACTATAATATTGTCGTAATGAATGACGTAACGTGTGATCCGACTTTTCGAATTATCATCGTCATAACTCTCCTTTTAACTGATTTTACTCAAAATTCTACCAAGAATTTATATTTAACAGTAGTCCTCTTGCGACGATTCTCTTTTAACATATAAGGCATATATATTCATACGTAGCCTTAGATTAGATACAGAAGACCAATATAGAAATTATAGGAGTGCACTCATTTGATATAACTTATAAGTTTGTATACGGTAGTTATAAGATACAGCTCAATATATTAAGCGTTAATTAATGCATAATGCTATAGAAGGGAGAGGCTTGTATATATATACACTACATTATGTTTTACTATACGTATACTACACATTCTTTGAACATACTTTACCACATCCAAAGTGAAACGTATTTCATATTCATGCATTTTGTTTCCTTTCTCAAATGGGGTCCACTCTATTCCATTCATGCTTATCTCGACACATATATATTTTTACGAAGACAATACCGGCACATGTATTTTTATTTAGACAAAACTAATGAGCATGTATCTAAATTTTATTAGTAACGCTCAAAATACTTAAGTTGTATAAAGTATAAGTTTTATATTTTCAATCTCCATCCTTTCAGGTTAATTTATAATGACGCGTAATCAGACTCTCATTTATCACGTTTTATTATATGTGCTTTACTATAAAGAATAAGTGATGAATGAAAGTACGATAACATGTCAGCTATAAAATAATTAGAGTAACAAAATAAAAATGAAAGATACGAACTCTACATTCTTACGCGACTTAACTACTTTAACCCCGCGACTTGAGTACTTTAACCCCTAATTTCAAATAAACTCGAATACATTTACCGCTATTACATCGTCTTCTTCATGGAAAAACCCTTTAACCCCTAGATCTCTCACAGTTTACCGTTGCCATAAGAGATGATCATACATCATGACCATCAACGGCCGCGATTGACCCAACGAAAGGCCATGGCGGTTTTACCTCCCACCTCCTCTCTCCACGTGTCCCTCTCTGCCTCACCCTTTGTTTTTTCCTTGTTCTCTTCTCTTCTCCTTTTGTCGTTTCACTCCCCTTCTCGGGCCCTTTTTCCCTTCTTGCATGCATTTTCATTCGCTCTCGCAAGCCAAACGCGCATATAAAAACCCTAGCGAGCCAAACCAGTGCTCACAGCGTCAATAAGAGTACTGAATTAAGAAGAACGACAAACACTTGTGTGTGTGAGAGAAAGAGACTGCATATTGAGCTGATCATGGCAGCTTCAGTGGACCCTCTGGTTGTGGGGCGAGTGATCGGAGACGTGGTTGACATGTTCATTCCGACGGTGAGCGTCTCGGTCTACTTCGGGTCGAGGCACGTCACCAATGGCTGCGACATCAAGCCCTCCATTGCCATAACCCCTCCCAAAGTCGTCATCTCCGGCCATTCCGACGAGCTCTACACTTTGGTCTCTTTCTGATCTCTTAAGGGGTGAAACATGGACCGATTATGGTTTTCGCATTCTTTCACTATGGTTCCGGTTTGTTGAGAACCCGAATTGGAAATCCGATTTTAAAATATACCAATAAGTTGGTCCGTTTCATGTGAAAACGGATTCTTACACGGTTTTCACCCCAAGTTATAAATTTACTCTTTGCATGCACAAGATCATTATATATGTTCATTATATATCTATCTTATTTTAGTGTATTTATGTTTGCAGGTAATGACTGATCCAGATGCGCCAAGTCCGAGTGAGCCCAGCATGCGGGAATGGGTTCACTGGTAATTATGTCTTAATTAATGATACTGATTGCCTCTCAATGTTATGGTTATTTTATATTAAATAATTAATTATTAGATAAATATAGAGGAATGAGCTTCTTCTTTTTTCTTTTTTTTTTAATTTTATTTCAGGATTGTTGTGGATATTCCGGGAGGGACAAATCCAAACAGAGGTAAAATTAAAGTTTGGGTTAGTCTATTACTTTCGTAATATTAACATCGGAAAAACAACAATCTGTATAAATATTTACTATTCAAGAGTTTCAGTTGTCCTAGAATTTGCCTCTTGATGCCCTGCATGCACATGCCAATTTGACATAATAATATTATAAATTCTCTATATATACATACACATATAAATATCCTTCGATTTTTTTATCATCTTAATTGAATCAAAAAGAAAATCTAGCATTCATTTCAAGAATACTTACGTGCATGTCGTCTAGATTTGGCGTCGTGCTTGTTTTTCATACTCTGTCGTGATCAAAAACCATTTTTGGCTCATGATCACACTATCACCCTAATTAGGGTTTTTTCCCTCGAGTCCTATCACTCGGAAACAGCTGTAAATGGAGCTCTGGAATTTCTCAGAAACAATTTAATATACATTTAAATATCATATTAAACGACATCGTGTCACGTAATTAGCTTCACTGCGTGTCGCATAACCATTACATTTTCAAGTTTTCTGATTCTGATTCCCTATTTCCCTATGCGTCATCTGTCTTGTACTGATTCTTTAATCGCTCGGATCTATTCAAACAAACTTCGTTCCATGCAAACAAACCAAGCCAAAACAGCATACACGTCGAACGAGACACGTATCATCCGCACCAAACAGCACGTGTCCACGTCCTATACAACACAACTACGACGTGTATAGTTGGTGTGTCATCCTCTTGACACGTGTCGACCATGTAGAACCCTTAGTGTCTAGTGTCGCGGAAGATGAGAAAGTGTATTTTCCGGTGGAAGATTTGTGAACGTTGCCGGTTCTGCCGTGCAGGTAAGGAGGTGTTGCCGTACGTGGGGCCGCGTCCGCCGGTGGGGATCCACCGCTACATCCTGGTGCTGTTCCGGCAGAAGGGCCCGGTGGGGCCGGTGGAACAGCCGCCTTCGCGCGCCAA
Organism: Parietaria judaica; assembly: GCA_954871525.1. NCBI lineage: Eukaryota > Viridiplantae > Streptophyta > Magnoliopsida > Rosales > Urticaceae > Parietaria > Parietaria judaica. Next base: position 4,723,138 of record OX940867.1, read on the forward strand.
CTTCAATACGCGGTTCTTCGCCGGCCACCTCGACCTCGGCCTGCCCGTCGCCACCGTCTACTTCAACGCCCAGAAGGAGCCCGCCTCCAAGCGCCGTTGAAACATGAAGTTGGAAGAGATAGGTCCTTGTGCTTGTTGGTGAAGGATGTGAAGTTGTTGTGATTATGCTATCTATAATTATATATGCTAGTTCTTTGTTTCATATCTATATATATGTATATATATAGTATTATATAAGCGTTATAATATGCTATATGGTAGTTGTGATGTTTTGTTTACACATCGGACTACTGCGCTGCTGAGTTTCCTGTACTTGGAATTTATAATATTACTATTATCTTCATTATTAGCTATTTTCAGTCCATTAATTTAATTTCAAAAATTGTTCGAAAGATCTCTTGATATCTTTGTCACTCCATTACAAAATATATATAATTTGTATGTTGTGACGTGTGTGTTTGTAGGCGTTCTTCTTCGCTGGACATATATTGCAACCCATATATCATTATATAACAAAAATATATAAATAAATGAAGAAAATTGGAAAAAAGGAAAAAATAACACAATGCTAAAAATATAAACTTGATTTATTAGAATTTTTTAGTAACATGTAGAGGGCTTCAGTATATATGGTATTAGTGTTATCTTCTTATATGAGCGTCTTAGTATATATTCGTAGATTTTAGAGTTATCTTCCTATATGCTTTAGTATAATCTTGCAATTGTTAGAATTTTAGAATATTTATGTATGTTTAACTTCTAGATTAGTTTTTTTTTTAATATAAATATTATAGATATTCTAGAATAGTGTACTAAATCTTAGAATTATCATGAAATTATATCCCAATTAATATAGTGTCCAGAACTCTTCAGGATTTCGTGCAGAAAGAGTGTCTCTGTTGGATCCCAATTCACGGATCTGCAAAGAACACGAATAACACCAAAAGAAATCGAACCAAAAATAAAGGACACAAACTTTTGGGAGAAGAAATTCTCTTGATTAATAATCGAAGGCAATATACAAGGAGATAAACTCGAAATTCTAATGGACTCAACACTCTACAAAGTGTACATGCTAGGTATATTTATAGCCTCATATAGGCGAAACCCTAGCTAACCAAATCGCACCAAATCAGGAAACTACCCTAAATAATCTCGCCGAATCTTTGACTTGATTTGCTTACTCCTCAAGTTACGCGTCTTCCTTTCTGGGTAGAGTTTCCTTTTCCTGCCCGGACAGCTTCTCTGTCCCCGAGCTGGCCTGCTCGTATGCTCCGGGCTGAGCTTGCCTTCTATCCGGACACTCTGCTCGTGTTCACCCGAGCTGGGCTGAACGGCTGTCCGTCTTCTGTTCTGGTCGGTACCCGGGCTGATTCCTCGCAAGTGTTTCTGCCCGTCCTGGGTTCTGGTCGTCATCCGGACTAAGTCAAGCTTAAGCTCACATTCTCCCCCGTAAGCTTGACTTGCTACACTCTTTACTCCGAGCAGTTCTCTCATCTCTTCGAACTTGACTCTCCCTAGAGCCTTAGTAAGAATGTCTGCCCGTTGCTCCCTCGTGTTGACGAACTCCACGATGATCTCTCGCTTCTCCACACACTCACGAATGTAGTGAAACTTCGTGTCAATGTGTTTGCTCCGTCCATGGAACACTGGATTCTTCATCAACGCAATTGCAGACTTGTTGTCCACGTAGAGAGTAGCTGGTCTCTGCTCGGATCCGGTCACTTCACTAAGTAGCCCCTTCAACCACATAGCTTGACATGCTGCTGCGGTTGCCGCCATGAACTCTGCTTCGCATGAGGATAGAGCTACTGTCTGCTGCTTTTGAGACTGCCAGGTGATCAGGTTTCCGTTGAGGTAGAACGCCATCCCTCCGGTACTCTTCCTGTCATCGATATCACCGGCCAGATCACTGTCCGTAAAGCCGACTAGTACTTCTGCTCTACTTCCTCGGTTGTACTGGATCCCGTAGTCCGTCGTGCCCTTCACGTAACGCAAGATGTGCTTCACCGCCTGCTGGTGTGCACTCGTGGGTTTCTCCATGTATCGACTGACTATCCCGACTGCGTGTGAAATGTCTGGTCGGGTGTGGGTGAGATACCTCAGGCACCCGATCACGCGTCTGTACTCCGTGGGATCCACTCTTCTCCCTTCAGCATCCTTCCCGAGCTGCAGCTTTGCCTCCATAGGGTACTTGCTCGAGTTACAGTCCGCCATCTCGAACTGTTTAAGGATCTTCTTCGCATAGGCCGACTGCTTCAGCGTAATGCAGTCCTTCTTCTGTTCCACCTCGAGACCAAGGTAGTACGAAAGTAATCCGAGGTCACTCATCTCGAATTCGGCCATCATCTGCTGCTTGAACCCATCTACGCCTCCTGCGCTGGATCCTGTGACGATAAGGTCGTCCACATACACTCCCACGATCAGAGTTTCCTGCCCGGAACTCCTGGTGTAGACTGCCTGCTCGCTCAAGCACTTTGTGAATCCAAGATTCTTCAAGCTCTTATCAAGGCGGATGTTCCACGCTCTTGGCGCTTGTCTCAACCCGTACAGGGCCTTGGATAACTTGTACACCTTCTGCTCTTTGCCCGTGACGCCGAACCCCTCTGGTTGCTTGACGTACACTTCTTCTTCGAGGTCACCGTTTAGGAATGCCGATTTGACATCCAGATGGTGAATTTCCCAACCTCGATGAGCTGCTAGGGCTAGGATGAGTCTGATCGTGTCCAGTCTTGCTACTGGAGCAAAGACTTCCTCAAAGTCTATGCCTTTCCTCTGCACGTAGCCTTTAGCTACCAGCCTTGCCTTGTGCTTAAGGACATTCCCCTCAGTGTCCTTCTTCAGCTTATACACCCACTTCAGGCCGATGGGCTTGTGACCTTGTGGAAGGTCGGTTAACTCCCATGTTCTGTTCTTCTCAATGGACTCCATCTCCTTCTTCATTGCTTCCTGCCACTCCTGCTCGGCTGCTGCCTCCTGGTAGTTGGCTGGTTCTTCTGCACACAACAAAGAAAGTTCCTCCAGGCTCATCTCCACTTCTTGAGTCTGATCGTAGACGTCTGCTAGAGGTCGGAATCCTCTTGGGCCGTCTTTTATGGAGGAATCTCTCGAGCTGGACGGGCTGGTCCTGCTCGGGCTTGGTGTCCGTGGTGTGTCCGGGGTGCTCTCTCCCGGGCTGGGTTCCCTCGTCTCTGGCAAGACTGTTCCCGAGCTGGGTGTTCCGGGCTGCTCCTGCTCGGCAACATCCTGGTCGTCTTCGACAATGAACTCCACTGAGTTCTGCTCGGGTTCTCCATTCTCGTCGCGCCAATCCCACTTCATCTCCTCTTCGAACACATCATCTCTGCTCACTTGGAGTCTGCCGCGTCGTGGATCATAGAGTCTGTGTGCCTTGCTTCCTTCTTCAACGCCAAGGTACACCATCTTCTGACTCCGGTCATCCAACTTCTTGAGATGTGGCCCCGCAATCTTCACGTGTGCGGTGCACCCGAACACTCGCAAATGTTCTAAGTGGGGTTTCTTCCCTTTCCACGCCTGGTAGGGGGTACGCTCTCCTAGCGCTTTGGTCGGCAAACGATTGAGCAGGTAGACCGCATGTCTTACTGCTTCTGCCCAAAACCGGGCTGGAACTTGCATGCTCTTGAGCAAGCTCCTCGCTGTGTTCATCACAGTTCGGTTTCGCCTTTCCACTACGCCATTCTGCTGGGGCGTGTGGGGTGCAGATAGGTGACGTTGAACTCCTTCCTGGTCGCAGAACTCTCCGAACTGCTGGGAAGTGAATTCTCCTCCTGGGTCTGTACGCAAGACCTTTAACCTGTGCACCGAGCCATTCTCCACGATCTTCTTGAACTTCTTGAAGACCTCAAAGGCTCCGCTCTTTTCCTTAAGCATATAAACCCACATCCAGCGACTGTAATCATCAACAAGTACAAGAAAGTACTTGTTACCTGCCAAAGTTGCTGGGGTGACTGGACCACATAGATCTGCGTGCACCAACTGTAAGGGTTTCTCTGCTCGGAACCTGGCCTTGATCGGAAACGGTATCCTCGCCTGCTTTGCGATCATGCAGCATTCACATAGCTGGTCGGGGTGTTCTATCTTGGGAACCCCGAAGGCCATCTTCTTCTCGCCCATCATCTTGAGCGCATGAAAATTCACGTGTCCGAGCCGTGCGTGCCATAGCCAAGCCGGGTCTGCCATCGATGCCATAAGACAGACGGGCTGGCATGTCTTCAGGAGAATCTTGTAGAGTCTGTTGGGTGTTCGCTCCACCTTCATCAACAGCTCTCCTTCCTTGGTCCACATCTTCAGGTAGGACCCTTGCAGCAACACCGTGTTCCCGATCTCAGTCATCTGTCCTAGACTGATGATGTTGCTTTTCAACTTCGGGATGAAATACACCTGGGTCATCAGACGCTGGTCGCCATTCTTGCACTCGAACAGGATCGACCATCTGCCTCTGATCTCTACGACTGATCCGTCGCCGAATTTCACGCTACCCGTGATCTTCTCATCGAGCTCTTCAAACTTAGCTCGGTCCCCAGTCATGTGGTTGCTAGCTCCGTTGTCTAAGTACCATATGTCGGTACTGACCTTCTTCTCTCCGTCTACGAGGAGGTTTGCAATAACCTTATCCTCGATGAGGAAAACCTTCTCGCTGGTCTCCTCCGGACAGGTCTGCTCGGCCTCTGGGCTGATCGGCACACTGATCACTTCTGCCCGGGCCTTGGCGTCACACTCGCCATTCTGTTCGTCCAGGTGCGTTTCCTGTTCGGCAAACAACAATGCTGGCTGGTCGTCTGGGAATCTCGCTAGATTCGCCTCTTCGCCCTGGTTCCTGCTCCGGCACTCAGATGCAAAGTGCCCAAGCTTCTGACAATTGTAGCACTTCACTGTGCTCTTGTCTCTCCTGGTCGTGCCTTCCTGACGGGTAGATCCACTGCCGTGACCTCGCATGTCCCGACCTCGACCCCGTCCACGACCCTGTCCGCGTCCTCGGACTTCTCCACTAAAGCTGTTCCGACCTGAGGGTCTTGTAGAAAACTCGGCTCCCCCGGTTTTCCGCTGCCTGGCCGTCCACTCTTCATGCGTGAGCAGGAGGTTCTTCTCCTCGTCTTTGTCACCGTAACCCCGAAGTCTCTCTTCGTGGGCCTTGAGACGACCAACAACCTCCTCGACCGACATGGTCTTGAGATCGCCGAACTGCTCGATCGATGTCACGATCTGCATGTACCTGTGAGGCACTGCTCGGAGAAACTTCTTGACGACGGTGGTCTCCTCCACCTTGTCTCCCAGCGAGCGTATGCCGGTCACAATGGACGTGAGCCGCATAGCGAAATCATCAATTGATTCGCTCTCCCTCATTCTCATGACCTCGAACTCACTCTTCAAGATCTGGACCTTTGCCTCCTTGACGCGATCTGCGCCCATGTGCATGGTCTGAAGAGTTTTCCATGCTTCCTTCGCGTAATCTTTCTCGGCAAGCATGAGAAGAACTTCTTCCGGAACTGCTTGGTAGATAGCGGCTAGAGCCATTCTTTCCTTGCGTCCTTCGACACCGCCGTTCTCTACGGCCTCCCATACTCCCTGCGCCTGCAGATTCACCCTCATCTTCAACGCCCACACGGCGTAATTGCTCTTTGTGAGCATGGGGTAATGGAGTGTAACTGTGCCTTCTCTGGAGTCTGGTTTCTGCGCAACCAAAGCTCCGTCGATCGGTGACTCTGATGATGAAGACATGTTCTTCGATTGAAGCTCTGATACCACTTGTTGGATCCCAATTCACGGATCTGCAAAGAACACGAATAACACCAAAAGAAATCGAACCAAAAATAAAGGACACAAACTTTTGGGAGAAGAAATTCTCTTGATTAATAATCGAAGGCAATATACAAGGAGATAAACTCGAAATTCTAATGGACTCAACACTCTACAAAGTGTACATGCTAGGTATATTTATAGCCTCATATAGGCGAAACCCTAGCTAACCAAATCGCACCAAATCAGGAAACTACCCTAAATAATCTCGCCGAATCTTTGACTTGATTTGCTTGCTCCTCAAGTTACGCGTCTTCCTTTCTGGGTAGAGTTTCCTTTTCCTGCCCGGACAGCTTCTCTGTCCCCGAGCTGGCCTGCTCGTATGCTCCGGGCTGAGCTTGCCTTCTATCCGGACACTCTGCTCGTGTTCACCCGAGCTGGGCTGAACGGCTGTCCGTCTTTTGTTCTGGTCGGTACCTGGGCTGATTCCTCGCAAGTGTTTCTGCCCGTCCTGGGTTCTGGTCGTCATCCAGACTAAGTCAAGCTTAAGCTCACAGTCTCGTCATTTTTTACTAAGTAAAAAAGAATACACAAGTAATTGGTTCTCTTACAAAACTCATCTTTTCGAAATAACTTCCCAATCTTGTAATATCAGAGTTATACGATCGAAATAAAATATAGAAGTATAATTACCGTTCAAATTTCGATGTTCACCAAAAGGAATTGTGCACGACAATTAGAATACACAATTAGGGCGCTAGCTAGGAGCAAAATACATGTGGAATGTAGTCGACAAAAGACACCATAAAGAGAAAAAAAAATTTGGATTATCAAAAACTCAAGAGAAGCTTTGAGGGATTCACCGAAAAGAGGTAAGAAACTATATACCTCAGTTACAAGCTGTTGATAAATATGAATTTGAGAAGATAGCAAACATCAACGACGAATCAGGTATGGGGGAAACTATAAACTTGCAAAAAAGGAATGGTCAAGACCTAAAGTTAAAATAAATTCCACGATGCTAAGTGGCACTTAGAAGTTAACATTAATGGTCAGGGACTTATTTGTTAAAAACTCGCGAGTTTATAGATTTTAAGCGCCAAAAATAGAGTTCAATGACTTATTTGTAAAAAAAAGATGAATTCAAATACTATAGTCACAAATTTCCCTTTAAACTTTCGCAATGACTTTGATTTTCCCCAAAATGTACTAGTTAATGAGTTTCCCAAATTAATTATATAGATTTTGGCATCCGAGCCTTAGTAGCAATATTAACGTACTCTTTGCCTATTATAATAGTTAATATATAGTTGTAATTTTTTAATTTTTTTTTTCAACTCCAAGGGGGCTAGCAATTTGTTAGTCATTTTTGCTTTTTGCAAATGATTAACTAAATTTAGGGTAACTAGAGGAAGGCACCCTGTTTATCCCGGTGACAATAAAATATCTTGATTAACGCCTTGCTCAAAAATAGTACAAAGAATATTTAAATTCTTTGTTTCCTTCATTGAATCGTCATTAATTTAGCAATAATCAGTGCAATATATATTTTATGCACATTACATTAATAAAAGACTTTACAAAGGAAGAAAAAATATATATACCAAAAAATAATTGTTTACTATATCTTCGGGAGGCTCTTTCACCGAACAACGTCGATATCTTCATCCCGCAATATTCTGTCGAGTTAAGTGACCCATTAATTTTTAATGGGAATTGTTTATTGTTGTGGTATTTTTATTTTTTTTTGTCATTAAATAATAGATTAATTAGAAGCTTGGCTATTTAAGAAATAAATTTATGTCCATCGTTTCATAATATTATTATGTCATTAATAGAGGATCAAAAAAATAAAATAAAAAACATATGGAAAAAAATATATATTGTTAATGCGTAAAAATAGATTTAACTTAGAGTCTAATCCACAGCTCGGGCCCCGAGCTGGACCTGGTCGATCCGCGGATAATCCGATGCAGTCAACGCGGATTAACTGATGATCATCAAAGCTGGAGGAGAGTCCTTCGTCTTTCGCAAGCCTCCGGGCTGTTCTTGGCAATCCTTGATGCGCTTTCCTCCTTGGCGAGCTCCCATCTAGGTGAATTCCTTGTCTTAGCAAAGCTCCGGGTGTTCTTGATGTTTCCTGGTGATTTTCCTTCCTTGGCGAGTGTAGTAGCCGCAAAGTTTATCTATATTATAGTTTGGAATTTTGAGGATAATAAGATAAAAATACACTCTTAAATTTGAGAGTGTACTCTCTTTAGTTGTGATTAATAATAATTTAGAGATCTCTTAGTAATTTGTATGTGAAGAGCAACATATAAATATTAACATTTTTATTTTATGTGCAAATAAACATAACTTATGTACTAAGTTATGTACTAAGAAAGATGTTACTAATTATGTTCAAAGATGTCCGGCTTGTCAAAAGTTAAAAGCAAAACATCATAGACTGCCAGTATGAGAACTTCAACTCTTGGAGATACCAAAAGGAAAGTAATATCATATATCTGTTGGACATATGTCCTTAAACAAGCTGTCTTTTCCCTTGTTGTAAAAGATTTTGACCAAAGTCGTTGAATAAAAGATGTTACTTATTATGTTAATCTTATTATAGTTTCTGGTAGAGTAAAATAGAATGTTTGTTCCATAGTTCATAAAGGATGCAATTATTTTATTATTATCACAACTGAGTCAATGTCAGGAATAATTCATAATCATAATAAATTAACTTAAAATATTTGTGACTTGATTAACTAAGTTGGAGCTCATTAATCGGATCAATTCATTAATGTGACTAAGTGAAGTAATCATATTCTGGATTAAGTGTGTGTGTCACACTCACTAGAAGTGCATTAAGTATGGAGCGGCTTCATACTGGCCTGGACCAGACTTAAACTCCGAAAGTTGTCATATAAGACCGTCACTGATAACTTGGAGTTGAGTCACTAGTAGATGATCAAATGGATATTCGATCTAAGTCCTGAGTGACCTCGAGCCTGGATTGTTGACTTGATTGTTCTTTAATTTACCTGTTAAAGAGCACATTTACTATCGTTCCCAAAGCTGCTATTTTGGGAACATGATAGTCAACAGGTAAAGGTAGCTTGGTCATAGAAACGGACATCACATAGCTCTCTTCAGAGTCAAGATAATTCCCTTGCTTGTTAGTGGTGATAAGTGAGAGGTACCCGTGCGCAACTTATGATTCAAAACCATAAGTGGGTTACTCACAATATTACTAACTAAGTTGAGGATGAAAATGAAGTGATAGGTAAAACGGTAAAAATCGCCTGCTCGTGTGTGGATCATCAAGTGAAAGATCAATAACCCGAATTTGATTGTATCAATGGACACCTTTCTATAAAGGGGATAATATATATTGTATCACTAAAGAGTGCAGCCTCTGGTTTATAGTGGAATAACACCGAGATTTGACGAACCACTAGCAGTTGGTTGGAGCTTTAGTGATACGGGTCCATGGTCCCCAGGATATCTCCGGAACGGATGACAAGGTACGTGATTTAAACATTATGTATGTTTTATTATTTATCAGGATTCATAAAACTAAAGTCTGTATCAGATTTTGGAAGTTTTATTTTTGACGTGGCAAAAGTACCAAAGTTTGGTGCTGGAAATTTAACTGATAAAAGAAAGTTGAATTTGGATTTTTCATCAACTGTAAAGTTGTTGGAATTTAAATTTTAAGAAACTTTTTCTTTTGGAGCCGAGTTGTTTCAACGTACGGTTTGTGATTTAGACAATTTCTAAGTTTACGATCGTTTTCGTAAATAGTGAAATTTAATCACATGTCACGAATTTGAATGGATATTGAGATCATTGGTTAATAATATAATTTAATTATTTGGTTTTAATTATTAATATCCTTATTAATAATTAATTAATAATTAATATATTTATATTATTTAAATAAAATATATATTTGGTATATATATGAATATGTAGAAATGATGCGGCCCAAGTAAATGTGTGAGTTGGGCTTACACGAATTTACTTGGATTTGGACTTTCTGAATTTACGGCATAAATACCTAAGTTTAGGTATTAGTGAAAAACCCTAGAATTAATTTGGTTCATTAGATCGGTCAATATTTAATCTTAACCGTTGGATCATTGATAGTGAATTTGGAAACCCTTGTTCGAAAATGACTTGGTGACCAAGCATGAATTTCGAAATTGGCTGATTAATTATATCCATTGGACTGGTTTAGGATTTAATCTTAACCATTGGATTGGAAATTAATTAACATGTATATATGGAATGGAAAATTCGAATTGATTATAAAGGGAGGTCAAGTTCTATAGCTTGGTAATCAAGCTTGGAGAGTTGACTTTGTCCTAAATCAATATGGTCCATTAGATTGGTTATGGAATTAATTCCAACCATTGGATCTAGCTTATTGATTTCGAATTTTCCATATGCATACAAAGGGAATTCGAATTCTATTATATAAGGAAGTGATTGGATAATTGATTTATTCATGGTTTTCCTATTTGGTTTAATCCCTAATTAATTAGAACCATTGGATCTTTGGTGATTCAATCTTGGCCATTGGTTTGGAGTAATTAATTATAGTTGCCCATAATAGAATTCGAAATCAAGGAGGAAAGCTTTCGTAATTGGGTTTTTTTTAGCCTATAAATATAGAGCACATTCTACACATTTCACACACCTCTCCCCAGAGCAAGAATTCGACATCTCTCTCTCTCTCTCTCTCTCTCTCTCTCTCTAAGAGTCTGCGAATTTCTTAGCTATTGATCCCTCTTTTCTGGTTCGGCTTAGTGAGACATTGTTCTCCGGAAGATTTAAAAGAACCTTCAGTTAAAAGTTTTGCGACGAAGTCCTGCCGGCGAAGCCCACGCTTTCGTACGAGGAGTCCAGGAGAATATCCCGGAAGATCACGGGAGTTTCTCTCAGCATCGGCGAAGCCCTGCCCAGTTCAGAACGCGCAGCCGGAATCGTCATCACCTGAGGTACGACCTTATGCATTGGGTCAATAAATGCAAAACCATTATTTACAGTTTATTTATTTCCTATAGACTAGATTATTAATAATGAATTTATGAAAAGTTAAATTGCTAATAATTTATCAGATCTTGATTTTGGTTAGTATCCGATGTTCGAACCGTTGTACGGATAACAAGTTTTCCACCTTAAATATTTTTTAAATGTTACCCGGACGGTTCGACGGCATAAATCGTGATAATATTATCGGGAAACGTAATGAACTTCTCAACAATATCGATGATTTATATAGTAGGATTGCCAAAAATGAAAAATGGGAAAGATGTGATTTGGGAAATGTGGACATGTTAACAAGTCCGCAAACTTCTTGCCTAAGCCAAGGTTATATTAACATCAACTGACCGAATTATATATTAAGAAGATTGTGCGTCTGTATTGGGTACAAAAATTTATCGGCTCTGACCGAGAAACTAGCTCAATGTCACGATTAAGGAAGAATGTCCGAATGGGAATTGTATATGACCTAAAGTTCAGTACAACTTTTCACTCGTAGGGTGAAGGTCAAACTAAACGGACGAACCCGATTTTGGAGGATGTGTTGAGGGCATGCATTTTGAATTTAAAGGGTTCTTGGACTATATATAAGTACCCTTAATTGAATCTGCCTATAATACCAGCTACCAATCTATGATCAAGACGACTCTATATGAAGTTTATATGAAGGAAAATATTAGTCTCCGATCGATTCATATGAGTCCAGTGAAATTTTTTTAGCTTTGATTTTGGTAAATAGTTTACCGAAGCTATTAGGCTGATCAGTCAGCATATGGAAGCAACTGAATCTTGACAAAAGGGGTACGCCGTTTATCTATGAGTTTGACACGAGGCCGGATGTTGTCTTAATGAAGGTAACGACAATGAAAAGTATTGTGCCTTATGGAAAGAAAAAAAAAAGAGAAAGAGAATTGAAGAGGTATATATATATATATATATATATATATATATATATATATATATATATATATATATATATATATATATATATATATATATATATATCAGCGCGTAAGAAATTTTAGAACCAGTATGCATGATTTCTTATAAACTTGCACTATCGAACCCATCGGACATTGTCTAGCAATAATCGGTAAAGGTCGTGAAGATTTATTATATAAAGAAATGCCAATTAGGGTATTTGAATGAAATGAAAAAAGTGTTCAGGATATATACTCATCATCAAGTTGTGTTTGAGTAATCATTCCAACATAAAAGTGGCATGTGAAAAAAATGATTAAATGAAAGTATCCGTACTTGTTATAAATTTTCGAGGACGAAAATTTTGTAAGGAGGGAGAATTGTAGTAGCCGCAAAGTTTATCTATATTATCGTTTCGAATTTTGACGATAATAAAGTAAAAATACACTCTTAAATTTGAGAGTGTACTCTCTTTAGTTGTGATTAATAATAATTTTAGGGCTCTCTTAGTAATTTGTATGTGAAGACCAACATGTAAATATTAACTTTTGCATTTTATGTGCAAATAAATATTAGTAATGTAATTATTAATCTTATCTTCTCTACTGTTGTTAACCGACTTGTATTTATATAAAAATTAAGGGTGAATTAGGATAATAGCCAAACTTGAAAGTGTGTTTAGCAAAATAGCCAAACTTTGGTTAATTTTGTAAACTAGCCAATTAACCAATTAAACAAAATTCCAATTACATTGTTGCCCTTATGTTTTAATAAATAAATAAATAAAAATCGCTGGCTAACGTGATTTTCGTGGGATTATATTCGATCAATAATTTTGGCATTAAATATTTATTGCTAATAATTATCAGCTTAATTGCCTTGCATATTACACGTTTAAAAAGTATTACCATTACTATTTTTATGGAAAGATTAAGTCAATAATTATCATCTATTATTATGGAAAGATTTAATTATTTTCAGCTTATTGATTTCAATAATACACGTTTACAATCAATAACAGATTGCTATTATTATGGAAACTATCAAATCCACATTTTTAGGGCTTAATTTTGAAATTTATTAACATAAAAATACACGTTTAATTTGTTAATATACTAATATGAACTTAAACTAACGTAATTAGTGGTTTGAGTAATGGTTTGATTTTCCATTAAGAGCCTAAAAACTAGCATCCACGTTTAACACCAACACTACAATTCTAGAAAATTCATTTTTCAAAATAGTACATCTTTTTTATTTAAGATCTGATATATTATGGTTGGTAATACATGTTCTTCAAATTATTTGAATAGCAAAATATTACTTTGATTGTGTTTAAACCCGAATTAATACGAATTAACAAATATTAATTAATGAATTAACAAATATTAATGTGAATGTAAGTGAATTAAATAAGAATCATTTTCGAAATTCAAAAAATAAACATAAATAAGTCGTATTCATAAGAATTAACAAACATATACGGTAAATAAAACAAGAATTATTTACAAAATCGAAAAATTAAACATAAATAAACCGTATTAACAAGAAGTAACATACATTAATACATAAATAAATTAAATCAACACAAATCTGTGATGTCATAACGTTATTAGATTCTACGTCGTTCTCACATAAGGAGGGCGTTCGTCTCCTTCACGGGGCTGCCGCCATATCTTCAGAGCTCTTTCTTAGCATGGACATAGAGAGAAACGATGAGAGAGAACATAAACCGAATTAAACACGAATTATAAACATCAATCCAATTAAACACAAATTAATGATCATCATGAATCTACAACACGAAATAACAAATATCAACATGAATCTACAACGAATTAAACCAAAATTATTTATGAATTAAACCAATATTAACACTGATAAACACAAAATTAACACGAATTAACACAGATGTTCACGAGCGAGATAACGAGCGAGAGAGATCTGGGTTTCGATGAGATCTTAGTCTCGCGAGTTTGGTCGAAGATTAGAGGCGAAGCGTCAGACTTCATTCTCAGCACCAAATCGCAGATCCACAAAAAAATCTAACGCCGATCCACAAAAATCAATGGAAATCTCTCTCATCCGCCACAAGGGAGATTCGAGATTCATTGTCTCTAACGCTGATCCGAATCGAATACCTCGCAGATCTGGAGAATCGCGGCCAAACGTTGTCCCGTTGCTGGCGAAGATCTTTGTTTCCGTCGTCATCAGCGTCGGAATCATCTTCATCCTCTAGTCTGAATCTTTTCCGGTGAAGGCCCGTCATGCCGAACATTATTGGATCTCAGGGGAGGAGTGATGAGTCGAACGAGAGAGATAGAAAGAGAGTCAAGGGGGAGTGGGGAGTCGGACGAGAGAGAAAGAGAAAGAGACATAGAGTTTGAATAGGTATTGAATTAGGTATTTAAATTAATTACGAAAATATTAATATAAATTGATTAATTAAAGGGTATTCCAGGTATAAAAATTGTTATTAAAATGCCACCTCATGTTAATTGGCTAGTTTACAAAATTAACCAAACTTTGGCTATTTTGCTAAATCTATGTTTCAATTTGGCTATTTGGAGCAATTTCTCAAAAATTAAAGCTCACTTGGTTATTTGTGCAAGTATCATCCCATTTCTACGTATTTCCTCACCGACTCTACTTGTTTTCAAAGATGAGAAGAGCTCATTCAAGTTCTTTCTATCTCTCTCTAAAAAAAATAAAATTCTTCCTTCCTTAACCAAGCAGAATGAAGGAGATTCGTATTCGACGGAAGAACGGACTCATGTTAAGTAGTATTTCGATAGGAGCAAGGTACGTAAAAGTACTCATTGCAACATAAAAATAATAATGTGACTTGTGTGATTGTATAATGTGTGAAATGCATGTGTGTGATTTTATTGTTAAAGATTTACCTTTTGCATGTATAAATTGAATATGCGATATGAGCATATGATAAAGCATACGAATATGTAATAAAAATATATCAAGAAAGCATGAGCATTTAGTCAGACATATAATCTATAGTGATATTTAATATATGTATGACATTTTTAGTAAATTGTGTCGTACCAACCATTGTACGGGTCGCGTAGTCTCTAATTACAATGTGTATGAAGCTTCCGACTGTATCGAGTCGCGTAGTCTCAAATGATACGTCGTGAGATGTTAGTCACGGGGTCAATAGGTTAGGGTCGCGCCCCCAGTCCCCTGTACGTGTTGTTGCGCGCTGGTACATACGCAGGGCCCAAGACTATGTTTATTTATAAAAATATATAAAATGGTATAGCTTGACATTGCATTACGTGAATTATGATGTGATAATTTCATTATTATTTTTGTGAGTAATAAAAAAGATTTTACGTACTGAGTGTTAGCTCACTCGTATAGTTGTGTTGTAGAATCAGGAAAGAATCGATGAGTTGCGGATGGAGCAGGATCATCGTCGGGGCAAATACAAGTGCATACGGTGGTAGAATCGATCTTGTGGTTTTCCGCAATATTTGTCTTATTTGTTTTCAAAATGAGGAGCTCTGAAATCTTGTATTTTGTTTGAAAATTATAAGTCTAGTCCCGAGTACTTGTTATACAAAATTGTGTTGAAGTTTTTCAAATTTTCAAATATTTTCTCGTTAAAATATTTTTTCAAAAATCATGACTTTGTCGAGAAATATGGAAGAAGTAATCGACCCGAGAAAGGGGGTCATTACAGCGAGCTCCTGTAGTGAGGGAGGACTTGCAAAAAGGGGTAGATCGGGCCCGAACACCGTCGCTTATGGTTGGGCGAGGCTACCTGCGTATCTCAATTTAAGAGAATCAGGTCCCACATAGTTCAGGGTTAGTAAATGGCGGATAACTGACGATGTTGTTTGGCTCGTCGAAGATGCCGATGTTGGCGGTGCGGGGGTGACCTTCACCGTGGCGAGGGTATTATCGGCAAGGGTGTCGTAGTAGACGGCGCACGTGTTGGTGAGCTCGTGTAATGAAGGCCTTGACCGGCGAGGGTAGTCTTGGCCGACGCCTGGACAATATCAGGCGAAGAGTATGAATATGTCGAACAACTCCTCTCAAGCTAACTCAATCCCTTGACGTCTCAGCTCTATTCGGTCCCTCCTGGCGAATCTTTTGTGGTGGCCAAGGCACCGACTTAGGCGAGAACAGGAGGGGGGCGATTTTCTAGAGAGAGGAAGAAGAGAGATAAGCTCTGGAGAAAGTTGTGAGAGAATGTGTTCAAATGAGGAGGAGAAGGGACATATTATAGGTAAATGAGGTAACCACTTTCCCTGAATCAGGGGAATTAATGAAGAATCCCATTCCTTGGTGACCAAGGAAAATGCGCCTAGCTTTGTCAAGGAGGACCTTGTCGCGGCTCCTTGTTGTGGTAAGGTGCTCGTCGGTTGCTTCGTGGCTCGTCCGTAGCGTCTTCCGGGTGTCCGTGAGCTTGTATGTTGAGTCCGGGGGAATCTATAGGACTTCCCGATGACTTTCGTAAGCTCGGATCTCCTCGTCGTGTGCAATTATTGTAAGTTATTCCTTCGTCAACCTTGATGGCGAGGTAGCTCGTCATGGCGAGGAGTGCATTGGGTCTTGGGCCTTTGGTCTTTGACTTCACCGGTGGGCTTTGACTTTCACTAATGGGCTTTGACTTTTGTCAATAGGACCCGATTTTCACATGTCTCAAAAAATGCACATAACATATATGTAAAAAAAAATAGATAATTTTAGGAGCCATCGAGTCCGTTATATACTTCGGGTACACGTAGTCGTCGCTCGAGTGCTTCTTGGCCGAGCTGGGCCAGCCGTGATCATTTTTATAGTTTTACCGAGAATTGGCGTCGCAGTACCAACAATGTCAGAATTCGGATATTAAAGAAGCTGAAATAAAAAAAAAAAACATGCTAAAAATACAATGGTAAGACTGTCAAGTATAAACACGATCCAAGATATAAAAAAACGAAGCTAAAAAGAAATTTGTGCTTTGCCTCAAGATAAATACTTAGAGTATGCATTAAATAAAAAATTATAGGGAGTCGTAAATTAAAAGAAAAAAGCCTTTGGAATTCTTATCTATTGAATGACAATTACCACAATAAACTTCTTACCTTAGAAGTTTATGTAATATGTAGGACCACAATTTTATGATTAAGTAGATGCAACAATTTTATGACTGAAGAAATTAATGGGATCATTTAAAAACCTAAAGCAAAATCAACGCTGAAATCAAATGCCATTCAATTCATGGGTAAGAACATTTAGATTGATTTTTTTCATTTTAAAATTTGAAAGAAAAAAAAAATATTTCAACATCTTTAAATCTTTATTTGTCCACGTCACCACCTAAAATATTTTTCAGATTATCATATGTACACATATATATATATACATATTTCTTGCCAGCTATTTCACTAATTGCCTTTCTTTGTTCATTTAATTTTCTAAACTTGGCACGGTGGCTATCACTTATCGTATTGGGACTGCAACAATATCAAAACCGTCAAAATAATATTAAAATAATTTATGCTAACTAAAATAGAGTGTGATAGGTGTGAGTAACTTAACAACATGACCAA
The DNA here is from genome assembly GCA_954871525.1 of Parietaria judaica. Lineage (NCBI taxonomy): Eukaryota > Viridiplantae > Streptophyta > Magnoliopsida > Rosales > Urticaceae > Parietaria > Parietaria judaica. The sequence continues at coordinate 4,740,411 of OX940867.1, forward strand.
TAATTACTAATGGGCTAAATGCTAATGGTAGAATCAATCTAATATACCTTTTTTATTCTTCTTTATAAAATCAATGGTTTATTAGGGAAATGTTAATTTTAATAAAAAAAACATTTTAAAAATTATCTAAAATTATTTATTTTATAAAGGTAGAATGGATAATTTTGAGTAATTTTTATAAAAGGTTTTTACAAAATGAATATATCGGATAATTTTCATAAAATAAATTTAATAGAGAAATTAAACCAAACCCAATTTCTTTTTTACTTCAAAAATATTTTAATCACCTTTTTCAAAAAATAATTTATAATTTAGATAAGTAAAGGTGCAAACTACACAAAACGAATTACGCAAAATAAAAATAGAAAAGCTGCCAAACTCCCTCGTAACAAATATTAATTGATCGCAGTAATATAAATACATAGATTCCTTTTATTTACATTTTGCAAACTCAATAATATAAAAGAGAATTACTCTAAGATTAAAATCGAGAAATTAACAAGGAGCAAGAGAAAGATACTTACTTGACATTTATTTATGCAAGCTTTGAAGATTAAAGAGAGATTGGCATTGATTTCCATGCAAAGTCTTGTCAAGAAAACAATCCATATACTCATATCTTAATTTCGTCATCTATCCGACCTTGACCATATGTGCATGCAATTTAATAAGCCAGAGTATTGCAATTTATTTTATATATTAAATTAATCAATAAACATAATGTATTGTTAAGATTAAATACTTTATTTACTTTATACGTACGAGGACGAAACTAGAAAATTAATACTATATAATAATGAGAAATGTATACAGATATTTGGTACTAATCTGATCGAAAATTTGGTTTATTGGGATCTGTACTTAGAAAACTTAGATCCACTGGATATATGATATAAAGAAACAATTATAACACTTGGATTTAAAAGTAATCAAATTTTATCACATGTTTAGGCCAATATAACGATTTTTTTAGCAAAAATAAATAAACTAGTGCAATATTATATGCTAAAACAGAAGCTATTTATATATAATAGGTTTTTCTTCACCGGGGAGAGTGAAAATCTAACGTATGAATTCTGGGATATATGTCCCTATTCTCTAATATTTTAATCTTGGTGACCGTCTTAGTAAATAAAAATTGACAACTCAATATAAGTTGTGTTGTATATATTTACCACACTTTGCAATTATATATATGGTAAATTGTGTCAATAATGAAACAATCTTTGGCCAACATGCGTATTAGGTTCTCAACCTTTCAAAGTGTTGGCAAAAATACACAACGTGTGTTGACCGTGAAATCCGTTGGTCCTTTTTGTTAACATCCATGTGCCCATCCACGTGGGACAGGAGTTGCCATGTGGACATCAACGTGGAATCTTGGGCGCGCCATGTGGCCATCCATATGGCCGTCAACGTGCTGATGTGGCATTTTGGGCTCGCCATGTGGTCATCACGTCCCACGTGGATGGCCACATGGCGAGCCCAATATGTCACATCAACACAAAGTTAACGTCTTTAACAGAAGGACCAACGGATTTCACGGTCAGCGTACGTTGTGCATTTTTGCCAACACTTTGAAAGGTTGAGGACCTATAACCCTGTTGACTAAAAGTTGTGCATTATTAACGCAATTTACCTATATGAACAAATTTGTATTTCCTAGATCTGACTGCAGAAATTAATTAAAACAGAGAATAAAATCGAGCAAAACAAAGTATATATTATTTGAACAACATATTTATATATAAATAAACTAATAAACCAAATAATTATTGTAGTTAACATAAAAAAAAGTACTAGTATTGCACAAACATAAAACGAACAGTGAAAAACAATCCTTGATACCAAAGAAATAACAGAAATGACTATTTGACAAGATCAATTGTACGTGTACGTGATTTTTAATTATAGTTGAAAACCATCTTCATATAATCGCACAATAATGGACACATATTCTCAGGTCGAACAGACAACGAAATAAAGCTAAGTTGTAAGGAGATTGTTCACTTGACAAGAACAGCATTGAAATCACTCACCATATATAGATCTTCTTCAACATTGCATGCATTTATAAGTCTCGTGTCAATGCCTGAGTGCTTTTAAGTGAGCAATTGGTGATTTGAAAAGTCGTGTCTGTGTGTGTGTATATATATATAGAGGGACGTATGATTATAATATATTTTTGGTTTAATTATGTTGATTTATGATCGTAGATCTAGGTATAACGCTTCACCGGTCTCTCTGCACAGAGAAGTAGCTACGTAATGTGTTATTTGACTCGCAGATGTGAGCTTGTGTGTGCATCCATGCATATATGTTTTGGAGGTGATTAGATAATAGTTTTTCTTATATAATGATGTTTGGTGGGAAATTAGGAATGGACATCTATGGACCATAAAATAAAGAATGGATTTTTGTTTATTTTTATATAATACCTATATTTGTATGTATGGACAGTTCATGAAAATGTATAATGCAATAACCAATAAAAAATAGATAATTAGTTAACTTCAATGTGCATATTAATTATTAAGTGACGCTTTATATTATATGCCTAATTTATTCATTGAGATTGTAAGGTGTATAAACAAGTACACGTCGTAAATGCACATTCAAACGACCTTATTGTTGGTGTCGATATTGGTCTAAGGACTAAAAAGTCAACACACAAACTTTGACCAAAGTCACGTAGCCGTAAGGGGATCAATAAGAAGAAAATGTTATATGAGGGCACGTTGACGGTCGGCCGGGTTCTTGATCGAGTCAGACCCAGTCGAAGAAGACATGGTCTAGTCAGGAATCCGAAATCTTATCTAATAGAATGCGATCATATAAACCCAGCTCGACAGATCAAAGACTGAGACGATAACGAAGGAATGAGAAGGGCTCACCCGAAGCTCGAAAGACGACACCAAAAACTCGCCCGCGAAGAGATGCTCCCACGGAGCCGACACGATTTCGTACGAACCAAGCCGTACTAATAAGTAGGGTTATTCCTTGTAATCAGAGCCCATGCATTAAGAGGCCCAAATCTATGTCTATAAAAAAAATAATGTGTCCTTCATAAAGACCAATGATAGCCAATTGAAAAAGACATTCACTACCAAAAAGTACTATCATCAATCCTAGAGAACGTTCTCTTTCTTTTTCAGTCATTGTTGTACTTAAGAATCCAAGCTTGTACTTGTTTTCTTCACAAGAATCCAAGCTTGTACTTGTTTTCTTCACACTCTTGTACACGAGACGCAACAAAATTAAAAGGACAGAGGAAATTCGCATACTACTTTGTTCAACTCTTTTTCTCTCATCTCCTTTGATTGCTTATCATTTTGCATATGATATTAACGAAAGCGTACGACCATTTTTTCTCCTCGAAAATCACTCTCGAAACTCAGCGTTGCCACGCGTGACGTCGTGGCTGTTGTAAATCGATTTTTACCCCCAACGTACTTAAGATCTATTCTTATTTGTACTTATTTAGTTTCTTTTTTTTTTAATAATTTTAATTAAAAAATGAAAATTTTCCCTTATTTACCGCTTTAGAAAAATGCTTTTATATACATTCTTTTTAGTTTTAATTTTATAAAAATATATATATGCTCTATGATTTTTCAAAAATTAAAATATGATAAAATATTTAATTTCACATTCCCAAATAGATTAACTTACCAACTGATTATAGGATACAAACTAATTACAAACTAAGAAATACCATCATAATAAGTACTTTACCTAAAATAAACACAATTAGATGGAAAATATGATTTTTTTTTTTTTTTGAAAGAATAGACAATACGATTTGTATTTTATGCTTTATGGCAAATGAAAAAAGAGGGGACAAAAAGCATATCTCCCAATAACATTTTACGCTTGAAGCTTTTCAAAACTTACTATATTTATATATTATTATGAAATATTATTCTTATTTTGTATTTTTCAAAATGTATAGTTTTATAATATTTTTATTGGATAATTATTAAGATTGGATATAAACAGGCACGGCTTTTGTGTGATACAAATAGATTGTTCTTGTTCTCTACTAGCTATAAGTTCTTTATTTTAAAATAAACTTGATGCTTTTGATACACATTGAATTGTCTCTTTGGTAATTTTGTATGTTTAATGTTTCAATCTTGTTACTAAGGTATTCTTTTATCGTAAGCCAAGATCACTTTAATACACGGGATATAATTATTATTAGTATAATTAATGTATACTATTAAAAATGAATTTCGACAAAAATGTATTTATATCTTAAAAACAAAATATCTAACGACCTAATCTTAATGAAGAGTTAATTTTATTATTAATCATTAAGATTAAGATGTACTGTGTCAATTTTCATGTATATAAATTCATATGTTTTAATTTTAATGTAAGCAAATATAATTTTACATATTTATTGGATACAATTCTCCCGCCTGTATTTTCTTAAATTTAGAGAAGAAATATAAATCTTTATATGTCATTGAAAGTTGCATAGCTTCGCTCACAAGACTTCTAAAAATTACAAACGATCATTTATATTTGTTGAATCATGATTTGCGATTATTGAGTATTCATTATTTCATGATTCGTTTTTGTCTATTTATGGAAAGTATCGACATCCTTGATGTCATGACAACTGCTAAGTTATTTCAGGAAAGTCATTAGTTGCATCCTCAATCAAGGAGTGATTGAGTCGATATCTCTCTGAAGTTAATGATGAATATCACGCTGGAATGAATGAAGAGATTTGCGTGTCTATTCTTATCAAGTGAGAGATTTCAGGAGCTGATTGATGAAAAAGATTTAGAGTGCAGCTCCTATATGTCCCGGCTGATGAGGTCCCATTTCGTTAGCACTTACAGAGATATTCTCTAGAATCTTCGGGAGAAGTCGATCAGCAATTCACTAGTGAAGTGAAGAAGGACGGGACGTTCGTAGCTGGTCGTTGCAAGGGGATCTTGCAAGTTCATCAAGAGATTACTTCGGATGTCAAAGCTGTTGTCGTGACAACAAGGGGGAGTTTCCTATTTATGCTTTGTATCCTGTTTGTATTACTGATTGTAATCTTCATCTGTAATCTCTTGGTTAATTAATCTGGGTGAGTGCCCCGCAGAAGTAGTGACAGGAAGTCCGAACTGCGTTACCAAAAAGTATTGGTGTTCCTTTACTTTTCCACTCTCTATATTCTTTTCGTTCACGATTATAACGTCATATTACATGTGCAATGCGAAAATACGTCTTTACAATATTATATAAGACCTATTAATAATGAAAAACTATCTTCTAAGAAAGAGAGGAGGGGAGAACGAAAATTAAAAGGTATGATTTTTTTTATTTTTTTATTTTTTGGAGTAAAAAAAAAAGGTATGATATCATAACAAATATCAGAGAGAGAAGATGAGGAAGATGACAAAAAGATTGTACTCAGCTCAAAGTGAAGCATTGTACAATATTGTATTATATAAGTAGCAAACCTTTACACGTGTTTCACTATTACAATAGAAAGAGAAATAGTATGCAGAGGAATATACAGTGAGTTACATCTAATACTAGTATTTCTAAATTCTAATTATATTATAATGTATATATTAATATTGCTTGATATATCATATACAATTTTATACAAAGGAATTTTTCTTCACTCTCGATGCCATATCCCTTCTCTTATTCCCTCGAGCAAAGTTCGCAAAATCTATAATTATTATATATTGAAGAATATAGTAAGTTTAAAAGTTTTGGTTAATAAGGGTAATAGTATTTAATATTTTTATCGTTATAATTTATACATTTTATACGGTTCTAAATATTAATATTTAATATTTTGTACTGTCAAAATTCTCATTGTTCACTATTGCTTCTCTCGAAAATTCCGTTCAATTTTTTTTATTGATTTAATAAAATTGTAAATGTGTCGTTAGGTATTGGATACATGTCATTTTCAAGAGATATAATTTTATTAACGGCATATTTATAATCTTTTAAATCAATTGAAAAAATGATCAAAATTTTATAATTAGCAAAAAATTTAAACATTAAAAAATTTTATCATAAAATAATAAAAAAAATTATCCACAATATACTGTTATGACCGTAAAAACAATATAGATATGTTTTTTGCCGTCCATAAATTAATTTTAGACGCGTATTTTCGTCATGAAAAATAAGACAAATGGGGATACGTATAATTAGAAAGAGTGGACTATGGAGTTAGATGGGAATTGCACACGTTGAAGATTGTAACTAAAATGTTCATGGAAAGTGGAATGTGTGGTCAACGGGTATGGTTGACCTTCCTAACATGAAGAAATAAAATGAACGATCTTAATTCTAATTTCTACCTACCCACTTTTCCTTCTCGAGTTTTTTCAGATATTTTTCATTGGCGACTGAGCCATCCATCAAGTTTCCTACTAATAAGATGTAGACCTTGGCGGGCCAGCTCATGAATTGTTAGGCCCCCATTCGCCAACATTCACGCGAGTTTTTTTTTTTTTTTTTTAAGTGTTTCATATGTTATTCGTGTTCAAATCTCTTTTACATTGTGTTATAACCATATCATGTCTCGTGTCAAAGGCAAAACCGTGGGTAAAGTTCTAGTGTTTTAACCTGTAATTTAATATTCTCTATGGTTATTTTTGCATAATTTGCAACTTAATCTCAAAATTAGAGACTAAGTGGCATAAGTGTAAGATGAGAGATCGGGCCGCGGGTTGGGCCTATTTCTTAGGCTTGACCCACGGCCATAAGGGCTGACCCGTGTTCTTTGGGCTTGGGCCAAGCCCTAGAACCAGTTGGTCGGGCCGTGCCTAGGGATGCCTCAAGCCAACGAGTTCGACCGGGCCACCCCAAGACCAATTGACATGTTCATTAGCCAGCTCGTGAGTTATTTTTTGGACTCACGGACTATAAATTACGAACCTCGTTTTAAAACCCGAGGTCAATAATTATTACGATACCCATTTAAATTTCTGAAAATTAATTTTTGAAATTATCTCTAATGTTGGAAAATCATGAGCTCTTATTATCTATGTTCTTTTTATTTTTTTAGTGTTTCATTAATTTGTATCGTTTAGAAAAATATTTTTTTTCCTTAAAATGCTTTTAGAAATACAAATTAGATATTATGTTACATTATAAGTTAAAATTAGTTTAATGTTGGATAATGTAGAATCATCTTTAGTAATTAATTTTTAATTTATGATTAGAATATATGTGATGGTTTTCCGAATATGTGGTTTTATTAAGTTAGTTAACATTGAAACTTTTTCTTTTAATTAGAGCAGTAGAATTTGTTTAGATATTATATATGTCACATTTATTAGGATTCTTTATTAATTAGATTAATTAGAGTCCCTGAAAGATTTATTAGAGAATTTTTTTTTTTTTTTTTAGTATTTTGACTTGATTAAATTATTTAATTTAGTCATTACTGTTAGATGTTTAAGAGAACTGGAACAACCTATTTATTAGTTTAGGAAAACTCCTCAATAAGAATATAAGTGTATAGCCTTCTTGATTTGCCCCCATCAAGATTCTGATCGTTTAGAACGGACCTGCCATGGTAAGATAGACATGTTTGATCTTAAGAAGGCCCGAAGGATCTGTTTTATAGTTCAGCGATTTCAAAGTAGGGTGGTGCTTCACAACCAAACCCTAGTAGGATTAGGAAACTGAGAATTTCAAGATTTTTTTTTTTAAAAAAATTCTAGCGAACCTTAATAGGATTAGACAACTGGGAACTTCTTAGATCTTTAAATTTATTATGTTTAAAAAAGTAGTTTTATTCTATAACAAATCACAGTTCAAAAAGTATCGAACATCTATCTCATCTACCAAGTTGTTGCGGGAGCTCTACACTGTGTAGATCGAAAAACACCTCATCAGAATACTATATCCTTCTCGGTATTTGAATGGCGACTCTTAGATGCTGCGGAAAAAAAAAAAAAAGATCGATGACCAATCCTCAAACCAAAAAAGGATAGAATACATTACCGGATAGACTATCTTGATCATTAATTCGGCACACGAATACCCGACCAAAGAACCTTCCGCACCTATCAACTAGCGCACAAATAGCTAGACTCGGGCATCTAAGTACCGTTGATCCGTGCACGGATACCGGATCAAATGCATTAATGTTAGTCGTCCAATCCCAGCTAACCGGTCTAGACCGATAGAGACTGGATAACAAAAATTTTATTTGCAGAATAATTAACATTATCTAATTACGTGAACGCGTAGAATAAACTTTGTCCTATATGGGTTGAACCTGAAATTGTGTCCTATACCACAATTCCCATTATTTTATCCGGTTTACGAAATCTAATGATTAATTAACTGGTCTTGATCTTGTTTTCGATTTTATCAAACAAATAATTAATTCAATCTTAACATGATTTCGATTTAGGGCTTGAGCACATAGATAATTATCTAACCAATAAATAAACGTGTACCTTAATTGCGTTGTTCCCGCTGAGTTCTCTAATTTTGAAACAGCTTCCTGCGATTTTCAGTCTGCTGATTTCTCCCAATAGCCTTCCGATGTATGCTCCGGAGTTAGACCGCCAGGATGTGTGGGCTCCAGGGATGATCACGAAATCCTTAAGCTCTCACCGGGATCGAATTATCTCTCTGGCACGAATAGCAAAAACGCAGAGAAAGGGAGAGGAGAGAGAAATCGAAATTTCTCAGTTTGTGATTTCTAAAGATGATCTTGCTGATTTCAGGTCTAGCCTATGTATAGGCTTAAACCAAATCTTAACCAACTGGAGATATTTACTCATTATCTTTATAAGATAATGAATAATATCAAATCTTATTAAATCTTTTCAAGAAAGATTTAAATCAAAAGATAAGATAACAAATTTTTTAATAGGAATCAAATCTTCCAAGATTAATATCTCCCTATTTTCGAATTAATATACAACAAATATATATTATTTTAATTTAGAAAATAATATTAAATTTGAAAATCGAATTTAGAGTTCAAATCAAATAAAATATAAATCTTTTTAATTATAATTAATTATTAATAAATATTAATAATTAAATCCAATAATTAAAATTATATTTATTAATTAAATACTCCATATATTAAATCCAGTATTTAATTTATCATGAATCTCGCAGCCCCTAAACGGACCCTAACCCGGGTTTCCCCGGATTACCGTTTTGACCATAACTTTTTCTCCATACATCAGAATGATGCGATTTAAAAAGATAAATTCTTAGAATTTAATTTCCTACAACACTGTGATTGTCCAGGGGTCAAATTATAATTTATCAATTCTCACTTCAGGGATTGTACCAAAACTTTGGTACTTTTGCCACTTAAGATAAATAGATATTTCGTGACCTAAGTCTCGAATCTAGTCTAATTGGATCCACCCCAAATTCAGCAAATGAATATTTAATGCGGCTTCACCCTTATGGAGTTACAAAGGGGACTAATGGACATATTATTCAAGCTTAGGTGAAATGCAGATGTTTCACCAAACTTCGGTTACATTCCACTATAGCCCGAAGTTGAATACACTCTTGAATAATAATATTAATATAATCCTGACACAGGAGTCCATCGATACGATCAGATTCTGGTTATCTCGGTTTTTGTAATAATTATGATTTTCATCAAAGGGTACTACCTGTTGTACTGCCCTTTTGATGATACCATCTTTATTCCATGAATCTTACAAACTACTTTATCATTGGTTTATTAAGTCAATGAGCTGTACATGAGTACTTGTTTGTTTCCCATGAAACATAATTAAGAAATCGTAAACTTATTATCCATATCTGCATTCATGCAACATATCCCGGTCAACCTTCTGATCCCAAAATGAAAGTGATTGAGAATACCAATGTATTCTATAACGATCAAATCAAAGACCATGTGAGTTGAACCGTATAAGTCCATGATGCTCAGGACATCAACCGATTCCATCTGATCATCTTTGCGACTTAATCTTACTTTAATCAGTGACGGTCTTACTTGGTGATTTCGGGTGTTAAGTCTGTCCATCCAGTATGGAGACGCTCCAATACCTAATGACTCTCAAAGTTGCAGGACCAGCACCTGATCCGGTAAAAGATCATTACTTATAATGATTTGAGTTCACTAATGGTTTTTACCAACTAGAAGTTCCCACTTTCTAATCTAACCATGGATACCTTTAAGTTCTTAACTTATGCAAGTCAAACCTCCTCACACACAGACTTTGTGTGATGACGTTACATAATTATAAAACGTTTATAGAACTTTGGGACGAAACATTTATTTTACAATATCTTATGATAAGACTGTATAAGACTATCATTAATAAGTTGTATATCCTTGAGGGAAAGACAACCATAATCTCAGTGAAATGGGATTAACATCTGAATAGAGTGCATATTAAAAATACGATCAACAATTAAATTCGGCGCTCACTCACGCACACTCGAATTTGGGGAAGAACTCGAAGTTCCAATCTTTCATTCATCAAAGTCTTACTATTACAAGACAACAAATGATGCTTATGTAGTGCATCAACAAATTCACAAGTCACAAATGACATGTAGTTTCTTTAAAATAAAAAGACAAGAAAATAACATATAGCGACAAAAACTTAAAGATAATAAAATTCTCGCTCAAATGACAAAGTAAGAGTTTTTGGTCCCTTCCGATTCTGTTTTGGCAGAAATCATCGCGCTAACATGTAGCCAATGTCCTAAGCTTCAATTTGATATGAAACATGCACAATTCCGACGCTCAAATTAAAAGATATGACCGGTCAAAGTTGAGACTCTCGTGGAAGCCGAGCTTCTCCAAACTTTCTAGCGGGCACGTGTCACGAACGTTTGCGGGCTCGCCTCTCCGAGTGCCTCTTCTTCTTTGAACAACTCTTCCTAACTTGCCTTCCAATCTTCGGGGATTGTCCTTCTAAGCGCCTTTTGGAACATCCGTGGGCTATGCCCGCATCATTCTCTCTGGGATGGAAAGAATGCTTCCTCGAATTTGGGGATACGCCGTTGGGCTTAGGGTTTTTCAAATGACGCTTTAAGCCAACATCATTCTTTCCGGGCCAGAAAGAATTCGTCCATGAATTTGGGGTGGACCTTATTTGCGATTACGAACAGCTTGTCGGGCGGTTCATTGTCAAGCTTATCTGCTAGCTCCTTGCTCTGTTCATCAGATGGATTGTAAAGCACGAAAGAGGGTTTCGGCAATTGTTTGGGAAGCTCATTCGGAACCAACACCAAAACTACCTTGATATTATTGGCCTCCTCATTTAATGGACCTTCGATATGAACTCTCGTTCGCTTGCTGAAACAATCTCGACCCGTTCCTTCGGGTCTGAAAAACGGCTTGCAAACGACAAGAGATTGTTGGTAATCGGGGTTTGATACCCGACTCCATTACCACGAAATATGCTTCCGGGCCGTCCCGGTAACATTTAAAAAATTATTTTAAAGCGGAAAACTTATTATCGTAACGGCACGGATATCGGGTAATAACCATTTTAACAAGATCCGATAAATATTACATATTTAATATTCACAACTCATTATTAATATCATAGTCGAAATAAGAAATAAATAGAAAGCGGTAAATGTTTGCATTTATTAACCCAATGCATAAGGCCGTACCTCAGTTGACGTTTCTGACTGCGGACTCTGAAGTTCGGCAGGGCTCCGCCGGTGCTGAGGGAAACACCCGTGATCTTCCGGGATATTCTCCTGGACTCCTCGTACCGAAGCGTGGGCTTCGCTGGCAGGACTCCGTCGCAAAAATTTAACTGAGGTTCTTTTGAAGCTTCAGGAGAAAAAGTCTCCTAAGCCGAACCAGAAAAGAGATCAGAGGCAGAAAACTCGCAGACCCTAGAGAGAGAGGGAGAGCTCGAATTTTTGCTCTGGGGAAAGGTGTGTAGACTGCTGTAAATGAGCTCCCTATTTATAGACTTGGCCCGTAACCGAATTAGAGATTTTCACTCCAAAATTCGAATTTTATATATATTTAAATACTTTAATTATTTCAATCCAATGGTTGAGATTTAATCTCATCTATATCCAATGGTCAAAATTAAACTTGTATTTAATTAAATAAGAAAGACTTGATAAATACAAAAACCAATCTTATCCTCTTATTTAAATATAATTCGAATATATATATATATTTTATTTCGAAAATTATTATTAAATATAATTAATTATCCTAATCCAAAGGCTTAGATTTAATCTTATCTTAATCCAATGGATATAATTAATTAGGGATTTAATTAAATAAGAAAGACTTGGTAAATCAAAAAACCAATCTTGTCTACTTATTTTAATTTCGAAATATATATATATATTAATGATAATTTCGAAATTAATTATCTAGATCCAACGGCTTAGAATAATCTTAGATCGATCTAATGGATCAAATTAATTTGGGATAAAAATCAAATATTCTAAGACTTGGTTAAATCCTAATTCGATTTTATCCATATCATTATATTCGAAATATATATTATATATATAATTAATTAATTTCCAATCCGACGGTAAAGATTTAATCTTAAACCGATCTAACGGATACAAATAATTAGGTCAAATTCGAAAACCCTAAGCTTGGTCACCAAGCTACTATTTTTCAAATTAGGGTTAGGTCAAAAATCAATCATGTTAATCCTACGGTTGATATTAAATCATTTCCGATCTAAAGGATAAGATTGATTTTAGGATTTTTGTCAAATACCAAACTTTAGGTACTTATGCCGCAAATATTAAACCCTAGCAAGGTCAAACTCGTGTGGGCTAGATTATGCAGGCCCACATCGATTTACAATATATATATATATATAATTAAATATATATATTATTATTAATATAAATCCATTAATTATTAATTAATTATTAATAAGATATTAATAATTAAATCCAAATAATTATATTATATTAATAATTCCTTATCTCAATATTACACATAAAAATGTCATGGTGCCACACCATCATTTAAATTCGTGACATGTGATTTAATTTCATAGTTTATCGAACCGAGCACAAACTTAGAAAATCCATAAATCACAAACCGTAAGTCGAAATGACTTGGTTCAAAAAGCAAAGTTGCTTAGAATTTAATTTCCAACAACATGGTGCTGATAGAAAATCTAAATTCTAACTTTATTTTATCAGTTAATTTTTTGTACCAAGATCTGGTACTTTTGCCACGCTGACGATAAAACTATCTGACGTCTGCCACAGACCTTTCAGTTTTATAAGTCTAGCCAAATGATTAAACATTATCCAGAATGTATTTTAATCACGTACGTATCATCCGTTAAGGAGCTATCTTGGGGACCATGGACCCATATCACTGAAGCTCCAATGAACTGCTAGTTGTTCATCAAACCTCGACGTGATTCCACTATAGACCCGAGGCTGCACTCTTTAGTGATACGGTATATATTATTCCTTTTATAACAGCAGGGTGTCCATTGATACAATCAAATTCGGGTTATTGATATTTCACTTGATGATCCACACACGAGCAGGCGGTTTCTACCGTTGATGACGTGTTTTCACACACCAACAGTCGCGTGAATTGTGAATGGGATTTCGATTTGATATTGCTGAATTTTGTGGATTCTGACCTCCGCGTCGTCAATACTTTAGACGGTGACAAAAAATAAAGATGAAAAGAATAAGATTAGAACACCGAGGTTTTTTAGAGAGGTTCGTCCCAATGCGGTAGTTGACTACGTCCTCTGTACGTTTATTGCTTTTTGAAAAGTGATCAACCGAAACCACAAGTCAATTTCTGGTAGATCTAAAGTAAAAGATGAAAAGCTCTGGAAAATACAAATCTCTTTATTCTCTCAGAGTCAATGCTTGCGTGTGTATGATGGGGTCGTCTTCTTGCTTTTATAGGCTCCTAGTTTCTGCCCGTTGAGAGTGTACGTTGGTGATGGCTTCGAGTTCGGAGCTTGGTTTGCTGTCGAGCTGACACGTAGGCCACGTTCTGAGAGATTTGCGTAGTGGTGGACTTTGACTTGTCGTCGTAGGATTTGAATTTAGATCGTGGAGATTTTCCTGGTCGGGCCTTGAGGGTTTGAATTGAGGTGGTTGACTTGGTCTGCCCGTGTTCGGATATTTCGCATGCTTCTGCTCGGATCCCTTTGTTGACAATCTCTGCCCGGGATGAGCTTTTGGGTTCTTCAGGTCGGTTAATTTGTTTGATGTTTGGATTTTGACAAGTGTTGGTTGTCTTGAAGTAGGATCTTCGAGTTCAGCTCGGGGTTTCTTTCCTCGGAAGGCTTTGCTCGGATTCCTTTTAGGCATTCTCTGCTCGTGGTGAACTTCTTGCCTCGTGGGTTCTTTGGTTCTGTTCGGACCAGAACATGGTCAAATGTTCATTTGGGCCTCTGGGCTTCGTGGTTTATAAGCCCATTTTGCATAAATATTCAATTATATTCATGACTTAATTAATTTGAACCATTAATTTAATTAATGATCTCATAATTCCTATTTAAGGAACGAATTTGCACATCAACAACCGTTATGCCCCTAATTGCATTTTCATCCTTGACTCAGTCAGTAATATTATGAGTGACCCACTTATGGTTTCGATTCATAAGTTGCGCACGGTTACCTCTCACTTCTCACCGCCGACAATCAAGGGAATCATCATCACTCTAAAGAGAGCTGTGTGATGCCCATGTCTATGACCAAGCTACCCTTACTACTGACTATCATGTTCCCAAAATAATAGTGTTGGGAACAACGGTAATATATTGTGTTCTTTAACGGTTAAATCAAAGAACAATCACGCCAGCAGCTCGGACTCAAGACCACTCAGGACTTAGATCGAATATCCATTTGATCATCTACTAGTGACTCAACTTCAAGTTATCAGTGACGGTCTTATATGATAACTTCTGGAGTTTAAGTCAGGTCCAGTCTAGTATGAAGACACTTCATACTTAATGCACTTCTAGTGAGTGTGACACACACAAAATCCAGAATAGGATTGTCACTTAGTCACATTAATGACCTTATACGATTAATGGGCTCCCACCCAGTTAATCAGGTCACGGACATTTTAAGTTCATTTATTATGATTATTAATTCTTCCTCACATTGACTCTGCTGTGATAATAATAACGTAATTGCATCCTTTATGAACTAAGGAAACAAACATTCTATTTTACTCTACCATAAACTATAATAAGATTAACATAATAAGCATCATCTTTATTCAATGACATATCATAATCTTTTACAAATGGATAAAATATCTTGTTTAAGGACACATATGTCCAACAATCTCCCATTTGTACTTAAAGAAGATGACCCATGTCTTTCACGCCCATATTTTCCAGATGCATCCTGAATATTTTCTCTGGCAACGTCTTGGTAAATGGATCAGCCAGATTGTCTTCCGAAGCTATTTTCACAACCCGTACGTCACCTCGACGTACTATCTCTCTAATGAGATGGTATTTTCTCTCTATATGTTTCGCCTTGTTATGGTCTCTTGGCTCTTTAGAGTTTGCCACCGCACCACTGTTGTCACAGTATAGCGTTTGTGGCCCATCTACATCTAGGACTACACTCAGTTCCATGTAAAAATTCTTTAGCCAAAGTGATTCTTTGGCTGCTTCACAGGCAGCCACATATTCAGCTTCCATTATGGAATCTGCGATACAGGATTGCTTTACGCTTCTCCAGAATATCGCTCCACCAGCAAGGGTGTACACTGCTTCTGACGTCGACTTTCTCGCGTCCTTATCAGACATAAAGTCTGAATCAGTGTATCCAAGTGGATTCAGTTCTGACCCTGAAAACACTAACATATAGTCTCTCGTTTTCCGAAGATACTTGAGAATGTTTTTCACTGCAGTCCACTGAGCCATACCTGGGTTGGATTGGTATCTACTTACTATTCCCACAGCGTAACAGATGTCTGGCCTAGTACACTGCATAGCATACATCACACTTCCCACTGCTGAAGCATAGGGTATCCGCCTCATCTCGTCTTGCTCTTCCGGGCACTGTTTCCTGCTAAGGAACACTCCATGTCTGTTTGGTAAATTACCTCCTTTGGAGTTTGTCATTGCAAAACGTTCAAGCACCTTATCAATGTAAGCTGCTTGAGATAAGGCCAAAAGCCTGTTGTTGCGATCCCTAAAAATACGGATCCCAAGAACATAACTGGTTTCTCCCATGTCCTTCATTTGGAACTGTGTAGATAGCCACGCTTTCACGTCCGATAATTTCTTCACACTATTTCCAATGAGAAGAATACCGTCGACGTATAGAACAAGAAAAATTTCCATGGTATCGTCATTGAGCTTATAAATGCAGGCCTCAGTGACGTTCTGTATGAATCCATAGGTTTTGCTGGTCTCACAAACCTTAGATTCCAGGATCTGGAAGCTTGCTTCAATCCATAGATGGATTTGAGTAATCTGTAAACCTTCTTTTCTTGACCCTGCTGCACGAACCCTTCTGGTTGGTCCATATAGATGTTCTCGTCAATGTACCCGTTCAGGAAAGCGGTTTTGACGTCCATCTGCCAAATCTCGTAATTGAGACTACAGGCTATGGCCATGAGAATCCGGATGGACTTGTACTTAGCGACTGGAGCGAAGGTCTCATCGAAATCAATACCTTCCCTCTGGGTAAAACCCTTTGCCACTAGTCTAGCCTTGAAGGTTTCAACCTTCCCGTCCACTCCTCTCTTTCGCTTGTATACCCACTTACAGCCAATGGTTTTTGAAACCATCCGGTAAGTCTACAAGTTCCCAGACTTCATTAGAATCCATTGATTCTATTTCTTGGTTCATGGCTTCCTGCCATTCTCCTTTATCAGGATCAACCATACCTTGCTTGTAGCCTATGGGATCTTCAACGCTAGTGTCTGTGACAGCTAGGTGAAATTCCAACTTGGTATGCTCGTAGCGTTCAACTGGTCTTTTGAACCTCCAACTTTGTCTGAGCATTCCCATAGTTTCTAATGAAACTATGATCACTCGTGGTGTCTTAGTTTTAACAACCTCCCACTTATATCTGAGTGTCATCTGGTTATGATTTGGGACCGTGGTTTCCGCACTCTTTTATGACAACAAACACTGTTGGCAATTCTTATCATGAGAAACAATCTTTTTGGTTCATTTTCTATTAATCATCATGATTAAAAATGAAGTTCTTTTTTTTTATTGGAGACTATTAAATAAAGTAACATATCATTTATTTATTCTTATATGGACATTGCAAATAATTCAAATAAAAATACCACTTTTATTGATGAAGAATTATTCCTTGCAATAAACATATCTTGAAAATAAATTGAGGTCTTATAGATGCAAAATAAATAGAAATAACAACAAACTTAAATCGAATTTAAACTTAAAAACAAGTTTCCTTCTTCGAGACACTCGAATACTACTCGCTATCGTTTGCAACAGAGCTTCCATCGCAGGAACTCCCGCCACCTGAAAAGGAAAATAAACTGTTAGAATTTTAATCTATGGATCCGAGAAAAATCTCTCCAATAAAAAACTAACTTGGGGTTAGCAGAAGAGTCATTACCTCTCCAAGCCCGCAAGTGTTCTCGGCACATAGTATGCCCATTTGCTCTTGGTTTGAGCCAGCATTCAATGCATAGTGCTCCATGTCCGTTTTTCAATTTAGCAGAAGCCACTTCTGTATAAAACCGTTTGCAATGTTTAGAATTTTAATCTATGGATCTGAGATGAAATCTCTTCCAATAAAATCTAATGTAATGTTCAGAAAAGGTTTTACCCTTTAGTGAACTGAGGTGTAAGCGACATCTTAGTTGCCCTTTCACTCTCCTTCTTGTTCCGCACTGGAAACACATTGCCGACAAACCAACTTTTCTTTCCTTTCTTCCAGGTTCGGCTTTCGATTCAGTCTTCTTTTTGTTATCTTTTGCAATGGCCTCATTGACAAGTCTCGTTACTTTATTCACTTTCTTCAATAGTCTCTCAATCTCCTCATGAGACGTCTTAAGCATAGCATCCTTGTAAGCCTGACTTTTGAGATGATATTGATCAAGATAGTAAGCAAGTAGATTATACTCACTATCGTATTTGATCCATTCATCATCTTTCTCAAAAATCGTTAATGGCTCCTTAGATTCTTGCTTAAGAGGTGAATAAGAGTTAACGGACTCTTGATCATCATCCGGTATGTTAATCGGATCAGACATTTTAACTGACATTGAAAAAGAAACTTATTAAACTTTATTATAGGTGGAATGTTTTTGAGAAAAAAAAATATTTTTGTTTGAAATAGTTACACGATGCAAACATGTTCTGGGAAAACGTTAAATAAACCCTTGAACTATTTCGTGATAATTTAACCGACTATACACGTCGTTGCCGTCCTTAGTGGCATGGTCACTCCAGGGTGACTCGCGGTATCAACCGTGTAGTTTGGTTAAACTAAGTTTTAGTCATAAACTTAATTAATATTCATAACAAGAACCACCAAAGTTCTCTATGATTATTAACTATCACCATAGACGGTTGGGAAGCACCAACTTTCGTACAAGCTCAACCCATTATTTTCGGTTCTCGGGATCCTCTTGGAAACGTCGTCCTTAAGGAATGGTCACTCCAGGGTGACTCGCGGTCCATTTCCAAGATTCCTCCGTCCCCATATTCTTTTGGAACTATCACGGTGTCAAACCTTCCACAAGCACACCTTCCTTAGGGAATGGACACTCCAGGGTGACTCGAAGCGGTGTGGTCAGCAGACCTTGTGACAGTAATAATGGAGACCTTTTTTATTTATTCTATACTTGCCATGGTTTTGTAAAATAACGTTTTTAAATACTAAGTTATTTAAAACTTATTATAAACTTTCTATTAATGACACATTAAAAGTTTATATTTTGGCTTAACAACGCCCTTTATTTATAGTGTTTATTATTTCGTTGGTAGTGATAGGTCAATGCATACTTTCTCCAGGTAGATGGGAGGGGTCCTAACCGGTCACCCAGAAGGGGATGGTGAACCGGCCCCACTTTTGATTCCCTCTTCCTTAGACAAGATCATATGATTGAGATTTTTCCGACTAGTAATAACCACTTTCACATTTACTCTTTATTATTTATGTCTATCTTAATTTCGACATATTAATAATTATCAAAACATAGACACTATGTTTACGGGTTATGAAAATAGGTTATAACAAATTATATCTATGATGAATATTTATAATAAGATATTAATGATACTTATTCTAAAAGAATTATCATTAAATCGATTTTAGGCCATATTAAGAATTATTTATGAAATATAAAAAATATGTCAATGATATCATTCCAAAGAATTATCATTCATATTTTAATATTAAATAGGACAATATTATTTAAGTATTAAATAATATCCATATTTAATTTTATAAATTTTATAAAATAAGACAATGTTATTTATCCAGAAATAACATCCATATTTTATTTCTAATTAATTAAAGATAATTAATTTAATTCATAATTTATTAATTTCAAAAATAATAATTAATATTTTATTTATTTAATCCACGGGTACCGGGTCGGATTAAAAAATCCGGCCTTAATAAAAATAATTTGCACGTGGGCCTTCCGGGCTTAAGCCCAGGCCCACGTGCCGTGGATTTGCCATGGCCAGGGCTCGGGAAGGGCAGGGCAGAACGCTGCCAGCGCTGTGGGCCTATAGGCCCATTACGCTGCCAGGCAGCGTGCTACCCGAGCCCAAGTTCGAGGCCCTTGGCGCTGCCAGGCAGCGCCCTTGCCCTGGGCTTGGGCCTGGCCAGGCGCATGGCCCACGGGTTGCAGCAAGCAGCCCTTGCTCGCTCCCTCTTGGCTTGGCCCGAGGCCCTCGAGCAGCCCTTGCTCGCTCCCTGCGAGCGAACCCTAGCCTACGGGTTGGGCTACTTCGGTAGCCTGCCCATTACCCGGTCCGTTTATCGGGTCGGGTAATATTTCTAATTTTAAATTAATATTTAAAATATCTAGAAATTCAAAAATTTCAATTTTAAAATATTAATTTATTCATCAAATAATTCGTTCTTTAAACCTTAAAATTAAATTACGTAATTATTTATCCTTTAACCATGGCTCTGATACCAATTGTTGGTAATCGGGGTTTGATACCCGACTCCATTACCACGAAATATGCTTCCGGGCCGTCCCGGTAACATTTAAAAAATTATTTTAAAGCGGAAAACTTATTATCGTAACGGCACGGATATCGGGTAATAACCATTTTAACAAGATCCGATAAATATTACATATTTAATATTCACAACTCATTATTAATATCATAGTCGAAATAAGAAATAAATAGAAAGCGGTAAATGTTTGCATTTATTAACCCAATGCATAAGGCCGTACCTCAGTTGACGTTTCTGACTGCGGACTCTGAAGTTCGGCAGGGCTCCGCCGGTGCTAAGGGAAACACCCGTGATCTTCCGGGATATTCTCCTGGACTCCTCGTACCGAAGCGTGGGCTTCGCTGGCAGGACTCCGTCGCAAAAATTTAACTTTGGTTCTTTTGAAGATTCCGGAGAAAAAGTCTCCTAAGCCGAACCAGAAAAGATATCAGAGGCAGAAAACTCGCAGACCCTAGAGAGAGAGGGAGAGCTCGAGTTTTTGCTCTGGGGAAAGGTGTGTAGAATGTTGTAAATGAGCTCCCTATTTATAGACTTGGCCCGTAACCGAATTAGAGATTTTCACTCCAAAATTCGAATTTTATATATATTTAAATACTTTAATTATTTCAATCCAATGGTTGAGATTTAATCTCATCTAGATCCAATGGTCATAATTAAACTTGTATTTAATTAAATAAGAAAGACTTGATAAATACAAAAACCAATCTTATCCTCTTATTTAAATATAATTCGAATATATATATATATATATTTAATTTCGAAATTATTATTAAATATAATTAATTATCCTAATCCAAAGGCTTAGATTTAATCTTATCTTAATCCAATGGATATAATTAATTAGGGATTTAATTAAATAAGAAAGACTTGGTAAATCAAAAAACCAATCTTATCTACTTATTTTAATTTTGAAATATATATATATTAATGATAATTTCGAAATTAATTATCTAGATCCAACGGCTTAGAATAATCTTAGATCGATCTAATGGATCAAATTAATTTGGGATAAAAATCAAATATTCTAAGACTTGCTAAAAGCCTAATTCGATTTTATCCATATCATTATATTCGAAATATATATTATATATATAATTAATTAATTTCCAATCCGACGGTAAAGATTTAATCTTAAACCGATCTAACGGATACAATTAATTAGGTCAAATTCGAAAACCCTAAGCTTGGTCACCAAGCTACTATTTTTCAAATTAGGGTTAGGTCAAAAATCAATCATCTTAATCCTACGGTTGATATTAAATCATTTCCGATCTAAAGGATAAGATTGATTTTAGGGTTTTTGCCAAAGTACCAAACTTTAGGTACTTATGCCGCAAATATTAAACCCTAGCAAGGTCAAACTCGTGTGGGCTAGATTATGCAGGCCCACATCGATTTACAATATATATATATATATATATATATATATATATATATATATATATATATATATATAATTAAATATATATATATTATTATTAATATAAATCAATTAATTATTAATTAATTATTAATAAGATATTAATAATTAAATCCAAATAATTAAATTATATTAATAATTCCTGATCTCAATATCACACATAAAAATGTCATGGTGCCACACCATCATTTAAATTCGTGACATGTGATTTAATTTCATAGTTTATCGAACCGAGCACAAACTTAGAAAATCCATAAATCACAAACCGTAAGTCGAAATGACTTGGTTCAAAAAGCAAAGTTGCTTATAATTTAATTTCCAACAACATGGTGCTGATAGAAAATCTAAATTCTAACTTTATTTTATCAGTTAATTTCGTGTACCAAGATATGGTACTTTTGCCACGCTGACGATAAAACTATTGGACGTCTGCCACAGACCTTTCAGTTTTATAATTCTAGCCAAATGATTAAACATTATCCAGAATGTATTTTAATCACGTACGTATCATCCGTTACGGAGCTATCCTGGGGACCATGGACCCGTATCACTTAAGCTCCAACGAACTGCTAGTTGTTCGTCAAACCTCGAAGTGATTCCACTATAGACCCGAGGCTGCACTCTTTAGTGATACGGTATATATTATTCCCTTTATAACAGCAGGGCGTCCATTGATACAATCAAATTCGGGTTATTGATCTTTCACTTGATGATCCACACACGAGCAGGCGGTTTCTACCGTTATGCCCCTCATTGCATTTTCATCCTTGACTCAGTCAGTAAAATTATGAGTGACCCACTTATGGTCTCGATTCATAAGTTGCGCACGGGTACCTCTCACTTCTCACCACCGACAATCAAGGGAATCATCATCACTCTAAAGAGAGCTGTGTGATGCCCATGTCCATGACCAAGCTACCCTTACTGCTGACTATCATGTTCCCAAAATAATAGTGTTGGGAACAACGGTAATATATTGTGTTCTTTAACGGTTAAATCAAAGAACAATCAAGCCAGCAGCTCGGACTCAAGACCACTCAGGACTTAGATCGAATATCCATTTGATCATCTACTAGTGACTCAACTCCAAGTTATCAGCGACGGTCTTATATGATAACTTCCAGAGTTTAAGTCAGGTCCAGTCCAGTATGAAGACACTTCATACTTAATGCACTTCTAGTGAGTGTGACACACACAAAATCTAGAATAGGATTGTCACTTAGTCACATTAATGACCTTATACGATTAATGGGCTCCCACCCAGTTAATCAGGTCACGGACATTTTAAGTTCATTTATTATTATTATTAATTCTTCCTCACATTGACTCTGCTGTGATAATAATAACATAATTGCATCCTTTATGAACTAAGGAAACAAACATTCTATTTTACTCTACCAGAAAATATAATAAGATTAACATAATAAGTATCATCTTTATTCAATGACATATCATTATCTTTTACAAATGGATAAAATATCTTGTTTAAGGACACATATGTCCAACAGAGATATGCTCTTGCCAACAACATTCTTCTCATCGACCTTTATTTCGCCGCACACGTCCTCGGCATAAAAGGTGCCATCATACAAGGCCTCTTCATAAACTTCATACACGGGATCTCATTAACGATTTCGGTGTGCTCCGTCTCGTCGTATATGAGATCGTCGTACTTCGGCTCTTTAAACACAATGTCTTCGTGCTCCTCCTAGAACAAGAACCAAATGCAACTTGGACGGTCACTGCCGCTTTATCTCAAACTGGGCATGGGGCGACCTTGAGGCTCTTTGGGGAAAACTGGGCATGATGTGTGTTTTAGGGTGTGTCATGGGTATTGTGATGCGCTGCGGGGCTCTTGTGGCTCGACTTGGGCGCTGTAGGCTATGGTGTGAGTGCTATGACACGATGTTTGGGCGATGTTTGTGGCACTGAGGCATTTTGTTGAACACCTTGCGTGCGCTGAGCTAAGGAAATGGGTTCAAACGAATTTGAACTTTGTTTCCACCCATATTCGTACAACCTCTCTTATCTTATTCGGGAAGAGCGTTCCTTGCTCTTCATTAACTGATCAATGGCAATCGTGATCATTTCGAAGCACTGCTCTATTGTATCCTCTATATGTTCTCTAAAACACAATCAACTTTCTCTTTGCGGCATCTCGAATGAGAACCGTATCTTAGAGGAGACATTCTTCAAGACCGCCTTCAAAACTCTGATACCAAACTGATGCAGTGGAAAAAAAAAAAAGATCAATGACCGATCTTTAAACAAAAAAGGATAGAAAATGTTATCGGATAGTCGATCTTGATCGTTGATTCGGCGCACGAATACCCGATCAAAGAACCTTCCTTGCCTATTGATTCACGTATAAATAGCTAGACTCGGGCATCCAAGTACCATTGATCTGCGCACGGATACCGGATCAAAGTCATCAAATTTGGAGCTCGCTCACGAACACTCAGATTTGGGGAAGTACTCGAAGTTCCAATTTTTTATTCATCAAAATCTTACTATTACAAGACAACAAATGATGCTTATGTAGTGCATCAACAAAACCATAAGCCACAAATGACATGTAATTTCTTTAAAATAAAAGAGACAAAAAAAAAATATAACGACGGAAAACTTAAAAATAATAAAATTTTCGCTTAAATGATGAAGTAAGAGTTTTCGGTCTCTTCTGATCCAGTAATCTGTAGCCAGCGTCCTGAGCTTCAATTTGATATGTAATCTGCGCAAATCAGATGCTCGAGTCAAAGTTGGGAATATCGCAAAAGACGAGCTTCTCCGAACTTTCTTCCACCACGTATTTCGGACGTTAGCATGTTCGCCTCTCGGAGCACCTAATCTTCTTCTCGAAACGGCTCTTCTTTAACGGCCTTCCAATCTCCTGGGATCGTCCTTTCAAGCTCCTTTGAAACATTTGTGGGCTATGCTCGCATCATTCTCTCCGCGATTGAAATAATTCGTCCTCAAATTCGGGGCTGCGTCGTTGGGCTTCGGGTGTTGTTTCAAATGACGCTTTAGGCCCGCATCACTATCTCTCTCGCACATAGGGAATGAGAAACTCGCAGAACCTAAGGGGAAGGGAGGTGGATATTTCTCTCTGAGAAATTTTCGTTAGATAAGGTTTAATGAGTTCACAAACTATGCATTTATAGCGACATGTCTTATTGACCTAATGGGCTTTGAGTCAACCCCATTACTTTATTTAGTTAATAATTAATCATATTAATTCGTTCATTCATTCATTTATGATAGTTCACAGGGTGCGTGTGAGCCTGGTACCTTTTAATGACGGTCTATTTGGACCCCGTATGCCCTTTAGACCTATGGGTCGATTGGGGACCAATCTCATTTTAAGGCATCATCCTTCAATTTGGATGTCCAAAATTGTGAATATTGATGACTAAAATGCTTCAACACTGAATTATGCATACTATTTTCTATTTTATATATTATATCATGTATAAGTTTCTTAGGAATTTAATCTATGGAAAGAGATCATAATATCAAATTACTATAATTAATAAATTACATCATATCCAAATTAACTAGATGGAAGGCCTATCGAAAGTTCAAGATTAAGGTCAGGCAAACAATTGCCCACACCCCTTTTCGAGTCTATAGTACGGCACTCCGATGACTCTTCGTCGACGTTCGATAACCGACAGTCGTTGGAATATAATTTATTACCATCACAACGTTCATTTTTTACTATTGGATTGGTACAATCTAGGAGGACTACTTGTCCTATCTTGTGCTTATTTGGATCCAGTCCCTTCTGAATTAGTTTTCTCTTTATATGTGTGTTCCAATAATTCTTCACTTCGTTATCTGTCCTTCCAGGCAATCTTCCAGCTATCAGTGACCATCTATGAATGCAAATTGTTTCACAAATATTAGTCATAAATACTAAAAATTGGAATTGTGTACATATATATAGTCCAAATTAAGTAAACCTAATATTCCATTTAGTCTAATATATATATTATATATTATTAATATGTATTACATATGGAGTGTCTAAGATGTTTTATTATATGTAAGATAAATATGACCCAAAAGATTTATAATAAGTATGAATAGCATAAATATTCTCACAAAATTTATAAGACCTCAACATATCAGAGAAAAAGAAAAAAGAAAAAAAAAACAGTTTTACTAATGTTCGTAACTTAAAATTTGTACCTGTCTTTGCCACCGTTTTTTTTTTTAAGTTAACTGTTTTAAATTAGAAGAAAAACATATTTACAACACGAGTTTTTCGGAGAATAATACGAGGAGAACAAGAATATTATTGATATAGACATATATAGTAACAAGATGGGAATGTCGAAACTATGTCACTAATAAAATATCTAATCTCATATAAAATAGATTGATGATCCAAGATCAGAAAGCTTATCTTGCTATGTTATATAACACAAAAAATTAGTTAATCGCGTTAGGGATAATTAAAATTAAGCTTATAGTGATTAATTAGAGAAAGACCTGTTCCCGAGAAGTGCATGAAGTTTTATAATGAGCTCTTCCTCATCCTCACCAAAGTTTCCACGTTTAACATCCGGTTTCAAGTAATTTAGCCATCTTAATCGACAGCTTTTCCCGCAACGGAGCAAGCCTGTTTAGCATTTTCGATTTAGAACTAATCATCTTCGTGAATAAATATTGTTCAGAAAATATGACTTAAATTCAATAAAACAAATATCTATGTAAATAGTTTATAGACTGTGGCGGAACCGGACTTGTAGGGTTACCTGCTGCCTGAGGAAGGGGACGCCAACAACCTTCTCCGTGCTCTCGGACATAATCGACGAGCTTTTGGTCCTCTTCCTTCGACCAGGCTCCTTTCTTAGTTTCTCTCTTCTCGCAGTTAGGTTTTCTCATTGTTACAAATTAAACCAAACTGAATCATACCAAAATAACTTCTCAATAATTTTAGAGGCAAGAGTATTAGCTTGGTACATATATGTTTGAGGGTTCGATGAAAGCGAAAAGAGGTGATTAAAGAGAAACTAGTTTATCAAACTGCGCATCTATATAGCTAGTCAGTGAGGAGCTATATATGTATATATATGTGTATATATATAATATTACATTCACTCTAGCAAGTTTGGAAGGATAGTTCTTGTGGTTTGACTATTGGTTGGTAATAACTTAGTCCTTGTTTTATTAAGTGATTAAAATATGTATATATGTTAGTACGCGCTTGTTTACGGGTTGGTGAGGCACGTAGTGCATGTTTCGATTGTGTTAGTTTTCTTGATTTGTTTCGAATATTTAGTCTTGTTCAAGTTGATCAACAACTTACATATATGAGTATGAAAAGAAGATAAATGGAAGGATTATTGCTATATATTATAGGGTTAATGACGGCAAAAATACTCAAAGTTTGGTCAAAGAACCTCTCTTGTACCCAAAGTCTAAAAGAAGTGGCAAAAGTACCCAAAGTCACATTTGGGGCGTTGACCGTGCCATTCTCGTAACGCAGTTAACTAACCTGTTAACTCTGGCCATGTGGACAAACGTGGGTTGCTGACATAGCAATTTTTTGCCACGTGGATGAGCCCACATGAGCCTCATTTACGATAAAATAACGAATTAAACCCCTAATTGGGCTCGTCCACGTGGCAAAAAATTGTCATGTCAGCAAACAACGTTTGTCCACGTGGCCAGAGTTAATGGGTAAGTTAACTGCGTTACGAGAATGGAGTGGTCAACTACCCAAATGTAACTTTGGGTACTTTTGCCATCACTTTTAAACTTTGGGTACACGAGAGGTTCTTTGATCAAACTTTGGGTATTTTTGCCATCATTAACCCTATATTATATCGAATGAATAGGTTTTTACTGTTTGATATGCCGACTTTCATTTAAAATGATGACATCATTAAATTAAACAATTTCATAACAGAAAGGTATGCTCAGAGCATACCCTTTTACTCATACATTTACAGGTGAAACCGATACTAAGAATCAAAATTATAAAGCTTTTTAGTTCTAGTCCATAATTTGGGTTTTCTAAATTTACCCTGTCCTGATTTGAAAAAATTCGATTTTTTTTTTTTTCACATTTATAAAACAGGACAATGTAACAAAATTCCTTTTTTTAAAAAATTTGGGGCACAAAAAAAATTCAAGACAAGATGGACCCGATTCTAACTTTTTGAATTAAATGAAAGACATGATATATATCATGCAATACACAATCCAAAAAAACAAAAAACTAAACTGAGGCAACGCTTATTTTTGTAAAAAAAATTAAAAAAAATTAACAGACGGTGAAATCATGCCATGTGGTATAAAGGACGTTGGAGGCTACACATGTTTCATCCTAATTGACGCCACGTGACATTTAGTCAACGTCCGTTAAATACAAAAAAAAAAGGATAGAAATATATATCGCCTCACTTTTATCAATTTTAAATGGGAAACTTCATAAAATGACTTCAAAACACCATATATTTTTTTTATTACACCTCAAGTTTTCATAATTCTTAAAATAACATTTTCAAATACTAAAATACTAAAATACCCCTAATATTATCCATTTTTCAAGATGTATTAATCCTGCAAAAATGGACATATATCATCTTGAAAAATAGACAATATTATGAGTATTTTGGTATATAAAATTTAAAAAAGTTATTTTGAGAATTATAAAAAATTAAAGGTTAGTAAAAAAATATGTGGTACTTTGAATGTCATTTTATAAAGTTTCTCTTTTAAATATCTTTTATCGTTTTTTTCTTCTTCTTCTTCCATTTCCACATATATATACGGTTCAATTGGTCAAGCTTCCATACCTGTCTTTCTTGTACATCATATCTCACGCATTTAGACTAAGCTCTACACACATTACATATACACACGAAATGCAGATATCATGTCCATGTTGTAGTTGCACATGATTTAGGAGAGAGAAACAAGGAACTGCTTCTATATAATTTAAATGGGACTCGACGTACTTTCAACGTTGCATGCACGTGTGTGGTGTATTTCTCAACACTATATTTAGTTTTACATAAGACACTATATATCTTTATCCTTTATTCAATATATATATTTATATATATATATATATATATCAAAGGTAAGTGCTATCCACGTGTACATGCAAGTTTCAACCAATCGTCAACTCAACTAAGATTAACCTGAAAGGACTAGAAAAAGTTGAAAATAATAATGTTGCATCAATAATAATAATTTAATTTAAAGATATTTGTGAAATAAGTACCTAGTGTGAGTTTAAGCCTGACTTGGCTCAACCCCTAGCAGAGATCTCCCTAGTAGAGATTTCCCCACCAGAAGTTTCCCCACCAGAGATCTCCCCACCAGAGATTCCCCTAGTAGAGAAGGGCCCGAGCATAAATGCCCCTACCAGGAGTGCCCCCGGGAAAAATAGCTCCCTACCAGAAGAGCCTCGATCAGGAATGTCGAAGGGCGCAAGGATTTTTGGAGTGAACTTGTAGGCGCAAGGATTTTGGGAGGCTGTGGAAGGCAGCGATGTCGAAGGGCGTGAGGAGAGGATGGCACTCGCCGCCATCTACCAAGGAGTTACGGAAGATGTCCTTCTCATGATCGTCGAGAAGGATTCCGCAAAGGAGGCTTGGTCGACACTTCGAACTATGCACATGGGCGCAGATCGCGTCAAAGATGCAAAGGTTCAAACCTTGAAGAGTGAATTCGAGGTTCTTCGGATGAGGGACGGCGAGTCAATTGATGAATATGCCATGAAACTCACGTCCATTGTGACCGGCATACACTCACTGGGAGACAAGGTGGAGGAGACCACCAACATCAAGAAGTTTGTCCGAGCAGTGCCTCGCAAGTACATGCAGATCGTGACATCGATTGAGCAGTTCGGCGACATCAAGACCATGACGGTCGAGGAGGTTGTAGGTCGCCTCAAAGCCCACGAGGAGAGAATTCCGGGTTACGGTGACAGAGAAGAGGAGAAGCACTTCCTGCTCACACATGAAGTGTGGACGGCTAGACAGAAGAAAAGCGGGGGAGCAGACTTTTCTTCTAGCTCATCTGGTCGGAGTAGCTACAGCGGAGACAACCGAGGACGTGGTAGAGGTCGTCGACGAAGGCGAGGTCGAGACACGCGAGGTCGCGGCAGTGGTGCACCATGTTAGGAAAGCACGACCTAGAGAGACAAGAGCACTGTGAAGTGCTATAATTGTCAGAAGCTCGGGAACTTTGCTTCAGAGTGCCGCAGCAGAAACCAAGGCGAGGAAGCGAATCTGACGAGATTCCACGAAGACCAGCCAACATTGATGTTTGCCGAACAGGAGGTGAGCCTGGACGGACAAGAAGACGATGAGACGATCCTCGTAGGTGAGAGAGAGCAGCCGTGGCCAGAGAGTAGAGAGCAGACCTACTCGGAATTGGAGCAGAAACCACAGGCCAGCAACCAGAGAGCTCCGAGAAGAGAGTAGAGACCAGACACCAGACACAAGAGAGCAGACTTGCTCTAAGAAGAATACCACCGAGATGGTGTTCCTGATCAAGGACAAGGTTATTGTGAACCTCCTCGTTGACGGAGAGCGGAAAGTCTCTACCGATGTCTGGTACCTAGACAATGGCGCGAGCAACCACATGACAGGAGACCGCGCTAAGTTTGAAGAGCTCGATGAGAAGATCACGGGGGACGTGAAATTCGGCGACGGTTCAATCGTCGAAATTAGAGGCAAAGGTTCAACCCTATTCGTGTGCAAGAACGAGGACCAATGCCTCATGACCCAGGTGTACTAAATCTCAAAGCTGAAGAGTAATATCATCATCCTCGGACAGATGACAGAGATCGGCAACACAGTTGTGATGTCTGGTCCCTATCTGAAGATGTGGAACAGAAGTGGCAACCTGCTGATGAAGGTGAAGAGAACGCCGAACAGGTTGTACAAGATGTTGGACATATGTGTCCTTAAACAAGATATTTTAACCATTTGTAAAAGATTATGACAAGTCGTTGAATAAATATGATGCTTATTATGATAATCTTATTATAGTTTCTGGTAGAGTAAAATAGAATGTTTGATTCCTTAGTTCATGAAGGATGCAATTATGTTATTATTATCACAACAGAGTCAATGTGAGGAAGAATTAATAATCATAATAAATGAACTTAAAATGTTCGTGACCTGATCAACTGGGTAGGAGCCCATTAATCGTATAAGGTCATTAATGTGACTAAGTGATAATCCTATTCTGGATTTTGTGTGTGTCACACTCACTAGAAGTGCATTAAGTATGAAGTGTCTTCATACTTAATGCACCTGACTTAAACTCTGGAAGTTATCATATAAGACCGTCACTGATAACTTGGAGTTGAGTCACTAGTAGATGATCAAATGGATATTCGATCTAAGTCCTGAATGATCTTGAGTCCAAGCTGCTGGCTTGATTGTTCTTTGATTTAACCGTTAAAGAACACGAAATATTACCGTTGTTCCCAACACTATTATTTTGGGAACATGATAGTCAGCAGTAAGGGTAGCTTCGTCATAGACATGGGCATCACACAGCTCTCTTCAGAGTGATGATGATTCCCTTGATTGTCGGTGGTGAGAAGTGAGAGGTACCCGTGCGCAACTTATGAATCGAAACCATAAGTGGGTTGCTCATAATATTACTGACTGAGTCAACGATGAAAATGCAATGAGGGGCATAACGGTAGAAACTGCCTGCGCGTGTGTGGATCATCAAGTGAAAGATCAATAACCCGAATTTGATTGTATCAATGGACACCCTGCTGTTATAAAGGGAATAATATATACCGTATCACTAAAGAGTGCAGCCTCGGGTCTATAGTGGAATCACTTCGAGGTTTGACGAACAACTAGCAGTTCGTTGGAGCTTAAGTGATACGGGTCCATGGTCCCCAGGATAGCTCCGTAACGGATGATACGTACGTGATTAAAATACATTCTGGAAAATGTTTAATCATTTGGCTTGACTTATAAAACTGAAAGGTCTGTGACAGACGTCAGATAGTTTTATCGTTAGCGTGGCAAAAGTACCATATTTTGGTACACGAAATTAACTGATAAAAGAAAATTAGAATTTAGATTTTCTATCAGCACCATGTTGTTGGAAATTAAATTCTAAGCAACTTTTCTTTTTGAACCGAGTCATTACGACTTACGGTTAGTGATTTATGGATTTTCTAAGTTTATGATCGGTTCGATAAACTTTGAAACATGTCACGAATTTAAATGATGGTGTGGCACCATGACATTTTAATGTGTGATATTGAGATCAGGAAATATTAATATAATTTAATTATTTGGATTTAATTATTAATATGTTATTAATAATTAATTAATAATTAATAGATTTATATTAATAAATAAAAATATATATTTATATATATTTTTATATGTGTAAATTCGAATTAGGGTTTCATATATGAAACCCTAGCCAAATTCGAATGGTATGATTTGGTCTTTCCAAATTTGCGGCATAAGTACCAAATGTATTGGTATTTTAGCAAATCCCTAAAATCAATATTATCCATTGGATCGGTTATGATTTAATATCAACCGTTGGATTAGGATATTGATAAATTCGAATTTGATAACTTGGTGACCAAGTTTAAATTTTCGAATTTGGTTAATTAATTATATCCGTTAGATCGGTCTAAGATTTAATCTTTACCGTCGGAGTGAAAATTAATTAATCAGATATATTTATATAATTTTCGAATTATAATTTAAGGATAAAATCGAAATTGTTTTCTTTAAATCTTTTTATATTTGATTTTATCCTAAATTAATTTGGTCCATTAGATCGGTTTAAAAATTTATCTCAACCGTTGGATCTAGATAATAATAAATTCGAATTTTATTATAAATATATAGGATAATTCGAATTTTATAAAGATAAGAAGATAAGATTGGATTTTTGATTTTATCCTAATATTTCTTATTTAATTAAATCCCTAATTAATTATGTCCATTGGATTTAGATGAGATTAAATCTGGTCCATTGGATTAAGATAATTAATTATATTTAATATATAGAATTCGAATTTTAGGGAGGGAATTTCTCCAATTCGGTTACGGTTTAAGCCTATAAATAGGAGGCTCATTCTACACATTTTTCACACCTTTCCCCAGAGAAAAATTCGAACTCTCCCTCTTCCTCAGGGTCTGCGAATTTTCTCTCTGATCTCTCTTTTCTGGTTCGGCTTAGGAGACTATTTCTTCGGAAGCTTAAAAAGAACCATCAGTTAAAATTTTGCGACGGAGTCCTGCCGGCGAAGCCCACGCTTCGGTACAAGGATTCCAGGAGAATATCCCGGAAGATCACGGGAGTTTCCCTCAGCACCGGCGGAGCCCTGCCCGATTCAGAACGCGCAGCCGGAAGTCATCAATAGAGGTACGGCCTTATGCATTGGGTTAATAAATGCAACCATTTACTGCTTTCTATTTATTTCCTATTATGACTAGATTATTAATAATGATATATGAATATTAAATTACATAATATTTATCAGATCTTGTGAAATGGTTATTATCCGATATCCGGACCGTTGGACGGATAACAAGTTATTCCGCTTTAAAATTAATTTTTTAAATGTTACCCGGACGGTTCGGAGGTTCAATTCGTGATAATATTCAAGGAATCCGAGACGTGATTCCCAACAATTGGTATCAGAGCCATAGTTCAAGGATAAATAATTACGTAATTTAATTAATGGGTTTAAGAACGAATTATTTGATGAATAAAAATTAATTATTTAAAATTGAAATTTTGAATTTCTAGATATTTTAAATATTAATTTAAAATAAGAAAATTACCCGACCCGAAAAATCGGACCGGGTAGTTGGACCGGGCTGCCCTTGGCAGCCCAGCCCGAGAATGACGCGAACAGGGGCTGCCGCTGCAGCCCCAGGTTGTTCGCCAGGGGCAAAGCCCACGGGCCAGGCCCACGGGCAAGGCCCTCGCCAAGGCCACTCGGCCAGGGCAGGGGCTCCCGAGTGGGCCTAGCGGGCTGGCCGCAGGCCACACTGCTTGGCAGCTGCAGCGGAATGGGCCTGCAGGCCCAGCCCGAAGTGCCAGGGCAATGCCCTGGCCTACCCGAGGGCTGTCCCTGCCCATTCCATGGGCACGTGGGCCCGGGCTTAAGCCCGGAGGGCCCACGTGCAAAAAAATTTTTATGGGTCGGATTTTTATTCTGACCCGGATCCCGTGGATTAATTATTAATTATTATTAATGAAATTAATATTTATGAATTAAAATTAATTATGATTAATTAATATGAAATAAAATATGGATGTTATTTCCGGATAAATAACATTGTCTTATTTTAATTAATTCATAAAATTAAATATGGATGTTATTTAATAATTAAATAACATTGTCTTATTTAATAAATTAAAATATGGATGATAATATTCGAAGAATAATATCATTGTCTTATTTTAATATTTCATAAATAATTATTAAAGGGCATTAAAATATTTAATGATAATTCTTAGAGAATAAGTATCATTAATTATGAATATTCATCATAGATATAATTTGTTATAACCTATTTTCATAACCCTCAAACATAGTGTCTATGTTTACATCATTATTAATATGTCTATATAGGATAGATATAAATAATAAAGAGTAAATGTAAAAGTGTTAATTATTAGTCGAAAAAATTTCAACCGTACAATCTTGCCTAAGGAAGAGGGAATCAAAAGTGGGGCCGGTTCACCATCCACTTCTGGGTGACCGGTTAGGACCCCTCCCATCGACCTGGAGAGCGTACGTTTTGATCTATCACTACCGACGAAATAATAAACACAATTTTTAGGGCTTATTTAAAATTACGTGTCGTAATAAATAAAGCCAAAATATAAACTTTTAATGTGTCATTAATAGACAGTTTATATAATAAGTTTTTATAACTAAGAAATTAAAAACGTTATTTCCTAAAAACAATGGCAAGTATAGAATAAAACAATGGTCTCCATTATTACTGTCACAAGGTCTGCTAACCACACCGCCTCGAGTCACCCTAGTGTGTCCATTCCTTAAGGAAGGTGTGCTTGTGGAAGGTTTGACACCGTGATAGTTCCAAAAGAATATGGGGACGGAGGAATCTTGGAAATGGACCACGAGTCACCCTAGAGTGACCATTCCCTAAGGACGACGTTTCCAAGAGGATCCCGAGAACCAAAAATAATGGGTTAAGCTTGCACGGAAGTTGGTGCTTCCCGACCGTCTATGGTGATAGTTAATAATCATAGAGAACTTGGTGGTTCTTGTTATGAATATTAATTAAGTTTATGACTAAAACTTAGTTTAACCAAACTACACGGTTGATACCGCGAGTCACCCTAGAGTGACCATGCCACTAAGGACGGCAACGACGTGTACAGTCGGTTAAATTATCACAAAATAGTTAAAGGGTTTATTTAACGTTTTCCCAGAACATGTTTGCATCATGTAACTATTTCAAATAAAATATTTTTCTAAACATTCTACCTATAATAAAGTTTAATAAGTTTCTTTTTCAAAGCCAGTTAAAATGTCGTTCGACAAACAAGAAATGGAAAAGTCTGCTCTGACGCTGAGGTCTCAAAATCAAAGCAATCTGGTAAAAGTCACAAAATCCCTAAGCAAGCTGGCCATGAGTGGATCTTCGGAAAAACTTGGAATGGCAGATCAGAATGCTATAAGCTCTCTAAACAAGAGGAAGAGAATTGATGGAAACTAGGAAGAATTCTTCCAGATTGGGAGTACAAGTAATGTTGATCGTTCAACATTAGAATCATGTTTCGTGGACAACTCATCCTTCAACTGGATCTTGGATTCAGGAGCAAACGATCATGCGTGCAATTCTCTTCAGTCTCTTGACAAATTGGAAGAGATTAATGAAGGACCAACTTTAAAAGTAGGAAACGGGGAATTCCTACAAGCAAAAGCAGTAGGAAATTTGCGACTGACATTTGGAAATAAGTATTTATTTGTTGATAATGTGTACTATTATCCAAATGTCTGCAGAAATATACTTTCTGCTTATCTGTTGTACAAACAAGGATATACTCTAAACTTTCGTGGATCTCATTGGGTCATCACAAAGGATGGAGTATATATTTGTACTGCTAAAGCAGAAAATGGATTATACATCCTAAGACCAGATTATGGTAGCTGCATGAATACTGAGATGTTTAAATTGGCAATGCTAAAGTCAGTCAAGAAACCCAAGATTGACAATGATGTTCAAACGTACCTGTGGCATTTAAGATTGGGTCATATTAATCTAGACAGGATAAACAGGCTGGTAAAGGATGGACCCCTTAAAGAACTAACAATCGGTTCTTTGCCTGTTTGCGAATCCTGTATAGAGGCTAAAATGACTAAAAGACCTTTTTCGGTAAAAGGTCAAAGAGCCACTAAACCATTAGAACTCGTCCATTCTGATGTATGTGGTCCCATGAACATACAAGGAAGGGGAGGAATTGAATACTTTGTCACTTTCATTGACGATTATACAAGATATGGTTACGTTTATCTCATGGCTAAGAAATCTGAAACCTTGGGTAAGTTCAGAGAATTTCTGGCAGAGGCTGAGAATCAACTAGGACTATCATTGAAGTCTCTTCGATCTGATCGAGGAGGAGAATACCTAGATCACGAGTTTTGCGACCTCTTGATCGAGAAAGGTATAATATCTCAACTAACTGCTCCCGGCACACCAGAACAAAATGGTGTTGCAGAAAGGAGAAATAGGACCCTACTGGAAATGGTAAGGTCAATGTTAAGTTATTCATCGCTACCCAATTCTTTCTGGGGATATACTTTGTTGACGGCTACGAACATTCTAAATGTTGTGCCGTCAAAGTCTGTTTCTAAAAACGCCCGTCGAATTATGGAATGGCAGAATACCAAATCTGCGACATTACAGAATTTGGGGATGTCCTGCACATGTGCGGACTGGAAACAAGAATAAATTGGAATCACGAACGGAAGTTTGTCTGTTTGTAGGATATTCCAAAGAGACTAAAGGAGGTTTGTTTTATAGTCCAGAAAGTAAGAAAGTATTTGTCTCTACAAATGCTACTTTTCTAGAGCAAGATTATATGACAAACTTCAAACCTCGAAGTAAAGTTGTACTCGAGGAGCTGTCAGTTGACAAGGTCACAATATCTCCAACAGTGCCTGTTGTCGAAGATATAGCAGAAACCACGGTCCCAAATCAGAACCAAGGGGTACTCAGACGTAATGGGAGGTTCAAAAGACCTGTTGAACGCTACGAGCACACCCAGTTAGAATTTCACCTAGCTGTCACAGACACTAGTGTTGAAGATCCCATAGGCTACAAGCAAGCTATGGTTGATCCTGATAAGGGAGAATGGCAGGAAGCCATGAACCAAGAAATAGAATCAATGGATTCTAATGAAGTCTGGGAACTTGTAGACTTACCGGATGGTTTCAAAACCATTGGCTGTAAGTGGGTATACAAGCGAAAGAGAGGAGTGGACGGGAAGGTTGAAACCTTCAAGGCTAGACTAGTGGCAAAGGGTTTTACCCAGAGGGAAGGTATTGATTTCGATGAGACCTTCGCTCCATTCGCTAAGTACAAGTCCATCCGGATTCTCATGGCCATAGCCTGTAGTCTCAATTACGAGATTTGGCAGATGGACGTCAAAACCGCTTTCCTGAACGGGTACATTGACGAAAACATCTATATGGACCAACCAGAAGGGTTCGTGCAACAAGGTCAAGAAGGGAAGGTTTGCAGATTACTCAAATCCATCTATGGATTGAAGCAAGCTTCCAGAT
The DNA here is from genome assembly GCA_954871525.1 of Parietaria judaica. NCBI lineage: Eukaryota > Viridiplantae > Streptophyta > Magnoliopsida > Rosales > Urticaceae > Parietaria > Parietaria judaica. The sequence goes on from OX940867.1 coordinate 4,777,757, forward strand.
CCTGGAATCTAAGGTTCGATGAAACCATCAAAACCTATGGATTCATTCAAAACGTCACTGAGGCCTGCATCTATAAAATGACGAAACCGTGGAAATTTTTCTTGTTCTGTACGTCGACGATATTCTTCTCATTGGAAACAGTGTGAAGAAATTATCGGACGTAAAGGCGTGGCTATCTACGCAGTTCCAAATGAAGGACATGGGAGAAGCCAGTTATGTTCTTGGGATCCGTATTTTCAGGGATCGCAACAACAGGCTTCTGGCCTTATCTCAAGCAGCTTACATTGATAAGGTGCTTGAAAGTTTTGCAATGGCAAACTCCAAGGGAGGTAATTTACCGACCAGACATGGAGTGTTCCTCAGCAGGAAACAATGCCCAACTTCTCCGGAAGAGCAAGATGTGATGAGGCGAATACCCTATGCTTCAGCAGTGGGAAGTCTGATGTACGCTATGCAGTGTACTAGGCCAGACATCTGTTACGCTGTGGGAATTGTTAGCAGATACCAATCCAACCCTGGTATGGCTCACTGGACAGCAGTGAAGAACATTCTCAAGTATCTTCGGAGAACGAGAGACTATATGTTAGTGTTTTCTGGATCAGAACTGAATCCACTAGGATACACTGATTCAGACTTTATGTCTGATAGAGACGCGAGAAAATCGACGTCAGGAGCAGTGTACACCCTTGCTGGTGGAGCGATATTCTGGAGAAGCGTAAAGCAATCCTGTATCGCAGATTCCACAATGGAAGCTGAATACGTGGCAACTTGTGAGGCAGCCAAAGAATCAGTTTGGCTCAAGAATTTCTACATAGAGCTGGGAGTTGTTCCAGATGTAGATGGGCCCCAAACACTATACTGTGACAACAGTGGTGCGGTGGCAAATTCTAAAGAGCCCAGAGACCATAACAAGGCGAAACATATAGAACGCAAATATCATCTCATAAGAGAAATAGTGCGTCGTGGCGACGTGAGGGTTGTGAAAATAGCTTCGGAAGACAATCTGGCTGATCCATTCACCAAGACGTTGCCAGAGAAAATATTCAGGAGGCATCTGGAAAGTATGGGTCTGAAAGACATGGGTCATCTTCTTTAAGTACAAGTGGGAGATTGTTTGACATATGTGTCCTTAAACAAGATATTTTAACCATTTGTAAAGGATTATGACAAGTCGTTGAATAAAGATGATGCTTATTATGATAATCTTATTATAGTTTCTGGTAGAGTAAAATAGAATGTTTGATTCCTTAGTTCATGAAGGATGCAATTATGTTATTATTATCACAACAGAGTCAATGTGAGGAAGAATTAATAATCATAATAAATGAACTTAAAATGTCCGTGACCTGATCAACTGGGTGGGAGCCCATTAATCGTATAAGGTCATTAATGTGACTAAGTGATAATCCTATTCTGGATTTTGTGTGTGTCACACTCACTAGAAGTGCATTAAGTATGAAATGTCTTCATACTGGACTGGACCTGACTTAAACTCTGGAAGTTATCATATAAGACCGTCACTGATAACTTAGAGTTGAGTCACTAGTAGATGATCAAATGGATATTCGATCTAAGTCCTGAGTGATCTTGAGTCCAAGCTGTTGGCTTGATTGTTCTTTGATTTAACCGTTAAAGAACACGAAATATTACCGTTGTTCCCAATTTATTCGAATTTTAGGGAGGGAATTTCTCCAATTCGGTTACGATTTGAGCCTATAAATAGGAGGCTCATTCTACACATTTTTCACACCTTTCCCCAGAGAAAAATTCGAACTCTCCCTCTTCCTCAGGGTCTGCGAATTTTCTCTCTGATCTCTCTTTTCTGGTTCGGCTTAGGAGACTATTTCTCCGGAATCTTAAAAAGAACCATCAGTTAAAATTTTGCGACGGAGTCCTGCCGGCGAAGCCCACGCTTCGGTACGAGGATTCCAGGAGAATATCCCGGAAGATCACGGGAGTTTCCCTCAGCACCGGCGGAGCCCTGCCCGATTCAGAACGCGCAGCCGGAAGTCATCAATAGAGGTACGGCCTTATGCATTGGGTTAATAAATGCAACCATTTACTACTTTCTATTTATTTCCTATTATGACTAGATTATTAATAATGATATATGAATATTAAATTACATAATATTTATCAGATCTTGTGAAATGGTTATTATCCGATATCCGGACCGTTGGACGGATAACAAGTTATTCCGCTTTAAAATTAATTTTTTAAATGTTACCCGGACGGTTCGGAGGTTCAATTCGTGATAATATTCAAGGAATCCGAGACGTGATTCCCAACACAAGATTCTCCTAGAGACAGGCCAGCCCGTCTACTTAATGGCATCCCTAGCAGACCCGGCCTGGTTGTGGCGTGCGGGACTTGGGCACGTAAACTTCTACGCGCTCAAGATGATGGGCGAGAAGAAGATAGCCTTTGGGGTTCCCAAGATTGAACACCCCAACCAGCTATGCGAATGTTGCATGATCGCGAAACAAGCTAGAGTCCCATTTCCGATCTAGGCCAAATTCCGAGCAGAACAACCTCTCCAACTTGTTCATGCGGACCTCTGTGGACCAATCACCCTAGCAACTCTAGCCGGAAGCAAGTATTTCCTACTACTTGTTGACGACTACAGTCGCTGGATGTGGATCTACACACTCAAAGAGAAGAGTGGAGCCTTTGAAGTCTTCAAGAAGTTCAAGGGGCTTGTGGAGAATGGGTCAGAACACAAGATGAGGTCTTAAGAACAGACCGAGGTGGAGAGTTCACATCCCAGCAGTTCGGAGAATTCTGCGATGAGGAAGGAGTCGAGCGCCACCTGACCGCACTGTACACTCCCCAGCAGAACGGTGTGGTGGAGAGACGAAACCGGACAGTAATGGACACAGCAAGGAGTTTGCTGAAGAGCATGCAAGTTTCGATGAGGTTTTGGGGAGAAGAAGCTAGCCACGCGGTCTATTTGCTTAACCGTTTGCCAACAAAGGCACTAGGAGAGCGTACTCCTTACCAGGCGTGGTCTGGGAAGAAGCCCCACTTAAAGCACTTGAGGGTGTTTGGGTGCACCGCACATGTGAAGACTGTGGGTCCCCTTCTCAAAAAGCTTGATGACAGGTGTCAGTCGATGGTGTACCTTGGTTTTTAAGACGGAAGCAAGGCACACAGACTATTTGACCCCAGACGCGGCAAGATCCAAGTGAGCAGAGATGCTGTGTTCGAAGAAGAGAAGAAGTGGGATTGGCACGATGAGAACGGTGAGCCCGAGCAGAACTCATTTGAGTTCAAAGTAGAAGAAAACATTGCCGACCAAGAAGGGCCAACAACATCCAGCTCGGGTACCCCCACCAGCTCGAGTATCTCTACCAGCTCGGGTACCCTTACCAGTTCTGGTGCCGCCACTAGCTCAGGTACCCCTAACAGCTCTGGTAACCCTACCAGAAATTCCTGCCCGGGTACACACAGGACACCCAGCCCAAGCAGAACCAGCTCGTCCAGTTCGGGAGATTCCTCCATCATCAAGGATGGCCCAAGAGGATTTCCTCCCCTAGGAGTAGTCTACGAAGAATCTCAGGAAATGGAGATGAACCTAGAAGAGTTGTCCTTGTTGTGCGCCGAGGAGCCGGCCAACTACCAAGAGACAGCTACCGAGCAGGAATGGCATGAAGCAAGATGCAGCTACCAAGAGGCAACTACCGAGAAGGCAGCCGGCCAACTACCAAGAGGCAGCTACCGAGAAGGAGCTGGAGTCTATAGAGAAGAACAAGACGTGGGAGCTCACCGACCTGCCCAAAGTTCAGAAGCCCATTGGTTTGAAGTGGTTGTACTAGCTCAAGAAGGACACCGAGGGGAATGTCTTAAAGCACAAGGCAAGGCTAGTAGCCAAAGGCTGTGTGCAGAGGCAAGAAGTTGACTTCGAGGAAGTCTTTGCAGCCGTGGCGAGACTAGAAACCATCAGACTCATCCTAGCCCTAGCAGCTCATCGAGGTTGGGAGATTCATCACATGGTGTCAAATCGGCATTCTTAAATGGTGACCTCGAGGAAGAAGTCTACGTCAGTCAACCAGAAGATTTTGGCGTAAAGGGCAAGGAGCAGAAGGTGTACAAGCTCTCCAAGGCTCTATACGAGCTACGTCAAGCTATAAGGGCGTGGAACATACGCCTCGACAAGAGTTTGAAGAGTCTTGGATTCACAAAGTGCTCTAGGGAGCAGGCAGTGTACACCAAGAGCAGCAGAGAAGAAGTTCTGGTCGTCAGAGTGTATGTGGACGACCTGATTGTCATTGGATCTAGCGTAGGAGGCGTAGAAGGATTCAAGAAGCAAATGATGGCCGAGTTCGAGATGAGTGATCTCGGATTGCTTTTGTACTACCATGGCATCGAGGTGGACCAGAATAAAGACTGCATCACGCTGAAGCAGTCGGCCTACGCGAAGAAGATCCTCAAGCAGTTCGAGATGGCGGATTGCAACCCGAGCAAATACCCAATGGAGGCGAAGCTGCAATTCGGGAAGGATGCTGAAGGAAGAGAAGTAGATCTCACGGAGTATAGACGCGTGATCGGGTTCCTAAGGCATCTTACTCACACCCGACCAGACATTTCTCATGCATTTGGGATAGTCAGTCGTTATATGGAGAAGCTCACAAGCGCACACCAGCAGGCCGTGAAGCACATCTTGCGCTACGTGAAGGGTACGACGGACTACGGGATCCAATATGGAAGAGACAGGGGAGCAGAAGAGCTAGTCGGCTTCACTGACAGTGATCTTGTCGGTGACATTGATGATAGGAAGAGTACCGGAGGGATGGAGTTCTACCTCAACGGGAACCTGATCACCTGGCAGTCTCAGAAGCAGAAGACTGTAGCTCTATCCTCATGTGAAGCGGAGTTCATGGCAACAACCGTAGCAGCGTGTCAAGCTATGTGGTTGAAAGGGATACTAAGTGAAGTGACTGGAGCCGAGCAGAAGCCAGTCACACTCTACGTGGACAACAAGTCCGCAATAGCACTAATGAAGAACCCAGTGTTTCATGGTTGTGAGTTTAAGCCTGACTTGGCTCAACCCCTAGCAGAGATCTCCCTAGTAGAGATTTCCCCACCAGAGCTTCCCCTAGAAGAGAAGGGTCCGAGCATAAATGCCCCTACCAGGAGTGCCCCCGGGCAGAAGTGGCTCACTAGTAGAAGAGCCCCGAGCAGGAATACACCCTAGCAGCCCTGTTAGGGACACCCGACCTGAAGTCATCGGAACCCATTCTAGAAGGTGTCAAACTTGAGGAGCAAGTTTGGAGATTTGATTTGATTTGGTTTCCTGATAATTCTGTTAGGATTCGAATGTAAATTGTAAAGATTTGATTGAGTTTATTTTAGGAAGTTTAGCTTGGGTTTCGTTTCTCTGGTCCCCTATAAATACTTGTGTTAGTGTTTATTTTTGTAACTCCTCATTTGTATTTTTACCTTCGATTAATCAAAGAGAATCATTTCTCCCAAAACTTTCTTCTTCCTTTATTTTTGTTCTTCGTGTGTTGTTCTTTGATTGCAGATCGGAACCAACACCTAGTCTTATATATACTAGCGCACCTGGCATATAAGGGCACAATAGTTTTTATTTTTTATTTTTTATCAAGCGGCAAATTGTCTTAGAAGCAACAAAAAAATATCCACATCGAATTCCGTCTATGTCCCACTTTTAAGGTGTTACATGAACGACACATGTTAGTCTACTATAAAAATTTATAATATTAGTTATGGAACATTTTTGTTATATTAAAGATGTATACATATCCATATTTGAACTGAAATTAACTTTATGTACACAGAATTGAAAATCCTACTAATTTTATGAGCTTTGGAGACAGTTGGTATAAGATTGAGTACTTATGCCACATATATTATTTAGAGAACAGATATCCCATGATCCCATCTGCTTGCTGATTGAACTGTATTATACTATTACTTACGTTTACCGCACCTGCATGTTTAATATTTATATTCATATATATTTTGTATATTGTTGCTAATTGATATTAACAATCGTAGGGTTTTATTGTTTTCTTTCTCTAATGTTCCAACCAAAATTTCTTCAGATATATAATTAAATTAAATATCCAATATATTGGGAGTCCAAATATTTTCTTAAACTTTATATTTATTTTATTAACATGATGCGGAGCCAATAAAATATGTAAATACGAAACAAAATAAATACAGTAAAACCTCTATAAATTAATACTCGATAAATTAATAATCGTGATTAAATAATATTTTTATCCGATCCCGACTCGGGCCTAACTAGCTAAATTAATAATTCGTTAAATTTATAAGATAATAATTTTTTTGGAAAGTATATAGGTCCCAAGTGATATATAAATTAATAATTCAATATAAAAATTATATAAATAATTATAAAATCACTATAAATAAAACATAGCATAAATAACTATGAAATTAAATAAAAAGATAGCATTACGTAACTTATCATGTAGTCTTCTTAAAATATAATTCTATAGTAATTTGTTTCTTCTTGAAATTTATGTCTTCTTGAACTTCATCTCTAAGCTTCCGAAGAGCATTAAGAAGGTCGTGCAACAATTATTATAGTTTTAATTATCACTACTCTAATAGAAGCTATTGTTATTCCTTTTTAATATCATTGGGCTCTTTAATATTTCTGATATTGGTACTCTAATAAAATCTTTTTAAATCATAATAGTCTCTTTTGATATTCTTGATATTGATACTTTAATATTCTTGATATAATAAATTGAAATAATTTTTTTAGTTAAAATGTTTATATAATTATAACTGATTAATTTTTTTCTTTATTAATTTATATGTTAATTAATAATTTGATAAAATAATATTTTTTGTCAGTCCCAACAATATTAATTTATAGAAATTCTACTGTATATATAAGAAGTAAAACTATAGATTTAGCGGCACAAATGGCCCTCTTTAAGAAATAGTTATGTAAATGATTTTTGTAAAAAAAAAAACATAAATGGTATTTCTATTAGGGAAAATTACGGCAAAAATACCCAACCTTTGGTCAACCTGCCTCCCGTGTACCCAACCTTTAAAACTGGCTGCAAAAATACCCAACGTGCGTTGACCGTGACTTTGGTATAAAACCTTTAATTTTTCTGTTAACATTTGCAATGTGGCCGTTAGCGGCAAAAATACCCAAACTTGTTTTTTTTTGAAAAAAAATAATTTTTAATTTTTTTAATATACATATTATATTATCAAGTTATGACCAAAATATACATCTTATATTATCATAACTTGAGGATATATGCGCTAAGAGTTTCACACATATATATATACATATTATATAATATTGCTTTGAGATGCCATGCTATATATTTAGCTTAGTCCCCAAAATGTCTTACGATCAAAGGTGCCGTTTTAGGATTTTTTTTATAAAAAAAGCCCAGATACAGACCTGTCCGGGTCCGGGAAATAAAAAACCCGGACAGGTCCGGATCCGGGTTTTTTTTTTTTTAGTGTTTTATTTATTGTTTAGTCCCTTATACCGTTTTATCTGGGCCGTTGATCTTGATCATCCAATGACCCATAATTAAAGGGCTTTAATTTTTTTAAAATAAATATCCGGATCCGGACATATCCAAATATTTATTTATCCGGATCCGTTTTTTTCCGAACCCGGATATGTCCGGGTCCGGGTTTTTTAATTTTTTTTTAAATCCGTATTAAATATCTAATAGATATTTTGGGGACTAATTAAGATAGTCAAATGTAATAAAAACAATATGATTAAGTTTTTGTTTAAAGTTTGACTGTCAACCTTAAATCAACTATGTAATTGTTTTATTCATGATTAGGTTTAGTCAATTGATGTTTTAACTAACTTTTGTGTTATTCTATGTATTTGGAATTCAAGTATTTATCACTAATCAAGTAAAGAAAAAAATATATAAATTAAAAAAAATGAAAAAAAAAAAATTTCAAAAAAAAAAGTTTGGGTATTTTTGCCGCTAATGGTCACATTGCGAATGTTAACGGAAAAATTAACAGTTTTATGCCAAAGTCACGGTCAACGCACATTGGGTATTTTTGCCGCCAGTTTTAAAGGTTGGGTACACGGGAGGCAGGTTGACCAAAGGTTGGGTATTTTTGCCGTAATTTTCCCTTTCTATTATGATTTAATAGTGCAAATTGTCCGTTGGATAACAAAGTGGATGAAAATGTAGTTTTTATTTTACGTTTAATAACTTGAGCCCTTTTAACTCAGAAGTACTATATTTGCAATTGCTCACGAAAGGCTTGGTTTTGGCTCATCTCTATCCTCCAATGATAGCTAGTTGTTTTACTAACCAAAGTCAACATATGTAGAAGAATCGCATATTTCAAGTGATATATGATTTATATTTTTATTACTTATAGAAAGTACCACATGTCTACCTGACAGTTTATTTCATGAGAATTAAGCATATATATATTGTTGGATCCCAATTCACGGATCTGCAAAGAACACGAATAACACCAAAAGAAATCGAACAGAAAAATAAAGGACACAAACTTTTGGGAGAAGAAATTCTCTTGATTAATAATCGAAGGCAATACAAGAAGATAAACTCAAAATTCTAATGGACTCTACACTTTACAAAGTGTACATGCTAGGTATATTTATAGCCTCACATATGCGAAACCCTAGCTAACCAAATCGCACCAAATCAGGAAACTACCCTAAATAATCTTATCAAATCTTTGACTTGATCTTTGCTTGCTCCTCAAGCTACGCGCTTTCCTTGCTGGGTAGTTTCTGACTTTCCCTTTCCTGCCCGGACAGCTTCTCTGTCCCCGAGCTGGCTTGCTCGTCTGCCTCTGGCCGGGCTTGCCTTCTATCCGGACGTTTTGCTCGTGTTCACCCGAGCTGGGCTGAACAGCTGTCCGTCTTCTGTTCTGGTCGGTACCCGGGCTGACTCCTCGCAAGTGTTTCTGCCCGTCCTGGGTTCTGGTCGTCATCCGGACTAAGTCAAGCTTAAGCTCACATTCTCCCCCGTAAGCTTGACTTGCTACACTCTTTACTCCGAGCAACTCTCTCATCTCCGCGAACTTCACTCTCGCCAAAGCCTTGGTGAGGATGTCTGCTCGCTGCTCCCTTGTGTTGATGAACTCTACGATGATTTGTCGCTTCTCCACACACTCACGAATATAATGGTACTTCGTGTCAATGTGTTTGCTTCGTCCGTGAAACACTGGATTCTTCATCAACGCGATTGCAGACTTGTTGTCCACGTAGAGAGTTGGTGTTTTCTGCTCGGAACCCGTCATCTCACTGAGTAGCCCTTTCAACCACATAGCCTGACATGTTGCTGCAGTTGCCGCCATGAACTCCGCTTCACACGAGGATAAAGCTACTGTCTGCTGCTTCTGGGACTGCCAGGTGATTAGATTCCCGTTGAGATAAAATGCCATCCCTCCGGTACTCTTTCTATCGTCAATGTCACCAGCCAAATCACTGTCCGTAAAGCCGACTAGTACTTCTGCTCCACTTCCTCGGTTGTACTGGATCCCGTAGTCCGCCGTGCCCTTCACGTAACGCAAGATGTGCTTCACCGCCTGCTGGTGTGCACTCGTGGGCTTCTCCATGTATCGTCTCACTATCCCGACTGCGTGTGAAATGTCTGGTCGGGTGTGGGTGAGGTACCTTAGGCACCCGATCACGCGTCTGTACTCCGTGGGATCCACTCTTCTCCCTTCAGCATCCTTCCCGAGCTGCAGCTTCGCCTCCATAGGGTACTTGCTCGAGTTACAGTCCGCCATCTCGAACTGTTTAAGGATCTTCTTCGCGTAGGCCGACTGCTTCAGCGTAATGCAGTCCTTCTTCTGTTCCACCTCGAGACCAAGGTAGTACGAAAGTAATCCGAGGTCATTCATCTCGAATTCGGCCATCATCTGCTGCTTGAACCCATCTACGCCTCCTGCGCTGGATCCTGTGACGATCAGGTCGTCCACATACACTCCCACGATCAGAGTTTCCTGCCCGGAACTCCTGGTGTAGACTACCTGCTCGCTCAAGCACTTTGTGAATCCAAGATTCTTCAAGCTCTTATCAAGGCGGATGTTCCACGCTCTTGGCGCTTGTCTCAACCCGTACAGGGCCTTGGATAAGTTGTACACCTTCTGCTCCTTGCCCGTGACGCCGAACCCCTCTGGTTGCTTGACGTACACTTCTTCTTCGAGATCACCGTTTAGGAATGCCGATTTGACATCCAGATGGTGAATTTCCCAACCTCGATGAGCTGCTATGGCTAGGATGAGTCTGATCGTATCAAGTCTGGCTACTGGAGCAAAGACTTCCTCAAAGTCTACGCCTTTCCTCTGCACGTAGCCTTTAGCTACCAGCCTTGCCTTGTGCTTAAGGACATTCCCCTCAGTGTCCTTCTTCAGCTTATACACCCACTTCAGGCCGATGGGATTGTGACCTCTGGGCAGGTCGGTAAGCTCCCATGTCCTGTTCTTCTCAATGGACTCCATCTCCTTCTTCATTGCTTCCTGCCACTCCTGCTCGGTTGCTGCCTCCTGGAAGCTTGCTGGCTCTTCTACACACAACAAAGAAAGTTCCTCCAGGCTCATATCCACTTCTTGAGTCTGATCGTAGACGTCTGCTAGAGGTCGGAATCCTCTTGGGCCGTCTTTTATGGAGGAATCTCCCGAGTTAGACAGACTTGTCCTGCTCGGACTTGGTGTCCTGGGTGTATCCGGGGTCTCTTCCGGGCTGGATTCACTCATGCTCGGCAAAACTGTTCCCGAGCTGGGTGTTCCGGGCTGCTCTTGCTCGGCAACATCCTGGTCGTCTTCGACAATGAACTCCACTGAGTTCTGCTCGGGTTTTCCCTTCTCGTCGCGCCAATCCCACTTCATCTCCTCTTCGAACACAGCATCTCTGCTCACTTGGAGTCTGCCGCGTCGTGGATCGTAGAGTCTGTGTGCCTTGCTTCCTTCTTCAACGCCAAGGTACACCATCTTCTGACTCCGGTCGTCCAGCTTCTTGAGATGTGGCCCCGCAATCTTCACGTGTGCGGTGCATCCGAACACTTTCAAATGTTCTAAGTGGGGTTTCTTCCCTTTCCACGCCTGGTAGGGAGTACGCTCTCCTAGCGCTTTGGTCGGTAAACGATTGAGCAGGTAGACTGCATGTCTTACTGCTTCTGCCCAAAAACGGGCTGGAACTTGCATGCTCTTGAGCAAGCTCCTCGCTGTGTTCATCACAGTCCGGTTTCGTCTTTCCACCACGCCATTCTATTGGGGTGTGTGGGGTGCGGACAGGTGACGCTGAATTCCTTCCTGGTCGCAGAACTCTCCGAACTGCTGGGAAGTGAATTCTCCTCCTCGGTCTGTACGCAAGACCTTTAACCTGTGCACCGAGTCATTCTCCACGATCTTCTTGAACTTCTTGAAGACCTCAAAGGCTCCACTTTTCTCCTTAACCATATAAACCCACATCCAGCGACTGTAATCATCAACAAGTAAAAGAAAGTACTTGTTACCTGCCAAAGTTGTTGGGGTGACTGGACCACATAGGTCTGCGTGCACCAACTGTAAGGGTTTCTCTGCTCGGAACCTGGCCTTGATCGGAAACGGTATCCTCGCCTGCTTTGCGATCATGCAGCACTCACATAGCTGGTCGGGGTGTTCTATCTTGGGAACCCCGAAGGCCATCTTCTTCTCGCCCATCATCTTGAGCGCATGAAAATTCACGTGTCCGAGCCGTGCGTGCCATAGCCAAGCCGGGTCTGCCATCGATGCCATAAGACAGACGGGCTGGCATGTCTTCAGGAGAATCTTGTAGAGTCTGTTGGGTGTTCGCTCCACCTTCATCAACAACTCTCCTTCTTTGGTCCACATCTTCAGGTAGGACCCTTGCAGCAACACCGTGTTCCCGATCTCAGTCATCTGTCCTAGACTGATGATGTTGCTCTTCAACTTCGGGATGAGATACACCTGGGTCATCAGACGCTGGTCGCCATTCTTGCACTCGAACAGGATCGACCCTCTGCCTCTGATCTCTACGACTGATCCATCGCCGAATTTCACGCTGCCCGTGATCTTCTCATCGAGCTCTTCAAACTTAGCTCGGTCCCCAGTCATGTGGTTGCTAGCTCCGTTGTCTAAGTACCATATGTCGGTACTGACCTTCTTCTCTCCGTCTACGAGGAGGTTTGCAATAACCTTATCCTCGATGAGGAAAACCTTCTCGCTGGTCTCCTCCGGACAGGTCTGTCCGGCCCCTGGGCTGATCGGCACACTGATCACTTCTGCCCGGGCCTTGGCGTCACACTTGTCATTCTGTTCGTCCAGGTGCATTTCCTGTTCGGCAAACAACAATGCTGGCTGGTCGTCTGGGAATCTCGCTAGATTCACCTCTTCGCCCTGGTTCCTGTTCCGGCACTCAGATGCAAAGTGCCCAAGCTTCTGACAATTGTAGCACTTCACTGTGCTCTTGTCTCTCCTAGTCGTGCCTTCCTGACGGGTAGATCCACTGCCGCGACCTCGCATGTCCCGACCTCGACCCCGTCCACGACCATGTCCGCGTCCTCGGACTTCTCCACCAAAGCTGTTCCGACCTGAGGGTTTTGTAGAAAACTCGGCTCCCCCGGTTTTCCGCTGTCTGGCCGTCCACTCTTCATGTGTGAGCAGGAGGTTCTTCTCCTCGTCTTTGTCACCGTAACCCCGAAGTCTCTCTTCGTGGGCCTTGAGACGACCAACAACCTCCTCGACCGACATGGTCTTGAGATCGCCGAACTGCTCGATCGACGTCACGATCTGCATGTACCTGTGAGGCACTGCTCGGAGAAATTTCTTGACGACGGTGGTCTCCTCCGCCTTGTCTCCCAGCGAGCGTATGCCGGTCACAATGGACGTGAGCCGCATAGCGAAATCATCAATTGATTCGCTCTCCCTCATCCTCATGACCTCGAACTCACTCTTCAAGGTCTGGACCTTTGCCTCCTTGACGCGATCTGCGCCCATGTGCATGGTCTGAAGAGTTTTCCATGCTTCCTTCGCGGAATCTTTCTCGGCAAGCATGAGAAGAACATCTTCCGGAACTGCTTGGTAGATAGCGGCTAGAGCCATTCTTTCCTTGCGCCCTTCGACACCGCCGTTCTCTACGGCCTCCCATACTCCCTGCGCCTGCAGATTCACCCTCATCTTCAACGCCCACACGGCGTAATTGCTCTTCGTGAGCATGGGGTAATGGAGTGTAACTGTGCCTTCTCTGGTCTCTGGTTTCTGCGCAACCAGAGTTCCGTCGATTGGTGACTATGATGATGAAGACATGTTCTTCGATTGAAGCTCTGATACCACTTGTTGGATCCCAATTCACGGATCTGCAAAGAACACGAATAACACCAAAAGAAATCGAACAGAAAAATAAAGGACACAAACTTTTGGGAGAAGAAATTCTCTTGATTAATAATCGAATGCAATACAAGAAGATAAACTCAAAATTCTAATGGACTCTACACTTTACAAAGTGTACATGCTAGGTATATTTATAGCCTCACATATGCGAAACCCTAGCTAACCAAATCGCACCAAATCAGGAAACTACCCTAAATAATCTTATCAAATCTTTGACTTGATCTTTGCTTGCTCCTCAAGCTACGCGCTTTCCTTGCTGGGTAGTTTCTGACTTTCCCTTTCCTGCCCGGACAGCTTCTCTGTCCCCGAGCTGGCTTGCTCGTCTGCCTCTGGCCGGGCTTGCCTTCTATCCGGACGTTTTGCTCGTGTTCACCCGAGCTGGGCTGAACAGCTGTCCGTCTTCTGTTCTGGTCGGTACCCGGGCTGACTCCTCGCAAGTGTTTCTGCCCGTCCTGGGTTCTGGTCGTCATCCGGACTAAGTCAAGCTTAAGCTCACATATATGTATATTAATATCTCCTAAACAGAATACCATTTGTAATATAAGTTTGTAGTTTGTATACAGATTTCTCTATTGTTTTACTTAACTTCCGTGTCACTTTTTCAACCGTAGCAAAATGAAACCTTCGTTCTTTTCTACGCATATATAGGAGTCACAAACTTAATATAGGTTAAGAATGTCATTAATTTACTAAGTTAAATGTGTGCAAAGCTGCCTTAAAAAAAAATGTGTTACTAGTTATGTATTCTATTATGTATTTATCAAAGAATAGATGGGGCATTGAGCAATGTCCAGAAAAATATTTAGGGAATCGGTCAGTATTTGAAATGCAACATAACCTCTCTTTTCTTCTTTTTCTGCGTACAAAATAATTGAGACTGACTATTGTATTTACCTATGAATATTCTCCATAGAGACTCCCTGTGTAGGATGAATATACACCACATTTACAACTTCTTAATTTCACTTTATATATATATATATATATATATATATATATATATATATATTAAAGACTAGTCTTGTTAAACCCTCCGACTCCACAAGACGGGCGCGGTTCCAGAGGAAAAAGTACTCCACCTTGAGTTACCAACGACAACAACTAAGCGAACGTCTAGAACAAAGGTCAGGACTCCCTCGTTGCAACCAAAACCACGTAGAATGAAAACCTTAATACTTTGCAGAACAAACTCCAACCAAACCATATTCCCTCTATACTTAATCACGAGTTTAGCAAAACTATGCCCGAGTTCATTATAAAATCTCAGACTAAAGTAGAAAACTACAGATTTAATCTGAGTAGCTAGTCGATCAATTTCAGAGATAATAGAGCTCATTTAATTAAAAGAAAAATGAGTGTACTATATAAAATTGAGTGAAAAATGACAATGACAAAAAAATTTAAATTACAATCTAAAATATAATATAATTCAAAAAAATTTAAAAAAAAATCAAGTACCTTTGTCGATTTTTTTTAATATGAAGGGAATTCAACCGCAAAAAAAAAAAAATTAAGTGCTTTCACAATTCAATGGGAACTTTTTTTCACTATTATTTTTAAAAGGAATAAGTAAAACAACACCTGCAAGTTGCAATAAATAAAACAAAAGTCGCTTTAATATAGAATCAAACCATTAAAGTAAGGTCTTAGAAGGAACGTTGTTGCCACTATGCTTCAAGTGTTTTATCGGAACTCAAACATTATATCATTACATACATGGCACTTATAAATTATTTTTCTAGATAAACATATAATATTTATTAAAAAAAAAAATCAGATGCAACCCGTGCACACTCTCGTGTACATGTAAATCTGCGCACTGAGTCAATAAATTATCTTAAATGAGGATATATACCAACCATAAAGCTTATGCACAACTTACACTATCATAAGTGAATCGTTATCATTTTTACGTAGCAACCTACATGGAAGCACAAAGAACAACACTTTTAATGAATTTTGGAAACGGAGAACTTCAAACCAATTAAGAAAATTCATACCATTTTCCATAAATAGTATGATTATAATCTGATAGACAGAGGCTCCAATATAACAAACCTTAATTTGCACTACATTTTTCAAAATTGTAGTGCAAAACATTTTGTGCAAGCATAATGCAAAAGTAAAGAAAAAATTAAATTAGTGTTGCATATGGACGACGAAAAAACTCCGATCCCTGTAAGTGAAGATATTTTTTTAAATTAATTTTAGAGACAACAAAAATCGTCACTAAAAACCAAATTAAAGAGAAAAAAAATTTGCACATCTCATATTAGAGACAATAAAGTCGTCCCTATTAGATGATAATAGAAATGACTTAAAAATTGTTTCTAAAAGTATCTTCTTGCACAATTCTACAAGGAAAATTTTTTAGGGACAATATTTTGTCTCTGAAGGCAATGGAAAATAATTGTTTATCTAAAGAGACGAAAAAAATTGTTGCTATAACCCTTGTTTCTTGCAGTGCTCTCCCCCCTCTACTTTGTATTCACCTTTTTTTCAATAAGAAAAATAGAGAGGAAGTAGTCAATTACAATTTAGAACGAACTTCTTTAAAAATATCTCGGTGTCACTTTCTTTTACGCCTTATATTATATATATTATCGCAATTTATATAGTATATTCGGAGTGAACTTGGGGAATAAGACAAAATATTGGGATTCATACGACAATATTCACATACATTACAATAAAAAAGGATTACAGTTATAATCAGCGATAATTGGTCGTGATTTTTGGCATCAACATTGACCATGTTCATCTTAACAATTAATAACCGCTCTTAACAACGTAGTGTGGAAATAATTCAAAAATTTGTTGACTCCTTCTTGCATGATACTCTCACTCAAGTTGGAGTGGTTGATGCTGAAATATCATGAACTCTTAACTTGCTTAGTTAGTGGCGATAAATGTCTCCTCCAACTGGTTTTGTAAAAATATTGGTAAGACGATTAATAGAATATAGATATGACGGATCAAGGAGACCCGATTGAATTTTTTTTTCTCTAACAAAATGACAATCGATTTCAATATGTTTGGTGTGTTCATGAAAAACAAGATTTTTAGCGATATGAATAACTGCTCGATTATCGCAATGAACTTGAATAGGTTTTGGATGTGAAATACCAAGATTTGTGATTATATATTTTCACCATTGAAATTCAGATGTAAGTGCAGCAAGTGAACTATATTCTACCCTAGCAGATGAACCAAAAAATATTGTTTATTTCTTGTTTTTGCTAGATATATGACTTGATCCTAGCATTTGTGAAATAACCAGTGGTAGACCAACGATGACTGGGCAACTGGCTAAATAAGAATTAGCATATTCCGTTTGAGTAAGAGAACTAGATGAAGATAAGAAGATTGTGATATGGAAAAATTGATTGATGAAATATGATATCGCAAGAAACATATATTTGACAAGTTTTGAAATCATATATTTGATATCATTTTTTAGTTTTAGTTTTTGCCATAAGGATAACCTATGAAAATGCTAGGTTTAACTTTAGTATCAAATTTATGTTGAATTTTCATATTTTAGCAAGGTATAAACATCCAAAGACTCGCATGGATAATATGATGGAACTTTTCCGACTAAAACTTGATGGGGTTATCAATTTTTAAGGATTGAAAATGGAAGTTTGTTGATTATAAATGTAGCCGTGAGAACACATTCTTCCAAAACGAGATAGGCAATTTTGCTTGAAATCGCAGAGTTGGGGCAACATTGAGTAGATGTCGATGTTTATGTTCTACAACACCATTTTGTTGTGGTGTTATAATGCAACTGCATTGATGAATAATTTCATTATCCTGAAATTACTTTTTTAATTTGTTTTGAAATAAATTCTAAACCATAATGTGACCAAATGGTTTGAAGTTGAGAAAGAAAAATATCTCCATCACCATAATTAATGCATGATATTTTTGTACCAAATTGGGGATTGATTTGGTTAAAAAAAAGTGAACTAACACATTGGAATTTATAGATTTATGCTTCATTTCCCTGACCATTTCGTTCACAGCCCTGACGAATCATCTTCTTTGTTAGTTGGTGCTGAAATATAACACCGGGTGATAATAAAAAAAATGAATGTTGTTGGGGTTGATTTTGGTTTAAGGAGTGGATAGTCAACACACGAACTTTGACCAAATTTACGTAAGCCGTAAGAGGACTAGCAAGAAGAGACGTCACGCGCATACAAGAAGATGTCTCGACTACCTAGTTCCCAGTCGAGCTAAACCAAGTCGAAGCATATCGGATGGAGCCAGGAAACCAAAATCTCGTCCGATAGAACGCGATTGCAGAGACCCAACTCGACATCCCAAAGACTGGGACCACAGTGAGTAAACAAAAAGGGTTCGTCCGACGTACGCGAGACGACACAGAGCCGACACTGTTTCGTACGACTCAGGTCGTGCTAACATATTGGGAACTCCAAATTAGGGTTATGATCCTTCATAATCAGAGCCCATTAAGAAGACCAAATCCATGTTTACAAATAGTATTATATATCCTTCAAAAGGACCAACGATAGCCAATTGCCAAAGGCATATTCACTACCAAAAAGTACCATCATCAATCCCTGGAGAACATTCTATTTTCCTCAGCCATTGTTGTACTAAATATCCAAGCTTGTACTTGTTTTCTTTACATTCTGGTACAAGAAAGGCAATGGAATCAAAAGGATAAAGATAATCAATACACTAGTTTACTCTATGTTTTTTTTTTCTCATCTCCTTTAGCTGCTTATCATTTTGCATACGATATTAACAGAATCGTACGGCGCATTTTTCTCCCCGGAAAATACTCTCTAAACTCGGTGTTGCCACGAGCGACGCCGTGACTGTTGTAAAGCAGTTTTTACCCCTAATAAATGTCACAATTGGATTATGTCAATTCTGGGACATATGTTAAATTGAATTTGATTAATGGTGTATGTGAAAAACATTTTTCAAAGTATGTGATGATGAACATTTGACAGTGGCTATGTGTGGCCATCGGGCAATCGAACAAAAATATTTGTTTTAACATAAAAATATGAAAAAAATATGAAGAGAATTACATATTGATTAAAAAGGCCTGAATATATAATCTAATAAGATGAAAAACAAGTAGGAATCGTACCTATTACATTTACTGATGATCCAACGATTTTTTCTTTAGCCAAAATTGCTAATATATTGTCTTATTTTTCTAGTGTAATTTGAGTGGAGAAATTGACAACAACATTTGGTGGCAGTAGTTTATTCACTTTCTTGTCAAGAAACTTGCTAGGAAACCATGAATTTTAAAGCACGTAGCACAAGTGTTATCATGTTTGTTGCAGTGGTCACAAAAAAGCACGTTGGCGCTCGACCGATGGTGATATGGTGTTTTAGACACTAATAGTGTCGCTGCATCAACGATTGGGATTGTTCGTATATTTATCTCGTATTTTCATTCTTCTTTGTAGGCACGTTGAATTGAAGGGAATGGATCCATCAAGAGAATTTTACTACGAATAACTAAGAAACGAGAGTGGATTCCTCGAAAAAAAACCTCCATAGAACGATCTTGATTTTGTTGATCAATAATTCTTTTAGTATAACCAATGATACATAGAGTTAAGATCATCCCACAAATATTTAAGTTGTGTGAAATAAAATTAAAAAAAAAAAAAAAGTAGTGTCATGTTGCTTCAGTTCATAAATCTTTTGTATACTTATTCCGCGAATATATCAAAATATAAAAATAAATCGAGATTGACTCAAATCAAATGTAGCCAATCCCGTTCGTGCACAACACTACCGTTCCATTATTTCGGGCTTGAATACGACAACAACCGACCAAAAACGACGTCGTTTTGACTGTTTCCGTTCCCGATATAAATTCCAAAAGCTTTCAAATCTTGTTTTCTTTTTCCAACCATCGTTTTCCCGAGAAAATCCTGAAATTCCCGAGAAAATGCCAGAGCTGGCGGAGACGTACGCCTGCGTGCCGTCCACGGAGCGGGGGCGAGGTATTCTCATCTCCGGCAGCCCCAAATCGAGCTCCGTCCTCTACACCAATGGCCGATCGGTCATGATCCTCAACCTCGAGAACCCTCTCGACGTCGCCGTCTACGCCGAGCACGCCTACCCGGCCACGGTCGCCAGATTCTCCCCCAACGGCGAGTGGATCGCCTCTGCCGATGTCTCCGGCACCGTCAGGATCTGGGGAGCTCGCGAGGGGTTCGTGCTCAAGAAGGAGTTCAAGGTCCTCTCTGGCCGGATCGACGACCTCCAGTGGTCTCCCGATGGCATGAGGATCGTCGCCTGTGGCGATGGCAAAGGAAAATCGCTCGTCAGAGCTTTCATGTCGGTTCTCTCTCCCTCTCTCGCTCTGTTTCGCCATTTCTGGTTCCATTCGTTGTTTGGGGAAGGAGAAGATGAGTGATCGGTTGATTTTGATAACGATTTCGTATCAACTTTTATTAATCCATGATCATTGATCACGTTTGAAGCTATTGGCGTAATTGTGATGAAAATTCTTTAAAGATGTCTGATTTTGATTGTATGGGTGACCAGGTGGGACTCGGGAACAAATGTGGGAGAGTTCGATGGCCATTCGAGGCGAGTCCTGAGCTGCGCTTTCAAGCCAACTCGGCCGTTCCGCATCGTCACTTGCGGAGAGGACTTTCTGGTGAATTTCTACGAGGGACCTCCCTTTAAGTTTAAGCTATCGCACAGGTTAGCCGCTACACTCGTGTTCGCGTGTTGTTTCCGAAATGTTTTGTTGGGACACGAGCATCTTGCTAAGCATCGTCATCTCGTTTATGTCTATGTAATCAAAATTAGTGATTCTGGGTTTCTATGATGACAATGCTCATTCTGTTTAGCTTAGCAAGTGACTGCTCAAACTCTATTAATTTAATTATGTATGTATAGCCGTGTTTTCTGTTCACGGATGTGACGGTTTGACCAATTTATATGACAAAGCCTTTTTTCGTTTTCCTTGGATTGCAGGGATCATTCAAATTTTGTTAACTGTGTGAGGTTTTCTCCGGATGGGAGTAAGTTCATAAGTGTGAGCTCGGACAAGAAAGGGATTTTATATGATGCAAAGACCGGAGAGAAAATCGGAGAACTCTCTTCGGAAGATGGTCATAAAGGCACTATTTATGCTGTTAGCTGGAGTCCAGATGGAAATCAGGTAACAATATTGCTGCTTTGAAATAGCTAATTAAAATGTCAATATAGTCCTTATAATCGTTCCGAAGTACTAAAAAAGATTGATCTTGAGGCCTTCATCAAATAGATGTTCCCAAAAATCTATTCCATGATTGTATGTATCTAGGAACCCCATGTGTTTAAAAGGATTAGCCAAGGAAAAAGATTGAATAATGAATTGCTATGACTAGAAAATTGTAGTAATTTATTACATTAAGTCAATTTGGCAGGGTAGCTGAAACATTTGAAGTCCCATTTGAATTTTGATATAATTTACTTGTATATATATCTGTTATGGTCCCATTTTTTGGATATCGTCACAGGTCTAGAACCGATATTATTTTTTTCTATTATGCCATCCCTAAACCTTGAGAGAAAACTAAGTTCATTTAACCCTAAAACACAATTAAATGTAAATATTATGCAGATATCATTATTAAGATATGACTAATCTCACGGATATAATATCTGATAGCCTCATGCTTAACCAAATCTTACACTCTTCTACATATTTGCTTTATTTTATAATATTTTCCTTGCTTAATGGTTTTGTCTAATGGTAATATTATTATTAGGTGCTGACAGCGTCTGCTGATAAGTCTGCAAAAGTATGGGATATCTCCGAGGACGGAAATGGAAAAGTGAAAAAGACGCTTACATGTCCTGGCTCGGGTGGAGTAGAAGACATGCTTGTTGGATGTTTGTGGCATAACGGCTACCTTGTTGTGATATCTCTCGGAGGAACAATTAGTATATTCTCAGCAAGCGATTCTGATAAAGCCCCACTGTGCCTATCAGGGCACATGAAGAATGTCGCCTCTCTATCTATTTTGAAAAGTGACCCGAAAGTTATATTGTCTAGCAGTTACGATGGCCTGATAGTGAAATGGATCCAAGGTTGCGGTTATAGTGGAAAATTACAAAGGAAGGAGAATTCTCAGATTAAATGTTTTGCAGCTGTTGATGAGGAGATTATCACTTCTAGCTTTGATAATAAGGTGACTTATTCGTCTCTTGCTCTATTCTTTATCATAATTAACGAGTTTGATTTGCATTGTATTTTTATCTCAATGCATGTGTGACTACGATGGTGTTTGTAATCCAGCTTTTGTGGGTTTTTTTTGTCTCCTTGTTCTAGTTTCGGTATGAGTAATGAGGCTTTTGTGGGGATTCATAAAGCTTTTAATTTCTTTTTTACTATGGTAAACCGTAATTGGGATTTCGTCATGGGTCCTGTCAGTGGAGAATTCCGAAGTTAAAACCCTTCTTGCCCTTTTGGACATCGTTAATCCAAAAGGCGAGACCTGGTGATGCAGATCCTGAACTTTACTTCGCCGAGAAAAGTGCGATAAATTTAAGAATTTAGGCCCCTTATAGCCCGTAAGTGCGATTTTTGACATCCAACCTATCTAACAATCACCGTAGGATTTGGAAAATAAACCTCTAATTAATCAAGCAAAAATCTGCCACATAAAATTGCCATAAATCTGCGCAGAGCCAAAAATTGCCATAAATATCAATATAATTGACAATATTTATGCCTTTGTATGAAACTTTAAAACAAAAAACTACTTCTGTTTCAATTTTAACCAATCTGAGGTTCTTTGGCTTTTCTTTTCTTTTCTTACTGTAACAGGTGTGGCGGGTCCCTTTACTCGGGGATCAATGCGGAGATGGAAGCTTCGTTGATGTTGGAAGTCAACCAAAGGACTTGAGCTTTGCCCTTCTCGCACCTGAGCTCGTTTTGGTCACAACTGATTCTGGAGTAGTCATCCTCCGTGGCACAACAGTAGTGTCAACTGTGGACCTTGGATTTGCTGCGACAGCATCTGCAGTTTCCCCAGATGGAAGTGAAGCCATCGTTGGAGGGCAGGATGGTAAATTGCATATATATTCTATCATTGGCGACACTCTTCGAGAGGAAGCGGTTCTTGAGAAACACCGTGGCGCTGTCACAGTTATACGCTACTCTCCTTGTGTTTCAATGTTTGCGTCGGGCGATGCAAACCGGGAAGCTGTGGTTTGGGATCGCTCCTCCAGAGAGGTAATTATTTACTATCTTATAATTTATATTATTTTTAAATTTTTTTTATTACGGTCTTAACTCATGTAATTTGGGTTTATTTAGTCTAATATGAGGTCCATATATTGTTATTACAGTAGTCCTTAGTTGTAGTTAAGTATAATAATACCAATAATTATTGAATGTACGAATCTAATCACACAAACAATATATACACTACATTTTTTTTTTCTCTTTCTTTCGGTTTTGATTATGAATCTTGAGACAGTGGAACATTTTCCAATTAGGCTTCATTCGGACTTTTTAATTTTATTTTATTTTGCAGGTGAAGGTGAAGAACATGCTGTACCATACCGCAAGAATAAACTGCCTTGCCTGGTCACCCGACAGTAGCAAGGTAGCAACCGGGTCACTTGACACGTGCGTCATCATATATGATATCAACAAGCCGGCTTCGACCCGTGAAACCATCAAGGGTGCCCACTTGGGTGGTGTCTACGGCTTAGGTTTCACCGACGACCACACTGTGGTGAGCTCCGGCGAGGATGCCTGTGTCCGTGTATGGAAGTTGGCCCCACAGTAACAGAAAGGTCAGGCAATTCAATTTCCTTCAGAAAATGCTGCTTTTGTTTCTTCTTTCGTTAATATAAACTTTCTTTGAAAGTTTTGTGCACCGCCTTTCCATTAGAAATACAAAGAAAAATACGTGACAGAAATCGTCTTATCAAAACCGATGGACCGTGGAAATTCTAGCGTGTATACAATCCCAACGCAAGATTTTGATTGTCCGATGTGCTTTTCTGTTTGTGTTCATTTCACAAGCCCGACGGAACTAGCCTTGAGCCAAATGTTTTTATGTTGTAATTTTTGTTGTTTCAAGTTTAGTGTTGTATTTATAAGGGTGTTTAAGGAGCAATGTTGTTGTCTCTAAGCTCCTCCGAAAACATAGCTTCAAATGCCTTGGTTTTGTTGTGTATGTGAATTTGGTGTTTTATTGTTTTCTATTTGTTTATTATTTTCTCCGAAAACTGCCGCAGTATTCGGAATTTATAACATTAAAGCGGTTTATGAGCTAGAAAATCATTTTTCGATTTCATTTACCAAATATTAAATAACTTAACCAAAGTATAGGTCGCAGTTGGAATTGATTTTAGAATATGATGCCGATTGCCAAGTGCCGTTAAGTGGGTTGGACCGGCCTAGATTGCGGAATGTCGGTTGGGCTTGGTCCGACCTGTTCTATATCGATAATATTATTCTCTCGACTCTTCACTTCACGGGTGGAAATTCAATGCTTAACTATCGGATATAATCTAGCAATGGTATGTTGCAGCTCTATTGTGAAATTAGGCCTCTTCTGGGTTAGAAAACTTACATTTGCTGATTAGCGAATATTCGATAGATGCGGCTTTTTCCTTCCCGAAAAAAGGCTTTGATTTTATTTTTATTTTTATTTTTTTCAATATTAAAAATGCGGTATGCAGTCTTGTTTGTGATAAATATATTACGAAAATCTCGAACCCAAGTCTTTTGATAATAATACAGCACAAAAACCTCAAAACATATTTATCTGCTAGTACAAAACTGAAATTATCATTACATGCATATTATATTATATTATATATATAATATAATATGATGTTTGTATTTGAATGTAGAATCAATGGGTTTGGTTATATTGTGGGGGACTAGATAGATGTATATGTGACCATGAGCCAAAATGGACCACTTGGTCCTTGACTAAATGGACCAATCTTGCATTCTCACCAAATAAATCAACCACCTACTCTCTAAATAATTCATATGACAGAAACTTGTACCAACAAATTAAAAAAAAAAAAAAAATCAATATCATCGACTTTGAATATTCGCTTCACAACTAGGATAAAAAGAAAAATAATAATTGAAGATGAAAGTAAAGGAGACAACCAATTGATAACATTTAAAAAAAATATAATTTCATAGCTGTTCTTACGTTACATATATCAATCAATATCAAGTATAGGATTATTACCAGAAGTTCACGTGGTCTTTTATATTTCCAATACAATTCACATCTCTATCCAACTTCATAACAACAAAAAAAAATTACGATAAAAACAAACGGAAATTCCTATATAAAGCCAAGACTAAGATATTTATGCAACGATGACTTGACAGAAACTTTATTATTCAATAATATTGAAAGAAAAAAATGACTCTTTGAGACCATGGCTTCTTAATGTAGTATGTTGATTTGACTAAATGGTATAAAGAAATTACTGTAAATCACAAGTGTCCTGCATAATTTAAGACTTTAACTTAAAACATGCTAATCTTCCCAAAAAAAAAAATGTAGCGAAGTATGAATTCCGCTCGGATTGGAGAATCACTCATTTGCTTCTTTCTCCGCCCGCAACGCCCGAATCGGGAGAAAGTCATGGTTAGGAAAATGGTAGGACAAAGTGCAGAGCAGTCTTGTTCAGACCGACTAGGCCTCTATTGTTCTTGTTAATGACCCATCTGGACACATGCTCTGCGAGTTATGGGCAGCCCGCGTGCAAGCTGCATCCGCGCTTAAAGGTGGGCGGGTATTGCATACGCTCATCCAAATTATTTTTTAGTTTTTTAACTTCGTTCAAAATACGAAATACTTCATATACATAAAGGTAGGTATAGATTGTAAACGATTCACACTCCGTGCCCGGGCTGCTCGTGAGACGGGCGGGCCCTCTCGTGCCCGGGTCCTACTTGGACAGCTCTAGTGGGGGGTATTACTGCCAATTAGTGTTAATTTGCATGCATAAGCAGAATAAACCAAATTGCTTCTACTATTAGTACGTAGTGAAAGACAATGACAATAAATTCAGAAATTGAGGCCAAGAAAAGCCAAAAGAAAGCCACGCCACTATCATCACTTCTCTGCAAAATCCTTAACCAATTTTATCCCATAAGCAAAAAAGTAAAAAAGATGACAATCATTAAAACCCAAAAAGGAATAAACAAATTATAAATAAAAACAAATAATAAAAGTATCACCATATAAGCTCCTCTACAAAGTATTCACACTCTCTCACTCACTTCCTCTCTCTCTCTCTACTCTCAAAATGAGAGTTCACTCACTGTTCTTGGTGGCTCTGAGCAGCCTGGCTGTGATCCGGTACTGCATTGCGGGGGCCGGAGATAGCCACGATGAAGCGACGACGCGAGCTCTGTCGCCGGAGAGTCTCACTTTGGACACCGGAGGGCTGAGCAGAGGCGGATTTCCGAAGGGGTTTGTGTTCGGAACTGCCACGTCGGCGTACCAGGTGGAGGGCATGGCCAGCAAAGACGGCCGTGGGCCCAGCATTTGGGACGTCTTCATCAAAACTCCCGGTGAGCAATACCATAAATATTTTTATTTTTTGATGATATTAATTTATCTTTTTATGGTTAAATTTTTTAATCTTTATTATTTTATTTTTTTATTTTTTTTTTGGTTGATTTAATAGAATTTTAAATGTGCCGTTAGCAAACCTCTCTCGAAAGAACATTATATTATACTTAAAATTTTGTTAAATTAATTGAAAAAGTATGATATGAACTATGAAGGACACAATTTTTCTTATTTTGATTTGTATATGTTTAATTTGTGAGCAGGAATTGTTGCTAACAACGGTACGGGAGAGGTTTCAGTTGACCAATATCATCGCTACAAAGTAAGCCTTTTGCTTCTTCTTTTTTCCCCTTTCTAATTAGAAATTATATAAAATAAAATTATTTTAATTTTTAATGTCGTTTCGAGGTTAATAGCTATATATTACTATGACTTTTTCAATAATATAAATTATCTTTTTTAGAGAAAAAAAAAATCGTTGAAAATTGCGACGTATTTAAAACTTGATCACATTTAAAATTCAGTTTAATAGATTAAAAAAGTGACGAAATTTTCGAAAGAAAAAATAAAACAGATATTGAAAATTTTGATCATGAAAAAATTAAGTGTATTTCGCAAAAAGTAAAATATTAAATACTACGTCATTGTTAATGAAAAAAATTAAGTGTATTTCACAAAAAAATTAAGGTCAATGTTGGAATTATGATTCTTTGCCGACATCTTTCAGTTCGAATTCTTCTCATGTCGAAGGGTTTTATCAGAGTGTTTTAGGGACTTTCAACAGACCTAAACTACTCTTTCTTAGCTCTTTATCTTTTAAATGTATATAAAAATATATATTAGAAATACAGTACGTGATGAAACGAATTAAACAAAAAAAGAAATACTGTACGAATATAGACTCGCGATAACCCTCATGGTGTCGGTTCTATGATTTGCCGAGGCTCGGCTTGTTGTTTTGATCCAAAGAAATCAAATATTTATGAGAACTTTGGCGTGTTCTTTGAACGTCGAAAAAATTGCTCGATGTTTTGACTCACTCAACCCATTCCATAATTTCAGTACCATCATATCTAATTGAATTGGTGAAAACATAACAAATTAACAAATATCATGTATAATATTGTATTGTAAGAAGTCTGTTTGATTCTTTGATGTATGTTTTTTAGGACTAAATATGGTAATCTAACCATGTTACTCCGACAAGTATGACTAGAAACTGACACTTAGGATAAGATATTGTTTTTTTTATTATTATTATTATTTATATATTAATAAACATTTATTTTCCTGTAATAGAAAAATATAGACAATAATTAGAAATGATCAATTATTGGACAACTTTGTGATGGGTTTTGCATTGACTCTCCAGAAGACCCAAAAAAGATCATAAATATAGGCAAACCAGAGGACCTATTTCTACACAAAATCTATCTTTATTACAAAACTTTTTTATATATTACAAACTTACCACTATGATAATGTGTGATTCTAAAAATGGAAAGAAAAAAAAATAAATGAGGCTTTGTCATTCATATTTCACATAAATTGTTAATTGAGTTGAGACATTATTTTTATTTACTTCTCACAGGAAGACATTGATATCATGAAAAATCTTAACTTCGACGCCTACCGATTTTCGATTTCATGGTCAAGAATTTTTCCGGGTAAAATCTGAATTTTGAATGTTAAATTTTATATATAATTTGCTTTGCTAATTAATGAGATTCTCCAATCACAAATGTTCAATGCAGAGGGAACTGGAAAAGTGAATTGGAAAGGAGTTGCTTACTACAATAGGTTGATAAACTACTTGCTCCAAAGAGGTAAATTTCTTCCATGAAATACTTTTTCATTAATATATATATACATATATATATATGAGTATTTTCAACTTATATGATACAAATAAAAATAATAATTAGTAAGAAAAGAAAATGATCTTATGAACCTCTCCTATTTGAATTTGATACACCTATAAATAATATATAGACAGAAAAAAATTATATAAATTTCAATGAAAATCTGATCTGTTTTGCAGGCATCACACCGTATGCAAATCTATATCACTATGATCTTCCTCAAGCACTTGAGAAGAAGTATTTGGGATTGCTAAACGACCGAGTTGTGTGAGTAAAACGCAGTGTCGTTTCATTTGGTATACAGAAAAAACATAGACCAACATTAATGGTTGTTTTTTTCTGCAGCAAAGATTTTGCGGACTTTGCGGATTTTTGCTTCAAGACGTTCGGGGACAGAGTGAAGAACTGGATGACGTTCAACGAGCCGAGAGTCGTGGCTGCGCTCGGGTATGACAACGGGTTCTTCGCCCCGGGAAGGTGCTCCAAAGCCTATGGGAACTGCACCGCTGGGAATTCCGCCACCGAGCCTTACATCGCTGCCCATCATCTCATCTTATCGCATGCCGCGGCGGTCCAGAGATACCGCCAGAAATACCAAGTAAGATATCAAGGTTGAGTCCATAGGGAATTGTATAGTTTACTAGAGGCTGAATTATGAATTACCAAATATGTGCAAGGGTTCTGGTGTCATTCTAATACATAATTATCATATTCTTTTAGCATGTCAAGGATTAATGTTTATGGCATAGAAAATAGATATAATAACGACGAATGTACTAAAGTTTAGGCAAAATTAGCAAACTTGTACTCAAGTTTTATTTGTAATGGTCGAAGTACCCAGAAGTGTAGGGCCTGTATTTTCTGTCTCAATTATGTGTTTTCTATTTGTTTATCTTGATCTGTCATCGGATTCTCTTTACCACGTTTTATTACACGCCATTTATTATAAGAATACGTGGTAAATGAGGATACGATGACATGTCACAATATAAACTACAGTGACAAAATAGAGATGAAAAACACAACCCCTACACTTTTACGTGACTTGGATACATTGACCTTTAATTACAAATGGACTTGGGTATATGATTGCTAATATTTCCTAGATTTAAGTACATACGTCGCTATTATCACTAAAAAATATAACCAAACTTCATTTACACAGAGTTAAAATTAGATCATCTAATTCAGTGAGATGTTTGCGTTAATAATTTTCAGCAAAAACAAAAGGGTAAGATTGGAATTTTACTCGATTTTGTCTGGTACGAGCCTCTCACGAGATCAAAGGCCGATAACTACGCAGCGCAGCGAGCTCGGGACTTCCACGTTGGATGGTAAAAAAACCAACATAAATGACATATTTCTGACAAGTCATGACAATGATTTTCAATCAAGAATTTTGTTGATATTTGTTATATACTCTTGGTACGTAGGTTCATTCATCCGATCGTGTACGGCGAGTACCCGAGAACAATGCAAAACATAGTCGGAAAAAGGCTACCAAAGTTCACAGAAGAGGAGGTCAAGATGGTGAAGGGGTCAATGGACTTCGTGGGCATTAACCAATACACTGCTTATTACATATTCGATCCACATCAAACTAACCCAAAGGTTTTCGGGTATCAACAAGATTGGAATGCTGGCTTTGCTTGTAAGTTCTTTTATCTCTCTTTCATTTTCTTCTCATCTCATGTATAATAAGAAGTGAAATCAGGACTAGGTATCGGACTTAATTGGTCTTTTTCATCTCGATCCTAGTTCCCAGTTTTAAAATCGGAACCGGGCCGCTAGGCCTGTCTTGAGTGTCTAGAGGCCTTATGCAAAGTATAATTTTGAAGACCCTTGACAAAAAAGTAAAAATAAATCAAGATAAAATATAATAATTAAATATAAGGTGTTTAGCATTTTATATACAAAAAATATCAAGTTTCTCGATCATATTTTGGGACCCAAGATACACACACCAGGTACCCCAGTTCAAGACCGGCACTGCTGGGCCAAAACAGTCATAACCGGGTCGGCCTAATTTTTCAAAATTGCTATAAAACTAGTGTTCAAATCAAGCTATAAATGTAGCTATATCAAATACGACTAAAATAAACTCGAAAGGATATATCATTATAATAATTCAGCAAGAACAAATCGAGCCAGATTCGGAACGGACCTTTTCTTCCTCAGATCGGCCCCGATTCTTGACTTTATTGACAAACTCCCGGTTTTTTGGAAAAAAAACTGTACCAAGACCGAATGTCTTTTGCTTTGGCCCGGCCAGGTTCTAGTTTGTTGACCAAAAAAAAGGTCTTAGGGCTAACTTCTTCACCCATGAGCTGCTTGCAAACGTGTATGCCGTATTAACTCATTTGGTGGTCGTTTTTGCTGAACCCTTGCAGATGACAAGAATGGTGTGCCTATTGGTCAAAAAGTAAGTCAACTTTAACCATGTTTGCTCATCTTTGATACACCTCTCTCCATGATTCTACATCATTTCTCATCTTTTGTTATCATGCTTGATTACAAAGTTGCTCACCAAATCTCCAGGCACATTCTTACTGGCTTTACCAAGTGCCATGGGGTTTGTACAAATGCCTCATGTACATTAAAGAGCGCTACGGAAACCCTACCGTCATTCTGTCCGAGAACGGTAAAAGCCGATTAAATTTGTCTTAATCTTAAAGGATATTTGTGGCAAATACTCAAAAAATAAGTAAAAGTGGCAGCGTATTTTTTTTCCTTTTTGAGGCTTATGAAAAAATACGCTATGAAAAAATAAAAATAATATGTTCGCTAAATTCGCTTGACTTCTATGTATTTTGCAGCATATATCCTTAATCTTAATTGACATCATCTTTAATATATTTAAGAACTTAATAATATATTCCTGAAATTGAGAGTATAGGTTTATTCTATACACATTAGTCTTTTCACTTTGAGAAAATATGAGAACATTGTTTTAGAGTATAAAATATGTTTATTCTATACACGTGATTGCTTCTATGGAAAATGAATTTAACTTATAAATTACATATCTTTTACTCGAACGTTTTAATTAAGTACATATATATATGGCCTAACCTCAAATGAACATGTGATTAATAACCAAACCAAACATGATTCCTCTGCGCATAAACCCATAGGTCTTGAATATTTTCAGGCATGGACGATCCCGGGAATGTGACGCTAGCTCAGGGGCTGCACGATACAACGAGGATCGGTTTCTACCGAAGCTATTTGACTCAGTTGAAGAAGGCCGTGGATGACGGAGCCAACGTGGTGGGGTACTTCGCGTGGTCATTGCTCGACAACTTCGAGTGGCGGCTGGGCTATACTTCGCGCTTCGGCATCGTCTACGTCGATTTCCACACCCTTAAGAGGTACCCCAAGATGTCTGCCTATTGGTTCCGAAAACTTCTTGGAAGAAGCAAAAAGTAAGAGAAATATTTGAAAGTGTTGTGTGAGAAATTCTCTTTCGGAAGTGATGAGGCTTAGCCTAACCCGAGTTGTGTATGCGCTATAATAAGATTATTTGTTTGTTTCTTTTGTTACCAAACAATATGCTATATCTAATTTGTATTTGTCAAGTTATCATTTTGAGTTATAAAAAGCTTAGTAAAATAAATTAAATTTTCTCATCAACTCACTATCACGAAGTTTGTTGAGGTACGATTTCGTCCGTACCATAAATCTCAAACCGTTTGTCAGAATGACACGATTCAAAAAGATAACTTTACCATAATTTAATTTCCTACAACCCTAGGGATGTCCAAGGAATAAATTGAATATCTTTTTCCAGTTTCTACGATTGACCAAAACATTGGTACTTTTGCCATATTAGGGTAATCATCATTCATGTGCTAAGTCGCAAATCATTTTCGATTAATTCGGTTCTCTCCTATGTTACAAAACATAATAAGTTTTTTGCGGTGTTGAACTTATGGAGCTACAAAGGGGACAAATGGACACACGTGTTTAAGCTACTGTGAAAATGATGTGATTTCACCAACTTCGGTTACATTCCACTATAGCCCGAAGCTGAACTCTTTAACACGTGTTAATTATATCTTCCTGACTCAGAAGTCCATTGATACAATCAGACTATCATAATCCAAGTTTTTGTATTATACAGATTCTCGTTTTACTCAGGTGATTCCCGTATACCTTTTTAGACGACACCACCTTATTTCATGATTATTGCAAATTACTCACTCAACGGTTTATGAAGTCGTTAAGTTTCGGACGAGTACTCATTTGCTTCCCACAAATCACAATAAGAAAATCATAAAGTTATTATCCATATCTGAAATCATGCAGTTTGTCACGGTCAACTTTCCGATCCCAAAATAAAAGTGTTGGGAGTAATCATGTAAACTTAAACAATTAAATCAAAGATCGTCTAAGTTAAAATCCGCACAAACTCATATTTCCTCAGGATATCAACTGATTCCACCTTATCATCACGTCGACTTTTCTACGAGTCATCACTGACGGATTGATGCTTTCGATTAAAGTCTCGTCCTATCCAATATGAAGACACTTCATACTTTATATATACTCAACGGGGCGGACCAGCGCCAAGATCCGGTAATAGATCATCACCAATAGAGTGATTCAGTTTATCAATAGTTTTTCACGATTACAAGTTCCCACTTATAATATGAACTATGGACATATTTATTTTAGTTATGTTATATCGTGTTTGTGAAACCTCCTCACTCAGACTCAGTGTGATAACAAAACACAATTGCAAAATATAACAACTAAAGATCCAAAACATTCAATATATTGATAAGAATAATTGAAAAAGATTGTCATTGATAAACAAACTTAATCTTTAAAACGAAAGAATGCCCATAAACTTCTACAAGTGGCATTAGAATATGAATTATAGGGCATATTTATCATATATGTCCAACAAAAATGACATATAATTAAAAGACATAAGTTCACTCAAAATACGACATCAACGTTTTAGGCCTCTGAAGTCCAGTTTCGTGCAGAACTTCTCCCACCATCTCGCAGCCATTGACTCGAGCTTCGATTTGATACGAAGAAATCGGATACTCGAGTCAAAAGATACGGCCCATCAAAGTTAGGATCCTCGCGGGAGTCCTTCTTTGAATTTCCATCCGGGACCGCGTCTCGGACGCTTGCGGATTCGCCTCTCGGACCGCCTCTTCTCCTTGGATCGCCTCTTCTGCGCTTGCCTTTGGGACGCTTGCGCAAGCGCCTCTTCCGACCTCTCTTGGTGCGCTTCTCTAAACCTCCACGTATTGGGCCTGCATCATTGAGTATCTCTGATTATTCACCTGTGGGACGTTAAATCTTTGAGTTTTGATTGTGTTCGTGGATACGAGCAACGATTGCTTGCTCTCCATTTTGTGTTTATGGATGCGTATACTAAACCAAATTTTCCGTTGCATCAAAGGACAAACTTAATTATTGAGAGTCCTACTCGAAAAACTGTTTTCTTTTAAAATCCACTGAGGCAAAAGTTGTTATCCTTGACCACAGGAGAATAAAACTTAGGAAGAATAAGGGACAATGACAAAAGAAAGGGAGAAATTAAAAAAAAAAAAAAAAAAGATAACTAGATAAAAAGGAAAGCAGCAGCGACCCTGAGGCTAGGCGAGCTAGGCCGCCTAGGACCCCCGATTTTACAGAGCCCCGTCTCTGATGGTCACTGCAAGAAGCTTATATAACAAACGCCATGAAAAAATAGCTTGAAGCTTCTGACACTTTCTTGCATGAGACAGAAATTAGAGATAAAGTCATAAAAGAGAAGATAAATAGATGTGTAAGAACCAAGGAATTGATTTTCGCGATAATCGAGCAATTAATCGCTGAAAACCACTTCACGATAACTTATCTCCTCTAATCGTTGTCGTTTTATACTTATTGCGATTTTTCGATTCGAAAAGCAAGCTACTTATATCTCAAACTTATCAAGTGTATTTTCTCGAAAAGCAAGATACTTTTCGGTCAAAAATGATAAGTCAACCCTGGTATAAATTTTTCTTTTTCGCGGCAGAAGTTCCAACTTCTTTTAATTTTATAATTTAAAGGTATTTTTAGGGTTTTTTTAGTAGATCTAGAGTGTTTTGAAGTTTAAATGTTGTATATGTATCAATCATGTCAAATTTTCACACTTTTATTCTATATATGTAGTAACTACTTAGAAAGCTATTAGGTTGAATGAAAGTTAAACTTTGAGTGTCATATTAGTTTAATTGTACATTTTACGTTTTGAATCAAATGTTGTAGTTCAAATTGATTTTTTTAGGTATATGATGGAATATAGATGAATTAAGATGGTTTGTGTGATTTTTGTTAAATTTTTTGCAGATTTGGGTTATATTTTTGGGTTTATGCGAATTGTTTCTAATTGCGACAAAAGTACCAATTTTCTAAAAAATAGTGGATTTGAGATATATTTTAAATCTTTTTTATATAATTTCATTTTGTAACATTGTATATAATTAGGAAACTGTTAGTTTGACATAATTATTTTTGTAATTTGACGTTTTTCCGAATTATGACCTTATTGCGGCAAAAGTACATATCTTTTGGAAATTGGTTAAGTTAAGCTAGTTAGTCGAATTTTTTGATGTAAAATCATTTTATAACATTGTATATGACTTATAAAATGTGAGGTTGACATATTTTTTTTTTTAATTTGACGTTTTCCCGAATTGGAATGTTATTGCGGCAAAAGTATATGTTTTTTGGAAATCGATTAAATTGAACTATTTCTTCATTTTTTTAT
This sequence comes from Parietaria judaica, assembly GCA_954871525.1. NCBI lineage: Eukaryota > Viridiplantae > Streptophyta > Magnoliopsida > Rosales > Urticaceae > Parietaria > Parietaria judaica. The sequence continues at coordinate 4,812,325 of OX940867.1, forward strand.
GTAACTTCATTTCGTAAAATTGTATATAATTTTGAAACTGTGATTCTGACATAATTTGTTTTGTAATTTGACGTTTTTCAATTATTGCGGAAAAAGTACATTTAGTATTTTATGTTATGAAAATATTTTATGTATGAAAATATGTATGAAAATATTTTATAAGTTTTCCATCGATAAATCTATCGATAACCGATTAATCCATCGATAAGTTTGATAAGTTTCGATATCGGCAAACGATAAATTTTATAGGTTTTCCATCGATAAATCCATCAGCAAACGATTAATCCGTCGATAACGGCAAACGATTTATCGGCAAAAACGGCATTGAAATCCTTGGTAAGAACATCGTCCTTTATTTTATTTTTTTAAGTGATATTACATGACAACAAAATTTGTGGGGCTATTATAGGTTTTTTTTATATATAGTACTAGTAGTACCACCTATTTATATTTTACTCAATATTTGTGCACCACTTTATCACAGTGACCATGACATAAAGTTATTAAAAAAAAAAGTATAATAGTAAATACAAATTTACTTTATGAAATATTAATTAAACTGGGATAATTATATTTCTGAAATAATTTCACAGTTACCTTAATCAAAAGACTTCACATGTAACTTAGTAAGACACTTGATTAATTTTTATAAGGGTTAATGACGGCAAAAATATCTAAAGTTTGGTCAAAGAACCTCTCGTGTACCCAAAGTTTAAAAGTGGTGGCAAAAATACCCAAAGTCGCATTTGGGGAGTTGACCACTCCATTCTCGTAACGCCGTTAACTTACCCGTTAACTCTGGCCACGTGGACAAACGTGGGTTGCTGACATAATAATTTTTGCCACGTGAGCGAGCCCACATCAGCCTCGTTAACGACAAAACAAGGAATTAAACCCCTAATTAATACTATTTAACACAACTAATTGAACCCCTAATGATTACACTTAACAAAATAGATTTGTCCACGTGGCCAGAATTAACAGGTAAGTTAACTGCGTTACGAGAATGGAGTGGTCAACTCCCCAAATGTGACTTTAGGTATTTTTGCCACCACTTTTAAACGTTGGGTACACGAGGGGTTCTTTCACCAAACTTTGGGTATTTTTGCCGTCATTAACCCTTTTTATAAATGATACAACATTAATATTTTATATTAGGGTAAACTGCCGCTAATGTACCCAATATTTGATCGACTGCGGATTAAGTACCCAATGTTTATTTTCGACGGCTAATGTACCCAAACGTGATTCCGTTAGATTTTTTCGTGCTTTCCGTCACTTGACCGTTAGCAAATGATTCCTCCTTTATATGTACAGTTTTCGTATTTTTGGCATAATTCACTCATTTTTTGTCCATATTTTATGCACAACCTACGGTTGGAAAGATAAGAGATATATATACAAGTTTGTTGTTTTAAGTTTTGTTAAAAAGTTTTAAAAAAAATTATAAAATTTCAATTACAACATAAAATTGGACATTAGTGTAATGGAAAATATTTGTTTCGAGCAAATTTTAATATACCTAATGACTTTTTCAGATAAAAAATAAAACTAAAATGCTGCAGATAAATCTTTTATCTTTCCAACGGTAGTTTATTTATAAATTTTGGACAAAAAATGAGTAAGTTATGCCAAAAATACGAAAGATTTTTTTACATTACATCTTTCATATTTTTGGCATAACTCACTCATTTTTTGTCCAAAATTTATAAATAAACTATCGTTGGAAATATAAAATATTTATCTATAACTTTGTACTTTTTCGTTTCATCATAAAAAGTCATTAAGCATATTAAAATTTGCTCAAAACAAATATTTTGCATTAAACTAATGTCCAGTTTTACGTTGTTATTGAAATTTTGTATTTTTTAATTTTTTTATACAAAACTTAAAACATCAAAGTTGTATATCTATCTCTTATCTTTTCAACAGTAGGTCGTGCATAAATTTTGGACAAAAAATGAGTTAGTTATGTCAATAATACGAAAAGTGTACATATAGAGGAGGAATTACTCGCTGACAGTCAAGTGACAGAAAACACGAAAAAATCTATTGGAATCAAGTTTGGGTACATTAGCCGTCAAAAATAAATATTGGGTACTTAATCCGTCGCCGATCAAACATTGGGTACATTAGCCGCAATTTACCCTTTATATTATATATTCTACAAGAAATATCCCATAACTAACTTTGGATTTGAGATGAATATAAACTTAAAAAAAGAATATTAATTATTTATTAACATGTCGTTTTTAATAATAAAAAAATAAAGTAAATTATTTTTGTTAAAACATGTTTTTAACAGGGGCCTAAAAAAATTTCACCTAGGGCTCCAGTAATACCCTAAGAAAAAGTATGGGAGTAAATAGAAAAACTAGAGAAGAAAAATTATACAGTGCAAAATTTAGCGTTCTTACTTTGCACATAGATTTTATTTTTAGCAATAGTGATCTAACACACAAACACAAAGTAAAGATATATGAGTATATGACCCAACTATATATCAAAATAAAGAAAAAAAGTTTAAAGAAAGTAACAAATTTTAATAATAAAAGTGATCAAATAAACTTGGAAATAATTTTTGTGGGGTTGTTTTGTAAGATATTGCGAACTTTAAGTTTGACTTGCCCAATACTTGACTAGCAAGTTTCTAAACTTGGGTAGCAAGTAGAGCTGTAACCGGAGCGGGTATCTGGTTTTTTTAAACTACCCGTACCGGATCCAGTTTTTCGGGTATTCAAAAATCACTACCCGTATCCGGATCCGGAAATCCGGATACCTATTTTAAAAACTCTGTTTAATTATCCGTATCCTGTTTTGAAATCCGAATTCGGATATTATCCGGATATCCAGAATTTTTAACAAATGAAAATGAAACCCTAGAAAGGAGAGTAATCCTAGAAAATGAATAAGAATAAGAGTAACCGACGGACGAGAGCTTGGAGGCGGCTGAACAAGAGTAACCCTAGAAAATGAAAATGAAATATCGACTGTCGAAGAAAGGAGAGTGAGTAACCCTAGAAAATGAATTAAAAAAATTAAAAAATTAAAATAAACCAGGTTTTAAACCGGATACCGATATCCAAATTTTTAAATAACAAAACCCGTATCCGTATCCAATGACGGAACCAGAAATTCTGAATTGGGGGGGCCGGCTCTGACTTATAAAGGCTTTGAGCAGGAAAAAAAATGAGGCTATATATTTTTTTATTTAGTAGTAAAAGTGACAATTTAATAAATAACCACTACTAATATACTAAGATTTTAGCACTAGAATAGAACCATGAAGTTATATATAACTTCATTTTTAACCACTACTAAGGTTAAAAATGAAGTTATTGAAGTTATATATAACTTCATTTTTAATCACTACTAGGTTAAAAATGAAGTTATATTCAATATAGTCCAGTATAAACGAACTCTGTACGACAACTAAAAATGATGGTAAGAATTACCCACAAATACATTTGTTTATTGTCAATTACAGTGAGTAAAGATAATAAAATAATTACCTAAACAAAACATTGAATATGAATTTGACTACATATTTTTATGTAAAAAATATCATTTGGCCTAGGTTTTGAGTAATGACGTAGTTTGGGTGGGTGGGTATTGGGTACTGGGTAGTGTATTACCATTTTATATATTCAAAAATAGATAAATTAGTTGTGGGACCCTTGTAAATATTTAAACCTTAATAAAGTGATAAATAACAAATAAAAGCATAAACTAAATAAATTAATAAAGGAATAGGTAGCCCCTCCACTTTTACTCTAACATTTATAGTTCTCTCTCCTTTGTTATAAAACCGAAGCTTTATATATACAGCCTTCAATGGCGTCGTAGAATCGTCTTTCCGATAACTCACGTTGAAGATGGGGGGGCATGGGGGGGCCGCTGGGCTAAGGTTGGGACCGTGATGAAGCTGCAGTGAAATCGAGTAGAACTAGCTCAGAAAATCTCGGGGGGGCCGCGGCCCTGGTTGGCTATGTTGTAGTTCCGTCACTGTCCGTATCCAGTTTTAAATCCGTATCCGGATTCGGATTTTAAAACCGGATACGGATGCGGATTTAAAACCGGGTTCTGGGTTTGAGTTACAGCCCTAGTAGCAAGTTCTGATTTTAATTATCTTATTATTGGTCTTGCTTGATTTTAAAAATCTTATTATTTGTTTTTTAACTCAAATATATTACATTCGGCGCATTACCCAGAGATATTCCTTCAACAGCTTTCTTTGTTCATCTTCTCATTTGATTATCACAAAATCATTATCTCAAATCACCATCATTCAAGAGAATAAGCGAACGATTAAGAGAAACATGGCGGTGACAATGAAGCGTTCTTGCACTGTGAAGCCTTCAGGGCACACATGGCAAGGTGTCATGACGCTGTCGATGTTCGATCAGACCGGCAGCATTACTCACGAGCCCACGGTTTACCTCTACCAACGGCCTCCGAACGAGTGGTTATCGGGTCCCGATGCCGTCGCCGATGCTATGAAGGATTAGCTTAGCCGAGCCCTCGGACACTTCTACCCTCTTGCAGGCCGTGCTGGGTGGAGTAAAGGAGGAGGCCGTCTAGAGCTGCACTGCAACGCCATGGGAGCGGAGTTTATCGAAGCCGAGGCCGATTCAGAGCTCGAGCATTTCTTCACGCCGCAGGAGCTCCGACATCTCATCCCAGATGTTCACCAGATGTACAAAAGCCTCCCGTACGAGAAGATCCCTCTGCTATTGGTGCAGCTCACGAGGTTCACCTGCGGCGGAATCAGCCTCGGCTTTGCGATCTCACATGCTATCGCTGACGGCACCGCTTCAGGTCACTTCCTGACAGAGTGGGCCCGCCTCTGTCGCAGCGGGCCTCTGAAAATGGTGCCGTTTTTCGACCGCAGAGTCCTGAGGGCGGGAGAGCCTGCTCGGGTTTCAATCCCTGCTGGGCCTGAGGATTATTCTCTTCCAACACTGATAACGCCAAAGAGTTCTGATCATTAGCAAGAGATTGAGATACCGAAAATGGACCAATTTAGTAGGGCGAGGTTGAGACTCCGGAAAGAACATGCCGATAAGGTGAAGAAGATGGTGAACAAGGGACGAGAAGAGAGCAAGATCACCCGACCCTACACTCGTTACGAAACCTTGTCAGCTCACGTGTGGCGCTGCGTCACCAAGGCCCGAAAGCACGTGCCAGAGCAGCCGACACCCTTGTTAATCCCTATGGATTCACGTCGCCGATTGAACCCACCGTTGCCGTCAAACTACTTTGGCAATGCATCGTTCGAGGTGTTAGCGAGCAGCACGTCTGGCGAGTTGATATCAAGCCCTCTGAGCTATGCCGCAAGCATAATCAGAGAAGCAATTGATCAAGGAACGAGCGACTTCATTTGAAACACGAATGACTCTCTAAACAGTCTTTCGGACCTAACATGCATGCAAAATCTTAATGAGTATTTGAGTGATACTCCAAACGTGATGAACCCTAACTTGTGTGTTGTCAGTTGGTTGACTTTACCTATAAACGGCCTTGACTTTGGGTGGGGAAAGGAGTTTTATATGGGCCCTGATGACATTAAAGAAGAGTGTTCAATTTTTATCCCATGTCCGAGTGGCGATGGGTCCATGATCCTGGAGATGTGCTTGCAAACTGAGCATATGGATTCTTTCAAGGAACACTTCTATCAGGGTATGGAAGATTGATGAAACTGTTAGGCATTTGCCATTGGGTAAACTGCGGCTAATGTATTCATTGTTTGACCGGTTGCGAATTATGTACTCAATGTTTATTTTCGACGGCTAATGTATCCAAACTCGATTCCGCTAGATATTTTCATCTCCTCTATCACTTGACCGTTAACCAATGCCACGTCTGCTCCACCTAAGCACCCACGTGGCCAAATTCTCCCCCTCTCATCGCGCTGCCACGTGGCTCTGATTCCTCAAATCGTGACCTGTGCCCACGTGTCATGAGCATTGCAAAAAAAAAAAAAAAAATGGGCTAGGTGGGAATCAAACCAACGCTCTCCAACCCATTGCCCATGTACCCAACCAGTTGAATTATTGTCATTTTTTGTCATATATTGGTACACATAAATATTTATATAAATAACATGTGCATAAATTGTAAAATCTATTAAGTATAACATGTATAAAATGTAAAATGTAACATTTAATTAGATTTAAAGGGGGTTTTTTATGTATATGTAGCAAAATATAAAGAAAATGTAATAAAATTGTACTCTTTAAAATAAAATAGGATTATATTTGATATTCTTAAAATAAAATTGTATATTAAAAAGAAAAAATAAAGTGAATATCTATGTCATGTAATATGGATAATTTATTTCATTAACTTAAAAAAAATTAATAAAATTACATTACATTATATAAATTATTCATAAAAAATCATGTAATCTAATTAAATGTAATAATATTATTTAACATTACATTATACAATTATTCATAAAAAAAATGTAATGTTAATTCATAAAATTACTTTGGGATTAAAATTAATGGGCTTGGTCCATTAAGATTTAATCTTAGGTAATTATGAGAGACGAAATTCGACCTAGCCTTGGTGGTTAAGCCCATTAGGTATTTTCCTTATCATATTTTGTTGAATAATTAATTAATTAATTATCATGGAACCATATTAGGTAATATTTGAATCATGGAAATTGCCAAGCTTGATTACCAAGCAAGAAGTGGTGATTTTGTGAGCATGGATATTCAAATATTTATGTGTTTTGATAATTAAAGATATTATTAATTATATACATATATGGCATTAACTTAATCATTTAATAAGAAATCATGTCATGAATTTAAATTGTGCATGACTCATGAAACTTGATTATCAAGTTTTAATTATAAGATTCATATTGCATGAGAATTTAATATTTATGGAAACATGACATTACTTGATTGGAATGTTAATTACAAATAAGGAAATGGTTAATGACTTACATGTCATCTTAATTGATTTAATTGGAAATAATTTTGGGTTAAAATAACGCTTTATTAGTAAAATACTCAGCCCAAGTCAAACTATTTTAAAAAATACTCAAAGTTTACTTAATTAATATCATACTCATTTTAAATATTATTTTCCTAAACTACCCCTTACCCCCTCTCGACTCCACTCACCCTCTCGTCTCTGCAGTCGCTCGCTCAAGCTCGAACCATCTCGCTCACTCTCTGCAATCGCCTCTCGTAAACCCCAATCGCCGCCGAATCCTCAATCGCCGACCAGCTTATCTAGTTGTTCATCTCTATCGAGGTCTCTCTCCTCCAGTTTTGGTGTTGCCCTAGCTCGACGAACTCATCATCACCGAAATCTCAGAGGTAATCGAAATCGTTCATTGTTGTTTTCGAAATTCTCTCTTGCCATGGTTCAAATTGTTCATAGTTCCATAAATTCTTTGATCTCCAAAAGAATTATGCTCATGGTCATCCGATTCTATGGGTATTGCCGGATATATCCGATTGTGTATCAACAGAGGGTTTTGATCCAATCTTTACATTTGATAAGCCTAACAAACAATTCGATGTCTATCTTTTTGTACTAGCCTTTGTTTGATCTGATGTAGAAATTAAGCGTTCGAACTTACTCTCTGTATCTTGCAATGGGTTTCGATTTATCATTATGAATTGTTGAAGAAGATTCACTTGGTCCATTCTATTATAGGACCGGGTTTTTTGTAATGTAGCTAATTTTGTATCTTTTCACTTGATAAAACACATGAACATGGGTTTTAGGCCTGAAAAGTGGTTGGTGGTAGAGAAAAACCGTCGATAAGTCGCAGATTTAAAGCGAGCGTATAACGGGGGAGAAATTATGGTGCTTGACGGGGTTTCTATTGTTGGCATATCTGGAGAAGGCCTAACATCACTTATGAAATTCTATTGATTTTGTCAGATTATAAAGATTTCATATAATTGTCACGAGATTTAGCATAATGAAAAAGGCTGAGTAATTTGGTAGGCTGCTATTCAAAGAGGGCTTTTTAGAACTATTTTTCTCTTCTTAATGCTCTAGACATGTTCCGAAATCGAATCTTGCTTATTATGTTTCCTTTAATTTATTTTAGGTATGAAATCGAAAAGACGTGGCGATTCCAAAAAAGACTTCGTCCTCTAGCCCGAAGTTGAAATCAAAACACTCATCAAACAAATAAAAGAAAATAGAGGTAAGTCCAACTACGTTGTGTAAATCAGATATAATTATAAGTGTAATTACATAGAAATATATAAAGGTAATTATAGTTACGTAATTGTAACTCTAGTTACATAAGTGTAATTGTACTTATGTAATTATAATACCAATTACATAATTGTATTGATATATGTTTCTTATTTTTGGAATTACAATGTAACTGTACTTTATGTCATTTTAGTAACCTACATACCTCATGTATTTGTAGGAAGAAGCTGAAAAGGTTCAAAAAGCGCCTTTGATGACATTTCAGAGAAGAGTTACAAGAAGGAGTGCGAAGAATCATAATGTGTGATCCAGTTTTTAGTCATTAACATGGTTGAAATTTTGGTCTTTGACCAATTTGTCTCCTTTACTTTTTTTTCTTCTTTTTAAACTCTTATGACTCTAGGATTACATTTGTTTGAATAGAAGCATGCAGAATTGATGTTACATAGTTAAGACATTAAAGCTCATCTAATTGAAGCAAATGTTTTTTGAAACTCTCGTATTGTAATTGTATGTCACTATTTTTCAAAAATATTAAATTGAAATTCAGTTATGTAACTTTAATTACGTGAAATTACTGCTATATACTTTTAGATGGAGACTCAATTAATATAATTATATGTAACATAAGTGTAATTATATATAACTAGAATTACGAAATTGTAACTCCAGTTACAAAAGTGTAACTCTAATGACATAAGTTTAACTTCGATATGTTGTGTAACTCTTATTACATATATAATTATAAGTGTAATTACATATGTGAAATTACGGTAATGTAACTACAATTACACAAGAATGCATTTTTCACGTACATTTGATATCGAACCGAGATGTATCGGAGTTAGTAGTCGTAAACGAGAAGTTTCTTCTTATTGCAATCATGCTATGTATTGCAAATGCTTCTTCGATTTGAACATTTTACCCTTTTCCACGTCAAACAATTTCGGGAAATGCTCGACGGCTACATCGTCTATAAATGTGTTGGAAGAACTACCATTTAGATCTTCACTTGTGAATGCATAAGATTCGGACCTTACCGAATTTCCCTGTAACAATTGTAATTTTCAAAGTTATTATATAACTGCCATCTTTGAAATAATGTAGCAGTAGTTACATAAGTATAATTGTAATTACACTATTGTAACAGCAGTTACATAAGTGTAACTGTAGTTACCATTGTAACTGTAGTTAAAAGTTACACTTATGTAATAATTAGAATTAAAATTGTGTAGAAAATATGAATTTTTAATCTGATATTACAGTATTATTGTCATAACTTAAAGGTTGGAATATTTTGGTTGGCCAAATTTTCAGTATGCGACGATCTCAATGTTCTATTCGAGGACGACATTAATGAACCTGCACAAAATAAGATTTTCCATTAAACTCATGCAATATTAACCATTTTGTTGTCTCGTCACAAAATTCATTCCTATAATCAACCAACACAGGTGTAACTACAAATACATTTATGTAACTATAATTACATAATATGGTAGAAGTTACAATTATGTAAATATTGTAGAGGGCGATTTTCACCACCCTTTTCCAGTCACAAAGACAATTACCATATAACAAATAAACAAGAATAAATGATGAATATCTCTGTTTTATTATATTTTCCGAAGTGAGCTCGGTTTTCTTCCGTTGAATAGCTGGACAGATGAAGGATCATGGACATCCACTCTCTCTATTTCCTCTCTATTTTTCCTTAGCCTTTTCTATTACAAGATCTCATTTTCTTCTTTTCGGGGCTTTCTTCTCCAATTTTCCGAACCTTTCCTAATGAGGCTTATCTTGCCTTTTATAGAGTTTTACAATGCCTTTCTTCCCGCGTCTTTCCCGCTTTTTTCCCTTTAATCATTCCTTTTCTGGCGTGATTGGAGGGCAGCATGGTCAATTCTTGCTTTATGTCGCTTCCGAGCAGGCTGCCGTTATGGGTAGGTGCGCCTCATTAAATGCGCATCCCATCAGCCGTCATTCGGCTCTGCAAGCCTCGTCGCTGACGCTCTCATCGAGTGAGTAGGCCGGCTTCATTAAATGCACATCTCGTCAAGGGTCATTCGACCCTGCACAATCATCATGACGAAGTTCCTCGTCGAGTGTAATGGGACGCTTCATCGCAACTTGCTCTCGCGTGGCTGCGTCTCCTCGTGGATGAACCTCCTCGGGGGTACTTTTCCTCGGGGATGTTCCTCCTCGGGGATAATCCCCCTCGGGTGATGAGCTTCCTCGCCTCCTCTCATGTCGTTTATGGGCAAAACGACACGAGTTGTGTTGAGGATGGATTTGACCAAATCTGACCTTAACAGTTAGTCCCCCATTTTATCAAGTGTATACACTTGATAAAATAAAGTATAACTGTTTCGGAGGTCGGCTCTCGCCGGCCTTATTTGGTTCCTGGTCGGTGACTGCTTCTTCGGCTCCTAGCGTGGTTGTATTGCTAAGCCGCGTCATTTCCTCGCCAGGCTTCCTTTGCTTACCTCCTTATTGTTTCCGCTCGCCCCTTTCGGGCTTGCTCGCCTGTTTATGTACTATATATATATATACTTTTCTTTATATTTTTCTCGGCTTGCTAGTCGGACCGGGCTTGCTCGGCACCCTTAGCCGTATATTATGGATCTCGACATGTTTTGCCGGACCAGGCTTGCTCGGCACCCTTAGCCGTATATATGGGTCTCGACATGTTTTGCCGGACCGGGCTTGCTCGGCACCCTTAGCCGTATATATATTGTTATATATTATAATCTGCTCGGCATTCTCACCAGTGCATACGTAGTCATATATATAAATTACTTCCTCCTTGAATCTGGGATAAAGAAAAAAGGGTCATGCATAACAGAAAACTTCGAATTAGTTCAACAAAAGTCGAGGTCATGCAAAAAATAGCCCCGAACAAGGGGGGTCAGGACTTTCCCAACTGGCAAGAAGAAAATATAAGATATGCGAGCATGAAAAGAGAGAGAGGATCAACGAAATGAGGCTACTGGTAGAACTTTTTCAAGTGCTTAACGTTCCAACTCCGTATTACTTTTGCTCCATATGTATTCTTGAGCTCGTAGACTCCCGGCTTGACGATGTTGGTAACTATGTAAGGGCCTTCCCAGGTCTGCCATAGCTTTCCAGCATTTGCCTCGGTGGTGTTCTGGAAGACTCGTCGGAGGACCATTTCCCCGACTCTGAACCTCCTCGAGCGCACTTTCTTGTTGTAAAAACGCGCGATCGTGTTTTGATAGTTGGCAATGTGCGCGCTTGCTCGCTCGCGCCTCTCGTCGATGTGGTCGAGCTGATGGAGGAGATCCTATTCATTATCCTCCTCGCCGCTGGGGGCTATCGTTCGACGAAGGCTTGGGATGTCAACCTCTGCTGGGATCACAGCCTCCACTCCAAAGGCCAAGGCGAAGGGCATCTCGTCTGTCGCGAAATGAGGGGTGGTTCGATAAGCCTATAGCACTCCTGGTAGCTCGTCCGCCCACAGCCCTTTCCTTTCGCCGAGCCTCCTCTTAATGTTGTCGACGATGGTTCGGTTGACCGCCTCGGCGTTCCCGTTGCCTTGGGGGTATCGCGGAGTCGATGTGTTGAGTTTTATCCTCCATCGCTTGCAGAAATCTTCGAACCTCTTCGAGATGAACTGGGACCCGTTATCAGCGATTATCTCCCTGGGCAATCCGAAGCGAGTAATCACGTTCTTCCAAACGTAGCTTTCGACGTCGGAGTCCTTGATGTTGGCGTATGCCTCTGCCTCCGTCCATTTGGTGAAGAAATCTGTGACGACGAGCATGAACCTCTTCTGTCGCGTGCCGACGGGCATGGGGCTGACGATGTCCATCGACCACTTCATGAAAGGGTAAGGAACCGAGACCACGGAAAGCTCTTCGGCCGGACAGTTGATCGCCGGCGCGTGTCGCTAACATTTCTCGCATCTCTTGGCGTGGTTGATGCAATCGGCGACGATGGTTTCCCAAAAGAAACCTTGCCACTTGGTCTTCCTAAGCAAGGATCGCCCACCAGAATGATTTCCGCAATCCCCGCTATGGATCTCCCGCATGACGTATTCGGCTTCCCTCTTGCCAAGGCATCTTAGGTAGGGACCCGCAAAGCTTCTTCGATAAAGTATGTTATCGAGGACGGTGTACCTGGAACTTTTTGACTTGATCTTTCGGGACTCTTGCGGATCTTCGGGCAGCATTCCTTCAAGGATGTACCTTCGAAAGGGCGTCCTCCAATCTTCTATTTCATCGTCGTCCACAATTCCCCGCTCCCCGTCCTCGTTGTCTTCGATCTTGTTTATGCTAGCTTCTCCCGCACTTGCCTCCTCGGCTTCTCCTTTTCCTCTTGCTTTCTTCTTCGCTGGGCCTTCCTCTCTCCGGATGCTTGGCTTCTCCATCGTCTCCACTGTGACCGACCTGAGTTCTCCGACCTCAGTCGTAGAGCCCAGGCCTGCCAGCGCGTCGGCGTGAGTATTGTCTCCTCGCGTTACCTGTGTCAGGCTGAAGTAGTCGAATTTCCTTGAGAGAGCATCGACCACTCCTACGTACGCCTCCATTCGTTCGTCGTTTTTCTCGTATTCCCCGTTCACTTGCTTTACCACCAGCTGCGAATCTGAGAAAGCGTGAAAGTTCTTCGCCCCGATTGCTAAGGATGATTGCATCCCGATGATGAGCGCTTCATACTCCGACTCGTTGTTGGTGGAGCGATAGGCGAGGCGACAGGCTTTTTCTATCACGTCTCCCCTCGGTGAGATGATTCTGATCCCCACTCCAGATCCTTGTGATGTCGCGGATCCGTCGACTTGTAGCTTCTAGATGCCGGCTTCGTCGCTCGGGTCCACTGGCTCCTTCGGCAACTCGATGAGGAAATCTGCGAGCACTTGAGACTTGAGGCTCGTTCGAAGCTTGTACTCAATGTCGTACGCTCCCAGCTTTATAGACCACTTCGTGATTCTTCCCGACTGGCTCGGGCCGTGGATGATAGTGCGGATCGGTCTGTCGGTCATGACGACGATGGTGTGGACTTGGAAGTGATGCTTCAATCTTTCCGATGTGTCGTATACGGTCAGAGCAAGTTTCTCGGGTTGGGGGTATCTTGTCTCGGCGTCGAGGAGTTTCCTGGTGATATAGGAAACTGGCCTCTGCTCCCCATCCTCCTCTCGAACAAGCACTTGGCTGATCGCGTGGTTAGACACGGCAATGTACAAATACAAAGGTTCCTCCGGCTTTGGCTTCGTCATAATGGGCGGCGATGACAGATAGGACTTCAACGCCTGGAAGGCCTCCTCGAATTTCTCGGTACACTCGAACTTCTTGTTCTTTCTTAGTAGTTCGTAGAAAAGGAGAGTCTTGTCGGCCGATCGCGAGATAAATCGGTTTAAAGCAGCAATCCTCACGGTCAATCTTTGAATCTCTCTTCAATTTCGAGGCGAGGGCATACTCTTGATTGCTTCAATCTGCTCGGGGTCGGACTCGACCCCTCGCCGAATGACCACGTGGCCCAAGAACTTTCCCGAGGACATACCGAAGGTGCATTTGGTGGGATCCAGCTTCATCTCGTGCCGGTTTAGAATCTCGAAACACTTCTCCAAGTGCTCGACGTGCGCCGCCGCCTTCAGGGATTTGACGACCATGTCGTCGATGTATACCTCCATGCTTTTCCCGATCAGTTTGTGGAACATCATCGTCACCAGCCTCTGATAAGTCGCTCCAGCGTTGTTCAGTCCGAAGGGCATGACTTTGTAGCAATACGTGCCCCTTTCGCTGATGAAGACGGTCTTCTCCTCGTCCTCCGGGTGCATCCTTATTTGGTGATACCCGGAATAAGCGTCCATAAAGCTGAGAAGTTTGTAGCAGTGGGTGGCCTCGACGAGGCGATCTATATGCGGCATCAGGAAACTGTCCTTCGGGCAGGCTCGGTTGAGGTCGGTGAAGTCCACACAAACTCGCCATTTGCCGTTCTTCTTCTTTACGACGACTGTGTTAGCCAGCCATTCGGGATATTTTACCTCTCGAATGGTTCCCATCGAGAGCAGCTTATCTACTTCGTCGTTGATTATCTTGTTCCTGTCGGGGGCCATCTTTCTCCTCTTTTGCACGACGGGTTTGTGCCTTGGGTCGGTGTTGAGGCGATGAGGTGTTACCGAAGGGTCAATCCCCAGAATGTCCTCATGAGACCAAGCGAAACTCCCCCGATTCCTCTTTAGGAAATTAATTAGTTGTGCTTTGGTATCTGGGTCGAGCTCTGCGCCTATACCGATGGTCCGGGTAGGGTCGGACTCGTCGATGAAGACTCGCTCCACCTCTTCAATCTGTGCTCCCCCTTTCCTCTCCTCGGCATCCCGTGCCTCGACGTCTTCCGTACTAAGTATCTTGGCTGTCCTGTCGGCGCTCTGCCTCCGCTCCTTACTTCGCCCGGGACGTTTCGGGGCAGGCGTCGCTAACTGCTATAAACCGGCAGGCTCACCCTTCGCCGTCTGCGTGATTTTCTTCTCGGCAGTCATTGACTTGTGGTGCATCATGTAGCGAATTCGGTATGCATCCCTGCTTCCTTTGAGCTCCTCAACTTCCCCCTCTCTTCTTCCCGGGAATTTTATGCTTTGGTGGTAAGTTGACGGCACGGCCCTCATGGAGTGGATCCAAGGTCTCCCCAGGATAATGTTGAAGTGCGACGGGACACTTAGCACCATAAACTCCGTCATCCGGTTGACGTTCCCGGCGCGGACCGGGAGGTGGACCGTCCCCATCGAGACGGCGACGTCTCCGTTGAAACCCGATACCTTGCGAGGTCGTTCCCTTATTACGAGTCCCTCGATGCCCATTTTCATCAGGAATTCATAGAAAATGACGTCGACCGAGCTTCCGTTGTCGACGAGGATGCGGCAAACCTCGCATCCACCGACGTTGAGCTCGAGGACCAGAGCGTCGTCGTGCATATCAGCGCAATCCTCGTTCTCCACGAACTCTATCCTCGCGCTTGGGACGCCCATCTTTACGTCTTCTTGGCCGTGCTCCTTCCCCCTCCGCTGATAAGCTTTTATGCTGTTGACCGAATCTTCACAAAGCCAGGATCCGCCTATGATCACCTCGATTCTCGTTCTCGAGGCCGGTCGATCTTCCTCGTCACGCCTTGCCGGTGGCGGCTCGATTGCCAGGTTTCTCCTTGCCCCGTCTCGGCCATTCTCCCCGTTGTTCGTGGGTTCTTCTTGTCGGCCCTGCCATTCCCTGTTCCCGTTGTTCCAAGGCACGGGAGGTTTGTACGTGAGGTCTTTGATCTCCCCAAGCGCGTATCTTCTTTAAAGCTCCTTCTTCAGCATGGCACAATCTTCAGTGGCATGGCCGCTATAGTTGTCATAGGCGCAGAATTTGCTCATATCTTTCGGCCAAAATTTCGTCCCGAAGCCTCCTCGGCCTCCCGTGAAGCCCCCTCGGCTTCTAGACCCCGAGAATCCCCCTCGGTTCCCAGCAAATCTTCCTTGGTCGTTGGAAAACCCTCCCCGGCTCCCCGGGTATCCTCCTCGATCATCAGAGAATCATCCTCGGTCCCCCGAGGATCCTCCTCGATCGTCAGAGAATCGTCCTCGGTCCCCCGAGGATCCTCCTCGATCGTCGGAGAATCGTCCTCGGTTTTCCGAGGACCCTCCTTGGTGGTGGTCTCTCTGACCATAGTCGCGGTCTTGGTGCTCGTCAACCTGATACACTACTTGCCTCGGAGCTTCCCGACCTCGTCGCTCGTCGGAAATCCTTCGGTCTTCTTCTCCCTTCCTCGCTCTGGACGGCGGGGCGTCTTCTCCGTCCCCACTCTCCCTTTTTCCGTGCTGTCTTCCTTTGCGCCCACCTTCGTGGATCTTCTTCTGAGCCAGAGTCTCTTCCTCTATTTCCATGAAGAGCGTCGCCCTGAGGAGCGTGTCCTCGATCGTCAACGGGCGCATCTTTATTAACTCCTCTCGGAAAGGAGCCAAATACCATAATCCGTGCTTCAGCGCCTGGATTGCGACGACGCTATCGAGCCCCTGGATTCTGACCATGACGTCCTTGAATTTTCCGACGTATTGTCGGAGAGTTTCTTCCCGCCACTGCGAGAGGTTCCACAAGGTCGTAACGGTAGCCTCATTCTGTACGTACATTGAGTAGTGCCGCAGAAAACACGCGATGAGATCGTCGGAGTCGCTGATGGATTGCGATGGTAGCTTTGTAAACCAATCGCTCGCCGGGCCTTGCAAGCTTTCGACAAAGAGATGACACAGGATAGCCTCAAGCTTCGTCTCCTTGCCGCCTATGCGCTCCGTGGCGATCCGAAATGACTTCACATGGGTGTTTGGGTCCGAAGTTCCTTTATATTGTGAGAGCCTGACCTTTGGCAACTCTCCTAGCTCCACGCTGCGGATTTTTGCCGAGAAGGGAGTCACCCTGGCCTCTCTGACCAACCTATCGATTTCGGGCGCCGCGCTCGTGGCTTTATGCACCTGTGAGGCCATGTATCCCATTTTTGCCTCCATGTTTGAGGATATTTCCCTCATCGCTCTCCGGACCTCCTCCTGGATCGTCTCAAACCTCCCGGCGGGCTCGTCGTGTTCGCCGGTGTCGTGCCGGCGGCATTGAAGAGATCCCTAATGATCGGCGTAGCTTGAGGCATCAAGTTACCTCGCTCTCCCTCGGCTACAACTCCACCCATTCCCCGAGCTGAAGATCCCGCGATCGTGCTCTCCGGGCCTTCCCTTCCTTGACTCGCACGCTCCAGAAGAGCAGTAAGTTGTCCGTTCCGCTCTTCCTGTTCTTCCGCCCTCCTGGCCGCCTCTTCGGCCACCTGTGTTGCCTCCATCACTTTCGCGTTGGCTTCGGCTAACTGCTGCTGGAGTCTCTCCATGGCTGGGACTTCGTCCCCTTCTACAGTGGTGACGTTATCGCTCGATGACATCTCGCTCCTTCAAATTCCTGGCTGTGAGTTAAAAAGAAAACAAAGCCCCTCGGTGGGCACCAAACTGTAGAGGACGATTTTCACCACCCTTTTCCAGTCACAAAGACAATCACCATATAACAAATAAACAAGAATAAATGATGAATATCTCTGTTTTATTATATTTTCCGAAGTGAGCTCGGTTTTCTTCCGTTGAATAGCTGGACAGATGAAGGATCATGGACATCCACTCTCTCTATTTCCTCTCTATTTTTCCTTAGCCTTTTCTATTACAAGATCTCCTTTTCTTCTTTTCGGGCCTTTCTTCTCCAATTTTCCGAACCTTTCCCAATGAGGCTTATCTTGCCTTTTATAGAGTTTTACAATGCATTTATTCCCGCGTCTTTCCCGCTTTTTTCCCTTTAATCATTCCTTTTCTGGCGTGATTGGAGGTCAGCATGGTCAATTCTTGCTTTATGTCGCTTCCGAGCAGGCTGCCGTTATGGGTAGGTGCGCCTCATTAAATGCGCATCCCATCAGCCGTCATTCGACTCTGCAAGCCTCGTCGCTGACGCTCTCATCGAGTGAGTAGGTCGGCTTCATTAAATGCACGTCTCGTCAAGGGTCATTCGACCCTGCACAATCATCATGACGAAGTTCCTCATCGAGTGTAATGGGACGCTTCATCGCAACTTGCTCTCGCGTGGCTGCGTCTCCTCGTGGATGAACCTCCTCGGGGGTACTTTTCCTCGGGGATGTTCCTCCTCGGGGATAATCCCCCTCGGGTGATGAGCTTCCTCGCCTCCTCTCATGTCGTTTATGGGCAAAACGACACGAGTTGTGTTGAGGATGGATTTGACCAAATCCGACCTTAACAAATATAATTAAGTAAGCGTACATACAGTTACAATTATGTAATTGTAAGTAAAGAAAAAAGAGAGAGAATCAACCCTCTTCTTTTCTTTTGGAAATTTCATGACACTTTCGGGAGGAAGGGGAGATTAAGACATAGGCACGACGCCGAGAAAACGGTTGTGCAACGATTTGTTCGATTATGTTATTCATTTATGTATTCGGGTGTGTAAATCCTCATATCTTGATGATACATGAATCAAAACCATATACCCTGTAAAGCCTAAAACGTAACCTATTTTCTCATCAAGAATAAAAAAAATTCAAGACTGGACAATAAATAAAATCATAAATAGAATAGAACCACCATTTTAATTTTACTCAAAGTCACACTTACTCCTAACATTAGATCTAAAATCAAGCGGAGTTCGAGAGGTATGTACACAAAGATGGCCTTATTCTGTACTCCAACATTTAGATCTATCGAAGCCATACATAAACTACTACTCTTCAAATCAATCAGGGTTTGAGAACTACACAAACTAGTTAGTATTGTAAAAAGAAAATTAAAAAATTAACGTACACGTTACTCTCTCGATCAACTTCTGGAAGCCCTAACAAAGTCCGTAACGGTGTTCGGGTGTCTAAATCCGTAACGGTATCTTAATCACAATCGGGTGTCTAAAAAACTCTAAAATTCATAAACTAATTTGTTTAATGCAATATGAATATGAATTCAACACAGAGAGAATGAGAGTTCGATGAGTCTCACTAACCTTGAAGATCTTGAGGTATCAAGCTAAGGATAGAGAAGAAGCAGCGATCGTCGACGAAGCTACAGAATCGGCAAAAGGGAATTTCAAAATTACAACAAGTTTCAAATCGATCCCACAAGCTTCAAAGAATTCTGAAATTGACGAACCTAAGTTGTATTGAATCAAATGCACGTCCAGAAACTGGAGATAGAAAAATCGAGCAAGGAGATGAAGCTTTGGAGATCGAAATCGAAATTGCCCCCTACAGATCGAACACCGGCGAAACTCCCGGCGAGGGAATTCAAGGAGGAGAACGGTGGCTCGTCGCCGAACAACACGGTGTCGGGAAGGGGAGCAAGCTCGTCAGATGAACGTGGCTGAACAACAATGGAGGAAGAAGAGTCGAACGTGAAGGAGTCAAACGTGAATGCGAACGAGAGTCGAACGTGAGATCATGAAGAAGAGGGTATATTTGTACCTAAAAGGCCAAATGTGTATATTTTTAATTTTATCAAACCTTTTGAGTATTTTTAGAAAAAGTTTAACCCTAAATGGGTATTTTGCTAATAAGCTGTTAAGAGTATACTATATGCTAAGTGCTAACAATATATTATAACAGTAATACATTATAACGAAACTTTATATATTATACTAATAATTATACTAACAGTAATATATTATATGAACAATATATTATAACAGAAATATACCTAAGTAACAATATAACAGTAATATATTATAATTAGGTATAACAATATACCTAATTATACTAACAGTGACATATTATACTAACAATATATTATAATTGTATATATTTAATTTTTATTAATGATTTGTTTAAATATAGCCGTTTTTTATTATTTATTGTACAATGAAAATAATATGTTTTTTTATTTCAAGTACTAAATAACCGTTATTTTGCAGAACATGTACCAAAATATATTATTTTGGTACTTATACCAACTAATTCTTTTTTTTTTTTTTGAAAATGCTGTTGGCATTTGCATACAAGTATTAAAGGTAACGGCTGTACTTATACCAACTAATTCTATTAATTGATTAGTTACATAAATATTAAAAAGTACTTTTTTAACAAATATATATTGGACCTCTCACAGCCGTTAGATGAAATCATCCAACGGTCCACATTTTTTTAAAAAAAAAAGGGCAGAAGCCCGCGGTCCCGCAGCCACCTCGACCCAGACGGGCCTCGGGGCGGGCAGGCCCGAGTGGCCTCGGGCTTTGCGGACTTACGGGCCTGCGACCTGCAGGCCCGCAGTGGGCCCGCCCCCTATGAACAGGTTTAGCCACTATGGTGTCTATGAGAACACCGACTCCATCACTCACTCACTCACTCACTCACTCTTTCTTCTCAAGATGAGACCTCACTCACTGTCACTGTCCCTGTC
The DNA here is from genome assembly GCA_954871525.1 of Parietaria judaica. Taxonomy (NCBI): domain Eukaryota; kingdom Viridiplantae; phylum Streptophyta; class Magnoliopsida; order Rosales; family Urticaceae; genus Parietaria; species Parietaria judaica. Next base: position 4,832,426 of record OX940867.1, read on the forward strand.
CCTTCTTCTTCTGCTGGCCCTGGCTGCGATCCACTGCGTCGCGGGTGCACCGCACCACCGCCGCCATGAAGCGACGTCGTCTCCGGACACCGGAGGAGGGCTCAGCAGAGGCGTGTTCCCGAAGGGCTTCGTGTTCGGCACTGCCACGTCAGCTTACCAGGTGGAGGGTATGGCCCACAAAGACGGCCGTGGGCCCAGCATTTGGGATGTCTTCGTCCAAACTCCCGGTGACCATTTCCATATCTATTAATTATGTTTAATTTATTAAATGTGTTTGTTCTTTTTCTAAGAATGTTTTAATTATTTAATTATTATATTTTGATTTTATTAATAGGGCCTGTCTGACGCCAATAATTTCCGAGGTCTTAGATGATAAAAAAGTATTAAGCTTATGTTACATAATTTGAGAGGTTTTATTTAATTAAAAAAAAAATTGTTTTATACTTGTCCAATTTAAGTAATCTATATTGTATTGTATGTATTTGTTTATGTAGATTTTATTTTTAAGAGTGGGATTTATTATGGAAACAGGGATTGTTGCAAACAATGACACTGGAGATGTTTCAGTAGACCAATATCATCACTACAAAGTACACATTTCTTTGGATCACTATTAATTAATTGTCACATTTAACAATAAACCAAGGTAATAAAAAATAAAAATAAAAATCTGATGGTATTTGTGTGTTGTATTTTCAGGAAGATCTTGACATTTTGAAAAGTCTCAACTTTGATGCCTATCGCTTCTCGATTTCGTGGTCAAGAATATTTCCGGGTAACTATTTACGTCTTCAATTCCGTGATATATTCTAATATGACTCGGAAAACAAATTCATAAGAAATAAAAACACTTCATTGATAAACATAATTATGGTCTCTAATTCGAGATATAAATCGGGAAGAAGACTCGCAATGATGTTCAATAAAAAAAATTTAACTGAAGGCTAATTCTAACCATAAATATCGTATAAATGACATAAAATTTGGTGTCTAACTTATTCTTATTTTCCTAAAAAAAAAAAAAATTGAACTTATTAGCTACGTTTATAAGATTATATTAATTTCTGGTTCCGCCACTGAATAATGCAGAGGGCACTGGAAGAGTAAATTGGAAAGGAGTTGCATACTACAACAGACTCATCAATTACATGATCAAAAGAGGTCATTTTTTCTAATTGTGTTCAATCATAAAATAATATTTTTCGGTAAAAATACCTATAATTTTTGGTGGACGTGGTGGCATATTTCACTTTTCTTTTTTCGTAGCGTATATCCAATGTTGTCAAAATTTTGTTTTTGGTACCTTGATCATGCCACAATTTTATCCTATCTTTCTGATATTTTTGCAGCAAATTACCCTTATAAATTTGGTACTTATCTTCATCAAGAAAAAGTTATAGTACTAATTTTTCTGAGTATAATCTACATTTATTTTGGAATATTATTACAGGTAACATAAGAACTTATAATTATATTTATATTGATTAATAATAGCCTTTGCCTGCAGGAATCACACCATATGCAAATCTATATCACTATGATCTTCCTGAAGCGCTTGAGAAGAAGTATTTGGGATGGCTAAACGACCAAATAGTGTACGTTAAATGCGGGTTACGTTGAAGATCCCGGGGAGAAACCGAAACAAAATCATTTGATTTTAAAAATTAAATAAAAAAAATCCAAGTTCAGCTGAAATTACCCTAAACCAAATAGGTTTGGTTAGAGTCTCGGATAACAATTTTTATCCAATTGAAATTCGGTATGTGAAAACGGAGTAAAAATAACCCGGTTTCATGCATAAACTTTGCATACTCAGACTTGCAATTAATTATTTTAATTGGTTAAACTTTCTGCAGAAATGATTTCGCAGACTATGCAGAGTTTTGTTTCAAGACATTTGGGGACAGAGTGAAGAACTGGGTCACGTCGAATGAGCCCCGAATTATGGCTGCTCTCGGCTACGACGACGGGAAATTTGCTCCGGGACGGTGCTCAAAGGCAGTCGGAAACTGCACGGCTGGGAATTCAGCAACCGAGCCGTACATTGTGGCCCACCACTTGATCTTATCTCATGCAGCCACGGTCCAAAGATACCGTGAGAAGTATCAAGTACGTAACGTGTTTTTGTTTTGTATTCTGTTAAGGTTTATCATGTTATTCCATTTATGCTTTATCTTAGCTTATTCAAACTAGCAAAAGAACACTCGTGATCAGGGGCGCTAGTCGTCTGTGGTATTCTCTTTCTAGTCTACTTACAAAAAGATCTCGATGTATGCTCTCATGTATATATATATATAAATATATACGGGTTTTTTTTTTCAGCAAAAGCAAAAGGGAAGGATCGGGGTGGTACTAGATTTCAACTGGTACGAGCCTCTCACGAGATCAAAGGCCGATAACTATGCAGCACAACGAGCACGGGACTTTCATGTCGGATGGTAAAGAAACGTCTTCGAACTTCTTCAGGGTCATAAACGCACATCATTTGTCATTTCTAATCGTTGATATTGACGCTTCAGAAGGAGAATTCCTCCTAGAAAATAGATTAATTCTCAGTTGCAACCCTGAACTTTCGCATGGTCTCAGTTTCTCACTTCTTAAAACTTTTTATGTCTCAGTTTCTATACTAAGTTTTTAAATTCTTGCAGTTTCTCCTGGCTCGTTTGCTTCCGACAAATTTAAGTACAAAATCTGATAGAAAATCATTGGATTCTTAAAAGTCAAGAGAGAAACTGATACAAATTACGAAGTTTAGGGGTTACAACTGATAGAAAATAAACAAACTTGTGATAAATATTTCTATTATATTTTTAATATTAGGTTCCTCCATCCGCTTGTGTACGGCGAATATCCGAGAACAATGCAAGAAATCGTCGGGAAAAGGCTGCCAAAGTTCACTCAGGAGCAGGTTAAGATGGTAAAGGGCTCAATGGACTTTGTTGGTATCAATCAATACACTGCAAATTACATATATGCCCCTCGTAAACCAAATCATAAGGTCTTGGGCTATCAGCAAGATTGGAATGTTAACTATGCTTGTAAGTTTCTCTCATTTCATCCAGAGAAAAAAAAAACAAAAGGCTTTGCTAGATAAAATGACTTTTACTTTTTTAATTTGTGTTTGGTATATTTTGAGCAATTTTCTCATGATTCTTGTAGTTGAGAAGAACGGGAAGCCAATTGGTCCAAGAGTAAGTTCCGATTTAAACGTGACAATTAATATTTTATGAGCATAACATGAAGGTTACGATACGGTACTGTGTTCAAAATTGCAGGCAAATTCATTTTGGCTTTACCAAGTGCCTTGGGGAATGTACAAATGTTTGATGTACGTTAAAGAGCGCTACGGAAACGTGACTGTTATACTATCTGAAAACGGTACAACTCTATGAAGATTTAATCATGCTTCTAGTCGCTGTACTGCTCCGTAAACCGGTTAACTAGGCAGATAACATGTTTATTCACATATTTCTTAGTAAAATTACATGGTAACAATAAGGTCGTGAAAACATTCTAGTAAGAACCAAACGAACACAAGATTAAATATAAATTATGCTAAAAAAAAAACTTAACATTCAAGTTCGTTATTAACCTAATTAAGCGATTTTCCTTAAATCGGAAAACAATAACCTATCATCTTTAATGATCGGTTTTGGTTAACCGTGTTACAAAAAAGCTTATTTTGGATTAGAATAGGAAGGGTATTTTCGACCCAAGAATTATGAAAAGTTAGTTGAATTCAAATAGGAAGGGTATTTTTGACCCAAAAATTGTGAAAAGCTCATTTTAAGAATTATGAAACTTGGAGGATAATTTTTACAATTTGTGGTTAATTGAGGGTCATTTCCGTCCCTTTGGTTATTGACAGAATCTCCGGTTTTCCTTAAAATCCGTAACAAATACCTGATCTGCTTAGTAGTCGGTTATAATTAACAATAACGGGCTTCTCAGTTAACCGAATCTAGTGACATTTTCAATTATATGTGTAGGTTTCGATCATTATTTTATTTATTTATAATTTAATTATAGTACTATGACTATCGTTCCCGATTCGATGTTTAGGCATGGATGATCCGGGAAATGTGACATTATCTCAAGGGCTGCACGACACAACGAGGATCAACTTCTACCGAACCTACTTGATGCAGCTGAAGAAAGCCGTCGACGATGGAGCCAATGTGATCGGCTATTTCGCTTGGTCTCTGCTCGACAACTTCGAGTGGAGATCGGGATACACTTCTCGCTTCGGCATCGTCTTTGTGGACTACCGCACCCTCAAGCGATACCCGAAGATGTCGGCTTATTGGTTCCGAAAACTGCTTCGAAGAAACAAAAAGTAGAGAGAGCTTGTACTATGAAGAAACTTTCTGCCTAAGGAGCTGATGAGCTCTGCTTTTATCTTGAACTGAAGTTGTTTCGAAAACAGTTGTTGCCTTTTAAGGCTCAATAAAACTTGGGGTTTCTCTCAAGGAAACATTACAATGGAATGAATTAATATGAAATAAAACTATATTAGCTAATTAATCTTATAATTTGTGATTTACGAGCATGGTTACTACTCAATTAGTGCACGTGTTTCACCTCTATTTGCTCTCTTTTTGAGAAAAAACGGTTTGAAATTGTGATGATAGTTATGTTTCCTTATTTGGGTTGTACGGGAGTCACTAGCGGCTTAAATATTTAATATTTAATTATTATTATTGATTTATTTTTTTGTGATATAAACTCATTTTTTTCAACGGTCGAAACTCTCCGTGCCCACTATTTTTGTTTCTCTTCAAATTCCGTCCACTTTTTCAATAGATTTAACGATTTAACATAATTTTATGTCTGATTTGATGAACTTGTAAAGATTATTTTGGATTTATGTTCATTTGATATTAAACATTTTGGATATGTTTTCCCGAACTTGTAAAGACTATTGATGTATGACATTTTAAATTATTTTTTAAGAATTATTGATCTATGGAATTTTAATTATCTTGGTTGGATTATTGATGTAAAAAAATGTTCCATAATCTGTTCAAAAACGATATAAAAGTGTCCGAAATCTGTCAAGTATATGTATAAAACACCAAAATCTGGGGCAGAATCTGTCTAAAATCTTGGACAGAAACTTTACAAATCTATCAAAAATCTTGGACAGAAACTGTCCCAGATTTTGACAGAAAAATTGTACCGATTTTTTTACAATAACATAATATACATAAGGAACATAGATACATAATTATACAAAATTTCAGACATAAGGATTTAGGGTTAGGGTTAGGGAACAGTTTGACATTCAGTTCTAATCAATCCTGCGGTTTGGCATAAAAAACATCAATAGCAAAATTCTTCCTAAAAATTCATGTTGTTGCCGATGATTGCGTCCATCGAACAAGTACCTAATTGCGGATAGTCTGATCGACTCAATCTACGGCACTACACACGGAGGGATCATCGTTGTAAACTGTTAACATACTTGACATGTACGCATACGCAATGACTCTTTGATATTCAAAATGATACATACTTGACTATACTCGTTCCGTTATTTGGGCCAGATTACGCGAGTTCTTTGGTCAATTTTATGAGTGCAGTGAGGGCCCCGGCTTCACGTTCCTTAAGGGGGTCGAAAGGCGATAAGGGCCTTTGTTGATGTATCGCCTTCATATCTGGATTAGTGAATTCATCCCAATTTGTAGGTTTCCTTCTCCTCTTCGCCGGCGGCTCGCATTTCAGAGGAACATCAACAGTATCGGCCGTCTTTACTTGTTGCAATGGCATTGCCTTTGAGAGAAGAATTTTAGATAGACGCTTCTTCCCTTTCTTGTCAACGACATCAAGTAAAACTCCCATATTTTTAGCTATTGGAGATTGGGTTAATTTCACAGGGTCAGGGGTTGCCTTTTTCGGAGGTTGATGTTTTCGGGACGCCTTTTCTCGAAGCTTCACGGAGTCGGTGATTAATTTATTGCGGGCACAGTTTTTATGGGCCACAGCTTTTTTGGGGCTCGGCTTTTTCCGGGACTCGGTTTTTCTAGGGGTCAGTTTTCCTGGTGCTCGGTTTTTTAGGGTCTCGGCTTTTTCGGGGCTCGGCTTTGTCGGGCTTCCCGTGTTATGATCCACGATAATGGTCTTGACAAGCTTTCCAATAGATTTCACCAGTGTAGTCTGCATAGTAAATAACGATTACTGGATACATTGCTCAAAATCGTGAGATAAGGAATGTACGGACAGTTACAAAATATACGGCGTACCAATTGGTCGATCTTTAACTCCATACCCTCCTGTTTGTTTTGAATGTCATCAAGCCTTTTATTTATGCCTGATACATCGACAAGGCCGGGTGCAGTCCCCTCGGTTTCATTACCTTGTTGAGATTGTGTTGGAGGGCGAGGAACCGAGTTCACAGGGGTCAGAGTGGAAACCTTTTTGAATGGTGGAACGGGTGGCATGGAAACGCCCTCGGATGATGCAGCACTAGCACAAGGCGGTGGCGAATTATTCACCTCAAAACGTTGAAGAAAATTTGGGAGCACCTTCAACTTCATACACAAAAGTTACAATTAGTATACATTACAAAAAAACAAAAAAAGAACTACGACGGAATTATTTTGTACAGAGTCAATCAGTCCACAATCTTGGACGTACTCTGTCCAAAAATCTTGGACAAGAAATTGTCCAAAAACACAATTTAAAGAATATAATGTCTACAGCTTACATTTACCGCGTCCAAGACCTTTATGACCGCTTCCGCGGTCAGCAACTTTGGAAAGCGAGTACCCGGGTTATTTGCAAACTGGGCTCCTAGCTCAGGTATCACCTTATACGCCCAATACTGAAGGGCTGGGGCATATCCTTCCAAACCGTAATTTGGGTAAGGAGTCTTCTTCGTAGGAACATGTTTTCTCATTACATTCAAAACATCCTTATTAAGAGAAATGGCGGTTCGTTTCCAAACTGTCTCTCCCCATGGTTGCGAGAAGAAGTAATCCAAGTCGTCAACATGTTTCAGTATATCAATGTTGACCGATTTATCTTTCCCCAAACCTAGTAAGACACCCTCCACAAGACAACAAAGACCGAGCTTAAAGACATCTTCTGGCTCGCTGCATTTCATGAAAGCTTCCTCAGTGACGCTATACTTAACTTTCTTTCCAGCACCAGGGAAATAGGAACTCAATATTCGGTCGGTCCCTTTCCACTTTATGTTAACCACGGGGGACTCAAAACGCAATCCCGTGACAGCAGCAAACTCACGGGCACCAAATGTACAGATGGTTTCACCCAACCTCAAGGTTATAACGTCATCACTCCTCGATTTGACTCTCCGTACTAGCAGTTGATGTATCAACGCGCCAGAGAACTGTTCGACTGGCTCGGCAAAAAACTGTTGAAAAGGCGTCCCCGAGACCCTATCAATGACTTTGTACTTTTTGAATTGACCTGTAATTTGTTGCAGACGGGTACTGCCGCGGTACCACACTCTAGCCAAACCACGTTCCGTTTCGGGAACTAAATAATCCATCTGCAAAATAAAGATCAATTCCCGAATAATTTATAAAAATAAAAAAATGTAAGAATTTGTAAAGAATATTGGGTTGAATCAAACAGTCCAAATCTTGATAAGAATTTGGTCCAAAAAATTGGATTTAATTTGGACAGTTTCTTCACAAAATCATTATGTCCAAAAATTTGGACAGAATCCGTCCACAAAATTGGCTCTGTACAAATAATGGGTCACAATCTGTCCAATTTTTTTACAAAATGTGATTCAACCATCTCACAAATCTCTGTAAACAACATCAAATCTAACATCGAACAAATCTGCAGCTAACTCACTCTAACAAAATCAAACCTAAAATCTAACAGTGAGATTAAAAGCCCTAACACGAAAATCAAACCTGAGTTTAACGGGAAGAGGGACCGGGTCGGGTCGGGTCAGTTGGGTCGTCGGGAGAGAGCATGAGAAGAACTTTATGTTAGTACATACGAACTCTTAGAAGAGTATAAACCAAAAAATAATCTATATACATAAACACAAAATAATCTTGAAAATTGTGCTAAGCCAAAAAAAAAAAAAACTAATTTCAAGGACTTGTATGTAAGAAACAAATGAATTCCAGGATTTTAGTCGCAAATTTCTCTTGAAATAATTACAAAATGAAAAATATTAGGAAATAATTTTTTATATATATTGTGCTATTTATCACTTTTGTAAATATTCTTTTTAGTTTTTATGCGAGGTATATAGACCGCGCGTTGTAGTGGGTTGCGGGTTTTTTTTTTTTTTCTTAGCAAGAGAAATTTGATAGTCTTATGTTTTTTTAAGTGTATAGTTTTCAAGTTATTTGATATTTTTTATGTTGTTAGTCAAGTTAAGTGTTAAGTGTATAGTCTTGTGTTAGCAAAAGATTACTACAATATTGATTTTAAAAAAGAAGTATTTATTATTTACATCCAATAAAAAATTTCTACATTATCGATTAAAAAAAAATCTTTCTCATATATATACTAAGGGTGAGCATTTTAGACCCAACCCGATGGCCCAACCCAATCCGTTAGAGACCCGACCCCAATTTAACCCGCCCAATCTAACCCACTCAAAATTGGGTCGGATCGGGCCGGACCCGACTATTATTCGGGTCGGGGACTGGTCTAAAACCTTGGGTCGGGTCGGGTCGGGTTCTCCGACCCGACTAATATAATTAATATGTATTTCATATTAATTTTTAGTCAAGTAGTGCAATCTTTAGTCTTTTAAAATTTCTCATTCTCAATTTTATTTACATTCAAAAACCGTTCAATCTCTCATTTTCATGTTTTACATTGTTTAGTGTATGTTTGTTTGATTTAATTTGTTTCGAGTACTTTTACTTGAATTTTGAGTTACATTGATGCATTTTTTTCATATTATATTTTGTTATATAAAATTAAATTTTAATTATCGGGCCATGGCGACCCAAACCAACCCAACCCAATTTTTTATCGGGTCGGTTTGGTTCGGGCATTAAAAAAATTTGGATCGGAGCGGGCTTTTTTTTTTAACTCGAAATGATCGGGTCGGGTCCATAAAAAGCATCGGGACGGCCCAACCCATGCTCACCGCTAATATATACATACATATATATATATATATATATTTGTATATACATACACATGCATTATTCTATTAATAAGAGTTGGCGTACATTTAAAAAGTGCTACACTTTGTTCGGTTGACTTCTGCTGCTGGAAAATCATATTCAGATAAGTACTCAGCTCTTATAAATATCACAGATTAATCAAATTATGTTTGTAAAATATTTAGGGGTATTGAAAATATGCTTAAAAAAGTTAAAGTGTACTTCTCAAAATGTGAAATATTTTAGTATGTTTGAGGACAAAAAAAAAAGTTAATATAATTTAATGTAAAAAATTATGAGGATAAAAAACGTCTAGTTAAGAAATGTTACAGCGTACCTTTCAAAACTTGGAATATTTTAGCATGTTTGAATCTTCACCGTCTTCTTTGGTCTGGTCCTATCGTTGAAAAACGATTGTTCAATGGGGTGGACGCTATTTTTAAACTCCTATAACATCTGCATGCAAATATTTGCAAGTCACAACTGTTATAAGGATTTTATTAAAAAAAAAAAACCTATGTAAAAAATAATCACATTTAATATAAGCATAATATTTTGAAACATGTAAATATAAATATCTACTTACCTCTTCATCAACCAAAATATAGTTGCTATTCATAACACGTCTAGTAAAAAAATCTTTGTTTATCCAATTTCTACAAACCCTAGCATTTATCGCATCGTACTGTTTGTTTGGTTTTATTGCTTTGATCGGTGTTGTAATTATTTTTTATTTCAGAAAATAGTATGTGATATTATACATGTGATACTTAATCAATATGGAGTATTGTTTTTTATTTAATGTTTTGGATGATGTAAACAATATTTTTTATATGATTTGGATATTTGTCCATGGATTTATGGATTAATATAAACAACCCATGTGGTGACTTGACTTTTGATAAAGCTAAAATTTCATTTTCTATATACAGACCAATTTTTTTAAGAGATTGTCCTTGACTTTTATTTATTGTCATAGCGTATGAAATTTTCACAGGAAATTGCCTTCTTTTTAATATTAAAGGCCATCGTGATTCATGTACAGTCATTTCTATTCGAGAAATATATACTATTTCATTTTGATTATCTGAATTAATAATTCGGCCTTCAATTACTCTATTAATTAATTGTGTTATTAATAGTCTAGTTCCATTACATAGCCCTAAAGGTTGATTTAAATTTCGTAATAACATAATAGGTGTGCCTATTTTTAGATTTAATTCATGCGGTTGCAGTCCATTGAAGTTTAACGTGTTTAAAAAGTCTTATGGATATAAAAGATTTAGTTCTTCAATATTTTCATATGAGGGTAAAACTTTATCATACTTATAATACGTTTTTAAATCAGCGGGTACTAATGATAAAATGTATTTATTTATTTCATCGATTGTTTTATTTTTAGGGGCGACAATTGCTCGATTCTTTAAATATTCAACATCATTAAAATTAGTCAAAAAAATCAGTATTTATTGAATGGGAAAAATTTTCAATTGGATTTGAATCATAATATAATAAAAAAAATTATGGTATGTTAATCCATGTAGCATCTTAATTATCCAAATCTTTGATCCTTCTATAGTACCGTCACCGATGCTTGAAATCCATGTAGAAAATGTTGCGATTTCTTCTTATGCCTGTGGTGATAAATTATGTCTCATAAGACGCATATTTTTCGTTAAGGTTAAGATTTTGAAATGTGGCCATAAGTAAGAATTGGTTAAGATTGCATCAACTGTATGATCTTTAGATCTCGATGTTATTATAGGTAAGATTTGGCAAAAATCGCCACCTAGTACCATAGTCATTCCTCCTAATGGTATTGTAGAGTTATTTTTTATATCTTTTAATGATTTATCTAGGGCTTCAAAACAATATTTGTTATTCATTGGTGCTTCATCCCATAGTATAAGGGATGTTTTTTTCAATTAATTTTGCTAATTGTGTTTGTTTTTTTATATGACATGTCGAGAATTTATCTACTAATAATGGTATTAAATCTATAATATGCAATTCTTCCCTTTAGTAGTAATAAAGATGCTATTCCAGATGATGCAACAGCTAAAACAATTTCATTATTCGATCTTATTTTACTAATTATAGTATTCCATAAATATTTTTTTTCATGTTCCTCCATGTCCAGAAATAAAATATAATTTGTGATCTTGATTTTTAACAGAATTTAGAATTTTATTGTATATGTATTTCTGTTCTGCAGTTAAATGAGAGATTAATTTCAGATTTTCTTTTTTTAATTGATTTGTATTGTAATTCAATTCATCTCTTAGAAGTTTGTTATTTAAATCATCAAGTAGTGATTCTTGTGGCATGGGTAAATTGTAATTTTTCAAAGATGATGAATTTATATTTAATATTTTTTCTAACTCATATAATGCATAATCACGTAATTCATGTTCAGGTATTTGAAAAGAGACATTGTTGAATAATTTACGAATTTTATACACAATATCTTTCGTCATTAGTTTCTAGTGTCTGTCAAAAAAAATTATCGGATCATGTACATTACAAAATAACAAAATTAAAACACATAATTGTCTTCGTTGTGTTGATGTTGAGATAAATGCAGTTTCTAAAATTGAATCATTCCATTCTTTATCGCCACCTAGTAATCCTAGGGCATTACAGGCTTCTTTAAAGGTAGAATATTTGATGCCGTTGACTGTTTGTAAGGATTCGAAGCTAGTAGCTTATTTTTTATGATTCAGTAATAATCTTAAATTATACAACTCTCCTGAATTTGGATGGACATAATACGTTCGTCCAATTGTATAACCAGAATGTCTAGGAATCCAATTTTTATCTTTGTTGTTCCAAACAAATTTCTTTGGAAATTGTATATATGTAAGCGCTCTAGCTTCGTCACTTGATTTATTCACGTCATCCATTCAGTTAATGTCGTTTTCTGAATTCCGGGTTGTCTTAAAATATTTTCAAGATCTTGGTTCGAACGATATGTAATATTTTGTGTATGTGGTAAGTGTATCGACAATCGTTGGATAGATGGTCTTCTATAATGTATAGGACATTCATATAATCTCCAAATAGCTTCGTAGGGTGTGATGTAACGGCAATTAATATAATTTTTTATTTCGTCGACTTCTGAGATATTTGTTTCTGACAAATTTTCTGAACATATATTCTCAAGAATTGCTCTTATACGATCTAGTCCTTTAGTTAAATATTTGAATAAGTATTTTATAAGCATTGATTGTGAGCACACTTTGGTATTTATATGAGCATTAAATTTGAGACACAATTCTCACAACATATCTATTATCAAATTTTATATTTTATATTTTCTTTTTCTGAATAAATATTCGAGCTTATACGTTTATAATTAATAATTCAATTTTCATCAATTGTTGTTTCATTTCTGATTTGTTTTGGAAATATTTTCGAGCACACAAAATTATTCATGCATGCAGCATTGTCTTGGCAAGACCACATGGTCCATGTATCATAAATTCAGTAACTACATTATATCCTAACAAATCAACATTAGGATCTCGTATCTCTGCAGAAATAAATTTATCTATTTGCGAGGGATCGTGTATTTTTTCATCGGGATGTAACCAAAATAAGAAATGACAATATGGGAATCCTCTTTTTTGGAATTCAACTACATTTAAATCAGCAATCACTTGTCTAAATATAGTCCCTGATTTTATAGTTAGAAGTATTTGTTCTAATTTCATTTTGAATACTCTTGTTATTATATCAGACCCATCTTCTGATTTTTGACCAGGAATCAAAAAAATGCTCTTTTAATTTCTGGCCATTTAGGGTTACATGTAAATGTTATAAATAAATCAGGATTTCCATATTCTCTACAAATTGCCATCGCATCTTGATAATTTTGTATCATATATCTAGGACTTCCTGTGTGACTTGATGGGAGTATAATTTTTATTTTTTTTTGCATCAGTATCTCCTCTATTAATAGCATCTTGAATACCTTGATAGATTTTTGATCTTAAAGTTTGTTGATTTTGACTAACAAAATCTAATCGATCTTCTTTTACGGAAGCATATGCATCAACTAAATATTGTTGTAACAATCTACCACTTCTTGATAAAGTAGTCTTTAAACTAGAACGTTATTGTAGTTGGTAACAATATAAGGCTCTAATTGAAATTCTTTTACGTAAAGGCTTGTCTAAATGGTTAGTAAATAGTTTTAGATCAGGTCTATATCCATCTTCTCTGTAAGTAAACAATAATTGCAACGCCATATATGAAGGGTGTAATTTTGTAATTCTTTGTAAATCATTCGATTTTGTTTCAACGATTATGTCTTTTCCTTTTTCATATTTTTCAGTATCCCCAACTATTAATTCACCTATGTCATTCGATGTTGGTAAATCATACTGATTAGAATCATTATTTCTTCGGCCTAATAGTCGAAGTCTTATACGTGGAATATTTGTTTCTTTGTATCTATCTCTTACGGTTCTGAAAGTTTGTACTAACATATTGTTTTTTTCTAACATACTTATCAGCTTTGTAATAATTGATTCAGTAATTAATCTTGAAGAGTCGTCGAACGATAATATCGATAATCTATTTTGGATTTCATTTTCCGTGTCATGTATATACAATTGTGCGAATTTCGGAGGTTTGTCATCAGAAGGTAGTAGAGATCCAAGTAAATGATGAACTTGGCCACTGATCTTAAAAATATATGGACCATGAGAGCTATTTATATTTGAATCTACATTTGCACCAAAAGATGTAAAAGCTAACAATGAATTCAAGGTGCGGATATTTTTTCTCTAGTATGTACTCTCTATTTCACCATTGTAGTTTAACAATTGATCTAATATCGGAGGACTTTATTTAAGCAAAGGCAATTTAATTTTACCTTGTTGGCAGCATAAATTATATTTGGTTAAACTCTTTTTGGTCGAGCTTTCATCAAACCAGAAAAAGGCACCACAATAATCGCAACAATATTTCCAGTCTCCCAAGTCTAAATATGAAGTGTTCGATGATTGTGCCTCTTATGGTGATATTATTCGCATATTTGAAATTAATGATAATCTAATTTGAGTTTGATGAGATAAAGTTGACGTCCCAAAAGCATGGTCTACATTTTCAATATTTGAGTTCTCAGTATTAGTTGTGGCATGTATCTCAGTATCTTCATACTTGTTGTTTTTTTTTGTTTTTTTTTTTTTTGCAATTTGAAAGATGATCCGAAGATGGGTTGACACGTTTTCTGCCCATTCTTTATGAAGAAAATAAGAAAATAAGATCATATCATTATTACTCTTAAAAGATGAAGAAAAAAATATAAATTACCAGCTATAAAATATTACTTTGCAAACACGTGGAAGATTCTAACGAACACCAGTAAGACATTTATCAAGCAACTCTCATACTTCTTCACGATTACTAATATAACAAGAATAAGTTGCTAAAAAATCCACAAACCTGAACACTCAGGTCGTCGCGTCGTACTCTATATTCTCCAATTAAAATGCATGGAATTCCACTGACTTCCGCACAACCACAAGAAGCCGGATCGACTTGCTCAACTGTTCAGAGGATTAAAAGGCACATAACATAATTATATAGATGCAAATGATCAAAAGGTGTATATCTATATAGTAATTGGAGAGATTCCGCGATGTATTTCAAAGAGAAACAATGCATAACAGAAGTTGGGCTTGGGTCAATAAGCTCGTCTTTTTTGCTATAAAACAGAGCTTAAGAGCCTTTTCTAAAATGCACAATGAAAATTTTCAATATAAGCTATCAGATTTAGTACAATTGATCCCAAAATATATAATCGAATTTATTGATAAAAAGTCAGCAATGTATTTTTCAAATTACACAGCCATGAACCAAGTTTAAAGTTTCCTCTTAAACCTAAATGTTATAAAAAGAAGGAAAAAAAACAACAACTCAAACTATGAATATAGACATGTGTCGTGAAAAGTCGATTTTAAGAAAAAGAAAAATAATGCCTCTGGAAACTCTTTTTTTAAAATAATTTTCAAGAAGTCACTAATTGATACCAAAGAAAAAGAGTAGAGTTCTGCAATATTTACAATCAACTGTCATTCCTTGGATTTTCATTTTAATTAAGAAAAATACATTCCGAAAAAGGTCGGTGGAAACTTGATTTCATCTCACAAGTTCGATTTGAAACTTTTTATTCTAAGAAATATCAAAGCAAATTTAAGAATCATCCACTGTAGAGTATATTATATGGGAAGCATTAGCTTTTTTCTTCAACTTATCTTTTTTTTTTTTCTCACTACAATTGCTTAGGTTTATTCATCAGCTAATAGAATAGCAGGAGAAAATTGATCACTAAAATGCTTATATTTCATTGAGGGATTTTATCACACAGTATAGTTTTATCGGTTCTCAAAATCACAAAATAACACTTTGTCATCTCATTAACCATGATGAAGCAATGTAAAAGTCAATTAATCTCAAACACTCAACAATTCAAGCAAAGAATATGAAAGACAACAATCTCACACAAAGATTCACATAGAAAAAAAAAACCAAGCCTTCAAAGAACTCAATATTGAGTGAGAAACAGAGACCAACAAGGACAGAGAAAGAAAGTGAAACATGGGAGATTCATTTGCCCCCACTTAGGCCACACACTACTCTCCTTATATGCTCATGTAAGGAGAGTTAAATCCATTGTGAAATATAAAATATCGTACTCAACTCTAGTCATATGCGGTAAATTTAGTTCTCGATTTGGTTTATTTTATAATAACTGAATAAATCGCATGATATATAAATATTTGATTTCGATGTTGTACATTCGGTTTTACCTGTTTAGATTTAGTACTCGGTATAACTATATACTATATACAATAGTAATACCGGTAATATCCGGTCTTCAGTTTAATTTTCGGTTAACAATTATTATTTTTTTACCCCTAGGTGGTTGAGCACTTGAGTTAACCTAAGGGTATTATCGACAAAGTTTTTTCAAGATTACTTTGATGTTTGAGTTAGCAGTATTTCAAGGTCATTTGATTAGGTTTCTTGTTAATTTGTAGCATCACTATTCAACAGTGAATTTTGGATCTCTCTCAACAATCAGCATGCATCTCTCGGAGTTCGGTTAGTTTAGAACTTACTTGCATTCCAAGCAATTACATGTTTACTTGCAAAGAGAACCATTTACACCTGAACTTAAATTTAACAAAATCATTCAAAAGAAACCATTTTAAGTTTAACCAATTCTATAAGGTATATTTCCAAAGCGACACAATGCGAAAATAATCGGAACTCATGAAATAATTTAGAACCGAAAAAACCGCTTACACCCGAGAAAAGAAGTTCAAGATCGTGTTGTTTCTAGTACCAGAACTCTTGGTGTTGGTGCTATTTAGTTTCTTAGTTCTGCCTTTTCTTTTTCCTTTATCTGTGATGTTTTTGGTTGCCTTCGAATTTACACTTTCCTGAGATAAAAATTCAACACACATAATGTCTGGTTTCTCTTCTTGTGTCACCCAAGAAATCTCTTCGCCGGCCGTTTCCTCTTTATCTAAACTCATCTCTTCGATTTTTCGTTTCTTCAAAGACTCATCTTCAGGAACAATCTGAGAATCACTGTCGTGAGGATCTGTATCCAACTCAATCGGATCTTCTATCTGCTCGGGTTTTCGCGTCTTGAATGGATTGTTTTTCGGAACCTTCAACAGAGTACTAGTAATTGGCGTTTCGGTATCGCATGCGCTATGGACTGTTGATGGTGTTATCAACTTTTGAAGCGCTTCGACTTTGTTCGTATGCTTCTTCACTCCCTTCGGGACTGGATTGTGATCTTCTGTTGTAAGATATTAAGATAAACACAAACATAAACGCGTACATAGACATGAAAGATCGTGGTAAGTTGTTGCAATGAAAAATTATCTGTCGATTTTTAAAATTATCATGTCAATACTAAAATTTCGCATGAAAAGCGCATTAATAATGCCATATATAGCACATTGTTCGAACTTCCGACGCATGAACATCTTACACCCGCATTATTATGTCATTAATTGAATTTTCTTTCATCAAGGTATTTTGGGAATAATAAGTGTAGAGTAGGGCTAATAAACGGTGTCCAAGCCGATATAAGGAGCTCATCGTTATGATTATTACCCATGTTTGATCCTACTAGACTCGTGACGAGATCTATAACTCAGACCGTAATAGAATATTCTAAACTCGATTACGAAAATTCAAAATAGACTATAAGACTATCCGAGTTATTATTATTATTCTTGGGTTCTGAATTATAATCTTCAGCATCAGAATAAGTCAAAATTCAATAGGAAGTGCATGGCTACCTGTGACACTACTGGTATCTCTGGCTTTTCGAGCCGAGAAAGTCAAGAAGCAGCTCTCTGTAGTTTTGACCAAGGGAGCTTCAACTCTCGTAGTCCGACCGGAAGTTTCGATCTTGACGGTATTTGAACGGAATCTAGTATTCAGTGAGTTGCCAAAAGCCTCCATACTAATGGGATCTAGATTTCCTTCAGCAATTGCAATAGCTACTGATTGAGGCATTTCACTGACTCCATTAAAAACGAATCAAGGTAAACACAAGTAAGATTTTGAGTAATTTCTTCATTAAATTCAGAAAATGATGATAGCTCGGGCCTCGGAGTCTTGAGGTGCGATATTTGACTTGGAACTCGATGATTTGAAAAGATTAAAGGAACTAAATCAGTCTGTTCCTATGTACTAAAACTAATCTTTTGTAGTAATGGAAAAGTTAAAAAGACTTATAAATCAGGGACTGCAGGGTAATTAATATAATTTTGATTGCGAAACGAGATCCGAGCAAAAGGATACGGTCCCAGAAAATTGAGCTCTCCTTCCAGAGACTGCAGAAGTGATTCTGAAAGAGGTCTCATATGTTTGAGTGTTTTACTGCTATGATCATATCTGTGTACAAAATAAACAGGCAAGTATATTACTAAAACTACATATATACATATATATATACACAAATAATGATATAAACTAGCAAAAATATGCTAGAACTAACATTTGAGCATGTTGGAACACTGAAACTGCTTCTCTGAAGGATTTCGCATAATCCTCCGGCACTTGATATCTCTTCTCAAGTTTCAAAACCGATAGAACCTGAAAATCCCGGGACTTGAAATTATTAAAATAAAGGAACCTACGTGTTTGAAAAATCTTAGTTCGCTGAAATGTTTACTATATGTATATCACGATGACAAACGAGCATGAATTTCTATTTGAAATCGGATCATAAGATTCAAAACTTACACGGTCTAAGTTTCGATACTTAGAAACCAAACCATGAGATTTCATAATCCCGATTCCGGGAACAGAAGGAAGGAAATCGCATCCAGCTAAGACACACATACCTGTTAAAAATCATGGACGAAAAATTTAATTTACACTTCAACCAATAATCACTTTCATATTCACTATGAAGACAGAATAATTCACAACCATCTCTTCTGAACTGACCTGTGAACAATTCCTTGTCAAAACCGCATAATGAAGGTTTTCGATCAACCGAGTTGAAAACATTGTCGAGAAGTATCTCTTCGCCCTTCCCGTACCGATCCATCTTGAAAATGATCTATTTGAAAGGCAGTGCAAATTCCAACATACGGAGCGACTGATTAAGTAAAGAGAGAAAATTATAAAATGCAAAACTGAAACCAATACCACTGTCCATACCGCATTGCATCCGTAAGCTATAAGATCACTATCCTCGGTGATTATAGCGACAATTCCTCCATTTTCCGGTTCGAGGATCGATAAATATGCCAGCTGTGTGTCGGCCTCGTATGGAGCTACAACGAATTCGATGTTCTCTGATCTCAAAATCTGAAATCCAATATAAGCAAGTCATGTAAAAGTATTAATTTACCAAACAGTGTGATTCAAAATGATTGTAAAACCTACCTGTATCAGTTCATGTGCCATTGATGGTGTAATACTCACTGCTCTCTACAAATAAAATAAAAATTCAACACAAAAATCATGAATAGTACAAGTGTTATGAATACTAAACAAACATCAAACTTACTTAAAGAACACCTCGTAACAAACGGAGCTAAGCGTACCAGACCAGGCCTATAACAGGCCATCTTTTATTTAAATGCACTAGAGTTTGTTTCTGCAATCGGGCATTTCTTAAGGCGACTAATCTAAAAATAGCTTCATGAAAATCGGTTGTAATTTGAACTACATATGAACGGGTTACGGGTCTTTTTCAATTATAAACGTCGTCTGTCAACCAATTCCAGTTAATCACTCTCAAATGAGGGGGGGTTAGGTTAAGGGGAAGATTAGCGTCCTTGGTTTACGTGAATCCGTTTACTACAACTCCCGTCACAATATAGAAATCCCGGGCTCGAATTATAAACCATAAGTTTATCAAAGCATTCACCGTGCTTGATGGTTCTTATTTTACTTATCATCCTCACAAGCAATCGAATTGAATCGACCATATACTAGGATGATCCTTACTACGAATAGCTCTTTGAGCATAAATTGAATAAAACTTTTACGAACAAATAAAATGCAGTACCTGGAACAGCTCGGTGGCGGCAGAGACGTCCCCTTCGTTGAGCTTCGCCATTGCTAATTCACGGTTATTGATCCTTTTCCTGAGCAAAATAAATAAATGGCATTCCCAAAACTTACAACCACGGAACCTAAAATGATTGTAATAATTAAACATTTTGTACTTAAAAAGGGAAAGACTTGCCTATGACGCTCTTGCGCAGTACCCGACTTGCAGGGGATACTACCGCCATCGAAAACGACAACCGGGATTATCCTATGGTGCCGGAGAAGATTGATTCGGTGCATAAAGTAGTCAATGTACCTCAACCTCTTCTCATTGTCTATGTTCAAGCATAGCTCCATACTACACGAATACGCTGAAATTGAAAATTAATAAATAAAAGGTATCTTTTCGTCGTTGACCAGCTCATTTCGCCATTGAAATAAAAACATTGCAAGCAAACAACCATAAAGTTACCTCCTTTGTGAAGCCATGAATAAGCATCGATGCCCACCTGCAAATGAACATAAATAAACATTTATTCATCGAAAAGGCCCATAATTGAAGCCATTGAAGCATGCCCATGAATAAATATTTATAAAAAAAAACAAAAAAAAAAAGTGAGTAGCTTATTACTCGCTTGCCAGAGTATTTCTTGATATGAATGGGTTCGATGTAAGGCTTCATGAACCTGAGAAGATCTTTGATCCCCATTGTTGCTCGCTCGCAAAGCAAAGCGATGAAGAAGACGCAGAGAGATTGGGCTTTGTTTGTCTAAATACAGGAGGGTCGAGGGCAAAACAGTCTTTCTGCGTCCTTTGTATTTTATTTTTGCCGCGTAATATGGTTCAATTATTTGACTTTCGCGCTTCCCACTCCACGCGCTCTTCTCGCGCGTGGTTTCTACAGAATTAGTCACTCAAAAGCTCACGCCCAAAATTAGAAAGAATTAGTTTAGAAAAGACGCAAATTAGTGGGAAATGTGGAAATTGAATTTCTATATTATTTGTACCGAAATCCATAATAAAGCAATTATCATTCAACATTAATATTCGGTATTTCTTATATATTTGTAAAAAAGAACGAGCTTTACTTATACAGTTATACTCCTTAAAATTGGCGGGAAAAAAAAAATTAATTTGTATACAACGCGTCACTTAATTAAGAACACGGCTACATTGGCACGCGCGTACAGCATCACCCGGAGAAAATGCAATTCAATATGGCAGTGCAGTGGTGCCTGGCGGCTATTCCTCATATACTCGATTATCGATATGCTCGGGTATCTTTCGGACGGGTCATAGGCTAAGCCATGCATTGGAAGATCCTTTATATTAGAAGGGACAAACATACATTGAGTTAAGTCATTAAATTAATAGGCTCTTAATTTTCAAGAACGCATTTTTGATTAGTGGATAATTATCTGAGAAGATGAAAAAAAAAATTGAGAATTTCCTTGAGACATCGCCCCATACATAAAAGGAAAATGTTTCACAAAAACCATCACCCGTGAACGATATTATAATCTATCAATCATTGATAAAAATAAAATAGACGATCGAGTAAATCATCGACAAAAATACGAACTATTTTTATTTATTACACAACTTCTTACAAAACAAAACCAATTCATTTCCAATTTCACTTGGATTAATGAGCGAGAGCTAACGCAATAATTACGTGAAATTCAAATATTTCCATCTCTTTATACAATACACATCTCTGATATCATGTATATATACACATGATTTTCAGCTCCAAAATTAAAGGAAAATGTAAAAGCATGTACAATTACCTATGTGGCCGGCCGGAGATAAAGCGGTAGGAGTTTCTTAGGGTTAGGATCGGAGTCCCACACGGAGAATGCGCTCGAGCACCTCATCCAATTACTCGTCATGTCGGGGAAGTGTCTGTCGATCACGTCCTTCAAGCTCTCCGTCGTGTTCACCCACTTCAACCCTTCCTCCGTGTACGTCTTCGCGTTGAAATTGGTCGTGAAGTAACGATCTGCTTCTAGCCTCCTAAATGTACATTGATAAATAAAAATTATCAGTGCCGGTTTTGAACATCTAATTTATTTTAGGGTTAATAGTGACATAAGTACTCAATGATTTTATTTTTGTGGTGGCATTAACCCAATTTGTTGTTCACGGTCACAATTCCGAAGGCTCATTATTTTCTCATCAAATTAATCCCTTCAAATTTTCACTTGATTGATTACCGTAATATGGATGTTGTTAACAAACTATTTCTCTCAGAAGTGACACATGTCCAAGACTTAATGATGCATCTAAAATTTTTGTTAATCAATTGAAAAAGTAAGTTGAATTTTGAATAGAAGCGAAATAATGAACATTGGGAACTTCGACCATGAAAATATTGAACATTACCGTGAAAAAAAAATAGTGTTGAGCCACGACAAATAATTGTCAATTTGTTAAATGTATTATACACACATAGAGAATGAATATATTTATGCATGTATATATAATATATTACCTTGATGCGATGAGCAGGAAGATGAAGAAAGCAGTCTCACTGATGGCAAAGCCTTTGATCTTTTTCTCAGCGTGCAAGCCCACAAGCAGGTCCAGCATCTCAACGTCGTCGCCGTAGACCTCGCGAAGAGCGTCGACCTCGTCTTTGTCGTCGGTCAACTCCTCCCACTTGCTGATGGGAGCCATTAGCAAGTTCCTCCTGAACTCGTTGTACCGAGCCACTCCTCTCTCTCTGTCTCTGTAAACTGCCAACATTACACACTGAATATCAGAGCTCAAAACTCCATAGCTAGAGGAGCCAATAGTTGAGCATTCGAGAGGTACATGGTTCGAGTCCTACCACAAAAATATTGAAAAACGCTTACTATTACGTACCAAAAAAACATAAATGTGCTTTTCGAGGAAGATGATAAAAGAAATATTTATATACCAAATGAGTTGGTCACTTATAATTTTAAGGATACTAGCTAGTTTAAATACTTAACCAACCGAGCTCTAGTATTATTGACATAAATGATATATAGAAGATGTATAACGGGTTTACTCTCTAGAGCAGCCATGTCAATGGGATCAGGTCGGTCATCACCGTCGATGTCGTGAGCGACGAGATTCCTCATCCACACCGGATAGTTCCATAGCGAGACTGCTCCGCAAGACTGATGACCCATTGACACCAGCATTTGCTCCATTCCGATCGTCGACAGCCTTTTCTCGCCTTCTTTCCCCACCATCTCCTCCATCGGAATCCTGAAAATTCGAATTCTTTGTTGGGTTTAATCTCCTAATAATATAATGCCGTTTTCATCATTTTATTTGAAGCTAGGTTTCATATTTATAATATTTCAAATTTTATACAAGTACAAGAGTAACATCACTAATAATATCTTTAATTAAAAAATTAAACTTAAAAGTAATTTGTTACTTATTTATTTGTATATAATATATATCTTTAGAAATTCAAGTGGCATAGAAATGGTTAATAGCAATATAAGTACGAAATGTTTTCATTTATATGGAACGTACTCAATTTTTTATTTTTTTTTCACCGCCGATGTCCTCAATGTTCACTTATACGCTTTTCTACGAAATTCCATCTACTTTTTTAACTGATTTAACATAACTTTGGATATACAGTTAAGTTTTTGACGTTTGTCATTTCGAAAAGAACGGGAGTACGCTGACGAGCACATCCAAAATTTTGTTAAATTAAGAACACTTATCATAGAAAGAAAGAAAAAAAGAATTTTAATTTATGGTAGCAAAAATATTATATATTTGAGAGTTTGAGAATATACTGTTTTAGAATAGGAGGAGATTTGTGGTGAAGATGAGGAGGAGATGAGGTGTCTCTGAGGATGAAAGTGTCAGGCAAAAGAGTGTGCATTCTATACACACTCACAAACTCTTCAGTGAGTGAGTAAGGCACTCCATGATCTCTGGGCCTCTTCAGGCCCACCAATCCACTGAGTACTGGCCCAAACTTGGCTCCAAACATGTCTTTCACTTTCTTTCCCAACAGTCCATACCTACACCCACCAAGTAATTTGCCACTTAAATATACCTTTGAAATAAATTAATGAATAAACAATAACCACTTCACAAATCTAGAGAGGGTGTGTAAGCACTAATATTGCACAAATTACTGAGTTTTATTAACCATATATGTGTCCTATACATGAAAGAATGTGCTTGTATAAAAATAAACTAGAGATGCTTGTGCAAAAGAAACGAATATTGTACTAAGTGTCTCAAAACGAATATTGTATATGTACAAAACGAATATTGTACCGGCATATTTTCAATCTCTTTTTTTAACGGTAAGAGTATCTAAATGTCTCAAAACATTGTATATGTCTAATTCTATCCATGTTAACATAACATAACATAATTTTATGAACGAGACACGGAAATATACAGACGTAAGTATATTACCAGTTGATCCTCATTCCAAGGACAAGAGTGTCGGTCTTGAGGAGCTCGACAGTCCAGTCAATGGTGTGGACTTTTGCTATAACAGCTGAAGTCACCAATCTCGCGTGCCTGTACAGCCTCTCGTCCTCAAATTCTGGGTACTTTTCCTGACAATATTATTATTATTATTATTATTATTATTATTATATATAAAGTTATTGTATTCCAATTCCATATGATCACTTTCCAAGGAAACACATTAAAATGCTATATCACAATATAAATGCCGTCTCACAAAGGGTACTACAACTATATCATACAATGATTTTCTTATATATATATATATATATATATATATATATATATTCATTCGATATATAAACAAAAAATGTGAAGACTTTGAAACACTTTTTAGTAATTATTTTAAAGCAAATCAAATATTAGTAAGTTTGATATATATTTATATGTGAATAAAATATATAATACATACTCGTATGTGTAAGTTGAATCCATTTTTCTATGTCGTCTAGTTTGAAATATATATAGATAGATAGATATAACCAATTGAGATAATATTCTTATTGACCTATAGAGTTATTACTTTGAGCATGTCACAAATAGTGTTGTGCTCTTTGATAAATAAGGCTTGGAGGAGAGAGAAACCGGCCCAGCAATTGCGTACGTCGCCGGAGATTGGAATACCCTTGTCGTCGTGCTGGAGAAGCATGTCCTCGGAAATCTTCAGCTTCCCGTCTTTGAACGTTCTCACTCTTTTCATGCCCTCGCCGTCGTTGCCATAAACGACACTCCCATCCCTGCTCAGCCACCAACTCCATTTCAAGACACTCCCACATGAAATTCATAGCTTTACAGTTTTAAGAGTTTTTTTTTTTTTTGTCCTATTTTATTTTTCTTTTGCGAGAGGTACTTGAACTTTGTAACTCCGTAATACAAGTTCAAATAATCAACTACTTTATTTTGTTAAAGATGACATTTTCGCTTTTTTTTTTATTATTATTTTTTGTAGTATATATATATATGCATTAGGGTTAATCCCGGCAAAAGTTTTAATAGTTTTAAAAAATAGACTAGTAAGTTTCAATTCTTTCTTATGCCCGGACAAAATTCTAATTTATTGGTTTTATATCCCTTGCCTATTGGTACCTCCGTCAAACCGTTACTCATGTCATCGTTACAAATTTTTGTACTCATTTCCGGGAAAAATTAGCCATCAGAAAATTGGACGATCAAAGACAATAGTGAGATATATACTTAAACGGGAGCACAATTGCTTTTTCAAGCCCCGAAAACGGCATAATCCATGGTTCGGAATTTTCACGGAATTGAAATGAGAAGACAAAACCAGAGAATTGGAACTTTGTCCGGGTAAAAAAAAAAGAATTGGAATACAAAACCAAAATTTTGATGTGGCATAAGTAACCGTGGAGGACGGAATTTTGACGGAGGTACAAATAGTGATGCAAAACCAAAGAATTGGAACTTTGTCCGGGAAAAAAAAAGAATTAAAACCTACTGGTTCATTTTTTGAAAGTATTGGAATTTTTACGGGGCATTATTATTTTCTTCAGCTTAACTCAAAAATGCAGTTATCTTATACGCTACAAGATCGTATCACCAAGCTTGACTTATTGATAATTACGACTTATATATATGTGTGTGTGGTGCACTTAAAATCAAATGAGCAATTACGTACCACCATGGAGTTCTTGTGTTCAAACACCCAGTTTCAATGTGTGAAGAAGAAGATGGAGAAGATTGCTTTGTTTTGAGGAACTTGAATGATTTTAGTGGACATCCACTTGCAATTTCTTCACTAGCACTCATGATTTCCACCTGAATCAACAAGTACAATATACAAAATGTAATATATATATATATATATATATTATATACACCCAACTATATATAGAGGCAATTTGAACCTGATCTGTGTCCTCCAAATGGTCAACCCAGTCATGGATCATGAACTGAATCCATGAGCAAGCAATCATGTTGAATTGTTTTCCATTATCTATAAATCTCTTCCTCTCCAACAGCTTGGAAGCAACAACCATTGGATGAGGCTCCAACAACTGCACATTAAATTACATTATTTACATGATGTATATATATATATATGTAAGAGAATATTATGTGCTTCATTATACATATTATTAAATGGTGAAAGCTGGTCCAAAAACTCGATATTTGTTCTAACATTGTATTTGGAAAAATGAAATCTTCATCCGGCTTTTTTAAAAACATAAAAATAGAGTTTAATGAAACTAAAACCGGGTTCCGGAATTTTTTATTTTTTTTTATCCAAACCCTAATCCGACGTTAAACAATCAGACATATTTTAAACTAATTCTTTCATATCCAATTTTTTAACGTGAATTTTTTTTTCTCCCTCTATAATATCTGGCACTTCATACGAAGAAAGATATGTAATCTAATAATTATGAGCTCTTTTAGGAGAACGAAACTCAAGTAAAGAATATTCGCATATAATTCTTTTTTATATATCAGAAAACAGCATGTTAAAAGATTTAGGATTGTTCTGAGAATTTTATTTGGGATATATTTATTACTTTCATCAATTATATATTCTAAATTTTTACTAGAAAAAAAATACTTAAATATTCCTTTAAAAAAAATAAAAATTGGCTCGTTATTGTCCTGACTGTTTTGCAGGTTGCGATGATATTATTAATAATTATGCTAGGGTCTTGATCACAACATTTGATGATCCCTTTTCTATAATATTATGGACCCAAAAAAAACAACTATTAATGGCATATATCAAGATCAGTACCAATCTATATCACAAAAAAAAATAGGGGTGTAAATAAAACCCGGAAATGCGGGTTTTAAACCGCATCCAGACCGTAACGGCATTTTATATATAAAAAAAAAAAACGGAACCGTATTAATCCCGGTTAAACCGGAACCGGTTTATTAATAAAACCACATCCGGATTAATTAAACCGGATCCGGGTCCCGGTAGAGAATAAAAACCCCGGAACCCGGATAGTAGGTTCCTAAATCCCGCTCATTAAATATATATATATATATATAAATATTTAGAATTTTTTTACCCAAAAAGTACCTCATTATTTCTCTAAGTGGATTAGTCATGTTTTAGTTCAAACTAATGTCATTTTATTTAGCCCAAATGATGTCGTTAAATGTTTTTGTGCTATGTATAGCAATCCGGATGTTTTTTTGTACTATGTGTAGCAATCCGGATGTATAGCAAGATGATTAACTGTATTTAGCAAACTGGATGATATTAGGTTTATTAATATGTAGCAATGTGGATGTTTAAGATATAGTATGATATATGAACTTTGATTATAATTATTTCAAGTTTTTTTAAATATAAATTCAAGTTCAAATCCGGGTTATTACGCGAAACTTTTTTTAAAATTAAAATTGCATAAAAAACGGTTTTTAACCCGGATCCGGATTTTATGGTTTTTTTTTTTTAAATATTCGGATCTGGGTTTCAATATCAAGAAACCCGGATTCCGGATCCGGGTACCGCGTTTGGCAAAAAAACTGAGTACCCGACCTGCTTTCACCCTTAATAAAAATGACGCTCATGTGTCTGCTTGATATTTTTTTAAGTAAACAAAATAATATCCTCTTATATAGACCCGGATCAAACAGATCAATATATATATATATATATATATATATATATATATATATATATATATATATATATCCGGATTTGACTGATCCGGGTCTGTATATTTTTTTTAAATATTGATTTTTTAAAAACTAAAATTTTGAAAATTAATATATATATATAAGACCGGGTTCGGAAAATAAGTACTCGGACCGGTCCTGGTCCAGTTTTTTTTTTTTTTAAATACCCGAAGGCGGATGTCCGATCGAGTAGACATTTACATGCTTATAAGTGCGTACAAGTTAATTTAACTTATAAAATAGGAAAAACCATGCCACACTATTACATTTTAAGAAATAAATGTAATTTCACTATAGTAATTAAGTGATTTACTGATCTATAATATACAAGTTGCATCCCATTATGTTATATCACAATAGTTACATTAATCATCCGACACGTGACCAATCAACATTAATAATAAATATTGACATAGATATTACTTGCAAACAAGGGCATTGTCCATGAAAAGGATTAGACTTTAAAGTCCTCTTTAGGGTATCAAACGCATAATCAAATACTGCTTTTTTGGAATGAATAAACTTATGATAATAAATTGGACTTTATGATATATATAATATTTATGACAAATAAACATAATTCTTATGGACATATTTAAAAATAAAAACAAAAAGATCATTACACTAAATAACTGGCTTTATTGTCTTTCTTAATTTAGACGCTTAAAGAGTTTGAAGCCTATTTGTATGACAAGCTTTGCTTTGCGTTTTGCATTTTGAAGAGTTTGAAGTTTTAAACAACAAAAAACCACGTTTTGCTTGTTCCAACGTATAGTACAACTCTCCCACTCTTCGTTCTTTATATTGATTTAGTAATTGGCTCTTAATATTTGATATTATAAGCTTTAATTCTACATTATATTTCCAAGATAGCAGATCTCAATAAATGACCATCGAATCATAGTAATATCTACAAACTAGACGTGCAAAAATCATGCATATATTATAAGGTGATCGTGCTCTAAGTCTAAACTACGATACACTCCATTTGTCTAGAATAAACTAGACCAAATACTAGGCAGTATCAAATGAAAAAGATCCAATTTGGAGAAAGATTTTTTTATTTTTATTTTTAACGAAAATATTAAAAAATGTACAAAGTACAAATTTATTTTTCAATATTGACGGAAGTAAAAAGCGTAAATGGAGATTGGGCATTTGAAACGATTCCAAAATTCACGATCAGGAGAAATACACATCGTCCATCGATACGTCCAGGGAAATAAACTGATACAGACGAATTTGTTTAGGGGATGAATTTGTAAAAATATTTAATAAATTACCTAGACAAAATCACTGAAAACAAGGTATATATATATATATATATATATATGCGAATAGATATCGAATATAATTTATATATGTTTGACACGCATGTTTTTCTATACACACACGATCCATCAACACCGATCCACTAATTGTGTAACCGATATGAATGCACTTTAACAACCCGCAATTAATTATTTGTTCCAAATAATAATTAAATTCAAGTGACAACATATCATTAAATGCAAATGTCAAATATGACGTAATATATACCGATCTAATGTCTTGTCTTCTTACATGCTCTGTATACATATGCTATATATAAAGTATAAACCATTTTCTGATAGAGATCGTTCATGAGATATTAAATTTGTTATATGTGGTCTCATATTGCCATTTCAGTATTGCTTCATCAAACGAAAGAAAAAAACAACACTCCTTTCACTATTTGATCTAATTGTCATTTTAGTACCTATCTTTCTTATTCGGATAAAGATGACACGAATACACACTATATATTAATAAATTAATAGAGAGGTTAAGCATAAAATGACATATCTAATTCTTGTAGAGTTAGAAAATCAAGAGCTTAGTCTTCAAGTTGGCTACCAAAGTAAATAATAAAAGACGAGGATAACTACGGAAAAAGTATCGAGATTTTTTTTCTTCGTCAAAGTAGTGCAGTATAATCTTGAACATTAATTAAGTAATTAAATACTAAAGATCGTGAAATTTACGGTTTTAATTGATTATGTCTCATGTATCTCGATTGAAAATGAGTAAAGGTTATTAGAAACGTACTTGTAGAGTTGGAAAATCAAGAGCTTAGTCGCCCATCAAATAAATCTTAAAAGAAAAAGATAGCTACGGAAAAAGTATTGAGTATTAATTTTTTCTTTTTCTTTTCAGAATAGCGCAGTATACTCTCAAACATTTGATTGCACTTATTAAATATTAAAAATTTCACGATCTTGAGCGTTTAATCTTGGGCATGTGCCGCATTATTAAAAAAAAAAAGGATGCTTTTGCCATAATTACTCCTAAAAGATATATAGTACTATATTTATGAATGAGCATTGATTATTAAAATATCTTACCCCGTAGCCGGAAGTCGCTGGAGGCATGTTGCGGCCAAAGAACGTCCCTTGGCTGCCGACAAGGTGGTCGCCAGGGTGATTGCACTTCCCGTCGGCCGTTCGGTACCAAAACTCGCTGTGATCGTACTCTTCGCCGCCGGAATCTCCGACGTGCAAGAGGTTGTAGCGCTGGTGGAGGTGCCTTCTAAGCCCTAGGTACGCTGCTCCGAGTAGAACCGGCAGTTTGTGCCACAGCCCGAACTTGTCCAGAGAGTGCACAACCTGTATTTTTTACCACATAATTAACCCATAAATACACATTACTCCTCATCAATAATGTGTATGTATATTGTGTCATCAAATTGAAGAGAAGGATTAATGAATACCATGAGGTACACTTATGACCATATGTATGTACATATAGTATATTATTAATTAATTATAAGACAAGAATATTTAAGCCATTTTGATAGACAAGTATCAAACTGATAAACAAGGAGTAAAAAGTAGCATCAAATCATATATATGTGTAAATCCACAGGACCTTATATATACATATATATAAATATAGAGAGAGAGAGAGAGTTACATAGAAGAGAAATGCATCAAAGGGAGACATTTTGGCGAGAGCAGGCCTGAGTTCAGGGTGTATGAAGCTGGAAAAAGAAAGAGAAAGACCCATTGCTTATTCTATGAAGGAAAGAAAAACCTTGGCTTCTTTTGCCTAGCTATATATGTAGCCAACTCAGGGGCATATATATATATATATATATATATATATATATATATATATATATATATATATATATATATATATATATATATATATATATATATATATATCCAAGGCGAGTAGATAGAAGAGAGAGTGATTGGCTTAGAATATATTGCATATGAGAATTGAATAATTAGATGAGAATAATTGGCAATTGGAAGTTGTCAACCCCTTTGAATATATCAAGCAATTAGTCAGCTCAGCTCAGCTCAGCTCAAGATGTGCCCACAGTTTATCGCATTCAATACACTCTGATCAGTACGAAAACCTACCACTTGCCAATCCTTTTAATACATGTACTACAATTACACTTATGTTTAGCTAAATCTGTGTATATTTCTTTATATTAAGATATAATTTGGTTATATTAATATATATATAAAGTTAATACATGATTATTATTATTAATCTTGTGTACAAATTGACAACAACTGTCAACAGTATATATATTACATGTAAAGGTAAGAGAGAGAGTGGGAAGTTTCGTCATTTTTGTATGTTTTTATTCTTGCAAAGTTTTCTTTCTTATTAATTCCTCATGGTGTACACGCAATATATAACTTATAATACGTAAATATATTGTTATATATAGTTAAACAAAGAAGAAGCATTTGAAGTGGTTAGTTGTTGAAGACTTGCGAACTGCAATGAATGCTAAATGTGTGAATCAATGCATATCTTTCGGGACAGGCTAACACACAATCAAAACTTAGTGGTTTGACTTTGGCTGACCAAGATCTGATAATATTATTGTCTTTCAAGATAAGATCTAATTCTATTCTGCTAATTGTCAAATGATTGAAAAAAACATTACTAATACTATATATTTATCAATTTAAAATATGCAATTCATAAATAAAATACTTAAATATGACATGTATTAAATGAAAAATAATAATTTTGTTTCTTCATTATGTATAATTATAGTTCCTATTAATTATCGTGTTGGTGTAATGTTTACTTGTTACTTAATCGTATTATTCGTGTTTAATACGGTTGACGTTATGCCGTTACTTTTATATATATTAACACCTTTCCTTTGAAGTTTGAAAAAGTCTTTGATATTTACCACTACACATCAACATATATAGTCGTAGTATCAGGTCTTCTTATCTAGCTCACATTATAAGTTTTTAAGTCAACGAAAAGAAAATATAAAACTCATAATTAATACATAATTAATGAAAGCAGTTAGCTAGTCGCAAAAGTAAGATAACACACGAACACTTATTTATATTTATATTTATAATATATATATATATATATAACCACTATAAAATATAAAGAAGGGATAGTAGCTTAAATACTAATAATAGTGTTACCAATTGTAATATTAGATACCAATTTTTCGCAAGAAAAATGGTCATATTTTGATAATAGCAAGCAACACGTTCTTTATTTAGGTTCCATCCAACCTTCGTTAGATCAATGTTAGTGGCATCTAATTGATCGCCGAATGACATTTCCATGTCATTCATATGTCATGCCACGTTACTTTTTAAAAATATTTTTTTTTAAATATATATTTGTAATTTTTTAATTTGCTCTAAATTATTTTATAAAAATTGCATATATAATTGATAATGCACAAAAATAAACTAATTGTGAACCCGGTCCACGGTTCAAGCCCCAGACCAGACCCTGTGATTGTGTGGGTGGTCAAACGTGAAGTCAATGAAAGTTGACTTATGTCTCAACTTAGTTGAAGGCGGATTGTCGTCTACAGCGAGACACGAGTTGTCCTGTCAATGTATTTTCGTCATCGGCGATGTCTCGGCGGCGAGGAGGGCCTGCAAAAAAAAATTATGATGCCGGATCTCGTCACCTATAGCAAGATTGTCTACGTACCCTTTTGGGGATCATGTCATCACGTAGTTCACGATTAGTGAAATCCGAGGACAAAAGTCCCTGACAAGGGGTTGAACCTTCGTGTATGGCGATACACAGTGGAAAGGGGTCATCCAGAATTGGGTTTGAGGAGATCACTCTCTTGAGGATTTGACGACTCGTTGCGACGGGGGCTTCAGCCAAGTATAGAGCATAGAGCGAGTGTTGCCTCGAGGTATTGGCGAGCTTTAGAGAAAGGTCACCCATATTTTGGGCGAGTGCTAGCTCGAATGTACGGGGAGCTCCAGAGAAAGGTTGCCCAGATTTTTGCCCGGGTCAAGGTCTAACTCGGAACTTTGGTGAGCGTCGGAGCAAGAAATGCGTCCGAAGCTAGGCCCTTGTCGAGCTCTTAATTGAGAATGATCCGCATGACGAGGACCCTTGGCGAGC
This sequence comes from Parietaria judaica, assembly GCA_954871525.1. Taxonomy (NCBI): domain Eukaryota; kingdom Viridiplantae; phylum Streptophyta; class Magnoliopsida; order Rosales; family Urticaceae; genus Parietaria; species Parietaria judaica. Next base: position 4,865,593 of record OX940867.1, read on the forward strand.
AAGTCCCTCAACTCTCGTAAGATAGGGAAGGCGAATTTTCTGAGCTGGCGAGGGGAGAAAACTCAAGCTCTAAGATAGAAATTCTAGAGAGATAATCTCTGAGGAAATATTGTGTGTAACATGTATAGAATGAGGCTTTTATTTATAGGAAGAAAGTGTAACCACTTTTTCTTGATTTGAAGGCATCTAAAAGGAATTTTCATTTTTAGATTCCCCCTTGCCAAATTCGCCCATTGCTTGGTTTAGCTCGCCTGATGCGTAGCTCGTTTGGAGAAAAGGCTTGTCCGTCGTGTTAGAATCCTTCAGAAGTTTCGGGAGCTCGTATGTCGGGTCCTAAGGCGTCTAATTTGAAGCGTCCTTGGTGTCCTGACAAACTTGGTCTTGTTGCTTGAATTTCTAATGAATTTATGCCTCATCGAGTCTCGTAGGCGAGGTGATGAACGCCATTAGTGGGAGCTCGCCGTGTTGAAGACCTTGACGTTGAATTGGTCAAAGGGAGGTCGTCGTCGCCAAGGGAGCTTGCTTTGACAAGAACGACACCGATGACTATGACAAAGAGGGGTCGTCGTCGCTTGCGGAGCTTGTCTTGGCGAGGGGGTGTCTGGATAACTTGCCTTGGCGAGGGGTTCATCGACGACTTCCACAGTTGCCTTCTAAAGTTATCAGGAACCTTTTAAGGTCATTATCACTTTGTCGAGACCCTTCTAACGTCGCCCGGTCTAGGGGTGTACAACAGGGTCTTCGGTATCGGTTTTACACTTAAAAAGACTTGGACCCTATTATTCGGTTTTTTGAAATTGAAAACCGAAGACCCTATCTTTTAGAGCTAGAACCGTTTGTACCGAAAACCTTATTTAGGACCGAAATTTGGTCCTAAATTTGGTTTTGGACCTAATTAGACTCTCATTTATAGTAAAAATATATATTGTAAAAATTTATCTACATCAATAGTACTTTTTTATTTTTTTATGTGAAATAATTAATCAAACGTATTTATTGCTTACAAGAAAATAACTATTTGTAATAAACGATTGTTTTACTTTTATTAGCGATGTTGAATAACCGTAATAACCCAAGTAAGAACCAAATTTTACGAACATTAAAATCCCAAACAACCATACACAAAACATGAAAGAAAACAAATGTCTAGAAATAAAATTAATTTATTATGAAAGTTACCTTATTTTTATATAAATTTATTATAAAATAAAAATTAATATTTAAATAGGGTCTTCGGTACAAATGGGTCTTCGGTACCGGTTTTCAAAATTAAAACTGAATACCGAAGACCCAATGCGGTCTAAATGGACCGAAGACCTTGTTTTATGGACCCGAACCCTATTATTCGGTCTTTAGAGTATTCGGTAATAAGGTTTTCGGTCCCACATTTCGGTTTTTTGGTTTTTTTGTACACCCCTAGCCCGGTCTATGCCAGATAGTCTGGTTCCTTTCAAGGTAATTGTCGAGGGTCCTTAATGCCGACCCGCCACGGACTACTTGATGAGTCAACCGCTGCTGAAGATCTCACGCCTCACACTGGCGAAACTTTTTTTTTTAACCCCCACCCTCTGTTTGCCTTGACTTTTTTATAGCATATAACTGCATTAAATGGTGATTATTAATAGCTACTTTTTTAGTTGCATGTTGTAATTAGGAATTTATGCACAGAGATCCTCATCTGTATATTAAAAACGTTTAAAATAAATTACAATGCAAGCACAGTAGCCTAAATCAGGGCCGGCCCCGAGTAATTAAAGGCCTAAGGCGGAAATTTTTTCGGGGCCCTAACAAAAATATATTATCAAGATATAGTACATTCATAATAATTCATTGGAAGTTTGCTTTCTCACACACACCGCAAGAATCGAGAATGAAGGATATAATGAAAGAAGTTTCTACTTTCTATCAGTTGCTTTGCTTCTTCAAGGTTTTTAAAGAGAGAGTTCACGTTTTATGATAGTATGATTCAGTAGAGATGGCCCACCATTGACCAAGAAAAAAGCAGTTGAAAAAGGACAAAAGAGAGGTATTAAGCTATTGGCCAGGGTAAATAGCTTCCTTCTAAAATTCGACCAAAAATTTGGGCCCTTAAGATATTTATTTTGGGCCCTTTCATCTATCTAAGCTTAAAAATAACCAAAAATTTTGGGCCTAACAGCAATGGCCTCGCAGGCCTTAGCCCAAGGCCGGTATTGGCCTAAATAATTTATTTAGCATAATTTTAATTTTCTTTCGAATTCATCATTTTTTATATTATCCTTTGCCATATTTTTTTTTTAATAAAACCTTTGCCATAGTTATTGTCCATTTTATTAATGAATATGAGTATAGATAAATTCAAAAGTTTAAATTAATGGCAATATAGAGTTCACCAAAGTTAAATAAGAATAATTAGAATGGGTATGGATCCTGCATTTAATAATAACAATAATACAAGTGAAAAACAAAAACACCTACGGTTTATGTTGGGGTCGATTTCGGTTCCATACCCGAAGAGGTCCACTTAAGAGTTTTCCTTGGCCCGTGAATGATACGAGTAAAAGAAGGACGATTAAGAAAGGGATATTTTGCCCCTCCGCTGTAGGGTTTCCGTCAAACAAGTCTTTAGCCGAGCTCGAACAGAATTGAGCCAAACTCAATCGAGGAAGAAGCTAAAGCACAACAGGGCATCCATACATTGCTCGATCCAACACAAAAATAGGCGACCCAGTTCATTAAGCCAAACAGAGAGGACGACTCACCCGAAGCCCAGTCAAGCGACATCAAAGATTCACTCAAATGAATTTGTCCCTTTAAGACCGACGCGAGTTCGTACGACCCAGGTCTTACTAACAAGATTTGGGGACCACTAAGATTAGGATTTGATGTTTCCATGCCCGTTAAGAAGCCCAAATTCTTGACTATAAATAGCATAACATGTCACTCAAAAAACCCAAGGATAACCAATCTGGAAAAAAAAATATATATATTTTTTCGACTAGAAAAGTACTATCAACATTGTTGTACTAAAGAATCCGAGGTTGTACTTGTTTTCTTGACATCTTTGTACAGTAAAGGCAAAAGAATGGAAGGGATAAGATGAATTTCATGACCATTCGTGTATATCTTTTTGTCTCTCATTTCTTCTAATTGCTTATTATTTCACGTACGATATTAACGGAAGCACACGACCCAATTTTGCTCCCTGGAAACATTATCTAAAAAGCGGCGTAGCAGTTTTTACCCTTCACAGTTTATAAGGATACAATTATGTTTATTTTTAAGTTAAATTAATTGCTCACAAATATAAATAGACAAAGAAGATATAAGAAAATAATTCAATATTTCGAAGAGAAAAAATTCGAATTTATTAATTTAAATATTACACCAAACCCAATATAGAAATATATATATATATATATATAAAAAAAAAACGATCCAATAATTATTATAAATTTGTATGTTGAAATATCTTTTTTATCTAAGCATGTTTTGCTTAAAAAAAAAACGTAATTGTAAACATATGTATATGTACTGTTATGAGGTATTTTGCATCGATTATTTTATAAAGGGGAAATTATTTAATGTTACGGACGTTTTACGGTTTCGACTTAAAGTTATTTATCAAAAGGAAAATTAATTAAATATTTAATTTTATTAATTAATTTAATTAAAAATAAAAACGCGTTCCGGAAACAAGTTTTTTAAATTTAAAAAGCCGCCCGGAGTATAGAAAAATATTAAAACGACTAACGGCTCGATCAACACACAAAACGGGGGTTCTGAGAGGCTTCGCGCGCCATTGCAAAGCCCCGGGTGCGCCCACGCGCGCGCAACATCGTGAGGAATATTTTGGCCACGTGGTTTGCGCCAATTGGTCGGGAACGAGACGGGGACTCAGAAAACTATATAAGTTTTGCCCAGGGGCTTCTCCTCGTTCTATCCCCAAGTCTTATCCGATGGATACGAAGGTTCTGTTTGTTTGCACTTATTAAGCATCTTAATCTTAATGAAATAGATTTAGGCCCATTAAGTGCATTTGTTTTTTATTTTTAACAAGTCTTAATAAGTCTGAATGAGCACTTATTCGGTAAGATGTGAAACAAAGTCTTAATAACATTAAGACCTATTATTTCTCTCTCTTCCCATTAATTGCTGACATGTCTATCTCTTTTTTCTCTACTACTCATGTTGTGTTTTGCCCATTTATTATTATTATTTTTATTATAATATTGTTCTATTTCCTCATCAAAACTTCAAAACTCCATAATTATTTTTCCGAGCATCGGATTGATTCATATAATATATCATCAGAAAGCTTGCGACGAGAAGAATCCAATGATAAATGGAAAGCTATAGTTTTGATTTTTTTTTAAAAAAACAATGAAATTCAAATTTTTAATAAATAAATAAATTAACTAAATTAGAAATATTAATTATTTTATTAAGTAAATAATTAGCTAAATAATCAAATTAATTTATTCATTAAAAAATTATGATTACGTTTAGTCATATAATTTTCAAATTCTTTATTTAAATATTAACAAATAATTTATACTAATGACAAATAATATTAAATTTAATTATAATTATATATAATATTATTAAATGAGATGGATAAAATCCTAAAAAAAAATTATTAGTTTAAAATTTAATACTATATCAAATATTTTAATAAAGTATTTTAATATTTATTTTATTATAGTTTTTTTTTTTCAAATTTTGTAATAAAATAATAATTTTTACTCAATATTATATAATAAAACTACATTCAGATCTGCATTCAGATCTTAAAAGACATACAGACTTAATATTTAGTCATTTAGACTAAGATGTAACATCTTAATAATCAGATGTGCATTCAGATTCAGACGTCTAAATCTTAAAAAAAAAAAAAAACAGAACCGGACTCTGTGGTGATAGGCCGGGGGACCCGGACTAGGTTCGATGATATGGGTAGAGGGTCTGATCTACCGGGATTCGCGGAAGGTTAGTCTGTGACCTTCCCTGCGTGGAGACCAGTTCTCAGTGGTCACCCAACCTGTAATCCGGGCCTAGTCCATTCCTAGCTCTGCGGAAACAGGTGACGGAGGACCTGGTTCTGGCCCACGATAAGCGGAGGGTCTGTCTGGCCCAAAGCGTCAGGATTCCATGCCCAAAGCCTACAAAAATCAACAAATGACATTGGGCTCGGTCCAACACAAGCAATTGGGCCGTTACAATGTGTGATCTAATTTTCAACATCAACATGTACACATAGTTATTATAAAAATAAGTTTTTTTTTTTTTTTATCACATCACAAAATTTCTTGCATGAAACATCATATTAATAATAAAACATGAATTTTTTTAAGAAATATAACCCAAACAATTATATATTCATATAGTTTCTCTAAAACCACATGTTCACATCCAAACTTATAAGTTCTTTATCTTCTTTAATATAAGAATCCCACATTAATATATACTCTTATAAATAATCTTGAACAAACGATGCATATTATCTTACATGATCTTGAAATCGAAAGGCAATTTTCAATAAACATAAAATATTTACTCAGGTGCGAAGCCATGAATTGCGCCCATGATATCTAAGCGTCTTTTTACAGGGTTCGTCATTAGAGTCGGCTTTAAAATGAGAGTCCCAGGCGAAAATAATTTTTAGTGCACTACAATTTGATGTATGGTAAATATTAGATGATCTACTAAGTACTAACAGCAAGAAGAAAAAAAAAATCTAGCGAAGACTTGAAAAATAAAAGAAATTCTAACAATCCATCCAAAATCTAAAAGACTAAGAGCTTGATTTTTCAGCATAATATATAACATAATTAATACCACCTTCTACATATGTTCTAGAGGCATTGCCATTGACATTGTGGACATAATGAAGCTCTGAATCCACCGTATGGGCAATCAAAACAGCTTTAGATTGCAAGCAAGAAGACAGATTAAGTGAAATAGAGATTAGAGCGTCGCAGAAAAAATTTACCTAGATATTTCATTTCCAATATATATATATATATATATATATATATATATTAGTCCACTTGGGACAAAAAAATGTTTTCTATATATTAGAAATATATAAGTAGATATATATGATGAATGCATATGACAAAAATAAAAACGTGCATATATATATACACACACATTGTTGTTCTTTGTTGCACTGATCAAGACAAAACAAACATGTTAGAAGTAGAAGATACTCAATTTTCAAAGAGAAGAGACAAATAAAATGATAGAGATTAAAGAATGTGTTGCATTTCATCTAATAAAGCCATTATTTTATAGGCTAGTAAAAATAAACTTGGTAATGTTGCCTTTTTTGAACAACTTGGGCATATTTACCACTGAAAAAAAATTTGGTTCTATAGTGTTCTACTTTTGAACAACTTGGGTAATTAGCCGTCATTAACCCGTCACATATCAATAAACTTATATTATTCACATATCAATAATAAACTTACAGTAATTCACATATCATTTTTATAATATTTTAAGAAAAATTTAGTCGATAAACCTGTCGACAGCCGGTTTACCAATAAATTTTGATCGATAAATAACTTGTCGATAAACCAAACTTATATGAAGTTTTTGTCGATAAACTCCTTACGAATCGATCAACATCTGAAGTCAAACCATCAGATAGATACCTCGATACCGATATATTCATGGGAAGAACATAGTGACACTATTTGCCAAGTTTACATATGTAAACGGGACACTCATTTGAGTCCCATAGGGATTGAACAGGTGACCTCTTGAAGGGAGGTGTAGTTGAGTTACCACCCGTGACCTCGATACCGATTTCTTAAACTTTGCTTTCACACATTTACGGCAAATATCCCTTTGTTGCAAATCAACTTTCTTTCTCTTCTGCTTTCGACATTGCAAGACCCATTTGAATTTGGGCCGGAAGAGAGGCCCAATGCGAAGCTCACGCGAGTCTCGTTTGCTGAGGAACACGAAATTCATAAACCCCAAAGAATCCCTCACAAAACTCTCTCCTCTCTTTCCAAACGCCACCATGGACGCCGTCAGAGACCTCTCCGGAGCTTCCGACGGCGACGACGACATTGACGACGGTTTCGACGAGGACATGGAGGCCCTGCGCCGCGCCTGCATGATCACCGGCGCGGACCCCGACCTCCTCGCCGCCGCCGGAGAGGAAGAATCCAATTCCCTCGGAGACGGCGAAAACGAGGACGAAGACGACGAGGAAGACGATTTCGCGCTCCTCCGGAACCTCCGCAACCGGTTCGGGATTCCTTCCGACGCGTCCGACCCTGGGATGTTCGTGCCTCTCGCCTCCCTGCCGCCGGACAGCTCCGACGTCGACGATTCCGACGCTGACGATTTCGAGACGCTCCACGCGATTCAGAAGCGCTTTGCGGCTTACGACAATGGTGAGTTTCCGATCATTCTTGGAAACCATGGAAACAAAGGTTTGATCTTTAAGCATTACATATGTTGGTTGCTTCCAAATTCATGTTCGATCGCTCTTGTTTCAGAGCCATTAATGGAAAAAGAACCAGTTCGTGGTCCTTGTGTTTCATTGGAGGCAAAATCTTCTGATGAATTGCGCATCGATAGAATCGGTGTTTGTGCGGAGGAGCGTCCCGTTGAGTGTGATCCCGTGGATTTCTCTAAGCCGTCGGCATCGCAACCAAACTATTCAAACTTTCCCAAGTCGGCCAACTTGTTCATGGACGCCATCAAGAAAAACAGGTCGTTCCAAAAGTTTTTGCGGGGCAAGTTGGTTCAGGTTGAAGCAAAAATCGAAGAGAACAAGAAGCTAATGGAGCGCGTGAAAATCCTCAAAGACTTTCAAGTAAGCTGTAAAAAGAGAATCGGCCGTGCATTGTCACTGAAGAAGGATGGTCGTGTTCAGTTAATCTCGGAGAAAAAGGGATGGCCGACCAAGGATTGCAAGGTTAGTCTCAAGATTGCATTACACACACACACACACACACACATATATATATATTATATTCTGGAATTGGTATTTGGATTGATATAATGGTGACTAAGTTGCTACATTGGAAGAAACTAAATGTTTCTATGAAATGTTAATGTGTCTAGTAACTCGTTTGTCGTCTTTAATGAAGTTCCGTCGAGATTGTACTTCGTGGGTCATTTTCATACGATAACTTTTGCAGGTGCTTGACAGAAAGATGCCTCCTATGTACTATGGCCCACCAGAGAATCATCGTGTTGAAAACTTTAAAGCGGCTTTGACAAAGTTCCCTCTGTCGTTAGACCGTAAAAAATGGTCAGACGCCGAGAGGGAAAATATTGAAAAGGGTATCCGACAACAGTTTCAAGAAATGGTGCTTCAGAACATGGTGGATCGACCAGGGTACTTCTTGTCCTTTTTTCTCACTGCTGCATTAGTTATTGTGAAGCTGGCTTTGGCCTCTGGCTGTATGCGCTTGTGACATATTTCAGTAAATGCCAGTATCAAACAGGAATATGGAGATTTTTTCTTGTTGGATTATTTTCATTTCATTCTGTGGTGTCAAGTAGATTGGTAAACAATTTGTTTTCCATTTATGTGTATTTTAGTTGTCAACGAATGTTGTTCAGTTAAACATATTTATAACTGTTGTTCTCGAAGCCAATCTATAAATAGTTTTTAGAGTAATGTGTCCTAGTCCAAAGAAAAGCTTTGTGATTGACAAAATAGGTTCAGACTTAAGATTAGTCTTACCTGGAGAACTTTGCGATTGACATTTTAGTCTAAGGTAAAGTTCTTTCTTATGTTTTGGACCAAATCATCCAATTATTACTTTGGATGAGTGCGGCCGGGTGAGATTGTTTCTAAATTTCTGTTCGCAACAATTTTTTAAGGGAGAAAAATTATCAAAGTTTTACCTGCTGCTCTTCTTGTCTTATAATCTTTTAAATTATGCACATTATTTAAATTCTTTTAAGCACTAAGCTTTCGAAGTGTTGCTGCTGAATGTGATTTATCTTACAGTGATGCAGGAGAATCTGGTGAAGACTTAAATGATCTTGACAGCCTTCTGGGCTCGATAAAAGACCTAAATATCACTCCAGAAGATATGAAATTATTTCTTCCCAGAGTTAACTGGGAGCAGGTGGCTTCCATATATGTAGTGGGACGTTCGGGTGCAGAATGTGAAACACGGTATGCCACTCTCCATGTTATTTTTCATCCCTTGTGAGATTATACGATTGAAACAGCTTATGTGCTTATTTTATTTTTCTGCGTCCACCATGATTCAGTAATGCTTCAGCTATGAGTTAGTGTACCACTATTCTTTAGCATTTAGATGTCCCAACATTGGCGGTGCTTGACAAGTCTTTTGTGTTTGTTTCCCATCGATGCATGTGTCCTTCGATGTAGCGAGCTTTGCAGATGTCTATGACGGTTACTTTCACAGACATGTTTACCCTTGTTGGATCTGATTAAATATGCTTCGTCCGCATAGATTATTCAGGTGGGGCCAATATAAACACATTCTTTATTCAATCAGTGGTGCTGAGTACATTAGTGTTACTGGATCTGCCAGGCCCCAAAAACCTTAGGACCCATTACTGTCCTACGGGTAGGGTTTCGTGCTGGTATCGTGTTCGTGTCTTTGTCGTTTTTTTACTTATTTTATATAGACCCAATCCCAGACCCACACTATTTTTTAATTGTGCTGCACATGTTGTGGCCTGCTTAGACCCATTTAAACTATCATAGTATTATAAGGACAAATAAATTCATTTTAAATTTATTTAAGATTATTACATATTATAATATCTAACAATCCGCAAAATAAACAAAATCTTTAAACGTTATAAATTTTCAACTAGTTATTAACGTAAATAATACACCTAAATGAATATTTTGTTCTTTAATCGTGTCTAATTGAGGCCCATCATGATTTTGTGTTCGTGCTGGTATCACCATTATTTAATCTTGTTGTAACCGTGTTGTCTTGTGTCCACCAATTTGTGTTAATTGTTAATGTGCTGTGTGGGTTTATTGGATTTGGAGTGTTTCAGGACCGCGATCACTAACACCACTAGTTTGTGGTGCTCATCGTGTTGCTCTCATTTGCTTTATTTGGACGATGCTCATCATGTAGCCACTTAAGTATGTTTTAAAATTGCGTATCTGAATGTGTTTAATTGATTTCTACAGGTGGTTGAACTTTGAAGATCCTTTGATCAACCGGAATCCATGGACGGCCCAAGAGGATAGAACACTTTTTTTCAATGTCCAGAACAAGGGGATCAGCAATTGGTTTGACATTTCTGTATCTTTGGGAACAAACAGAACTCCTTTTCAATGCTTGTCGCGTTACCAAAGGAGTCTCAACGTCTCCATATTGAAAAGAGAATGGACCAAGGATGAAGATGCGAAACTCCGTTCTGCTGTTGAGGCATTTGGTGAACACAATTGGCAGGAAGTAGCTGCTTCTTTGGAGGGGTGGACCGGTACTCAATGCGCCAATAGGTTAATTAGCATTTCTTAATATCTCTGAACAAACATAGTCACCTTAGAAGTTAAATAGTATTCAAATTGATAATCCTGAGAAACTTTAAGTTCGAACCGTAATTGGGAAGAGTTCGAAGAGGTACTCTATCTAAACTAAGTTACTTTCACTCTATAAATAGACAACAACTTTAACATAAAATGGATGAGTCACTCCTCTTAGCTGAAATAGACTTCACTCTGCCAAAAGACTAAATTACCCTCAGTGGCCTTAGCTTAGGGTCCAAGCCCATTTTCCCTTGTGTAATATACTTTTAAAGGTCAAGCAAAGTTTCAACTCTCATGTAGGGGTGAAGCTGGGACTGGGTATCGGGATTTTGACATTTTTCTTTCTCCCAGTCATGGATTCATGGGATGTCAAATTTCCGGGAACCCCAGGAACCAGTATAGAACGAGAATTTTCCATTTTTCAGACCTGTACCGGGACCGGTAAAATTGCCTTACCGCAGCGATGATAGACATTATAAATAGCAATACGCTTCTTTGTTTATTGTTGAGGCCTCTAGTTTCTTTCTATGGCTAAATTATATCAGGGGGTTAACTTCTTTGGCTATGATACACCATGTAGAACTTGGGATTATGTTTCTAATGTCATTAATGAATAATTTTGAGTATACCTTAATACCTTATCACAATATATACCAAATTTTCAATAAAATTCTACCTTTTTACAATAATAGGTGGAACAAATCTCTCCATCCAGGCAGGGAAAAAGTGGGAAGGTGGACAACAGACGAAGACAAACGTCTGACAGTCGCGCAGATGCTTTTTGGTCCGAGAAATTGGAAGAAAACAGCTTGTTTTGTGCCAGGTCGGACAGAGGTTCAATGCAGAGAAAGGTATTGTAACGTTATGTTCCTAACATTAGTTACATTTTAATTATGGTTTATCTATGTTTGATTATGTCATGTTAATCAATTATGCCCATAAAATTGTAACATTTTGGCTATTTTAAGAGACTAAGCGATGAGAAAAAAAAAATCAAGCATTGTCCAAAATATTTGTCTAGTCATTAGCTTAGTTTCTTTCTAGGGTCTTACAGTAAACAACAAATGGGAAAAAAATGATTCACCCGGTCTTAGAACGAGACACGATCTACAACTCGGGACGATAACACTTTCTTGGAGAAATTGCTGATGTTAAATTTTGGTGTGACAGATGGGTCAATTCTTTAGACCCTTCTTTGAACTGGGAAAAGTGGACTAAAGAAGAGGATTCCAAACTGAGAGAAGCCATTTTAGAGCACGGATATTGTTGGGCTAAAGTTGCTGCAGCCGTGCCAAGGCGTACGGATAATATGTGCCGGAGGTATGAGACTAATTAACACTCTTAAGAGTAATTGAATTCTGAGTTAGGTATGAGACTAATTAACAATCTTAAGAGTAATTGAATTCTGAGTCTAACCCCCTCAACTTCACACTTGAGCTCTGATTTTTTTTTTTTAAATATATCTTTTAACCCCCTCTACTTATACTTTCTACCAGAGAAACCCCATTTTCTTCTAATTTAATTTTATAATCTTTTAAGATTTTAACCCCTCAATTTTTATCATGTACTACAGCACCCCATTTCCGTCTTCAATGGGTTATATTTGCTCTGAACTTTTTTTTTTATAATCTTTTACCCCCCTTAAAAAAATTGTATCAAATCACTCATCTGTTTAATTATACATTTATAATCAACGGTTTAGTGGTAAATTTCCCTTTTGTTGCATATTACCCGTTTTTTGTATAATATAATATAACTATATCATACAAAAGATGGAAATTGGAAAAACATTATTGGAAATAATTAAAGAATAATCAAGGTAATTTCGGGTTGTTTCTATATTCTTTATTTACTACATATTCCTTTATACATTCAGGAGATGGAAAAGTTTAGATCCACATGAACTGCAGTATCTTCAAGCTGCGAAAAAAATGCAAAAGTCGGCTCTGATATGCAATTTTGTTGATCGAGAGTCTGAACGTCCCGCCATTGGCGTTAATGATTTTTTCCCATTACCGTTGCTGACGGCCGAGAGGAATGTGGACCGCTCAAGCGAACAGACTGAAGTATTGAGGTACATTTTTAAAACATGTGGTTCTGAGTAGTCTTCATTTTGTTGTGTTTTAGAAAGTTTCTTCTAACTCACAGTTATGGTGTCTGCAGAATCGAATCGGGGAAGAAAAGGCGTAAACCTTCATGGTAAGTTGCTTTCAATATTTGAAGCTTTTCTTCATTTTTTTTTTCCGGGAACTTTCTGAATAGAATTACAGGAAATTATATCATTTACCCTATAAGCAAAAATGTAATAGTGACAGATTAACTCAAACCGATTATTTAAAGAGGAACCCATCTAATTAGCTACAATTAATTATACTAGCTGATTACATATAATTATATTTAATATTCATTTAATTATTTCATTAGATATGGATGTTTCGGTACTTAATATAAATATGGTATTAAGATTTTCTAATCCTATTTATTGGTGCCTAGTCTATGTTTAGCCCTTCATGTTTCATTTATGGAAAATTCCTATTGAACATCATTGGGAGAGGTTTCCCGATCTAACTCTCGACTTAAGAGACATGGATACGTTTATCGATAAAGTGTTCTCGTTTCTCTTGGATTTCTATTCTGGGTCCTATCAAATTACTAATACAAAATACTGAACTTTCTATACTTCCACTGTATACTATTTTCATCAATCATTACCAGAAGCTTTTTGCTAAGCATTCGTGCTACTCTTTTCCTTGTGTATGTTGAAAAATCTAAAAGCTTCTCTTCTTTTTGTTCTTATTGAAATGCAGCAAAGTTAAAAAGACGAGTAAGCTTGAGAATTCTGAAGAATGCACGCAGACGGCTTCAGAGGCATCGATTGTGACAAAAAGCAATGGCGAAACTGAAGTATCCGATAGACAAGATCAAGAAGCCAGAGTCGGAGGTAGAAGGAAGAAACGACCTCGTAAACTAAATTGTGAAAAAGGCAAAGTTGCTGAAGCCGATGGAGATAGTCTGAATTTAGCAAGTAACAACACCGCAGAGCATGTCGGTGAAAGTGGGGCCTCAAAAATTCCCCAAAACGGAACAGCCTCTTCAAAGCGATCGAAAAGCGGGAATACACGCGCTAAACAACCGAAAGAACAACATAATATTACCGTTGATAATATTAATGCAAGTGATAGAACAGTCTGCCAGAAACACACAGGTACTAAGCGGCCTAGCAAACGGAAAATGGCGTGTAAACCGACGGGAGTTTTCAAGAGAGTCGATCTCGTCCCCGTTGGGGTAAATCCTAATGGCATGTCAGGTTTGCGCCAAAACGACGGACCAACTAATAATAAAACAGAGAAGCCAAAACTTCAAGCAGATACGTCTTTGAGGCAAGAGAATGAATTCAGATGTTCTTCGATTAATGACGGTCATGCGGTTCATGGGAGACCTAATTCAATCGAGGATGCTTCATCGTCTTCATCTTTTGTAGACCAGCTTCACGGTGGAAATGACCGAAATCCCAATCCTGCAGTGCCTCTAAGCTCTCAGGAGAGGGACGGAGCTGAAGATGACATAAATCTTGCTAGTTTCATGCGAAGCATATCGAAGAAGAGGCAATTAAAACCAGTGAAGGATGGAGATAAATTAGCCGAATCGAGAGGGGTTTTCGAGAAAGTTGCTCTCGTTCCTGCTGGGGTAAAACTTAACGGCACTTCCGGTTTGCATCAAGACGATGTACCAATTAATAGTAAAGCTAAGAAGTTGAAACTTCACGTGGATGCTCCCCATCATGCAAATACAACACCCTCTATGAGGCAAGAAAACGGGCTCGAGATTGGTGAATCCCCGGTTGAAGATAATTGCGAGGGTCGTGAGGAAACTAATTCAGCCGAAGACGGTGCTCTGTGCTCGTTAATTGCAGACAGGGTCGACGGTGGGAATGACCAAATTCCTGATCGGGTGGCAGCTCTGGGCTCGCTGGAGAGGGTCGGAGCAGAAGATGACACGACTCTTGCTTGCTTTGTGCGAAGTTTATCGAAGAAGAGGCGCTTAAATCCGGCAAAGGATGGAGATTAAACTGCTGGATCTTAAGGTGGAAACGCAGCTGTCCTGGTTTTTCAATCTACCGGAGCTCGGGATCTGTAAATAGAGTTGAGTTACATGTTACTCTCTGGTGTTACTCTCTGGTGTCTAGAGAAACCGAGGGTTTAAGTAAAACAACAAGGATTGAATTCTTGAATATATCTATACATGATATGAAAGTTTATATGAGTGTTTTTGAGATTCAATCTGAGAATCAATTCAAGTGAACATGTTTCTTTAGGCAAAGGTTCTAAAAAAATGTTTGTTGATGTAAAATAAGAGACTAAGAGGAATTGATTTGTGTTTAATGTGCTCAATAAGACAAGAGAGATTAGAACCTCCAAAGAGGATATTCAATGATATTAAGAAGAGCTAATGAGAATGTCCAGTTAATATGGACAAATTTGGGTGTTTGATCTTCCGGCGAAAGCAAGATCCATTTTATTACACTAAAAAAATGTATTTTGTAAATAGCACATCAACGGCTCTTGCTTTATTGCTATGGATAAATGTGAGTGAGCACAATGTAAATAAATAAGCACCAACTCATCCCATAACTCTATTTTCTTCTCCATTTTGCGGTACATGTCACATCAAACACTACTTCATCTCCATCCCTATTTCATTTTTTTTTTCCAGCAAATTGATATATTCATTTTATATTCAACTTTCTCTTATTTACCTTCATACCCTTATATTTATTTAGTATCTTTCAATTATATCACTTATTTATTATTTAAATATCATTCCATAAATATCATTATTTTTCCTGAGTTTACGGGTTGTAATTTTATTTTTAATTTTATTTTGTTATGTTGTATTTCTTATTATGTTAATGTCTTTTTTTATTATTATTTTCAATTTCGATGTTATTGTAATGTTTTCTTTCGCTATTAATATTAATGTTATTTTCTTTCGGTATTAATATTTTAAAAGTATTGTGGTATTTTAAATATTTAATAAGCTAAATTTAAAAATAAAATTTAAAAAATATAAATAATTTTTGGGATAAATATGATATAATTTTACAACAGTGCAAATATGTAAACTATATATTTTAGGACTAAAACATTTAAAAAAATGCAGTAGTGAACAGTGTCACGCCATATTTGGCGTGGCACGGTAGCAACAGTGAAATACACGCCATTTTGCAGTTGAAAATGGGGTTGGAATGGACCTGGTGTTCTGCATTCATGGGATTTGTAGTTGGGCTATAGATGCTCTTAGTAATCGTTACAAGAATAGACATATTTAAACATGCATATGTAAGGTGAACAAACGAGTCTTCGATTCGGTTTTTATAATTATTTATAGACTCATATTTTCAAATTTTATTTTTAATTTTAAAACCGTAAGCTGCGCTGTTGAAGTTCAAAACCAATTTTACAAATTACCCATATATCGATTTCAAATTCGGTTTTAACCGCATTTTGACAAAATAAAATATATTCATCATATATTTGAAAATCAAATTACTATTAGATAATCTAAAGTTTTTTAAAAAAAACAAGTAACAAAGATCTAATCAATGAAATAATTCAAATGGAGCAATTTTTTTATTGTTCTTATTCAAACGGAAATAAATAAATGCAATAACAATAGAAAATGTTCAAAATAAAATAAGTTTGTTTCAATGACTCAAAATTCCCGCCAAAACATTGTTATGCAAATATTAAGCGCTAAAACCCTAACATTTATCCATTTTTAACTTTATATATATATATATATATACATAATTATAATCGGTATAATTGGTAATCTTTGCTGTTTTTACCGTGAAAACCGTCACCGGTACCATTTTGCGTAAACCGGTAGCGGTTTAAAACGTATTTTTTTATATTTTTTAAAAAGCTTAAATTTTCAGTAGTGGAAAAAAATTGGTAAATTAATGTTGCTGGTTTTAGATTCGCTTAAGGGTTTTTTTTACACCCTTAATAACATATGTGTTGAATTTGAAAATCGTTACTAATTAATAATTAGTTTTTAGTTTAGTGATTTTTAATACTATATTTAATGTTGATTAATCAACTGATTAATTATAAAATTTTTGTACATATTTATCAAAATATTTAAATAATAAAGAAGATAATATTTAATTTAATAATACAATAATAGAGAATATTATTTTTAGTGTGATATTGACGGAAGTTGTGTTGGTGTTTGGGAAACATCCCGGAGATCCTCGTTTTTTTGTTTTATGACTCTATATTTGAGACTTTGGTATGACTTATAATGATTATGTTTGTTTGATTTTGTTTGTGATTAAGATTTATGATGATTATGTTTATTTGAATGTATAGGTGTATGACTTTATTTACATATGTTTGTGTATGATATTATTTACTGAGTACTCATTAATCATTATACATGATGACATTATTTTATTTTTAATATTTTTAACACACTATAAAAATTGAGTAAATATCTTTTTATAAATATTTTATATCTTTTCCATCGAAAAATATCGATAAGTCGATAATCATCAATAAATCTATCGAAAACGGTAACCGATTTATCGGCAAAAACGACATT
Organism: Parietaria judaica; assembly: GCA_954871525.1. NCBI lineage: Eukaryota > Viridiplantae > Streptophyta > Magnoliopsida > Rosales > Urticaceae > Parietaria > Parietaria judaica. The sequence goes on from OX940867.1 coordinate 4,882,682, forward strand.
CTGAACATTGGTTTCAACACTAAAATAGTGTTTTTGTTAGACATGCCCTAAGAAGATATTTGGTGAACTAATATTTCACATGAAATCACTTAACCAGCTCATCCATGAGAATTATGAAACTATAATTAATTATATATTTTAAAATAAATAGAAAGAAGGTTCATATTATTGTTTTTGCCAATAAACCTATTACTTTATCGTTGGTTTATCAACAAAAAACAAGATAATCGAAAAGAAACCTCAAAATTTGTAAAATCCAAAACATATATGTATGCCATATAAGGTGAAAATGTTGAGAAATTAGTAAATCTTACAGTAAACAACCATGGAATCACATATCTAGAACAACCGAGAAAATTCACTAACTACTACTGCATTTGCTTTAAAATCGAAATGTAGTATCAAAAGTTTGCTAAACCAACTGATAAATCCGTAGACAAACACACTGATGAAAGCGAAAGTTGTTAGATGTAGCTTTTGATCTAGGTTACCGTTATCGATGGGTTTATAGTTTAGTAATGAGTTTATCGATGGATAAGACATAAAAATACAGATTATCGTTATTGAAACATATCGACAGATTAATCGGTTATCGATGGATTTATTGTTGGATAAGGTATAAAATATTTTAAGAATATATATACTCACTTTTTATATATTATCCAAAGTACCAAATAAAAAATCATATCATAATAATAAGTTATAATAACTTAATTAGTATTCAATAAATAATCTCATACACTAATAAACGTAAATAAATAAGTCTTAAACTCTCAATTATACCATACAAAAAATATTCTCATACGCAAATGCATGTCAATAAATAAGTCACAAACTCTCGTCTCAGTAATACAACACAATACTTTGTTACTTTTGCCGTAAGAGCGGGAAAACTTCAAGTAAGTGAGTAATCTAAAAATAAATATCCCAAACTAGGTGATTCAAAATTATATTCATCATTCAAAAGTCAACAAAACCATAAAGAGTGAAAACATACCTCAAAATCACAAAAATCCAAAACTTTGTTAGCTTTGCCGCAAGAGTGAAAACTTAAAGAAATTAAGAAATCTGAAAATAAAATACCCAAAACTCAAAAAATTATAATAATATTAATCTTTCAAAAAGTAAACAAAACAAAACAAATTGAAAATGTATCTGAAATGCCCAAAATTTTAAAAATGTATTTTTTTCGCAAGAGATTAAAAAATTCCCTGTAATATGAAAATAAAATAACTCAAATCAAAGATTAATAATTATATTCATCATTAAAAGTTCAAACCAATAAGAAAAATTGACAATTTATCTCATTATCCCCCAAATCAAAATTTTAATACTTATGCCCCACGGAAAAAAATCAAGAGATCCTTACAAGAAATCTTTGAATCAACAAAAAAAAAAAATTGAAAAAAAATCTTTAAAACGCATTAAATCAAAACTTGAGATGTCCGTGCCTCAATTTTTTCTTCAAAATTAGTGCGCGAGTAGCTCAATTATCCACAATTATTGTTTACTAAAAATATTGATGGACAAGTAGCTCGATTGTCGAATGATTATCCATCAATAAGAATAAAAAGATAACTGAACAAGATAAGTCATTAGCAATTCAAAAAACGATAATCAAACCGATTCTCCATTGATAATCTCGATAACTTAATCCTTGTTTGGATAGAAATAATGATAATCCTTGCTTTGGATAGAAATAATGATAATGATATAAATAAGATTAGTCTAGAACTCTAGGAGTAATCGAAATTAATCGGTTCAGGCCATCATAGAAAATAAAAATACTTGATAAGTTTAGTATTATTCCAGATTTCTTTTTAGTTCCCTTTTAAGTTTGATTATAGATAAGGAAGTTTTATTTTCTATTCTTTTATTTTACAATTATTACCTTTGTTATTCCCTCAAGTTTATAATTCTTAAATTAATCTCTTAGAATTTTATGGATAAAAAATTACTCACTTTATGATCATAAACTGTCATTTTGAGATCCCGTATCATCGTTTTCCACTGTTTTAACTTCCACTAGTGATGTTTCTCTGTCAACTTTAATGGGTGCACTATGATCACACTCATCCTTTCTTATCATATTATGCATAATAATGCATGTAGTCATTATATACATTTTAAGACATCCTTTCTTGAAAGCCAAGTTGCCGACCTATACGGAGAAGTCTAACAATGTCATTAGTAGTTGGTGATCTTACATACATATTGTTCAGATAATACCTCAACCAATTCTCTATAAAACCTCTTCAAATTTTCAATTTTCGCCGACTATGCTATTTGACGCACTCGTCGGTGGCATCGGTCGGAAGACTATTTACCAGCATCCAAAATACAACAATTTTTTTTTTTGAAGTGGTTGAAAGTTAACTCTCACGGCGCGATCCACCCGTTGTACAAAATAGCTGTGGTTTTTAACAAATCCACTATTCGAAAAAATGAAGAGCGAGACACTCAATATCTCTGAAGATAACATGACTTAATTGTACAATAAGGTTTCTAAGAAGTAATCGTTGATTAGTCTTAGTCTGCACTCTCTCGATCCTGATTAATAAAAGCGTGTCTTGGAAATCGAGCCTCCTATGTTGGGCTCAATATTTATTTACTAAGAAACTGCATGATTGTAGTATTATTTGGATAATAGCACGAGATATAACATCTTCCTCCTCATTTAAATGTGTGTTAACAACACTAATATTGAAAATTTGATTGTTTTTGCCGCTAATTCTATTATATAAATGTGTATTAACGACTTAATTAAATTTGGTACTTTGACCGCATAACACATGTGAATACAACATTTATATTGATAATTTGAGTATTCTCGGAGCCAATTCTTTTATTTAAATGTGTGTAAACAACTTTGAAAATTTAGTACATTCGTAACGCATACATTTTTACCCCATTGTTGACGTGGTTTCCCACCTCAACGGTCACAATGACTTGTGGATGTATGATATTTGATTTGCTTAGGTGGAATCTGATCTTTCAATTTGCATTCTCAAACACTCTTTATATGTATAAATATATTTAAGAAAACAGATAAATTGGGATTTTTTTAGAGAGGTTCGTCCCAAGGCGGTAGTTGACGTCTTCTGTTAGTTTATTGCGACAGAAAACATGAACAAACAGCTACATGCAACAGTCTAGTTCGGAAAAGAGAAGGAAGAGAAGTAGAAAAAGATACAAAGAAAAAGCTCTCAACACAATACAATGCCGGATAGAAAGCTCTCACTATTCTTTCTTGTGAACGCGTGCTTGATTCTTCGTCTTGAGTTAGTATTTATAGCCTTCAATTCTTCCCGTTGGACTTCCTAGAAATTTGGGGTCGCCTTTCCGAGCTGACCGAGCTGACTAGCTGTTCAACTGACACGTGCTCCACGACTGCGTTCTTTACGCCGATTTGAATTGACTTCGTGCTCCTAGTCTTTCGTCCAATTTGATTTGATTGAGCCAGACAGGATTTGTGACGGTTCTACCCTTCATCTTCTTTGATGTTACCGGATAGCTTTTAGCTTCTGTTCGTGGGCTTTTAGCCTTGGTGGGGTTGGGACTTGTAATGGGCCCGTTTGAATATTTGACATTCTTTTGAACTTTTGATTTATTTAGTTGCGAATTTAATTAATTCATATCTTATAAGATGTGTCGATTGTTAAGGTCGGATTCGGTCGGATCCATCCTCAACAATGCACAGATCTAATTTGAGAAGGGGCAGGCGATGTCAGATTCCAAGGGATGTCGAAGAACGACGAGAAGGACCGACGGGAAGAATCAAGGGGCGTCGACGGGTCGCAAGGTCGAAGATCGACGAGGGAAGACGACGATGACGACGGTCGAGAGGTCGAAGGTCGACGAGGGAAGTCGACGATGACGACGGTCGCAAGGTCGAAGATCGACGAGGGAAGTCGACGATGACGACGGTCGCGAGGTCGAAGGTCGACGAGAGGAGGTGGCGACGACGACGGATCATGAGTTCGATGAAAGAAAGGTTCGAGCCTCAAAGAAAGAAGGGAAATGCCGACCATCGACGAGAGGCATCGGCAGTGAGGCATGCGGCGCCGAATGACAACTGATGTGATGTGCATTTAATGAAGCCCATGCCGATCTCACCTACCCAGCGTGGCCAACCACCCTAAAATGATGCAGATCATGGGCTAACCATGCTTTCCTCAAATCACTCCTAGGGAAACTAAGTGATTGGATGCGACAATGGGCGGGAAAGACATGAAAAGGCAAATGTAAGCTCTATAAAAGGCAAGTTAAGCCTCAGTTCGAAAGGAGAAAGGGAGAGAAACATATCTACTCACAAAGATATCAATATACAAGCTCCATTTCCAACATATTGTCTTCATCTTTGAGTGTTCTTGGTTATTAAACGGGAAAAACCGAACCTCTTTCTTTAAAAACAAGGGATTAACCTTGTGACCGTTGAGTGTGTGAAAACGCCTCAACATCGATCTCAATAAAAACGAAGAATTTTTACATCAACACCTACCATGTAAACAAGTTATCGTCCATGTTGACACTTGTCATTTAATTGAACTGAATCATAGCGTAACAGATACTATTGCCATGAGGAAAAAAAAAAAGATTATGAACTATGCCAACCCGTATACAAATCGTCGTTGAACTTTTTATTTTTTATTTTGTTTGCATCAAGCAATTTGTATCCAATCGGAGCTTGCGTGTTGACCAGCACTCTCAGCCTCCTGAATTCTAATTGTGCCATCACCTTCATATTTGACACTAAAACTCCATAAGAACCTAAAGAACGAACTTCAAGCCGGAAACTGATTCATGTGCAAATTTAATAACAAACATGGCATAATTGTAATTATGCTTCAAATGGTAGAAAATAAAGACCAATATGATATCTAGCAATAATTATAAAAAACACAGAAACAAGTCGGCCTCAAAGCCATAGTACTTTAGAGAAATGGAATCCAAATCTTCCAACAAAACCCTAGAATTACTTCTGCAAATAGCATTGTTTTACTCCTCAAAATTGAAAAAAACTGAAAAACGAGCAGATTGCCTTTTTGCAAATGAACGTTCCTAGAAACGGCCAATTCCCCAGACTCTGATAACACCGTCGGTATATCCGCTGAACAAAGTGCTTCCATCAGCACTCCAGCTCAGACTCGTGCAATAGATTACCTGCCACAGCGGAATACAGTTAGAAACGTGACCAAACACGTATCGGCAGACAGTTAAAAGTAGGACAAGTGTCACTGCCTGCAATTTCACGCAAAGATTGTAATATCGGTTCTCAATCTCTGAGTCCTACTTAGTTCGTAAAAGATGCAAGTAAGTTCATGCACACAAAAACTTAACCAATCGCCATTGCAGCTCGCAATCTTCCACACTTGCAGCGTTCAGAAATACAATTTGATTACCAATCAAGCCGAGATACAAATGACTGCCTAATTGAATCAAATTACCAAATAAGCCTATTTAACACAGAAAATCTCAATCACTCACCGCCATAACCAACTCTTCTACACATAATTACGCAAACAATCAAACTAGCAATTACTCATTATCTCAATGGCATAGAGTGCTTAACAATCAGCATTAACACATTGAATCATTATTAACACATTCAAGCAAGAGTATACCTTTTTCTTGTTGGCCGTGGCCGCACTGGTGTCGTCATTCTTCTCCGCCTCCGTCTTCAGATCGACCTTCAAATCCTCAACAATGCTCTTGCTCTCCAAATCCCAGATCTTGATACTGTTCTCCGTCGCCGCACAGAGCCAGTACCTGTTGGGGCTGAAGCACAGAGCGTGAATGATCGAACCGGCATCGAGAGAGTACAGCCTCTTGCCCTCCGCAAGGTCCCACAACAGAATCACGCCGTCTTTCCCTCCGCTCGCGCAGAGCGAGCCATCGGGCGACACCGCAACGGTGTTGACATACCCATTGTGCCCCTGGAGGGTGCACCGGAGCTTGCAGTTCGACAAGTTCCAGACCTAATTCAAATAAAACAGAATTATTCGATTAAATCAAAGATTCAAAATTCAGATCAAACTTCAAAGGTACAAAATTTCGCATAAATCAATAAATGGCGATGGCAGATAACCTTGACGGTCCTGTCCCAGGAGGCCGAAACGATCGTGGGCTGAAGATTGTTAGGGCTGAACCTGACGCAGCTGACCCAGTCGGTGTGCGCGTCGCCGTCGGCGATGGTGTACTTGCACTCGCCGAGAGTGTTCCAGAGCTTGATGGTGCGGTCGCGCGAGGCACTGACGATCTGACGATTGTCGATCGAGAACGCGACGGAGATGACGTCCTTGGTGTGGCCGACGAAGCGGCGCGCGGAGGTGCCCTTCTCGAGGTCCCAGAGGCGGAGCTCGCCGTCCCAGGAGCCGGAGAGCGCGAACTGGCCGTCGGAGGAGAGCACGACGTCCTGCACGAAGTGCGAGTGGCCAGTGAGGCGGCGGTGGGGCACGCCGTAGGACTTGTCGTCCTTCGTGAGCTTCCAGACGATGATGGACTTGTCGCGCGACGAGGTCACGATCATGTCCGAGTTGTCGATCGGCGCCGCGATGGCCGTGACCATGTCGGTGTGGGCGCGGAGAGTGCCGCGGAGGACCAAGCCGTCGGACGCCATAGCTGCACTCGCCGAAGGAAGAGAGAGAGAGAGAGAGAGAGGAGAGAGAGAGCTAGGGTTTACAGAGAGAGAGAGAGGCAGAAATTGGTGGTTAAATATGGCTCATGAATTTAGGGTTTTCTCTTCAAGGTGAATCTCGAGCCCTAGAAATCGGACTGCTTCTTCCTTTTGGGCCCAAACAAATTGGGCTTTCAAAAGTGAACTTCTTCGTGTTATTTTTAAGAGGTGATAGCGGTAGAAGTACTAGATGTTTTTATTTTTTATTTATTTTTGGCGGTGAAATAAAAACTCAAAACAAAATGTCACGATCAAAGTTTTCAAAGTGCGCTATTTATATTCCTTCTAAATATTTTATTCCTGTTTATTCTTTATCGTTTCACTTCTAAAATTCTCTAATATTTTTTTTTTCTGGATGCAAGACGTAAAGAGTAAAAAGGGTATATGCTCTTTAAAACGACAACTAAAAGTTAATTTTGTAATTCACCCGATTTAGTCTCAAATTGATTTTGTTTTCCTGCAAACGTTAAGAACCGGGATTGGAAGATCTTTCAAAACTTTGGGATTTGAGCTGAAACTTTGAGATACCAATAATTATACTTAAAATTAACAGAAAATAATATAAAAATTTGAATATTTTTTACTTGATATGTGTCAGCTTATGAAAAAAGAAATAACACAAAGAAAACTATATACAAACGACACTTTTGTATTATTATGAACTTTTGCCGCTACAAGTTAAAATATACCTCAGAATCCCAGATTTAGTTAATTTCAAAGTAATTACGAAGTCCCTAAGAATATAGAGGAAGAAATTAAGAGAACTTTCCCTTACCTTTTTCTTGCCTCTAAAAAAATAATACGACGAGACTGAAAATATGCGTGATAATTGTTAAGGTCGGATCCGGTTGGATCCTTCCCAACACTGAGGAGTTCCTCCAGTACAGAGGGAGAGGTAGTCAACGCCTGAGGACCGCGAGGGGAGAGTCGACGATGATCGGGTTGACGATGCCCCGGATTGACGGTGCTCCGATTCGACAAAACAAGCATTGACGATGCCCCAGATTGACGATGCCTTGGATTGACGGTGCTCCGAATCGACAACACAAGCATTGACGATGCCCCAGATTGACGGTGTCCCAAGTTGACGATGTCCCGGGTCAACGGCACAAGCATCGACGATTTCCCAAGTCGACGACGCTCGAGCCGACGACTCCCACCTCGACGAATCCCGAGTCGGGAGCTCAGGGGGCTAAAAGCACCGAAGTCAAGAAAGAAGGCTCATGATGATGAGTCAGGCGGCGAAAGACAGTTGATTGAAGGGAGGCGCATTTAATGAAGCCTGACACATCCTACCCACTACGAGTGGCAGACACTCGAGAGCAACACAAAGTATGGGGGTTAGCCCTGCTGAGAGAAGTGAGTGATGTGACTTAGCGGGGAAAATAGGCGGGAAAACGAATGTAAGAGAGTGCAAGGCAGCCCCTATAAGAGGGGGACTGGAAATAAAATAAGGGGGGATTTAACGAGATATATACCATTTTTCTTAAGAGCTTTCTAATCGTAAAACGAGCAAAACCAAACCTTATTTCTCTAAAAACAGGAGAGAAATCTTCCTGTCATTGTTGCGGGTACGAAACGCCCTCAACAGTTTGGCGCCCACCAAGGGGCTCAGTTTTTCTCTAATCACGCGACTAGGAGCTCGAAGGAATGGCGAACAATAGCGAGAACAACGGCATGGAGTTCTTGGAGATTCAGGGAGAGGAAACAACCGGCGGGAGCGCAGGAAGTGGCCAGGCCACAATGGTAGAGCTCTGGCGACAGCTGGAAGAAGCGGCAGCGAGAAATCAGCAGCTTACCACCCTCCTAGACCACGCGGTCACTGAGGTGAGAAGGCAATCCCCGCAAAGCTTGACTGCAGGGACGTCTGCCCCGGGAGGGGGGAGACGAACAAAGATACGGAAGACCGAGCAACACCGCGGCTGGGTATCAGTAGAGTCCTGTTTTCATCCCCCGAAGGCACGACGCCCAGAAACGACGATAGCAGGCCCGCGCAGCCGGAGACGCGGCGGGAAGCACCGCTACCGACGCCAGTAGAGACCTGCGCACCCGCGGGCCAAACGGCGGTACAACACCAACACAACGTGACTGTGGACGCGATCGAAGCGAGGATCCAGGAACGCGTCGACAGGGCGCTGTTTGAGCTAACATCGAGGATGGGATACGTGACGTCGCAAGTACACAAAGCAACCAATGCGGCCCCAGAGATCGACAGGCTGGTCGAGAAATCCAGACACACGCCCTTCTCCCCGCACGTCAGCGGCGTTAGGATCGACGAGATGCCCAAAATCAGACCCACCTCGTACAAAGGGACAACTAACCCAAACGCACACGTGAAGGCCTTTCGGATCGCAACAAGACGAGTGAACGCGCGGTGACCGGAACGAGAGGCCATCTTGTGCCACATGTTCGTCGACAGTTTGCAAGGATCGGCTTTGGAGTGGTTCGCGAAACTCCCGCCGAACTCCGTCAGCTGCTTCGACCATCTAGTCTCCCACTTCCTGCGCCATTATTCGATGTATGTACAGAATGAGGTAAACATCACCGACCTTTGGTTATTGGAACAGGACGAGGGGGAAACCCTACGGAAGTTCATCGGGAGATTCAAAGTTTTCAACGTGCGCTATTTATATTCCTTCTAAATATTTTATTCCTGTTTATTCTTTATCGTTTCACTTTTAAAATTCTCTAATATTTTTTTTCTTTTCGTGTTGACGGAAGTTTCTGAATGCAAGACATGGAGAGTAATAAGGGTATATGCTCTTTAAAACGACAACTAAAAGTTACTTTTGTAATTCGCCCTATTTAGTCTCAAATTGATTTTGTTTTCCTGCAAATGTTAAGAACCGGGATTGGAAGATCTTTCAAAACTTTGGGATTTGAGCTAAAACTTTGAGATACCAATAATTATACTTAAAATTAACAGAAAATAATATAAAAATTTGAATATTTTTTACTTGATATGTGTCAGCTTATGAAAAAAGAATTAACACAAAGAAAACTATATACAAAGTTACAAACGACACTTTTGTATTGTTATGAACTTTTGCGGCTACAAGTTAAAATATACCTCAGCATCCCAGATTTAGTTAATTTCAAAGTAATTACGAAGTCCCTAAGAATATAAGTGGGATACAACTAAAAAAATAGAATTTGGTAGGTTTGTGTCAATCATTATTGTTAATCTAAAGGAAGAAATTAAGAGAACTTTCCCTTTACCTTTTTCTTGCTTCTAAAAAAATAATACGACGAGATTGAAAATATGCGTGATAATATTTTTACTTATTGTTAAGGAATATTTGAGACAAAAATATTCATATGTTATTTAAAAAATAATTTATATTTTAATTTTTTTTTACCCAAATTTTCAATGACGCAAGAAAACATTGGAAAAAAAGTTTTTTCATATATATTTTATGATAAAATTCTACATTGCACCGTATAATTTGTTAATGTTTTCGTCTCTTTTACCACCTACAAGCATGCTTGACTTATATTGCTGTAATTTTGACATTGTAGAACATAATTATTATTTGTTGTCGACTCGTTTAAGTTCTTGTATCCCATACAAGATTAAAGAAAAAAAAGACAAAAATATGGAAAAATCATAATTCGTCGTGTAAAACTTTACAAAAACAAAAAAAAAAATTGTCAAATATTTTTACAATATTCAAATTTGTACCTTTTTTTTTTGAAAATATAAGTCACGTTTTTAACATACGAAGATTTATTTATTTTTTGTTTCAAATATCCGTGTTATTAATCTATATATACATATAAAAGTAAAATCTTTCCACAATAAAGTCATATCGAATACAGAATCCTCAAATTCTAAATTTTCCAGATTTTTTAATTTTTTATTAAAAAGCTTTTACTACACCATTTATTACAACAATTTGCTATTACATATTGTTATTTATTTTAGACTTAAGTTCATATAACTTATCAGTCGCACCATTATTTTCCGTTAATGACCTTTCATCAACCGTGGCTTTTCGGGTGTTCTCTTACTCTCTCTCAAAAGTTGTCTTCCTCTTCACTAACCCTCACTTTAGTCCCTCTTTTCAGTTTCTTCAATCGGCACAGATCAAATTTGGATGTTGAGATCTCTCTTCATCTGTAGTTCATAGCTAACCTCTCCATCTCCTCGACTATTGTATCTTAGAGGACAATTAACGTGTAGTAGTGGTCTAAAAGAAGTGAACTATTTCATCGAAAAATACACGTCTTCATTCTATTACTTCGTTGGGTTTTAAAAATTGGTGGTAGGGGTGAAAATTTTGTAACCATTTCCCGGTTTTGTCCTTGTTCCGGTACCGGTCCCGGGCCAATTTTTTAAAAAATCCGGGAAATTTAGCTTAAAACCGGGAACCGGTACTTCCCGGTTCCCGATTTTGGAACCGGGAACCGGAACCGGTACCTAAAAAATATCTCCCGGTTTTTGGTACCGGTTCCGGTTTTAAACTACATGTCATTTTTAAGTTTTTAGTATGTCATTTTTAGTGTAATATATATTTTTATTGTTGTTTTTTATACTACGTGTAATTTTTAACTACTAATTTTTCAAAAACTACATGTCATTTTTAAGTCAAACACTTTTAGAACCGGGAAATTTAGAATCGGAACCGAGAAATTTTAGAAATGGAACCGTAACCGGAATCGGAACCGGGAAATTTGAATCGGAACCGTTACCGGAACTGGGAAATTTTTGAATCGGGAACCGTTACCAGAACCGGAACCGTTACCAGAAAAAAAAAAAAAAATCCCAATTTTTCGGAACATGGACGAAAAAAAGCTAATTTCCCGGTTCCCGGTTCCGGTTTCACCTCTAATTGGTGGAATGAAAATAAGATTTTTTTTTAAAGATAATGAAAATAAGATTATAAAAAATACATAAAGTGATTAAAAAAAAAAGTAACTTCTCAAGAAAAAATATCCATCGGATCGGACTATGACGCACCCTGTGCGACTCCATTGAAGCTTCTTCTCTGAACCCTCGAAAAGCTTCCAACAAAGAGAACCCATCACGCTCTTCACTCCCAACTCATCAAAACTCCATTAAAGGACCGATCTTTCCCTTCACGCGTGCGCGTTTTCCCTCGCCTACTCGCGAGCCCTCTCAATAACTGCTTATCCTCTCGATTATCACTATTTATTGATTCTCTGCGAAACCCTGATGAGCTCGTGAGGCACGTCAATGGAGTTTTAGCTACTGTAGCATCACAATGTTCTCTTCTTTGAGGTGGGTCTTTTTTTTTTTTTTTTTTGAGAAATTGAGTTCGTTCGGATCTTTGATTATCGGCTCAATCTGGGTTTTTCTCTTCTTCATGGGTTTTGCTTTATAGCTTGTGTATGGATTTGTTGGAGTTGCATTGACTGAAATTGACCATTGTTTAAGCAGGAGTTTCTGGAGAAGACATAAGAGGAAGGTTTTAGTCGGAGCTGGTCTGTTGGGCAGTGGCTATGCTCTCTATAAGCTCTACAATGCTCACAGGAAAAGGCTTGATGATCTGGAGCGAGAGCTCGCAAGCGAACGGAAGAAGGTCGACGAGCTCGTCAAGGACCAGTAATGGCACTTCCCTAGCGATCTCGTTTTTTTTTTCCTTCGAATTTTTGATCTGTTTTTAAGTCTTGTTATGTTGGATTGTTTGATCTCAATAGGATTCAAGCGCACTTCGAGAGCATTCAGAGGATAGCCGATTCGACGACTATGCCTCACGCAATGCAGTTCTTGAGCAGTCGGATTGAGGAGGAATTGGAGCTTTCTCACCTTACGAACCGGCTTATGAAAGGGAAGGGGCAACCCGATACTTTGACTTCTTCCGAGAAATACGAATTATGGGATAGGCTTAAGATACTAAGTACGAGTCGAAACTAGCCCTTATCATGTTTAACTAGTGTGAATACATTTACCATCTTCAATTAAATGATTTTTTTTTTCCGGTGATTGTTCTTATATAGGTTTCACGAGACTGGTATTGTCGTTGTGGGCAGTAACGATACTAAGCCTATATATCCGAGTTCAAGTCAATATCTTGGGGAGGCATTTGTATATCGATACAGCTCGGCATCTTGGAAATTCGCAGTCCCTTGTGAGTAGACTGCTACTTCCTTAACTACTTTATCACTACTAATAACTGAATTATTATGAAAATTAAGAATAAGATTGCTCGGAAGTGTCAATCTACATCTAAAGCGCTTAAATCAGCATGTGGATTTTGAAACTCCTATGTTTTTATTATTTGATTGCATTGAAGTGAACTAATATCAGCGTGAATCTTTTATTGGAATGACCGTAAACTAAAATTAGTGAAGCATATGCTATACTGTAAGCATCGATTTCACTACTCCAGTTTATTGTTCCTAACAAGTATAAGTCACTTTGATAACGATGATGAAACAATTATCCGAATGTGATAAGTCGGGTGACTTATAGAGTTACGTTATCTAAATCTAATCATCAAATCAGTTTGTCAAAGTACAGTGTTACACTCAGTTTGCCCCTATTTTGCTTATTTTCTAAAATTGTTTTGGGCTATTTTCTATGCCTTTTTAAGTTCCTAAAACATAAAGGAAGAAACCCTAATTGGACCTTAAAACCCTATTTGTATTTCCCTCATCACATAAAAACCCATTAACCTCTGATTAATTTTATGATTTTAAGACGTAATTATTAGTAAATTGATGAATTTAATGTGGAATTACCGATTACGTTTTGTTTCTTGTTTGTTTTGATTTTTTTTAATTTATTTTGCTGAATCTTTTTTATCGTGTATTTCTTCAATGTACTTATTAATTTGAATGTGTGTAGGACGAAGGTGATCTCGTTGACCGGGATGACCAACAGAGGTTTCTGTCGAGCGCTGATTTTCTTTCTTCTCAAGGCCTGCCTGCTCTGATCTCCAGTATAGAGGCGGCAGTTTCCGAAGTACTCAGAGGGTAAGTTAAGCTCTAAAGATCTCCCAATTAGGTCATAGTCGTTCTTCTTTTCATCACTCTTTCTTTAATGATATCAAATTCCATGGAGAAGCTATATACCATATACTGATTATTGGAACCAGTTTAATCCCTCAAAAAACCGGTACCGATCACCGGTTGTTTACCGATTGCTTCAATCCAATTTTTTTTTATAAATATTTCAATTTTATTTTATTTCACCTAACCTTTTAATGTTAATTTTAAATTTGGATTATCTCATATTTGTTTATTTGGACTATTATTTTGTTAATATAAACAATAATTTTTGTTTGTTCTTGCCTTCTTGGAAGTGTTGTTTCTTAGATTTGAACTTGATTTGAGATTTCATTTTTTTTTCCTTAAAAAAACTGTTTTTTTCCTTAAAAAAACTGTTTTTTACCCGGTTTCAAGAAAGAAAGAATTTATAGTAACACCGGAAAACTGATACCTGTTATGAAAATTCCCACCAATAAAAGTTGGATTATCTATTGAACTTATTCAAATGTCAATGGTTGCGACTTACGAAGATGATTAAGGTTAACATGGGCATTCAAATGGTTTGATTTTTTCTATTTGGCAGCAAGCAGCTGAGGGATTTCTTCAACACGTCGGTTCTTAACGAAATCATTGTGCAAATACTTCATACTTTCATGAGCATGAGAAGTCCCCATCTTTGGGTGGATTATTTGATGCCCGAGGAAGCTCGTTTACAAGAACAAGCTGCATCTTCGAGCAGTGATTCCCCTGTTTTTTCCGATTTTTCCAAATTCGATCAACTTATTGCGGAGACGAAAGCGGTGATTTCGAGGTATGTAATCTACTCTTTGCTGAAATTGTTTTTTATTTCAGAATAATAAATGCTTAAATACAACATAGGATTACTGATTATAAGGACCTAGTATTAGATTAAATAAATCCATATCATTATCTATTATATAAAGCTCTAATTTAGCGTAGAACGTAATAGTATAGTTAGTTACTATAATTAAGATCAGAGAATCCAATTTTTTTTTTTTTAAATCCATACTAAAACAAAACGACTAGCCAACTTCCAATGACCAATTTAAATTGTTCCTCACATAATCATGTTCAAGGGTTTATTAGGGTTTCTAATCCTGTATAAGGCACCGACCTGTAAGGATTTCATTATGTTCGTCTGAGTAAAAGAACCTATCAACACATCTTGTGAAGAGTGTTCGCATGCTTTTGAAGGAAAGGCGCTTTTGTGTTTTTTGGTTGATTATATAGAGTTCGGGAAAATCCATTTTGGTCGATGTCAGTCGGCCTATATTTTCGGTTTGGTTTTGGTCGGGCTCTATCAAATTATTAGCTCCATTCTTGTTCCTTTGATTTTTTTTTTCACTTGTCAAATACCGGCACTTATCCATTTCGATCGGATTTTAAAATGTTGCTCACTTAATATTTTGACTTTTGGGAATACGTTTTTGATAATTCATATTCTATAATAATACTGCTTAAATACAAACAAGGACTACTGATTACAAGGGCCTAATATTAGATTAAGTAGACCCATAAGACATAATCACTATTGTCTAAGAAATAATAACTAAATAAGTTTAAGAGATCTCAAAGTCATATTTCAACCCAGCATTTATTGTTTTTCATTTTTCACATTGCAGCTCCAAATTTGTGACTGTTGCTGAGGTGGCACTGAAATCGGTGATCAACGAATTGGTGAAAGAGATCGAAATCCAGTGCGGAGGAGACAGCCTGGCAAAGGGAATGCCTCTTGCCCGGTTACTGGCGCGTGTCACTCACGCGGGTCCCGTTCTTCTCGAAGAGCCGAGCAAAAATCAGTTCATTCAAACGGTTAAAGATGAACAAGAAGTGGCGCTGTTCTTCAATCTTCTCTACTCGAATCCCGAACTCATAGAGTAGCTAAGTCAAAAGTGAGTTTCAGATTCATCCCTAGATATAAAAATGTTGCATTTTTAGCATATCATCTCACTAGGAGGTGAGGAAGTGGCAACTTTTGTAAAGAAGTGGTTTGATTTGGGTTTATTCAACAAAGTGAAAGGGTTAAATCATAAAAGTTTAGGGTTGTTGCTTATAATATACCCCTCTATTTCTTGCCTTTTTTTTTTGTTGAACTATATTTTGTGATGTAATAATCATTTAAGAGACCATTTCTTGGAGAATCACCATGTTTATGGTATGTGACCTTGTAGTTGAAATTTCCATCAATGTATCTCGGAACAATTAAGTAGATAAAACGCAGCAATGAATCGACCGACGGGACTCCACAAAGCGTGTATTCCCGTTCGTATCTATTGAATGAGAATTAACAACAAAACACGTCCGAACCTTTGAGAACGCGGACGATTGGTCTCCCGCGAGTCTTGACGGCAAACTAAGCAAAATCAAAACTAAACCCCCTTGCATAGCAGGCGATCATATTAGTTCAGTGAAGACCTAATAGATTTGTATTATGGGATTTTATTCCTAGTACTTAATTAAATTGCTTAAACAATTAATTAAGGCTTTATTCCTATTTACTTAAATAAATAAATAAAAGCACAAAAGGGCTTAACCAATAAACCAGCCCGGTGAATTCATCACATAGATATCGGAATTTTGGCAATGATCCTTAACCATGTGTGTGCTTTTTCATTTTGAGGAAATCATATTGCAAGTAGAAAATCATCCTACTCTCGCTTAGGCATTTTCTTCTCGTTCGTTGTGTGCGTTTGACGGTTCCAATTACGTTGACACGCCGATGCAAGAATGTCGTAAATTGTTTTAGTTTAGGAACTTGATGTCCAAAGTTTTCCAACCATTCAATTGCGTAGGAGAAAGAATCAACGAGGAACCATAGTACAAAGTTATTTTCATTTAGTTTCCCATCCATGGTGAGACGTTGAAATCCTATTTCACGAATCGGATATGAATTCCTTAAGAGATACGGTTGCTTATCTTCAACAGCGGTTGTTGCACATGGACCGACGGAGGTCGACCTGCAATAAACTGAAGCGAGAGCGAGTCCGAGAATGACAGAGGCCGATCGAATATGTTACAAAATGAAGCGGGAACTCAAGATTTTCTTTATGATAGATAATTATTTGGAGTTTCACAGCTTCAAACAATTTAATTCGATCTTTCCGTTTGAGTATCTATGCTGAATTGCAACGTGGTGGTGGTTGCTAGGATTGCCTAGTGGTAATTCCACACCACCTCCAAAGTGGAGGTTGTGGGTTCGATCCCCATTGCAGCAAAGCTGCCTTCAAAAAAAAAAAATAAAAAAAATTGCAACGTGGTGGAAATGCCAAGTCAACAAGGCAACACCTTATTCAATACCCCAAGTTCAGTTTGACAAAGCAACTCCTATTCCTAATGCTAAAACTACGAGCAAGTGCGTCAAGTCAAGGTTCTGGTCATATTGCTATTAACTGTCCAAACCAAAGACTTGTACTCACGGTAAGGGTAAAAAAAATATTGTTGATGAAGAAGAGATTTTTGTTTTTGTTTTTGTTTTTAAAAAGCTATTAAATGAGGATGACGAATACGTGGAAGAACCTAATAATAATGGGCGGATGCATGCTCAACTTAAATTTGTAACAAAAAAAATTATATCTAACCCCTCGCCCTCGGAACATAATTCATAGTTTTGCCACTACTAATAAGGAGAAGTTCTTGTGAGACGACTCCTCGCTTCTAAGTCTAACAATGTTTACGGGGATCCTTGGTTGCGAGAAGATATTTTCCAAACACAATGTGCAGCTCCATGAAGTGCTTGTGCAATGCCATCATAGATGGTGGAAGCTGCACTAAGGGTGTGTTTGTTTGTATTAAGATTTAGACGTCTAAATCTTAATGCACATCTGAATATTAAGATTCAAACGTCTGAATCTTAATGCCGAAGAAATGGTGCAAAAGCTTTTAGTGAAGATAGACTCTTATCCTTTGTAATATCCTTTTTTTTATAGAAAAATTATTATTATATTTTTTTTTATATATTATCATTTTTAAATCGTATAATTTTATAGTGGCTATTTGATAAGTTTTAAAAAGAATACGTGAGCCACAATACAATTATTTATTTTACAACATCTTATATGTAAATGTGCATGCTGTAATTATTTTTAACGTGTATTTTTACCTAAGTTTACAAATTTTTTCATGAGAGGAAGCTGCAAAATAAATATAAATTTTTGTGTCCATGTGTAAATACATATAACTTAGTTAACTTTATCCTTATATTTTTTTTATACGCTTGGCAGCTTTGATTTGTTTTCTTTTATTATATATATAATGATAGTTTATCAACCTCATCATATATGTTAGCCTATACTTGTTTATATATCATCCACGTAATGATCATTAGCTATGTGTCGCTCCTTCTTTTCACCTAAATATTTTTACCGTAACAAATCAATTTACCTATTTATTTACATTAATTAGTGTGAGTCACTTCTGAAAGGCTTACATGTCCAATTATTTGATGAGCTTAGTGTCATTAGTGTTAGAAACCCATGTGTCATGTTACGTGGTGTGCTTAGTGTCATGGCAAAGAAGCTATATATATAAGAGAAGTATATGGCCTATTACATTTCCATATTTTTCAATCAGAATACGTTGGAAATTTTGTTTTCCTTTGGCAAGGCCATATTGCCCTCTCTCATAATAGGCTTCGAAGTCCTTTTTCATATCATATATATGATGAGCTTCATCAATGTCAAATCTTTGGTCGATGAAGCAACAAGCTGGAATCCTATGGTGTTTGTTTGAAAGTATCAATTTTATTAGGTACGTAAAAGCACTCACTGCAACACAACAATAATATGATGTGTGTATAGTTTGAAGTGTGTGAAATCCGTGTCAAAATTATTTTCGTTATTTAAAGTTTATCATTTTTGTGCGGAATAAGTATGAACATTTATGCATACATATATAATTTATTATCATACTAAATATATATGTATGACCTTTTTATAAAATCGTGTCGTACCGAGATTTTAAATCTCTCACCGTTGTATTGAGTCGCGTAGTCCCTAAAGGGTACAACGTATCGAGACGGGTAGTCTCACAATGGTACAATGTATCGAGCTGCGGCGTCTCTGAATGATATAATATGTATTGGCATTCGACTGTATCGAGATGTGATATCTCGGACTGATACATTGTTGGTTGTGTAGCGCAGGTACGTACGCAGGGCCCAATATTATATTTTCCGAGAAATCTATAAAACGGTATAACATGGCATCGCATTACATGCATTGCATAAATTATTTTTGTGAGTAATAAAATTCTTTTACGTACTGAGCGTTAGCTCACTCGTATAGTTGTGTTGCAGAATCGGGTGAATGTCGATAACTTGCAGAGAAAGCGGAATCAGCGGTGCGGCATATACGAGTGCATACGGTGGATAAAACGATCTTGTGATTTTCCGCGAATTATTTTTGTACGATTGTAAAATCAAAGAGCTCCGGCGCTTTATTTTTAATCGGAGCTAGTCCCGAGTACTTGTTGCATAAAGTTTATACATTTTATAACGAGAAAATATTTACTAATATTTAAGATTTTATTTCTTATATATTTTTCTCGTTAAAATATTTTTATAAATCGGGACTTAATCGAGTATTATGGAAAAAGTAACGGTCTCGAGAAAGCGGGTCGTTACATCCTCACCCGCATCGCATTCAATGATCTCAAAAAGAAAACGGGCCTTACATCGTTTGCCTTATCTAACACTCTCATTACATCTTATGCGCCTTATGACTCATGTTTTTCGAACTATTTTACTTATTAAAATTCCATCCGTTTTTTTCTTTTCAATTAATTAATAGAATTTTAGATGTACAACAAACGAAATTCCCTTTTTTTCGAAACCGACACATCTCCAATACTTAACAACATCCAACATTTTGTGAAATCAATTGAAAAAATTAAGGAGTTTTTGGAAAAATAATAATAAAAAAAAAAATAGTGAACTGAGAACTTCGACAACCAAAAAAATAATGAACATAAAAGATAAAAATATTGAGTACTTATGCCGGTACAAAACTTATTTTGGAAGCGAGTAAAGCTCGCCATCTTCGAATTCCTCATTCACAGCACAGCTTCAGAACTGAGACTCTCGAACAATGGCGACCACCAACAACTCCGGCGATATCCTCATGCTCGAAGCTCCGGCGCCGACTCCCGCCGCGCCCAGCTGGCGCATTCCGGCCAGAGCCGACGTCGTCGACGCTCTGCCCTACATCGACGACGACTACGCCGACCCGGCCGTCAAGAGGGAGGTCGACCGCCTCGTCGAGGAGGAGATGCGACGAAGCTCCAAGAGGCCCTCCGATTTCCTCAAGGACTTGCCTCCTCTCCCCAAGTCCGATTTCCAGGTCTGTCTCGTCTCGCTCTGGTTTTGGCTCTCTAGGTTTTCGTTTTCATTATGCGAAGAATTTCGGTTTATTTGAACTTCGCAGGTCTGATCCGCCATAGAAATGGCTCGGCAAGCTAGAGTTTTGCTTCTTCTTCTTTTTTGAGCGGAGTGTTTGGTTGTGATATTTAGGGTTTTCGGTATTTTCAGGATCATCCGATGCTGGCCAGAGAATACGATCGCGTCCGAGCGGCGAAGCCTCCGGTAATTCTCGATTTCAACCGAGATAGGGTTGAAGCGCCTCCCGCGAACAAAAAGAATGATGAGAGTGCCTGGAAACAAGCTCTCCAGAAAGCTCAGTGCTCTTTGCAGCACCAAGCTATTAGGTAATGTGATTTCGTTTGCGATTACATCCTCGGAAAAAATATGAACACGAGCTGTTTGTGAAATTGTGGGTAATTGCTGGCTTATGTTTGTAGGTTGGAGAATTTGGAGTTGACGTTTAAATACGGTTCCGAGACATGGAAGCAGCAAAATAAACGGTTGGAAGTGTATTTGTCGAGGTTCGTTTCAGAACTATACAACTCGCTTTATATTGTTTACTTGTGCAAGTGTTATATTATGATTCAAATAACTGTTTTATGAGTGTATAGAAGATAGAGACAAGCCGATTACTAATGTAATTTAGCAATAGTTAGAATCATGGTTTTAAATATCCGGATAAGTCGACGATATATCCACGACGTGCCCAGAAAATGAGAAATGCGATACGATATTCGCAAGAAATTTATATATCCATTTCTTCCCATTTATCCGTCGGCAAACGATATATCCGTAAATTGAAGAGTGGGAAGTTCGTATATATGTTTGTACTTTGTTCTCTATGTTCGTATTTATGTTCATACTCTATGACTTTAATAAAGTCACTTTATTATATGATGCCTACTTATTTTATGTTATGTCCACACTATGTTATGAGTTATGACTTTTATGTTATATGTTTGTGTTATGTTATGATTTATGAGTGTTTTCTAGGCTATAACTATGTGTCATATTTATTAAATAGGTAATTTAGAAACTATATAAAATATGATTGAAATACTAAAAATATTTTCCGGAATATCCGTCGATATTTCGATCGGCAAGCGATATATCCGTGAAATTTATGCGGTATTATAGGCAAGCGATATATCCATTTCTTCCCATTTATCCGTCGGCATGCCCGCCGGCAAGCAATATATAAAATTGAGAGTGCGAAACGACATCGATATCGACATTAGAACCCTGGTTAGAATAAATTGCAGTTAACGAGAAGTATCGTTGCATTGACTCATCAGATACCATTTAAATAAGATCAATATGATGAGGAGAATGTATTGGCATTGCCATTAGTTTATTATGAGGCGAGAGCCGAGATGTTCAGGTCAATTTCAGAGACTCAATTCTTATACCGTGTTTAAATAAAATTGCATCATTTGGGGATTGAATTTTGGACATTCGGGATTTATTGTTCTTCTGTTCGGCTCCCCTGATTATCCTCATCAATGGGGTGCGGCATTGCAGGCTGTTGTGAGCAGTTATTAGGAAATAAATCAACATTTAAGTCATTCCATGATCAATTTTGCCATTTTATTTGTAGTAGATACCAAACCAAACAAACTTGTTCATGTTAGTATGTGACATATATTATTCATTATAATTTTCAGAATGCAGAAGTTAGCTCAGCAGCAATTTGAAAAAATCGAGGCTGTAAACCGTGAGAGAAAATATCATCAGGTGACTTATATTTTTTTTTCTTTTTTCAGAACATTATATTCGTTACCTTCCTTGCTGTTATGTATACTGATAATATATATATATATATATATATATATATATGTGTGTATATGTGATTTCAGCAAAATACCGCGTATGAGCTTAATGCTCTGTCTGCACAATGGAAGGAGCTTTGTCAGAAGAATATAGAAATTCAAGTTGCTTGTGCTGAGCTTGAAAGTCACATATCCAATTTGAAGATTGCAGCTTCAGAGAAGTAATCCTCTATTTCCGTATTGTTGTTTTTTTTCCGTATGATCGAACGATTCTAAGAGCTAAGCTTTTTTTTTTTTTTTTTTTTCATCCATTTAGAGGATGGAACTTGGAAATAGTTGCAGATAACGGCCCTGCTGTGCTCTCAGGACAATAAGGTATACTTTTCAATCCTATGTTTTATTTCAGCATACGAGATTCGATGTCATGCCTGCTTCGTTATGTTCTTGGATTTGGTGATCCTGATTATCTCAAAATAAGATTACACTTGCATCTCTGTTTATTTTTTCTAGTTTCATTTAATGACAACGCCGCTCACTTATATCATTTCAATGTCGGCTTATTAATTTGGCGTTTGCATCTTCCCAACTTTGAGTATGGGTCCGGATGCCTACCGAACTTTGTAAATAAGCATCTTGGCCCCCCTTAAACTTTGGATTTTTTGCATCCTTTTTTAATTTTTTGTTAATTTTGTAACAATTTTTTAGTTGTTCGAATTTGAACAGTACAAGGTTAATATTGTAATTTTGACTTTAAAAAAAATAAAAAATAAAAAACTAAGTGGCATTTGTAATCCCTCGACTTTGAGTAGTTAGCGTTTGCACTCCAACTTTAGGTAATTTGCATATGGACCCCTTCACTTTGAGACTGGTGCAGATGCCCCCCTCAACTTTGTTAATTCTGAATTTGTGCCTCAAACGTGAAACCCTTAAAAACTGTTCACTGTCTATTTACAATCTTGTTAGAAAGTGTTTTCTTTTTTTTGTTTGTTATTACATATTGATCATAAGTGGTGAATTTGTCTACAAATCTGAAAATAAATAGTGGTTTTTTTATTTATTTTCAAGGTTTCATGCTGGGGGGACACCAATTAAAAATTAACAAAATTGCCGGAGCATCAGTGCCATTCTCAAAGTTGGGTGTATCAGATGCCAATTTTAAAAAGTTCGGGATGTAGATGCCAATTACCCTTGTTTTTACCGTCTCTAATCTTGCATGAGATTTTGATACCAGCAATATAATAACAGATTAACGCTGCTAGTAATAAACTCAGTAACACTATGCATGAGTTTGTTGAGAAAAGAAGTTTCAATTTGATCGTTTTTCTTATTACAGGGATGTCATGAAGATCGGGTTGAGATTGTCTGTTTGGATTACTTGCACCAACATAGTTCCCATTTGGCTAGTCCTCGGCACCGATCGATAGTTTTGTTAATGTGAAGCAAAAAAAATCTAGCTGTAAGTTGTAACTTCCTTTCCCTTTTTGCCTGAAACGTAAAGGAAGCAAATATGGAAAAAAATGTCTACATCTAGAGCTCGTGAGAATAGGTGAAAAAAACCGAGAAAATAGGAAAAGATTTCATGAGATTTTTAGATGATCTAGATTTGGTTTTCCATGTTTCTTCGCCGGTATTAGTAAGATCACTGGTTTAATGCTATGGGGTCTCTCCAGCATTGTATTTGTATATTATTTCCTTAATTCGTTTTATGAGATGCTTATGATTTGCTTATAATAACAAAACTAGAGCTCTCCATGTGGGACGGGAAGCCGGCAGGTGACTTGCCCGCCAACATTTTCGTGGGCATGGGCAACCCGTGCCGTAAATTGGGTGGGCAGATCCTGCCTGTCCGCCCCTAGATCTTATCATTATTCTTTTAATATTATCTGTAAATTTATGCTGAAATAATTTCATTTGGTTCGTACACCCGTCTGGAGAACTTTAAATGGAAATACGAAGCTAAGGAATTATCGTTAATAAATAATTTGGTAGAAAATTATAGGTAGATTCATGAAAACACAAGTTAAATACGTGCCCACTAGTCTAGAACCGCAAATAACAGTTTTATTATTAATCTATATATATAAAAGCAAAATCTTCGAGAGGTGACATGGCACAACTAGAAGGTAGAACCGTAGAATACATGATTCCTAATTTTATAGAATTTTTATTTATTTTTATTCAATAATATGCAATGCATAAAATTTTATAGAATTTATATTTATTCAGTAATCTATATTATGCAATATTGCGATGCATTAAATTGTGATCAATTGCAAGGATACATGCATGAGATGATACTAACGTATTTTTTTACAATAACAAAAAACTAACATTTATAATATATACTTGCGAGTTGTTAATATTTTATTAACACGAGGCCTTTGATTCTTGGAAGTAAGTAGATAAAACGAAGGGTCACCTATTTTGCATATACACGTAATTAAATACGATTAGTCATGTCATATCATTAGAATCCAAAGAGACAAAAACGTATTTAAAAGGAGAATAATAGATTGTGTATATTAAAGGTCATCTTTTGGCATTCACACACATACATATTACGTGTATATAATTATAAACACACGTCGAATCATTGAAAACTCAAACCTCATATTCTAAAAAAATGTTTTTAAGTTCTTTAGATGGATCATTATCAACTTTAGCCAAATTCTTATAAAATAACGTTTTTAAGGTAACCTTTTTAAAAGAAAATGCTTATAGTGTATGTTTCTTTGGCTATGTATCGCCTATTTCAATCGTACATTTATTGAGGATAATTTATTGTTTTATTTATGACCTGTATTACAATATTGCATTGAGATTAGTTTGTGCGTGCTTCTCACTTGACGATTGAAGAAGGATCAAGTTCAGGAGTTTTTTTCCGAAGGGCTATGATAAAATCTCAGATCAAATTTTTTTGTGTGGGAAGTTCATTCAAGCTTCATACAAGATATTATCTAGTCTTTTCTTAGGTTTCGGTGTTATTTAGTTATTGTTTTTTCTTCAAAGGTCTGATAATGTAAATCAATCTCAAGTAACCACCATCTTATTTGATCATCTACAACTGTATATTGATATGTGTGAAGTAAAAATATAAATAGAGCACTGTCGTTTTGTAGCCAAAGTATCTTATTAAAACACGTGCTCAAAATAAGTTTTCTTATTAAAACACGTGTTCATATGGGAATGGAGAAAATAGAGTCTGTAACAACACATTGCAAAAGACTAGGTGTGCAACCGGTCGGTGAACCTGTTATTTTTTTTTTGTCACTATTTGGTATCTTTAACATGATTCCGGTTAGTCATGTTTTAATAACCTAACATGTTTTTAAAAACCGGTTAACTGGAAACCGATTAACCTAATTTTCGGTTATCAAAATATGATTAACTTGTTTAATAAACTTAACTTGTTTTTTTTTTTTTTTAATTTAACATTCAACACATTTTATCGCAATAATAAAACATATCGCTCCAAAATAAATAGCAAATAAAACAACCGAGACCAAAAAGAAGCATACCGGTCTCATAGTTTAAACATAAATCCAAAATGTACAACAATTATAAATAACCCTACTTAATTTAATCCTAAAATATTTAAATAAAAATAATAATATTAAAACAGGTTATAAAAATCGATTACAAAAATAACCTATTTTGAGAAATAAATAACCTTTAACCTTATTGTTGACGTGGTTTCGCACACCGACAGTCACGTAATTTGTGAATGAGATTTCTACTTGAATTTGCTAAGAACTTTGTGGATCTTGACCTCCGCGTCGTCAATACTCTAACGATGACAAAAATGAAAATAAAGCAATAAAAATACCAAGGGTTTTTTAGAGAGGTATCTCCCAATGCGGTAGTTGCCTACGTCCACTGTAAGTTTATTGATGATGAAAAGAAGATCAGCCGAAACCAGAAGCCGATTTCAAGCTGATCGAAAAAGAAAGATTAAGCACTCTCAAAAATACAAATCTCACACTCTTTTTTATCAGGGTGAATGCTTGCGTCCATATAATAGAGTTATCTTCTCGCTTTTATAGGCCTCCAATTTCTGCCCGTTGGTGGTCATAGTGGACGTTGGTAGTGGCTACGTGTTTGGGGCTTGATTTGTTGTCGAGCTGACACGTGGGCCACTTTTTGAGAGAATGGCGCAATGGTGAATTTTGACTCAACG
Organism: Parietaria judaica; assembly: GCA_954871525.1. Classification (NCBI taxonomy): domain Eukaryota; kingdom Viridiplantae; phylum Streptophyta; class Magnoliopsida; order Rosales; family Urticaceae; genus Parietaria; species Parietaria judaica. The sequence continues at coordinate 4,908,634 of OX940867.1, forward strand.
TCGTGGAGAGTTTGAATCTTAGTCGTGGCAATTTTCCTGATCGGGCTTCGGAGGTTTGAATAGAGGCTGTTGACTTGGTCTGCCCGGGCTTTAGTGCTTAGTTGGCGTGTTCCTGCTCGGATTTCTTCATGACACTTTCTGCCCGGGATGAGCTTTGGGCTTTGGGCCGACAGACCTGGTTGGGCCTGGGCCCCAATCAAGTGTGCTGGGGTTTTGAGTCTTGGGCTGATGTGGCACTCTTTGCTCGGATGCTTCATCGTTGGAAACACTCTCTGCTCGGGTCCCTTTGAAGCATTCTCTGCTCGGGATGAGCCATTACGTTTTGGGCTTAAGGTTCTGGTCGGGCCCAAGCATGGTTAAGTGCTTATTGGGCTTTTAGCCATATATTCACAGGCCCATTTGTGTGAATATTCAATTATATTCACAACTTTGGTCTTAAATTACATGAACCGTAAATTTAATTACTGACCTTATCATTCCAATTACGGAACGAATTTACACATCAACACTTATCTTGTTTGAAACCGGATACGGTTAACCTTATTCTGTTTGAACCGGATAATTTTTTGTTACGGTTTTAAAATTCGATTATCGGTTTTTCCGCACACCCCATAAAAGACCCCTTATGGCACCCTTAGCCTTAAAAATATCGCAGATTGAGTATTTATGTTTGTATGACATGTTATCTATGCAAATATATTTTGCGTGATGTGAGATTTTATTTCAGTTACTATGCAACTAAGAGAAAATATATGAGAGCTTAAGCTAACTAGCCTTCTTAAACGTTTAAAATTGTCAAAATAGCCACCGTTTAGTTAATATTGTGCCATAGCCAATAAACCACATTAATTGATCTAAAATGACTTATCTACCCTTATTATTAATAATAATTAATATTTAAATTTGAATTAAAAATTTTATTTTAATAATTAATACGAATTTATTTTGATTTTTTAAAAAAATTAATAAAATTATAATATAGGAAACAAATATTTGAATTCGAATTCCAAATTAAAAAAAAATATAAATTTCAAATTTAAATATAAAAAATGTTTTTCAGTTTTTAAAATAAAAATTTAAATTTCTTAACAAACATTAATTCGAATTAACCATATTAATAATTTAAAACAATTTGAATTAAGAAACATTAACCAAATTAACAATTCGATTTAACTTACATTTACACGAATAAACCAATAAACTTACACTTACAATTCGAATTAACATATATTTACACAAATAAACCAATAAACCTACATTTACAGTTCGAATTAACATACATTTACAATTCGAATAAACACGAATAAACATAAACTACACGACAAAATCAGAGAAAAAAATCGCAATGACCTCCATGAATCCCAGCAAGACCGAAAGCGATATCTTCCTCCACCACCACTCTATTCCCACCACCCACCCAGTTCATCGACCACCACCGCCATAGCCACCCCCACGAGGATCCTCTCTTCTCGCTCTCGAAGATTGTCTACTTCCGATCGTCCTCGTCCTCCGCCGCCTTTGACTTCTCCGACGACAACGACAACGCCATGCCCCACGTCCCCGAGAAACCCGAATTGCGCCCAGTTGAACAATGAGTCAATGAATATTCTCAAGAGAACCATTTCCTTCAAATCTTCATTTCTTAAATCAAACAATCCTTTAATCCAAGTCCCTAAATTTCTTAGATCTCTAGCCCTAATCCCACTCAATTGAATCCATTGATCTTGAATATTTACCCCAATTTTCCCAAAAAAAATCAAATTTCAACAAATTCCCTATAAAACTTAACTCTGAATTGAACACGCGAACATATAGAAGCAAAAATAACTAACCAATATCTATGGTAAGAAACCCCAACCTGATGAATCGGGGGGGGTACATTGAGTTGGTACAGAAAGGGCATTCGAGCAATTCATGGACGTGGAGAGTGACAGCGCCGCAGAGATCGCCGTCGGACTTGTTGTACGCGTTCATGAGAGAGCTCGGCGTGGGTTCCTAGTCCAAATCCCCAACGAATTCCGCGTCGGACTCTCCACTGTCGATGAAATCGCCGGCGTCATCGTTGATTTTACGGCGCTTCTTCGATTCGCTGCCCAAGAAGATGGGATCTTTGCGATGCCTTTCTTCACTCCTCCATGGGGCTTCGGAGCCCGAGCCTTTCCTGGTCTTCATCATGGTCGAGGAGATCAGACCAATCGAAGGAGAGAGAGAGAGAGATGGGCAGAGCGATCGAAGGAGAGAGATGGGTATCGAAGGGAGCTCTGACTTTTTTTGTATAATCAAAATCTAGTATAAATTTATCCCTAAAATCATGTATGATTAATAATAAATTAAAAGTTTAATTAATTTAAAAATAAAAAATGAATTTTAATAGGTTGAGGGGCAATGTAGGTATGGAGAAATTGGTTTTCAATGCCACTTAGACGCGTAGGGCGACCTATACTGTCTGCCGGTTCACCACATGGGTCTACCTAAGACGGTGACTCTAATAAGGATTAGACATCGTAGACTAACTGAGAAAATCTGTGATAACCCACAATTAATTAGGTGAGTTGTTATCGTTTTGTTTATATTTTTATTTTAGGATTTTTCGTGCAAATAATATATTAGTTTTAATATATTGAAAAAAAAAATTAGGGTAAAAAGGGAGCTGCGAAAATTAGATATTTAGGGTTTTATATTAGGCTTAGGGTTTCATATTTTTAACAAAGTCTCCCGTAGCCTCATTATCTCCAAAACTTAGAAATTTTCTAGAAAGAATAGAGTGAAAAATCATTGAGTCTTCAATCTCCCCAGCTAGAAATTTCTTCTTCTTCTTCTTCCATAATCAAGGTATGAGTTGCTTATCCTATTAAATCCAATTTTATTTTTGTAATCCCGAGTAGCAGAATTTTGTTGAAATTTTATCTCCCAAACTACGCAGCGGTTTAAGCTGAAATTTTAACCACAACTTCGATTAGGATCATAGAAGTCCCAGATTTAATTTCATAATTTTTGGAGCTCTAAATCGCTCGAAATCGTATTTTCAAATTTTAAAATTTCTGGAAAAACGATAAAATTCTGCAGATCAGATTTTTTAAAATTCATAGAGTCCGAATTAGAGATTTTATACAGAGATAGGTTTTATATAGAATCCAATTTCTAGACTGTTTTGTGTTTTAAGAAATTTAAAAATCGTTCGGGATCTAGCCCGAAATCGAGTTATAAGAATCTGGCCGAACAGAAAAACAGTATTTCTCTTAGTTACAATTGTCTTTTGAAAATTTACAAAACACAAAAGTTCTTCGTTTTCGAAAAATAATGGCAGTTTGTTAAGAACATTTTTTTTCAGTTCCTTACTTATTTTATTATATCAAGAAAATACCTCAAAACTCCTTTGGAAAACTCAAATCTCTTTTAGTCTTAATGTCAAGTTCTAGTAATGTTTTTGTTAGTGATCAAACCTAATTTTTAGTTGGGTAATTATTATCTAGGAATATCGCTCGTAGAGGTATCTTCGTCGGAGTCGCGAGAAGGATTTTCGTAGCGATTCAGGTGAGTTCAACCTCACTGCAGTACGAATTAGTTTGAAAATAAAAGTACATTTGAACATGTTCGTTGTGTGTTTTGTTTGAATATGTTGGATGTGTGAAAAATGTTTGCTTGTTATATTGTTTCATGAACGACTGCATTAGATATGTTATGAGGATTCAACGACGTTGAAACGTCGTGAAAGATTTATTATTGTGTGACGATCGATGTGATTGTCGAGATATGAAGAATGACATTCACGATGAATGGTGATATACGATGTGAAATTGTGAAAATGATTATTATGATTATGGATGAATCTTCTTGTCATTTATGCATGTTAACAATATAAACAAGTATAACATAGGAATAAAGTGCCGTGCCCCCTCTATCGAACGAGTCGTGTGAGGCTTATGATGTTTTAAAAAGATCCCAATAAAAGAGAGAATGGGACGATGATTAGATTTCTCCCCGAGTTGAAAGGAACGAAGAAGGGATTAATCTGGCTGTATCATGAACCGTCCAATATATTGACCTTAGGCTTCGGGACATGTGCACCCCCGTCGATCTATTGAGTCTCGCGCGAATGAAGTGGTACGTACACAAGGTGGTGATCACCTAGGACAAGATTAGTAATAGATCCTAAAACGTAAAATGAAGCAAAATTGGACATTTGCATGTTATGTTTTCTTAAGTTATTTTTGTGAGAAAATAGTTGTATCTCACTGAGCTTTTAGCTCACACACAATGTTGATAATCCGTTAAACATCTTTATTACAATAATTGCTTTATGATTTACATGTTCATATTAGAATTAATATTGCGCTCATTCGTATTTTTTTTTTATTTCTTCATATTTTGTAGAACTAAACAATGTCTAACAACTCACTGAGATCGATCCTTGAAAATGAAAACATCTTAACCTGGAAAAACTTTCCTGAATGGCAAAGATGCCTCAAAGTAGTGCTCAGGCATGAAAAGAAGGAGAGCATCATCACTGATGAGCCTCCAGTTGAACCACCTGCCACTGCAACCCGAGCAGAAATAGATACTTATAAGAAGTATATTGATGAAGCTGCTGAAGTAGCATGCCTCATGTTGGCCACCATGAGTTCGAGTCTGATGGAACAACACAAGAACATGACTGCTTGGGAAATTATTCAACATCTTAAGAAGATGTATGAAAAGGAAGCTCGACACACAAGATTCAAAATCATTAAAAATTTGTTGAATGCAAATATGAATGATGGAATGAGTGTAAACGATAATGTTCTGAGATTGATCGTCTGGTCTGAAAGTCTGACCCGACTTGAGATCAAAATCCCAGAAAATGTTTATATTGACATCGTGTTGAACTCCCTCCCTGACTGTTATAATCAGTTTATACTGAATTGTAACATGTCTTATGAAAAGAAAAGTCTGCACCAGCTCCACAACATGTTGGAGACTGCTGAAAGGAATGTCTCTAAAACAAATGCCAAGACTTACATGGCATTCACTGGTAGGAAATGATCATAAATGTTTTCACTGTGGAAAATGTGGGCACTGGAAAAGAAACTGCCCACTGTATCTCGCAGAGATCTGAAAGATGAAGAAGAGTGGAGACTCCATCACATGTATTAATTTTATAGAGATAAAACTAACTACCTCAAAAGACTAGGTATTAATTACAGTGGTACTCATATTTGTACTGATGTGCAGAGTCTGAAGAGAAGTAGGAAGCTAAGAGAAGGTGAGACCAACATGCGCGTGGCAAATGGAGCACATGTTGCTGCAGAAGCCGTGGGACAAGTTGAACTCAACACTCCAGCTGGGAAAATTTTAGAACTAAATGATTGTCATTTCGTACCTTCCATTACAAAGAACATAATTTCAATTCCTGAATTGGATGTTTTAGGTTTTAATTTTAAGATTAGAAACAAGCGTTGTTCAATTTTTAAAGATGGTATTTGTTATGGTATTGCATATTTATCGAATGGTTTATATTCTCTTGATACCTCTAAATATCCCATCCATAACATCTCTAACAAAAGAGCAAAATCGAACTAAATCAATTTAGCTTGTCTCTAACATTATTTACTTGGCCACATAGGTGAGAAACGCATAACCCAGCTCCACAAAAATAGAATGTTAGAAGATTTTGATTATGAATCATATCAAACATGTGAATCTTGCTTGGCTGGGAAAATGACAAAGCCTTCCTTCAAAGGAACTTATGAAAGAAAACAAGAGCTATTGGCTCTCATACATTTAGATGTATGCGGACCAATGCCTACTATCGCTAAAGGAGGTTTCAGGTACTTCATCACAGTTACTGATGATTGTAGTAGATATGGTTATGTCTATCTAATGAGACATAAATCAGAATCACTTGAAAAGTTCAAGGAATATAAGAATGAAGTTGAAAATCAATTAAGCAAGAAAGTAAAAGCGATTCGATTCTATCGAGGAGGCGAATACTTGAGCGATGAATTCAAAGCCTACCTTCGTGATATGGGAATTGTATCATCATTAACTCCTCCAGGCACACCCCAACTCAATGGTGTGTCTGAGACAAGAAATCGAACCTTGCTAGACATGGTCCGATCGATGATGAACAAAACTAATTTACCTGTATCCCTTTGGGAATATGCACTTATGACAGCAGCTACCACACTAAACTGTGTGCCATCGAAAATGGTTCCTTCAACACCATATGAAATGTGGAAAGGAAATAAACCAATTTTACAATTCATGAAGATCTGGGGATGTGAAGCCTATGTCAAAAGGTTGACATTAGAAAAACTAATCCCCAAATCTATCAAATGTCATTTTGTGGGTTACCCAAAGGAAACTTCTGGGTACTACTTCTATCACCAACCAAGCCACAAAATCATTGTGGCAAAAACAGGTGTATTCTTAGAAGAAGACTTCCTTTCTAGAAAGTCTAGTGGGAGAGAAATTGTTCTTCAGGAAGAACTTGAACCACAAGATCAAAATGAATTAGGAATGGACACAGAAGAAGCTTTTACATCATTTTATACAGAAAATGATCAAATCATTGATATAAACCACCAAGAGGATAATCCTCCTGGTAATGACCATGATGATAACATGATTATAAATGATCAATCAGGAAATATTACTCTATATGATATACCCATACAAAATGGGATAAATGAGCAACCCGATTACACACTGACATCTTGAAGGTCCACCAGAAATAGTCAACCTCCTCTGAAACTAAATCTCCTTGTATCAATCGAAGGAGATACAGTTCATGAAGATGAGCGTGACGGACCGGATAACTACAGAGAAGCAATGTCAGGATATGATTCAAACAAATGGCTTGAGGCCATGAAATCTGAAATGGACTCCATGTACACCAACGAGGTATGGGACGTAGTTGATGCACCCAAAGGGGGAATACCCATTGTATGTAAATGGATTTTCAAGAAGAAAATTGACATGGATGGTAAAATACAAACTTACAAAGGGAGACTGGTCGCTAAAGGTTATCAAAAAATTCATGACATAGACTATGATGAAACATTCTCCCCAGTAGCCATGTTAAAGTCTATAAGAATCATGCTTTCTATTGCAGCTTTCTATAATTATGAAATCTGGCAAATTGACGTAAAAACTGCGAGTTCTGGAAGAGGATGTGTACATGACACAACCTGAAGGTTTTATAGACCAAAAGCATCCTGAAAAGGTTTGGAAACTGAAAAGATCTATTTATGGTCTCAAGCAAGCATCTCGAAGTTGGAATCGTCGTTTTGATGAATCAATTACAGAATTTGGTTTTGTCAAAAACAAAGATGATCCATGCGTGTACATCAAGTTTAGTGGGAGCAACGTTGTTTTCTTAATTTTGTATGTTGATGACATACTAATAATAGGGAACAATACATCTGAAGTCCTAGCAATGAAGGAGTGGTTGAGAAAATGTTTATCAATGAAATACTTAGGGGAAGCCGCTTACATATTAGGAGTCAAAATCCAAAGAAACAGGAACAATAAAATATTGACCCTAATTCAGAGTACATACATTGATAAGGTTGTTAAAAGGTTTAACATGGATAAATCCAGCAAAGGATTTACTCCAATGACTCACAAGACATATCTTAAGAAGCACAGTCCAGTTTCTTTAAAAGAAATTGAAGATATGGAGAGGGTACCATATGTTTCTGCTATTGGTTCTATCAGGGGCGGAGTCAAGGGGGGCGCAGCGGGGGCGGCCGCCCCCACTTGGTTCGAGCACGTTATTTTTATTTTTATTTATACATATTATTATAAGTTTATATATAAATAATAAACATAGCATTTCTTAGACTAAATATCACTATACTGTAGTGGAATTTTGTTACTCTTATAGTTCTCATCCAAATTATAGCCCAAGGTTCAATTCCCAAACCCATCATATTTTTTAATTTTTTTAGCAATACTGTTTATGATTATAATTTTTTTATTTTATTTTGAGAACATGTAGATTTCTAATCATATAGAGATCCTAATGAACTATTTTCATGAACCGAAAGTTCATAAAAATAGTTATAATGCAATGTATAATAGTAGTTTCATTGTCTTGTTTTATTATGAAATTTATAGTCAATTAATTTTTGCCCCCTCTTAGTCAGAGTTCTGGCTCCGCCCCTGGGTTCTATAATGTATGCAATCGACCAGATGTAGCTTTTGCCTTAAGCATGACTAGTAGATTTCAATCAAACCCTAGCTACGGTCATTGGATCGCCGTAAAGAACATCCTGAGGTACTTAAACAGAACCAAGGACAGATGTCTCGTTTACGATGGAGCTGATCAGATAACTTTTGAAGGATATACTGATGCAAGCTTCCAAACTGACCAGGATGATTTCAAATCTCAAACATGAAACGTATTCTGTGCAAATCGAGGTGCTGTTACTTGGAACAGCAGTAAACAAGCTACAGTAGCTGATTCAACCATTGAATCTGAGTACATAGCAACATCTGAAGTTGCTAAAGAGGCTGTATGGATCAAGAGATTTATTTCTGATCTTGGTGTAGTTCCTAGCATAGGTGATCCTATGAAGCTCTACTGTGATAACAACGGAGCTATAGCACAAGCCAAGGAACCGAGATCACACAAGACATCAAAACATGTACTCAGAAAATTCCATATGATCAGAGACATTGTCGATCGGAAGGGCGTAATAATGGAAAGAGTAGACACACACGAAAATGTGGCAGACCCGATGACGAAAGCTTTGTCCAAAGAAAAGCATTATCGTTATACAGAATCTATAAGGATTAAGAACCCATAAATGTCTGCGGTCTATAAATAAACACGTGGAACTTCACCAATTTGTATTTAGTTCAAGAACAAATTTAATCTATGTATTTTAATTTTGGAGCACAATATTATTTCTATAAAAGGCAAGTTTTTTTCATTTTACATTCATACTAATGTTTAAAAATTATATTCAAATTAATTTTATAAATGTTGCTATCAATTTAGAAAATGAAGTCCCTAAGATATCTTAAAAGACAATCTTAAACTTTCTCCAATCAAAGAAAATCATTAGAAGAAACCCAGAGGAACGCCAAATGATATTTCAAAATTGATTGATGCATGTAAGTAAGAAGAAGGAAGTGTCCCTGATATCTTTGAGATATTCTTATACATGTAGGCACTAGTGAAGAAAGACTAGCAGTGCTGGAATGAATCATACTCTGAAAATTCTCACATGGCAACTAAACCTTATAATTAAGGGGACACTGAGACTTTAAGAGAAATAATGAAAAATTCCAAAGTTTGAGAACGATCATGAGTTCACTACCTGGCTAGTAACATATTTTGATTCTAGTTAAACGCTTACCGTAACAGGTAGTTATAGAAACTATTTTTGGATATGTTACGAACCTTGTAGAGTGGAATGATTAATAAAGAAAACATGCATCTTCCCAAAACTTGGGACAATACATTCAGGGCCTCCTGAAGGATACAAGTATGAGAAATATGTGGCCACAGACAAGTCAAAACGAGTTTTGGACTCGGTAGTTCAATACTTTTATCCGAATCAAGAAACGAAAAACGACTTAAGCAGATGTGTCAAACAATGGTATGTGTCCTTTTTCGAGTAGTAAAGATGTTTGAAGGAATAAGTCATATAACAAAGTTAAAAGAAGAATCCACATGGATCCCTTCATATATAACTTATTAAAATGGGATCAATGTATTTTAGTATGTTGGGGAGTGAAGTCTAGGTAGAGCCCTCTGACTCCTTGCAAAGTTCATGTATGCAACCAACTTTACAAAATCCTATGGAGTCACACCGAAATCGCCAGAGGAAACGGAGAACGTTGACAAATTCACAACGAAATGGGTATCAGTTGCGACCATGAAGAACCATGCATATATGATCTAGAATGATGTACATGATAGCCATTCCCAGCAATATTCGTGCAAGTATGAGATTGTAGGAAATGCCCGAATAAGAATATTATATCCACCGGGATTTCGGGTTTTGACCCGACTACATAATTAAAGGCATCGAGCCCACTCGGGCCTGAGAATTAAATATGAGGTAATTAATTAATTATATGAATTAATTAATTATTGTTTAATGGGCTTGGATTCATTAATTGGGCCCAAAGCCCATTAGGTCATTACATGTTGTATTATAAATACAACATGTAGCTCAAAATTTGAACAATCCAAAAAACCATACACTTAGAGAGAATTCGCATACCCCTAAGCCAGAGATCTCGCGATTTCTCATTCCCCGGTTCTTCATCGGTTTCTCATCCAAAATCGAGAAGGACCTATCCTGTCCAACGAGGTGTTTTTTCGGTCATCAAAGACGTTCCCGCAGCGACGTGGTGTTCAAAATAGTGGCACAAAATTTGACGTGCTCGATCCCGGAGAGAAGGAGATTCGGCCAGAGGAACAAAGAGGCGATTCATAGTGTTTTTGGTACAGTTGGCAAAAGTACCAAAAGTTTTGTAACGATTTCTAAACTGTTTCTTAATATTCGAAATTAGTCTAGATCTATATTGTTCAATGATATCCCGTGATTTTTGCCTTGGGATTGAGAAAAATCATTGAAAAACCCAACAGGGCATACTAAACTAAACTATATCATATTGCAATTACGTGGTGACGATGGAAATTGCTTATAAATAATATTTTCTAATTATATAGTGATAATTTTAATTAATGTGATTTTCTAAAATATTAATTTTTTAATTACAGTATATGTTCCATAAAATAATGTTGCATGAAGATGTATATTAATAGAAAGTTTGGGGGTACTATTAAATTTAAATCAAATATTATATCGAGGCTATGTTAAATATTGACATGTATACATGTTTCTTTACGCTAGATAATTAAATACAAATATTTTTATATTTAAAAAAGAGCTTCATAAGATTGAATAAATATACAAGAAAAAAACTAAAAACTACGAAAATCAAATAACTGCCAAAGTTCAAGCGCTTTCAACAGTCCAAATTCAAAATTCAAAATTAGTTCAAAAACCCTAATTTTCAGCTCCGAAAAATATTCCTCCATATAGTACGGCTCTCAAGCTCATGCATTATGATAAGTATTCGGAGAAATTACAAATAAACTAACATTTTGGTTTGTACTTTGTATGTCCTATCGATTAAATTATTATTTTCCTAAAAAACTATGGTATATGCAGTTTTCATGCCAAAAATTATTTGTATACAAGGCCTTTTTCATAATATTTATGTAGCAGGTTAAAATTATAAAATGTTACCAATAAGGGATCAATAATTTGATTTTACAAATTTATCGATGGGATTTTTATAGAGAAATTGCTCCTAATAGCCTAATTGCAACGTTTGATTAACTAAATAGCCATACTTTCTTTTTTCTTTACAAAATAGCTAAATTGATGAGGTGGCTTTTTAATAACAGATTTTATACCTATAATACCCTTTTAATTAGCCTATTTTAATTATTCACATTTTTTAATTTTAATTTTAAGAAAATTGTTATTGATTGTGCAAATTTTTAAGTATTAAATGCTTAATTTCTCTCTTTTTTTTTTCAATCACGGTCGATTCTCTCTCTATAAAAAATAAAAACTCAAAAACCCAATTCCTCTTTTAGCTTTTTCATCTGATTTGCTATCAAAGCTTCGATTTTTCCATGGAAAGACTAGATCTTTGAAGAATTCAAGAGGTACCCATTTCACAATTGATCCTCTGAATTGTTTTTTTATTATTTAATTTTGTCAATCTTAAATCTCATAAACATCATATTTTCCTAGTTTCTACAGGGATGAGAAGAGGCAATATATATATATATATATATATATATATATATATATATATATATATATATGATTAAGGGCAATTATAAAGAAGGAACAAGTTTTGTGACAACTCTGTCGTCGACAAAGAGGTCGGCCTCGCGCGACAGTTCTGGATCAAGCTCCGGCGGCAGCGAAGGCATCGTTCCTTCTCTCTCTGATGCTGACGCCGATCCGGTTTCGATCCACAACGGTCGGAGTCGCACCAGGCAATGTAAAGTGGCTCCAGTGATGGTGAAGGCCACGACGCAGCGGCGAGGAAGATCCCATTGGCGTCGTCCACTGTCTGGGCATTAACTTGTATTAATAAAGTTAATACATTGTATTAACAAAGTTAATAAATTGTTAATCAGCATTCAACTGTTTGGAATGAACTTGTATTAAAAAAGTTAATACATTGTAAAATCGGCATAAATTTGTATTAACAAAGTTTATATACTGTTAATAAGGGATAGCTGCGGCACCGAACTTTTGGTCAAACTCTCCCTCGTGTACCCAACCTCCATAAATGACGGCAATAATACCCAAGCTCAATATTTGGGAGTTGACCGACCAATTCCGTCCAACTCCGTTAGACAACGTCCACGTGGCACTAAATCGCCATGTGGCTTTTTTTCCTTCCAATTTTAATTTACTTTTGTAATTAAAAAAAATTGTGCCCCCCCCCCCCCCCCCCCCCCCCGGTGTTAATATTCACGTGAAACATCTCCTCTTCGCCAGAGAGACTCCGCCTCGCTCCCAAATCCGAGTCCCTCTATGCAACCACCACCAGGCGCTGGAGATCGTCTTTGAAGGGAAGGGTAATAGTTTTTTATTGGATTTGGTGGGGCTGGAAGGGAAGGGTTGGTTTTGGTGGCGGTGTTGTGCGGGGTTTTGATCGAATTTCTCTCTTCTCTATTCGCAGCTAGCCAAAAACTCATCGATCAATGGCGTTAGGCAACACGGCCTCTTTATCTCCGTTGATCCCCGCCGCTCGCCGCTCGAAAATCGTTGATTACGATGTCTCCGTGCACGCTCAGTCATTGCAAATCTGTTGGATGTTCTAGACCGAAAAGGTGTGCACATTTTCTTGCTTTTAAGACTTGCCCAAATCTGTAAAACTTTATGGGTTTGTGCTGTAAAACACGAGAAGCGAACTGTAAAATTTTAATGAGTTTGACCAAAGTTTTGGTATTTTTTTCACAATTAACCCTTGTCAATAAAGGAAATTATTATTGTGATGAATAACATGTTCAATTCGTTTATTGCTTATTTAAAAATTAATTACAAAATACTATCCATATTTATAGGCAAAATAGTTAGCATTAACATGATTTTAGCACACAAAATATAATCCACATTAAATAGCTAGTTACTTAAAAAAATGATAATGTGATTTGCCCCTATTTTTTGGAATTTCAATTTTAGCCCCCCTGAGTTAATACATTGTAAAATCAGCATAAACTTGTATTAACAAAGTTAATATATTGTCCGGCATTCAACTGTTTGAAATGAACTTGTATTAACAAAGTTAATATATTGTAAAACCGTCATTAACTTGTAAAAACAAAGTTAATACATTGTAATAACAAAGTTAACATATTTTCAATAAAGGAAATTAATATTGTGATGAATAACACGTTCAATTCGTTTATGGCTTATTTAAAAATTAATTACAAAATACTATCCATATTTATAGGCAAAATAGTTAGCATTCACATGATTTTAGCACACAAAATATAATTCGCATTAATAGCTAATTAGTTAAAAATTGATAACGTGCTTAGCCCCTATTTTTTAGTATATCAATTTTAATTTTTGAAAATATTTTTTTTGAAAAACAAATCGTGATTAGCATGAATTAGCCACGATTAATTTATTTCTTTTTTAATTAATAACGAAAAATATAGCCACAATTTTTTAGTATTAACAACCCATTAATACAAAAAAATGGCATTAATACAAATTAACAAAACATTAATACAAATTAATAACTTTCAACCCTATTAACAAGAATTAACGACCCTAAAAATTGAAAATATTAATGACCATATTAATAATAAAAATATTTTTATTTTCGTTAAATATTAACAAATTTGAGCGATTTTATATTAAATAAGCTGGATTTTTTTTTTTTTTTGCTGAATCGTGCAGAGATGGGTGAAGATAGAGGGTGTCATATTATTTAGGCTTTGATTTTGGAAATTTGAAAAAATTAGTCAAGCATTAATCACGTTTGAAACATTTATCACATTTAATTAATTAAATAATTAATTATAAGGGTGCTGAGGTCTTTTGTGATTTATTAATGTGGTTGATTGACTATTTTGCAATATTAACAAAAGATTGGCTATTTTGCAAAATAATTTTTTTCTATTAGGCTATATAGCTATAAAGCCCAATTTTTTATAACCAATACCAAATGATTTTCTTTAAAATAATAACCGCGAGCACATGAAATAATAAGTTTTGTTCATTCATCTTCTACATTTTTCGTCTTATTATATTTTATCTTTCTAAACTTTCGAATAAGATAAGACGATATATAAAATTTAGTTAGACCTAAAAATCAACCAATCAAGTCTAATAGAATTCTCCAAATTCAAAAATAAATAAAAACAACAATAAAGTCTTATACGAACATTAAAGAACAATCAATAACAAAAAGCTCGATTTGAATGATTGATCCCCGAGCTACGAGATCCGGAGACTACAATAGAGCCTCGCAAGGCCAATATTAAAATTTTAATTACAGTAATATGTTCCGTAAAAATAATGTTGCATAAAAATGTATAATAGTAGAAAGTTTAGGTTAGATAATTAAATACAAATATTTTTAATATTGACAAGTATACATGTTTCTTTACGCTAGATAATTAAATACAAATATTTTTATATTTAAAAAAGAACTTCGTATGATTGAATAAATATACAAGAAAAAAACTAAAAACTACGAAAATCAAATTAAAATAACTACCAAAATTCAAGCGCTTTCAACAATCCAAATTAAAAATTCAAAATTAATTCGAAACCCTAGTTTTCAGCTCCGTAGTACGACTCAAGCATTATGATAAGTATTCTGAGATGTTATAAATAAACTAACCTTTTGGTTTGTATGTCCTATTAATTAAATTATTATTTTCTTAAAAAACTATGTTATATGCAGTTTTCATGCCAAAAATTATTTGTATTCAAGGCATTTTTCTTAGTATTTATGTAGCGGGTTCAAATAATAAAATGTTATCAATAAGAGATCAACAATTTAATTTTACAGATTTATCGATGGGATTTTTATAACCAATACCAAATGATTTTCTTTAAAATAATAAGCGCGAGCACATGAAATAATAAGTTGTCTTGTTCATTCATCTTCCACATTTTTTGTCTTATGATCTTTTATCTTTCTAAAGTTTCGAATAAGATAAGACGATTTTTAAAATTTAGTTAGACCTAAAATATGTTTTAAAGAGTACGAGTTATAAAAGTAACCTTCACAACTATTTATAGATTGATTAAACTCATAAAAATCAACAATCAAGTCTAATAGAATTCTCCAAATTCAAAAATAAACAACAATAACAATAAAGTCTTATTCGAACATTAAAGAACAATCAATAACTAAAAGCTCGATTTGAATGATCGATCCCCGAGCTGCGAGATTCGGAGACTATAATAGAGCCTCGCAAGGCTAATATTAAATTTTTAATTACGGTATTAGGTTTCGTAAAATAATGTTGCTAAAAATGTATAATCGTAGAAAGTTTGGGAGTACTATTAAATTTCCATCAAATATTATATCGAGACTATGTTAAATATTGACATGTATACATGTGTCTTTACGCCAGATAATTAAATAGAAATATTTTTATATTTAAAACAGAGCTTCGTAAGATTTAATAAATATACATGAAAAAAAAACTAAAAACTACGAAAATCAAATTCAAATAACTACCGAAATTCAAGCTCTTTCAACAGTCCAAATTAAAAATTAAAAATTAGTTCCAAAACCCTAATTTTAAGCTCCGAATAATATTCCTCCATATAGTAGAGCTCACGCTCAAGCATTATGATAAGTATTCTGAGACTGTTACAAATAAACTAACCTTTTGGTTTGTATGTCCTATCAATTAAATTATAATTTTCCTATAAAACTATGTAATATGCAGTTTTCATGCCAAAAATTATTTGTATTCAAGGCCTTTTTCGTAGTATTTCTGTAGCGGGTTCAAATAATAAAATGTTACCAATAAGGGATCAACAATTTAATTTTACAGATTTATCGATGGGATTTTTATAACCATTACCAAATGATTTGCTTCAAAATAGTAAGCGCGAGCACATGAAATAATAAGTTGTCTTGTTCATTCATCTTCTACATTTTTCGTCTTATGATCTTTTATCTTTCTAAAGTTTCAAATACGATAAGGCGATATATAAAATTTAGTTAGACCTAAATATGTTGTAAAGACTACTAGTTATAAAAGTAACCTTCACAATTATTTATAGATTGATTAAACTCATAAAAAACAACCAATCAAGTCTAATAGAATTCTCTAATTTCAAAAATAAATAACAACAACAATAAAGTCTTATTCGAACATTAAAGAACAATCAATAACTAAAAGCTCGATTTGAATGATCGATCCCCGAGCTGCGAGATTCGGATACTATAATAGAGCCTCGCAAGGCCAATATTAAATTTTTAATTACGGTATTAGGTTTCGTAAAATAATGTTGCATAAAAATGTATAATCGTAGAAAGTTTGGGAGTACTATTAAATTTCCATCAAATATTATATCGAGACTATGTTAATTATTAACATGTATACATGTTTCTTTACGCCAGATAATTACATAGAAATATTTTTATATTTAAAAAAGAGCTTCGTAAGATTTAATAAATATACAAGAAAAAAACTAAAACCTACGAAAATCAAATTCAAATAACTACCGAAATTCAAGCGCTTTCAACAGTCCAAATTCAAAATTCAAAATTAGTTCAAAAACCCTACTTTTCAGCTCCGAATAATATTCCTCCATATAATACGGCTCAAGCTCAAGCATTATCATACGTATTCTGAGACGTTACAAATGAACTAACCTTTTGATTTGTATGTCCTATCAATTAAATTATAATTTTCTTAAAAAACTATGTAATATGCAGTTTTCATGCCAAAAATTATTTGTATTCAAGGCCTTTTTCTTAGTATTTATGTAGCCGGTTCAAATAATTAAATGTTACCAATAAGGGATCAACAATTTAATTTTACAGATTTAACGATGGGATTTTTATAACCAATACGAAATTGATTTTCTTCAAAATAATAAGCGTGAGAACATGAAATAATAAGTTGTCTTGTTCACTCATCTTCTACATTTTTCGTCTTATGATCTTTTATCTTTCTAAAGTTTCGAATAAGATAAGACGATATATAAAATTTAGTTAGACCTAAAATATGTTGTAAATAAAAGTGACCTTCACAATTATTTAAAGATTGATTAAACTCATAAAAATCAATCAATCAAGGCTAATAGAATTCTCCAAATTCAAAAATAAATAACAACAACAATAAAGTCTTATCCGAACATTAAAGAACAATCAATAACTACAAGCTCGATTTGAATGATCGATCCCCGAGCTGCGAGATCCAGAGACTACAATAGAACCTCGCAAGGCCAATATTAAATTTTTAATTACGGTTACATGTTCCGTAAAATAATGTTGGATAAAAATGTATAATCGTAGAAAGTTTGGGAGTACTATTAAATTTCCATCAAATATTATATCGAGACTATGTTAAATATTCATATGTATACATATTTCTTTACGCTAGATAATTAAATAGAAATATTTTTATATTTAAAAAAGAGCTTCGTAAGATTGAATAAATATACAAGAAAAAAACTAAAAACTACGAAAATCAAATTCAAATAACTACTGAAATTCAAGCGATTTCAACAGTCCAAGTTAAAAATTAAAAATTAGTTCGAAAACCCTAATTTTCAGCTCCGAATAATATTCCTCCATATAGTAGAGCTCAAGCTCAAGCATTATGATAAGTATTCTGAGACTGTTACAAATAAACTAACCTTTTGGTTTGTATGTCCTATCAATTAAATTATAATTTTCCTATAAAACTATGTAATATGCAGTTTTCATGCCAAAAATTATTTGTATTCAAGGCCTTTTTCGTAGAATTTCTGTAGCGGGTTCAAATAATAAAATGTTACCAATAAGGGATCAACAATTTAATTTTACAGATTTATCGATGGGATTTTTATAACCATTACCAAATGATTTGCTTCAAAATAGTAAGTGCGAGCACATGAAATAATAAGTTGTCTTGTTCATTCATCTTCTACATTTTTCGTCTTATGATCTTTTATCTTTCTAAAGTTTCGAATACGATAAGGCGATATATAAAATTTAGTTAGACCTAAAATATGCTGTATAGACTACGAGTTATAAAAGTAACCTTCACAATTATTTATAGATTGATTAAACTCATAAAAAGCAACCAATCAAGTCTAATAGAATTCTCCAATTTCAAAAATAAATAACAACAACAATAAAGTCTTATTCGAACAATAAAGAACAATCAATAACTAAAAGCTCGATTTGAATGATCGATTTCGAGCTGCGAGACCCGGAGACTACAATAGAGCCTCGCAAGGCCAATATTAAATTTTTAATTACGGTAATATGTTCCATAAAATAATGTTGCATAAAAATGTATAATCGTAGAAAGTTTGGGAGTACTAATAAATTTCCATCAAATATTATATCGAGACTATGATAAATATTGACATGTATACATTTTTCTTTGCGCTAGATAATTAAATAGAAATATTTTTATATTTAAAAAATAGCTTTGTAAAATTGAATAAATATACTAGAAAAAAACTAAAAACTACGAAAATCAAGTTCAAATAACTACCGAAATTTAAACGCTTTCAACAGTCCAAATTAAAAATTAAAAATTAGTTCGAAAACCCTAATTTTCAGCTCCGAATAATATTCCTCCATATAGTACGGCTCAAGCTCAAGCATTATGATAAGTATTCTGAGCAAGGTTCCAAAAATCGCGAAAATCGCTCGAAAATCGTTCGATTAATCGAAGAAATGGTGTTCTCGGTAACTTATCTCTAGTAATCGCTGCCGTTTTATACTTTTCGAAATTTTTCGAACCGGAAAGTTTGGTACTTATCGCTGCAAGTTTTCAAGAGCAAAATAGCGATTTTCGAGTGACTTTTTGTGCAAATTTGGGTAAGTTTGAAACCCTAATATAAAAGCCCACCCTTATCATTTTTCCCGAAATTTCCTCCTCCCTTTCGACCTCACCCTTCGAAAATCGCCTCTTGCTGAATAAATTTTATGGCTTGCCGCGATTATCGCCTGGAGAAGAGGTCATCTTCACGTCGTGGTTAAGGCTTGCCGAAGCCCTAGTTTCCTCACGGCAGAAGTTCCAAGTTCGTGTACAATCGGAATATAAAGGTATTTTTAGGGTATTTTTAAGTAAATTTTTTGTGTTTTATAGATTACAAGTTGTATAAGCATGATTTATGTAAATTTTTCACAAAAATGTTCTATATTTTTAGTACTTACTTAAATATGTTTTAAGTTGAAATGAAAGTTCAACATGAAGTTTCATATAACTTTGATTGTACAATTTGTAATTTTGAATCAAATATTGTTCTTGAAATTTATTTTTCTTAGGTTATGTTCGAATTATGATGGATGGTGTGCTTTTTGTTAATTTTTTTGCAGATTTTGGGGTGATTTTAGGCTTTGTCCGAATTTTGTATAATAGCGGCAAAGGTACTTATGTTTTGGAAATTATTAAACTTGAGCTATATTTTGAACATTTTTGATGTAATTTCATTTATTAACATCATGTGTAATTAGAAAACTGAGTGGTTGGCATAATTTTTTTTTTTAATTTGAAGTTTTTCTGAATTGTGATATCTTTGTGGCAAAAGTACATATGTTTCGGAAATTGTTGATTTGAGTTAGTTACTCGAATATTTTGGTGTAATTTCGTTTTATAAAATTGTATATAATTTTAAAACTAATCGGTTGACATAATTTTTTTTTTTAATTTGAAGTTTTTCTGAATTTTGATATCATTGTGGCAAAAGTACATATGTTTAGGAAATTGTTGATTTGAGCTAGTTACTCGAATATTTTGGTGTAATTTTGTTTTATAAAATTGTATATAATTTAAAAAACAATCGGTTGGCATATTTTTTTTTTAATTTGAAGTTTTCTAAAATATTGCGGCAAAAGTACAATTTTTAGCTAATTTGATAAATTGAGCTAGTTGTTCAATCTTGTTTTAAATGAAATCAACTGTGCAGTGCATAATTTATATAAGAATAATTGGTGATTTGTAACTATTTATTTTGGTAAGTAAATAATAATTTATTTTACATATTTTGTAAAGTATTTGTAATTTTGTATAGAATAATTTTAATTTGTAAATAACAATTTGTAACTTATAAATTATAAATTTTATTAATATGTTACAATTGTTAATCTTAGTTTTATTATATGTTAATAAGTTACTAATTAGTATATTCTTTAATTTGTTTTATTATAAATTAATTGTTAATTTGATATTGTACTTCACTACTTTCTAGGAAAATGAGTACTAGAGACGCCGCGAGGAAACATTGTTCTCCTTTAGGAGAGGCGAACAACTCGGGGTTCAAGTGCAACTATTGCGGGCATGAGATACGGGGTGGCGGAATCACCCGGATGAAGGCCCACCTATCGGGGTACGATCCGAAAAAAAATACAAGGGTATGTGAAAAGATTCCGCCCGAAGCTCGCGAAGAAGTTCGAGGATCCCTCGAGAGCTCGCAGAAAAGGAAAGAGAAGAGGATCAATCTTGAACGGGATGTGACCGAACACTTGAGGTCTACTATTTTACCGCCTTCGACCGAGGAAGATATGGAAGAACTCGAAAGAGAAATTGCAAGACAAACAAAGGTCGTTCGTAGACAAGCACACAACGAGCAATGGACGGAGGATCAATTAGCAGGTCGAAGAACCATCGGTTCTAGTGGTGGTACGACCGAGCATGGATTTGCTTCCCAGGCGGATGATGTCTACAGTCCAACCTATTATCAAGACCCTCCTAGCGGGGGATACATTCCGGGTTCTCGCTATGGGGATACCCCAGCTCCCGGCGGCAATGTAGACAACGAGGGATGGGCTTCAAACAACTACTATGGATCCAATTCACATGAATATGGATACTCATGTGAAAACAACAATGTTGATGACTTGTCGTCACAGTTTGAGACAATGTCAGTTGGTAGTAGTTACCAACCTAGCTTCGCCGCTCCATCTCCACCTTCGATTGAGATGATGGCACTTTGTGCTGAGCATGATTGTTCGCCGTGTTGGGAAGGCGGGTTTTGGACCCATCCTCTATATCTTTCTCGTGGAGCATTTCATGATCAGAGCACATATGACTACCACTTGAAGAACTATATCAACAACTGGAAATTGCAAGGACTAGGGTGGGAGACCTATCTCATAAGCCAAGGGAGTTGGAAAGCGGTCCGCCAATACACGTTCAACTGAAGTTATCTAGATTTTCGAGTACTCTTTGTTTGCATTTATGTTTGTGTTAATGAGACTTGGTTTATTTATATTTTGTATGAGACTTAGTTTATGTTTGGCTACATTAGTATGAGACTTGGTTTGTGGCTTATATATTATATTTTGTATGAGACTTTTATGTTTATATTTTGTGACATTAGTATTTTATGTTATGTTTTTAGTGTAAAATATGTGTGAAATTTTTTTATAGGTTTTCCATCGATAAATCCATCGGCAAACGATTAATCCATCGATAAGTTCGATAAGTTTCGATAACGGCAAACGATAATTTTTATAGGTTTTCCGTCGATAACGGCATCGGCAAACGATTAATCCATCGATAACGGCAAACGATTTATTGGCCAAAACGGCATTTTGATCCTTGATTCTGAGACGTTACAAATAAATTAATCATTTGGTTTGTATGTCCTATCAATTAAATTATAATTTTCCTAAAAAACTATGTTATATGATGTTTTCATGCCAAAAATTATTTGTATTCAAGGCCTTTTACGTAGTATTTATGTAGCGGGTTCAAATAATAAAATGTTTCTAATAAGGGATCAACAATTTAATTTTACAGATTTGTCGATGGGATTTTTATAACCAATACCAAATGAATTTATTTAAAATAATAAGCTCGAGCACATGAAATAATAAGTTGTCTTGTTCATTTATCTTCTACATTTTTTGTCTTATGATCTTTTATCTTTCTAAAGTTTCGGATAAGATAAGACGATATATAAAATTTAGTTAGACCTAAAATATGTTGTAAAGAGTACGAGTTGTAAAAGTAATCTTCACAATTATTTATAGATTGATTAAACTCACAAAAATCAACTAATCAAGTCAAATAGAATTCTCCAAATTCAAAAATAAATAACAACAACAATAAAGTCTTATTCGAACATTAAAGAACAATCAATAACTAAAAGCTCGATTTGAATGATCGATCCCCGAGTTGCGAGATCCGGAGACTACAACAAAGCCTCGAAAGGCCAATATTAAAATTTTAATTACGGTAATATGTTTCGCAAAATAATGTTGCATAAACATGTATAGTCGTAGAAAGTGTGGGAGTACTATTAAATTTCCATCAAATATTATATCGAGACTGTTAAATATTGACATGTATACACGTTTCATGTTTCTTTACATTAGATAATTAAACACAAATTTTTTTATATTTTAAAAAGAGCTTCCAAAGATTGAATAAATATACAAGAAAATTAAAAACATTTTGAAAACCATAATTTTCAGCCCCGAATAATATTCCTCAATATAGTATGGCTCAAGCTCAAGCATTATGATAAGTATTCGGAGACGTTACAACTAACTAACGTTTTGTATGTCCTATCAATTAAATTATTATTTTCCTAAAAAACTATGTTACATGCAATTTTCATACCAAAACTTATTTGTATATAAGGGGTTTTTTTGTAGTATTTATGTAGCGTGTTCAAATAATAAAATGTTACCAATAAGGGATCAACAATTTGATTTTACAGATTTATCAATGGGATTTTTATAACTAATACCAAATGATTTTCTTACGTATACTTCTTCAATTATCTCGACGACATCCTAAAGACTCATCATTTTACTACAAATTTTAAATCTCCCCCCATCTGTGAAAAATAATACATTTAATTTAATAAATAACATGTCTAAATTTATTATTTCATTAAAATTCGGAATGATGTTCAAATTGTAACAACAACTATCATTTTTGGACTCTTAAACCTTAGGCCCATTTTGGCATTAATGTGTTGTTTTCAAAAAAAAAATTATAAATAATAAAAAAAAAGTGCTAGTAAAGAAAGTAATGCATTTTTTTTAGTCAAAATAAAAAACAATTAATTTTTTAAAAGTTTTAATTTAGTATTTAGTAAGCAATTTTACTTAATTAGCTTCTAAATATAGAAAAAAAAACCCTAAAGTAGACATAAATCATATTAGTTAAATCTTAATATTAATATAAAAAAATAAATAATAATTTAAATAATATAATAATTCAATAAATAAAATAGAAAAACCTTTCTTAATTTGTTGTGCCTTTTGTATTTCTAATTGTTAGTAATTATGATGAAAGTACCAATTTTTTACATCCATCTTTCTTCCATCCACAGTAAAAAGTTAGTACTTTCAATAACTAAAAATAGTTAATAATGTAACTGCAATAACAATATGTATTTTTTTACACACTTTTGCCTTCTAAAAAATTAGTACTTTAATTATAATAATTTAAGAATGTATATGTAAAAAAAAAACAACCACCTAAAAATATTACTACTTTAACCGCAATAATAAAATATTTTTGGTTCTTTTACTACTTAATAAGAATTGGTACTTCAACCGAAATAATTTTAAAAAAAATTGATTGAAAGGTTTGTAATTTTAGCACCTAAAAAGAATTTGTACTTTAACCACAATAATTTTAAAATACTAATATAAAAAATTGATACTTTTATTATTTAAAAAGAATTGAAACATTAACCACAAAATAATACTTTTACCACTCAATGTTTTTGAAAATGATAGAAGATGCGCTTGTTGTGACTTGTGAGCGATCCATAAGAATTTTGAAAATGTTTGTGCAATAAAGCAAGTGGGCTCTCTTCAAATTTACTTTGCTTTTTTTAGCTAAGCCGTTCATTCAGTTTACATAAATGCTTTGCAAGAGTATCGAAAAATTGAAACAACAAAACCATGTACGAAAAATTACAACAGAATCGAACAAATTAACGGAATATGAAAAGAAAATAAAACAAACAAAAGAAAAATAAATTTGTCAATGAAAATATAATAAAGAAAGTCGAGCATTAGTTGAAGATTATTCAAATACTAACAAGTAACAACAAGCATACCTAAAAAATACTCCACAACGGTATAACATCATAAATTTTACAATTAAAAAAAACTATATCTAACTAAATTATAATTTTAAGAAGTTGGAGGAGATTATACAAAGATTGATAGTCAAATATTAAACTAAAAAATTGAAACAAGTACCAAAAAATGTTTAAACCCTGAACAATTACTCCAAAACAAACAAAGAAACACACAGGGGCACGGCTGGAGATGCTGCCGCTGCGCATCTGGCCGGTGTAGAAGGAAAACCCGGACCCGAATACGCATTAACAGAAAACTGAAAGCCATTAATAGTGTATTAAGTAATCCTAGTTCAAGAAGTGGAGTAGATCGTAGAGCTCCCTTCAATCCAAAGAAAGATGAAAGTTCTGGGCAAGTGGAGCTCCTGAGTTATGCAAGCCACAAAGCCTATCATCTTCATCTTCATGTTCTTTCAGAGATAGATGTTTAGGGCTTGAGGGATCCATAACAAAGCAGCACACTTCACCCTCCATCATCCTCTTTTGAACTGCAAGGAGCTCTACCATTCACCACCCTTTTCTTTTCATAATCTATCAAACCCTAATATTTAAGACAACATATAGTTGGACAATAATAAATGAAAAGAAAAACAATAAACTGATCAGTACACTAGATCTAAGATTATTCGCCCTTGGACAAATAAATTATATGAAAATATTGCAGAATTCGTATACTTGAAATCATGAAGAAATACTCAGAAAACTTGCTATATAGTCTTAATAACCCTAAAGTTTCACAGAATAGCTATGATCAGGAAATGAATTGATTGATGATAATATAACCTAGAGTAACGTAAAGAACGAAATCAAAGAACTATAGAGACGATGAAATGAAAGAGATACACTACGCCATATTTTCAGACAAGAAATGAAATTGAGATTTGTGGATCTGAACATAGAAACTTAAAAGATTATGCCATGAACAGAACCCTAAGTGGATTAGCTAGGAATAGGATGATGATAGAGAGATGAAGAACAACTACAGCCTACCACCATAGATATTCGAGCGACCTTTCAAAGTTAGAGAGAGAAAGAGTTGATTTGATAGGAACTGGCCTGTTCTTCATTCATTTTATAATGGATTTATAATATTATTAATTACAGGCTTTGGAGTGTGGAAGATTCCCTGTAATCACATGCGTTGTCGATAAGTCATAACTATTTTTTGACCTAAAAAGCTAAAGCTTGGTGACACAGACAAAAGGGTTTTGATATGCGAATTAATAGGAGCTAGGGTTAAATGATATCAAGGTATAACCAAGGTGTGAAATTTCGCGAAATTCGGTGCGAAATTCGAGCGAAATTCGTTTTTCGAGGGTTTGCGGTTCGAAAACCCTTTCGTTTCTCTTTCTTTTTACCAAATTTTGCGAAATTCCATGGGCATACCCCAAAACATGTCGTTTTTCCATTTTCAGCACAAAAATCTCGAAAATACCCTCGAATTTCGCTGAAACCCTAAAAAAGCCCCTCTTTTTCGCGAGCTCGCCTTTCTCGCCTCCAGGTGCTCGGCTTCTCCCCTCTCGCTGCGAAACCCACGCGAAATTCGAAGGCCCACGACCAGAGCTTCCATTTTTTCGCAAGCTTTCAACGGGTAAGCATCTCGAAATTCGCTTGGGTCTTTGTATTGTTTCACAGATTTCGTTTTTGGTGTTCTTCATAAATATGTTCGGATTTTTCAAAAAAAAATTGTTTTAGGGTTAATTTTAGGGATTAAGGTTTGTGGATCTTGATTATTATGATGTTATCTTGTTGATTGATGATGATTATTTGTTTTGTAGATCAATAGATCTTGATTCTTGATTAATATGTTGAGTTGTTGAAAAAATTGTATAAATTTGTGTTGATGATGAACATTTGTGTTGAGTTCTTGATTGATGATGAACATTAGTGTTGAATTGTGAATTAATGAATCACTAATTTTGTTTACTAGTATACTAATTTAGTTACTAAACCATAATTGTGTTTTTTACTAATGAATGAATCACTAATTTTGTTTACTAGTATAAATTTAGTTACTAATTTAGTTAGTATAATTTAGTTACTAATTTAGTAGCTTAGTTGTTTACTAGTTAGTTGCTCTTTGTTTGTAATTATTTTGTATTAGACTATTAGTTAGTAACTTAGTATTAATTTATTTACATTACTTTCTCGAATATGTTGATTTTAATTAATTGTCTTTGTATTTAAATAGTATTAGTTTCCTTAGTAATTAGTGGATGCTTATGATCTTTGTAATTAGTATTAGTTAATTGACATGATTCATGAATATATTATCTAGAATATATTGATTTTAATTGTCGAACTTGGAATATAATTGTTATCTTTATCCTTGATTTAGGTTATCTATGGCTCCCGATCCCGCGAGAGAACATTGTACTCCCATGATCTCATGGTATGAGTACTGTTCTTACCAGACTGAGTAGCCTCACATTTTCCAGCAGCCACCTTCATCGAGCTTCTTTTGAGTTTTCATTATTATGTTATGTTTGTACTCTATGACTTTCCTTTGAGTGTGTTCTACCTCTTATGAGTGTGTACTCTACTACTTGCTCTATGGTATCATATTTATTATGGTTATGTGTCATATTTATTAAATAGGTAATTTAGAAATTATAATTTAGAACCATATAAAAATGTGGTTGGAAATACTCAAATATTTTTTACAGAATATCCGTCGAAAACCCCATCGGCATGCGGTATGTCCATGCGAAAAGTGCGGTATATGCGGCATGCGGTATTTCTTTTTTTTTTACAATTTTTCCATCGGCATACCCATCGGCAAGCGATATCTCCGTAAAACGAAAAATGCGAAACGAAATCGGCAAGCGGTATTTAAAACCTTGGGTATAACCGAAATTTTCAATTTATTTAATTTAGGAACAAACAGCAGCAGGTTTAATTGATAACTAATTCGGTTAATGATGGCAAAAATACTCAAAATTTGGTCAAAGAACTCCTCTTATACTAAAATTCTAAAAGTGGTGGCAAAAATACCCAAAGTTTCATTTGGGGAGTTGACCACTCCATTCTCGTAACGCCGTTAACTTACCCATTAACTCTAGCCATGTGGACAAACGTGAGTTGCTGACATAACAATTTTTGCGACGTGGACAAGCCCACATCAACATCATTCACAACAAAACAACCAATTAAACCCCTAATTAATATCATTTAATACAACTAATTGAACCCCTAATGACTACAATTAACAAAACAGATTTGTCCATGTGGCTAGAGTTAACGGCATTACGAAGATGGAGCGGTCAACTCCTCAAATGTGACTTTGAATAATTTTGCCACCACTTTTAAACTTTTAGTACACGAGAGGTTCTTTGACCAAACTTTGAGTATCTTCGCCGTCATTAACCCATAACTAATTTATCAAGTATTGTATTATCGGTTGTATGGTTATTTATGAAAATTACAGGAGGATTAAATGATAACTAAAATTTTCATTTTAGCGCTTTTGCCAAGTTACAATTAGGGGTGAAAATAAAACCCGAAAACCGGGTAAAAATCCGAAGCCGAATCCGTATCCGGATTAAAAATCCGAATCCGACTCCGTATCTGGATTCTGGATCCGGGTACCCGTACCCGGTCGGGTACCGGATATTAAAATTCTAGAAACCGGGTACCATGTTTTTTTAATTATTTTTTTTTGCTTTAATTATTTTTATCTCATGTCTATTTGACTTGTAATACTTTATTTTTATTGTCATATCATATGTTTACACTTGATGTTGATGGTGCTTGATGCGCGAAACGAAAAAATGATGGCGGAAACGAAGAAAAAACCGCGAGACTATGTTTTTTATGCATTTTAATTTTAAGACAATGGATAGATTTTTTATTTATGAGATAATGTTTATTTTTAGATAATATATTTTAAAAAAAATTATTAAAAAAAAAAAAACAATCGGATCCGTAAAACACAGATCCGTTTTTCAAAACCGAGTACCGGATCCGGGTATCAAAAACTAGATATCCCGGATTTTGGGTACCCGATTTCCGGGTACAAAGTACCGGATCAATTTTCGGATACCCGGATTTCGGATCCGGGTACCTCAAAAAAATCGGGTACCCAATTCGGTTTCGGTCCTAGTTACAATAGGTGTATTGATAATCAATTTATGAAGAAATTATAACGAGCCAAAGTCCTCTGATGATGTTTTTATTTTATTTACAAGATTATTTTTAATCTTTTGAAAATATTCTTAAAACTGTCTGTTTTGTGATGAAATAGAAATGCATTAAATTAATAAAATAATATTGCTAAAGTTTATGCCATGAAGTGATAATATATGTTATTTGTTTAAATAAAACTATTTGAAGAGCGAGTGGATGAATAAATAGAAAGGTGATAAATAATAGTAAATAGTTGAATGATAAATTATAGTAAATAATTACAAAATTTAAGAATAGTTGAATAAATAGATTTGTTGGAAAAGCTTTTGTGTTTTAGGAAAAGATACTTATAGAATATTCTCTCTAAATATGTGATTGGTAACATCTTTAACAAATTATTTCAATATTCTAAATATGTGATTGGTAACATCTTTAACAAAATATTTTTGGAAGATTAATTTTCATTTTATTTACTTTACTTATAAAAATAAAAACATTTTTATAGGTGTGTTTTATTTTCAAAAGTTAAAGTTGAGATGATAAATCCAAATAAAATATTAAAAGATCATATTTAACATATTAAAACGTTTTTATTTTCTTCTTTCATTGATATATATATATATAAATTATACGCGTTTATCAACCGTATTCGTTGATAAATCCTATTTGTTGTTATTTGTTTTCTTGAATGATAAATATTATTTTAAATTGCATTTCAAATATTTAGTCAATTTTTATTGTCGAGAATTCAATATCAATATTCATAGTCATTTAGATTTTAAAGTTTATCGTAAATAGGTTATTACTTATGTATAAAATCCGGATAAATCCGAATTTAGTATTCTGCATCCCGGGTAAATTCACAACCAGAACTTATAGTTCTGATTTGTCCCATATCTGGGCTTTGGTCCCAACGGCCAGATAATTTTGGTCGTTGGATCTCACTATCCTACAAATGGGGTTTATTTGACGTTATAAAATTTTAAGTAAATGTTAAAAAAATATCATAACGGTAACATTATCATTCTAATCAAAATCCATCCACTTTGTTAAATTGTAACATTTTTATCCATGCAAATACCATGGTAGTCGAGTAACCTTTCAAATTTAGAGAAAGAACGAGTTGAGTTGATAAGAACCTCACCGATTTTTAATATTAAGAAAGGTTAATTGCAGCACATATATTAATTTTTTTACAAACTATGACGATGAATACTAAATCTTTTTTGCGGCGTAAATACATATTGTCACATTTTGTAAGATCCGCGCTATTTCCAATAGATGACTTTATAATCAATGTCATGTAGGGTCCAGTTGACCGCTTACATGGCATTGACATGTCATTTTTTATTATCATGTGGCACTTATATTTTTTAGAAAAATATTTAATTTTTTTATTTTTTATTTTATTTGTGAGAGTGCAGTTTGATTAGAGGAATC
Source organism: Parietaria judaica (assembly GCA_954871525.1). Classification (NCBI taxonomy): domain Eukaryota; kingdom Viridiplantae; phylum Streptophyta; class Magnoliopsida; order Rosales; family Urticaceae; genus Parietaria; species Parietaria judaica. The sequence goes on from OX940867.1 coordinate 4,938,492, forward strand.
GGCTTGAGAGCGTACTCTAGTAAATTAGTTTGAGGGTTTTATTATCAAACTACATTGTTTGGTTTAACCATTGTTAGTGGGGGTTTGATTTAAAACAATAAGGAATACAATAATTAAACATAGTTTATGTTGTTATTGAAACATAAAGTATGTTTAATTTTAAATTAATTAACATTGTACTAATTGCACGTATAAATAATATATAAATTATAAAGTAATAAGTAGAATAGTTACATAAATTTACATATAGTAATTAAGTTACGATATAGTTATATAAGTAAATTAAGCAAATTAGTTAATACGATAGGAATACTAATATCATTATAAAATATATAAATAATTTTGATAATTAAATAATAGAATAGTAATTATTATTATTAAAATGCATTGATCATTTATGTATAGTTTTCACGGTCGAATTGAGCATCAAATTTTATCAAACACCTAAAAGTTATTTTTTATATTGGATTTATAATAGCCTCCGAGATGAGTGGCCAAGCCAGCTTTTTGGTTCAGCCGAAGTACTATTTAATTATTATAAATTTTACCCAGTTAATTAAAACGGCATCTAACTTTCTATAGCGAACCCTTTCTAAATGGGTCGAAGCACATAATTTTTGTAGAGGGCGATTTTCACCGCCTTTTTCCAGTCACAAAGATAATCATCAAATAACAGAAAAAACCACAACAATTGATGAATATCTCTGTTTTATTATATTTTCCGAAAATGAGCTCGGTTTTCTTCCGTTGAATAGCTGGACAGATGAAGGATCATGAGCCTCAAGCTTCTCTCAGTTTCCTTAGCCTTTTCTATTACAAGAATTCTTTTCTCTTTCCGGACCTTTTTTTCTCTATTTTTCCCAACCTTTACAAATGAGGCTTATCTTGCCTTTTATAGAGTTCACAATGCCTTCCCCTCGCATCCTTCCCGCCTTTTTCTCTTTAATCATTCGCTTTCTGGCGTGATTTGAGGGCAGCATGGTTAATCCCTGCTTTATGTCACTTCCGAGCAGGCTGCCGTTATGGGTAGGTGCGCCTCATTAAATGCGCATCCCGTCAGCCGTCATTCGGCTCTACAAGCCTCATCGCTGGTGTTCTCATCGAGTGAGTAGGTCGGCTTCATTAAATGCACATCTCGTCAATGGTCATTCGGCCCTGCACAATCATCATGACGAAATTCCTCGTCGGGTGCGATGGGACGCTTCATCGCAGCTTGCTTTCACGTGGCTGCGTCTCCTCGTGGATGAGCCTCCTCGGGGGTATTCTTCCTCGCCTCCCCTCATGTCGTTTATGGACAAAACGACACGAGTTGTGTTGAGGATGGATTTGACCAAATCCGACCTTAACAATTTTAATGAGCAAATGTGCAATCAATTTTCTTATTTCATTTAATAATTTAAACACTACATATTGTGTTATGCAATATATCAAGAAAAATAACAGAGCAACAAAATCCTAACTAAGCTTCCTATAATAGCTCTAAAAGAATAAGAAAATAAATGTTAATATATAATTAATAGGAGTATATATGACCAAACAAAATAAAATACGATATATCTCAATGTCTTATGCATAAAAACAAAGGAAATGTCTTGAAAATTTCAATGTGTTTCACAATAAAGTTTGCCGACTTAAGCAACACAAATACAAAATTACTTTATTAATATTTTTTCTTTTGATATTTGAGCGTAAACACGTGCATATATACTTCCGCCACTCTCCGATCGATTTACAAAGACAACCAAACATATTCTTGTTTGAAAACAAATTTTATGATATTATATGAAACGAAAAGACTGGTCTTTAAACTTTATCCTAACACATTTCTTTTTTTAAAAAAAAAAAGAAGTCATTAATAAGATATGGAAATTTAACAAAACACATCTAAATCTGACACGTGGAAGATTAGCTCTGGTCATTCTATACATATATACATATATAATGTAAGGGTTAATGACGGCAAAAATATCCAAAGTTTGGTCAAAGAACCCTTCGTGTATCCAAAGTTTAAAAATAGTGGCAAAAATACCCAAAGTCACATTTGGGGAGTTGACCACTCCATTCTCGTAACGACGTTAACTTACCTGTTAATTCTGGCCATGTGGAAAAATCTGTTTTGTTAAGTGTAATCATTATGGGTTCAATTGGTTGTGTTAAATAGTATTAATTAGGGGTTTAATTCCTTGTTTTGTCGTAAACGAGGCTGATGTGGGCTCGTTAACGTGGCAAAAATTATTATGTCAGCAACCCACGTTTGTCCACGTGGCCAGAGTTAACGGGTAAGTTAATGACGTTACGAGAATGAAGTGGTCAACTCCCCAAATGCGACTTTGAATATTTTTGCCACTACTTTTAAACTTTGGGTACACGAGGGGTTCTTTGACAAAACTTTGGATATTTTTGCCGTCATTAACCCTATAATGTAATGGGTTAATATAGCAATAAATGAATAAAATGTAAGAATATAGATATAATATATATATATATATATGCAACGTGAAATGTGAACTAAGTCTAATCCCCAAAATGGCTATAAATCAGGAACCTTTTAAAAAAAATAAAGTAGATCTAGAACAATTCAGATCCGGAAAAACATGGATCCGGAATTGTCCGGTTCCGAGTCTTTAAAAAAATAAAAAAAATGTAACGGCTCTGAGTCGTTGGATCGACGGCTCAGATTAAAGAGCCGTTGGGGGGCGAATTGCAAAAAAAAAAAAAATAGCCGTTGGAAACCAACAGTAATATTGCTGTCAGGTCTCTGAAAAAGTGGTTGGTTCTTTAATACTCCTCTTTCTCGAATTCCTACACAATTTTCCCTATAAATACTCCACTTCACCCCCATTTTTTTTCGCACCTCTCACTCTCTTCATCTCCAACTTTCTCAAACTCTCTCAAGCTCTCAAATGCGATTTTAGGCTATAGTTTAGTTACTTTATAGTTATATAAATACTCTCAAATACTAGTTTAATTTAGTGTTATTGTTAGTTTAATTAAGTGTTATTATTTAGTTTATTGTATTGTTATTAGTTTAATTTAGTATTATTATTTAGTTTAACTTAGTTTTATTTTATCGTCATTATTAGTTTAATTTAGTTTCTTTCATCAATTTAATTTATCGTTACTGTGTCGAGTAGCAAGAACCGTTCACGAGGACGTACCGAAGTCCGAGGAAAAGGACGGTCTACTATTCCGTCGCCGCAGTCGATTAATAGCGGGACAACTTTTAGTCAACATAATTATAATGTCGGAGTTATGAATCAACACAATGTTCCCGGTTCTTCTAGCCAGCCGTTACCGGGTCATGGTCAATATGGTACCGGTGGCGTCGGGCCGAACCAACAATTATTATTTTCTCAAGGTCACGGCGGTGGTTTTACGAACTTACTTAATTATCAAGGTACAAATGGTCCGGATTGGCAAAGCCTTAGCAAAGAACAACAATACCAAGCACAAGCCCGCCATCATGGGCAACAACATTATGTTTCCCCCGACGTCGAAGTAAGTCGAGTTTAATTTAAGTAATTAATTAATTAAATTATAGTTTTATTATATTTGAAATTGTTAGATAATAAATTAAATATTAGTTTGTTACTTTGTTAGATAATAAATTTTAAATTGTTGAATAATAAATTAAATAAATAAACACAGTCATATTAAATAAATAGTCCTATAGATAATAAATAGATAATAAATTAATTATAGTTACTTACTTAATAAATAGTCATATAGTTAATTACTTAATTATAATTAGTACTAGTTACTTACTAACTTAATAAGTTAATTAATAATTAATAACTAATAAGTTAATTAATAAACATATTAGTTTAATTAATTAATAATCATATTATAGTTAGTTAGTTACTTACTTAATTATTAGTTAAATAAATAGTCATGTTAGTTTAGTTAAATTTTAAATAGTTCATTAAATAAGTTTAAAAAAAATAGAAAGGTAATTTTTATGTGTGGTGATAATTATATAGTTTTTAAGGATTATGGTGTCTTAGAAAGATTGATTTTTAAATAAGGTTTGCTTTGCAATCTCTTCCAAGTTAGCCTGGGAACCTCGGGGAGTTTTGTCTAGAAAAGCTTGAGCCTAAAGTGAGATCATAACATCCTTTCTAGTCGACCAGGCCTTGGAACCTCGGGGAGTTCCGTTTAAAAGAGCTTGATAATTATTTCCACACATAGAAAATATCATTTTTAATTTTGTAAACTTTTTTAATTAACTATATGAAATTTAATTAAATTAATATGATTAATATTAAAATTTAATATTGTAATATTCCTTGTAATATTTAAATTAATATTAAAATTTAACCTTTGTAATATTCCTTTATTTTTTTAGGAAACGAGGTCGAGGAACCAATCTAAAGACCCCGATGGTGGCGATGATGATGATGAGAACGATGATGCGGAGGACCCGAACTACGATCAAGGCGAGGAAGAGGAAGGCGAAGAAGTTGACGAAGTTCTACCAGCAGTGCCAGGTGGACGTGGACGTGGCCAACTCTTAGTTCCGGGTCTGCCCCGTCTGCCCCCCCATCCGCCGCCGAGGACGCGAAAGAAATTAACGGGAGCGGTTTGGCATAACAACTTCAGAGCTGAGTATAGATGGAACTATAAAACCCCGCTGAAAGATAGGTTCGGGATATGCCGACACTGCGGGAAGGAATTTCCGGCCCATCCGAAGAACAACGACAACACCCGCCTAGAAAAACACGCCACGACCTGCAAAAAGAAAAAGAGGGTGGAGGAGGTAAGTCGCTTACCCGATGATGTATATAGAATGATTATTCCTCAGTGGACTATACGCGATGGTTTGCCTATATAGGCGCAGAGGAAGAAGGTTTTAACGAAATGATGATGAAGGTGGCACCGATAAACTATAGGGAAATCTCGTATTATATAAAACACAATACCATAATCAAATTTTATAACGAGCAAAGGGCCGCTTTACACGAAATGTTCCAACAATCTTCTTACAAATTGTCTTTAACGTCGGATTGTTGGAAATGTCATGCTAATGATTATTATATTACCGTCGTAGCTCATTTTATTAACGATAGTTGGCATATGGAAAAGCGTATAATAGGTTTTAGGCCGATGAAGGTTAGACACACAGCAGTAAACCTAGCCGAGACTATATTAGAAGTTTTGTCAGATTGGAACCTTTCAGATAGAGTAGTTTCCATTACGTTAGATAACGCTAGTGCCCACGCCAATACCATAGAAATAATGAAGGAACGTTTGACCAATTTTAGGGAGGGTTATTTTCATCAAAGGTGTGCATGTCATATTATAAACATGATAGTTCAATCCGGTATTGGCATTATTTCCGAAAGTATCGCCAAAATTAGGAACACGATTTTATATATACGATCATGTACTACGTGTACAGTTTCTTGGGAAGATTATTGCAGGGCTCATAGTTACCAGGTCAGAACGTTTCAACCGGATATGCCGATCCGCTGGAACTCGAGTTACATAATGTTGGATGTTGTCATACCATACCGGGAACTTCTTACAAACTGGATCAACGGCCCGGACCACAACGACCGCGAAGACCTCACTCCGGATGATTGGATAACCGCTATCCAATTCCAGCCTTTTCTTCACCTTTTTAATCAAATTAGTATTGATTTATCTCATATTTACTCACCCACATCTCAGAGAGGTTTGCCCACTATTTTCGATATTCTTTGTCATTTTGAAAACACAAAAAGCAATATTTTATTTACCGATGTACTAACCCCGATGATTACAAAGTTCGAGTATTATTGGGGTTTTGAAATGGTCCCATTTTTATATTGCGCCGCTGTAATCGTGGATCCAACACTTAAGCTTTCCAGACTGCAGGATGTCTTACATATGATGGAAGCTATAACGGGGGAGCCCTATATGACGCACAATTACTTCGATGTGGATCAGAAGATGAAGGCCCTTAATCGAGAGTACGAGCAAAAATTTAACGATTTGGAAGATCAGATGGAGGAAACGAATCCTCAACAACAAACTTAGGTAATTTTTTACACTTTATTTCTTAAGATTAATTTTTTTAATTTCCTAACATTACTCTAAATGTTAATATTTTTTGTTCAATGCAGGGCGGATGCGGGGCCGGTGGTTCACCATACATGTATAATCACCGGTTATTCTACAACCTTACGGCTATTGGGCGCGGCGGCGGCAATACGGCATCGACTTCTTCACCGGGTTCACAAGGAAGCGGCAATTCGGGATCTCGTGTTCTTGGTCGACGTCAACGGCGCAACACCGTCGACGAGTACACCCGATTCTGCAACCTTCCTCCGACACCGTGCCCTAACAAAGGCCTCGACATCCTTCAATGGTGGCACGCAAATCGATTTAAGTATCCGGTTTTATCCTTGTTGGCTCGTGACATTATCACAATCCCGGTCTCAACAGTATCATCAGAGACGGCATTCTCAATGGCCGGAAGGATGTTAGAGCCTCGCCGCAAGTCTACGAGGTCATTGATGGTCGAGATCCTTATGCTTTCGAGAGATTGGATTACGGCCAACAAGCGACGACAAGAAAACAATATGTTTGACCGAGAATTGGCGAATTACTTTTCACATATTCAAATGTAATTCGTTTTCAATTGTTCGTTTTCTCATTGTACTTTGAATTTGAAACTTCGTTTGCCTTTCGACATTTGGTTGTAGTTGTACTTTCCCGTATCCGACCTTCGAGTTTGTTGAATAAAAAACGCATATTTACTTTCTTTTGTTGTTGTATGTTTTTATTTATTTCATATTTATTTTTAAATATTTAAAACACACAAAATAATTTAAGAATTTAAATATTTATTTTTTTTCAAAACTGAACTTAAGTACCAAAATATTAGATTTGAACAATTAAACGAAATTAGGGACTAAAGAATAAATAAAACAAATTTAATATAAAAAATAAAAATAAAAAACCCAAATTCGGACCAGTCCGGGATTTTTTTTTCCCGAACTCGGACTGGTCCGTATCTGGGTTAAAAAGGTACATATTTTATATTTATGCCTCACTTTTTGAGGACTGACTAAGTCAATAAAATATCTATTAAAAAAAAACTATTGTATTCTTAAATATATATATATATATATATATATTATATTCAAAGCACGCCCCAAGTTATACAAAAGGAGACAATGATGTGACTACACAGGCTGTATCTTTCCTATGTACCCTGCGCAGGTTAGTGTTCTTTCCCTACAAGGTTCTAAACTACGCATTTGGTGCGGTTTAGCTGTCTTATGCCCTGGAAATATACTGTACACACAGGTTTAGAGTAAAGTATGTAGACTATTCGAGCACGTCATCAAGAGATGAGATCTGAAGCCAGCATTGGGTGGTTGAGATTGTTTGCAGTGGACACGCGTGTAGAGTAGCAGAACCCAAATATCTAAGGGTTAGATCCGGAGACGTACTGCTATTTAAATGCTCAGCTTTTAATTATTCTGTCGCACTTTGTCGGGAAACTTTGAGTGAGGGTCGTTGGGTTCGCGATGACGTGTACACTTTAATTTTTGGTAGATTTGAATTGAAAAAAGATTAATCAAAAGTACCAAACAATTGTTACATTAAAATTAGGTACATGCCAATAAACTTGTTTCGCGCAATGGTAATTCCACTGTATATATTTTTTAAGAGGTCTCGGGTTTCAACTTCATAAGACGCAAATGCGTGCCCCTTTACATATTATAAACTTAGTCAATAATGTCGATTGTTTTTACACTGAATATATTGTAATGCAATGGTGTATTGTAACCATGGTTTTAAATATCCGGACGTGTCCTCGATATATCAACGACGTGCCTAGAAAATGAAAACTGCAAAACGATATTTGCAGGAAATTGATATATCCATTTCTTCCCATTTATCTGTCAGCAAGCGATATATCCATAAAATTGAGAGTACGAAACGACATCGATATCGGCATTTAGAACCATGCTTCGTATCTATGTTCGTACTTCGTACACTATGTTCGTACTCTTATGACTTTATTATGGCTAGCTTATTTTATGTTATGTCGACATTATGTTATGAGTTATGACTTTTATGTTTGATGTTTATGTTATATTATGATTTGTGTGTGTGTTTTATAAGCTATAATTATGTGTCATATTTATTAAATAGGTAATTTAGAAACTATATAAAAATATGACTGAAATACTAAAAATATTTTTCTGGAATATCCGTCGATATTTCGATCGGCAAGGGATATATCTGTGAAATTTATGCGGTATTATCGGCAAGCGATATATTCACTTCTTCCCATTTATCCGTCGGCAAGAGATATATCCGTAAAATGGAGAGTGCGAAACGACATCGATATTGATATTTAGAACCATGATTGTAAGTTTGTAACCTTTATCAACAGTACACCTCATTAAAAAAATATAGGTGCAGTTTCTTTTTTATGTTAAGTTAATCTACTTATCTTTAGTAGACCATTTGTTTTTATTTTGTGAGTTTTTGTCAAATTATTTTATACGCGTATTATATATTTATCAAAATATTTTATGAATTCGTTTTAAGAATCTGATTAGTTATCATTTTACTACAGTACTTTTTTAGAATAAGAAAAAAGTAAACTTGATTTAATTTTGGGCTTATTAGCAAAATACTCAACTTAAGTGAAACTATTTTAAAAACTACTCAAGGTTTATTTAATCTAAATTATGCTCAATTCAAAGATTATTTTCCTAAAATACCCCACAAAAAACTTTTTAGTATTTACTCCCACAGACTCACAGAGTCGTCTTCTTCGCCAATCTCTCCCCCATTCCTTAACTAGGGTTTCGAACCAGAACCCTCGGCGGAGTTCCGACCAGTCCGGCGACCATGGCTCGTAACGAGGAGAAAGCACAGTCCATGCTCAACCGCTCCATCACCATGAAGGAGGAGGAGAAGAAGAAGCCCAAGGAGCGCCGCCCCTTCCTGGCCTCCGAGTGCCGCGACCTCGCCGACGCCGACAAGTGGCGCCAGCAGATCCTCCGCGAGATGGGCCGCAAGGTCGCCGAGATCCAGAACGAGGGCCTGGACGAGCACCGCCTCCGTGACCTCAACGACATTGCCCAAATCGCCAACAAGGCTTCGACCTCATCGAGCTCCTCAATCCATTGTTCAGACTCCTCCTGGTAAGAGAGCTTCATATCCTCTATTTCTTTCTCTCTCTCTATTACTCTGATCTGATTGTGTGGTTTTCATCAGGTTCGTTGGCCAAATCCGTGAAGCCGAGTCGTGGTTTCGAGGCCGAAGCATCCGAGGTACGGCCCGAGTACATGACGATCTCGTGGGAGCTGAGGGCCCTGGCGAGCCAGGTTCAATACGAGCTCGGCGACGCCGAACCTCACCTTGGGGTTTCCGCTTCGGAGAGGGCGGGGAACTCGAGCCCCCTGTTCGAGAGAGGCTGGCTTTACGAGGAGTACTCGGCGAGGCGAAACGAGAGGCTGAAGAGGAAGAAGGGCCACGACAGTAAATGCGAAGAAAGCGCTGCCAATACCGCCTACGGCCTCGGCGTCACGGTGGAGTCGGGCAAGCGGGGTAGCTCGAGGAAGATGGGGAGCGCGGTGAGGACGTAGATATCGGGGGCGGCTAGCTCGGGGAGTGAGACATCGAGGTATATGCTGAGGAGCATGAGCAAGGAGAACAAGAAGCCTCCTCTGCCTGTCTACTCCGACCAGTCCGTGAATCGGCGTATGAGGAAGCCTTAATACTGAGTTTTTTTTTTTTTTGAACAATGGTGATAATCTTCTTGGCAAGTCCTTTTAAGTGTCTTAGGGCCCAAAATAAAATTTTGGGATATTTTCAGCATAAATACTTAATTTTAAATCTAATGTATCAAGATCTGATTCCTTATATTTCGATTCAACGTTTGTTAAGAAAAAAAAAACATTTCTTAACAAACATATGCATCTCAGGTTTTATAACAATACTGAATTGTAACTCGAGTTACGAAATTGTAACTCCAGTTACATAAGTGTAACTTCAGTTACAAAAGTATGTAATTTCGGTTACATAAGTGTAACTGTAGTTACCTAAATGTAACTTCAGTTACATAAGTGTAGCTCCAGTTACATATGTGTAACTCCAGTTACAAAAGTGTAAATTCGGTTACAAAAATTATTTTAGTACTTCCAAATAAATTCCAATAAAGAAAAATCACTAAGTGTAACTCCAGTTACATAAGTGTAACTAGTGTAACTTCAGTTACAAAAGTGTAACTCTAGTTACATAAGTACATAAGTGTAACTCCAGTTACAAAAGTGTAACTTCAGTTACATTAGTGTAATTTCAGTTACAAAAGGAGTTAAATAATTGTAACTCCTGTTACAAAAGTGTAACTATAGTTACATAAGTGTAACTTCGGTAGTGTAACTCCAGTTACAAAAGTGTAACTCCAGTTACAGAATTGTAACTTCATTTACGATAATGTAACTTTGGTTACCATAATGTAACTTTGGTTACGATAATGTAACTTCGGTTACAAAAATTTAATTCCAATTAAATTAGTGTAACTTCAGTTACGATAATGTAACTTTGGTTACCATAATGTAACTTTGGTTACGATAATGTAACTTCGGTTACAAAAATTTAATTCCAATAAAATTAGTGTAACTTCAGTTACGTTAATGTAACTTTAGTTACCATAATGTAACTTTGGTTACGAAAATGTAACTTCGGTTACAAAAATTTAATTCCAATTAAATTAGTGTAACTTCAGTTACGATAATGTAACTTTGGTTACGATAATGTAACTTTGGTTACCATAATGTAACTTTGGTTACAAAAATTTAATTCCAATTAAATTAGTGTAACTTCAGTTACGATAATGTATATTTGTTTACGATAATGTAACTTCGGTTACAAAAATTTAATTCCAATTAAATTAGTGTAACCACATTTACATTAGTGTAACTATAATGATTGTGGTCATAGTATTACCTAATTGTGGTCATACTATTACATAATTTTATGTCACTATTTTTTGACAATATTTCAATTTAAATTCTTTTTTGTAACTCAAATTATGTGAACTTATTGCTATGTACCTTTAGATGGAAACTGGATTAATATAATTATGTAACATAAGTGTAACCATATATTACTAGAATTACGAAAGTGTAACACCTGTTACAAAAGTGTAACACCTGTTACAAAAGTGTAATACCGGTTACAAAAATTATTTTAATACTTCCAAATTAACTCCAAAAGCACTAAATTATTATTTGAACAAATATATTGAAATTGTAACTCCGGTTACAAAAGTGTAACTACAGTTACAACAATGTAACTCCAGTTACAAAGTGTAACCGAAGTTACAGAAGTGTAACTTCAGTTACGATAATGTAACTTTTGTTACCATAATGTAACTTTGGTTACGATAATGTAACTTCGGTTACAAAAATTTAATTCCAATTAAATTTTTGTAACTTCAGTTACGATAATGTAACTTTGGTTACCATAATGTAACTTTGGTTACGATAATGTAACTTCGGTTACAAAAATTTAATTCCAATTAAATTAGTTTAACTTCAGTTACGATAATGTAACTTTGGTTACCATAATGTAACTTTGGTTACAATAATGTAACTTCGGTTACAAAAATTTAATTCCAATTAAATTAGTGTAACTTCAGTTACGATAATGTAACTTTAGTTACCCTAATGTAACTTTGGTTACGATAATGTAACTTCGGTTACAAAAATTTAATTCCAATTAAATTTTTGTAACTTCAGTTACGATAATGTAACTTTTGTTACCATAATGTAACTTTGGTTACGATAATGTAACTTCGGTTACAAAAATTTAATTCCAATTAAATTAGTGTAACTTCAGTTACGATAATGTAACTTTGGTTACGATAATGTAACTTTGGTTACCATAATGTAACTTTGGTTACAAAAATTTAACTCCAATTAAATTAGTGTAACTTCAGTTACGATAATGTAACTTCAGTTACGCTAATGTAACTTCGGTTACGATAATGTAACTTCGGTTACAAAACTTTAATTCCAATTAAATTAGTGTAACCACATTTACATTACTATAACTCTAATGATGGTGGTCATATTATTACATAATTGTGGTCATACTATTACATAACCATATATGACTAAAATTACGAAAGTGTAACTCCTATTACAAAAGTGTAACACCGGTTACGCTTATGTAACTTGAGTTACAAAAGTGTAACTTCACTTACAAAAATTATTTTAATACTTCCAAATTAACTCCCAAAGCACTAAATTATTATTTGAACAAATATATTGAAATTGTAACTCCAGTTACATAAGTGTAACTTCAGTTACGATAATGTAACTTCAGTTACGATAATTTAACTTCGGTTACGATAATGTAACTTCGGTTACAAAACTTTAATTCCAATTAAATTAGTGTAACCACATTTACATTAGTGTAACTCTAATGATTGTGGTCATATTTTTACATAATTGTGGTCATACTATTACATAACCATATATGACTAGAATTACGAAAGTGTAACTCCTATTACAAAAGTTTAACACCGGTTACACTTTTGTAACTTGAGTTACAAAAGTGTAACTTCAGTTACAAAAATTATTTTAATACTTCCAAATTAACTCCCAAAGCACTAAATTATCATTTGAACAAATATATTGAAATTGTAACTCCGGTTACAAAAGTGTAACTACAGTTTTATATGTGTAACTTCAGTTACGATAATGTAACTTCTGTTACGATAATGTAACTTCGGTTACAAAACTGTAACTTTATCGTAACCAAGTAACAAACTTTAGCTGTACACGAAAGAGTTACAAATTTGACCTTGTTTTCTTGCGTTTGAGTACTTTTGCCGCCATATATGTATAACGTGTCCTTGTGTAACGGACCTCATCGGAACATGGAAGAATTTGAATATTGTGCTTGTTCTATTTTTTTTGAGTACTACTACTGCTAAAAAGTTCAAAATATAGTACTTATTTCGCAGATAAAGAAATTTATTCACATGCTTAAGAGCCCAACAGTTATTGAATTGATCGAAAGAGGCCCACCAGGCCCAAATCCATTTCTCCTCTGTCTCCGAGCTCAACATGAAGCTCCAGAGCTCGCAACAATAGAGGAAGACAAAGCCGTTGCGTATTACGAGGAGGTCACTCGCAAGGGCTACAGCGCCGCCAGGTTCAAGCAAGGTCTCGCCTTAGCCTCTGGCGCCGGCGACGCGCCAGAGAGAGGCTCGGCGCTCCTGTCCTCCTCGTCGTCTTTTTTGAGCAGCTTCGTCAGAGCCTCCAGTTCGAAGACAAAGAAGACGACAAAGCTTTTGGCTCAGCTTCAACGACGAAGACCGGCGTTCTCTGGTTCGGGTTCAAGGAGCGTTGCGACAAAGCGTTCTCGGTGATGGAGAGCTTTGTCACTTGGGCCACGGGTTTTACACCACGAGCGTGTCCGTGAAGGGGTCTTCTTCTTCGGCGAGAGGACCTTCTTCCTCTCGGTAGGTCCTGCTGGTCGGCGTCTGCCGGCTATGGTGGCGGCGAGGAGTCGGAGATCTCAGGAGAAGGTTGGGGTTCAGACTCGGAAGTGATGAGAGGGAGGGATAGTGCGGGCTCTGTGTTGGAAAGTTGGAGTCATGCACCAGGAGAGAGCTCCATTGTTCGACGACGAAGGCTTCTTCACTGTTCGACGACGAGGCTTGGGAAGGAGAAGAGGATTCGATATATTAAGGGCATAATTGTCCAAATAACACCAAATGAGGGTTTATTTAATTATAGTAAACTTTTGAGGGTTTTTAAAAAAAGTTTCACTTAAATTGGGTATTTTGCTAAAAAGCCCTTTAATTTTTGGGTAAACTGTGGCTAAAATACCCAATGTTTCTTTTTTTTTAATTATATACCCAAAGTTTTTTTTTGGTGGCTATAATACCCAAAGTTTATTCCGTTAACGCCAAACGTACCCACCGTTAAATCTCCGTTATTGGCATATATTATAAGGGTAAACTGCGGCTAAAATACCCAATGTTTCATTTTTTTAATTATGTACCCAAAGTTTTTTTGTGTGGCTATAATACCCAAAGTTTATTCCGTTAACGCCAAACGTACCCACCAATAAATTTTCGTTATTTCGCCCGCGTGGCATATATATATATATTTTTTTTACAGGGCCCACACTCTCTCTCTCTCTCACTGAGACACAAAATTAAAAGCGTACAGGGGTTTCGATCACACGCCCTCCTTAAACCCGAAGACACACTGAGCCACCCGTCCACCCGTCCACTTTCAGTCAACAGAGGAACACAATCATATTATTATTTGTGTTCTCTTGTGATTATCTTTGTGACTGAAAGAGGGTGGTGCAAATCGCCCTCAACAATCGACATTTAATTTTTTTATAAAACAAGTGTACATATATTGTAACATGCAAAAATGTTACATTTAACATAGAGTTGGACTTAAAATTGTGACATGTTAAAGTGCCATAAAATTTAATTAAATATAAATTATCCATATTAAAGTGAATGAAGTAATATTATATTTTTAAATAATATAATAAGTGGATAATTTATATGTAAAATTTATAAATTATATAATTTATAAAATGTAACATGTAAAATTCAATTACAACTATATAATAAAACATGTAAAAAATATAATAAAATAACATTACATGTAAATATTCATAATTAATAGATTGAAATAAAATTATAAAATATAAAATAACATCATGCTAGATATATTATATATTACATAATCTATAAAATGTGTATATAAATATTATTTTTATAAATATTTATAAACGATATTATAAATTGTCTATTAAACCCTAAACCCTATTAAAAAAAATGCCACGAGGGTGAAATAACGGAAATTTAACGGTGGGTACGTTTGGCGTTAACAGAATAAACTTTGGGTATTATAGCCACCAAAAAAAAACTTTGGGTACATAATTAAAAAAAAATGAAACATTGGGTATTTTAGCCGCGTGCGAAATAACGGAGATTTAACGGTGGGTACGTTTGACGTTAACGGAATAAACTTTGAGTATTATAGCCACCCAAAAAAAACTTTGGGTACATAATTAAAAAAAATGAAACATTGGGTATTTTAGCCGCAGTTTATCCTTAATTTTTTACCACTTTGTTACTATACGAGAAACTCCAGCTGAGAGTCACCTATGTGCCTCGTGAAGGCACCCTGTCTCGGAACTCGGTCTTCCACCGAGCACTGTGGGCGAAGAAAATCGATTGGCCACTTTATGACACCAAGGTTTTAACCAAGATTTAAAATACCGCTTGCCGATTTCGTTTCGCATTTTTTGTTTTACGGATATATCGTTTGCCGATGGGTATGTCGATGGGCAAATCGTAAAAAAAGGGCATGCCGCATACCGCATATACCGCACTTTTTGCATGGGCATACCCCAAGCCGATGGGGTTTTCGACGGATATTTTGTAAAAAATATTTGAGTATTTAAGCAAGATATTTATATAGGTTCAAAACTACATACTTAATAAATACAAGAAATAATTGTATACAACAAAACACATTTGTAACTTAAATATGTAGGTGAAATGTATAATATTAAGTCACTTTATTAGTTTAAGTGTAATATTAAGTCAAATTATTATGTGAAGTGAATATGTATGTTAGTTAAGTGTGTAATATTAAGTGAATATGCATGTTAATTGTATATGTATGTTAACAAATTTAATATTAGTTGAAGTGTATAATATTAAATGAATATGTATATTAAGTGTATATGTATGTTTGGTGAAGTTAATATGTATGTTAAGTGTATGATATTATTTGAAGTGTGTAATATTAAGTTAAATTATTAGGTGAAGTGTATGTGTATGTGTATGTTAAATGTGAATGTGTGATATTAGTTGAATAACAAAAAGTCCCACATTGATAGATGACAAGAGTTTAGTGATGTTTATATACCAAATATTAGGGGACAAGGGCTTGGGCCCTTTGGGTCATAGGATTTTGTTGATGGGGGATGACTCACACAAATGTTACACCACCACAAGCGCGCGCCGCCGCCGTCCGACAGGGCGGGGCGGGGTGCTCTTGTGTGAGTATAATTAGTTTTGCCAAAAGTTTAATTGGTATTTTTGCCGAAATCTACCAAAAATGCAAAATTCTAGCGAAAGGGCAGGGATGTCGTTTCGGTGTTCTTCGAAAAACAAAAGTCGGTGCGATTTTCGCGAAAATTTGTACCTTGGTTTTAACTTTAGGTTAGAAGGGGTCATTCTCTTAAGGAGAGGCCTCCCAAAGAAATACTCTTTTTTTTTTTAAGCGGTGTCGTTATCGGCCAAGGTTACAATGCACTGTCGCATTACTGAATATATTCAGTGTAAGAATAGGTGGCACTATCGGCCAAGTTTACAAATATGTAAAGCAGAGTCACAAAAATATATAGAAACCCTAATTGAGAAGTGTTAAGGTTGTTATATATTAAAATCAAATATTGTCGGGTCATCGAGCCAATCCGACCCGAAGAAAGTGAAACCGACCCCGCCCCAATGATAAGTCGGGTTGGCCCAAACGAACTTCGAATGAATGTTTGCTTAGGGATGAGCTTACTCGGTACTTGTTGCGCCATAGAATTGGGCAAAAACGTTAAACCTTAATTAAGATTTAATGAAATAAAGCATTTTATTTAATCTGTTATAGAATTGAGCTATAGGTTCTTAGCGCCACAATATTTTTATTCCAACGTACGTTGAATTCTCCTTGTCTGGTCGAAGGGAATTCTTTCTAAACAAATGAATAGTTTAGATATCAAAAAGATAATGAAGGCTGTGAAGGCATACATTTGAAGCTGTGAATTTACAATATATTATAAAAGGTTTAATGAGTTAAGAGAAAATTAATCATATTTTTGTACTGTGGAAAAGAAGGAATTGAATGAGACATTGGGAGCAAATAATGAACGTTTTCATAAAGTGGCATGATATATATTGCAAAAAACCAATTAAAACCCTTCTCTAAATCAAAGATTTTTTTTTTCCTATAGTACAACAAAACAATATTAATGTAATCTTATTATCCTCTACTAGGCTCTGTGTTCAGATAGATGGGTCCTTAAAGCCCATTTGGCCCAAACTGAAAAGCCTCTTAACGACCCAGTTATCTTTTAAGACACATATAATAATATAATAATGAGAATTGAGAAATCATCTCTCACGTCATCATCTTCAACGGGACTTCAAAGTTCAAAAATACTATTTTGAAAAATATTATTTTGATGTGATTTTTACACTAAATAGCTAGCTATTTAACGGGAGTTCACAAATCTCATTATTTTAGTGAGATATAATAAGGGTTAATGACGGCAAAAATACTCAAAGTTTGGTCAAAGAACCTCTCGTGTACTCAAAGTTTAAAAGTAGTGGCAAAAATACCCAAAGTCGCATTTAGGGAGTTGACCACTCCATTCTTGTAACGCCGTTAACTTACCGGTTAACTCTAGCCACGTGGACAAATTTGTTTTGTTAAGTGTAATCATTAGGAGTTCAATTAGTTGTATTAAATAGTATTTATTAGGGGTTTAATTCGTTATTTTGTCGTAAACGAGGCTGATTTGGGCTCATCCATGTGGCAAAAAATGTTATGTCAGCAACCCACGTTTGTCCGCGTGGCCATAGTTAACGGGTTAGTTAACGGCGTTACGAGAATGGATTGGTCAACTCCCCAAATGCGACTTTGGGTATTTTTACCACCACTTTTAAACTTTGGGTACACGAGGGGTTCTTTGACCAAACTTTGGGTATTTTTGCTGTCATTAACCCGATATAATAATAAAATTAGGTGTGTTACTATTCACGACATCCAATATTATTATTTATTTTATTAATAAATTGATAAAATATATAGATATAAAGTTAATATTAATAAAGTATTAAGCTAATATTGTTTGATGTAATTTTCCATGCTGTGGTTGGAGTGAAATTTTTTTGGTGTAGAAATTCCAAAAATTGGTAAGATTTTCATTTTTGATAGAACTCTTATTTTTTTCATTTATATATTGTAAAAGGAAAATATTTGAGCCTTTGATGCATGACATGTCATTGTAGAATTATTTGTTAATGATAATTTCAATAATTTAATACCATGCACCCTTCCATTGCGTACATCTAGCTTGAGTAATTTACTTTTCACACGTTTCAGATTTTAAGATCACATGGATTCTCGTTTCTGATTTTTATTTAAAAAAATCAACCATTCGATGTCTTCTTCTTTTTTTTCCCCTTGAATGTAATGGTTACTAGTTACCATTAATGTTGTGTTATTAGATATCATCACTGTGGCTGGATATGCACAATTTATTAGTCGATTGTGTGTGTAACTTTGAGGGGAGGAGAATATATCATGCAAAATTAATATGCAGAGTTTATTAGTCGATGGTGTGTTAAGTTTGAGGGGAGAAGAATATGTCATGCAAAATTAGAAGTACCTCTAAGTGTTGCATTATAGATTAAACATTTTTTTCCTCTATATTTATTTTTTGCATGAATTGTTGTAATACTAATTTGTTAGTTAGATTGTTAATGAATTTGTAATTCGAATTATCATATCACATGTAATTTTGTTCTTCTCTATGATTGTATTAGTCCTTGATTATCGACAAGGTAATTGAGAATATTGTCTAAAAATTCGTGAAAATTGTTCAATAATAGTTGAAAACTAGGTTCTCGGTAAATTATCCCCTTTAATTGTTGCCGTTTTATACTTATCGCGATTTTTCGAGTCAAAAACTAAAGTACTTATCGAGAAAAGTTTTCAAGAGCAAATTTTTGAAAAGTGAAACTTTTCTGTCAATAACGATAAGTCCAACCTTAGTATAAATTCAACTTTATCGCCCAAGCTTTCACAAATCTTATATCTTACCACGATAATCGGCTGGAGAAGGCGGTGGTGATTTTCGAAGCCCTTTCAGACCACGGCAAAAGTTCTAGAAGATGATAAATTAGTATTTTACAGGTATTTTTTTGGTTTTTTTAGTGGATATTGAGAGATTTGAAGTTTCAATGTTGTATATGTATGAATCATGTGAAATTTTCATAATTTTATTCAATATTTCTAGTAGTTCCTAAGAAATCTATTAAGTTGAATGAAAGTTAAAGTTAAAGTTATATTTGTGGTTTTGATTATATATTGTTGATGAAATTGATTTTTTTTATGTTCATGATGGAATATAGATGTATTGAGATTGTATGTGTGATTTTTTTTATTTTTTTTATTTTTCCAGATTTTGGTGATATTTTCGGGTTTTTCCTAATTGTTATATAATTGCGGCAAAAGTACCCATTTTTGGAAATTGGTGTATTTAATAATTGTTGTGAATAATAATTAGAATCTATCTATATATATATACAAAAGCAAAATCTACTCACAATAAATTAGTTGTCTAATAAGCCAAGAATTTGACAATCCTCAATTTCTACATTTTTAGATTTTTTTAAATAATTTGTTTATCACCAATTTAATGTATTGAGATTAGTGTATACTTTAAATATTATTTAATGTATTGAGTAAAATGGTAATTAAGTGGGGTGTTTTTTAATATTTGCAACCTTAATCATATTAATAATTGAAACTAATGAATATATGGCATTACCATTTGCACAAACCAATATATTATTTATTTCATGCGTTAATTATATCACAATTTGTGAGTTAATGTCTCAATGAGACTTTTGATATGTCCAAGAAAAACAAACAATTTTTATATTTTATTATGCATTATTCTTCATTAGTTGTCTTGGGTCGAAGGCTCTTACATCCCTATTTTATCAATTTTTTTAATTATTCTAAATCAGGCCATAGTTAGTGCTACATTCATGATGTAATTATTAATACTGTTTCTTCACCTTCATTATAAAACGTTAGTAAGTAAATGCCCGTTCACAATCAAGCCATAGTTATTGCCATGTAAATAATTAAAAGGCCTATTCATATTGTATATTTCTTCTAGATTCAATGCTGTGGGAGAACCAAAATAGTCGTGTAGGGTATAGCGTCTGTTAATCTTCTAATGTATGTATATAGCCATTTGATCTTCTTTCTTAACCTACAGAGCAAGCCAAATTTTATATAATTTTTCTTCTTCCGATTCGAAGCCCAGCACGCAAACTTAATTACCGACCGAATTTGTCACTACACCATTGGTACATATAGATATTATATATAAATCAATATATATATATATATATATATAATGTAACAATTTATATTGTGAAGCTTTTGTCGCAGCTATATTTGAAAGTCGGCGACGAGGTCGGTTCCATGAATTGAAGGTATTTAATTGCTTATATTATTTTGAAAAATGTTATTATCAATACCAATCATTATACCATCGGTATTTATATATAAATATTCTAAGCTTATTATGTAATGTGACCATATATATTGTGAAGATTTCGTCGCAGGCTCGCAGCTATACGCCAACATCGGTGACAACCTCAGGCCATAAATTTAAGGTATTTAATATTATTATCAATTTATGAGTATTGGTCAGGATAAATAGCAATAATAGTAAAATAAATCAATAAAAAAAGGTAGATTACTGTTTTATTTACAACAAGAAACATGTTTAAGATTACAACATTCGCACAATTTTTTTGGGTCTGATGAACGAATTATTGTGGATGTAGCTACTAGCCTCAATTAAAATGAAAAAAATATAGTTAACCATTTTCTATTTCTATGTACCCTGTATAAATGGAACGTGGACTTGAGAAAAGAAAAAAGTGAATAGTTACGAAAAAAAAGTTATAGATAGATAGCCCTACGTGAAGTTAGTATCCATAGCGTGCCATTATGATTACACAATTTATTATTTAATTTATAGAGAAAAAAAATCCAATGTATAAAAAATCGGGGAAGTGATGACATGAAACTATCTAATCCAAAGAATCATCATTTCTTATTTTTCAATAATTTTTTTTATTTTTTAACTTAAAAATTTGAACTTATTTATTTTATTTTTTTAGAGAGAAAATTTCAACTTATTTAGTGTTTATCATTACTTCTTTATTTCATTTACTGAATATGGATTAACCTATAAAGGAATTTTCAATATGACTTGGAACAATCATAAACAAAGAATAGAGGATTCTTTTTTTTTTTCTTATAATTTTTTTCCACATATTTTTAACTACGATATCATTCTTTTAGTGTCTCATTCAATTTTTTATTTATTTTGCACTTAAGTGCATCTATCATGTTTATTTCTTTTTTTATACCAAATGTGACATTGATAGGAACGTTATGTGACTTTTTTTTTTATAGAAAAAAATTATATGTATGAATACAGTTTCTTAGTGCATACAATTTACTTTTATTTAATGACACAAAACATCAATGAATACATAGAAAGAGAAAAAAAAAACAAAAACATAAACAAAAACAAAGAGAGTACGTATATAGAACTGAAACGATTTTTTGGAATTTATATGCATTGACTGTTTAATAAATAAAAAGTTAATGATTATGTAGCATTAGTAAACGATTTTTATTTCAGTTTGCAAGCTTAGGCCTTTGCATTATTTGAATAAATTACAAAAAAGACCACAATAATTTTTTTTAATTGTTTTTAACTAATTTGTTTTTCTCCCTTTCTATACATATCTACGTATATATCAAAAGGCAATTTGATTCCTTTTAATGAGTCATTAAAGAGAAAGAACTAATTGAAACGGTAAATGTGTACTATCAGCGATCAAAATGTCATTTTTTATATTATATAAACTAAAGGTGTCGTGGGAAATCAATAAACATTTTATCGTTTTTTTGCTACAACTGCGATCCTCTTTTTCCAGCGAGATTTTCATATGAATTTTAATCTTGATGGTTGAGTTTTCTCAATATTCTGCTTTGATATAAATTATCATTTCTTCACGTATAGCAGTTAATTGACGGTTGTGCTGGTCAAGTAGCCAAGTCATTTGATGCTTATACTGTAATGAACTGATCTAAGGTATTATTCTTCATAATAAATAATATAAACTTATTGAAACTTAAGTATTTTCTGAATATTATCTTTGGCATTTTTAATATCATCAACTTCTATTATTTTGTGTACAAAATATAATATTGTAAAAGTTATTTTTAATATTTCGTTCATTACTTTTGTTGTTTTGAAGCTATAGTGAGTTTGATGGAGTGGGGTGAAGAAATTATCGATTAAATATATTTTATAAAATGTAAATCTGTCGTATTCATCAAATACAATGTAAGTTGTAGTTTCTACAGATATAGGGAGGTTACAATACATATATGAACTATTCTGTGTAATATTACTAATAGTTTCTAAGATGGACATCTTATATATTTCCAAAATCGGGTTCTATGGCTCTATGAAAATTAGTTCAAAATGTATATTTTTATTGACAGAATAACTTTTTTTTTTTGAATTTATTAACAAGATACTTCATACGTTAGAATATATATATTTCCAAAATCAGGTTCTATGGCTCTATGAATATTAGTTCAAACTATTTATTGTTATTAATAGAATAACTTTATTGACGTTAGATTATAAACATTTTTAGTAATTTTTATCCTATCAATAAACATAAACATTTTGAACTAATATTCATAGAGCCATAGAACTCTATTATGGAAAAAGGATATATATAGATATATCTATGAATATGTGTGCGTCTATTTGTCCATATTGAGTTCATTGTTATGAATATCTTTGGTGACAATTTTTTTTAATGGAGTGGCACTACCGGCCAATTTTACAATGTATTATCTTATTATTAGATATATTCAGTGTAAGAACAAGTGACACTATTGACCAAATTTTATTTGTTAGTGTACTGTATTTATTTAAGATAATTTGGATGTAATCACACTTAAACTTTTTTATTTATTTTTATATCTAACGGACTGTATATAATTATATATATGCATCATAACATCACTAATTATATCATATGATAAGTGTAGAATTAGTCAAAAGAAATGGGACGTTATGATTTTCTATACGTATAATAAGGAACAAAAAAATTAATGCATATAAATATTGATCTTATATACGTTATGATCTTATATACGCATGCACAATATTAAATAGAATTAACACTTTGATAATTAATTTTATTTAAACAAAATAGTGATGATTTAACTATTATTTTGCTATTAGTTCTTAAAATACTTGATTTTCTTTCCAAGATGAAAAGTTAAAATCAACCTATTAATTCTTAAAAACTTACTTTATCAATTTTAAACGGACTCTTCTATTCTTACACGGTAAGTAATTTTGTAAGTAATATTTTAGTTATGTAATTATTTGCAAACATTACTTAATAAGTTAATATTCAATGTAATTATTTTAATATTATATTTATAAAATTAATATATCAAATATCTTTATTTAAATTAAAATGAGATATTTTCTCGCCACCGCGCGAAGCGCGATGCCGTCCACTAGTATGACTAATAGTGTGTAATTAGTTAGCCTAATAATCTGTATAGTGTTGGGTTGTATAAATAGGTCATTTTGACCCATCAATGAATGCAGCATTCCAAAACCCTTTTTCTACTTGGTATCAGAGCTCGGGTTACGAGCTTACCGGGGCGAGCCGTGATTTGCCGGAGTTCAGACCATGCGCGGTGCAGTAACTCGGCTAGGGCGGCGGCTGCTCGGAGTTGGGGTTTGATCGAAGGGAGTCCAAGGACTCGGAGTGTGTGGCTGCTGAGAAGCTTGGAGATCGAGAGAGGGGAATCGATTGAAGGCAGAGCAGCCCTGGGTTTTTGGAGCTTGGTTTAGGGATTGGGGATCGAGCTGGAGAAGCTCAATTGAAGCTCGGGAGCTAGGGCTTGGAATCAAAGACCTGATGGAAAAGAATCGATTTAGGGCTTGTTATTGAAATCGATTGAAGGTCTGAGAGAGAACGCATACCTGTGCGATATTGAGTGGAGAAGAAGCTCGCCTGATATTTGTGGTCGCTGGAGAAGAAGAAGAAGAATTGAAGGAGAAGCAGGAGGAGAATTGCGAGGTCTGAGCTCGGAGAGATTGAGCGTGGAAGCTCGAGGAGACTCAGAGGTGCGACCTAGGGTTTGGAAAACAGCGATCGCGATTCGCGTCCAAGGCGGTGGTTAGAAGATTTCCGGCGACTTTAGCGGTGGTCGTCGGCGACGGAGGCGAAAGCTCAGCGGAAGGAGCACGAGAGAAACCAAAAAAAAAGGAGAAAGAAAAGAAAAAAAAAAGGAGAAATTCCTTTTTTTGACCTTGGTGTTTTCTGCGTGTCCCTGCTTCTTTTTTGGTGTGCCCACAAGTAGAAAAAATCGTTTGTTTTGGGTGTGGTTCTGCTTGTGCCTGCGCCGAAACTCGTGTGCCTGCACCCAGAAAATTATTTTTGTGAGATCATTCTCTGTCCTTTCTCTTTTCGTTTGTTGAACTTTGATTGGGTCCGGGGAGCCATAATCTAGGATCTGGCAATAAGTTCAAAGAAAAACAGGATGTCGGGGGCCGATTTAAAAGGGATGACGGAGACAGAACTTGGAGAATTAGTAGAGTTCTCCAAAGCTTGGAAAATGACTGGAATGTCGGGTCTTCTGAAGCGAGATAAGGTGATGAAACTCAATCTCCAGTCGATAGATTTGAAGCTCGATGGGCCAAACAGTTACTTGGATTGGTCCCTTCGAGTAGAGAGAGCTTTATAGGCGAGGAACCTTGAGAGCTTTATTACAGGGGAAGAAGAAAAGCCCGATGATAATGCTCCGAATTTGAAGGAATGGAAGGCCACTCATAGCGAGATATATACGTGGTTACTTAGTTCGATGATTCGGGAGATCGCCAGTGAAGTTCAGATGCTCCCAACCGTCTGAGATGTCTGGGAAAAGTTGAGAGTATCTTACGCAGGCACGGAGAACAAGATGAGAATGTTCCAGATCCTACAAGACATCGGGCTAGTGGTACGGGGAGACAAATCAATTGGGGAGTATGCGAGAGAGCTGAAAAGACTGTGGGCTCAATATGATTATTTATCAGCGCACAGGAATTGTGATTCTCCCAAGTGCACAAAGAGTCAAGAAACTGCGGAGATCAGAACGATGAGATTCCTGGAGAAGTTGAACCCAGCCTTCACACAGAGGAGGGCAATACTTCTATCGACTAAGGAAATTCATTCGTTGGACGAGACAATTGCAGCGATGGTCGAGGAAGAGACTATAATGCAAGTACATGCCAAGGCCGGAGACGCTCCGGGTACGAGTTCTACTATGACTGTTGGACCGAGCGACAGTGAAAACCATAAAGAAACCCGAAAGTGTTACAACTACGGTGCGACTGGCCTCCTGAGAGCGGCATGTTCAAAGGCATCGAAAGAGAGGGAATACGTCAATCGAGGATAGTCTAGTGCCCGCGGGCGTGGTCAGTTTGGAGGCCGTGGACGTGGTGGTCATAGAGGTGGTTACAATGGTAGCCATCGTGCGTACCTGACGGCTGGAGACGAAGAAGAGGAAGACACAGAACATTTCTGCTCCAAGAATGAAGTTCTCAAGATGATCAAGAATCATGCAGGCATGACTGAGGGGGGTTATTCCTCTGCGGCTAATGTGGCAAAGTTTACCAACTCCTGTATTGGTGAGGCTCTTTCTTCCGGACGGATTTTACTGAGAAAGGATTGGATAGTGGATTCTGGCGCTACTCGCCATGTGACTGGCACTGCGAGTGAATTCACTAAATATACTCAACTAGCAGTCCCTGAAAAAAATTCAAACTGCCGATGGAACATCCCAACCTGTGATTGGGAAGAGTGTAGTTGAGTGTACCGATCATATGACTTTGATAGATGTTCTACATGCCTCTTCATTTCCAGTGAATCTTTTGTCCATTAGTGCCATTATAATCCAATTGAATTGTAGAGTGAAGTTTGATATTCCCAAGGTGCTGTTTCAGGAAAGGGAACCGGTCGGATACTCGAAACTGGAACATGGAGTAGCGGATTGTGGTACATGGACCGAGAAGGTATGGATGCGGGGCTTGCGTCCATAGTGGAGAAAGAAGGCACGGAGATGTCCGGCACAAGTGCGGTTGGAGAGTTGATGTTACATCACCAACGCATGGGACATTCATCTTTTGGAACCTTGAAGATGTTATTTCGATCATTGTATGAAAAGTTTGATAAACAGAAACTTGTATGTGATTCGTGAGAACTTGGAAAGCATACTCGAAGCTCTTATGTTAGCTTGGAAAAAAGAAGTCTTCACCCTTTTGATTTGGTTCATTCACACGTATGGGGACCTAGTCCAACGAAGTCAATACATGGATATCGCTATTTTGTGACATTTATTGATTGCCATACTCGTGTTACTTAGTTATATCTGATGAAAAATAGGAGTGAAGTGCTCACTTGTTATGGTGCAGTGTTGAAGGTACTAGTATCTCGATATCATTATGTGGTCAAGACACTGAGGTATGATAATGGGACGGAGTATGCAACAGTGTCTTCCGAGAGTATCTATCTCTATATGGAATTGATCATCAGACAACGTGTCCATACACTTCAACCCAGAATGGAGTTGCAGAACAGAAGAACCGACATCTTCTCGAGATAGCTCGGTGTATGATGATCGAGAAGAATGTTCTGAAGTACTTGTGGGGGAAGCTGTTTTGACAGCGGTGTACCTAGTAAACAAGATGCCTTCGAGGGTGTTGGATGGAAAAACACCACGGGACATGTTGGGATTAGGTATGGAAGGCATTATTCCCAACAAAGTCTTTGGATGTCTATGCTTTGTCAAGGACAACAGACCAACAGTCGGGAAGTTGGATCATAGAGCAGTAAAATGTATCTTTGTAGGATATTCCGCTACTCAGAATGGTTATATCTGCTGGAGCCTTGTTGAGAAACGATAATTTGTGAGCATGGATGTGACCTTCCGTGAGCATGAGTTCTACTACGACGTGTCAGTCTCTTCTCTTTTTGCAGACTCGCATGATACGCAAGATGAGGAGAATGGTGGCAGTAGCTCTAGTTCCATACCATCTATGGTGATTGTGGTGAGACATCCAGTTTCGTATGATTCGAGCTCAGAGTCAGAGACTGAGGAGATGGTGACAGAGGTCAGAGACGATGACACAGGTCAGGCTCATGGGGAGAGTTCAGGGTAAGAGAGCGAGGAGGAGGCCCACGTGACTGACACGGACAGAGATCAAGCTCAGGGGGAGCTGAGCACTCTGACAGAGAGGAATGTGGATAGAAGTAGAGATTCGGCTCAGGGGGAGCTGAATGTGTATACGAGGAGGAGGGAACGGGATCAGGCAATGCCCGAGCCACCTACACCAGTGAAAGCTACTTTACGAAGGAGTTAGCAAGGTAATGCGGGACGTCCTCCGAACAGATATGGCTACAATATTGGAGATTATGTCTCGTATGAGGATGTTGTGGATGAACCTCGGGCAATGTTCACGTCACTGAATGCGGTCACTATTCCCAATACATGGCAGCAAGCGATGGCAGATCCGAAGTGGAAAGCTGCGATGAAGGAATAACTCGGCGCCTTGGAAAAGAACAAGACGTGGGATCTTGTCTTGCTACCAGCGCGGAAGAAGGCTGTGGGATGTAGATGGGTATTCGCAGTCAAGCAAAACCCGAAAGGGCGCATTGAGCGCTACAAGGTACGGTTAGTTGCAAAGGGGTATAGTCAGACGTACGACATCGACTATGATGAGACATTCGCACCGATGGAGAAGATGAGTACGATGAGGACTCTTGTGTCTGTGCCAACCAATCACGGATGGAAGCTGCACCAACTCGATGTGAAGAATGCGTTTCTTGACGGAGACTTGTTGGAAGAAGTGTACATGGAGGTACCACCGGGTTTTGAGACTAAACAGACAGCAGGGAAAGTGGTCAGGTTGAATAAGTCGTTGTATGACTTGAAGCAATCTCCGAGAGCCTGGTTTGACCGATTCAGAAAGACTGTGATAAACATCGGATACAAGTAGATAAACGCTGACCACACGGTCTTCCATCAGCGGCGAGGAGATCAGACCACTATACTTGCGGTTTATGTGGACGATATAATCATCACGGGCAATGATGAGGGCGAAATTACTCCGTTGAAGGAGAGACTCGGGAAGCAGTGTGAAGTAAATGATCTAGGGGGACTAAAATACTTCCTGGGGATTGAGGTGCTTCGAGAAGCAAATGGAATAGTCCTAAACCAGAGGAAGTATGCCCTTGATCTCCTTACAGAAATCGGTATGCTAGGATGCAAACCCGCGACGTCTCCGATTGATCAAAAGACCAAGTTCAGTGTCAATTCGGGGAAGCCGGTTGATCATGAGAGATACAAGAGGTTGGTGGGCCAGTTGATTTACTTGTGTCATACTCGTCCGGATATTTCATTTGCTGTGAGTGTGGTGAGCCGCTACATGCATGATCCGAGAGATGGACATATGACTATAGTATATCGGTTGCCCTTGAAGAGAGCTCCAGGAAAAGGGTTGCCCTTCGAGAAGAACAACCATCTCTAGGTGGAGGGTTATTGTGATGCCGATTGGTCTAGTTGTGCCGACGATAGGATGTCTACATCCGGGTACTGTATGTTTGTTGGCCGTAACCTGGTGTCTTGGAAGAGCAAGAAACAGTCAGTCGTAGCAAGGTCTACAGTGGAGGCGAAATACTGAGCGATGGCCTCTAGTGTCGCGGAGTTACTGTGGTTGAAGATGCTATTGAAGGAGTTGAAGATGGACCAATGAGCTAAAATGAAGTTATGGTGTGACAATCAAGCGGCAATTAGCATCGCCAACAACTCGGTGTAACATGACAGAACCAAGCACATCGAAATTGATCGATTTTTTGTTAGACACCATCTCGATAACGGAGAATTGAAGTTGAAGTATATCGGTACAAGAGAGCAAGTCACAGACTGCCTCACCAAGGGACTAGGCCCTATTGACCAATTGAAATTATGTAACAAGATGGGCTTGATTGATATATTTTGCCCATCTTGAGGGGGAGTGTTCTGAATAATAATTAGAATAGGACTAATAGTGTGTAATTAGTTAGCCTAATAATGTGTACAATGTTAGGTTGTATAAATAGGTCATTTTGACCCATCAATGAATGCAATATTCCAAAACCCTTTTTCTACTATAATACTTTCAATTTTTTGATGTAATTTTGTGTTATTAAAATTGTAAATAATTTGGAAATCGTGAGTTTGAAAATAGGTTAAGTTAGCTAGTTCTTTGACTTTTTTGATGTTATTTTATTTTGTAACATTCTATATAATTTATAAACTGGGTTTGACTTAATTTGTTTTGTAATTTGACGTTTTCCCGAATTGTGACCTAATTACGAGAAAAGTACATGTTTTCTGGAGATTAGTTAAATTGAGCTAGTTCTACGATTTTTTTGATGTAATTTAATTTTGTAAAATTGTTTATAATTTTGAAACTGTGATTTTGACATAATTTGTTTTGCGATTTGATGTTTTCCAATTATTGCGGCAAAATTATATATTTTTAGGAAATTGGTTAAATTGAGCTAGTTCTTCAATTTTTATTTATATAACTTCAATTGAGCATATTTATATAATAAATCGGTGAGTTTCAAATATTTGATTTTGGTGTTTTGTGACATTAGTATTATATGTTATGTTTTGACTGTAAAGTATGTACGAAAATATTTTATAGGTTTTCCATCGTTAAATCCTTCGATAAGTTCGATAAATTTCGATAACGACAAATGATAAGTTTTATAGGTTTTCCCTCGATAAGTCCATTGAGAAACGATAAGTCCGTCGATAACGGCAAACGATTTATCGGCCAAAACGATATTTGTTCCTTGTTTGAGACTATCTTATCCTGCTCGGTAAAATTTTATATTTGTTTCATTAACATTAAGTCCACCACCACACCCAAATTCATGGTAATACCAATTTATGACAAACGCTATTGAAAATGCAATTTCCTTCTCTTTTTGTCAATTATACATATCACATCACAAAAAAGTTAATCTAAATAGCAAATAATTGGTTTTAGAGTTAAATATAAGACAAGCGTTTGAGCGCATGATGGATGCTTCTGTTTAATGAAAACGTTGGAGGAGCCTCATCAAGATCAATAGTTAAATGCAGACGTAAAATCTAAATGCTTTGTTAAATGCTTGTAAATTAGAGTCCTTAGATGTGTGGCAACTTATAAAATTAGAGTTTAAGTAGATTAAAAAACTTAACGATTACTTGAACGTACATGTAGATCAAAGAAGCATTACAAATAGGAAATATGTTAATAAATATATACTGAAATAATTTTAAAGAGAAGAAAATAGAAGGCAAACTCACTCACAACCGCAGCGTCGCAATTGTTAGTGGGTTTGGCTTCGCGCTAGGAGAGACTTTGACGTGGCGTGAAAGAGAAAATGAATATCTTGGGGCACATAAAAAACCTCACGTTGAAGAGGATGGGAAAGGGGAAAACGTTTAGAAGGAAGAGAAAGGGCTGCCATATTAAATGAAAATAAATCTATCTACTAATGTAATATTTTTAATATTAAATGTCAATGTATTGAATGAAAATGAAAATAATAAAAAATAATACATAAATCAAAACTCGTGAGATTTTTGATAATGTAGGATTCTAAATTTCCAAGATATCTAGACAACTAATTTATTGGGATGAGATTTTTCTCTTATATATTAATTTAAAATTTGGAGTAACAAAAAGTGGGACCCACCACTTTTTCCTATTATTTTATTTTCTCTTTCTTCAGTTTCTTGTAGAGCTGTGCAGATGCATCGCCAGTGGCGACGGCGACGCATCGCGACCGGAATCCGGCCATCGTGACTCATCGCGAACTGCAGCCCAAAAGTCGTGATGTTCGCGGCAACGGCCAAACATCGCGAT
The DNA here is from genome assembly GCA_954871525.1 of Parietaria judaica. Taxonomy (NCBI): domain Eukaryota; kingdom Viridiplantae; phylum Streptophyta; class Magnoliopsida; order Rosales; family Urticaceae; genus Parietaria; species Parietaria judaica. Next base: position 4,969,359 of record OX940867.1, read on the forward strand.
TCCGAGTCTCTGGCGCGTTCGCGGCGCGTCGCGATGCCGGTTCTGGCGATTCCCATTGCGATTCGTCGTGGCGCACGAATGCGCAGCTCTAGTTTCTTGTTCATCATCTTCTTCATTTTTTGACCCAGCTATGCGAAAATAGAGGAACTCATATTTTGAGCAAAAATCGAGCCTTTTTTTTTTCGCCGTTACATGCAAAAACAAAGGTTAATGTCGTATAAAATTTTGCAAAATAGTACAAAAAAAAAAAAAAACGGTGTCTCACGGAGTTTCGTGCCGGACGTTTAAAAATTCTGGCGTGCCGCCGGCACGCCCCCACATTTGGCAAATTAATTATGACTCACGAGTATTGTTAGTTGGAGTGCACCACAGTAATGTGATCATGGCTTAGAATTAGGAAGACACTAAGCCATCTCCTTTTTATGTTTTGGATTGAATTCTTATATATATCATATATGTATGATCAGAAAACATTGCAATCTCAACGCATTACCGCAAAAAATATTCTCATCTCTCTATGAAAAAATATCATTTTTTCTCTTAATGCTTGAGCAAGTGTCCGATGTGTGTTCAATATTTTTTCTCGTTCGATTCTGCACCAACAGTCAATAATAATAGTATAATAATAATAATTATATCTTTAATTATAGAATATTGGTTGATGATCGATGTTAATGTGGCTAGGATATAAGAAAACATATGTCTATGCGGTTTTAAAACTACATTTCCGGATTTTGTTACACCCTTAATGATGTTAACAAAGCGAGGATATACAATAACCATCCTGCGATTTTTCTTATTTCTTATACTCATGCCATGCAAAAAATAAATAATATTATATACATGTCGGCCAGTTGACCGAACCGTATATACTTTTCCCGCAAATATTCTTTAGTCGCAAATATGCCATTTTATTTTACAATAAATAATTTTAATTTTAGTTACTACTGACAGATACATAGTCTATATTTTATAAAAGAGGTATTACCGCCAAAGTATTTAAGGTTAGGCAAAATGAACGACCATGTACCCAGGTTCTAGTTGTAAGGGCCAAAGTATTCAAGTCTCGTAAAAGTAAAGGATCTGTAATTCTCATATCAATTTGTATTTCTTGCTAGTTTATAGTAATGCGTCATCGGACTCTCATTTATCACGTTTTATTTACGCGCCATTTATTAGGAGGAAACATGGTAAATGTGGATACAATGACACATCATTATAAATTAGCGAGAATGACAAAATGAAATCGGAAAATACAGGCCTTACTGTTTTGCGCGAGCCGGACACTTCGACCTTTGCAAATGAAAACTGGGTACATGATTGCTAATTTCACGTGAACTTCAATACATTTGCCTTTATAAAAATAAAAAGAAGCTTGTGGTTCTCAGGTGGGCCACGGCCCGACAAATCTTGGGTAGGCCCAAGCCCAAGCCCAAGCCCGCTCGAAAAAATTAAATAAAAATAAAAAAGAAAAGAGCACAACGCAACATTTCTCTTGTCTTCCTTTCTTCTCTCTTCACTCCTATCTTTCGTTTCAGAGTTCGCTTCACTTCTCAGCCGGTTCCAAGCGACGCCCAAACCCTAGCTCTCCGCGCCATGAACATCGACGCCATGGGTACGTCCTCCCAGATTCCCTCGATCACGGAAGAATCGAATTCATTTATTCTCGGATTCGGCGGTGCTCTTTTTTTTTTTTTTTTTGTTGCGGTGATTGGGCGAGAGATCTGATTGTTTAGGGTTCGGAGTAGCCATGGTGGTATTAGTTTTCTCAATCTGAAGCGGATTTTTTCTTCTCCGTTCATCGTTGCCCAATTGTGAGATTACTTGAGGTTTTGGTGAAGCGGATTAGGTTTCGTAGCTCTTTTGAAGTGTGATTATACTTCCATGGTATTGTTTATCAATTCGATAGTGTAATCAGTGAAGTGAAAGATGTGATTTGAGGTTTTGATGAGCTTTTGAAAGCATAGTGAAGCTGACTTGAATGCATTTCTGTACGCGTAGATATCGAGGCGGAGATTCGATCCTTGCAACTTGATTCAGCAGGTATTGTTGAATTGGTGTGACAAGTTTTGTCAATATCTATTGTAATGTTCCGGGGTTTGAAATTGGTTTCGGTGTGTTTGTTTATTGGAATTTACCAGAGGATAATGGAGCAGTCAGTATGGAAGAACCGAAATCTGAAGTTGTCGAGAATGCTCATAGAATGGACGAAGGCAAGTTTGGAAATATGATTAGTTTAATCGTTTTCTGATCGCATTAGAGGCTTTATTTGTTTGGGAGTGTAGAATGTAGTTTGGTTTGGGTTTTATTTTGGGTGATCTTATTTTTTAATTTCCGTTGTTTATTGGGAGATTTTGGACATCCATATATTTATATATAATACATCATATAAGACCTACAAATTGAGTGACAATACGAATCTCTATCTCAATTATATAATTATTTTCTCAGACGTTAAAGAAGAGGTCCAGACGCATTCCACCGAGCCAGTTCACGATGACCATAAAGGTATTTTAGAAGTATATATTCTGCGAATATAGTCTTGCTTGAGAAAATTGTGAAACCCATGTTTCTATACCATTCTTCTGCACAGACATTTTTTGTTTTGTTGCAGCGAAAGAGAAGGAAATCGCACATCCCGTAGAAGAAGAAGAAGCCCAAGAAAATGAAAAGCGACATTTGAACGTTGTCTTCATTGGTCATGTGGGTATGTGATCAATCATCGAAGTGCACATAAATTGTCATTTATTGTATATTTAATAATCTGTAATACTACTGTCGTAATTCAAAGCCTACCTCCTAGTCATCTGATAGGACCCACCGACCCGGAATAGAAATACAAGAGCAACAAGAACCAGTTTTTTGTTTTTGTTTTTTATTATTGTTATTTTTTTTTTAATAAATGAAACCCCAGCTTCTAATTTAGCTAAACCAGGAAAAATATTTGAATGATGTTCAATGGCTAATTCAACTAATAAAAAATGATGGCTTATTCTAATGGCGAGTGCCTTATATAGGCTTAGTCAACATTTATTTACTCCTACACATAATATACCCATAATGAAAGAAAATACAGTAAATATCGTAAAGAATGTATGTATGACAAATTCCGAGCTCAAGGTGAGTTATGGACAACAATACGTTAGAAGTGAATCTATGTGTTCTAATTTTATACTTTTAGCTGACGGGTGATATCTGATCAATTTTTTTCTTGCTTGCTTATATGCTTTGTGTGTTTCTGATTATATATTTGCTTACAGATGCTGGTAAGTCCACTACTGGAGGGCAGATACTTTTCCTTAGTGGACAGGTCGATGACCGTACGATCCAGAAATATGAAAAAGAAGCAAAAGACAAGAGTAGGGAAAGCTGGTGGGTACATTTCAATAATGTTTATTTGTCTTCTTACGTTACATTTTGTTGGATTAGATGAGAGGACGCAATGGTAATTTGTTTCTGCTTGCAAACGTAGTATAGCAGTACTTTCTTGTACTGAATCACTTTTTATTTTAGTGTAAATTTGGCAATTTGCTTATCGCTTTACCTTCTTAGATTTGCTAAAGTTCTTTTTAAGTGTGAATTCAGATGTTCTGTATGCTTATGAGTTATGGTAATGGGGATCATGTTTGTCGGCTTATGACAAACGAATATATAAAAAAGACATGATATTAATTTAAATATCAATACAATTGACGTGTTGTACAAACTAAATTCTGTTTTTACTTGGCTTTAGGCTATGGCTCTTAAACTAATGTAATATTAATAATAAAAAAAAAAAAACTGGTACGTAGTATCGACTCAGGTGACACATAAGGGTTTCTTTATGCTAACCTGAATCTGCTATCAAACATGCAACGTTTAAAGCATACATCCTTTACATAAAAAGCTTAATTTGTAGGTATTTCTATGAATATTATTGTGTTAATTATATATGTATGTGGCAGGTATATGGCGTATATCATGGACACCAATGAAGAAGAGAGGGTTAAGGTACGTCATAATGAGAGTGACAGAAGTTTCCAGTTTAGGCAATTAGTACACCATATTGTATCTTGTCTTGGGTCTTTTCATATGCTCGTGCATATTCGATTATTTCTTGTAGTGGTGTTTTGAGTATATTATTTAATTAGCACAAACTCTCAATCAGTTCCTTTTTTCTTTAACATGTTGCTGTTCATATTTACACTGCTTATCCGAGTTTTTTTTCCCTCTAAATCAATCAATGGTGGATCCTGCTTTCAGGGGAAAACAGTTGAAGTTGGAAGAGCACATTTCGAAACAGAGACAACCAGATTCACAATTTTGGATGCCCCAGTAAGTAAATTTGTAGTTTCTACTTTTGTAGTCATTTTCCGTGTTGAGATTTCACTTGTCGTGGCGTTATGTCCTGTTTATGTAATTGATTCAGTAGTAATCGACAACCATAGCATTTGTTTTTAAATATCGAGCCAGTTACGTTAAGAGGATTGCAATGTGATCAGTGTTTGTATGGCTTTTTTCCTCGTGCAATGAGTTTTCCATGTATTCTCTCGCAGATCTTTCGAGAGTTTGGGCTGGCTCTCTTTAACGAGCAACTTTCTTGTTTTTTCTTTTGTGTTGAGTTTGGGTTATATGGCTGGGTCGGTTTGTAGGCCAACTGGTCTTAAACCACCCTCTGGCCTTGCACTGTAATCTTCTTTTCTTAGTAAAATCTTTGTTTCTCTATATTATCATAGTTTTTTTTTAGATTAGTGCTTTGTATGTCTTATAGAAATTTCTTACCGGGATACTTCTGAATTTTTTTGAGGATACAAAATACTGTAATTAACTTATCAAGTTCCATATATTGGTTTAGTAGATTTATTGGCGGTATATTCTAGTCTTAGGTTTTAGAGAAGTTTATATTTCCCGAAATAATTATTTTTTTTGTACATGATCTCGAGATACTGTTTTGATTATCCGTATTATTTTGTTCTGTTTCGATGTATACATACATTGGTTGTTTATATTGCGTGCATATATGTTAACGAAGCTATTGGATTGTGTTAATAGGGTCATAAGAGTTATGTGCCAAATATGATTAGCGGTGCATCTCAAGCTGATATTGGAGTTCTGGTTAGTCATGGCTACTCCTGGATCTTTTTTCGTTGTTGAACTAGTAATGCATCTTGAGTAAAAAAATAATTTTTCAGGAGAGAAACCATTGAGAAACAGTTCTTAATGAATCCTTGCAACTTAATCTGTAGAAGAATGTAGAATTCTTCTAGGGTTTGAGAGATTTTTGTGCAACATTACATACACATAATTCCGATGTTGAAGAAAAAAAACATCTTAATCTAAACAAATTCCTTCCTTGTAGGAAAATTTAAGCAATCTAATTAAATGTTAATAAATTGTATGCATAAATAAATGAGCTAAATTAACAAAATTGTGCATAAACTAATAAAGTTTCCTTTAGGAAAGACAACATAGAGTTTTTAGCACTGATGGTCATGATAGATGTTGTGTAAAAATCGCCCCTTAGAGGGGAAATATACAACTTCTCATCCTAAAACTTTTCTATAAGGCTGAATTTCTAGTATTCGTAATAGGTTATTTCTGCTCGGAAAGGAGAATTTGAAACTGGATATGAGCGAGGTGGACAGACCCGTGAGCATGTCCAACTTGCGAAAACTCTTGGTGTGTCTAAGCTACTTGTTGTTGTGAATAAAATGGATGATCCTACTGTGAATTGGTCGAAAGGAAGGTGCTTACTCACTCCATCCTTTTTCTTTTCTTTATATTTATGTATACATTTCTCATGTATTTTTCTTACATTGATCATATCAGGTACGATGAAATCGAATCCAAGATGGTACCGTTTCTAAAATCGTCTGGCTACAATGTGAAAAAAGGTTAGGAGGAAGTTCCAAACTTCATAGAAACAAATATTTTTACTAATGTCTTTTTTTAGTTTTGACCGAACAATTCATTGACAAGCTATCTCCTCTTGTTACATTAACCGGCTATTGTCTATCTGTTAATATGATGTATTGAATATAATGGGTGCGTTTGGCATAGCTTATTTAGCCCTGTTTTTGTTTATAAAATAAACTTAACCGTTTTTCAGGTGTTTGGCGAAATTGTTTTTCCAAAAAACACAAAATCGATTTTGAATTTTTGTACATGAATTGTAAAAGCTAGAATTCGTAGCTTTTGGTTTTTTCTAAAAACAAAAATACGGTTTTAGTCTATTTTAGTCTTTTTAGCCTAAATAATTTTTTTTACCAAACGCTAAATCAGTTTATGTTACCAGCAACAATGGTTTTATAAAAAATTTACCAAACACCTGCCGGTTTTTTTCAAAAACAGTTTGTTTTTTAAACTAAAACTGAAAACAATTTTTGTAAAAATTAAGCTGTGCCAAACGGGCCCAATGAGGAAAGTTGTCTTTGACATGCTTAGAATTATCAAGTTTATTATTTTATTGCAGTTCGTATGAGTGTACTGAATAATATTTCCCGAAAATTGTATATAGTTATTACATATCTGTCAAACATTTTCTATTTCTCACCTTTTAGTATAAAATAAGGAGTTTTTTCTTCTTTCTCTTTTCCGCTTTTAAAACTGGTATCATATTGGTTTGCATTCTAGATTAATGTTTTCTTTCTTGTGATTAGATGTCCAGTTTCTACCGATATCTGGCTTGATGGGTACAAATATGCAGACCAGATTAGATTCCAAAGTATGTACATGGTGGAACGGGCCGTGTCTCTTTGAAGCCCTTGATGCCATTGAGATTCCTCCACGAGATCCCAAAGGTCCATTTAGGTATATGACGTAGTATTGTGTTTTAGTTTTTCGATTACAGCTTTTTATATAATTAATTTATCATAAATAATTATAAATATTTTCTACCATCATATATTCTACTTCTTAAATAGAGATGATTACAAATGCTTGTTTGCCCGCAGAATATTTTGTTAGGTCTTTGCCATTTTTAAGTCCGATTATTATTTGCATTCTCTCGCATCTCACGACCCAACACTCTTCTTGGAAAAGAAATGAACTGAAACGGAAGGATGTGGAGAAGGTATACAAATTTCATTTAATTGTTAAAATGTAATTTGGGTGTGTTGTAGGATGCCTATTATAGACAAATTCAAGGACATGGGAACTGTGGTTATGGGAAAAATAGAATCTGGTAGTGTCCGTGAAGGCGATTCCTTGGTTGTTATGCCAAACAAGGTGCTCATCACTGTCCCTTTTGTTCTTTTTCATTTTTGCTTCTTTGTACTGGAGACTAATGACAAGTAAAAAACTGCAGGCTCATGTTAAGGTTATTGCAATATATTGTGATGAGAATAAGGTTCGGCGGGCTGGGCCTGGGGAAAATGTCCGGGTTAGAGTATCTGGGATTGAAGAAGAGGATATTCTAGCTGGTTTTGTTTTAGCTAGTGTTGGTATGTGACCCTTCTTTTTATTTTGATGTTGAATTCACATTATTCATAATTTTAGTGTACCTTCTTTTCTTTTCTTACAAAAATTATGTTACGACCCGAGATTCGATCTAGAAAAGAGAGCTTCACCAACTTTCACAAAACGCAATGCCCCCTCTTTCGAGAGATATTAGGTGCTTTGTGAAAGGTATTAGCTACTTTTTCTCGTTCACTTGAGGTCCCTTAAAAAGACTAACGATTACAACCTAATTGGCTGGACCGGGACCTACCACATTAAAACCCTAAACAGTATTTAATAATTCAAAACCTAATTAAACAATCTAATAGCATAATTAATGACAATATTTAGTTAAATGTACATAATTTGTTAAAATGGACTGTCGATCGTTAGATTCCTTTTATGAAGTTTAAATGTTACATTTTACTTTTTTCGCCCATTTAGTGGTCCGAATCTATTTTTTCTTACTTTCTTTTTCTTGCAGCTAAACCAATTGCAGCAGTGACTGAGTTCGTAGCCCAGTTGCAAATTCTGGAGCTGCTAGAAAATGTACTGAAACTAACCAAACTTTTTATTCAAAAATAAGGAAAGCATATTTTGTTATAGTTTTCTGTTTCTTAAAGATTGAAATTGGGTGTACAGGCAATCTTTACTGCTGGTTACAAAGCCGTGTTGCACATTCATTCGGTCGTCGAAGAGTGCGAAATTGTTGAGCTGCTTCAGCAAATTGACCCGAAGACCAAGAAGCCAATGAAGAAGAAAGTCCTCTTCGTGAAGAACGGTGCTGTTGTTATGTGCCGAATCCAGGTTCGTGCTCTTTAATGGATATAGTGGGGCCCATATAATTTTTGGTCTTTTTTTTTTTTTACATCATTGTCTTGTGTGTCACAGGTGAACAGCATGATATGCATTGAGAAGTTTGCAGATTTTCCTCAGCTTGGGAGGTTTACACTTCGGACTGAAGGTGAGATTTACTTATATATTCTCGAGTTATTGGCAGTAATGCCCCTTAAGTTTACATAATGCACTTTCCCACCTAAACTTTCAAGAAGTAGCATATTGCTCCTACTCGTCAAAAAAATGTCAGAAAATATCAACTAGTGCATGGAACACATGACTTACTCGAGAGTATACTAATCCATTAGTTACCTAATGAGATTCACAATATACTAGATTATAAGATTATTATGAGTGACGTAATAAGAAAGTCTAGTTCCCAAAAAACTAGGGAATAATAAAATTGATGAAAATATCTTAAAATAAGTCATGTGTTGCGTACATATTAATACTTTCCGTCATTTTTAATGCGCTTGGGGCAATGTGCTACTGTTTGAAAGTTTAGGAATTAATGCCAATTACTTGACATTCAAAAAACTAGGGAATAATAAAATTGATGAAAATATCTTAAAATAAGTCGTGTGCTGCGTACATATTAATACGTTCCGTCATTTTTAATGCGCTTGGGTTAATGTGCTACTTGTTAAAAGTTTAGGAATTAATGCCAATTGCTTGACATTCTTTTTTGTTTACTTAAAATTATTGTATCTCTATTAATGCGATTTCCTTTGTTTTACTTTTAACAGGGAAAACAGTTGCTGTGGGGAAAGTCACTGCTCTTGCATAATCAAGTTTTGAAATTTTTGACTATGAGAGGTTAGAAATGGTCGCCACTCTTATTCTTCCCGGCTCTCATTGAAGTCGTTTTATTTATAGGCCATTTTTTAAGTTGGTTTAGCTATGTTTTACGGTAAAAAATTATGTATGTTCTAGTAATTATGTTGGTTGATATATAACCCCAAAACAGTTTTCTAGTTTTCTAACTTGAACAAAATATTTCTCTATTTGAAGTTTTTTTGAGTTCTATTTCATTTTTGTGAAAGATTTATAACACACTTAAAACCTGCTTTCTATATTTTTCACTCCATATTATTTATCGTATGTGTTTGTAAATGCTTTATCATATACAGGAAAGGGCTTTGCTGCGAGCCGTCGATTTCATCGCATTCAGCTTGAGTCGAAGTCGGAGCTTGCGGGGGATTAAATGTGTTGGCCAGCGACGGCAACGACTGACGCATTTGATTCTAAAATTAAAAGATGGTATAGTTTACTTTTGTAGAGAGAGTGGTGCAATCAATCACTTACTGGTTTGCCAGTGCTCATTCCTTTGAGCATTCTTCATTATTATGAGCACCATCGATTTTTTTTCTTGTTCTTTTCTCCCTTTTGATTTTGTTTACATAGTTTATGAGGTGTAGAGTTTGATTATGCCAACCACCACCACCTCTCAATTACTTATTTTGAGCACTCCCAATATCTTCTCTTTAATCATGTCTTCTTTTTTTTTTCCTAGGGGTGTAAAAAAATTGTTAATATGGTTTTAAACCGCATCTAGACCTTAACCGCTTTAAAAAAAAAATACAATCGTATTAAATCGGGTTAAATTGTAATTGGTATTCAAAATTGTATCCGGAGTAAAATCGGTCCCGGGTTTAAAGTGTTAAAAAAACCCGGAATCCGGATTATAGGTACTCAAATCCGCTTTTCAATATATTTTGTTTTTAAATATTTTCTTTAATGAACATATATTTATTTATATAGTTTAATCTTTTCATGCTATTATTTTGCATTAGAATTTACTGGGGTGTGCAAAGATCAGTAATCGAATTTTAAACCGTAACTGGATTTTTTTGAAAATAGGTTAAAGGTTAAACCGTATCAGGTTTGAAATCGGATACGGTTATCGGTTAATGATTATTCAAAACTGATTATTTTTGTAATCGATTTTAATAATCTCTATAAATATAATTTATAATTAAGTTGGAGAGTTAGAGCTACTTCTCTATATATTGGTTGTACTGTTTCGATTGACGTTTTAGACCGTTATGTTTGATTCGCGAATTATTTTGAACCAGTATGGGTTATTTAGACTGATATGTTATATTTGTAGGATAAAATGTGATTTAAAAAAAATTGAATAACTGGAACCTATTTCATAACCAGAACTGGTTTCAAAATAGGCTAAGGTTATTTAAACTTGGTTATTATATTTTAATAACTGGAAATTCAGTTAACCGGTTTTTGAAAAAAGGTTTAAGGTTATTAAAATATGAATAACCGGAATTAGGTTATGGATACGAAATAGTGAAAATAAAACATATTAACCGACCGGTTGCACGAATACCGGAAATAACCTTTGTGGCCACAAAATTGTCATATTGTTCACGCATAGTGCACTTTGCGTTTTACACCAGTCGGCCAAAAGAAAACAACGTAACTCCTAAGCCAGTGGTGGTGGTCAATTTTTTAAAAAGTCAACAGTAAACTATAGCAGAAGATTTCATTGCGGTTCACTGTCCGGACGCCGTCGACGGGCTGGCTCTCTTCTTCGAGCTGCGACTGGTTCGCTGTCTTTTTAGCCTGCTTAAATTGACTCGAGCTTCTCAGTACACAATTAAACTTTCCAAGACTTATCATATTAAGTAAGCAGAGAAGAGGAAATGTAATAAACTCCACCATGCACATGCATTTTACGCAATGATGGTTTCGGTAGAGAAATGGCCGACTCACCGTGGTTTTGTGATGGATTTTCCGTCCATGCCTTTCGATATGCCGGAGGTCTGAGATCCTGTGTCATGTAATATTTCACTCAGCTAGTAAATACAAGAACTTAATGTTTGCCCGTTTCTGTTAGAACTAACTGAAATGAGTAATTAATATTAAAAACGAACAGACTCGCGAAATCAGACAGGCTGTTATTTCAACGAAACTTTGAGCTGTGGCTAAGAGAATGCTTCCCCATTACAGACAAAGCTAGAGCACAATCGGGTCACAACTAGAACCGGGTTACTCAGTTTTCAAAAACCTAAAATTTTGGGCTATTGCGGGTATCCAGAACCGGATTAAAAGCGGTTTCTCATTCCCGGTTTGGGGATATGAGAACCCGGTTCGTAGATTTCTAAACCGGCATTTGGCTCCAATCCACTTTTATAATTTTACATCAATAACCTTTATACTTAAAATTGAAACTAATCCACAAAATCCCAGTTCCAATTTTTTGAATTCTTAAGCTTTTTTTAATTTCTAGTTTGAATAATCCGGTTCGTGTTTTGTTTTTACTAACTCAAAAATTCTATTCCGGTTTCTAAGTTCATTAAAAAACTGTATTTAAAATTCACTTCACAAGCACAGAAATGCAAGCAGTAAAAAGGCGATCTTATTACCATTATGCGGTGCCTTAGCTTTGCTCGCCCCATCGAAGTAGTCAGACACTTCTGTCGAGCTCGAGCGTGTACTATCCGTTCCTTCATTTTCATCAGTTGCATCCTTGAAAATCGATCCTGACATTGTAGTCAACTTTTTCTTAATCATTCTTGCTAGAAACTTTTGTGGCTGAAATTACGGGATTGCTGATAATACTCGATTGAAGCTTGTCACTTGTTGAAGTTTTACCGATCATTGTCTTCTGCTTTCCCGGATAAAAATCTGACACTGTGGCGAATTCCGTTTTCTGAGCCTGAAAATCGTGTGGGTGAAGATCAAGTTTGAAATTGTATTATTCAACTTAGAAAAGTGAAAAAAAGTTTTTGGATTACATACCACACCCGATAGGTCCTCATGATTTTCATCTCCAACTTTTGCTTGAGCATTAGGAAGCTTCTTTGTCGAAAATTTTCCAACTTTTGCTGATGATTTTTGTCGCGTTTTACGTTTCTTCACCATGACTCTTATTCCCCGTTGCCTATTTTTGCCACATTGTCGGTTGTCTGTCACCTCCGTTCTGATAACACCCCTATCTTCCTTGACCGGAACAGTACTATATGTGTTCATTCTTTCTACTTCGTTCGTATTCGTTGGAGGGAGATTACTCTCCTCTCTACCAGTCGTCACACCGCTATATGGAAGAGGCTCGATACTAACGTTAGTCCAAGGCCCTTCCTCGTTTTCTTGACTTGAAACAATCAGATCGTTTTTCTTTGCCGATAACTTCCCAACTTACACTTGAGCTTTAGGAAGCTTCTTTGCCGATGTTTTTCCAACTTTTGCCGATGATTTTTGCTTCGTTGTACGAATAATCCTCAGAAGCGACCGGGTGCTGATCCACTTTGCTTACTGTATCATAATTATAACAAACCAATAGTTAGTTTGTTATATTTTTAGAGTGAATATATCAATTAATCGAATTAAACAAGCTGATATGTAGAGACGCGGCTTACCAACGGCTGACGATTCTTGTTCTTTCGGTTTAGGTTTTGCTACCCGGTCTCTAACTTCTCCTAGAACCTCACTGGCTACTTTGCCTTTTGATTTCTTTCGCCTTTTATTCTCACGAGCGTCTGGTACGCTGGTCTTCCCCAGATTGTTACCACCCGCAACGCCAATTTCAACTCTCTCCTCGTCGAATGAAGAGGCATCTTTATCGGTAAAACGACCCTTTTCAACAATCTCTTCAGCCTTGCGCTTGTTCTTCAGAGTCTTAAGGACGTGCCTTGTGCTTGTTTGAGAGAATGATCGGAAGGAACAGCAGGCCTATCAGCCCGGGGCAGAGAAGTGGGTTGTCGATGCTGATATATTGATCGCCACGCTCCTTTTTCGACCCGAGAAGCATCGACATGAAGAAACCAGTCTTTGTTGGCCGCGTCAAAAGCTTCTCGCACCAGCAACGAACCCGAAAGGCGATAGAGGTGTCCTCTACGCCTTACCTGCGAAGTTTATCCAAAAGAAAATCCATATATCTATAACATCGAGCTATATGAATCATGAATTAGTAAGAAATTAACCTTTAGAGCATGAACAACGATTTCCCCAGTATCAGAGAAGTTCAAGGCGTGTTCTTTCTCTATTTTGCCTGATCACAAGAACCAAATATGTCAAAAAAAATAATAATAATAATAAAAAATAAAAATAAAACAGTGAAATCTCCATGAAAACGCTATCGAACCTCAAAGCTCAGTTGGTTGAGCTCCGATACAAGAAAAAGGAAGGAGTATGATTTTATGAATGTGATTTGATTTTATGGTTATGGAAATAAAAAGTGATGATCAAATAAAGACCACATTGTTTAACATTTCAAATAAAGATCAAGCTTCAAAAGCTCATCATCGATCGATTTCATTACACATTTTCTTAGTTCAATAGCGACTAGTTGGTAAAAATAAGAATGTTTCTTCATCCAATAGTGATACATTAATAATTATTTTTAGTAATTCATGCAATTATCTTGAACTCAAATAATTGCAGTTGCATCTCCTCGGCGATGTCTCAGTGGCAAAAAAGAGAGAATGATGTTAGTGAAAGAAGGAGACGAGGGTGATGAAGCTCAGAAAAGAAAGGTCGTCCAGAAGTGAACTGAACGACCACTATCTTGAGGAACTGGCGATCCTTGGAGAAAGGGGTTCACCCAGATCGAGCGCTGACTCGAAGGATTGCCGAGCTTCAAAGAAATGGATCGTTCGGAACTTGGGTCCGAAGCGAGGTATGACGAGCTCCGCAGACAGAGGTTCACTCGAAACTAGGTCCGGGTCGAGTTCTTCGAGTTCTGACTAGAGAATCAAATGTGATTAATGTTGATGTGAATAAACGCGACCAACTGTCACAAAGTGATTGCACTTTGGTACGATATGAAAAGATGGTGGATCTCAATTGTTCGTAGTGAATCCACTTCGGTGAAAATAGCGAAGGCATTGAATTATGTTATGTGCCCCGGATCTTGCCCCGCTCGTCTGCGGCGGAGCTGCTCGCCGGAGTTGTGGCTGTCCCCTTCCCTTGGCCATGGTACCTGCAAGCTCCCCCAACAATGGAGGAATCCGAGCTCAGCTCGTCTTCTCCGATCACACTCAAGCCAAACACACACGAGAGAGAGAGAATTGTAGAGAGAAAGGCTTCAAGCCCAAATCTCCTTTTTCAGGAAACTTGAACTATTTCGAAGCTGCTCAATTCATTGAGCCAAAGACTTATATAGTGTTTGAGAATTACAAGTATTATTTGTCACCAAAACGATACTAATTGAAATAAACGTAAATTCTCTCCAATGCTTCTCGTCATTCTTTGCTTGTGGATGCTCCTTTGTTTCTCCGGGAATACGTAAGCCGGAACCTTGGGTCTATATCACTACCCTCTTCCTCGACTACGAGCTTGTCCTCAAGCTCGAGTTCGGGAAAAGCACCAAGCAACGCGGCTGAATTTTCCCATATTGCGCTCTCCGGTTCGTCCTCCCGCCAAACCACCAATAACTCTCTTTCCCTGAGATGAGTCCGAGCTCGAAGGAGACGAGCCGGCCTAGCAAGAATGGTGCGTCCTTCGAACACGGGGGGAAGGTCCCCCGCGGCGGACGGCCGCACTCCCTTGTGCGGTTTGAGGAGCGAGACATGGAAGACGTCGTGTATACGACTCTCCGATGGCAGCCCGAGGCGGTACGAGACGGCGCCTACCCGCCCCACCACCTCAAATGGACCGTAAAACCGGGGAGACAACTTCGTGAAAGCCCGACGAGCCACGGAGAGTTGTCGGTATGGTTGGATTTTGAGCCAAACCCAATCGCCGACCGAAAATTCCACCGGTCGATGACGGCCGTCATAAATCACTATCATGCGTTGTTGCGCTTCCAATAAGCGGTCTCGGGTCGCCTTAACAAACTCGGTTCTTTTCGTCAAAGCGACGTCGACCTCATCGACGGTGGCAGACCCCACTACGTAATCCAACAATCTCGGTGGTTCCCTCCCATAAACCACTTGAAATGGCGTTGTCTTCAAAGCCGTGTGGTACGACGTGTTATAGCAATATTCCATCCATGGAATCCACTCCACCCAACGACGTGGCGTATCCCCAGTGACACATCGAAGGTACATTTCAATCGTCCGATTGACTACTTCGGTTTGACCGTCGGATTGCGGATGGAACGCCGTGGAAAAACACAATTTGGTTCCCGCCAAGCGAAAAAGCTCTCTCCAAAACGCACTTCGAAAGACCTTGTCCCGGTCCGAAACGATCGTCTCCGGAAACCCATGAAGCCGAACAATCTCTCGAAAAAATACACCGGCAACCGAAGCGGCGGTATACGGATGACTCAAGGGAATGAAGTGGGCGGCTTTGGAAAACCGATCCACCACGACAAGAATGACCGATTTACCCGCCGACTTTGGTAATGCTTCAATGAAGTCCATTGACACGTCCGCCCAAACGTGTGTCAAGATCGGTAATGGTTGGATAAGACCCGCCGGTTGTAAGGCTTCACTTTTGTTCCGTTGGCACGTTTGACATTCCGCAATGATCTCTTGCGTACACTTCTTCCACCCCCGCCAATAAAAATCCAGCCGAATACGCTCCATTGTTTTGATCACCCCCTCGTGCCCGAGGCAATGACAAGCCTTTACTATCTCCGAAACAAGTGGTGACGAGGCGTTAACAAAGAGCCCGTTCTTATAGAGAATTAACCCGTCTCAAATTGACCACACTAGACCCTCCCCGCCTTTAGAAATCCGGGCAAAAAGGGAGCTTGTGGTTGGCTCATTCCTAACCTCCTCGCGAAGTTTCACTAGCCACGGTCCGTGTGCGTTCGTTGTCGGGGCTGCATTCACCGCGTTTAGTATAACGCTCGTATCCTCTTCCCGGCGTGACAAGGCATCCGCGACCTTGTTTAACGAGCCCGCACGATACTCGACCGTGAAGTCGTAGCCAAGGAGCTTACTTACCCAATGAAGTTGGGGCGGTGTGGTTAGCCGTTGTTCGAGAAGGTGCTTGAGGCTCGAATGGTCCGTCTTTACGACAAAGCTCCGGCCCCACAAGTACGGACGTCAATGGAGGATGGCTTTCGCAAGTCCGATGAGCTCCCTCTCGTAAGCCGCTAATTTGAGATGTCGGTCGCCGAGTTTCCGACTAAAAAAAGCAATGGGATTCCCATCTTGTTGTTCCCCGAGGCATCGCATTCCGCTACGAACTCTTTTGAGAAATCCGGAAACGCTAAGTCGACGCTTCTGATAAGGCCGTCTTATGAGTCGTGAAGGCGTCTCCGGCGTTCTCGTCCCAATGGAAGGAGTTACGGCGAAGGAGGCTCGTAAGTGGGGCTGCAATAATCCCATAATTCCGGATGAATTTTTGGTAATAGCCGGATAGACCGAGGAACCCATGGACGCCTCGAGGAGACAACGGCTTCGGCTATTCGGCGACGACACTCACTTTCGAGTTGTCGACTCGGACCCCGGCATGAGAAATGATGTGACCAAGGTATTTTACCTCAAGTTCTCCGAACGAGCATTTTTTCCGTTTAAGGAAAAGGCCATGTGACCGAATTACTTCTAAGACGGCTCGCACGTGAGCGATGTGCTCTTTCCAAGTCTTGCTATACACAAGAATATCGTCAAAAAATACGAGGACGCTCTTTCGCAACATCTCATGGAAAATCTCGTTCATAAGACCTTGGAAAGTTGATGGGGCGTTTGTGAGTCCGAACGGCATGACCAAGAACTCGAAGTGGCCGTGGTGTGTTCGGAATGCCGTCTTTTCGATATCCGCCTCATTCATCCGAATTTCGTGGTATCCCGAGGTGAGATCTAACTTCGTAAAGTAGCGTGCGCCGTGAAGTTCGTCGAGTAGCTCATCGACCACCGGGATCGGGTACTTGTCCTTCACCGTTACTTTATTCAAATCGTGGAAGTCGATGCAAAAGCGGGACGTCCCATTGGGCTTCTTGACAAGCAAAACCGGAGAGGAAAACAGGGACGAGCTCTTGCGAATGATCCCGTTGCGTAACATCTCCGTGCATTGCCTCTCAATCTCGTCATTTTGTAAGTGGGGGTAACGGTAGGGTCTTACCGCCACGGGGTTCGTTCCCTCAAGAAGACGGATTCGGTGATCACATGCTCTCTTGGGTGGAAGACCCGACGGTGTTGTGAATACGTCGGTGAACTCCGTTAAGAGTTCTTCTATTGCCGCCTTCTCGGTTTCGGCCTCCATCATCCAAAGTCCGATCTCGTGGTCCTTTTCTTTCTTCTTCGTTGGTGTGATGATGTTCTCACCGGTCACGAACATTTCTTCCCCCTCTCCGAACCACTTCTCCACATCTACTTCTACTCCTTCTATCTTGTGTAGGGCAGCCCCTTCCGAATTGGCCTCGAATGCTTCGGCTGCCACACAACCTTCTTCCCGACGGCTTCGAACGCCACCGTCCGTAAGGCTCCGTCCCATTGAACGAGTCCCAACGAGTTAAGCCACCCAATCCCGAGTACTAAGTCTAATCCCGTATGGAAATCGCAAAGCAATTGGTGATGAATGTGTGGCCTTGTATCGTAATTTCCACTCGTTGACACCATCCGTCTATCGCTAAACGCCCCCCGTTCGGAAGAGTAACAAACAGCCCGGGTCGTTTCCATATGGGAATTCCGAACTTCTCGAACAAGATCCGTCCGAATGAAATTATGAGAGCTTCCCGTGTCGAGTAAGATCCTTGCTACTCCTTTCCCGATCTCCGTTTGAACTTGAAAGGTCCTTGCGGTTTGTATTCCACTTACCGCGTTTAACGATATTTTGAGATTGGCGAACTCGTCCAACTCGACTAACTCCACCTCTTCCTTATTTTCTCCTTCTCGCCACATTCGAATGTGGAAGAGTACCGGTTTGCAAACGTGATCCCGCGAGAACTTATCGTCGCAATTAAAACATAATCCATTTGCTCAGCGTTCTTCCATTTCCGCACCCGTGAGTTTCTTCCAATACGGCCTTTTCGGATTCGGTTTCTCCGTTGTCGGTTGATCCGTGGAGCTATAGCTTACTTTCGAGGAACTTCCACTCTCGGCGGTGTAAGCTTTTGCTCTACGTATCCCGTGTCCTTTAATCTTTACGGGAGCCGTGAAGCCCCCTCCGAACGTCCTTGTCCCCTTTTCATACGGTACTTGAAACTTGTTATCCCGAGCTAATTGTATCGCCTCATACAATCCGGCCGGCCGGTAGTATTCAACGATTCTTCAAAGCTCATCGGACAACCCCGCACAAAAATGCCACATTTGTTGTTGATCCGATAATTTGGCGTGCCTTCCCGATATCTTCTCGAATGCCAAACAATACTCTTCCGCTTGTCCGGTTTGTCGTAAGTTTGATAACTCGATTACCGGATTCGCCATCGCTACAATTCCAAAACGAGCTCTACACAATTTCTTAAATTCTTCCCAAGGAAGGTACTCGGAAACTAACCTTTGTATGTTATTCCACCACTCATGAGCCACTCCCGTCAACACCCCTCGAGCTTGTCGAACTTTAGCCTCCTCCTCCCTCACTCGTTGGTCGACGAAGTATTCCTCGCACTTTCGGAACCACGTTTCCGGGTCGGTACTTCCGTCGAATGGTGGAATTTTTGAACGTCCGTGTTGTACCTCGTGTTCCCCGTTATGCACCGGTGGTGCTCTCCTCCGGCTTTCCTCGAAGCTCTTCGGTTGATAGGCGTCTTTCTCGTTTCTCCCGACCGGAGCGGCCGGCCATTCTTCCCGAGTTTCTGCCCCGAAACCTCCCCCATTCGGATTCCCGCTCCTCCGTGCGTCTTCCCGAGCCATCATCTCCGGGTATCTCACATCGGCCGGGCTCCAACGAGTCGTTCCCTCGTTTTGCCCCTTGTTCTGCGCATCGACCTTGTTCTATCTTTATCCTCGGCGGTCTTGGACGTCTCTCCACGCCATTCTTTCTTAAGCCGATGTCGATCTTCCTCAAGAATGCGCCGCTGTTCTTCCGTTTCCCGATTTCGCGAGCTGCGCCCGTCTCTCATTCCCTCACCGTCGCGATACTCGGCCCCTCCTCGTCGGCCGTCGTCCTGCTCCCATTGTCGCTCGCCGGAGCTCGATCCCCTCTGACTTTGCTCGCTTCCTCGACTTTCGTGACGCTGTTTGGATCTGTGTTCGCGCGATGTTCGGCTTCACGGTCGGCTTTCTTCTCGCATCCTATCAGATCGGCGCGATTCTCCCCTCCGACGCTCGCCGGATGATTCTCGCTGGCGTTCGTGGTCGCCGGACCTCGGTTCCCTTCGATCGTGGTCGCCGCTGCGTCTGGTTCGCGAATCGCGTGGTCCTCGCGATTTCGACATCGCGTGTGGACTGTGGGATCAGCGACCTCGCGATTGATCTCTTCCCTCCCTGTTTGGCTGGTTCTCCTTCCCCTTCCTAGGGCTCCGAGATGATCGACTGAGGTTTCCGATCGCCTCCTTCAGCTCCGTTAGGGTTTGTAGAACCGAATCGTGTTTCTGTCCCAATCTTGCCTCGCTTGCTGCGATTTCTACCCTCAACTCCGGGCTAACCTCCTGCGTTTCTCTCCGACCTTCCATGGCTGCCTGAGAATCTCCGCTCACCTGCGATTCTACAATGACGAGGTTTGGCTCTGATACCAAGATGTTATGTGCCCCGGATCTTGCCCTCGTTTGCGGCGGAGCTGCTCGCCGGAGTTGTGGCTGTCCCCTTCCCTTGGCCATGGTACCTGCAAGCTCCCCCAACAATGGAGGAAT
Organism: Parietaria judaica; assembly: GCA_954871525.1. NCBI lineage: Eukaryota > Viridiplantae > Streptophyta > Magnoliopsida > Rosales > Urticaceae > Parietaria > Parietaria judaica. The sequence continues at coordinate 4,989,250 of OX940867.1, forward strand.
CCGAGCTCAGCTCGTCTTCTCCGATCACACTCAAGCCAAACACACACGAGATAGAGAGAATTGTAGAGAGAAAGGCTTCAAGCCCAAATCCCCTTTTTCAGGAAACTTGAACTATTTCGAAGCTGCTCAATTCATTGAGCCAAAGACTTATATAGTGTTTGAGAATTACAAGTATTATTTGTCACCAAAATGATACTAATTGAAATAAACGTAAATTCTCTCCAATGCTTCTCGTCATTCTTTGCTTGTGGATGCTCCTTTGTTTCTCCGGGAATACGTAAGCCGGAACCTTGGGTCTATATCAAATTAGTAAGGAATATAGATAATAAATAAGAGAAAGTTGTTATTGCTTGATCGCAAGGTGAATACAAAGTGTAGTTGCCAAGAGATATGTGTAATAGAGCTCGTCCTTTTGTTATTACATCGTAAGGTCTATATATAATGAATACTACAACGTCTAGATTCCTATCTCCTCGCAACAGCTATGAGACCGAGCTCTTTCCCTCTTCCTTTGCTTTGGATTCCACGTGTAAAGTTAGTGGCGTGATACTTGGTCTTCATTGACGTGGCTGCTTGGTGCCGCGGCACAGATTTTCGGTGCCCCAGCAAGAACCCCAAAATTTCCCGTGCCCCAGCACCATTGTTTCGCGAATTAGGTTATTTTTAGCCTAATCTTAACCTAATGAGGAGGCTATATAAGGGAATCATGAAGGGGGATTAAGTGACGAATTTTGAGAGAGAAAAACATCACAAGAGGCTAGGAAACGCGAAGAACGCCATTAGAGATCGGGTTTTGCAAAGAAGAACGGTGGAGATGAAGATCACTTCAGATATTCTCTCCATTAGTATTATCTTCTTTGCTGAATTTTCTTTCTCCATTATGTATGTCTTTGTGATTTGTTTATGCTCTAGATTCATCATGAGCTAAACCGTTCATAGGATTGCAATCGGAACTCACATGTAGCTTGATTTGGATTATCGTTTCTTTGATTAATGACAATTGCTAAAGTTTGTTTATTCTATCATTTTCTTCATGCTTTTAATTGCTTGATCACCAATTAAATTGATTTGGTAAACCTTAGGAACTTTAAAAAATGAAATTTGCGTTTAGCCGTAGATAACATGACACATGATCTATGATGGAAGTCTTGAGTTTATATAGGATAGGAATATACTTATGTAACACGTGTAACCCGTTAAAAACACATGCTTAATAAATTGTTCGTAATTTAATTCACATAGGAATATAGTGGATTAGTTAAGAAAGATAACTCGATTTGAATATCGGAAGAGTTCTATTTGATGCATTCAGAGCCGGCCCAATAGCTGGGCGAATTGGGCCACTGCCCAAGGCCCCCAATGGCCCAACAGATTCATGCTTCATTTAGCAATAAAAAAATATATATTTGAGGCCCCATTTATAGAGCATTGACGTGCAAATGGCTGAAATGAGGCCTATATTTAAGTTAAGATGGTACAATATTTAAGTTAAGATGGTACAAGTGACTACTTATGAATAATGTTTTGACTTTTGTCTATTGTATTTTCATTCTTTTTTCTTTCTTAATTTTTTTATCTGATTTTTCTTCTTCTTAACTTTAACTATTGCTTGTTTGAAAGTGATTTCTCTTATTCTCTCTTGTGTTTTTATTTCTCTTATCCAAAATAAAGTCAAATATACCATGTATAGTATTTGATTTTAATATATATATATATATATAAATATATGTATTAATGTTAAAAAATTTAAAAAGGTCTCATTTTCATTTCTCGCCCAAAGCCCCCGAAATTGTTAGGCCGACCCTGGATGCATTATGGGTCTTGGTTAACAACTTGTAGCAATTTGACAATCAAATGAATGATATAAAGAATCGGGTGATGTGTTGAGAAATGATTGTGACCCTATATTTTTCTATTTGTCCATAGCTTTCACTTTTGGTTTTTATTTTCCATTAGTTATTTACTTGATCATATTTCAATTTTATTTGTTTAGATAAAACTAAAGTGACATAAAACTAGTAATTAACAAAATTAATAGTAACAATTCTCCGTAGGATCGACTTTTCTTATCATTATATTACTTGTTTTCGATACGTATACTTGCGTAGAAAATTCACAACAAGTTTTTGGCGCCGTTGCCGGGGAATTGTTTACGTTTTTTTTGTGAATATTAGTAAGATCATTTTTAGTCTTAATCTAAATGTTTGTTTGAGTTCTATTTTTCAGGTTATTAGGTACGTGCATGCAGAATAATAGGAGCGGGGAACTACTTCCTATTAATCTTGAAATTGAAAGGACGTGCCGAAGGAATAGAAAAGAACGACAACAAGCTCGTAATCCATCAGTAACGATGGGTGAACCAACCGAAGGCGACCGTCAAAATATGACATTGCGAGATTATGCAGCTCCACAAATGAGAGTATTTCAAACCAGCATTGCGCGGCCACCTAATGAAGCGAACACATTTGAGCTCAAGCCGGCAATTCTTCAGATGATTCAGAACTCAGTGCAATTTGGCGGGTCATTGAATGATGACCCGAATGCTCATATCACGTTATTCCTGGAGATTTGCGACACCTTTAAATTCAATGGAGTGTCATCTGACGCTATACGGTTGAGGCTCTTCCCGTTTTCACTTCGTGACAAAGCTAAGAGTTGGTTGAACTCTCTACCAGCAGGATCTATCACTACTTTAAACGACTTGGCAAAGATGTTCCTAGCAAAGTATTTCTCACCAGCAAAGACGGCCAGGATGAGAGGCAAAATTACTTATTTTGTGCAACTTGACTCAGAATCTCTGTTCGAGGCGTGAGAAAGGTTCAAGGAATTGCTTCGAAGATGCTCTCACCATGGAGTCCCTAAATGGCTACAAATTCAGTCTTTTTATAATGGGCTGAATGGACAGTTGAAAGGAAACATTGATGCACCTGCAGGAAGCGCGCTTATGACAAAGACCATCGACGATGCCTATGATTTACTGGAAGACATGGCAGAGAACAACTACCAGTGGCCGATAGAACGAGGATTGCAGAAGAAAGTAACCGGCGTTTATGAAATTGATGCCATGACAACGTTAGCAGCTCAAGTGGAGCTTTTATCTAAAAAAATTGATACACTCGGAGTTAATGCTATCTATAACCCTCAAGCTACTTGTGAAATCTGTGGGAGTAATCACAGTACTAACCAATGCTCCATCAGCCAAGAGTCGGTGCAATACGTCAGCAACATGAACAGACAGACAAACCAACCGAACTCTAACTTCTACAATCTGGGCTGGAGTAACCAACCAAACTTCTCGTGGGGTAACAACCAAGGATCCTCTTCAGAACCTACAGCTCCACCCGGATTTCCTCAACAAGAACCTCAACAAGTCAGAAAGCCAAACCTCGAGGAGTTGATGACTCAAATGGCCTCGAACACAAATCACTTTATCACAGATTCAAAGACCCAACTTCAGAGTCACTAGGCATCAATTCGCAATTTGGAGGTGCAAGTTGGTCAATTAGCTAATTTGATGAATAATCGGCCACAAGGAAATTTGCCTAGCGACACTGAGACTAATCCAAGAGGAAAGAGCATAGAACAATGTAACGCGGTGTCTTTGCGATGTGGAAAAGAATTGAATGAAGTCATCAAATAGCCTAGTTTGTTATCAGTGTCACGTGAAGAAAATGAAGATGTTCCAAGCGACAATACTATTGTGATGGACAAGCTTAATGAAAAGAAGAAACAACTGGCAAAGTCTTCTCTGTGCTATCCTGCACCGCCGTTTCCCCGAAGGCTTTCTTGAATCAAGACAGATACTCAGCTCATGAAAATTTTGGAGGTTTTCAAGAAGCTTCAAATCAATATTCCATTTGCCGATGCATTAGAGCATATGCCGAGCTATGTGGAGTTCATGAAAGAAATTATTTCCAAGAAGAAGAAATTGGGTGACTTTGAGATAGTTGCCTTAACCGAAGAATGCAACACTATAATCCAGAAGAAACTGCCACCAAAGCTTAAGGATCCGGGTAGTTTTACCATTCCATGCACGATTGGTAATAAATTCTTCGGTAGATCTTTGTGTGACTTAGGAGCTAGTATCAATTTGATGCCGCTCTCAATTTATCAAAAACTTGGATTGATGGAAGCAAAGCCCACAAATGTTACTCTTCAGTTAGCCGATAGATCGCTCACATACCCACACGGAATAGTCGAAGATGTACTAGTAAAAGTGGACAAATTCATTTTTCCGGCGGATTTCATCGTTCTTGACATTGAGGAAGATTTCGATGTGCCAATCATCTTGGGAAGGCCGTTCTTGGCAACTGGAAGAACTCTTATTGACGTGGAAAAAAGGAGAGCTCACTTTGCGGGTACAAGACGAGGAAATTACATTCAAGGTCTTCAAAGCTATGAAATTCCACAGTGGAGCTGAAGATTGCCACATAATAGATCACCTACAAGATGATGGAAAAGAAAAATCAACCAAGAATTGAAACGAGGTTGTCCTTGTCAAGGCATCATTTGAGAAGCTACATAAAGTGGAATTGGAGCTTTTGAGAAAGAATCAACGTCAACTTGAGAGAAATCAAATGGAATTCAAGAGGTGGGCAAACTATCAAACAAAATTCATTATTTACCACGAAGAGCTCCTTCTCCAAATTGCAACACAATTTCGACTTGAGGTACGTAGACATTCTTCACCACCATTTTATTTTCCAGATCCGCCTAACCAACAAGATGATGGCGGGGGTGGCAAGGTCTTAAACAAGTGAAATGTTTCTTACCCCTTGTTAATAATTAGAACATTGGGGACCAATGTAGATCTTAAGTTTGGGGATAGGAAATATTATTTCGTTTGTATTTTTTGTTATATTTTGCTAATTTTTTTTCTAGTTTATAGTTGTTTTGGTAGATTTGAGTAATAATTCGATATGACCCTACATGCTTGCTCGCTATTTTTTTTAGGGAAATAAAAAATGTCTATACTTGTATGCTTGGTGATTCCATTGTTTTGCTTGTATTTGGTCTTTCCTGAACATGTTGAGTACGCAATTTTGAATTATGAGGGCATTTTGTTGTTGTGAGAAAGTAGATATGAACCATGAAAATTGTTTTATCCGGTTAGAACTCTAGAACTTGTTTGATTGACTTTCGAGGTGAAATAAAGAATATTGTAGCACTAGAGAAATGAATTAGGCCATCGTTGAACCATTTTGAGCCTTTTCAAACCATCCACGACATATAAATATCCATTATTCCTTGTTTGAGCCCAATCACTTGACAAACTTAGAATCCCATTATCGTTTATCTCCCACAAATTTTGCCAACCCGAAAAAACGATTATCTCTATTGTTTCTTGTTAAAGAATATTCTAGATTTATTTAGAGTATTATAGATTAAAGTTTATCTAGAACAATCTAGGTTAGATTTAATTAGAATCACTTAGAATTAGAATGATCTAGAATGCATTTATTACTCTTAGAATAATGTAGAAGTAGAATAATCTAGAACACTTGTACATGTATAAATAGCCTTCTAACCTTAATGAAACATACAACATTTTCCTCTCCATTTTCTTTGTTAACATGGTATCAGAGCCATGTTCCGAAATTAGCCATCCCATTTTTTGGGTTCGAAATTTGTTTCTTTAACAAATTAGCCCACCTCCAAAATTAGCCATCCTACTCCAAATTAGCCCATGTTCCGAAATTAGCCATCCCATTTTTTGGGTTCGAAAATTGTTTCTTTAACAAATTAGCTCACCTCCGAAATTAGCCATCCTACTCCAATTTTGCCCACCTTCGAAATTAGCCATCCCATTTTTTGTTTTCGAAATTTGTTTCCTTATCAAATTAGCCATCCTACTCCAAATTAGCCCACCTCCGAAATTAGCCATCCTACTCCAAATTAGCCTACTTCCGAAATTAGCTATCCCATTTTTTGGGTTCGAAATTTGTCTCTTTCCACTCCAAAATCTTCTCATCATTCAATCTTATTCAAAATCCCATTTTTACCCATTTGTTTTAGCCTAGTCCACACGCCTCCACGCGCCACCCTCGACGACCGTTTTTCGATTCCATCACCGCCCACTACTTCATCTAATTCTATTGCTTGCGTTGCTCCGAATCACCTTCGACGCCTTCGTTATCTTGCTACACCTACCTCTCAAATTCGAAATGACTGAACAAAAACATGCCGGTCTTTCAGAAATGGTGCCCGTACTCTCGAAGATTACAGACCACAAGTTGAATGGTTCGAACTATCTCGATTGGATCAAGACCATTCGTTTGTTTCTCCGAAGTATTGACAAAGACAACCACTTGACCGACACTGCTCCAAGTGACGAGTCACCGAGTCACGACAAGGCTTGGTTTCCACATCATATGTAAAGACGGACGACAAAATAGGAGATATTTTCACAAAGGCTCTTAACGGGGTGCGGGTCGAATATCTTTGTAACAAGCTGGGCATGACTAACATATATGCTCCAGCTTGAGGGGGAGTGTTAAAGAATATTCTAGATTTATTTAGAGTATTATAGATTAAAGTTTATCTAGAACAATCTAGGTTAGATTTAATTAGAATCACTTAGAATTAGAATTATCTAGAATGCATTTATTACTCTTAGAATAATGTAGAAGTAGAATAATCTAGAACACTTGTACATGTATAAATAGCCTTCTAACCTTAATGAAACATACAACATTTTCCTCTCCATTTTCTTTGTTAACATTTCTCAAGTATTTTGATCATTCTATTGCTTATCATATGAGCAACATCGGAAAGAAGTCATAAAGAGTTTCATTGGACAAGCGAGAGTTTAACAATTTTTGGTTGTGATTCTACACTATGTGTTAGGTGTAAGTTTTTTTTTTTTTTTTATATATGTTATTTTGTTTACTTAAAAAAAAAGGAAGGAAGAAAGAAAATAAAATAAAATAAAAGAAAAGAAAAAGAATTATGAGAAATAAAGATGGAAAGACAAGGTCACAAGTGCTTCGCCACGAGTAAACTTGGAGGACACCAAACAAGCTTGGTGTATTTTTCCGAATAGACAATGAAGAGAGCTCTATGTAGAGGCGTGGAATGATCATTTGCTGAGAGTAATTGAGTCATAATCACTTCCAATCATACCCTTTACTCGACTACCCATATTCACATCCATACTCACCTTTTACCTAATCCTACACTTAAAGCCTTTAAAGCCCTAATGATCTTTGGTGTTGCATTGTCAAAATTAGTGGAGAAAGATCATGAAAAACGAGCCTATGGAATTCAAAACTGTGATTTAACATGCTTTGTGGTAAATGGAAACTCATCACGGTAGCAAGTGTCCAAAAATGAGAAATAAGCACGAATACATGTTCGGGGGGGACCAAGGCAGGTAAGGCAATAGTTGAGCCGAAATTACGGGCTAGTGACATTTTGAGTTTCTTTACGGAAATATAGCTTTTAAGCACATGGTGGTCATAAAGAATTTATACTTACGATCGTTTTTTTTTTAGGTTTTAAGTTTGGGAGGTTTAATATTTCTTTTTGTTTGCTCGAGGACGAACATATGATAAGTTTGGGGGTATTTGATGAGTCGGTTTTAACCCATAAATCGAGCACTTTCACTTTGAGTTTCGTTTATCCAAGAGTCATTTAATGTGTTTCTTTTAGTATTTTTGTTTATTTTAGGAGTTACATGAGTGAATTCCGATTTAATTGAAGATCGAGATGAATAGAGTCATTTGGAAGAAGTTTTACATGCACGAAAATCCGAAATTAGCCAAAAATTGGCAGCAGTTTGGTGCCACGGCACAGATTTTCGGTGCCCCAGCAAGAACCCCAGAATTTCCCGTGCCCCAGCACCATTGTTTCGCGAATTAGGTTATTTTTAGCCTAATCTTAACTTAATGAGGAGGCTATATAAGGGAATCATGAAGGGGGGGGGGGGGGGGGGGGTTAAGTGACGGATTTTGGGAGAGAAAAACATCACAAGAGGCTAGGGAAACGCAAAGAACACCATTAGAGATCGGGTTTTGCAAAGAAGAACGGAGGAGACGAAGATCACTTCAGAGATTCTCTCCATTAGTATCATCTTCTTTGCTGAATTTTCTTTCTCCATTATGTATGTCTTTGTGATTTGTTTATGCTTTAGATTCATCATGAGCTAAACCGTTCATAGGATTGCAATCGAAACTCACATGTAGCTTGATTTGGATTATCGTTTATTAAATTAATGACAATTCCTTAAGTTTGTTTATTCTATCATTTTCTTTATGTTGTTAATTGCTTGATCACCAATTAAATTGATTTGGTAAACCATATGAACTTCGGAAAAATGAAATTTGTGTTTAGCCGTAGATGGAATGACACATGATCTATGATGGAAGTCTTGAGTTTATATAGGATAAGAATATACCTATGTAATATGTGTAACCCGTTAAGGAAACATGCTTAATGAATCGTTCGTAATTTAATTCACATAGGAATATAATGGATTAGTTAAGAAAGATAACTCGAATTGAATATTGGAAGAGTTATATTTTATGCATTAGGGGTCTTGGTTAATAACTTGTAGCAATTTGACGATCAAATTAATGATATGAAGAATCGAGTGAAGTGTTAAGAAATGATTGTGATCCTATATTTCTCTATTTGCCCATAGCTTTCACTTTCACTTTTTATTTTCCATTAGTTATTTACTGATCATATTTTAATTTTATTTGTTTAGATAAAATTAAAGTGACATAAAACTAGTAATTAGCAAAATTAATAGTAACAATTCTTCGTGAGATCTATTTTTCTTATCGTTATATTACTTGTTTTTAATACTTTTTACTTGCGTATAAAATTCACAGCATTATGCTTTTGCCTTGAATATGCTCAACGTTGACTCTCTCTCTGAGATTCATCACTTACCCAAAAATGGCAGCTTAAACTCAAAGTCCAAGTCTTTTTCTCCTAACAGATGGCACAACTAAGAGCTTCAGTCAGTGGTGGAACTGGCCAATACAGCTACACCAAGAATTCCCAGTTTCAGGTAATTCACCTTCATCAATCTCATGTATATATAGATGAGATATAGTTTATCATAAGCCAAACTTGTGTTGCGTAGAGAAAAGCCATAGACGATGCCAAAGAGCTGTTACAGAAGGGAATCGCCCAGAAACTTGACCCCGGCTTGCTGCCGCGTTCGAGCGCCGTCAGGATCGCCGACTTGGGCTGCGCCACCGGGCCCAACACGTTCTCGGCGGTGCAGAACATCGTCGATTCCGTCGAAGAGCTGACCGGGAAAAGAAAAACCGGCGACATCCAGGTCTTCTTCAACGACCAAGCCGCCAACGATTTCAACCAGCTCTTTGCCTCGCTTCCGCCGGAGAGACGCTACTTCGCAGCCGGCGTGCCTGGGTCCTTCTACGGCCGCCTCTTCCCCCGCGCGTCGCTCCACATCGTCCACTCGTCCTACGCCGTCCAGACGCTCTCCAGAGCGCCTTTGGAGGTGACGGAGGAGAGCTCGTCGGCTTATAACAGAGGCAAGGTTCACTACTCCAGCGCCGGCGAGGGAGTGGTGAGGGCTTTTGAGGCTCAGTACGCCTCAGACATGGCAGTTTTTCTCGGAGCTAGAGCGGCGGAGATTGTCCACGGTGGCTTGTTGGTCTTTGTCATCCCCGGTCGGCCCATAGGAGCCGCTCATTCCGAGTGTTTCATGTGCCTGACCTTTGAATTACTAGGCTTGTGCCTCCATGAATTGGCCAACAAGGTACTCAATCACTTACACACAGCTCAATAGAAATGTTCGGTAATTCGGTCCTTAACAAAACAGAATTGAGGGCGAAAATCCGAAGTAAGAATGATTTTCGCGAGCAAGTTTAGACAGTAAAAGAAGGTGATGCGAACCGGGAACTAAAAAAATTTATACAAACAGAAATTCGGCCAACGGGAAATCAGCAAAGCGATGATTTCCGTATATTTAATATCCAAAGTACAAGTATTTACCGACCTATCTCGGTCGTAGCTATCCGCGATGCAAGAAGGAACAAAAATCCGCAAACCAGCATGAAAAGCCACGGCGGTTAGGCGCCTAATATAGCGATTAGGAAGCCTAATCTCTCTTTATAACAAACTAGTACTACCCAAAATGCCCTTACTAATTTAAATAATATAATTTAATAAACAATAAAACCGTTTTAGTAATCTACATAGAAAAGTTGATTAATGGAAAATGTTGTGATAGACCCTTACCAGTTCTTGTATGAATCTACAGGCACGGATGGAAGGGTAGTAGAGGTCTTTTGGGCTGATTTGTGTTATTTCCCTATATGTCTTGATTAGTTTAAAATAAGGAAAGCATTAGTCGTTTCCCGTTTCGATTAGTGTTTTTCATATAGCCGCCTAGCGTAGGAATAATTTCATATGCGTTTGATTTTTCTTTTGTATTGTCGAACGTCTTATGGATTATTAGAAGCCGTCATAACTCTCGAAGGATTGATAAAGTTTGTTTGTTTGTTTGTTTTTTTCTGGTTTCTAGCAATAAAATAATCATGTCATCGCACTGGTGACACGCTTCTTTTCATTTTGTGCTCGTTTTATCGCTTGGAACCTTTCAACCTGTTTTACACTACAAAACTTCTAAAATGAGCCGTCAGGTTGAGTCCCTGAACGATTTTAGGTGTTTCCATGGTTGCATATTAGTCACTGGTGCTCGTGTTCGTGGGCCAATATCCGTTTTCTTTGACATCTTTTCGCTCAAAGTAAGGATTCTTTTTCTTCATCGGGAAACTCATATATCCGGGTGTTGATCGAACTTGTAAGAAAGTAGAGCATTATTAGGGGATAAATAATGAACCACCCATGCTAGTAGATCAACTAATGACCTCGCTTTCTTTAAGATGATTATTTATGGAAAGAGAACCTTTACAAGCGCGCTTATGTGTGAAAATGATGGAGAATCGATCAAACAAACACGAGAGAACCATAGCACACAGAACCGGAGAACTCAATCCCGTCACGATTTGAGAGAGATTCAATTTGAATTAATTAGGTTTAAAAAAACTTCATTAATGAATATTAGACCCAATTTTAGCTAGGTTCAATAAATTACGGAAATAAAGTTAACTACGGTTGTTAAATCTAGTCTAATAAGCCAAGGGCAACACCCTAGTGGTGCCTAGGGCATGGTCAGCCAAGGGCTGGCCAATTGGACTTGGACGGGCGAGTGTAGGACTCGGGCGCATTGCGACGGATCCGTCTATGGCACGTATGTCTTAATAAATAAATAGCTCATAGCAAAACATGCCTTTGTATGTCTAATTTCTAATACATAGTTTGTATTGAACAAACATTACATGAAATGAAGTTATGCTTAACTGAATTCCGAAAGATTGTTACGAGGATGATAAACCTGCAGTTATTACCTATCGTCGGAGGAAGGGCAGAGCGGTCATTTAATCTTGCACATTTATTCCTGTCATGTGTTTTTCCTTATTTACGCCATTGAGGGTATTTTGGTAATTTTCGGTTTATAGTCTTTTTTTTTTTGAAGGCAGCTTTGCTGCAATGGGGATCGAACCCACAACCTCCACTTTGGAGGTGGTGTGGAATTACCACTAGGCTATCCTAGCAACCACGAATTATAGTCATTTGTTCCTGCCGTTTATAATTGCCTATGTAAGCTCAAACTCTAAAAAAATATGTTCATGAAAATCGTTACCTATATTAATGCGTGTGTGCGTTTTATATATTTGATAACAGGGTCGGTTAAAGAGCGAAACTATAGACTCCTTCAATCTACCAGGATATTTTGCTTCACCGGAAGAAGTGGAAGCAGCGGTGAAGCGAGACGGAGGTTTCAACATCGAGGCAATGGAGATCTTCTCGCAAGGAAAGCCGCAGCCGAAAGCATTGGCGACTACCATGAGATCCGGCATGGGAGATTTCATCGCTGATCACTTTGGAGTTGGAATCTCCGATGAGCTCTTCAACTTGTTAGCCGAGAAATTCGAACGGAGCTTCCCGTCTATGCCGGACCCTCTCAGTTTGTTTGTTTTACTCAAGCGCGTATAGAAACTCGAAAAAGAACTCTTGAGCGAGTTAGAAAAGGAAGGAGTTTGATAGTATTTCAGTCCGTTTGTTTTACTCGAGAGCATACTCAAAAGAATAGGTAGTATAAATTATATATACATATGTATATGTATGTAATGTCAGTGTGTTGTGTTGTTGTATGATACAGATCAAGGATCAAAATGCCGTTTTGGCCGATAAATCGTTTGCCGTTATCGATGGATTAATCGTTTGCCGATGGATTTATCGACGGAAAACCTATAAAAATTATCGTTTGCCGTTATCGAAACTTATCGAACTTATCGATGGATTAATCGTTTATCGATGGATTTATCGATGGAAAACCTATAAAAAAAAATTCAAACATATTTTACACTAAAAACATAACATAAAATACTAATGTCACAAAATATAAACATAAAAGTCTCATACAAAATATAAGATATAAGCCACAAACCAAGTCTCATACTAATGTAGCCAAACATAAACTAAGTCTCATACAAAATTACAAATACTTCACAAAATATGTAAAATAAATTATTATTTACTTACCAAAATAAATATTTACAAGTCACCAATTATTCTTATATAAAATATGCACTGCACAATTGATTTCATTTAAAACAAGATTGAACAACTAGCTCAATTTAACAAATTAGCTAAAAATTGTACTTTTGCCGCAATATTTTAGAAAACTTCAAATTAAAAAAAATATTATGCCAACCGATTATTTTTTAAATTATATACAATTTTATAAAACAAAATTACACCAAAATATTCGAGTAACTAGCTCAAATCAACAATTTCCGAAACATATGTACTTTTGCCACAATGATATCACAGTTCAGAAAAACTTCAAATTAAAAAAAAAAAAAATTATGCAAACCGATTAGTTTTAAAATTATATACAATTTTATAAAACGAAATTACATCAAAATATTCGAGTAACTAACTCAAATCAACAATTTCCGAAACATGTGTACTTTTGCCGCAATTATACAACAATTCGAAAAAAACCTAATGACTTTTCGTTATTTAGCGATAAGTCCTCCAGTTTTCTAAATTTAAAACTTGAAAACCTAAAACAAAAAGTTGTTCACTTTCCCCCTCGAAAAATCGCGAAAACTATAAAACGAAAACGATTAAGGGAGATAACTTACCGAGAAGCCTATTTTCAGCGATAATCGAACGATTTTCGTCCGAAAATCGCGATTTTCGGAACCTTGATACAGATCAATATTGTATTAAGGAATACATGTTTGGCATACACATGATTCAAGAAAGATTGTGATTAAAGTTGGATATTGGCCCGGCCTAATATTTAGTTTTGGACCGCTATAGTGTTTTGATCCATTTTCGGCATCTAACATATCTTACATAAAAATATTTAGATAAAGTAAATATATGACATAACTTCTAAACTAAAGTTTTTACGACTAAGTCATGAAAACTGAAATATTCATTAAACAATTGTGTGCAATTGTTGAATAGGAATTACTATGAGAAGATGGAGTCATGATAAATTGTAAAATGAGTAACGTTACACTATTAATTCATGACATTTTATATTTTATTAGTTTTGCATTTTAATGCATAGTTTGTGATATACAAATATATTACTTATAAGTTATAGTTTAAGTTCAACTAATTAAATGCCACATCATTATAGTTAAATTAATAGACTGGATACATGATAATTTTTTTTTTTGAATGGATATGATAATTTATTAAGAGTCCAAAGAATAATAGAAAAGAGAAACTTTAGTTAATAGACTTCAAAACACCATTAACTTTCTCAATAGACTCTAAATTTTCATAATTTTTAAAATAGACTTTTAAAAAATTCTAGGTCATATTTACCCCTACTCTGAACCATGGTTTTAAAATATCGGGGTATATCGACGACATATCGACGACATACCGAGATTTGGGGAGATGCGATACGATATTCCACTTATTTCGCTGTCGTTTTTGGAAAAATCGGGACATGTCGTTCGATATGCATGTGAAATATCGCGTGTCGTTGAAGGCTAAAAAACGACGAAAGTTGGCCCGAAATTCGCATAAACCCTAGCTTCTCGGGTAGACCCTCATTTCTCTCATTTCGCGAGAGTTCGTCGGCGCATCCACCTTCTCCTTCGATTTTCGAAAGCTCAAGAGCAAATCTTCCCTTTTTTCGCAGCTATCTTCGATTTTCGCAAGGTATGTCGAAGGAAATCCTACATATTTCATTATTTTAGGGTTGATTAGAGGAAAGCTCGCTGATTAGGGAAAAATTGATATTTTAGGGTTTGGGAAATGTTAATTAGTGATTATTGATGACGTTTTATGTATAAATTTCCACTTGTAGCTTAAGCTTGATGATAACTAATGAATATCATTAGTTTTTGAATATGTGATTGTGATGTTTGTGTTCTTGATGATTTGTGATCTTGATTCATGATTTAGGTTATCGACATTATGTTATATTCTATGTTTTTGACTATTATCATTTGTTACGGTTTTGGACTATTATGTTGGTATCATAATTTAATTATTCGATATTATTTATCACAATGTCCTTGATTTCAAAAAGAAAATCTATTACCTAATACAATTTATATTTTAATTATTCAGATAACGATTTTTTTTTCCTCTAAAGCAGCTGAGATTGAAGCATGATAGAAGACCTCATTCTCAGCATTTTACACTAAAAAATTCGATTAATCTCCTTTGGGAATCTATCGTATTTTCTCTATATATATATAGGGAAACTTGAAAAAATGATCCCTAGAATGCAAGTTCTACCTGTTTTGTTTCCCGATTTCATGTATCTGAAAAATTATTCTCCAAATTGTCTCTTAATTTTTTTATTCCCAAAGTACCCTCTTTTACCACTTTTTTTTCACTCTCACTCACTCTCTCTCGTCTCCTTTCCCTCTCTGCGAACCCAATATCTCTCTCCTTTCCCTCTCTCTTTGAACCCGATCAAACCCACAAGCTCGAAACTCAGAGGCTTACTTCGAAACCCAGACCATCGCCTCCTTGTTCGAAACCCAGACCCTCGCCTCCTTGTTCGAAACCCGACCCTCGAGCTCTCTTCAAAACCCACCATCGAAACCCACGAACTATCTTCAAAACCCACCGAGGTGATGGCCGCTCTCTGCGGCGGCGGAGGCAGCGAGGAGCCTCCAGGCGCTGGCGTTGAGGAAGAAGGCGGAGATCGAGTACTGCAACGGCGATTTCTCCGACCAAAATCGCAGAGAAACCTAGAGCAAGGAACCCACGCCGATGACTCTTCCCATCTCTCTCCGGGTCGGCGAATACCTCAGGTGTTTGCTACTTTGCTCTGTTCTTTTTTATTTTTTGGTATTTGAACTTCTGGTTTGCATTTAGGTCATTTTATGGTTAATTTAGCCATTTAGGGCTGAGTTTATGATTTGGTTTCTTTAGAGCTGATTTTATGACTAATTGTTCTAGTATTTTTTGCATGGAAGATTGGAATTTGCAATTGTTCTAGTATGGGTCTTTGTGAAATAAAGTTCGATTTTTTGCACTCCAGCTGTTCAATTTTTTGCCTGCTATTTGATGGTGTTATAGTTATGATGGGTTCTTTTCTTTGCACCCAAGATGTTCGATTATATAAATGTTAATAGTGCTGGTTGCAATTAGATAGTTTTTTCCCTCAATTAAGGATGCAACTGATGTAGCTATTGTTCAGAAGATTGTTTCCAACCGCAATGGGTCAGACATTCTCGAGCTGTAGAAGAGCTTTGACGACATTGGTTGCGAAGGCTTCATCGCTCGCCTCATCCGCCTGTACGGCCAATCCGCCATGTTCGATAATGCCCACAAGTTGTTCGACGAAATGCATGCGCTGAACTGCGAGCGCAACATCGTGTCGTCCAACACTCAATCAAGGCCGCTCTCGACTTGAAGAAGTTTAGCCGCTCTCGCGACTTGAAGAAGTTTATAACTGTCATAGTTATGTTTGACGGTTTTTAAAGTTATGTTTTACAGATTTTTGGTTAATGTTAGACAGTTGAACACATATCTAGTAAGAGATTAGAATAAAATAAAAGTGGCATACATCATATTTAATTACTTTGTACATAGCTAGGTGGTTCGGGAATATTAGACAATTTTATTGGGTATCGTTACACTTTATTTTGTTTGTTAATGTTTACTGTTTTGTGGGTAATGCTAGGTAGTTTTGTGTGAAACGTTTCACAAGGTTTTTGTAGTGAAGTTACTTTTTTTAAACATATCTTAAAACTTTCGGGTTTGACAGTTTTTAAGTTTTGGTTAGAGAGTTCTTCTTAAAAGTTGACTCCCTTAGCTCAGTTCCTTCTCTTCGCTGCTTCTGCTGCTGCTATTTTCGAACACAATGGTGTCACCTTTATTAGTAGTGAGAAAGTGTGATTTAAGCAACAAATTGTGTAAATCTACTAACCTTCTTGACACTAAGTTGTCAAAGTGTCTAACTACAAGATGATAACTATCTAACTTTACGAGGAAAACCGTCTACACTAAGTTGCAATATTTTGTGAAACCAACCAACTGTCTAACTTCAAGAGGAAAACTATCTAACTTTACCTAGAAAACTATCTAACTTAAAACAAACTGTCTACCCCGAAAGAGAAAACAATCTAACTTGATGTATAAAACTATCTAACTTTAAAATTTATGTTTTGATGACGGGGGATAAAACTAACCTTCTTGACACCAAGTTGTCAAAGTGTCTAACTTCACTACAAAAACTATCCAACTGTATGAAAAAAACTGTCTACAAAAAGTTGCAATATTTTGTGAAACATCAAACTGTCTAACTGAAAGAGGAAAACTATCCAACTTTGCTCAGAAAACTATCTAACTTAAACACACTGTCTACCCCGAAAGAGAAAACAATCTAACTTGATGTATAAAACTATCTAACTTTAAAATTTACGTTTTGATGACGGGGGATAAAACTAACCTTCTTGACACCAAGTTGTCAAAGTGTCTAACTTCACTACATAAACTATCCAATTTTATAAAGAAAACTGTTTACAAAAAGTTGCAATATTTTGTGAAACATCAAACTGTCTAACTTAAAGAGGAAAACTATCCAACTTTGCCCAGAAAACTGTCTAACTTAAACAGACTGTCTACACCGAAAGAAAAAAACAATCTAACTTGATGTATACAATTATCTAACTTTAAAATTTACGTTTTGATGACGGGGGATAAAACTAACCTTCTTGACACCAAGTTGTCAAAGTGTCTAACTTCACTACACAAACTATCCAACTTTATGAAGAAAATTGTCTACAAAAAGTTGCAATATTTTGTGAAACATCAAACTGTCTAACTTAAAGAGGAAAACTATCCAACTTAACGAGGAAAACTATCTAACTTAAACAAACTGTCTACCCCGAAAGAGAAAACAATCTAACTTGATGTATAAAACTATCTAACTTTAAAATTTACGTTTTGATGACGGGGGATAAAACTAACCTTCTTGACACCAAGTTGTCAAAGTGTCTAACTTCACTACATAAACTATCCAATTTTATAAAGAAAACTGTCTACAAAAAGTTGCAATATTTTGTGAAACATCAAACTGTCTAACTTAAAGAAGAAAACTATCCAACTTTGCCCAGAAAACTATCTAACTTAAACAAACTGTCTACCCCGAAAGAGAAAACAATCTAACTTGATGTATAAAACTATCTAACTTTAAAATTTACGTTTTGATGACGGGGGATAAAACTAACCTTCTTGACACCAAGTTGTCAAAGTGTCTAACTTCACTACATAAACTATCCAATTTTATAAAGAAAACTGTCTACAAAAAGTTGCAATATTTTGTGAAACATCAAACTGTCTAACTTAAAGAGGAAAACTATCCAACTTTGCCCAGAAAACTGTCTAACTTAAACAGACTGTCTACACCGAAAGAAAAAAACAATCTAACTTGATGTATACAATTATCTAACTTTAAAATTTACGTTTTGATGACGGGGGATAAAACTAACCTTCTTGACACCAAGTTGTCAAAGTGTCTAACTTCACTACACAAACTATCCAACTTTATGAAGAAAATTGTCTACAAAAAGTTGCAATATTTTGTGAAACATCAAACTGTCTAACTTAAAGAGGAAAACTATCCAACTTAACGAGGAAAACTATCTAACTTAAACAAACTGTCTACCCCGAAAGAGAAAACAATCTAACTTGATGTATAAAACTATCTAACTTTAAAATTTACGTTTTGATGACGGGGGATAAAACTAACCTTCTTGACACCAAGTTGTCAAAGTGTCTAACTTCACTACATAAACTATCCAATTTTATAAAGAAAACTGTCTACAAAAAGTTGCAATATTTTGTGAAACATCAAACTGTCTAACTTAAAGAAGAAAACTATCCAACTTTGCCCAGAAAACTATCTAACTTAAACAAACTGTCTACCCCGAAAGAGAAAACAATCTAACTTGATGTATAAAACTATCTAACTTTAAAATTTACGTTTTGATGACGGGGGATAAAACTAACCTTCTTGACACCAAGTTGTCAAAGTGTCTAACTTCACTACATAAACTATCCAATTTTATAAAGAAAACTGTCTACAAAAAGTTGCAATATTTTGTGAAACATCAAACTGTCTAACTTAAAGAGGAAAACTATCCAACTTTGCCCAGAAAACTGTCTAACTTAAACAGACTGTCTACACCGAAAGAAAAAAACAATCTAACTTGATGTATACAATTATCTAACTTTAAAATTTACGTTTTGATGACGGGGGATAAAACTAACCTTCTTGACACCAAGTTGTCAAAGTGTCTAACTTCACTACACAAACTATCCAACTTTATGAAGAAAATTGTCTACAAAAAGTTGCAATATTTTGTGAAACATCAAACTGTCTAACTTAAAGAGGAAAACTATCCAACTTAACGAGGAAAACTATCTAACTTAAACAAACTGTCTACCCCGAAAGAGAAAACAATCTAACTTGATGTATAAAACTATCTAACTTTAAAATTTACGTTTTGATGACGGGGGATAAAACTAACCTTCTTGACACCAAGTTGTCAAAGTGTCTAACTTTTGTATATATATCATTTTGGCCATATGAGTTTTTTTTTCTTTTTCTTTTTCTTTTATCCTCGAATTTCCAGGTAAACTGATCAGTAAATTTTTTTAGGTGGCGAAAGTTGTCAAACTCTTATTTTGTGTATTCTGTCATATTTTCATTCAGAATCGTGCCACGTATTACGTTTTAAAACCCATTAAATATATCATTGTTTATCATTAATAAATTAGTTTAATTTTTTAGTTAAAAACAGTATCTTAACTGTGTTTAAAAACGTAAAACGTGATGCGGTTCGGGGTGAAAACATGACGGAAGACACAAAATAAGAGTTTGACAACTTTTGCCACAAAAAAAGAATGAGAACTTAATATCAACTTTTTAAAAACTTTGGATATTTATGCCGTCATTTTCCCTTTTCAAAAATAAATATTTTAAATGGTGGCTACCATGAGAATTGAAGGTTAAAATCCCGTTTTACGGTGGAAAAATCCAGCAAATTTTACATAGGTTATTTTCATTGAAACGGTAGATCTTTATTTTATCTTGCTAAATTCAGACTTGAAATATAAAAAAAAATTGAAAAATAATAGAAAATTATACGTAATAATAAATCCTAGGAAACCGTTGAGAATGGACAATCTAGAATGGACAATCTACGTAATAACAAAATTAGTGATTTCAAAGTTCACAATATGGAATATAACACGGAATATAGCTTTTATTGAAGTAGAGATTAGTTAAATTCAACCTTTTGGAGAGAAAAAAAAAATACTAAAAATATTGGCAAATTATCGACCTCAAAAAAAAAAAAAAAGACATATCTCGGAGTTTTTTTTTTTTTAGGAACTTATCTCGGAATTAAAGAGGCATATTTTACACACACACATATATATATATATATATAATTAATAGGGACCAAGACTTCGTGACATCCAAATCTTAATGATACATCCATAAATCAATTAAAATTTTGAATTTTGCAAAAACTAAAATAACAAATTAATAAAACGTAATTTTCGGTTTAGATAGTGAGATTTTGGATAACTATGATTGTTATTGTTCTATCATATCTCGCTTTCAACTTCAAGCATAAAAGTCTTACTAGTAGAAAAATCAAAGTAAAACAAAACAATTAATAACAAACAAAAAAATGACACAAAACGCATTTAGTATTGGTGCTTAGCTTGTAAGTAATGGAATAATTCAACATTGACTGCTTGAAGAAATCTGATTACCCTTGTTTAAGTCTCTAGAAAATTCATAACAACCACGTGTCAATTGTTAAATGATTTAAAATATGTTTAATTCTTGGCATAATTTCTGGCACAAGTTTTTAACTTTGATCAACTGAATCAGAAATGGTCGAAAGTGAAAAAAATTTGGTGATAAAAGTATAAAGTCAACAAACGTGAGCCAACGGATTTTTCCGTCTATTTTTTTTTTTTTTTCTGCTGAATTCAATTAAGAGAAGATATGAAATAGTTGAATTCAAGGTTCAACTTACCGAACTTGTCGATAAATCGATTGCCGTTATCGACGGATTAATCGATAACTAACCGGATTATCGACGGAAAACTAATAATACTGTAGCTTACCGATTACCGATACTTTTCGATGATTATCGACGGATTATCGACACTTATCGAGGATTATCGATGAAAAATCACTAAAATATTTTTAAGAATATATTTACTAAGTTCATAATGTTGATAAAACATTAAAAATGCCAAAAATAAAATCATTTCATACTCAAACATAGGTAAATAAAATATAGTCTCACTCTCATATATGTAATTACTCGAATAAAATCATCGAAAAGTGCAAAATTTCTTGAAAAGTACAATATTTTTGTTATTTTTCAAGATGTTTGCCGATTTTCGGCAAAAATCATGAAAAAGTACTGGCATGGCCGTCTTGCCGATAACTACCGGCAAGACGGATAATCGAAGATTATTGAAGATAATCGTGAAAAAGGCGAACCTGGTTGAATTAACATACCACTTACTTCCTGTTCCTTATACGTGTTTATTAATTAATAAACAATTTATAGTGTAAGACTTTCTCTCGAATAAGTATGTTTGAAAATTCGTTGCGGGTGACTGTTATTATATATATATATATATATATAGACTATAGAGGGAGTCATATACGATCTCAAGAGAGAGAGAGATGGCAGAATCCGAAGGATCGGTGAAGGATGAAAGTGGCCAATACAGCTACAGCAAAAATTCCCAGTTTCAGGTAATCATATTCTGCTTATCATAGCATATGTGTATATACATATACTATATAGTATATACGACTAAAATTAATTATTGTCTAATTCGGAAGAAAGCATTGATCAGTACTATTCCTAAATTTGTATGTTGCCAAAGTGTCCGTTTCGTTTTTGACGCAGTCCTAGGCGAACTAATTTTTTTGAGAGTTCTTAATGAAATGATATATTTAATCGAACTTCGAAATTTTTAGATCACTCAAACATGAGAGACCGTCGTCATCCATGTGTAAATGAATATTTTTTTATAGTTGGTAAATTAAAATTATACCTATTTAGGACGTTGTAATTATTATTATGGTATCTACATAATATTTTCATGACAATTATATCCCTTAATTCACTTTTTTTTTTTTAAACTATAAATCAGATCACTAATTTTGACTTATAATGAAATAAGAGCACATTTATATACTTATATTCACTTACATATGGCTCAATTATTTTATTAATATTATAAATTAACCCAACAGAAAAAAGCAATAGACGCCGCTAAAGAGCTGCTGCAGAAGGGGATCACCGAGAAACTCGACGTCGATACATCGTCGCTTTCGAGCGCCTTCTGTATCGCCGACTTGGGCTGCGCCTCGGGGCCTAACACGTTCTCGTCGGTGCTAATCATAATCGATTCGGTCGAAGAACAGATACAGAAAAGCGAATTAACAGGCCACGGAACAACTCGGCCCGAGATCCAAGTCTTCTTCAACGACCAGCCCCACAACGATTTCAACCAACTCTTCACGTCGCTTCCGCTCGAAAGGCGCTACTTCGCAGCCGGCGTGCCCGGCTCCTTCCACGGCCGCCTCTTCCCCCGTGAATCGCTACACATCATCCACACGGCCTTCTCCCTAGATATTCTCTCAAGAGTACCGGCGGAGGTGTGTGACGAGAGCTCGCCGGCTTGGAACAAAGGAAGGATCCATTGCTCGGGAGCGGCCGACGAAGTGGTGAGGGCTTTCGAGGCTCAGTACTTCTCGGACTTGGCGGCTTTTCTCGAAGCTAGAGCGGCAGAGATCGTCCATGGTGGGCTGTTGGCCATAGCCGTGCCTGGTAGAGCCAATGGAACTCCACATTCTGAGTCCTTCATGTGCCAAGTCTGTGAAAATCTCGGGTCGTGCTTGGTGGCTTTGGCCGATAAGGTACACAATTACTTATATTTATATACACAGTCTACAAACCACTTTAAATAAATTATATTTTTTCTGGTCTTTGAAAAAAAAACTATTAAATTAATACTCGATAAAATAATAACTTCAATAATATAATAAAATTTTATGATTGTGCGTTATTAATTTACGGAGATTCTACTATATGTGTATATATCATAGGGATACATAATTGCAGGAAAAAATCCAAAGTTATTCATAATTACACAACATATTCTCAAACTTTCAATTGCATGATTAAATTTATTATTGTCACCTACAACAATGGCAAAAATCATTTTTCGCGGTGTCATCAATACAAACTCGTTTCTTATAGTTATAACTTAGATAAACACTTTTTTTGTTGTTCAAGTTTTGAGCTTTTTTCGTATTGAGGCATACATGTGTAGATGGTACTCAACGTTAATAAAGACACATGCAAAAAAAAAAATAATATTGAAAACTCAAATTTCATATTTTTGGTATTTAATCAGCAATTGAAAACTTTAGGGATATCCTGTGTATTGAATATCTTTGAATTTACTTGTGCCGCAATTATTCTTATATAATACTATAAAAATGGTACCCTGCGCATCTCAGATATCATGTCATTTTAATCTTCAATATATTTTTCGGAAACTCTAATATAATTTAGAAAAGAAAAAAAAATGATTTCAAACTGATTTTTATTTTTTACTCTTTAAAAGATTACTTTAGATTGGAGTTACTATAGTATATATAGTCTCTAATAATTGTGGGAAATTATGTGTCTTTTTCAACAATGTTATGAAAAAGTATGTGAATAAGTTTAATTTATATGATTACAGGGTAAGATAAGTAGCGAAAAAATAGACTCCTTCAATTTGCCGGCATATTTTGCGTCTCTGGAAGAAGTGGAAGCAGCGGTGAAGCGCGACGGAAATTTCAGCATCGAAACAGTGGAGAGCATCCCTCAAGAGAAGCCGCCATCGAAGGCGATGGCAACTACCCTGAGATCCGGCATGGGAGCTTTCATCGCCGGTCATTTTGGGCATGAAATAATCGATGAGCTCTTTGATTCTTTGGCCGAGAAATTCGAACAGAGCTTCTCGTCCATCGTGTCCCCGCTGAATCTGTTTGCGTTGCTCAAACGCAATTAGAAATTCAAAGAGCTCTTGACCGGAATGAGGAGAAATAGGGAAGGATTTAGACAGTTGTTGATGAATAAAATTGAATAAGCCAGTACTAATAAAATGTTATATATATACATATGTTGTGTTTTTATAATACGTAATTTATCAGATAGACTACGTACTATAAAACTATATAAGATTGTTTTTGTGTGTGAATTTACTTTATGACTTACATATCAATATTGTATTAAAGAGTATATTTTAATTTATCTTATTCAAAGCCCTGTTTCTTACTTTGTGTCTTTGGGTGTCAATCTAATTGAGATTCGAGATCACATAGCGAGATATCGGGCCTCCATCTTTTATTAAAACATAAAATAAAATTAAGAACGTGTTATTTGTTTCATATACATTCATTTCGATTGCAAGAAATACTTGATATATATTAGGGTTAATGACGGCGAAAATACCCAAAGTTTGGTCAAAGAACCCTCGGGTACCCAAAGTTTAAAAGTGGTGGCAAAAATACCCAAAGTCGCATTTGGGGAGTTGACCACTCCATTCTCGTAACGCCGTTAACTTACCCGTTAACTCTGGCCACGTGAACAAACATGGGTTGTTGAAATAATAATTTTTGCCACGTGAACGAGCCCACATCAGCCTCGTTTACAATAAAACAATTAATTAAACACCTAATTGATACTATTTAATACAACTAATTGAACCCCTAATGGTTACACTTAACAAAACAGATTTGTCCATGTGGCCAGAGTTAACAGGTAAGTTAACGGCGTTACGAGAATGGAGTGGTCAACTCCCCAAATAAGACTCTGGGTATTTTTGCCACCACTTTTAAACTTTGGGTACACGAGGGGTTCTTTGACCAAACTTTAGGTATTTTTACCGTCATTAACCCTATATATTACAATGAAAATTATATTTATTAATATTTACAATTGATATAGATTGTAAAGCGATGCCTATTTTTGTGTTTTTATTCTTTTGGCTCTAATTGTATTATAATGAACTTATAATTAAATTAATACGCCACGTGATTTAGTTTAGGGTTAATGACGGCAAAAATACACAAAGTTTGGTCAAAGAACCCCTCGTGTACCCAAAGTTTAAAAGTGGTGGCAAAAGTACCTAAAGTTGCATTTTGGGAGTTGACCACTCCATTCTCGTAACGCAATTAACTTCTTGTCAACTCTGGCCACGTGGACAAACGTGGGTTGCTGACATGGCAATATGTCAGCAACCCACGTGGCCAGAGTTGACAGGAAGTTAAATGCATTATGAGAATGGAGTGGTCAACTGCTCAAATGTGACTTTGGATACTTTTGCCACCACTTTTAAACTTTGGGTACACGAGGGGTTCTTTGACCAAACTTTGGGTATTTTTGCCGTCATTAACCCTATAGTTTATACAAGATACAACTCTTACGACCTTATGGGTGTTTTTCAAAATTAATAGAAATTAATTAAAAAGAAAAAATATTTTATTAATTAATTCAATTTCGGCCCAAAACCGTACCCCGGAGGCCAATTTTTCAAAAACGACAAGCCCGGAAAATAGAAAATAATTATTTATTATCGAATAATTTTTTATTCAAAAAAGCGCACCCTCGAGGCTCGAAATGCGACTTGAACGGTGAAAGCGCGCCCTGAAAAGCAAAAGTGCACCTTCACGGGCGCGCAAGGTTGCACGCTCGCTGAAAGCGAAAAGCGCACCCTTAAGGGCACGCGAGCAACCGTGTTCAAATGTACACCAGTAATTTTAAATTACTTAGAGGTCCCTAGCAAGAAATTTATAAATACTTAGAGATCCATGGAAACTCTTAAAACTAGGAACCTTATTCCTATTGAACGGTAACTAATCTAACTAAGCGAAACGCTATCTAAGACATAAAAACTCATCCTTTCCGTTTTTCTTACTCCCAACTTAAATGATAGAATAATGTTGAGCGTCAGAGCGGTGTACATAGGCCCTTCGTATCTCCCCGAAGTTTTGTTGGGAGAAAGCGCAACGCAACGGAATTTCAATATCTCCCAATAGCCGCTGAAATATGAAGGCGATAATAATCGAAACACAACCACTAGGGGTGTGCAGAAAAACCGGTAACCGAATTTTAAAACCGTAACCGGAAATTATCCGGTTTAAAATAACCGTAACCGGTTTATTTTGAAAACAGGTTAAGGTTAACCGTATCCGGTTTCAAACAGGATAAGGTTACAGGTTAATTATTTTACAAAACAGGTTAATTTGGTAACCGGTTTTTCTAACCGGTTTTAATATTAAATTTTTTATTTATATATTTTAAAATTAATTTATTAGGATTTATCTCTTCCAAAAAAAAAGCCTCTTCGATTCCTTGCCTCTTCGATTCCTTCCTTCTCTTTCTTTTTCTCTCCTACTCTCTCTGCTTTCCTCCCCCCCCCCCCCCCCCGACTTCTTCTCTTATTTTCTCTCGCGACTTTCTGCAATTCCTTGCTCGGCGATTTCGTTCATCGGCGTTATCTTCTCTTCTCGGCGTTCCTTGGGTTAAAATTCCTCGTTGTTTTTTCTCTTCTTGGAGTTTATCTACAGGTTAGGGTTTTTTTTTCTTTTCGCTATAATTATGATATTGCGATGAAATCTTGTGTTGTTCACGTTTTCTTAGTAAAGAGTGTTTGATTTTTGGTCAAGTTTTTGATTGATAGTTGATTGATGCAGTCAGGTTAGGATTTATCTCCATTCTCTTATTTTCTCGGAGTTCCTCGCCATTCTCTACTCTTAAGGTTAGGCTTCTCGAGTTCTCGTTATTATCTTCTCTTCTATTATGGATTGTTAAGATTGAAATGTCATTGACTCATTGCTATATTATATACTATATTTATTTCAGATGGCAGATACTGGAACAAAAAATTCGACCGGTCAAGAGACAGAACCACTAGACGAGGATGTGGTTGAACTCGAGAGTGGCAAAGATAAAAATAAAAAGCGTAAAAGGGCGAATGCATCAGATGTGTGGGATTTTTTCAAGAAGATGCCATGTGGTACAAAGGCCAAGTGTAGCTATTGCGGAAAACAACTCAAGCATCAGACCGAGTTCGATACGTCTAGCCTTTCTAATCATCCCAAAACATGCAAGTTAGGTCCCTTTGCAGAAAAATTGAGAGAGATGAAACAACAAAAGTTAGTATTCTACCCAAAGGAAGATGGAAATGGAAGTGAGCTAAAGTTAGCGCAATGGACGGAAAATGGATTTAGAAAGGTACTTGCAGAGTATATTGTGCTTGATGAACTACCGTTTCGACATGTGGAAAGAGTTGGATTCAAAAAGTACTCATTGTACATGAATCCTAAGTTCTTTTCAGTTTCAAGGACAACAGTTGCAAGAGATGTAAGGAATTTGTTTGAGGAAAACAAGGTCATGTTGAGGAGGCTCTTAAAAGGTCAAAGGGTTAGCATAACCACTGATTGTTGGACATCGAACCAAAATCAAGGGTACATGTGTGTGACTGCACATTGGATCGACGAAGATTGGATCTTGCAGGCACGGTGAGGATTAGCTTCGTTCAAACTGAGGGGGAGGAAAGCAGAGAGAGTATCTGCCATGTGTGTGACTGCACATTGGATCGACGAAGATTGGATCTTGCAGGCACGACGAAGATTAGCTTCGTTCAAACTGAGGACCATAAAGGTGAAACACTAGCTCAAGAACTGATGGATTGCTTTAAAGATTGGGGAATCACAAAGATTCAGTCGGTTACAGTAGATAACGCAGCAGCAAATGATGTTTGTATTTCTAGATTGAAGAGAAGGATGCAAGAGGAGCACTGGAATTTAGTTGAAGATGGTAGACTTCTCCATGTCCGTTGCGCCTGTCATATTCTTAATTTAATTGTGGGAGATGGATTGACAGCGTTGGGCCCTTCTATCGCAGCTATACGAAACTCTGTTAGATATGCAAGATCATCTCCGGCACGCTCGAAGTGGTTCAATGAGTACGTTGAGAAAGAGAAGATCGAATCAAGTACCCATTTGTGCATGGACGTGTGCACTAGATGGAATTCTACTTATCTCATGTTAGAAGCTGCTCTTAAGTTTCACAAAGCTTTTGATCGGATGAGAGAAAGGGATTTATACTTCCACGATTACTTCTCGGATGATAAAATCGTCGGTCCACCTGTTGACTCGGATTGGGAAAATGCCACCATATTTTTGAAGTTTCTCAAGACTTTCTTTGATCTAACCGTGAAGTTAAGTGGGACTTCTTATGCGACATCGAATATTTGTTTTACAGATATGTGCGATGTGAAAGCGAAACTCACATATTTGGCTAGCTCGCCGTGCAAGGTCATCAAATCTATGGTTGCAAATATGATCAAGAAGTTTGATAAGTATTGGGACCTTCAAGGTAATATTAATGATATTGTTTTCCTAGGGACTATTCTTGATCCAAGATACAAGCTAGAGTATATTGAACATTGTGTGAAACTTTTGTACGGGAAGGAAACGGCAACAAAAGTTGTGATGGATTTGAAAGCCTTGCTGGAGAGATTGTATGAAGAGTATAGTGGCTCTCACAACCATTCATCTGCTACATTGTCGTCGCCAGTGAATCTGCCTAGCGAAAGTGAACCGGGTTCCATGTTGGCATCTTATATGCAAAAGAAGTCTAATCTTGATGTGACAACAAAAACTGATGTTGAGCGATACCTTGCTGATCCCGAAGAAAGTCCATCGAATCGCAAGTTCGACGTGCTTACGTGGTGGAAACTAAATGGTCATAAATACCCTGTGCTCTCAGCTATTGCCAAAGACATTCTAGCAATTCCCGTTTCAACTGTTGCTTACGAATCAGCATTTTCGACAAGTGGACGGATTCTCGATCGATACCGAAGCTCGTTACTTCCGAAGACGGTTGAGACTTTAGTTTGTCTCAAAAATTGGATAAGCACTACACACGAAATTGTAGTCATGAGAGAATTTTTGGATGTGGTTGAATCGGTTAAGGATGAAGTGCTCATCAATGAAACAGGTAATTCTAAATCCATCTTTTCTTTATGTTAAACTTTGAATTTAGCTTAGCTTTTATTTTGCAAGTTTAATAATATGTTTCTCTTTCTGTGTATTAGTGGATGATGATTGATGATTCCAGATTGTACTTTGGTCGAGACAGGACGGGGATCGAGGCGGTGATCGAGTTGTTGAACTGCATTTTTTTTTATATATAACTGTTACTTTTTGGTTTTATATTTTGGATCGGTGTATTTCATTTTGGACTCGGTTGTCTTATTGCTATTTATTTTGGACTGATTTATTTTATCGTTGCGAATCTGTTGAATGCTATTAAAAAAAAAACAGGTTAAGGTTAGTAAACAGGTTAATTAGATTTTAATAACCGAAAATTAGGTTAACCGGTTTCCGGTTAACCGGTTTTAAAAACAGGTTAAGGTTATTAAAACATGACTAACCGGAATTAGGTTAAGGATAGCAAATAGTTGAAAATAAACAGGTTAACCGACCGGTTGCAGCCCTAACAACCACGAACACGAGACAATTTTAGCGTGGAAAAACCCCCAAAACGGGTAAAAAACCACGAGACCCGTAGGCCGCTTAAAATCCACTATAATCAAGAGTGAGGTACAAACGAAGTCTTCTCTAGATAAAACTAGAGGCATACATCATCATCATCAAGATCGAACACCAATATCGGATTACAACAAACAAGCAAGAGAAGAATTTGTGAAAAACGTTCTCACAAATCAGCCTCTGGTTTCCACTCTTTAGACCGACCTAGAAAACTAAATACCACATCTCTACCGTTTAGAACGTACCTCTATATCTTAGAAACGTTCTGTCCAAAAATCACGACGATCCAACGGTGAACGAGTGCGCAATGACGATTTTCCTGAGGGTCGACGAAACTGGGCGGAAACCGCGAATTTGCTCTCTTTCTCTTTCTCTTGTTTTCACTCTCTTCTTCACTCTTTCTTTTCTTCATCTCATCTAAGTCATTTATGACCTAGGCTTCATGGGCCGGGTACATGGATCAATGGGTAAAAAATAACCCACATTGTTGGGCCTCCAAATAGGAGGGACACCCAACAAACTCCCCCGACCGACTAGTTGGAGGGCAATGTCAACCCGGCAACCGAGCGACAAAACTCAAATTTCTCTCTCGGCAAAACCTTCGTCAACATATCGGAACCATTGTCATCGGTGTGAATCTTCTCGAGCTCCATCAACTTAGAATCCAATGCGTCACGGATCCAATGATAACGAACATCAATGTGCTTCGACCTTGAGTGAAACGAGGAATTCTTCGCTAAATGAATGACGCTTTGATTATCACAAAACAAGATATATTTTTCTTGTTTGACCCCAAGCTCCATTGTAAATTTCCTCAACCACAACAAATCTTTCGTCGCTTCAACGGCGGCAATGAACTCGGCCTCGGTAGTAGAAAGTGCAACACACTTTTGCAACTTCGATTGCCAAGCCACGGCTCCCCCGGCAAAAATCACCATATGCCCCGAAGTAGATTTTCGATCATCCAAGCTTCCGGCTAGATCCGAATCCGTATAACCAACTAACGTAGGCTTCTCGCATCCCAAAGCTAGTCTCAAATTCGAAGTCCCCCGGAGATATCTCATAACCCACTTCACGGCCTTCCAATGACGTCTTCCCGGATTTGAGAGATAACGACTCACCATTCCCACGGCATGGGCTGTATCCGGCCTCGTACAAACCATGGCGTACATCAAACTACCAACCGCCGACGAGTATGGAACGTTCTTCATACTTGACTTTTCATCATTTGTAGATGGACATTGTTGGTGGCTAAGCTTGAAATGAGAAGCAAGCGGAACGCTCACCGCTTTTGCTTCATCCATCTTGAAACGCCGAAGAACTTTCTCGATGTATGATTCTTGAGACAAGTACAACTTCTTCGCCTCTCGATAACGAAAAATCTCAATTCCAAGGATCTTTTTCGCTTGTCCCAAATCCTTCATCGCAAAAGAATCACTCAAAGTCTTCTTCAACTCTTCAATCCGAGCAATGTTCTTTCCAACGATAAGCATATCGTCAACATAGAGCAAAAGGATAATGAAATCACCATCGGAGAAATTGCGCACAAACACACAATGATCGGCATTTGTCATCTTGTAGCCATGTTTAACCATCATCGAGTTAAACTTTTTATACCATTGTCGCGGTGCTTGTTTCAAGCCGTAAAGACTCTTTACCAATTTGCAAACATAGTCTTCTTTACCATTTTCTCGAAAACCCTCCAGTTGCTCCATGTAAATCTCTTCATGTAGATCACCGTGAAGAAAAGCCGTCTTCACGTCCATTTGCTCAACTTCCAAATCAAGGCTAGTGGCTAGCCCAAGCACTACCCGAATGGATTGCATCTTCACCACGGGAGCAAAAATCTCGCTAAAGTCAATGCCTTTTCTTTGACTAAAGCCCTTTACCACCAAGCGAGCCTTGAATCGTTTTTGCGAAGTTCTTTCGTCTTGCTTCACACGATAAATCCATCGATTCTTTAACACCTTTTTACCCTTTGGTAACTTCACCAATTCAAAAGTGTTATTCTCACGAAGCGATTGCATCTCATCTTCCATGGCATCCATCCATTCCTTTTTGTTTTCGTCATCCAAAGCTTCTTCAAAGCTTTCGGGTTCTCCGTCATCGGTGAGAAATACATATTCGTTCGAGGGGTATCGAACGGAAGGATGTCTAACACGAGTGGACCGCCTCATCTCATTCTTTCAACCAAAGTTCTATTAATTCTTTCGGCCAACCCATTCAATTGCGGTGTCTTCGGAGGAGACTTTTGGTGACGTATACCTTGCTCTCGGCAATATTCATCGAAAGGACCGATGTATTCTCCCCCGTTATCCGTTCGGATACACTTGAGCTTCTTCCCCGTTTCTCGTTCAACCGACGCTTGAAACGACTTGAAGGTATCTAACACTTGATCCTTTGTCTTCAAGGTGTAAGCCCAAACTTTCCGAGAGTGATCGTCGATAAAAGTCACAAAGTAATAAGAACCGCCAAGGGACCGTGTCTTCATCGGCCCACAAACATCGGAATGTACCAAGTCTAACACTTGTGACTTTCTCTTTGGCTCAAAAGACCGAAACGATACGCGCCTTTGCTTTCTAGCCAAACAATGCGAGCATCTCTTCAACTTTGTGTTGGAAACTCCAAATAGTGCATTCTTCTTCACTAAGATTCCCAAACCTTTCTCACTCATATGACCCAAACGTTTGTGCCATAGTTCGGAAGAACTTTCATCCTCGCAAGTGTTGACGTAGCATTTAGAACTCCCAAATTGCGCGACATACAAATTTGAGCGTCTTTTTCCTCTTGCAATCACCATTGAGCCTTTCTTTAACTTCCATTCATTTTCCAAGAAAGAGTTGCCATAGCCTTCATCGTCCAATTTTGAAACCGACAAGAGATTCAACCGAAGGTCCGGAACGTGCTTCACATCTTTGAGAACTAGAGAAGTGCCATTACTAGTTTCAACACATATATCTCCAATTCCAATCACCTTTGAATATCCTTTGTTTCCCATGCCGACAATACCAAAATCACCGGCCTTATAAGTGGAGTAAAGATCCCGTCGTGAAGTCCCATGCGAAGAAGCACCACTATCAACCACCCAACTTGTCTCATCGCGAGATAAATTGACACTTTCTTCATAATCATCACAAACGACAAAGAAATCATCAACAATAGCAACATTTTCACTATTGTTACCTTCTTTCTTGACATCGTTGTTGTTGTGGTTGTTCTTCTTTCCCTTGCCTTCGTTTCTCAACTTCCGGCAATACTTTTTAATGTGGCCTTTCAAGCCACAATGATGACACTCAACATTAGCCCATCTATTTGAACCTCCACGCGACGCTCCTCGTGATGCTCCATGGTTATTTGAACCACGGGCTTGATTTCTCCCCCTCGACTCGGTAACCAATACCTCGGAATATGAAGAGGAGCCTTGAGACTTTCTTCTCATATCTTCATTCAAAATGCTACTCTTTGCCAAATCCATCGACATGATACCATCCGGAGCGGAGTTAGACAACGACATCCTAAACGTCTCCCACGAGTTCGGCAAAGTACCAAGAAGCCATAACCCTTGAATCTCATCATCCAAT
This sequence comes from Parietaria judaica, assembly GCA_954871525.1. NCBI lineage: Eukaryota > Viridiplantae > Streptophyta > Magnoliopsida > Rosales > Urticaceae > Parietaria > Parietaria judaica. The sequence continues at coordinate 5,022,034 of OX940867.1, forward strand.
CTAAGATTCATCGCCATTTGGTTCATAATTCCTTGGAAGTTATTCAAGTGATCGGTTATTGGCGTACCGTCATGATACTTCAAGGCTATCATTTGCTTGAGCAAGAACATCTTGTTATTCCCGGTCTTCCGTGCATAAAGCTCCTCAAGCTTCCTCCAAAGGATGTTAGCACGAGTTTCACCAACCACATGGTTCCGAACATTGTCATCCACCCATTGTCGAATGTACCCACAAACTTGTCGATGCAACAAATTCCATTCATCATCACTTTTTCCCTCGGGTTTCTCGGTAGAAAAAAACGGCAAATGGAAATGCTTGACAAAGAGCAAGTCCTCCATTTTTCTTTTCCAAACATTGTAATTGGAACCATTCAAACTCTCCATTCGCGACGTGTTCGCCTCCATAGTCGAACAAAATCAAACCACGGCTCTGATACCACTTTGTTGGGAGAAAGCGCAACGCAACGGAATTTCAATATCTCCCAATAGCCGTTGAAATATGAAGGCGATAATAATCGAAACACAACCACGAACACGAGACAATTTTAGCGTGGAAAAACCCCCAAAACGGAGTAAAAAACCACAGGACCCGTAGGCCGCTTAAAATCCACTATAATCAAGAGTGAGGTACAAACAAAGTCTTCTCTAGATAAAACTAGAGGCATACATCATCATCATCAAGATCGAACACCAATCTCGGATTACAACAAACAAGCAAGAGAAGAATTTGTGAAAAACGTTCTCACAAATCAGCCTCTGGTTTCCACTCTTTAGACCGACCTAGAAAACTCAAAACCACATCTCCACCGTTCGGAACGTACCTCTATGTCTTAGGAACGTTCTGTCCAAAAATCACGACGATCCAACGGTGAACGAGTGCGCAATGACGATTTTCCTGAGGGTCGACGAAACTGGGCGGAAACCGCGAATTTGCTCTCTTTCTCTTTCTCTTGTTTTCACTCTCTTCTTCGCTCTTTCTTTTCTTCATCTCATCTAAGTCATTTATGACATAGGCTTCATGGGCCGGGTACATGGATCAATGGGTAAAAAATAACCCACATTGTTGGGCCTTCAAATAGGAGGGACACCCAACAAGTTCAACTTTCTCCTTTTATTTTTCAGTGACAAAGACGAAGGAGCAGGCTAGAGCGAAGACGCCGGAGAAATTCCCGGCCCACCAAGGCAAGTGGTCAAGCTTCAAGCCCGAAATAGTCAACAAACGACGAGGGCCCGGCCCAAAATCAAGACTTAGGACACTACAATGTTCGATCTATTTTTTGGCATCAACAACAACTACGAGTTATATGTAATAAATCCACCAATCTCCAACTATGCATCAGATAAAAAAATGGTAAAAGAAAATATGTCTAAACTAAAAATTTAAAATTATTCATGTTTGCAAAATTTTCTAATTCCATCATTTTATAATCAATAATATTTATTTCAATAATTTTAAAGAACAATTATTTTAGGTATATTTTGTATAAATATTATATTACATAGGAAACAAATAGAAAAACAGTAGTGGATAATTTTAGAATACATATCGACGTGTTCTTGAATTTGACAAGCATTGGTTTGCTGTTTTTATTCCAAAAATATTAGTGATTACCGAGACTCGTTAGATGCTCTTCTTAATGCTTGATTTGTCTCCTCTATGTGATTGAAATTTGATGGGTGATAAACTTCACAAGATATAACGGGACAAACTGTAAATACTAAAATCCGCATTGAACTGAAACCTCTTGAATTCTGTTACCGAAAGACTCACGACAAAGAAACATTGAGAAGCATGAAAATTGAATTTGCGGAGTGAAAAACTTATAAACAAATTCATTTAAAAGTATTAAATTTTGAGAAGATAGTTTTGCAATGGCATGGTGAAATGGTTTTGAGGCCACTGTCAATTTATAGATGGGAATATGAGATGACGAATGGATTATCAATTAATTATGTTATGTTTAATAATAAATTGAATTTGAAACGTAATAAGTTGAATTTAATTTTCGTAAGCTCATAATCAATTTGTAACGTTAGAACGTCAGAGCAAATCCTGGTAGTTGAAGAGAGCGTTCATCTCAAGTGTACTCGATCTACACTAACTCAATTTTAATTTAACTCTGATATTTCCTACCAAATAATATTACTTAAGTACGAAGTTGCAAAAACCTTAAATCATTTTTTCGTGATATATATAGACTATAGTCACATCAAGTAATAAACATGGTATAATTAATTAACCTTTAAAAAAAAAGCAAGTTTACATATTATATATTAGTCGATCTAACGAATAGCTCTTTTTCCTTTAATCATCAAATATAATATTTTCCATATAATGCATATTTCATAAAACAAACAAATACATAAATACATATGCTAACATACTATATCTTGATTCATCAAGTACTTGTACATAGCTTGTGGTCCTTTCATCTTTAAATGTAATATCCTCAGTGCCAGCCTTTGGGTAGGCAGATGAGGCTCCATCCTAGGGCCCCCGACTTTAAAGGGCCCCATCGCCGACCGCCGTAGTTCTTTGTAAAACAACGTTATCGCCGTGGCTAAAGAACTTATTTTTCTATATTCTGCAACTTGTTGTGAAATCACTAACTTTGCTCCTTTGTTTTAGAATGGTGAGAAATTTTGGTGAGTGATATATGATATTATTGATGAGTGTGAATGTTGATGTATGGAAGAGAGAATGAAGAAGATAAGGTAAGGTAAGACGTTAAAGTGTGGAGAAATGAGGGTGATTTTATTCATCCACTTAGGGGGGTATTTATAGGAAAATGGGAGCATACAATTGTTGAATAATTGGTACTTATGAGCATTACATAATTATCCATAACACTCCCCCTTGGAATGCTCATTATTTACATGTATATGCTGCCTCATTGAAAACCTTACTAGGAAAAACTCAGTGGGATAAAAATCATAGTACGGGAAAAAGAGTACAACCACGTGTAGCTCCCCCTCATGTTGACATGGGTGATATCTTCATAAACTCTGTAGTTTTCTCATCCCAATGCCATGAACATGTTTTATGAACACGGAAGTGGGGAGAGCCTTTGTGAAGAGATCCACGCAGTTCTCGCAGGAACGAACATACTGGATATTGATAACATTACTCTTTTCCTGCTCTTGAGTAAACGAAAAGAACTTCGAAGGGATATGCTTTATCTGATCGCTCTTGATAAACCCTTCCTTCATTTGAGCGACACGCGCGGCATTATCTTCGTAAAGTATGACGGGATCATCACTTGGTAGAAGACCACTTGTGGTTCTGATATGGTGCGTCATGGATCCAAGCCACACGCACTCACGGATTGCTTCATGTAGTGCGATGATCTCAGCATGGTTTGATGATGTCGCAACGAGCGTCTGTTTCTGGGAGCGCCAAGAAATCACAGTCCCTTTGCAGGTAAACACATACCCCGTTTGGGATCTCCCTTTGTGTGGATCTGACAAGTATCCTGCATCTGCATAGCCAATCAAAACTGGTTTTGTATTGTTAGGGTAAAATAATCCCAAATCAATTGTTCTTTGAAGATAATGAAATACATGTTTAATTCCATTCCAATGTCTTTTAGTAGGAACTGAACTGAATCTCGCTAACAAATTAACAGCAAAAGCTATATCCGGTCGAGTAAAATTAGCAAGGTACATAAGAGCTCCAATTGTACTGAAATATGGTACTTCTGGACCAAGAATCTCTTCGGATTCCTCACATGAACAATATGGATCATTTCCTACATCAAGGGACCTCACGACCATTGGGGTACTCAATGGATTTGATTTATCCATATTGAATATCTTTAATATTGTTCTCGTGTAATTTGATTGATGCACAAGTATCCCACTTTGCAAGTGCTCAATTTGCAAACCGAGACAATACTTTGTTTTCCCAAGGTCTTTCATCTCGAATTCTTTCTTTAAGTAAGAGATTACTTCTTGAATCTCTTCATTGGTCCCAATGATATTTAAATCATTAACATAGACAGCGATAATCACATAACCAGATGTTGTTTTCTTGATAAAAACGCAAGGGTAAAGAGGGTCGTTGACATATCCCTTTTGTAATAAATATTCGCTTAGTCGGTTGTACCACATGCGTCCGGATTGCTTTAACCCATATAGAGACCTTTGCAATTTGATTGAATATATTTCTCTGGATTTTGAACTTGATGCTTCAGGCATTTTGAATCCTTCAGGGATTCTTATGTAAATATCAGTATCAAGCGATCCATACAAATAAACGGTAACAACATCCATGAGGTGCATATTCAGTTTCTCATGAACAGCTAGACTGATCAAGTATCTGAATGTAATTCCATCCATGACAGGAGAATACGTTTCCTCAAAGTCAATTCCGGGCCTTTCAGAAAAACCTTGTGCAACAAGTCGAGCCTTGTATCTCACAATCTCATTTCTCTTTCGTACAAATACCCATTTGTATCCAACAGGTCTCACATCTTCACGTGTGAGCACTATAGGCCCAAAAACATTGCGTTTGTTAAGTGATTCTAATTCAACATCAATAGCCTTTTTCCATTCAGCCCAATCGCGTCTATTTTTACATTCGGTAACAGACCGTGGTTCAGGATCCCCATTATTTTTGTCCATAACATCGTATGCCAAACTGTAACAGAATGCATCATCGATGTCCATATTTCGGTTCCACATTATACCTATACTGGCATAATTAATCAAAATTTCTCGATTTTCCTCATCGCGTATTTCTTTAGGAATACGTTCCTCCATATTGGGATCATCTTGCTTCTCTGCTCCTTTTCTTTTTCGAGAATTTTTATCTTTGGAACCAAGTGGTCTCCCACGCTTCAGGCGTGTTGTGATTTTATGAGTGACTTTGTTTTCAATTTGCCCTTTTGGAATCTCTATTTGGGCAGGAGCGTTCTTATCTGGTATATGAGATTTAGTCACTCGCTTTGTATCTGTAAACGCATCAGGAAGTTGATTTGTTATATCTTGCTGTTGATTGCAAAATGTGTATACAATTTTACGCAAGTGCACGTGTCGACAAGTAATACATTGTGCAAGGCACAAAGATCGATCCCACAGAGACTAAGTCAAATTACGTATTTCTTGCGAGTTATATAAAAAGAACATATCATGAGAAATTGTTGTAAAATTAAAATTTATTCAAATTGTAAGCTAAAATGATATTCAAACTATTAACTAATTCAAGCAAATTTGATAATTGACGAGGGAAAGCGGTTGGGATTATGAATTACTTCGGGTTTTTACGAATTACCGAATGCGACAGGAATGCTATTGCATTTTCTTAGTAATCTGTAAAACGACAATCACGTAGGTTCTTCCGAACTTCCGTTTTGAAAACCGATTGTAAATTAATCCTTCATATTCCTATGACAAGATTAATTACGGGTTAAAATTAGATTCCAATTCCAAAATCTACATGGAGATTAATATATTCCTATACTCATCTCAATCTTATGAACGAAATCACGAGATTAAACATGTATCAAGGTTGTAATTCCAATTCAATTCATATTTTCCAATAGAGATTAAATCTGAAATTCTATTAAGTTGAAACAAGAAATAGAATTATGGCAAAATTAAGCATTCAACCAAGAACTAACAAAATACAAAATCCCATCACAATTAATAATTCATCAAACCTTTAGTTCATCATTTACCAAACTATTGAAAATTAGTTCATGTTCTCACAATAAAAAATATAAAAGAGAAGTGGTTCAAGATACAACATCAAACCAAATATGTTGACAAAATAAACCCGAGTTGATGTGTTGATGTGCCTTGCTTCTTCTTCTCTCCTTCACTGCCTCTTGATTGTGCCTACGATGAGCATTTGCTGCCTTTGATCATCAGCTTCTTTTGATCTTCTTTTTTCTCCTCCCAAGCTGTCCGTCGTCTCTCATTTGGCTGATTGCTTCCCCTTTTTCTTTGCTCCCTCAGCTCTCTTTGCTTGATCCAACGGCCAGGATTGCCTCCTCATTTGTTTAAGTGATGACCTCCCTAATTAGGGCATGTTTCCATTTTTGGCACCAAATCTCTTGGGATTTGAGCCCAATTAATTCAAGCCCACATAATCACCTACAATAAAGTGAGAACAAATATTACACATTAAATTTGTTTCTTTTTCTCAAAATTGGACCAATTATGTGTTTCTTTTAAATATTATCTACTCAAAGTTCAAACACACATAATTATCAAGATTTAGGCAAAACTAATCAATTTTCATCTCGATCTTAAGCTCGGGTTTAACATTTAATTCGATAAAACCGTATAATAACTCTATTTTCAAAGAGTTATCACACCCCCAAACTTAGGATTTTGCTTGTCCTCAAGCAAGAAGAGAGTTAAAGGCACAAGAACACATTTAAATCTTGACCACCCAATGTTACCTTAATGCTCGAACCTCAAAAGATCACTAGTTATTGATTATAACTCAAATTGAATGAATTCATTTACCTTTTCTTCATTTTTCAATCTCATGTGTGCGCGCTTGAAAATCCAATATGCTAGGAATGTTCGTTGCCCTTAATCTACCTTCGGTCGATCTCGCACCTAGTTCCCCAAGATGAATGTGGAAATACCACGTAGGCCTACGCTTACTCACTCTCTCCACTAATCTAGATAGACTAAGATATTGGGGATCAAAAAGCAATTTTTCCCATTTAATTAACCCTTCCCCCAAATTGTGATTTAGCTGCCTTTTTTTTTTTTTTTTCCATCCGCGGGTTAATGATGTGTTGATAGTCACTCAAACTTGGTACTTGATTGCAACATGGGTCAGAATACAACCGAGCCCTCCTAAGAGTGATTATCAACACAATTCATTCCAAATTGAAATACTCCTTTTTTCTTTTGGAAAACGGAAATTATTCAACTCTCGCCCCTTTTGCAGTATAATAATGTGTTAAATGTCACTCAAATTCGGTACTTGGCTGCAACATGGGTGAGAATACAACCGAGCCCTCCTAAGAGCGATAACTCAACGCAAAATTAATATATATTTTTTATTTTTATTTATTTATTAATTTTTATTTTTTTTTGGACAGCTTCTCATTAAACACCCCCCCCCCCCCCCCCCCCCCAAACTTATTAGAAACATTGTCCTCAATGTGTTCTACGGAGGGGCTGGTTCGGAGGGGATAACTAAATGGGCGGCTTTTATCATTTCCTCGTCTATGATCTATCTTTTCTATTTCGCCTCGAGAGCGAGCAAATGTAGGTTCTAGGGTAGTGAAATGGGAGGGACTAGAGTGCTAAGCGACCTATGGTTTCAAAAGGGCTTGAAACGAACACATGGATATTTTCTTGCACGCTAATTACGCCATGAAGAGCAATTTCTTTGATAAAAGATATTCACACAACGAGCATAATCAACCACATTGTATCCTTATTCGGTATCGAGCACTAAGCAACAACAATCTCCTAAGTCTAACAATAAATGATGACTAATTAAAACTAACATAAAGAAAACACACACAAAACAAAACAAAATCCGAACTGAAAGCAAGGAAGGGATTGGAAAAACTTCTCTGAAATGGTTGTGTGACGATCATCGGCGACGTTGAATCTTCCGGTGGCTACGCATTGCGGGCTGGGAGGTTGTCGTTAGGTTCCCTTTCGGGGCTGTTCTGTCTTGGTTCTCAGCCTCGAGGTCATCTTCGGACAGAACTTCCTCTGATCGATCCACCATTGGCGCATTTCCCTTATTTTTCTTAGCACTGGCTTTGAATCCCATTCCGTTAAGCTCGAATCTGTCTATTTTCAAAGCTACAAATATGACCACAGACCTGATTCTAGAATGCTTAAGTCAGAAATCCATAAACAAGAGGTCTGAGATCGAGATAGCAGCCCAAAACTAGGAAATCTGATGAAAATCGGAATCCAAAACTTCGAGCACAAACTAGAATGCGAACAAGTTCTTCAAACCAACACAAATCGCAACCCAGAATACGAACTCCAAAGAAAATTGAGCAAGCTATTTGGAGGTTTGCGTAGAACAACTCACCGCAGAACAGTTAGCTCAGATTATCCCAGAAAAACAGGAGCAAACCATCAAACAGCGACGAAACCCAGACCACGAGATGAACCCGAGCACCAAACTCAGCAACAATCGACGAAGTGAGCTGTAGACCCAAGCCGAAATGGCAGAACCCAGAAGAATAGAGCTACAGTACGATGAACACACCAAGAAGCCCAAAATCGCGACGAGACCAGAACACGACCCCCTTAAGCGACAGTGCACAGCTCGCGATGAAGATGGTGAACACTCAGTGATTCGCGAGCACGACCACTGATTCGCGATGAAGGTCGGATTTGCACTGACGAACCCCGATTGTGGTGGTCGGAGTTTTTGGCGGATGTGGGTGAGAGAAGGATGTCGAAGGAGGCTAGGGATTGGGGTTTGATTTGAGAATTGAGAAATAATTCCCAAAACGCCTAGCCTCAAAATGACATTACGATTTGCCCCCAAAACGACAATAGTGCTTCAATACGACATGAACCCCTCTGGTTAAATGAAACGCGCGTTTTGATTTTTCTGATTTTTCTCTCTCCTGAAGCCCGATATCAGTGCAGAATGTAGTAGCATTCCTGTCGCATTATGGTCGTCACACTGGACCTTATAAAAAAAATAAAACTAGAAACTGTAACTTTTATTTAATTGGGCTGCCTCCCAATAAGCGCTTGATTTAGAGTCTTCAGCCTGACTCTCCCGTCTTCATGGATCTTGGAGCGTGATGGAGGTTTTGGCTCGATCAATCGGACCTCCCAAATACTCCTTGATTCGTTGACGGTTCACTTTGAATTTTCTTCCCGAAACAATGTCTTGTAACTCTACCGCACCATGAGTAAAAACCATAGAAATGAGGAACGGTCCCGACCAGCGGGATTTTAATTTCCCGGGAAACAATTTCAATCTTGAATTAAACAAGAGCACTTGTTGTCCTTATACAAACTCTCTCCCTTGAATTTTTTTATCATGCCATCTTTTCACTCTTTCCTTGTATAACTTGTATTTTCGTATGATTGGAGACGGAATTCATCGAGCTCGTTGAGTTGCATTAAACGCTTTTCGCCTACCGCCTCGATATCAAAATTCAACTTGTGGAGTGCCCAATAAGCCTTGTGCTCCCATTCCAAAGTCAAATGATATGCCTTTCCAAAGACGAGTAGATACGGTGACATCCCGAGAGGTGTTTTATACGCTGTCCGGTAAGCCCACAAGGCATCGTCAAGTCGCTTTGACCAATCCTTCCGTGTTGGAGAAACGGTCTTCTCCAAGATGGACTTGATTTGTCTGTTAGAGCATGGTTTTGAATATCGATATTGATATCGTTTCGCACTCTTCATTTTACGGATATATCGCTCGATGGATAAATCCGAAGAAAAAGATATATCGCTTGCCGATAATATCGCATTATTTCACGGATATATCGCTTGCCGATCGAAATATCGACGGATATTTCGGAAAATATTATAAGTATTTCAATCATATATTTATATATATGATAGATAGTTTCTAAATTACCTATTTAATAAATATAACACATTCATAAATCATAATATTACGAAAACACATAATATTACACAAAGTCACAAACATAGAATATAACATAATGTCAAGTGTCAACATAACATAGAACAATAAAGTAGGCATCATAATAAAGTTTGTAAGTACGAAACACAAACATAACTACAAACATAGAGTACGAACTAGAAATACGAACATAATAGTCCGAAACCGTAACATATGATAATCAGTAGAAGCTGGACGAACGTGGCGGTTGGAATATGTGTGGCTGCTGAGTCTGGTATAAACAGTAATCATACCAGGAGATCATCGAGGCGTATTTAGCAACGTACGTCTGTACGTGCATGTCGTAGTTAAACTGGTCTGAACCCACGATCGCATTGAGAATAGGAACTTCAACATATTGACGGATTGGTGGAACAAACCTCATACCCTCTGAAGCCGAGCATGACATGCCCTCGAATCTAGATGTCAAAGTGTCGACGTCGGTTGACCGCGGTGGTGAAGGTTGCGGCGAATACTCAGGCGGTGGTGTAGGTGGTGCGCCAGGACAGAAACTTTCAAAAAAAAACAGCCAAAAGTGTCGTCCGCAACATTATTATACTCGTCTTGCGGTGGTCGGGCAGCAGGGGGGTTTGCAAAAAATCTCGGGTGATATGCATCGTGAGACGAAGTAGTCTGGTGGCCTTGTGATGATGCACCGGCGAAGGAACGCACGTCACCGTAGTACTCCGCGGTACGCCCATCACCATAAGGGTCCGGGTCCACCATATAACCGCGTCCTCCTCCTCCTCCTCCTCCTCCTGACGGGGAATCATCTGTATCATGAGGTATGGAGCCCGTCGGAGAATCCCTTCCCGTCGGAGAGTTCCCGCTCGCTGGTGAGTTTCCTGTTGACGTCATATCAATAATGTTATCATCACCATGCCTTCGGTTGATATGGGTCCGTAGGGTCTTCAGTACATTTGTGCCTCCGTCATAGCCACCATAGCAATATCGGGATCCGGGTTCCCCACCGCATCATCGAGGTGGGCCTCTTGAATCTACTCCAGGATCTCATTCTCGTTCAATGAACCTGTATTCCCCATGGCGGCAGAGATCCACTCGAATGGATCATTGTAGTCCCGGGGGTTGTGTGCATCCCTAAGGTCCCGTATAGCCAACTTTGTGTTGTAGATGACCTTGACAAGGTCGTCTATCCTCTTTTACGCCAGACGGTTCCTCGGTTTTGTGTGTACTAGTGCAAACGTGCTCCAGTTTTGCTCGCAGGCCGAGGAAGAAACCGTCTGTGACAAGATTCTGACGGCTAACTTCTGGAGAGTCGGGCACTCGTGACCGAACATGGCCCACCATTCGGCTGCAATAATGATCGGTACGTTAGACAAAAAACAAGTTGTGAATAACAGTATAATATGTTATGTTCCTGTAAATACCTGGCGCCACGTTTTTTCTCGTCGCAATAGCTGTTCTGCTCCGTATTTCACCTAAAGTCATTTTAAAGTGAAGCATCTGTTGTACAAAAGACAAAACAAACACGTTTAAAAAGTACTCTTGTTAAATCCTTTGGTGAGATGAAAAATAATTAGAAGATGTAAGAAACTAACCTCAGCGGCAAGAGTATGGACGGAATCGTGGCGAAATAAGACTTCGTAAACTTTTGCCACTTTCGATTCGCATTTTTCTCGCATCACTATCTCCGGGTCGTATTGAGTTCTAGGATTCAACCAATGGGCAACCTCGTGTAATGGATGACAAAGCTGGTTCTTCCATCGTCGGTGCACGATGTCGATGGCCCAACCCCTTCCTTTGATTCTCTTAAGACTGGCGCGCAACATCTCATATACGTGGTACATCATGCCCATCGTGGGTACTACCTCTCCGTCCTTGAAGCGCAAGGCTATATACATGGGTTCATATACCTCCAAATACTCGGTTACGTCTTTCCAGAAGTTTTTGTCCATTAAGATCGCCTCACACTCCATCCCTTTCACCGTCCTTTTGAATGTGTTGTTCTCCCACCACTCAGAAGTGAACATCTGACGTAGCCCGACTTTATTCTCGTTAAGGCTATTCACCGTTAGGTAGTTTGTCGCGAAACCTGGACACCGAGACAAAGAAGTTCACACTTAAGGGTCTTCCTCATGTACTCTAGCACCATTGCATGGTTGTAGATGTACTTCGTGACTAACTTTGCCTTTGTGACGGGTTTTGCAATAATGGGAAGCTTTGCAATATCCTCGAACATGAGGTCAATGCAATGGGCTGCACACGGGGTCCAGTATATGTTGAACTTCTTCATCAGTTCCCTACCGGCTTCCACGTAAGCCGATCCATTGTCGGTGACAATCTGGACCACGTTCTCAGGACCGACGTCCATTAAGACGGTCTTCAAGACTTCGTAGATGTACTTGTAGTTATTGATCTTATCCGATGCATTTATCGACTTCAAGAAGACCGTCTCCCCCCCCCCCCCCCCCCCGAGTAGACTATGAAATTAAGGATCGAGAGATTGGTCGGACCCGTCCAACCGTCGGACATGATCGTGCACCCTTTGACAGCCCAAATCTTTCGAGCTTCGTTAATCATTCGTTCCGCTTCTGCCACCTCCAAAGGCAAGTACTTCTCCGTGATCTCGTACGGCGTCGGAATTGACATACCTTTTCCTGTGTTGAAAAAATACAATTAGTTACGCACTTTAAAAGTTTGATCCTTTTCTAATTTACTACTATAAAAATTGAATAAATTATTTACCTGCTTCCATGAAGCCATGTGCCATATTATGAAAGTGGGGGGACTTCACTTTTACAAATGAAACGCCTTCGTGAATGAAGAACTTGCTCGTGAGACGGTGTACTTTATCCACCAACTGCGGCCAAAACGACTGGATCTTCTTCTGCTTTGCCGAATCCGATTTATAGTACGAGCCTGCCGGTGTTTCTCTTACAGCTGCAGGCCTACCCGAAGAAGATCCACCCTCTTGACTGCCACTTTGGGGTGGAACTTGGCTCTGATGGAATTCCTCTGCCGCCGTTTGTTGTCTCGTTCGTTTCACGTGGCGGCGAACTTCAGCCTCAGTCTGCTCATCCGCCGCATCTATCTCATCTCGTATGTCTGTGAATTGCTCGTATACGTCGACGGGAACCCCCGCAAGGTCCGCGCGCATCTCGCGCCTAACAATATCTTCCATCTCTTTACTCTTGGCTTTTTTTTTTTTGTGGAACTGCCCCAGGACGCCTTTGCAAACATCTTTTGTCTCTGGCGTTGCATCAGGGCACGGTTTGGTGTTCTTACGAGGATCGTTACCAGCAATGTGGTGCTTCATCCTCGTTATTCCACCCGCTCTGATGACGAGCCCGCAGTAATTGCATTAGAAACTATTACCAATCTGAGTACAATGTTCTCTTGCGGGATCCGGAGCCATCTTTGATTACCTACAAACAAACGAGGATATGTAAATTAAAATTGAATTAAAATTTAAAACAATTGAATCAACGATCAACTAATTATTACTTAGTAAGCTAATAATCATGAATCGGACCCTAAATCATGTATAATGATCACAAATCATGTATAATGATCACAAATCATGTATAATGATCACAAATCATGTATACACTATAAAGATCACAAATCATGTATAAAATCACAAGAAAAATCTAAATCGATAACCTAAATCATGAATCAAGATCACAAATCACAATAATAATAATCATTACAAAAACTAATGATATTCATTAGTTATCATCAAGCTCAAGATACAAGTGGAAATTTATACATAAAATGTCATCAATAATCACTTATTAACATTTCCCAAACCCTAAAATATTAATTTTCCCCTAATATGGGAGCTTCCCTCTAAGAAAACAAAAAAAAATATATGTAGGATTTCCATGGACATACCTTTCGATTTCCACCAACAAGCTGCGAAAAAAGGGAAGATTTGGCCTTGAGCTTTCGAAAATCGAAGGAGAAGACCGGTGCGCCGAATGCCTATCGCGAAATGAGGGAAGTGAGGGAGAGGAGGAGAAACTAGGGTTTTTTGCGAATTTCCACGCCAATTTCGTCGTTTTACGCCTTAAACGACACACGAAATAAGCATGTCTATCGAACGACATGTCGCGAAATTTCTGAAAACGACAGCGAAATAAGTGGAATATCGTATCGCATGTCCGCAAAACCCGATGTGTCGTCGATATATCGTCGACACGCCCCGATATTTAAAACCACGGGTTAGAGACCTCCACTTGCCCATAAGTTTGAGGATGATATCCGGTTGCGATTTGTGCCGAATATAATACTTGGATAACACGGCATCGACATACTTGTTGCAAAAATGACTCCCTTCGTCACTAATTATAGCTCTTGGTGTTCCGAAATGAGTGAAGATTTGCTTCTTAAGAAAGGCCAAGACCACCCGGGAGTCATTGGTCGGGAATGCGGCGGCTTCCACCCATTTTGAGACATAGTCCACCGCCACAAGTATATATAGACTACCGAAGGACGGGACGAACGGTCCCATGAAATCTATTTCCCAAACATAAAATAACTTAACCTCCAAAATGTTTGTGAGAGGCATTTCGTTCCGCCTTGAGATGTTTCCCACCCTTTGGCATCGGTCACACTTGAGCACAAAATTCCGGGCATCCTTGAATAAGGTCACCCAATAGAATCCCGATTGCAACACCTTAGCGGCTGTCCGGTCTCCTTGGAAATGGCCTCCATAAGGTGAGTCGTGACACTTCGCAAGAATATCTTCCATTTCCTCTTCCGGGACACATCGCCGTAACATGTGATCGGCGCACTCTTTAAAAAGATGTGGTTCATCCCAATAATATCGCCTAACGTCATGAAGAAATTTCTTTCGTTGTTGCGAGTTTGAATCCGGTGGAAGAATGTTACTAACCAAGTAATTAGCAAAATTGGCATACCACGGAGTTGTCATGCTCACGACAAAGAGCTGATCGTCTGGAAATGCCTCCTTAATATGTTCAAAATCAACCCCTTTTTCCATATTTTCAAGCCTCGATAGATGATCGGCCACTTGATTTTCAGTTCCGGGTAAATATCTAATTTCCACGTCAAATTCTTGAAGCAAAAGAACTCAAGGAATCAGCCGCGGTTTTGAATCCTTCTTGGTCACGAGATATTTGATCGCCGAATGATCCGTGTAAACGATGACTTTTGTGCCGACGAGATAAGCGCGGAACTTGTCGAAAGCGAAAACTACGGCCAATAACTCTTTCTCCGTGACGGTGTAGTTCATTTGAGCTTCGATGAGCGTCTTACTTGCATAATAAATGGAGTGGAAAACTCTATCTTTTCGCTGCCCCAACACAGCGCCAATTGCGAAATCGCTCGCATCGCACATTACTTCGAACAGTTGAGACCAATCTGGGGCTGCTATTATAGGGGCTGTTGTGAGCTTGGTTCTTAACTCCTCAAATGCTACGCGGCAAGTCTCATCAAAAGAAAACACCTTGTTTTATTCCAACAATGAGAAAAGAGGCTTTGAGATTTTTGAAAAGTCCTTGATGAACCGTCTATAAAACCCGCAATGACCCAAGAAACTACGAATTCCTTTTACATTTGTTGGTGGTGGTAGCTTGGAGACTACTTCAACCTTAGCGCGGTCTACTTCAATTCCCTTCTTGGATACCTTGTGTCCGAGCACAATGCCTTCACGTACCATGAAATGACACTTTTCTCAATTAAGCACCAAGTTTGTTTCTTCACATCGACGCAACACCTTTTCCAAATTCTCCGAACAACTCGAGAAGTCATCACCGAAAACCGAGAAATCATCCATAAATATTTCAATTGAATTTTCAACCATGTCCGAGAATATAGCCATCATGCAACGTTGAAAGGTTGCGGGTGCATTACATAAGCCGAATGGCATCCGTCGGAATGCAAAAGTTCCAAAAGGACACGTGAAAGTGGTCTTGTGTTGGTCGTCGGGGGCGATGGCGATTTGATTATAACCAGAATAACCGTCGAGGAAGCAATAAAATTCCTTTCCGGCCAACCGATCAAGCATTTGGTCGATAAAAGGGAGAGGAAAATGGTCCTTTCTCGTGGCCTTGTTTAGTCGCCGATAATCCATACAAATCCTCTATCCCGTTACCGTTCTTCTAGAAATGAGCTCGTCTTTCTCGTTCTTCATCACCGTTATTCCCCCTTTTTTAGGCACGCATTGTACGGGGCTAACCCACGCACTATCGGAAATTGGGTAAATAATACCGGCATCGAGCCACTTAATTATTTCCTTTTTCACCACTTCCTTCATGATAGGATTAAGTCACCACTGCCCCCTCAATAGAATTCCCACTGTTTTCTTCCAAAAGAATCTTGTGCATACAAAGTGTTGGGCTAATTCCGTTAATATCCGCAATACTCCACCCGATGGCCTTTTTGAATTTTTTTAGAACCTCCAACAACTCTTTTTCTTGCTCAAGAGTTAGCTCCGAAGATACAATAACCGGAAGGCTATCATTTTCTCCCAAATAAGCATAATGGAGATGAGACGGCAACAGCTTTAACTCCAATTGTGGTGCTTCCTCAATGGACGGTGCTTTGAAATCTCGCTCTCCAAGTCCCAATGACTCGAATTGGCGTCCGATTCTTGCTTGGTTCGGTTGGGAATCCACCCATGCAACTTGGGCTTCATCATCGTCACTTGTATCGTCGAGCTCGTTTCAGCTAAATTGCTTTTGAACGACTTCGGCTACCAATTCGTCCATGATATCAATGGAAGAACATTCTTCAACTTCATCCGGATATTTAAGAGCATTTAAGACATTAAATGTGATTTTCTCGTTATCTAACCTCATGGTTAATTCGCCTTTTTTCACATCAATGAGCGTTCGGCCGGTAGCAAGGAACGGTCTCCCAAGAATAATCGGAACCTCTTGATCGGCTTCGAAATCCAAGACAATAAAGTCGGCCGGAAATATGAATTTGTCGACTTTTACCAAGACATCTTCTATCTTCCCTTCCGGATATGCTATAGACCGATCGGCAAGTTGTACTGTGATGGTGGTAGGCCGGGCTTCTCCAATGCCCAACTTCTTGAAAACCGAGGCGGGCATGAGATTAATACTCGAACCAAGATCACAAAGTGCTCGTCCAAAGTAGGAGTTACCGATAGCACACGGGATGGTGAAACTTCCCGAGTCCTTCAAATTTGGCGGTAGCTTGTTTCTAAATAAAGCACTACAATCCTCCGTTAACGCCACGGTCTCGAACTCTCCAAGCCTTCTTTTCTTAGACAAGATGTCTTTCAAGAATTTAGCGTAGCTTGGCATTTGTTCCAAGGTTTCCACTAACGGGATGTTAATATAGAGCTGCTTTAGAATGTTCAGGAATTTACCGAATTGTTGCTCGTTTCTCTGTTTTTGGAGTCTCTGTGGAAAAGGCGGAGGCTGATTTAGCATTTTGCTCATACCAGGGTCGTCAACAGAAGGAAATGCTGCAGAATTGCTGTTGCATTTTGTTCCCAGAATTGGAGCTGAATTTTTTTGAATTTCGCTACTTTCGTTAGTTTGACTTGGCGTTTCTTCCGCTTCACCTTGGATTGAAGTGGGCTCTGCCTGTTTCTTCGCTTCTTGGGCTTTTGGATCGAGCTCGACCTCCTTTCCATTCCGTAAGGTGAAAATTATGTTGCATTGTTCTTTTCCGTCTCTCCTCGGATCGTTGGTTTAGACGGAAGAGAACCTTGCGGTCTATTAGAGAGAGCGCTTGCAATCTGCCCCATTTGAGTTTCGAGTGTTCTTAGAGCCGCATCTTGGCTTTGTTGCTTGGCCTTGGTTTCCGCTATGAATTTATTCATCAAGGTTTCTAAAGAACTTGTTGGAGCGTTTTGTTGCGGTTGAAAACCCGGAGGAACCATTTGGTTAGGACGTTGAAACTGATTTTCTCCACTAGACGAAGCTCCTCCTTGTTGATTCCATTGTTGGTTACCAAATTGACTTCCTCCTTGGTTGTAAGAACTTTGTTGGAAGTGTTGATTTCTTCCCGCTTGGTGAAAGTTACCAACATAGCAAGCCGAAGCGGGATTGGATGGGCATTCTTCGTAGACATGAGGCTCGCCGCAATAGACACAAGATACCTCGTGTGTTTCAACGGAGACTGCATTGACACTTGGTTCCGGGTTGTTCATCTTGGTCAATTGATGAAGAATGGTGGAGATTTGAGCTTGAAGCATTGTAATGGCGTCAAGTTCTAATTTTCCGCCAACTTTCGGAGTACTTAGCCTAGTAGTAGGCCATTTACTATGATTTCTAGCCATTTTCTCCAAGATTTCAAGACCCGCATTGTAAGACTTCGTCATAAAGGTACCTCCGGCCGTGGCATCCAAGTTCGACCTCGTTGGAGCATTCAAACCATTGTAGAAAGTTTACATTTGGATCCAATGAGGCAGCCCGTGATAAGGACATTGCCTAAGAAGCTCCTTAAACCTTTCCCACACTTCATAAATGGACTCGCTATCTTCTTGGTGAAACGAGGTGATGTCATTCCTCAACTTGGACACTTTCGTTGGTGGAAAATACTTCATGAGAAATTTCTCCGCCAATTCATTCCATGTTCGTACCGATCCGGGTTGCAAAGAGTTTAGCCATGCTCTTGCACTATCTCGTAGAGAATATGGAAAAAGCTTGAATTCGGAAATTGTCGCTCACATCCATGAAAACCCGGAGATGAAGATGAGGATCCTCGGTGGCTAATCCGCTAAATTGTCCCGCGGATTGCAATATTTGGAACATCACCGGCTTGAGCTCAAAGTGAGCGGCATGGATGGTAGGCCGAACAATGCCTGAATTTAAGCCTTGAAGAACCGGGACCGCATAATCTTGCATTGGAAGGTCCAACTCATTAATGATAGGGGGCTGTTGTAAACCCCCGTTCCCACCAGCTCTTTCCTCGGCCATAGCTAAGTTTGGCTCGTTATTTGAGGCTCGGATTTTAGCCAAGAGTGTTCGTTCTAATTCCGGATCAATAGGAAGCAATGTAGCTTTGTTTTTCTCCCGCATATAATTAGATTAATCCGCCTAAGAATAGAATCAAAAGAACACTTGTTAAGCACACAATTATCTAAATGAAAACAAAAATAACTCGTAAAAAAAATGCGTAAATTGAATTTTAGTCCCCGGCAACGGCGCCAAAAACTTGTTGATTGCAAAACGTGTATGCAATTTTACGCAAGTGCATGTGTCGAAAGTAATACATTGTGCAGGGCAAAAAGATCGATCCCACGGAGACTAAGTCAAATTACGTATTTCTTGCGAGTTATATAAAAAGAACATATCATGAGAACTTGTTGTAAAATTAAAATTCATTCAAATTGTAAGCTAAAATGGTATTCAAACTGTTAACTAATTCAAGCAAATTTGATAATTGACGAGGGAAAGCGGTTGGGCTCATGAATTACTTCGGAATTACCGAATGCGACAGGAATGCTATTGCATTTTCTTAGTGATCTGGAAAACGACAATCACGTAGGTTCTTCCGAACTTCCGTTTTGAAAACCGCTTGTAAATTAATCCTTCATATTCCTATGATAAGACTACTTTACAGGTTAAAATTAAGTTCCAATTCCACAATCTACATGGAGATTCATATATTCCTATACTCATCTCAATCTTATGAACGAATTCACGAAATTAAACATGTATCAAGGTTGTAATTCCAATTCAATTCATATTTTTCAATAGAGATTAAATCTTAAATTCTATTATGCTGAAACAAGAAATAGAATTATGAAAAAATTAAGCATTCAACCAAGAACTAAGAAAATACAAAATTCCATCACAATCAATATTCATAAAACCCTTAATTCATCAATTACCCAACCTTAGGAACTTAGTTCATGTTATGACAACAACGAACATAAAATAAAGATTGGTTCAAGATACAACTCATCAAACCGAAATGTGATGAACAAATGAAGTCCAAATTGATGTGTTGCCCTTCTTCCCGTCTTTCTTCTTTTCTTTTCTTCCTTGCGTCTCTTCTTTTGTTCCCAGTTTCACTGCAGCTTCTCTTTTTCTCCAGCTCCTTGTTTCCTTGCTGCTTCTCTCTGTTTTTCAGCTCGTTCTTTTTCCTTTTCAACTCCTCTTGGCTCTTTTTTTTTGGTGGCTGATTCTCATTGCTAAAAAGACAAGGATTAATTAGGGAAACTTTCTTTTTTTGGCTCACTCTTGACAATTGGGCCTAATTAATGAAGCCCAATCATAATATACATTAAAGTGAGAGAACATATAATTTCACACATTAATTTGGTTCTAATTCTCAATTTATGTTCATTTATGTGTTTATTTCCAATGACACACAAATATGTTCAATCACTCACAATTTAGCTCTAATTGGACAATATTGTCAATTTTATATCGATCTTTCGTTCGGGTTTTAATTATTAATTCCGTAAAAACCGTGTAATAACTCTATTTTCATAGAGTTATCACTTGCAAATGTAAAATTCTTTGGACTTTTCCTTCACATTCTTTTGTGTAAGGATCGAGAGGCAACAATGTTGGTACAGACCATGTAATTTCTCTCCAGCTGTTTTCTTTCTCCCCCTAATGCTGGGAAATTTTCTTCATCAAAGTGGCAATCAGCAAAACGAGCTGTGCAAATATTCCCAGTTTGAGGTTCAAGGTATTTAACAATAGATGGGCTTTAAACGCCTACATAAATACCAAGACTTCTATGTGGCCCCATCTTTGTTCTGTGGGGTGGTGCAATAGGCACATAAACAACACAACCAAAAATCCTTAGATGGGATATATTTGGTTCTTGGCCGAATACAAGTTGCATTGGAGAGTATTTATGATATGCACTTGGTCTAATGCGAATTAATGCCGCAGCATGTAATATTGCATCCCCATACTGAAGTTGGAAGCATTTTTCTCATTATCAATGGTGTAGCAATAAGCTGGAGGCGCTTGATCAATGATTCATCCAGACAATTTTGTGTGTGAACATGAGCAACATGATGCTCAACATCAATCCCAACTGACATACAATAATCATCGAATGCCTGGGATGTGAATTCACCGACATTATCAAGTCTTATTTTCTTGATGGTATGATCGGGAAATTGAGCTCGCAATTTGATTATCTGAGCGAGTAATTTAGCAAATGTCATATTGCGAGTTGATAACAGACACACATGTGACCATTTGCTAGAGGCATCAATCAATACCATGAAGTATCGAAATGGTCCACACGGTGAGTGAATTGGCCCACATATATCACCTTGAATACGCTCAAGGAACATAGTGTTGGACATATGTGTCCTTAAACAAGATATTTTTATCCATTTGTAAAAGATTATGACAAGTCGTTGAATAGAGATGATGCTTATTATGATAATCTTATTATAGTTTCTGGTAGAGTAAAATAGAATGTTTGATCCTTAGTTCATAAAGGATGCAATTATGAATTATTATCACAACAGAGTCAATGTGAAGAAGAATTAATAATCATAATAAATGAACTTAAAATGTCCGTGACCTGATTAACTGAGTGGGAGCCCATTAATCGTACAAGGTCATTAATGTGACTAAGTGACAATCCTATTATGGATTTTGTGTGTGTCACACTCACTAGAAGTGCATTAAGTATGAAGTGTCTTCATACTTGACTAGACCTGACTTAAACTCCGGAAGTTATCATATAAGACCGTCACTGATAACTTGGAGTTGAGTCACTAGTAGATGATCAAATGGATATTCGATCTAACTCCTGAGTGGTCTTGAGTCCGAGCTGCTGGCTTGATTGTTCTTTGATTTAACCGTTAAAGAACACAATATATTACCGTTGTTCCCAACACTATTATTTTGGGAGCATGATAGTCAGCAGTAAGGGTAGCTTGGTCATAGACATGGGCATCACACAGCTCTCTTCAGAGTCATGATGATTCCCTTGATTGTCGGTGGTGAGAAGTGAGAGGTACCCGTGCGCAACTTATGAATCGAAACCATAAGTGGGTCACTCATAATATTACTGACTGATTCAAGGATGAAAATGCAATGAGGGGCATAACGGTAGAAACCGCCTGCTCGTGTGTGGATCATCAAGTGAAAGATCAATAACCCGAATTTGATTATATCAATGGACACCCTGCTGTTATAAAGGGAATAATATATACCGTATCACTAAAGAGTGCAGCCTCGGGTCTATAGTGGAATCACTTCGAGGTTTGACGAACAACTAGCAGTTCGTTGGAGCTTAAGTGATACGGGTCCATGGTCCCCAGGATAGCTCCGTAACGGATGATACGTACGTGATAAAGAAATTGAAATGTTTTTAAGATCATTTGGCCAGACTCATAAAACTGAAGTCTGTGACAGACATCAGATAGTTTTATCAGTAGCGTGGCAAAAGTACCATATCTTGGTAACCGAAATTAACTGACAAAAAAAAGTAGAATTTGGATTTTCTATCAACATGAAAGTTGTTGGAAATTAAATTATAAGCAACTTTGCTTTTGTAACCGAGTCGTTTCGACGTACGGTTTGTGATTTAGAGAATTTCTAAGTTTGTGCTCGTTTCGGTAAACTATGAAATTAAATCACATGTCACGAATTTAAATGATGGTGTGTCACCATGACATTTAAATGTGTGATATTGAGATCAGAGAATATTTATATAATTTAATTATTTGAATTTAATTATTAATGTATTATTAATAATTATTTCAATAATTAATAGATTTATATTAATATGAAAATAATATATTTTTATATATTATAGAGTGTAGAAATCGAATTGGGCTTTGGAATGTGGATCCATTCACATTCGAATGGATAGACTTTGGTCTTTCCATAATTGCGACAAAAGTACCAAAAGTTTTGGTATTTGAGAAAAACCCTAAAATCAATTTAATCCATTGGATCGGTTATGATTTAATATCAACTGTTGGATTGGGATATTGATGAATTCGAAATTAATAACTTGGTGATCAAGTTTCATTTTTCGAATTTGAATAATTAACTATATCCGTTAGATCGGTCTAAGATTTAATCTTTACCGTCAGATTGGAAATTAATTAATTATATATATTTACATTATTATTCGAATTATGGTTATGGATAAATTCGAAATTGTTTTTTATTAAATCTTTTTATATTTGATTTTATCCTACACTAATTTGATCTATTAGATCGGTTTAAAGATTTATCTCAACCGTTGGATCTAGATAATGATAATTTGAATTTCAATATATATATATATATATAATTCGAATTTATAAAGATAAGATGATAAGATTGGATTTTTGATTTTATCCAAATCTTTCTTATTTAATTAAATCCCTAATTAATTATATCCATTGGATTTAGATGAGATTAAATCTGCTCCATTGGATTGAGATAATTAATTATATTTAATATATAAAATTCGAAAATAAGAGAGGGAATTTCTCCAATTCGGTTACGGTTTGAGCCTATAAATAGGAGGCTCATTCTACACATTTTTCACACCTTTCCCCAGAGAAAAATTCGAACTCTCCCTCTCCTTTAGGGTCTGCGAATTTTCTCTCTGATCTCTCTTTCTGGTTCGGCTTAAGAGACTTAGTTCTCCGGAAGCTTAAAAAGAACCATCAGTTTAAATTTTGCGACGGAGTCCTGCCGGCGAAGCCCACGCTTCGGTACGAGGATTCCAGGAGAATATCCCGGAAGATCATGGGAGTTTCCCTCTGCATCGGCGGAGCCCTGTCCGATTCAGAACGCGCAGCCGGAAGTCGTCAATAGAGGTACGGCCCTATGCATTGGGTTAATAAATGCAATCATTTACTGCTTTCTATTTATTTCCTATTAAGACTAGATTATTAATAATGATTTATGAATATTAAATTACATAATATTTATCAGATCTTGTTAAGTGGTTATTATCCGACATCCGGACCGTTGCACGGATAACAAGTTTTTTCCGCTTTAAATTAATTTTTAAATGTTACCCGGACGGTTCGGAGGTATAATTCGTGATAATTTACACGGAATCTGAAACGTGATTCCCAACACATACGTGATTCTGTTTCAACTTTTCCCAGTGAAGGTCTTATGATTAACTTTCTGAGAGATCAACTTTTCCATTAGGGATCTTCTGGTCCTTCAATGGATGCCCATGTGTATTTTCAATAATTCTTCACATCATGGTTGAACCAGGATGACCTAGTCGGTAATGCCATATGGTAAATATTGAAGGTTTGGCAACTATGGGTGCAAATAATACCCGGAAACCGTGTAATTATTCGAATCCGTATGGGGATTTAAAATCCGTATCTGAATCCGAATCCGGATTTCGGATCCGAGTACCCCGTATCCAGATTAAAACCGGATACGGGTACCGGGTATTAAAAGTTAAAAAACTGGGTACCCGGTACCCAGTTTAACTACCCTGTTTATTTTAGTTTTTATTTTTATTTTTTATGTTAATTTTTTAGGGTTTCTTTACGGTTTCCAATACTTAAGTGATAATACTTTTTTTTTATGCATTTTTATTTTAAGATGAATGTATGTTTTTGTTTTTAGATAATTTGTTTTTAAAAAAATAAACTGGATCCGGGTAAAAATCCGGATACCCGAATCTGGTTTCCAAAACCGGGTACCGGATATGAAATTCGGGTATCAAAAAATAGATACCCGGATTTTGGGTACCGGATCCGGGTATCGATTTTCGGATACCCGGATTCCGGATCCGGGTACCGGGTACCTTAAAAAAATCGGGTACCCTACCCGGTTTCACCCTATTGCCGACTATCATATTTGATTCAATTGCACTTATATACGTAAAGTGCAATCCTGTAGAGAGCACTGGTAGTTTTTCAAGTACATATTTCTTCCCCGATTTATGCATTATGATAAACATATGTTTCATGGCGTTCTCAGTTGCAGACTGTGTATCAAATTCATGAGAATATATATCTTTGAAACTCAACAAGTTTCTTTTGGTAATGTAAAATTTGCTTTACCAACTCCTTCAATCAGATCTACATGACCTGATATTGTATCCACAATGGCTTGTGTTGATTTTATGTTTGAGAAAAACTTTTTATCCTTCAATATTGTGTGTGTCGTTCCACAGTCGAGTATACAAAATTCTCCAGCTTCACGATTAGCTTTGTCTGTTTGAAAAACTTTAACTAAAAAACAAACACAAATTTTGATAAGAAAGATAATTAATTAAACACGAGCATTGGTCTATTACAACCTTAAAATTAGAAGTTCAAGACATATTTTACAAAAAAAAAGACAAACAAACATCGGACCATTGGGCCTCATTCCCAATAGAAATCACATAATTCATTTTTAGTTTCCACCAATCGCATGTTCAGCCAACTGTGTCAATGAAATCACCATTGAAGTCGGATGCTTCGAGATGAGTGGATTCGTTCTGGTCAATAAAGTTGACCTCTTTCTTTTTCCCTTTCCCCTTCATGGACTCTTGGTAGAGTTTGCATAAGTATGGTGGGGCTCGGAAAACTCTTGACCAGTGCCCTATAGTGCCGCATATGAAACAAGTTGTTTCGAAGCCTTTTGGAGAGGTCATCTCTTTTCCCTTTTTAGAGGGGTCATCGTGGCTCCTTCCGTGTTGCTGCTTTTTATGATAATAGTTAGCGGACTTGTAAGAAGGATTATAACCACCTCGTCCACGTCCGTAACTACGACCACGACCTCAGCCTCGCCCACGACCTCGGCCTCGCTCTCGACCCTGAAAATAGTTCTTGGGCTCAAGCTCATCGAAATTGATAACGTTTGCTTCAGAAAACGCTTTTGAGCCGGTCGGATGAGATTGATGATTTTTCATCAGCAACTCATTATTCTTTTCTGCGATGAGGAGACAAGCAATTAGTTCATAATACTTTTGGAAACCCCTTACACGATATTGTTGTTGCAGGGTTACATTTGATGCGTGGAAAGTAGAAAAAGTCTTTTATAGCATTTCAGCGTCAGTTACTGTTACCCCATAAAATCTCAAGTGGGTTACAATTCTGAACATTGCAGAATTATAATCCCCGACTTTCTTATAGTCTTGGAACCGTAAAGCGGTCCATTCGTCGCGGAAAATGGGGAGCATTACATCCATTTGGTGATCGTATCTTTCTTTAAGATATTTCCACAGCTCACTTGGATCTTTCACTGTGCGATATTCATTTTTTGAGGCTTTCGTCAAGGTGTCGGCGAAGGAAGATTAAAGATCTTGCCTTTTTCGTCCTTGACGATTCGTTTACCTCCTTGAGTGTCTCAAGAAGATTCATTGACTCCAAGTGCATCTCAATATCTACTGTGCAAGGCATGTAATTATTGTCAGTGATATCAAGAGGGCTAAATTCAAGCTTCACAAGATTTGACATGGTGATAACGTAGAGTGATCGTGCTGATAACGTGTTGTGAAAACACTATTTTTGCTCCTTGTTTTAGAATGGTAAGAAATTTTGGTGAGTGATATATGATATTATTAATGAGTGTGAATGATGATGTATGGAAGAGAGAAGAGATAATGAAGAAGATAAGGTAAGGTAAGATGTTAAAGTGTGGAGAAATGAGGGTGATTTTATTCATCCACTTAAGGAGGATATTTATAAGAAAATGTGAGCATACAATTATTGACTAATATATATTATGTATAGTAAAAACAAATAATTGATACTTATGAGCATTACATAATTATCCATAACACAACTCTCCTTTTTCACTAAAAGAGAGAAAGGTCTTTTTTATTTGAGATTAGTGGGTCCCACTCTCTTCCTATGTTTATTACTTTATAGTTTATTTAAATTAATTTTCTTTTTATATTTTTATAATTACTTGTTCGCTGTTTAAAATTGATGATAATTCATTCATGATATAAAAATGGGAACTCACTTCTTTATTTTTTTTTTACTGTTGCTTTTTTTTATTATTATCAAATTGATTTTAAATTGTTTAGGACTTTACGTGAACTAAATCGAACTTATATCGTTATACTTATGTATTTATTTAATTACTTTTTAACAGATTTAGGGATATTGAAAATCACATTTAAGTGATTATATGATATGACCATTATTTTAGCATTTTGATTTTTGAGGTCTTCATTCTACTGTTGTTTTATATAAAAGAAAGGTATAACCAACACTATTTCTTTTGTTATTTATTTCATAATTTTTACTATAAATTTACTATTCTTAATATTAAAAATTTCACTATAAATTTTTTATATAAGCTTGACATACTACAAGGGATAATATTAAAATGTCACTTTTACTATTTATATATAATCAGAAGAAAATATTTTTGTAGTACTTTATTATTTCATTAGGGGCCCCAATTTTTTTTCCGCTTAGGGCCTCCATCGAGTCTGGGCCGACCATTCCTACTTAATAATATTGTATAAAAATAAACTACTTATATATATAATATATATGTGTGTGTGTATATATATCTATATAAGGCTGTGTTTGTATGCACTTAATGAACCTCTTAATCTTAATGGGTCAGATTTAGAGTCATTAAGTACATTTGTTTTTTTCTTGTTAAACATCTTAATAAGTCTGAATAGTCACTTATTCGGTCAGATCTACACCCAAGTCTTATCTATTAAGAGCTCTAATTTGGCATCTCACGTTCATATATATATTTTATCATATCCTCTCTTCAAATTTATTTTTCTCTCTCCTCCTTAAAACTTTAAAACTCCATAACTCTTAAACTGAGCATCAAAATGACTCATATGATATACTGTTGGAAATCTTACCACGAGATGAATCCAATGATAGGTGGGAAGATATAGTTTTGACACTTTTTAAAAAAAAAATTAATTTCGAATATTTATAAAAAAATATATATATTAAAATAAATGAATAAAAAATATTAAGAATTTGAAATTAAAAGTTATCAAATATATCAATTAGTTTATATATATTACATATTTTTACGTTTTTATTTACATGTTTACAAATTTATTAATGTAATTATAATTAATTTACATTCAATTAATTATCATAAATAATTTTACCGATGATAGAATTTTACAGTGTACAATTTTTCAAATTTATTATATTTATAAGTGATTCTAAATTATTATTACTATAAAAAATTTCAATGATTTTTTTAAGAAAAATATAATATTTTGATTTTATTAAATAAATTATTATTAAAAATAATCAGTATATAATGGGCCTGTTTGGCACAGCTTAATTTTTACAATTTTTTTTTAGTTTTAGTTTAAAAAATAAACTGTTTTAAAAAAAAACTGACAAATGTTTGGTAAATTGTTTATAAAACAGTTGTTGCTGGTAAAAAAAAACTAATTTAGCGTTTGGTAAAAAAAATTATTTAGGCTAAAAAGACTAAAATAGACTAAAACCGTATTTTTGTTTTTAGAATCGATTTTGTGTTTTTTGGAAAAATAATTTTGCCAAACACCTAAAAAGCGGTTTAGTTTATTTTAAAAACAAAAACAGGGCTAAATAAGCTATGCCAAACACACCCATTATATCATTAAGTGTATAATAAAATTTAATTCCACACAAAAAATATATTCAGATCTGCATTCAGATCTTAAAAAACAAACACACTTAATTTTTATTCATTCAGATTCAGACGTCACATATTTATCATTCAGATCTGCATTTAGATTTAGACGTCTTAATCTTAATGTAAACAAACGCACCCTAAGTATAACAAACATGTTTTGACCGATTCATCCAAGTACTGTCTATTTCCTTTCTTCTCCTAAATCTCTCGAGAGGAGTTCTTTGAGTTTCTAAATCCGTTTGAGCAGCACGAACAGACTGAGAGGGTTCGCCAGCGACGGGAAGCTCTGTTCAAATTTCTCGGCCAACAACTCGAAAAGCTCATCATGGATTCCAAGCCCGAAGTGATCGCCCATGTAACTTGCCATGCCGGATCTCATTGAAGTTGCCAACACTTTAGGCTGTGACTTCTCTTGCGGGAGAATCTCCAGTGTTTCGACGCTGAAGCCTCCGTCTCGCTCCACCGCTGCCTCTACTTCTTCCGGAGATGCAAAGTATACGGCCAGATTGAACGAGTCTATCTTTTCTCTTTCTATTTTACCCTGGGAGTTGTAATGATCATATTTATATCACTACTATAAACACATTTATATATTTATAGTTTAACTATAACATTTAAATACACATATCCACCATGTGAATTAAAATGTGTCAACTAATTTTTATATTAGAGATTGATTCTAGGTGAATTTTAGTGTATATATGTATATATACACTATACAGTACAGATAATGTGTGATGACAAGTAAAAATAATTTATATATGTAGCTATGCTATGCCTATATAATATATAGATATATATAGAGAGAAAATTGTTTATAGCTTTAACCTTGTTGGCCAAGTCCACAAAGCACGACCCCAGAATTTCCCAGACCTGGCACATAAAACACTCGGAGTGAGCGGCTCCGTTAGGCCGACCAGGGACGAGAAAAGCCAGAAGGCCGCCCTGGATGATCTCCGCAGCTCTAGCTTTGAGAAAAACCGCCATGTCCGAGGCGTATTGCGCCTCGAAAGCCATCACGACTTCCTCGGGCGCGCCTGAGTAGTGGACCCTACCTTTGTTCCAAGCCGGTGAGCTCTCGTCCATCACCTCGGAAGGCACTCTGGAAAGTATCTGGACGGCGTAAGACGAGTGGACGACGTGGAGAGATTCTTCGGGGAAGAGGCGGCCGTGGAAGGAGCCAGGCACGGCAGCCGTGAAGTAACACCTCTCCGGTGGAAGCGACGCGAAGAGGTGGTTGAAATCGTTGGAGGCTTGGTCGTTAAAGAAGACTTGGATCTCCGGGTTTGCTTTTCCATGGCCGTTCGGGCTGTTTCTGACAAGTTCATCAACGGAATCGAGTATGTTTTGTACCGCCGAGAACGTGTTCGGCCCGGCGGCGCAGCCCAAGTCGGCAATTCGGAAAGTGCTTGTAAGCGACAAGACATCAACGTCGAGTTTCTCGGTGATTCCCTTTTGTATAAGATCTTTCGCACCATCTAAGGCTTTCCTCTGCACAACACAATTTTTTTGTCAATAGAGTACGGTCTGTATAAGTTAATACTATTTAGAGTATCACTATAAATTTTTCTTTAGGGAAATTTACTTTTTTATACTCTTAAATTTTATTTTTGGTAAAAATATACCTTCGAGTTTCAAAAATAGCTAAAGTATACACTCAAAGTCTATTTTCTTTTCTTTTATATACCCTTTAATAAATATAATTTTGAAAAACTCAAAATTACTCCTTATTAATAATTTTTGAAATTTTTATATCTTTTCTACTTTCATTTTTCACCAAAATATATCTTTTTATAGAGTTTTATTTTTTTTAATTGTTTAAGTAAATAATTAAAAAATAAGAAGATGAAGGGTAAAAGTATCAAACCATACGCCAAGGGCATATTTTAGATGTTTTTGAAACTTAAGGGTATATTTTAGCAGAAATGAAAGTTGAGGGTATAAGAAAGTAAATTTCCCCTTTTTTTATTACATTATCAAAGTTTTTAACTTATTGAATAATAATTTTATTATATTAGTCGGCGTCGAGTACATACGAAATGTTATATAATTGAAATTATTGATTGAGAGATGTTCTAAAATAGTAAAACGTCTATAAATTAACAATGTTGGAACCGTCAAAATTTATTATATTATCGAATTATTAATTAATATATAAATTATAAGGTATTAGTTATATAATCATTATAATTAGAAAAAAAAATATTTATATAACATGTCAATAATAATAGTATAATTATATCTCTACTTATATAGCACTGTTTAAAGAGGACATTACTGAGTTAGAACTTGTTTTACGCAATGATTGGTTCATAGTTACAATCACCTTGAACAATTTTTCGTTTCATCACGAAAATACAAGACCAGACATTCTTAATGCTATGCGGAAGCTTAGATATTAAATTCAAGGAGACGTTAATTTCAAGAAAAAGCAAATAACTTTATAATCATATTTCAAAAACACTACATAATTAGTTACATAAGGCATTTTTTATTTAAAATAATTTCATAACTAGTTATGTAATGTTATATTTTATTTTTAGTAATTTTATAATAATTATTATTATTATTATTGTTATATATAATTATTAATTTATATATTATTTGGGATCTATATACTTCTAAAGAAATTATTATCTAATAAATTTAACGAATTATTAATTTAGCTAATTAGGCTCTAGTCGGGACCGAAAGAATTATTATCCAATCGAGATTATTAATTTATCGAGGTTCAATTGTGTATATATATTTAAGAGTATATATACGGGCGCCTTATTAGGCCGGGCCTAATAAGTGTTTGGAAGTATTTTGGAAAATACTTTTTACTTAAAAACAATTCTCCAAAGACGAGTGGTAATTCTTTTAATAAATATTTTTTTGAAAAAATGAAAACACCAGAAAGATAAGATTGGGATTATAAATCCTAACAAGTTGTCACATTTTTCTTTTTAAAACCTACGTTTTCATTTTTCCTTTTAACAAATCATATTTGCAGCATAAATACCTAAACATTGTCAAGCTCAAAATAAATAAATAAATTGTATCAATTTTTAAATAATTATTATATTACCGATTTCGCCCCAAATTAAATATTTTCAATTTAACCACAATTTTTTAGAAATAATCTTGACTCCTAAATAATAGTTTAACATTCAAATAGTTTTAAAAATTTGACCGTAAAAAATATGTTTCAGTCTATTTGACCCTTAAAATTTAATAATTTATAATTGTTACAAATGTATCTTATTAGTTTCTTAATAGTTAAGGTAAAATTGTAAAATTTAATTTAGAGGGTTTAAAGTGGAAAAGAAAATATAATTAAACCAAACACAGTTTCCTTTAAAAATATTTTTTTTTAATGAAAAAAATTAACGAGTGAGATAAAATAATTAAGGAAAAAATTGTTACCTCATAGTGAAAAGCAGAGTTTTTTTTTTTTCTTCTTCTTCTTCTTGATTTACTCCTCATGTTAACATTTTTTTATATATGGTCTGATGATAGTTATATCAGTCATCAGTGTTTTCCTTGACAGTGATCTAATTACTAGAAGAACACTGTCTTGATTTGATAACATGAATACGTAGTCTATTATATACAGTGATATATTTTTGTTTTTATTTTAACTTTTTGTCATCTAAAACTCAATTTCCACAAACATCAGAATTTTGAGAGAGTATTGAATATTTTCCGCCTAAATGTATTGCTTCTTAAAAATTTATATAAACCACTTAATTAAATAATTTACAAGACATTTCAATGTACAGCAATGACATTAGCACATTGCAAGTAATCTAATTAGAAATCAAGAAATAAATATACAATTATAAACAAATTAAATATAAAATAAATATTTATTAGGATTGCATTAAAATGAGTATTATATAATAATAATAATAATAATAATAATAATTTAAGTCTTGTAAAATAGAATTAAGTGTTTGGAGAATTAAATAATTACCTGAAACTGGGAGTTTTTGCTATAACTGTACTGGCCACTTTCATCATTCACAATCACTACTGAAGATCGTGCCATTCTTTCTCTCGTTTGTGCTCTCTTTAACGATAAAAGAAATCAATATGACTCTCTCTCTCTCTCTATTTATGACATGTATGTGTATATATATATATACATTGTTTTAACAGAAACTTTGGAATATTTCTAGAGAAAGTCTTGCATATATAAATTGCGAGTCAATGTTGAGTTCCTTAATTAATGTACAAGATATGAACACCGATACTATATGTGCGTGTCAACTTTTGTTTCTACTTTCTACTATTAAAATGACATTTCTTTTGGTCTTTCCAGTCAATCGTCTAGAATATGACAACATTTTACGATGGGTTGACCGTTGACTAACATTTACTACAACCAGTGTTTATAGTCCGGAAACAAAACAATTCCCGCTAGTGTAATTTACGATTATACCGAGAGCAATACGGATATAGTACTGGAGTTTTCGTAAAAAATTAAAAAAAAAAAAAAATTGCTAATGATTGTCGATTCAATTATAAAGGTATAATGCAAAAGTAATCAATATACTGATGAGGTTTTCTTTAAAAATATTTTTTTTTTCATCAAAATAAGATTATGGAGCGATTTTGATAAATTATGGACCAAAGAGTTTTTCTTATTTTCTCTCTCGAATTACCGTTTCATTTTCTTAATAGAATTGCAATTTGCGTTGTTGACTTCAACATTAACGAAAATAGTAAAAGAACTCATGAAAAAGTTGATGAGGTTTACCGATTTACAAAAAAGATAAACTTAAAAACTTTTGCCAATTTTTTTTTAATTTCTAAATAACTTCGATATTTTTGCCAATAAAAACCTTTATATTAACATTTAATTGTCCTAGCTATGTGCTTGCGTACCTTAACCAAAGAGCTTTTCTTCCATATTCATGTATGTTGAAAATTCATATATTGTCACCATGTCAACATTGTTTTCTGTTACTTGAATTCATAAAATTAAACTTTTTACAATTTTGCCGGCAACAAATTCATATATAAACTCATCATTTCATGTCTCTTCTCATCAAAGAATACAGAGAGAGAGAGAGATGGCACAATCAGATGCTTCAGTGAATGGTGGAAGTGGCCAATACAGTTATAGCAAAAATTCCCAGTTTCAGGTAATTATATATATATATGTTCGATAATTATATGTTACCGTTTTGTATAAAGTATATCGATTTTCCAAGTTTTTAGAATAAATTTTCGCTACTTAAATCGGGATTGGGAACATTATCCGCCCCGTTAGATAATTAGGATGATAGTTTGACCATTGGGGAAATTTGGTTGCGCAGAGGAAAGCCATAGATGGTGTTAAAGAGCTTATACGGAAGGGAATCGTCGAGAAACTCGACTCCGGCGTGTTGTCGCTCACGAGCACCTTCCGTGTCGCAGACTTGGGCTGCGCTGCGGGGCCCAACACGTTCTCGGCAGTGCAGAACATAGTCGATTCCGTCGAAGAGCTGATCGGAGAAGGCGAAATCGGGGAGATACAAGTCTTCTTCAACGACCAAGCCTCCAACGACTTCAACCAGCTCTTCGCCTCGCTTCCGCCGGAGAGGCGCTACTTCGCGGCCGGCGTGCCCGGCTCCTTCCACGGCCGCCTCTTCCCCCGCGAGTCGCTCCACGTCGTCCACTCGTCCTACTCCGTCCAGATCCTCTCCAAAGTGCCCACTGAGGTGTCGGACGAGGGCTCACCGGCATGGAACAAGGGCCGGATTCATTACTCCGGCTCCGCGGAGGAAGTCGAGACGGCTTACGAAGCGCAGTACGCAGCGGACATGGCGGTTTTCCTCGAAGCTAGAGCGACGGAGATCGTCTGTGGCGGCCTGTTGACCTTCGTGGTCCCGGGGCGGCCCAATGGAGCCGCTCATTCGGAGTCTTTCATGTGTCAGATCTCCGAAACTCTGGGGTCATGCCTCGTTGAATTAGCCAACAAGGTACTTATTAGTATATATTTTATTTATAAATATAAATTGTTAATTTGTGTGTGAATATATATATATATATATATATATCTATTTTTCATAATTTCTTCATCTCATTTTTACCTATCTCTTAAATTTAGATTTAGCCCCGGGTTTAGCCTTATAGGGAAGAAGAATGTTCACAAATATATGAATAGTAATACTTTATAATATATTAATTTAAAGGGATAATTGCAGAATAAATACCCAAGCTTATTTAAATTTGTGTAGCATAATCCCAAGCGTTTAACTGTGCGGAATAACTACCGAAAGTCGTAAAATTTGTGTTTTTAATTGGTTCCCTACGTGTCTCCATCAATATAGAGTTTTTCACACTTGCACAACTCATATTAATAATAATAATAATAATTCTTTAACATTTTGATATTCAGCACGTTAAATACTTCCATACTAGTCTTAACGTTAATAGAGACATACAAGAAAAGAAAAGAAAAACAAACTTATTGAATTTGTAAATTTCATGACTTTGGATATTTATTCCAGACAATTAAAAATTTGGGATTGTACCACACAAATTTGTATAAACTTGAGGATTTTTCTCACAATATTACTAAATTAAACAATACAATAACGTATTATTATTCTAACCCTTAAAAAAATACCAATTGAATGTAAGTACTTTAATTATATTAACTTTCCATCAATTTGGAGACCATTTCAACTAAACTAGACAGTTTGCTAGTCAAATTTGTGAAGGATATTGACCATTTTCACACATGCTCATGTTGGGTTTTATAATGGCAGGGTAAGATAAAGAGCGAAAAGATAGACTCCTTCAATCTGCCACTGTATTTTGCGTCTCCGGAAGAGATCGAAGCAGCGGTGATGCGAGACGGAAGTTTCAGCATTGAAGCATTGGAGAGCGTCCCGCAATCGGAGAAGCCGCAGCCAAAAGCATTCGCGACTACTATGAGATCTGGCATGGGAAATTACATGGCCGATCACTTCGGAATCGGAATATCCGACGATGAGCTTTTCGATTTGTTGGCTGAAAAATTCGAGCAGAGGTTCCCGTCGATGGCGAACCCACTTAGTCTCTTTGTGTTGCTCAAGCGCCTATAAAAACTCAAAAAACTCTTCTTGAGCAAGAGACAATATGCAGCACGAATAAAATGTTATATATAATATATACATATACATATATATAATATATATAGCTCTTGATGAATGTAGCATGTATAAAATGTCATATTGTCATGACTTATGAGCGTTCATGTATAATGTATATTATATATAGGCTTTCAAAATGCAGGTCTGTAAATTGAGATTTTCAATGTTCATGTATGTTATTTATTGTAGATTTTATATCATTCAAGATTCATGTATGACTATGATTTAATTTTATAAAATTATGCCTTTTCATTTGTATTCTATATTCTATCAATAGAGACATTTGTAAGACATAGAAATACACCGATACAATTATTCATATTAATTTTATTTTCTCTTTTCGTTCAATATTATTCTTTATATTTGATGAATAAATATAAAGCGTGTTTTTATTTCTTATTGTCGTTTTCACTCTTCAGTACCTTCTCGTATTTGTCGTTTTAGTCTTCTTTCTTTATTTTATAAAAGAATCTGTCGTTTTTGGTCTTCTTTCGGTTTATAGTAACTAGTGGAAAGGCACCGCGCTTTGCGCGGTGGTGATAAACCGTAAAATTAATAATTTTTTGAAAAAAAATTATTCAATTAATTTCTATATTTTTATATACCCATCAATTACTTTATTTAAAAACTATTCCTTAAAATTAAAATAAGAAAGAAAAAAATGAAAACATCAAGTAGAGAATATAAAATTACACTTTACTAAGAGAAAAAATAACGATTATAAAAATTTCAAAGATGTACTAATTTTTTTAGATTTCTTAAATTGTGGTTTTTAATTAAATACTTATGTTATAAATTTACATGTAAAGTTTATTTCACTTCTAATGAATTATATATATTGCGCATTGCATCTAACTTTACCATTTAAATACACAATTAATTATTATTATGGATAAAAATCTCTTTTCAATTTTTTTTTTTTAAGAATTTTATTATTTAAATTGAATGCTTTAATTAATAGACCAATATTTACAAACTCGCTAATTTATGAATTTATACTAAATATTATCGTCGACTTTTTTTTATTCAACATAAGTGTGTGTTTGTGTGTGAAAATTAAAATTAATTCACCATATAAACATTAAAAAGATATCTCAATCTTGATAAATAATTTTATCAAACAGGTTAAGTTTCTGTATTAATAATAATAACAATTTAATATAAGAAAAATAAAAAACATAAAACTTATATTTTTATAAGATAATGTCATGTATAAAAAATAAAATAAAAAAACTACTTAAATTCACGGACTTCCGGTGAATATCTCGGGCTAAAATTGACTTTATTTAATAAAAGAAAAATTAATCATATAACTTTCCTTTTATTAATTTATTAAAAATCAATTACTTAAAATACCCGTAACATTATGTTTGAGATTTTTTATTATTTTTATCAGCAAATATAGCTTATATAAGCACATTAAGAAATAAATTGATGTTTTGAGTAACTTTTGTGTTATTCCATGTATTTGGAATTCAAGTAATTATCACTAATCAAGTAAAGAAAAAAAATATAAATTAAAAAAATTAAAAATTAATTTTTTTTCAAAAAAAAAAAGTTTGGGTATTTTTGCCGCTAACGGCCACATGGCGGATGTTAACGGAAAAATTAACGTTTTCATGCCAAAGTCACGGTCAACGCACGTTGGGTATTTTTGCCGCCAGTTTCAAAGATTGGGTACACGGGAGACACGTTAACCAAAGGTTGGGTATTTTTGCCGTAATTTTCCCTTTTATTTTCTATTAACCTCATTCTTTTTTAGCACAACTATTATCGGAAGAAAGGGAACCATGAGATGATTTAACAAAAGCGGAAAAAAAGTTTCACTTATAAGAAACACAAAGATTACATTGTGTGTGTGTTTTTTTTTTCCACCGATTTCACTCTAAATAACATTATTTTACCAAGCACAACTAATATTATATGTAGTTACGTACAAATATTTTCTGTAAAAAATAGTATTATGGTTAATAATTAACAAAAATATGACGTCCTCAGTGAAAAGTATGTTGAGTTTTAGAACTCTTCCTTTTACTTTCACAGTTTGCAATCTCTAATTTTCCTAGCCCAATCTTGTTTTGTGGAAAAAGAAGTTAAAAAAAAAAAAAAAGGCAGAATAAATAAAGTAAATTTGTTATAAATAAAAAATTCCAACTATACAATTCCATGATAAGCAATCAAGATTATAATATCATTATCAACAATATATTAGGTTGCAAAATCTTAAGGGAATAACAAAAGATGAACAATATCTCAAGATACCAAGATCGCAAGATTTATCTGAGTTATTCTCTCAAAATGTAAAGGTAAAAATAAATTATGACATATAATTCTACACTTCAAATTACATTCTCTGAGAGTAGAGTTAAAGAAGGAAAAGAAATGAAATTGAAAGCATTACAGGCTCGGGTTTGCCAATGACTTTTACACAACATTTATCGGTGTCTTTGATAATATTGAGGCCACAACCATGCCGATTGGCACATGCATGAAGAGATTTAACACTACTATTTCCATGCAA
This sequence comes from Parietaria judaica, assembly GCA_954871525.1. Taxonomy (NCBI): domain Eukaryota; kingdom Viridiplantae; phylum Streptophyta; class Magnoliopsida; order Rosales; family Urticaceae; genus Parietaria; species Parietaria judaica. Next base: position 5,059,728 of record OX940867.1, read on the forward strand.
CCATATCTAGTAATACCTGTCAGATAAGAAAATGAATTTGAAAGTAGACTTACTGAAAACTAATATATCCAAAACTAATATATCCACAAGCCTCGTTTATATAAAAGATAAAATATTTTTTGTTTATCAATCGACTCCAGAATTAAAACGATGTGAATAAGAATTAAAGCCCATTGTTTTTCATAAGTTAATCCATATGCAGCTTACATCAAATAAAAATATGCAACCTAAAAAAAAAAAAAAAAAAACTAACTGCCTAAATAGAAAAAAAAATAAAGACCAAAAATTTATTTTTTAAACAAATCCTTGAACTGTATCTCCTATGTTTAGTACAACAATGTTCACATAAGTGATCCATAATGGAACTAAAACGTCGTTTTTTTTTTGTTTTTATTATATATATATATTAATTCGCAATCAACGAGTTATGTCTCAAATTTAAAATAGCAATAAGTATTGGAACTACTTTGTTCATTAAAAAAAAAATCTCGGTAATGGAAATATGCGCTTATCTTGAACTCGCTTCATAAGTTTCTTGCTTATTTTATGGCTCACCCCGTACAAAAAACTTGTGATACAAACATGAGTTTTTAGAAAATTATAATTGAATCAAAATCATTCACCACCAGAAAAAGAAAAAGAGAAAAAAGAGAACACGTTATTGAATACACCACAAAAAAACAAAAAAAACAAAAAAACAAAAAAAACATAAATCAAAACAAACTTCGAGAGTCATTTTACTTGACCACCAGACAATTAAGAACTATATTTCACTCAGCCAACACTCGCTTCATAAGTTCCTCACTTATTTGATAGTTCATCACATTCCGCGATACCAAAATGATTTTGAATAACGGTTTTCTTGAATTATAAATCTTCATAATCTGAAAAATACAGTGAAATTGAAAACACTAAATGAAACAAACCGCAAAATCTTCATTTACTTACACAACTAACGAAAAATCGAGGATGTTTCACTGTATTTCGTTATTCGCCCCGTCAAAAAACCTGCAATATACACATTTTTTTATAAATTGAATAGCAAATATTTTAGCAATGATTAATAAGAACAGAGAAAAGAAAAATAAAAGTTGAAACGAAAAAAAGACAAAGAAACAGCAAGATGGGCAAAGAGAGAGAACCCAATAGAAAAATCGCTTACAACAAATTCAAGATCTGAATATGCAAGTAAAATCAACTAAAAAATTTATAGAGTGAGCAACCCTATATGGTGAAAAAATAAGCCAAAAATAGAGTGAACAAAGGGGTTAATAATAAACAAACTAATCATGTAAATTATTAAAAATAAAATTAGAAAAAAATTTCTATAGGTTATGCAACTATCCAAGTAGCTATATAGTACAAATTACAAAAAGATAATACTACTTACAATAAAAATTGATGTACGTTTCTAGTACATCTGCCATTAGATTACTATGTCAGCAAGCCATGAAATTAGTAAAAGACTGCAAAACAATGTATAGAAAAACTCATCCCATCAAAAGGTATGCATACATTTATGCGCATAAGCTTTAGACTTTTTTTTTTTCAATTGCACCTTTGATAGTTTTTGTTCGAACTAATGGAATATTAAGGAAAAAAAACTAATATAAGAGAAGAGTACATACATGGTCATAATCAAGTCTAAAATACGATATAAAAATTATGTGGCAGTCACATACCCTCAGGTCCGATTATAAACAAATGAAATTATTTAAAAGGAATATAAATTAACATAAAATCTTGATGTTGGTACCTGAATAGGGAGTTCATGAACTCATAAATTGAGATTCCTGATAGACCCCCACAATTGCAGTTTCTTCAAAAGTACAACATACCTGCATAATCAACAATTATTATTTTTCACAAGGACAATTCTCTGATACAGCAATTTAATTGATAGTTTACATTAGTAAAATATGTAATAAAGTGTAAATAACATTTTTCTTTATGAAAAGATTATATAAATAAAAGTTCAAAATTTTATTAAATTTAAATATGCAGATTAAATATCGTGAAGCTCGTCTTTCATCTCAAATGTCTACAATATTAATGAAAGAATTCAATGTTAAAGATTGCTTAGAAATACCAAAAAAAAACTCTTTCTTTGTTTCAAAAACGAATAAACAATCATGTCATCTTCTTCGATAAAATTCAATGGGACGTCATGACATTATTCCTTACCTCAGCGGCAGCAGAATCACCATCACCATTAGCACAAGCTTGGGAGAGAAACCTAGAAGGTAAATATCAAGAAAGCGGAGGCGTATTAAGATCAGTTTTCCATTGTTTTTCTTAGACGATCATGCTAGGATCATGCGAATGAGCATTGATGCGAGAGAGGGAATGAATGAAGAAAGAGTAATCACCTCTGAAAAGAAGAACATAACCAAATAATATGCATCACACATGAAACTCTAAATCAACATCATATGTCTAGACAAAGACCAAACCGGAGAGAAACCCTTAGTTATCTTAGAAAAATGGTCAAGAAATTAGAGAATCTAACGGTATGAACGGAACTATGAAGAAAAAAATATAATATAAATCTATTAATTTGGACAAAAAACTCAGCGTTATTGATGTGCATAGTAGAGAAAAACCAAGACAAATAGTCCAACCTGGAGATACATATTGTGAAACCTCTCTTGCACGTAGCTCATGGCGAAAGTGCAGTCGTGTTTGGAACTGATTTTGCGGTGTGGAAGCTTGTTAATGATGTTTTCGACGAACATGTTGATGTCTCTGATGCTCGGCCTCTTCTTCAAAGAAAGGAATAATATAGAGAATTCAAATCATATAGAGGCCTTCTATTTGAATAATTTTAATGTTCATAAATTTACTAAGAAAATCACTCCTAAAACCATCATGTTAATCGATATCCCCCTCTTTATACACTATAGAAATTTGTTAGTAGAAGAAGAAAAAATAAAAACGGGATTTCCTGTAATGTAAGTAAGCTAAAAACAACGATAAAGGGTAAATCAAAGTGGATAAAATCTAAAGCAATATCTGGAAGAAAAAAAAATAATGAAGCGTTTTATATAACAAAGAAGGGGTAATTAGAGGACTTGTTGTTACACATTCACTACTTAACTTTAAAAGAGAAATAAGCTAAGAAACAACATTGTGATAAATGAAAAATCACAAATTCAAACCCGGCAATGACCGATAACCGAGATGGCAGATCAGTGACGGAGTAGGATGGGTCGATGGGAATTCTAAGCGCAACATGATTTTACAGCTTGAGATAATAGGATTCTTCGATTCCGATATCTCTTGCGCCATGCACGTCAGTAGGTGAAAACTCTTCCTAAAATACTTAACTAACAAAAATTTGTAACAGGCATAACATATATGTTTACTTGAAGTGCTTACAGATGTTTTAGCGAACTACTTGCTTCAAGTTCAACTATACAAATTGTAAATTCCTCACCCTTGATTCTTCGCTCATATTTAATAGTTATGAAGAAGCGCCTAAACAATATGAAAATGTAAGCACCAAACTAACCCGTTGCTAATTGTACTTGGTTCCTACCCCAAAATGATTACGATGATTATCACTCCATCAAATAGAAAATCAACATATGAAAGCATATAAATATGCGAGTTAGTGTGTTTGTATGGGCGTTCTTCATGGCAAAATCTACACACGGAAAGGGAAAATCTATATTGCTGCAATATTGTTAAAGAATTTTGATATCAATATCAATATTCTTTATCAAACCAAAAAGTACACCACGACCTCATTTTGATGCTTAAAATGACAAAGACTCGGCTAAAAAGATTGAACGAAAGTCCGAGAAATAAGAAAACCAACGGGAAAGTGACGAACCTATATTAGATTGAAGAAATCCCCCTAAAAAATCAACAAAGGAAAAACAATACCTGTAAATCAATAAGAAATTACCGGGAAAAATTGTGCGAAACTCCGGAAAATAAGAAACTCACCAGGAAATGGACAAACTTAATCTTAATTGTAGAAATCCCCCTGAAAAATAAACAAAAGGAAAAACAATTACCACATATAAACCAAACAATGACCACTCAAAAACAAAATATACAAAAGCATAAAAAAATTATGTAAAATTTACATTCCACGAGAAAAACGGGAAATAAGAAACTCACCGGGAATTCAACGAATTTACAATTGATTTAAGAAATCCCCTGGAAAAATCAATAAAAGTAAAAATAAAGCTAATAAATCAATGCAAAATCACCGGAAAAGATTGAACGCAAAGCCGAGAAATAACAAACCCAACATAAATCGATGAACTTACATTTGATTGAAGAAATCCCCCCGAAAAATCAACAAAATAAAAAACAAAGCCAATAAGTCAATGAAAAATCACCGTAACGGGAAATAAGAAACCCAACAGATATCGACGAAATTAAATTTGATTGATCCCCTGAAAACTCAACAAAATAATGAAAAACAATGCCGATAAATGATAAATAAATGCAAAATCTGGGAAAAATTGAATGACACTCGGGGAAATCGACGACTTACTCTTTTTTAAAGAAATCCCCCAGAAAAATCAACGAAAGAAAAAACAATGACATATATAAAACCAAACTCACTGGAAAAAATTGAATCGTAACTCGGAGAAAATAGAAACTAAGCGGAATCAACTCTCATTGGGAAGTCGAACGAACTTATTCTTGAACAGAGTAGCACGCCTCTAAAATGCCTTTCCAAACTATGAACAGTTCTAATTAACCATTTATCTTCAAGATTAATCGAAATCCAGCATATTGATGTATCAATGGAACTAAAATCCTCAATCACAATAATCAATGGAAAATAATTATTCAATTTTGAAATAATAAACAAAAAATCCATACCATCGTCGTCCTCCTCATCCTAATGCTCCATGTTGAGTCCTTCAATCCTGCGGCTATGTCATCGAATTTCGCTTCCAGCGCCCAAATCCGAAGATTACTTCAACAGCTTATCACCACATTGAACAGAGAAAATGAGAAGAATGGAGGCGTCGCTGGAAGCGCAAGCCTTGATCGTCTCCGAACGCATTCGCGTGGAGGTCTTTACGTTGGCGCAGTTGATCGCTGGGACGCAACAGTAGCGGCCTTGGATATAGGAGGCGCGTGAAGAGTAAAGATGACGGTTGGAAAAAATAGGCGGGAAAGATTTGGCTGAGAGAAACTGAGGAAGAGTGAGAGAGAGAGAGAGAGATTTGCTGGAGAGGAAAATTGTGCAGAGCGAGTTCGATTGAAGATGGACAGAGATTTGACGGAGAGAAGAGCGAGGAAGCGTAACGAAGATAGTTGCAGTTGAGTTGAACAGGCACATCTTTTGGGTAAAGCAAAGGCATCTGCTAGAGAGACACGACGACCGACACAAAATAACATCTTTTAAAAAATAACTTAATTCAAAATAATTCAAAAACAAAGGAGAAAGTAGAAGGAGATCAAAAACGTTGTTTTCTAGACCTGATGTTATTTTACTTTTATATATATATAGATTTTCCTGCATTAGCTTGCGTATTCATATCCCTAAACTTTATGAGTAATTGACACAAATACCCCTACGAACTTTGCATGTGATGGCACTGTAGCCCCTGAACTTTAGAATTTGACAGCAATATCCCTCAAATCTTTAATGAAAAACTTCATTTGCTCAATAAGTGAGTTATTTTAAGGTATTCCCGTCAATTTTTTTATTTTATTTTTCGTTCTTAGTCTCACGAATTAGTATGTTAATCTTTTTCACTGATAAATTGATAAAAATACTCTCGAATAAGTAACATCTTCCGTGCAAGTTACCATTTTCATTTTTTTAAAGCGATACGAAATAGTGTGCTACTTTTTGAAAGTTTAGAGGCCCGTCACGCAAAATTTTATCCTATAAAAACATGTCTTAAGAAAGAAAGATTAGATCTTATATCATACCAACAGCTGATCATTTATTACATTTTTCACAAACAAGACATGCTTATAGTTCTCTCTTCAAACAATGAACCTCGGCGGAATTTTATTTCACCGACGAACCCGACGTGACCGGTAAAAGTGGCCAAATTATGGTCAGAAACATTTTTCTCGAAGAAATTCTAGCTGACATACTGCCTCTCTAATAGGCTTCTGCAAAATGCCAAGTCGAAACGCTCTTAGGGAGGGTCTCCGATGCAGTCGAAAACCGCATCTGCGTTCAAGAAATCCTCATCGGCCGTGTATCTGCAAGTAGAATTGCAGATCATGAATCAATTCTGTAACTATCTATGCTCCGTTTTCAAAACGAGACAAGCCGGAATCTGGAAAAAGTGAGATTTGTGTTCAAGCAGTCTTGACCGTTGTATTATATTTATTCGAAAACGAAATAATAATTAAGACTTTCATGGTAACATATAGGCAAAATTATTAGGAAATCAGTATTTTCCTATCAGTTTGAACTATTTGGCTATATATAGCCTTTCTGTTGTATTTTCCAGATTGATCGAATAAGAATCAATTCGTTCTTCCAAACACGTTTCTCTTTCGATCTTCTTCCCAAGCTTTCATTCAAGAAAGTTAATATGGTATCAGAGCAAATGCTTCCGCCATTGTTGTCTCCGAGCTTGAAGCTTTGTTCTTCGTTCTCTGGTTCTCTTCCCCTTCGTCCTCTGGTTTCTTTCATTCGAGATATGATCAATCTTGGATTGTTTGGAGAACGGGAGAGAAGAGGCACATCAAGAGATCGGGAAAGATAGCTTCAGCCATTGAAGCGTTGGGTCTGAGCTTTATCGTCTCTGTCTTTCGCCATTAGAGCTCTGCAACAGCGTTCTTCACCTCCTCCTTCCTGCCTGGACGATTGGCTGGTCTTCTCTTCGAATTCAAAGAAGGAAGTTCATCAAATCGCATTCCAGGATTTCAAGGAAGCGTCATATCAGTTCTTCGTAGCGAATCGCTCGGTTATTCAAGATCGGCGATCGGCTCTCACTCCGATTATCAAAGAGTTGTTTGGTTGTTCTCTAATTCACCGGAGACAACTTTTTCTTTCTGTTTAACTTCTGGGTTCATCGTCCATCTTGATATGGATGAGCAGAAGGAGCAGTTCATGTTCGCCATTGAAGCTCGTATTGAAGCTCCTCTTCAGAATTCGTTGATCACAGTCCGAGAAAAAGACCTTTCCAAGTCCATGCTCAGATCATCGATTTTCCTTCGCCCATTATCAGAACATAAATCTGAGAATCAAGTATGGTCCTTAATTTCTCATGTTCTTGCCGGCGTTAATTATTCTTCTTTTGTCAAAGATTGTTTTTCTTAACGGATCCCATCCAAGAACAAGACTTTACGGATCTGTTCACGGATTTTTTACAAATCTGTTCAAAGTTTGGGTCTTCCTTCAAGATCAGCCTCTGGGTATGTTTCACCTCTGGTCAGTTCTTCGATCTTGCAATAGTTGCGATTTTTAGGGCATTTATACGCTGTCTGGTCAGGGGGCGCGAGGCTCTTCGATCAACATTGATCCCGTTCATGGAACTTTCTTGAGAAATTCCAGGAGGATCTCAAGCACGCACTTCTCCGAAGATGACGTTATTTTCTCGGGTTTTCCTCGCGTAATGTTCCGAGCACCGAGGAACGTCTCACGGATCTCTTAGCCGAACTAGCGAACACCGCTTTGAGCTTTTGTCCTCGGTCCGAAATTCTCTCAAGGATCAGATTTTGTCGACTTTTGTTGACACTCCAGTTTCAAGTCTTCGTCGTCACAGATGTGTTTCACACTATTTTTGCTTCTTCTGACTTCATTTCAAAGAGTTTCTGAGTTCTTCGGTTTTCAACGCTTCTTCAAGCGCGCGAAGACCAGATTCTCGGACAAAGTTTGGCTCTCGAGGAAACGGCTCAGTGTCTCTCTTTCAGACAACTTTATCTCCGTTTTCATTCTCACAGCACTTAGCTTCTTCAACTTTTGATAGCTCCGCAACGATTTTTCAAGTTTGAGTTATTACTTAAAGCTCTTACTGTTCGTTGATTTTCACGAGCTCATCAAACTGAAAACTTTGTATAAAGCCGCAACTCATCGGAAGTTGCTCTACTACTGTCCAGCGAGCAGGTCTAAGCCTGTAAGCAACTTCGTCGTCGGGGTCTCGTCGCTCATCGGCTGCAGGCAGCTCTCCTGCCATCCGGAGGCAGCTCTCGTACTGTTCAGAAGGTCATCGCGTCTCCTCATCGGGCAAGCTGCTTATCGCTCAATGATGAGACTTCGTCGGTCATCTGAACAAGCAGCTTCTCATCGCTCATCGGACGTCTCTTCTGTCATCAATCAGCTCCTCCTCAAGCAGCCCATACTCCGAGCAGCTATTCTTCCAGCGACAAGCTTCATCATCAAAGCTGATTTTGATTACGTAAAGCATGGCTTTATTATCCAAGATGTTCCTCTTCAAACACCTTTACCGATCCATCTTGAGGGGGTGTATTAGGAAATCAGTATTTTCCTATCAGTTTGAACTATTTGGCTATATATAGCCTTTCTGTTGTATTTTCCAGATTGATCGAATAAGAATCAATTCTGTAACTATCTATGCTCCGTTTTCAAAACGAGACAAGCCGGAATCTGGAAAAAGTGAGATTTGTGTTCAAGCAGTCTTGACCGTTGTATTATATTTATTCGAAAACGAAATAATAATTAAGACTTTCATGGTAACATATAGGCAAAATCGTAAGTCGAAACAGACATTTGGCTTCACTCCTTTTCGGTTTTTTTTTTATCTAAATTTAGCGTCTTAATTCATAGTTTAATGTTTAAGAATCATAGATGAATTTCAAAGAGAATATCGAAAGTATTTATATTGAAAAACTATTTGAAAATTCTTCTTTTATTATTAATCTTATACCAATTTCTACTTCATAAACACAAACTTCAGTGAGCTAAAGAGACAAGAAACGGAACTCGTACCCGCTTTTAGTCACTATGCACGTCATTCCGGCAGCTTTTGCAGCGGCTAGGCCTATTGCGCTGTCCTCAACCACGACACAACTTGCAAAAACAACATCATAAAACTCTTGCTAATCACATTTAGTTATGTATTTTAGGTATTTTCACTAAGAAGGTATTAGGGGTATTTTACAATAAATAGGATTAAGATTTCTAATCCAATATATATGTGTGTAATGTATGTATAACCGGCATATTTGATTACTGGAATTTCCTCTAGAATACTATTGGGAGAGTTTTCCCCCGTCCAACTCCCGAATCAGAGACCGGAATTACGTTTATCAATAAAGTGTTCTTGTTTTTATTTATTTATTTCTATTTGTATCCGATCAAATTACAATCATAGCATCATGGTGATTTTGGATATAGATTTGTGCAATATACCTAGACGGATCAACGCCGAGGGTATTGGCCGCCAAAATATAAATGGCCTGCGGAGAATGAAGAATACAATCTTATAAGAGACTAAACTTGACTACGTTTATATTTAGGAATTAGAATTAAGCCAACGGAAATATAAGGATGTTATCGATTCCCGGATATATCTATTTCCTTCGAGGGCAAGGAATGTTCAAACTCGAAAAGTTAATCACATGTCATTTTAGATTAAAAGAGAGACGAGAATCCACCGGATCGGGCTTCTTGCGAGGAACAACATCTCCGGCGAATATCTTGATTTTCTCGGCCCTCTCGGGTCCCAGCAAGAAACTCACTATTGCAGAGACCTTAAATCAACAAAAAGCTCAACCGTCAGAATTAGAACAAAGTCAACAAAATAGTTAGTTATTTGACTTGTTTCAGCATTGACTCCATTAATATGTAAAGTTAACTCACATTATAACATCTCCGTTTGCCTGAAACTAATTTGTTAATCTTAACAAGAAAAAGCCTGGAGGTAAAACCGGGAATTAGCCTTTTTTTGTCCCAGTTTTGGAAAAGCCGGGACGGCAAAAGCATGACCCTGTCCCCGTCCCAGTCCCTTTTGGAGAAATCCCAGTTCTTTTTGGAAGGAATCATGATGTGAAGCAGGAAAAACACAATTCCCGCTTTTTTGTGCTTTTTTTTTTCATAATCAGGCCGAGACATAACGCGGAGAAAAATACCAAATTCAAGTCACCAAAATACATTTCAATTTGATATAAAATGAAAACAATAATAAAATTTAAGTTCATGAGTATTAGTATCATATTCTATGTTCAGGTTATGTCAACTAGGCACATGAAAATTCAGTTTCGATTGGACATAAACATGGACATGGAAGTTCATTTTTTGTCATTTATGAGAAGAACGATCAAGGAGAAGAAGACTCATAATTTTAAACACTAATAGCAATAATATTTGAAAAATAACAACCTGAACAAAATCCGAGAAATTTAAGCTTTATTACGCTCCCGATTCCCGGTTTTAAGCTAGAATAGGGTTCGGACAAAACCGGGAATTGTGTACAGAATTTTGAACCCTAAGAAAAAACATTTTGCGAGTTTCATAGATCGTACCGCTTTTTCATTAGAAGTGCTACACACGGCAACTTTGACCCCGGCTGCGAACGCTTGATCAATCAGCCTGTACAATTTAATACAACAAACTTCAAATCATTATTCTCTTAAAGATGAGAGATTAAAACGGGAGATTAGATAGGAGCGGACTTGGCGACGCCGGGGCGAAGAGGCAGGAGTTTCTTCTCAATGAGAGCCATGAACAGCTCGGTCTTTCGCTTATGAAGCGACGCTATGAACTCCTTCCGCTCTTCGTCGCTCTTCGGAGCATTTTCCGGCCATCCCGTCTTATTGAAGTAGGCTGTCATTCTACAAGAATCAAACATTCAATTTCTCACCGATTCAATCCAAAAGCTATGCATTGTGTTAAATTTAAAGTGAATTACTATAGTAAATATGTGATCTTTACCTCTCTTTTCCACCACCAATTTTGAGAAGCTCTCCATACAAATCAACATCCCAAGAAACACCCAATTCTTTCTGAAAAATTCAATACACAACACACCAAACGATCAAAACCCGAAACCCGAAAAGAACCGGAATTATCCTGAAATCCGCCAAATCCAAAACCACATAACTATTACATATTTTTCTGATCATATTGAACTATTTCTCATCACATTGAATTTCTATGTACTGCGTATTGTATGATTTATAACAAGCTACCTCATTGAAAGTGTCGTTGAAGGAAATGCGGTGACCGTCCTTCTCGGTGTCGACGAGCACGCCATCACAGTCGAAGAGGAGCGCAGCCGGAAGAGGCGACGAGGCCGAGCACGTGACGCCATCGCTCGAGCCCCGGGCAGTTGTGCTCGGGATCGGCCTCAGGCTTGTTCTTCCGATGCTTATGGTCTTGCCCAACAGTGAGGAGGGCGACAAGGCTCTCTCATGGGGCTGCGGTTGCTTGGGTCTTAAGGTAGCGCAGGGATTCAATGATGCTTTGGAAGAAGCTACGGTTGTGGCCAAGGAAAGAGAGATGGTCGCTGAAGCCATTTCCTTCTCACACTCTCTCTCTCTCTCTCTCTCCTAGCTATGTCTAACTGTCCCAAGTTCCCAACGGTTGATTGAGGTCAAAAGGGTCAGACCAGACTTATCCATTACAGGTCCACATATGCATTTGGGGTGCAAATTGTGCACGATACCATTTAAATCTTTGTATTTTGTATAGCATGGAAATACCAATTCAGTGTTACTTAAATTATTTTACGAAATAATATTTGTAATTAATTATATTATAAGAGTTCAAAAATAAACAATCGCCCGATGATCCAACTTTTGCAATTATATCATAACCGATTGAGCAGATCAGATTTAACGGGTAAACAGACGACCGGTGGGGTTTGCGGAATATAATGCCGCTATTTAGAAATGATTGTTATAATTACTATTTTTTACTAATAAAATTAATTCAAATCATAATAACTTTGGATCTTTTATATTTTTTTTAAATTAAATTAAAAAAAAAAACGTCCCTGTTTTTACAAGAAAAATCCCGAGTTCAAGCCTGATCGGACTAGATTCGGGCTCCGGCCGAAATTATCACTCCTATTCAATTACATATATAAATAATTTTTTAATATATCAGACTAAGAATGAGATTACAAATACGGCGTACTCACCTCAACATTTATTTTCTTGCTTTTGGGTAGTATTGCGATTAAGAATGAGATTAGAAATACGCCCACACACATGGTATAAGAAAGTTCCTTATGCCAAAAATATCCCTCTAAAATTAAAATAAATAATTCTTGTATATTCCCTCTAATTAAACAAAAAAAGTGTACCTCAAATTATATTCTTATATTTATTTTATATCTCCCGCTATTTTAATTTTTCAAAACTCAAAATTGCTCTTTTTCTTAATTTTATAATTTCATTTATATATACCCTCTAGTTATATTTTTGACAAAAAAATAAAATGTATGTTTTTCAAAAACTTATATATTACCAACGACTAATTTTAAGGATTGAAATTAAAACGTAAAGGGTACTATTGCCAAACAATAATAAACAGAGGGGAGTAATTTCGCGAAAAAGAGAGATGAAAGGTGTAAAAAAGCAAATTTCCATAGAATAAAGGACATAAAAGAAATTGAAAAGACGAAGAAAAAGGCAAAAGTTCCCGACTTCACTGTGGACAATCTCCGCGCTCGGAGCTTTGTAGACGACGATGAAACGCTACTTCAAACCCGTCGAGAAGGACGGTTCGGCCCCCAAGAAACCCACTCCCTCGCCGTCGAAGAACACCGACGGCGAGGAAACGCCGTTAGACGAGTCCAAGAGAGAGCCATTGAAGTTCCTGACGTGGAACGCAAACAGCTTTCTTCTTCGCGTCAAGAACGACTGGCCAGAGCTCACCAAGTTCGTCTCTGGCTTCGACCCAGATGCCATTGCCCTTCAGGTAAGCGAGTTGTTCAGCACTTGGACATTGTTGGGTTTTTCAATTGCTGATGTATCAGATGTTTGATGTTCATCTTTGGGTATTTGATGGAATTCATTGACTGAATTTGAGTATCGTGAGAGCATCACCATTGGTGTTTATTCCTAAATTTTCCATTGAGAAATTAGTTAGGTTTGATCTTGTTTAGCAAGTCTGAGTTTTGGTCTTCATATGTCTAATATGATTCTTCTGTGAACTAAACTTTATGAAGATTCTAATAAAAAAATCGATGTCAGGAAGTGAGAATGCCGGCTTCGGGCTCAAAAGGCGCTCCCAAAAACCAAGGGGAACTGAAAGACGACACGAGCTCGTCTCGTGAAGAAAAACTGGTGACACTTTTACCACCTTGCATGTTAGCATTTGTGCTTCGATTAATCTCAATATCGAACGGAATTTGCGTTAATATTGCAGATAATGATGCGTGCCTTGTCCTCACCGCCATTTAGAGATTACCGAGTTTGGTGGTCTCTTTCAGATTCGAAATATGCAGGGACGGCATTGTTTGTAAAGAAATGTTTCCAGCCAAAATCAGTTTTCTTCAATCTTGACAGAAAGGGTATGTAATAGTATTACACAAGATTTTATCTTACTTCCCGAAATAAAAATCATTTAGATATAAACCATTGAAACGTGCGACTTTTGATGTTGGTAGCTTCAAAGCATGAGCCTGATGGCCGTGTTATCCTAGCCGAATTTGAGACGTTCCGTGTTTTGAACACGTATTCACCAAACAACGGTTGGAAAGAGGAGGAGAACTCGTTTCCAAGGAGAAGGAAATGGGATAAAAGAATCTTGGAATTTGTTACACAGTCTTCAGATAAACCTCTTATATGGTGTGGTGATCTCAATGTAAGGTCAGTGTTAAAGTGGTCTAGAAAGGTTATTTGATCAAGAAACAAGGACTTTGTTACGACCCGAGATCTCAACCATGTAATGGGAGCCATCATGATTCCTTTGAAAAGCCTAATCTCTCCTCTTAAAGAAAGATTAGGTTTATGATAAGATCCCACGATTCTGAAACCAGAAATTGGCCAACGGGAATTCACCGAAATGATGAATCCCTTTTTCTCTTATTACGATAATGAAACGAAAATATGACCTTTCTTCTGAGAGCAAATTGAAACGCTCTACGTGATGTAAAGGAGAGGTAATCCATATTAAAGCATATAGGCTGTAACGGCCTGCGTGTTGGCACCTATATGGTGAGATGCAACCCGATGATTAAAACGTAATGCAAATACTAAAATACCCTTGATAATCCAATTGACCAGAAAAATCCCTAATGACAAGAAAGGGGCATAAAAGGACTACTTAGACACGACTAAACGACTGTCTTGCCTTTCGTCCAACGATACATAACCAAGGGGCTATCGGTTTAATTAGGTTCAAAGGTAATTTATTCATTCCCAAAATATTCATCTGTAGTTGGGTCAAAAGTACATAAATAATGGAAAATACATAAGTAAACAACTCAATAAAATACAATAACCCCAAAACTCTACTCGGTCTCCCTTGGTAGGTCTTATCAAATCTTGGATCCGTAACAAGCTTCCACAGAAGCTTCTACTTAGGAGGTTTGATTATTTTTGAGATTCTAACAGATGGTAATTGTAGGTTATTGTTATGGCTTCTTGACATTAGTAACCTTTTATTTTCTTGAATATGTGTGAACGATGAAGCCATGAAGAGATTGATGTGAGCCATCCAGAGTTTTTCAGCTCGGCTAAGCTGAACGGTTATGTCCCTCCAAACAAAGAGGTATTCAACTCAGATTAGGGTCTCCCTAATAAACACAACTCTGCCTTTATATTTCTATTTTGATCCCTTAATTTGTGTTTATGTAACATCCATCTAGTAATAGATGTTAAAAACAGTGCTTTTGCGAGGAAGCATTGTCTTCTTCAAAAACCCCTTACGAAATAACGTATTGGTTTTTTTTCGTGATTCAGGACTGCGGGCAACCTGGATTTACCCCGAATGAGAGGAAGCGTTTTGCTAACATATTGAAAGAGTACGTATATTTCATTACTTCTAGCATAATTGGACAATAACTTTATTGTTTTTGGTATGCTCTGATGTTTTATAAATGAGGAAACTATCTAGATGAAGAAAGAACCTTCACTAAATAAATATTACACAAACTAGCTATATAGTTGACTAAAATAACTAAGGTACATCTAACTTCTCATAATTCTATAAAAACTTGTGTTAGAGACAAGAACCCTATGATGTGAAGCAAGACAAGACAAGAAAGCATAAAATATATGGTGGGACGAAGCCTTAGAAACAAGAACCAGTGAAATAAGAAAATGCCCTAATGACTTAATCTTAATCAGCCAGAAAGATCCTTAATCACATAATTAAATGAAAAGAAGCAGAAGGACTAAAAGCTCAAGATTTTATTTTATTTTTTTATTAAAAAAAGCTCATGATTAAAGGACCATCTTGCCCTTCCTCCGTTGATAAGTAATAACAGGTCTATCAATAAAATGACATGCAAAATAATTTCATAACTATCAATAAAATGACATGCAAAATAACTTATTTATGAAATTTTATGACACCATGCTTTTAGGGGGAAGCTCGTGGACGCATATAGATTCCTTCACGAAGAGAAAGACATGGATCGTGGGTTTTCATGGTCCGGAAATCCCATCGGCAAGTAAGAATTTACTTCACAGAAAATCTTTGATGTCTTGTTAATAATTGCTTATTTTAATCTTACAGATTATACAATTGGTCTGTCTTTTTTTGCAGGTATCGGGGCAAACGAATGAGAATCGACTATTTCATCGTCTCAGAGAAACTCAAAGACAGGATTTCCTCATGCGAAATGCATGGACAAGGGATCGAGTTAAAAGGTGTGACATTCATTTTATTTATTTATACAGACTATAGAGCATATAGTGCTTTTCCTTTTGCATCTTTGTATCTTATGATTTTTTTCAGTTTAAATATATTGAGTTAGAATCCGTTAAAAATATGTTAAATGATGTCGATTATAGACCCGCGGTCATTTAGTCTTTTTGCATATAGTCCTTTATGTCTTTTCCTTTATTCATGTCAATAAGGGTGTTTAGGCATTTTCCGGTTTACCGTCACTACGGTTGGCGGCTGCCTATAGGCACCTACATTAGTTGCCAACTTGCCATATAGGCTTTATGCTTTGTTTGGATTGTCTCTTGCTTTTCATTTTATGGAGTGTGTTCGCCCTTGCTCTCGAAGGAAAGGTCGGGATAGCTTACCTTTTGCTATAAGCAATAAATAGAAAGGGGATTCGTTACCTCGGTGAATCCCCGTTGGACCAATTTTGTCTTGGAATACGTTATTGGATCAAAGCAGATGGAAGCACGAGGTGTGGCATATACTTTTGACCCGACACTGAGATTATTCCCCCGTTTATTTGACTCGAATTTCATGTTGACCTCTTGTAGGCTTCTATGGAAGTGATCATTGCCCGGTAAGTCTTGTGATCTCCGAAGCAACTTTAACAAATTCAAGAGAAAGCGAAGTCGCTGGCTCCGCCTAAATAATTGTTAATATGCATTGTTATTAGGATGATATTTAGTTTAATTGACTACTATCTCTTTAACAAGATGCTGATATTAGAGACCTTCATGGATTTTAGTTCGAAATTATGGGTTCTGTTTGGTTGATATACTCAAATTAGCTGGAATTATGATCCCAAAAACTGGGCAAAATTTATGAAGACATCCGGGATTGTGATCTCGTGTCGGAGCCGTGGTAATGAACGGCAAACACTAATCGCTGAAGCCTAACCTCCTCTCACTTTGCAAGTGATTAGATTAATTTGGTTGAAAGATAATCCTCATTATTGAGGAAGACTTGTTCCTATCAAGTTTACCAATTGCAATCAGGTTTTGTTTAGAACGGGCTATTAGTGTAACTAATAACTTAATTGCTGAAATTATAAATTGCTTAGAATTTTTCAATGTTGCTTTTTGTTATTGTTTTTGTTTTTGTTTTTTTTTGTTTTTTTTTTTTTTTGAATGGGAATTTTTTTATGTTGCTCACTTGCTCTCAAGTGAGACATTTTCCCTGAATTCATTTGATTTGTTGGGATATTTTTGTAAAGAAACTAAGAGATAGTTTTGTCAAATTTCTTTGAAGAAATGAAAAAATATATATATAAATGGCAAAGTGTACGATGAAATTATGAAGTATATAAACTTCATGGAAGCGGCTCTCTAGAATTATTTGACCTCAGAATCTTTTTTTATTATTATTTTGGTGATAATTGATGATATTCCATGATCAGCTTTTGATCTTACAATAGATTTATAAATTTAGGAGTATTTGGTTAAATACTAAAAGAGCATTAATCATTTTTAGTAGTGATAGGTGGTAGTTAATAGCACTTGCCACACATGTCCTTTGAATTTTACCTTGCATCTTCAAATTTTTAGCAGCAAATGCAAATTTTCTTTTAAAATTGTATGTTCTAAGCATTAAAAAAAGATGTAAAGTTTTAATTTGTGTGTAGGATATGACTTGTTTGATTATATTTTGTTCAATCTTACGAGCTTTTATTTTAATAATAATGAAAATAGTCTCATAATTTAATAAAACAAGTACGACTACGAGAGAAAATTTATCAATAAGCCATAAACCTCATCGAGCGATTGTCCATCGACAATCTCAATAACTTGAACACTGCTTTGAACCATGTTTGTTTGATCTCCCTTTGGGATCAATAGTAAATTACTAATAATTAAATTAGATAATTATATATTTATTGAAAAAATTAATTAGATAATTATTTATCTCCATTTTGTGACAATATTCTAATAAAGAAATAGAATAGCAATTAACATGCCCAATGTTTGGCCAACATTGGGACGCCCAAGTTAACTTTTTTTTTTTTAGAAAATACAATCAACTTGTTTATATAAAACTGAGTATTATTGGCGTTATTTTTTCGTTTATTGACCTATGGATCCCTTGTTGACCAAATATTAAGAATTTTTACCACGATTCTCCCAATAAAAAATTGTGCTTCGTGAGAGATTGAAAATCGTGGGGCCACTTTCTAATTTTCTTGAATATTTTTTCGAAAGAGTTCAATAAAGCATTTGATAGTTTGTTTGTCTCAAACATGTGGTGTGGAAACATTACGCATGTGAATGCTAAGCTAATGATCATTGGAATTATATTTTATATATGCCCTATTTTTTATTTTATTTTTTGACAAAATATATCCTTTTATTTTAAGTAGTCAAATTAAAATTAAACAAATTAGTATTCTATTCTTAATTCTTTTACATTAGTATTTTAATATAAACAAATTAAAATCCTATAATTTAATAGAGTAATCCAACTAATTCCAAGCACACAGTCACTACTCTCAGACTCAAACATACGCGTCCTTTGTCTTCCCCAATTCCATAAACTCCATCGATCTTATCTTTTAAAAATTCATCGCTCGACTTCCGAAGGCATCTTTCCAACACATCCAACCTCGTCATTCTTTTGTTGTCTCTCTGTGTCAGATCTCAAGTTTTAATTCGCACGATGTCGATTTCCTAGGAGACCTCATGTTCTAATTCGCACGTGTATTTTTTGCAAATATAAAAATCGAGTTCTTTGAAAGAAAAAAAAAAGGCTCATCCACATTGAAAAGGCTAGCTTCGCCCTGTTCATAATTTTAGAATTTTATAACCAAGCTTGCTTGGCCTAGTGGTAACTCCACTACTCCTCTATTCAAGAGGTCATGGGTTCAAACCCTCATGAGACTCAATTGAGTGCCCCATTTACATATTGTAAACTTGGTCATTAGTGCCACATGTTCTTACACTGAATATATCTAAGTCATGCGAGAGTGCATTGTAACATTGGCCGATAGTGCCACCCCATTCAAAAAAAAAAAAATAGAATTTTATTCTTATATACTTTTTCATTTTATTTTTGATAGAAATATATCATGTATTTTCCAAAAAGTCAAAAACAGTCATAAATTTTAGGATTTCAAATTTTGTATGAAATTATTTAAAATAATAAAGTAGAGGTAGTATTGTAAATTTATAGTTAGAAGGTATATTTTGGCTGTTTAAAAAACAATAGAAGGTAGACTTTGTGAAGTATGAAAATAAATGGATGATTATTATGCGTGATTAAGTTTTGTGATAAATAATATCTACTTAAAAAATTAAGCAGAAAAAAGTCACGGCCGAGTGAGACACCAGTATTCATCACCCACAAGAGTGTAAATCGACTTTAAATCAAATTAAACTTTAAGGTCTTATCACGTATCTCTCTCCCTTGTGGGTTTGAAGAAAAAAAAAAAACATAAACAAACAAAACGAAAAATAAAGTAAGCATTTTTTTAGAAAAGAAAAAAGACATGCTTTTATTTTTTGCAAAGCTTTTTTTTTTTTTGAAGGAATATTTTTTGCAAAGCTAAAAGGGAAGGTGCTAAAAAAAATATTAGTGCCACGTTTTCTTTGACGTGATTTGCTACCGTAATAGTAATAAATTGTCTGAAGTTTGATTTTATTTTTAACTCTTTGTTTTCTCGTATGAATCTTGATCGCTCATCGTAAAATACGCTTTTTCACTTTAATGATACATATGTGTTATATATATATATATATATATATATATATAAATATAAATAAAATTATAAATTTATAGAGGTTCTCTTTGAGCAGTAATAGACTATTTCCTCTCAAAATTTTATAGGTTTTATAACAAACGAGCTAAATTGAAACTTGACATTTGCAAAGTAGTCAATGTTTGGTTAATATTTTGGAATAACCTTAACTACCCTTAATAATAAATAATTCAAAATCCGCAGGTATTTCTATGGAAATTCTATGTTCTTGCCGTATTTTCTTGTTTTTGTTTTAGGATTTGAATTTTTGAGGTTTAACTTTAGGCTTTGGATTTTAGGGTTAGTTTTAGGTGCTATTTATTGTGAATTCGTGATTATGTGTCAGTAATGTCCGAAATTAACTAAGTTATAAGGTTAGGGTTATGATTATTGATGAACTCTTGAAGATTAGTTAATGATGTTGAATTTTGTAGAATTCGGTATTTATGTTGATATGTTAATTTTTATTAGGGCTTATTAGCATAATACTCAATTAGGGTCAAACTTTTATAAAAAAATACTCAAAGGTTTGCTAAAATTAAAGAAATACTCATTTGGGCTTTTATGGACAAATATACCCTCTTCTTCTCCAAGCCTGGAGTTACACTTTTGTAACGGCCGTTACACTTTTGTAACTGGAGTTACACTTTTGTAACGGCAGTTACACTTTTTTAACGGCGGATACACTTTTGTAACTGGAGTTACACTTTTGTAACCACATTTACAAATGTGATTACAAAGGTCCCGGAAAAAAAAAAAAAAAAAAAAGGAGTATAGGACCAAGACCAACAAAAAATGAGTATAGGACCAAGCCTGGAGTTACCATTTTGTAACGACAGTTACACTTTTGTAATGGTTGTTACACTTTTGTAACTAAAGTTACACTTTTGTAACGGCAGATACACTTTTGTAACTGAAGTTACACTTTTGTAACGAGAGTTACAAATGTGATTACAAAGGTCCGCAAAAAAAAAACATTATGAGCTTTACACAATGTAACTGGAGTTAAATTTATGCCATTAGAGTTACACATATGTAACTGGAGTTACACTTATGTAACTTGAGTTAAATTTATGTCGTTCTGGCCTGCATATCCATGTCCTTCCTCTGCTGCATTTGGACGAAGACGAGCTCGGATCCCCCGGCCTTGACGAAGTCCTCCTCGTCGGCGAAGCCTTCCTTAACCGCCACACAACCCTTGCTCTCCGCGCTCGCCGCCACGCGCAGGGACGGCCGACATAGCCCGTACCGCAGAACCTGCTGCTTCCTCGCCGCCGCGCTCCCTCTTTGCCAGAACGACACCGTCACCGCTCCCAAGCTCCGAGCTCCTAGCCCAGCACACTCCATGGTCAACATCTCTTCCTCGCCTCGTCTCCTTACTCCATTGCAGACGAGAATGAAAACATGCGCGTATCACCACGAGCTCAATTACAGAATCAAACCCTAGGTGGGAGAAAGGCCGAACCTGACGGAGAGCAGAGGCGATCGAACGAGCGAATTGGTTGAGGGCTTCGAACGGCCCAGCGGCAAATCGAGGGAGGCGATCGGCGATCGGACGGCGGAGAGGAGCGAGGAGACAGAAAGAGCGAGAGAGATGGAAAATGGAAGTGAGAGAGAAAAGGTCGGTCGAGAAGAGAGACGAGAAGGATTCGACGTGAAGGAGAAGGAGAAGGAGCTCGAGAAGGAAACGTGAAGAACTGGCGAATTGCAGAGGCTCGATAATGCAGGGGTGTTTTTGGAAAATAACTTTTAAAATGAGTATGATTTGAATTAATTAAACCTTGAGTATTTTTTAAAATAGTTTAGCTTTAATTGAGTATTTTGCTAATAACCCGTTTTTATTATTGATGTTAAATTGTTGATTTTAATTGTTAGTATTGAATTGTTATATTAGTTAGTTACTAAGTAAGTTAGTTTAGGGTTAGTTTAGAGTTAGTTTTGAATGGTTGATTATTGGTGTTAAATTGTTGATTTTAATAGTTTAGGATTAGGGTTAGTATTATGACTTGCCATAAATTAATTTGTTTTGTTAAAGTGTAAGTAATCAAAGATGGCTCCGGATCCCGCGAGAGAGCACTACACTCCGGTTGGATATGGATTCCAGTGCAATTACTGTGGGCATATAACCAAAGGCAGTGGCATAACGAGGATGAAGTACCACATTCCTGTGATGAACCCATTCGTGTACCGATCACACAACATTTGATGTTTCCAGTACAACTACGACATGCATGTACAAATTTACCTAGCTAATCTATGGCTTCTATTTCGTATTTATGTCTATACTATATGACTTCTATTTATGATGCCTACTATCCTATGTTATATTTTGACATTATGTTATAAGTTATGACTTCTACGTTAGTATGTTATATGTGATGAATGTACTTTGTTGTCTATAAATATGTCTTGTATTTGTCAAATATGTAATTTCGAACCTATATCAATATCTTGCCTAAATATTCAAAAATATTTCTCAGAATTTCCGTCGATATTCTCATCTGCATGCAGTATGCTTGTGAAATTTATGCAGTATTTTTGGCATGTTGCATGCCCTTTTTCGGATTTGCCCTTCGACATGCCCGAAAAATAGAGGGAGTGAAACGACATCGATATCGTCGTTTAAAACCACAGAATAAACATATATTTTAAGACATTTGAAACATATGCAAGAAAATAAAAAATACAAGATATTTTGAAAAAAAAAATTATTAAAACATATACCGCAAATAATACTTAAACCTAAAAAAAAAAAAAGTCGTGTCGTGTACGTTTTATAATTATTAATACTAATAGTATTATATCATATTTACATATTTTTCAAGATAATGTTGACTGCAGTTTATAAAATTGAGACGTATCATTTACTTTGTTACTTTTAATATTCCACTCTCGCAAGTCGCATAAATTCCCTTAAAAAAAACTCCTACAAATTTGGCGGTTTTCATTAATTCGATCAAACAATATGATCGAATCGAATGTGTTTTACTGCTAAGCTACTTTTGGACAAAACTGATAACTACACGTCTACATCATCAACTATATAACTTTTACTTTAATGTTTAAGTAATTTTTAGTGTAGTCTGTAAGAGAATAAAATCAATTACGAGATTTAGCATTATTTAATGAACCAGGGAAATACTTATTTAATGTTATTTTTTATTAAATACTTTTAAAATCAAATTAATTAAGCAAATATTTATTTTCATAATTTAAGATAAAAATAATTTCATATTCTCTCTTTCTTTCTCTCTGCATCTTGTCGGTGCTCATCTTTATTCTTGTTGTCGGAGTTGGCGTCACTGCTATTGTCGTCGTTTCGCTCTTGTCCATTGTTGTCACACGGTGATGATCATAGCTGGTGATTTTTTTTTATTATATAAATCAGTCAATTGAGCTATGTCTGCATCGCCGGGAGTATCTAGAACGCCATCCATTGCTATTTCGACCAATTAAGATATTCTAAATAATTAATTTTTTTTATTATAGTGTTTTTTGTAATTAAGTATTTAGATTTTCGCCAATGACGTAGAATTCGTGCTCTGCAAAAAATTACATATTTGTAATTTTTGTTGCATATGATATAAGTAACTAAATTTAGTTACATTTATGTAATTTTAATTACTTATAAACAACTCTATTTACATATATATATAATATTTTGCAGGTGGTAAAAAAGTTATAATTAAATACTTTTAGTTACTTACATGTGACAATTTTATTAACAATTGGTTATAAAGTTACATAAATGTATATTGTGTTATGCAACTTGTGTAAGTGTAAGCTTTTTACTATCTTTAAAAATTTACATTTATGTAATTAAAGGGATATTATATAAATGTAACTTATTTTTGTTTACTATATGCAGAAGTACAGATATGTAATTTTAGTTACTTATAAGTAACTAAAGTTACAAATTTGTCATTTGCAACGGCAACACTAGCTCCGGCGACAACGATAGAGATGAGCGCTGTGACTTTCGCCGGAGTGTGGAGAGAGAGGGTTAGGAAATGAATCAAATGAAACAATGAGTAATAATATATGACAATTTACGTGAACAAAAAATAATTTATCTGAACAAAACATAAATTCTTTCTTTTACCAAATATCGGGACTCTTTGTAGAAAAAATAATAATATTATTTTTAAATGATTTATCTGAACAAAAAAATAAATTAAAAGTCGAGAACTTCTAATAAAAAAAATTCCCCGAGAGTTTCCGTATTTCATACCTTACTAGCTCTTTAACATGATTAATTCGAATATTAATTACTGGGTTGGTTTGGGCAAGTACGTAACTTATGACTCTTTAATTTTGCTAACCAATCATATTTTTTTCAGTTTTAATCTAAAAGTATCGAACTTGATTAATTGCAGCATTATTCTCTCTCTCTCTCTCTCTCTCTCTCTCTCTCGCTCGCTCGCTTTATGCCCATTTCAACGTTGGCTGGCTCACAGCTGAGTTGAGGTGAGTGAGAGACCCCACTGCACTGATTCAACCTCCACACCCCAATTCTCGCCCTTCAATCCATTCACGATTCTCTCCCAAGCTTTCATGGAGATGCCCACTTCCTTAATCTTCTTCCACTCCTCGCCTTCAACCTCCAATTCAGTGGCGGTTTCGATTTGGGGTCGTGGGTATTAGGTGGGTTTCGACTCTCCATGAGATTGATCGATCCATTGCTGCTGGAGATGTCGCCGGAGTCCCAGGGCTGCGCTCTGCTTCTGGCCATGCCCGACGACGTGTTCTCGGCCGTCACCCGGTCGCTCTCGCCCGGAGACGTTTGCAACCTCGGCCTCTGCTGCAGGAGCCTCCACGGCCTCGTCAGCTCCGAGAAAGTGTGGCTCTCCCAGTGCGAGGCCCTCGGGATCGTCCCTCTTCCCGAGCTCGCGGAATGGCGGAGAGCCGTCTCGTCGTCCAAATCCCTCTGTCGCTTCTTGCTCTCCGTGGCGCCGTTGATGGGGATTTGGGTTCACCAGAACCCGGAGCTGGGCAATGTCGTCTACGTCATGCCCGGCTTCGCCTCCGTCGTCGGGTGCCGGGTCATCCCGCAGGAGCTCGGCCCGCTGGGCATGGAGGAGGGGCCGATTCTGTGGTCGCCGGTGTTCGAGATTCTCTGCGAGCGCGACGGGACGGCGTCGTTCTGCCTCCACGGGAGGGAGAAGGGGATCGACTACCTGTACCCGGGCTCGGTCAAGTCCATCGACCGAGCCTGCAACGTGATGCTGCTCGAGATCGAGCCCAAGCAACGGACAAGATTCTCGCAGAGCAAGAGCTTCAACAAGGAGGCTTCCAGGAAGATCTCCAGGTCGAGCAGCCACCTCTCGCGGAGGCTCGAGGCGGCCAAAACGGTGCCGTTTAGCCGCTTGGCCTTCAGCGACCGGAGAAAGCTTCTCGAGATCACCGCCAACCAGATCCGCCTCAAGGTCAACGCTCCGTTGGCCGCCCCTTTGTTCGCTAGGATCAACGGCGACGGGTTCCGCGGCGACGTGGCTCTGTTGCACGAGCGGAGATCGGCGTTGACTCGGACGCTCAGGGTCAACGAGTCCCACCTCGTCGACTGGGAGTCAACCGCTCTGCTCGCTCAGTTCGAGCTGAGCGACACCAGAAGGCGGCTCGACCGGCCGAACGGCGCGGCCGACGGCAACGGGTTCCGGAGGAAGAGCCTCGCCAAGTACTTCAGGGACGGCGTCAACCAGATTCTGAGGAAGGGGCACATCGCCCCCTCCGGGTCCTCAAGCGGCGCTGGCGATGGCAAGCACGCGCAGCTGCACGAGTTTCTGCGGTCGGGCGACGCAATCGGGCTGTCGTTTCGCGCTTCCGCCGCGAAGATCTCGTCTTACAGGGCGTGGCCGAACATGCACGACAGCCGTTTCGCGCTCTACAAGCTTCCGTTGCGCTCGGCCACGGCCGAGCAGGATCTCGCCGGCCTCTGGGGTGGCACGTTCGGCTGGCCGCCGGGGAAGCCGACCGAGGACAAGCCCGCGAAGGCCCTGTTCTTTCTGCTGCTCTCGTACGACGAATCCGAGGGGCAGAAGGTTCTCATTGCGACAAAGATTCTGGAAGGGACGCACTACGTTCTCCATCCGAACGGGTCGGCCATGTTCATGGTAAACGTTGACAAGCCTTCGGAGGATCCGTTTCCGTGGGGTCCGGATGCAGAGTCCGATCCGACGAATGTCAGACGGGCCTTTGTCGGGGAGGGCATTGCGAACGGATACGGGTTCAGATACCCGGGCTCGAAACCTGGCTCGCTGTTCGTGTTTGAGAACGGCCATCTCGCGTTCGTGTGGAAGGAATCCCGAGCAGTGCTGACGCTGCAGAGGCTGAGCTTGCGAGAGCTTCTCAAGAAGGGAGAGAGAGTCCCGCCTCTGCCTCCGACGGACAATTTTTCGTACTTGACAAAGTCGTACTCCAACATATTTGCCGGCTTACCAAACGGATCGAATTCGCTGTCTTCGCAGAGGTTTGTCACTCCTCCTTTACTAAATTGAGTTATATTAATGCTTATTTACTTGTGGAATAATACAAGTCTGATTTTGTGCACGGGAATTTACCAATGCAATGCATTCTCTTTTCTCTCTATTACGATGAAAATAAACAATCCCGACTTTTCTTCGAAAACAAGATCGAACCCTAGTAACCAATGCAAGGAAAAATACTAAAATACCCATGATGATTAAATTGATTAAAACGCCCTCAATAAGACTAAATGACCGTCTTGCTCTTCCTCTCCGATAAGTGATCACGGGTCAATCAAATAGTATGTGGTTTTTTTTGGAGCTTGAAGAATGTTTTTCCTTTTCAAGGAATTTGTAGTTAATAGTTAGTGATTATATTTTGCTATTTTCGGCGGCATAAGTATCCCAATGTAGTGGCATATTCCCAAAAAAAAATATTGCGGTGGAAGTTCCCAAGATACACAAAATTGTGATTCCGTAGGTACGCAAATGTGGCGATAATGGGTGCTCTGAGTTTGAGTACAGAGCACTTCATTATCGGTGCAATTTGGGTACCAACAGAATCACAGTTTTGTGCACGTTGAGAACTTTTGCCATGACATTTTTCTTTTGGGAATATGCTGCCACGTCTGCGTGACTTAGGGGGTACTGATGCCGCAAATATCTCAATTTATAAAGATCCTTGTTAAAGTTTAAGTTTGTGACGCGAATCCTTTTTTTGTTGGCCAATCCCGTTTCTAGCTTCGCGGTGCGATGTGCTTTTTGTTTTATAATTAGGTAAACCTATCCGACATTTATTTTCGAATTTTCTCGCTCTCTTTACTTCGGTTGCTACTTTTTGTGTTGGATGTTATATAACAATCTTAGAATGTACTGATGAATAGAGATAATTGTTCCTCTTTCACAGGCAAAAACACTAAAAAATGGGGCATTTGGATTATGGTACATAGATTCGTAGTCTATTGCATTACAATTCCTCAACTTCATAGTATAGTTTCTCCCCCACTGCCGCAAATTTCCCGGCGAGAGGCGAGTGGGAGTGATCTTCGCAGCGTATATACCGACGGGCTTGTCGATACGAAGAAGTTCATTCTGTTATGCTCTTCAATTTGTGTAGAAAAACATGCAATAAACTTGGAAACACTAGTTTTACATCTACATAGATAAAAACGATGTAAGTTATACTACAATAGTTATTAAATAGAGGCACGACATAAGTTTTGTATATTTTTCTTTTGCACTTTTCTTGTAGGTATATAATCCCTTTTATGGCGTTTTAAGTCAAAGCTAATAATTGCATGCGAGCCTATCGAATCTGAGCGCGTGAGCATAATGATGTAAATTTCCGAATCCCATAATTTATCCCAAAAAAAAAACGGAACCGGAACCGGAACGGGGCCTTCTCCTTTTTTATTATCTTATTTCTAAGCAGCTATTTAATCTAGATTGACGCGTATAATTCATTTCTTATTAGAACTCTTTTCCATTAGAAGTGTGATTTCAATGAGACGGAGACATTCAACGTGGTTGTTGGGCTTCATTATTACTTGACATATCAAATTGACTGGAATAGTGGAAAAGAGAGGTCCACACTGGAATAGTGGAAAATAGAGGTCCACACTTCTTGCCTCTCTCTATGGAAAACTATTAGGACCCACAAATGTAATACTATATGACTTGAACAAGACTTTCAAATGCATAAAATAAATGCCTTCATTTATGCTAATGAGCCTCAAATTTATTTTCTTTTTTTTTTGTTATTGTTTTTATAGAAATTGATCAAGATATATTAAAATAATTGTTACGGTTGAAGTGCTTAATATATCACTTGTAGAACCCAAATACTTCGAGAACACTTGATCCGAAAATTGACTAATGCATAAACACAAACACCCGACACACCCAAGAACAATCATGAATACGAGGAAGTCAACCCCAAAAAATTTCTGAAACTCCCTTTTAACATACAACTTAAAACTTGTTATTTGAACTAACCAATACCCTTATTTATAAGAGATACAACAAAGCGTTATTCACCTCTTTTCTCTATACTTGAAACAGAACATCAATAACTACAACTATAACTATGACTCCAGCTCCAGCTATGAGGGTCACCAACTAACAATCTCCACCTTGACTATTATAGCACAAGTGTTTGTTAGTCTCAGTCTCCTCCTTCCAAGCTCTACATTCTTCTAATTCCCAAGCTTCTCCGTTGTCTCCGCTTCAGAACTTTCCATGGTCTTTAACCATGCCCGCCATACCCATTGTATTGTGTCTTTCTCCTCTACTCGTCACAGGCTCAAGCGTAATCCATCTGATTCTCGCTCACCCATTCTTCTACTGAACTCGATATACGTCTTTGCACCGATGTAGATCCATCACAGTCACATCCACAGGGTACAAACTTTCCTCTGCTCGCTCACAAACCGTCCTGATTCCTTCCGCTGTTCCGAACGTCTCTACCTCTTATTCTACAACTATAAGCCATCTTGACTCTTTCCACAACTGCATCTACCATAAGAGTTCTGTCGTCAACGCCTCTAGAGCAACATTGTTTGTTTTGTACAGCCTCACTGCACGTGTCCGAGTGATGACTCGCTGAACTACGTTGAACTACAAGCCGTCCTGATTCCTTCCTCTGTTTCTAACGTCTCTACCTCTTATTCTACAACTATAAGCCATCTTGACTCTTTCCACAACTGCATCACCATAAAAGTTCTTTCGTCAACGCCTCTAGAGCAACATTGTTTGTTTTGTACAGCCTCACTGCACGTGTCCGAGTGATGACTCGCTGAACTACGCTGAACCGGGCCACTTTGCACCAGTAGCACTGCCTCATTTCATCATCTTTATATCCGACATACCTCGGAAGTCTGACTTTCCTCCCACACCTATCACGTCCAAGCTCACAAGCTTGAGCTCATTAATATTTTCATGAGTCTTCTTCCTGTATCACTGTCGCAAGTTTTCTATACTTTTCCTCGTGTCATCTTCATTCCTTCCAAGAAGCTGAATCTCGTCTTAACTCCAAGCTCTCGAGTTGCTTGTACTTGAAGACTTCCCCATGTTGTAGATATTAGGCAAATGCCCTCAAATCAGATGATAATACAATTGTAAAAGATTATGACATTATTATCAATAAAGTAGGTCATTATATTATTTTTTTATAGCTCTTTTTTATTTGAGGAATGTTTATGCATAGTTCATGAGGTTATGCCTAGTTCATGTATGTTTAGTATCACACTTGACTAATCAATGTGAAAGAGAATTGATAAGTACAATAAATGAACAAAAAGTAGGTCCCTGGCTTAAATAAGTAGGTGAGAGTCTTTTAATTGGTTAAAGTCATTAATGTGATTCACTAAAAGAATGTGTCGCACTTACTAAGTGCATTAAGTATAAAGTGGCTTCATACTTGACATTGATTGACTATATTAAGAAAGTTACTCAACTAAGATCGCCACTAATAACTTGGAATTTAAGTCGTAAAAGATTGTCAAATGGTAATCAGTCTAGATCATGACTAACCATGAACCCAGACTATTAACTTGATTGATATTTGAATTAACGGTTAAAGATCACATGTTACAGAGGTCCCAACATTGCTATTTTGGATTAAGATAGTTGCCAGGGAACGGTAGTATGATTACAGATACAGATATCATATAGTTTTTTTTTTAAGTCAAGATGATTCTCTTATTCATCGGTTGTGGGAAGTAATACGGGACTCGTGTGGAGCTTACGACTCTGTACCATAAATTATTCGCTTACAATACCGGCGATGGAATTAAGGAAGAAAAGCACTGAGGGCAAAATGGTAAACTGCTTGTTCAAGTGTGAATTGTCAATTTAAAGATAGATTAATCCGAATTTGATTGTATTGCTGGAAAACTTTGTAAAAGGAATAATATATATCATGTCACTACAGAGGGCAACCTCGGATTTATAATGGAATAACACCGAGTTTGTATCATATATCTTGGACTTCCTGTGTGACTTGATGGAAGTATAATTTTTTTTCCAATTTTATTTGCATTAGTGTCTCCTCTATTAATAACATCTTGAATACCTTGATAGATTTCTGATCTTAATGTCTGTTGATTTTTCCTAACAAAATATAATCGATCTTCTTCCACAGAAACATATGCATCAATTAAATATTGTTGTAACAATCTACCACTTCTTAATAGAGTAGTCTTTAAGTTAGAACGTTGTTGTAGTTGGTAACAATATAAAGCTCTCATTGGAATTCTCTTACGTAAAGGTTGTGTGTCTAAATGGTTCGTAAATAATTTTAAATCAGGTATATATCCATCTTCTCCGTAAGGAAACAATAATGGGTATTGAAGCGCCATATATGAAGGGTGTAATTTTGTAATTCTTTGTAAATCGTTTGATTTTGTCTCAACGATTATGTCTTTTCCTTTTTCATACTCTCCAATATCACCAACTATTAATCCACCAATGTCATTTGAAGTTGGTAAATCATACTGATTAGAATCGTTATTTCTTCGGCCTAAAAGTCGAAGTTTTATATTTGGAATGTTTGTTTCTTTGTATCTATCCCTTACAGTCCTGAAAGTTTGTACTAACATTATTTTTTCATCTAACATACTTATCAGCTTCATAATAATTGATTCAATGATAAATCTTGAAGATTCGTCGAACGATAATGTTGACAATCTATTTTGGATTTCATTTTCTGTGTCATGTATATACAGTTGTGCGAATCTCGGGGGTTTGTCATCAGTAGGCAGTAGAGATCCAAGTAAATGATGAACTTGGCCACTAATCTTAAAAATATACGGACCATGAGAGTTATTTATATTTGAATCTATATTCGCACCGAAAGATGTAAAAGCTGACAATGAATTCAAGTTACGGATATTATTTCTGTAGTAAGTACTCTCTATTTCACAGTTGTAGTTTAACAACTGATCTAATATCGGAGGACTTTCTTTAAGCAAAGGCAATTTAATTTTACCGTTTTGGCAGCATAGATTATATTTGGGTAAAGTCTTTTTGCCCGAACTTTCATCAAACCAGAAAAATGCACCACAGTAATCGCCACAATATTTCCAGTCACCCAAGTCTAAATATGAGGTGTTCAATGGTTGTGCTACATGTGGAGATATTATTTGTATTTCTGAAATTAATGATAATCTATTTTGATTTTGATGTGATAAGCTTGACGTCACAGGGTCTACATTTTAAGTATTTGAATTCTCAGTAGTAGTTGTGGTATATGTCGCAATATCTTTATATTTGGTCTTTTTGCGATTTGGCTGACCAAGATGACCTGAAGATGGGTTGACACGTTTTCTGCCCATGCTTTATAAAATAAATTAAGAAAAGAATATCATATCATTATAACTCTTAAAAGCTAAGTAACAAAATATATATTACCAAAAATAAACTATCACTTTTGCAAACATGTAATACACAAATATAGAATTAAAACTATATTTCTAATGAAAAAGGAATTGGACTTATGAGGACGTATGAATTAGCAGTTGCTATTAATTATACAAATAAAGATTATCATAATTTTAATTACGTAAATATATATTATTATTTCTGAATTTTAAGCATATAATCTTACTTCTCAAGTTGTTAGAGCTACATGGGACTGATTAATAACAACACAATTTGAACTTAAGAGCAAACAATTATATAACTAAACATCTACTTACATGTACGATGCGTGATATAGTGAGGTAAGCAACGCTATAAGATCAAACCTGTAGATAAATAAGAAACGAAAATTAATGAGACTGTAATATCAATCATCTTAAAATAAGACTTAGCACTGAGTATAATATATATATATATATATATATATATATCAAACTTCAGTTTCAATAAATGAGGTCGTAATGTAAGTGATATCGAGAAAAAATTATACATCTATATTTGAACATTAATTTTTCCGGTATTCTTGAAGTAAAGAAGAGTAGAAGACCAATGAGGTCGTAATATAACTGATATAGATTTTAAAAAAAAAACTGAACAACGTCTATATTTGAACAGTAATTTGTTTGGTATTCTTGAAATAAAAAACAATAGCTAATCGTTAAAGTGGCTAATATAATAAGGGCCTATTTTATACTTTGTTTAAGATAGTGAAGTCATTAAATTTTTATTCAATGAAAATAACAGACCCATTCAACTGATATATGTACATAAAAGTGCTCACTTTATTGAAGTTTATTTAAGATAGTAATAACAATATGTTGAGTAAAACATTGACAGTCACCGATATTTCAAGAGTAGAAAAAGAGAAACTAATTAGGAAGAAAAATCTAATTGGCATTAAAATACTATGCATAACTGATTATGGTACTATGGCATGTACTCATTCTATTCTATTGCGTATAACGGAAAAGATCACTACTTGGATTTTAACATCATAAACAGTGATATAATTTTTATGAGCAAATTACAGTTTATAATAGATTCCAACTTCAAAATATATATATAGTCGGCATAGTTACTGGAATATTCTCGTTAATACCAAAGAAGTATTTTGACTGAAATAATAATAAAAATCTAATTATAAAATAAAACAATGCGTAAATGAATCTCATCTTATGTTGCGTTGCGTTGCATTGGGCTTCATGTTATATTAATAAAATCGAGCCTTGATTTCATAAACTACCCCGTCTTTACATATTTGTAAGGAAGGTGTGTTCCCATCTTTGTCATCCTTTTTCTTTTCTTGTAAATCCTATGCAATCTTTATAATTCATTTAAGTGCGTGCAGCAGTGCACGAACTGCTAATTCAATTGGGTTGTGGATTTTGTATTATTTACAAACCATATAGCAGTACATAAGTGCAGTATTGAGTATTGCTACATTCTTTGATAGTATTGGTGATCGGATGACGCATATCACAAATCCGAGACTCGATTTCGAAGAAAGATAAGGCTGGAAAGAAAAGCTCTTAGAAAAATATAGACCGTATTCTATTGAGAGCAATTGGCGACCCTTTTATGCTCTCCTAATTATTGATGATCATACACCCTTTAAAACTTCATAATCTGAAAGAAAAATTTCTTATAAATATAACAATTAGAATCAAATTAGTTATTAC
Organism: Parietaria judaica; assembly: GCA_954871525.1. Taxonomy (NCBI): domain Eukaryota; kingdom Viridiplantae; phylum Streptophyta; class Magnoliopsida; order Rosales; family Urticaceae; genus Parietaria; species Parietaria judaica. Next base: position 5,092,761 of record OX940867.1, read on the forward strand.
GCAAAGATGAATCGGTTTCTCCGTAAACAACCAAGCTACAACACTTGGGAGTGGGTTGAATAGAACGATATGTCACAGGTGCCGAGAGAAATAGAAATCGAGCTCGCTCTTGTTTCAAGTTTCATCAAACACCAAAAACGTCCAACCAAACATAGAGGCGAAAAAGATGCGATCAAACTCAGAGCAGAGAACAAACCTGAACCCAGGTCGGAGCAATCCAGAGACCTGGTCGTCGGCGACGGGATCTCCGGCGCTGCTGCTGCTGCTGCTGCTGCAGTTCGCTCGCCAGAAGATTCAGAGGGTGAGGTCGATGAGAGAGTCCAAGTGAAGAGTGAAGAAAATAGCCAGATAAGCACAAAAAAAGAAGAAAGTAGAAGAAATAGGAAATTGATTTGAAAATTAAAGCAGAACAAATGGCAAACGTTTGTGAGAAACATTTGTTAATTGATGATTGGGTAAAATCAACACTGCAGTGAATTTGCACCCCAATTTAGTATAGTATATAACAAGATAGGAAAAATATTCTGATGTATAAATCAGGAAACAGAATAATCTATATAATAAATCACTAATTAGTGCTAAGACTCTAAGACTAAAATTAGCCTACCTTTATCAGACCTTCAAAACACTTTCCATTTCATTTTTTTTTTATTTCCTTTGTCTTCTTCGTCGCCGACTGCTCTCGAGCAGGCAGATGCGCTGTCTTCCTTCGTCGCCGACTGCTCTAGTCTCCGCATGTTGCCGGCGCACGCCAACTGGAGCAGTGCAGTCGCTAGCGGCAGCGTTTGTAGGTGGTGGCGACCTCGGGTTTTTTTTTTTTTATATTTATGAAATTCCTCTGGTTTAATTCAGGTCAAAAGGGTTCTCTATTGGAACTCAGGAAGCCGGAGACAATCCCTCCGGCCTGTCCGTTCGGTCCCTCGCTTATTTAGTGTATAAATATTAATTAGCTAAAATACAAACAGTATATATCACTTGTTGGCGTGTTTTCTTTATAAGGTGAGAGGAATAAGAGTAGACAGTAGCTAAAATACATTTTCTGATTTTTATTTTTATTTTTAAAGGTGCCATTTATCAAGCAGAAGAAAAATTGTATTGCAGTAAGTTCTTATTCACCATTTTTTTCTATTATTTTAATTAAATAATTTAACCTTATATTATATTTTTTTTATATAAGTTACAAGTATAACTCTTATATTTATATACATACAACTATAATATTTTAACCTTATATTATATTTTTTTATAAGTTACAAGTATAACTCTTATATACATACAATTAAATTTTCGGGGGCTTTAATAAAAAACAATATATATTTTCAAACCAAAAAAACACCACTTAAATTTTATACAATCGAAATTCTTAAGGCTCCCTAATAAATTCCAATAATAAAATCATGAACACGGTTCAGCATTGGTACAAAAGAAAATAATTTATAAACTATACAAAATAAAACCGACCAAAATAATTTATAAACTATATAAAATAAAAGTGATAAGAGGTATACGTGCACAAGAATCACCAATATAACTTTGACATTATTCTTTACTGTTGTATAATAACACTATAACTGTATAACTTGGGCACAATAATCAAGAATAAACTATATATAATAAATTTTATGCGAGTAACACATTACACTAGAAATAAGTTCAATAAAAAAAAATTATCTTTTGTTTGTGTTTGCGTGTCAGCGAAACTAGACCAATGAAAATGAATTATTTATAAAGTATATATTATCTATATAAACCCTAAAATATGGGCCCTTAAATCTGTAATATCGCTCGGGCCTCCACTCAAGACCGACATTAAATATAACCTATCAATATGATGTATTAGTGTGATTTTTTTAATTATTTATGTATTGTAGTGATAAATAAGTAAATATGAACTTATATAATTATTTTTTTGCTGAAATACTCAAAATTATATTCCGACTTTTCCGTCGATACTTTCGTTGGCATGCTAGTGAAATTTACGTGGCATTTTCGGCATGCCCTTTTTTTTTTTACTTTCCCATCAATTTTCATCGGCATGCAATATAGCCATAAAATAGAATGAGCGAAACGGCGCAAACATCGTCATTTAGAACCTTGCCTATTATTATTTTTTTCCAAAAGCCAAAATGATTAGGTCAGCCTTGTTTAGTTTTTAAAAAAAAAAAAATCCTCGATATATGCGGTTTTCATTCACTAGCGAAATACCACGGGTATATTTGAGTAACCCTCAACATTAGGGTGTGCAGTATAATATCGATCCACTAATAAACCATACAGTAAACCCAAAAATTGAATAATAAATCAAAAAATATAGAAACTTTATAATTTTGTAATTAAAATCTATTTATAAATAATCAATACTTGTGAATACTCTATTAATTATTTTATAAAAAAATTATCAGTATACCCATACGTACTAGGGCGGATTCTACCAAAGAGTTTCTAAAACAGGCGTGAGCCGCAAGGTGCCAAGATTAGTATTGTGTCGTTTTTTGTTATTGTGTGAAACGACACACGTGCTCACAAATACGAAATAGAGCTATCATAGAAAAGAAAACGACAATTGATTGAAACTACAACTCTTCCAAGTGAATACACAATACGATTGTGGCAACGACAACAACTACCACAAAATACTGTGGTAAAAAAACGACATTAACCGCATATACGACAACATAATTATGGTTTTGCATGCAGCAGATCCTGTTTTTCTTTAAATCTTTCTTCTGTGCTATTTCTAAGTCAACTAGGGCTGAAAATTTGGTACTCGGTTCCCGGTTTTGTCCCGGTTCTGGTCCCGGTACCGGACCGTTTTTGGCAAAAAATCAATTTTTCCTTTTTACTATAACCTAAAAAGGGACGTCCCGGTTCCGGTTTGAAAAAACATAACCAAAACCAATTCAAAATCTAAAATTCCCAGTTTTCTTGTCCCGGTTCCGGTTTTATGTCGTTTTGTTATAAGTTTGTCGCTTTTTTAGCATGTCATTTCTTATAAGTCGTTTACTATTAAGGTTTTAATCCTTTTTTTTTTCCAGCCCATTATTTTAACATGTCATTTATTTTTCAGCAATTACTCGGTATTTTATTTAACATGTCATTTCTTATATGTCGTTTTGTTATAAAAAATAATTTGTTTGTACTCAGTATTTACTATTTACGGTTTTTTGCACTGAGATTTGGATTTGGCATTGTGAAGTTCACGACGTGAACTCGGATCTTGCATTTGTTTATTTTGTATTTTGCTTTTGTATTCGGATATGGTATTTTACATTTTGGATTTACTCGGATTTGGTAATTTGCATTTTGGATTTGGTTTTTTTCGTGTTTCTATCTTGGATTTTGTCCCGGATTTGTCCCGGTTTTCGTCCTGAATTTTGGTCCTAAAAAAATCGGGATTTTAATCAGTGTCCCGGTCCCGGTCCCAGTTCTGATTTAAAACAAAAACAAGGACTTTTCAGAACCAAAACCAAAACCGGGACAGAAAACTGTGTCCTGATTTTTCCGGGACAAGGACAAAAAACAGTCAAATTCCCAATTCCCGGTTCTGGTTTCAGCCCTAAGTCAAACCATATACAACGAATTGACCATGTAGGTAAATAAGTTATTTATTTTCATCACCAATGATTTAATTAATTAGAAAGAGGAGGTAAATGAGTAATTTTTGAGTGAGTCTACATATTTATATAGCTAAATGATATTGTTCTCTAAAAACAAAAATTGCGGCAATAAATATATATTAATTATAAATTGTTTAAATCTTTTATTCTACTTCTTTAAAAAATTATAAATACTCTAAAAAGAATAAACTATTCATTTAACTCTAATAAATTCTACAAATATTATAAGAGTTCCTAATTTATAATTTTTAAGATCATTACATATTTAAAATTTATTTTAAGAAAGTACGAATTTTGTGATAAAAAGAATCCTCAAACTTTGATTCTACTAAATGAGCCAAATGCTATTTTGATCAAACTTTTTTTAACAAAATGCCCAAAGCTATTTATGGTAATGAAAATTACTAATTAATTGAAATATGGACCAATTTATCCTTAATCTTTTTACGTTTGACATTAATATTTAGAATTAAAATATTAATATAAATATAGCTGATATCGATTTAAATTTCATTAAAAATTAATTTAATTTTTTTTCCTTAAATGTAACTCAACAATTGTAACAAATTTATTTAAAAAATGCTTAGTTATTCGTCATAGGTATTTAATTGGTTTCGAAATATTATTTTCCCTATTTATAAGAATTATAACGATTTGAAATTTGAAAATCAAATTTCTAAATATCAATCAATTTTTTTTTTCGTTTTTGTTTGTTTTTGAGAAAATCAAAACACTTCTATAATTATAAAACCGTAACTATATATACGAAACTAGTTAAACTTTGTCGCAAAAAAATTTGTAATTATATTTACGATTCTGTAACTATAAATATGAAAACGTTAAGACTAATGTACTCATAGATTTAATTATGAAATTGTAATTATAGTTTAAAAATTGTATAAATGAAGTTAATAAACTATGAATACAAAAGTGTAATTGAAATTACAAAATTGTAAATTAGTTACCATACTGTAAATATAATTACGAAAATGTAGTAATCGAAATCCAGAAACTGTAAATGTAGTTACCATACTATATTTATAACTATAAATACTGTTTATACATAATTTGTTACAATTTATGTAATTGTAGTTACGAATTTGTAATTGAGCAAGCCGGAGAAGCGCGTGGAGGAGGACTCACGGAGGAGTGCGAGTGCGGCGGCGACCCCAAGTGATGAGCCATTGGCGTCTCTCCATTGGAGGTGGAATCAGAGTTTCGATTGGGCGGTGCGGAGAGCTTGACGCGGATGTGGCAGTGACAGTACATGTAAGAGCTGGGATGGGAATTTGGTGGGAAAGTGAGAGTAGGGTTTGGAGAGAAGGTTAAATACCAGAGAAAGCTTCCATGGAGAAAGATTGGTATTCAAAGCTGAGCGTTGTGGTGGTGTGATTCATTCACAGAGAGAGAATGCGAGAGAGGCGAAGATTTTCGTAAAAAATAACATAATTAAATTAAACCGTAATTAATAGGGGGAAGTTGTCAACTCTAATTATAAGAAAAAGTAATTTCGATATAATATATTATTAATAATTATTATAAGAAAATTAATAATTGTAACAAATATTAGGGTTAATATAGTCCAAAAAAATATTATTTCGTATAAATGAATTTTAAGAAACTATGAGCATTTCTCTTAAACATTTGGGGATTTTTGGACATATGATAAGTTTTTCTAAAACAATTATAAATTCTCTAAAAAATATAATTGTCCATCTCTTGATTCTACTATGCCTCATCATTTTACATTTCCACATGTTATAATATATATATTTGTATATTTTTAAGGGTAGTATAGCAAAATAGCCAAAATAGCAAAACTATTTTGCAAAATAGCCAACCTTTTGTTAATATTGCTAAATAGACAATCAGCCACATTAATAAGTCACCTTATCACCCTTATAATTAAATTGATTAATTATTTAATCAAAATAGAGAAATAATTGACGATTTGACTTGTATTATTTAATTAAATTTTGAATTAATTAGTCTTTATTAATTCCTTAAAATAAGGATTGCATAACTAACCACATTTGAGTTGCATTATTCTCTCTCTTCGACTTCACTCTACGGCACCATCACTCGACGAAGAGAAAGCCATCGCTCAACGAAGAAAATCCCGCCCGAGTTCCCCCCCCCCCCAGCCGGAGACTTACCTTCTCCGAAAGCCGCCGCCGGCGCGTATGCCTACAGGCAGTGGTACGAGGGGTTGTTAAACGACGCGCTGATGATGAGAACGGTTCGAGAGCCTCAACGAAACCATCACCCGACGAAGAAAATCTCGGAGCTTCAACCTTATTCTCCCCCTTTCGATTTTCGTTTATTAATGTGGTTAATTTAGGTTTTGGTTTCGTGGTTAATCGATTTCATGATTAATCGATTGTGGGTTGGTATTAATGTGGTTAATTCAGGTTTTGGTTTCATGTATTAATGTGGTTAATACACGTTTTTGTTATATATTAGATTGTATTAATGTGGTTAATTCACATTTTTGTTAGTTATTAGGTTGTATTAATGTGGTTAATACACGTTCATGTTAGATATTAGGTTGTATTAATGTGGTTAATTCACGGTTTTGTTAGATATTATATTGTATTAATGTGATTAATTCACATTTTTGTTTTATATTATATTGTTTTAATGTGGTTAATTGCCCCCGTTTATGTTATGTTGGGAAGTTCATTACGTTTCCCGATAATATTTTCACGATTTATGCCGTCAAGCCGTCCGGGTAACATTTAAAAAATATTTAAAGCGGAAAAACTTGTTACCCGTACAACGATTTGAACATCGGATAATAACCAAAATCAAGATTTGATAAATTATTACTAATTTAACTTTTCATAAATTCATTATTAATAATCTAGTCTATAGGAAATAAATAAACTGTAAATAAAGGTTTGCATTTATTGACCCAATGCATAAGGCCGTACCTCAGGTGATGACGATTCCGGCTGTGCGTTCTGAACTGGGCAGAGCGTCGCCGATGCTGAGGGAAAATTCCGTGAACTTCCGGGATATTCTCCTGGACTCCTCGTACCGAAGCGTGGGCTTCGCCGACAGGACTCCGTCGTAAAAACTTTAACTGATGGTTCTTTTAAAGCTTCTGGAGAACAACGTATCACTAAGCCGAACCCTAAAAGAGAGATCAGAGGCTAAGAAATTCGCAGACTCTAGAGAGAGAGAGAGAGAGAGAGAGAGAGAGAGAGAGAGAGAGAGAGAGAGAGAGTTCTTGCTCTAGGGAAGGTGTGTGAAATGTGTAGAATGAGTCTTGTATTTATAGGCTCATGGAGAAGCCAATAATGGAAGCTTCCATGCATGAAATTTGAATTCTATAAAGGCAAATATAATTAATCACTCCAAACCAATGGCCAAGATTGAATTACCAATGATCCAATGATTCTAATTAATTAGGGATTTAACCAAATAGGGAAACCATGAATAAATCAATTATCCAATCACTTCCTTATATAAGAGAATTCGAATTCCCTATGTATACATATAGAAAATTCGAAATCAATAGTCTAGATCCAATGGTTAGAATTAATTCCATAACCAATCTAATGGACCATATTGATTTAGCATAAAGTCAAGCCTCATTACTTGTTCACCAAGCAAAAAATTTGACCTCCATTATAAAGAATTCGAATTTTGCATTTCCATTTATACATGTTAATTAATTTCCAATCCAATGGTTAAGATTAAATCTTAAACTAATCCACAAGATATAATTAATTAAGCAATTTCGAAATCCATGCTTGGTCACCAAGTCATTTTCCAATTTAGCTTTCCAAATTAATTATCATGATCCAACGGTTAAGATCAAACTTGACCAATCTAATGAACCAAATTAATTTCAAGGTTTTCCATTAATACCTAAACATAGGTACATATGTCGCATATTTGGAAAGTCCAAATCCAAGTAAATTCGTGTAAGCCCAACTCACACATTAACTTGGGCCGCATTATTTCTACGCATTCATAAATCTATATATATACCAAATATATATTTTTATTTAAATAACATAAATCTATTAATTATTAATTAATTATTAATAAGACTATTAATAATTAAATCCAAATAATTATATTATATTATTAACCTCTGATCTCAATATCACGCATTAAATGTCGTGGTGCAACACCACCATTTAAATTCGTGACATATGATTAAATTTCACATATTTACGAAAACGATCGTAAACTTGGAAATTCTCTAAATCACAAACCGTACGTCGAAATGACTCGGTTCTGAAAGCAAAGTCTCTTAGAATTTAATTTCCAACAACTTTGTAGTTAATGAAAAATCTAAATTCAACTTTCTTTTATCAGTTAAATTTCCAGCACCAAACTTTGGTACTATTGCCACGTCAAAAATAAAACTTCCAAGGTCTGACACAGACTCTAGTTTTATGAATCCTGACAAATGATAAAACATGCCGAATGTTTAAATCACGTACGTATCATCCGTTCCGGAGCTATCTTGGGGACCATGGACCCGTATCACTAAAGCTCCATCCAACTACTAGTGGTTCGTCAAACCTCGTTGTTATTCCACTATAAACCCGAGGCTGCACTCTCTAGTGATACAGTATATATTATTCCCTTTATAGCAAGGTGTCCATTGATACAATCAAATTCGGGTTATTGATCTTTCACTTGATGATCCACACACGAGCAGAAGGTTTTTACCGTTTTGCCTCTCATTGCATTTTCATCCTCAACTCAGTTAGTAATATTGTGAGTAACCCACTTATGATTTTGATTCATAAGTTGCGCACGGGTACCTCTAACTTCTCACCACTAACAATAAAGGGAATCATCTTGACTCTGAAGAGAGCTATGCGATGTCCGTTTCTATGACCAAGCTACCCTTATATGTTGACTATCATGTTCCCAAAATAGTAGCATTAGGAACGACAGTAAATGTGTTCTTTAACAGTTAAATCAAAGAACAATCAAGTCAACAGTCCAGGCTCGATGTCATTCAGGACTTAGATCGAATATCCATTTGATCATCTACTAGTGACTCAACTCCAAGTTGTTAGTGACAGTCTTATATAACAACTTCCGGAGTTTAAGTCAGGTCCAGTCCAGTATGAAGCCGCTTCATACTTAATGCACTTCTAGTGAGTTTGACACACACACTTAATCCAGAATAGGATTATCACTTAGTCACATTAATGACCTTATACGATTAATGGGCTCCCACCCAGTTAATCAGGTCACGGATATTTTAAGTTCATTTATTATGATTATTAATTCTTCCTCACACGGTTGTGATAACAATGACATAATTGCATCCTTTATGAAATATGGAATAAACATTCTATTTTACTCTACCAGAAACTATAATAAGATTAACATAATAAGTAAAATCTTTTATTCAACGACTTTGGTCAAAATCTTTAACAATTAGGGAAAAAACAACTTGTTTAAGGACACATGTCCAACATGTTAGATATTAGGTTGTATTAATAGTAGATATTAACTTGTATTAATGTGGTTAATTGTCTGTTTATGTTAGATAGTAGGTTCTATTAAAATTAGATATTAGCTTGTAAAATGTGGTTAATTTATGTTTATATTAGATATAACGAGGAGAACGAGATTAAGTGCGAAGAAGCAAACGACTGCGGAACTGGCGGCTGAACCGGGGGCGGAAGTGCAACCAAGCGAAGTGGTGACAAAGAAAAATCCGAATTCCATGGTTTTTACACGGAAGTTGAACGATAAAGCGCCGATGCAAGTTGAAGGAGTCCATATTCGGGAAAAGCAAAATATAAAACCTGGACCATCAATGAGGCCACCTTACACGCAGGAGAAGAAAGCCATAAAGGATGATAACAACAACGAAGATGTGGTATCAAGCCATCATTCGTTCGACCTCAGAATTTGATTAAGTTTTTGCCATTTGAGTACATTTATATTTGTTTTAAGTTATTTAGTATGATATAAAGTTATTTACTTTGACGATGCTAATTTAAGAATGATTTATGTTATTGTTGTTATGTTGTTTTTTCCGAAACGACTATATAAGTTTTTTAGGTTATTATGATTGTTTTTTCCGAAACTTCGTTGAAATATAAACTGGTATCTCCGACGTTAATACAATGTTAATACGTTAATACAATGTCAACATCAGATTAACTTGTATCTTCGACGTTAATACAATGTTAACATCAAAATTAAATAATTAAAAAACAAATTTGAATGATATTATTTGATTTTCTAATTAATTAAATAATTAAAAAAATGAATTTGAATGATATTATTTTATTTTCTAATTAATTAATTAATTAAAAAAATAATTTGAATGATATTATTTGATTTTTTTATTAATTAAATAATTAAAAATGAATTTGAATAATATCCACATTAATAGGTAATTAGTTAAAAATTTGATTACGTGATTAGCCACATTTATTGTTTCCATTTTAATTTTTTTAAATTTTAATTTTTGAAAATCAAAACACGTGTACAAATTCAACCACGAGTAGATAACGAGTAGAATTTTTTTTCCTTTTTTTATTAATAACGAAAAATAATATATTGCAAAATAAGTTAATCAAAAGGGTATTATAGGTATAAAATCTGAAATTAAAAAGCCACCTCATCCAATTAGATGTTTTGCAAATAAAAAAGAAAGTTTGGTTATTTTTCTAATCAAAGCGTTTCAATTTGACTATTAGGAGCCATTTCTCTATTTTTAAAGTGCAACAATATATTTATTTAATGTTTCATTTATTTGTAAAAAATGTATCATATTTCTTTCAAATAAATGGAAATGCCTTATTGGATTGTTTTGCTTTAAGAATGTCAAAAAAGTCTTCATGAGTTGCAATATTAACATTTTTGCATATGTATAGAATAGAAGCAAACAATCAGTATTAACATAATTTTGTATTTATTAAAAAAAATAATACAAAGAATACCATAAAAGTTTCAAAAAACACACATATTTACACACGTAGCTTAGTTTTGTTACACATTGTTTATACTATTATTTTTATGCTATTCTTGTTTAATATATATATATATATATATATATATTGAGGAGAAAAATCACCACAACAATCACAGAGTCACGTGTTGTAATTACGCTTTTATTTTACCTAAGAGCTTGAGTCGTTCCGTCAAAATTCAATCACATAAACCCATGAGTTTACAGAGAATTTTTTTATAAGAAATAAAATTGACTCAAACTATAAAAATAATATCATAATTAAAAAAAAAAACTCATAATAATTTCCCCAACATAATTAAATATATTGTAGGGGATAATGTTAAAAAATTAAAGAAAATATAAAAGTTTCTTACTCAAAGATTAAATTTAGGGAAAATTATGGCAAAAATACTCAATCTTTGGTCAACATGCCTCACGCTCCCGTGTACCCAACTTTTAAAACTGGCGGCAAAAATACCCAACGTGCGTTGACCGTGACTTCGGCATGAAAACGTTAATTTTTCTGTTAACATCCGCCATGTGGCCGTTAACGGCAAAAATACCCAATTTTTTTTATTTATTTTTTGAAAAAAAATAAATTTTAATTTATATTTTTTTCTTTACTTGATTAGTGATAATTACTTGAGTTCCAAATACATGGAATAACACAAAAGTTAATGAAAACATCAATTGATTTCTTAATGTGCTTGTATAAGCTACATTTGCTGATAAAAATCGTATTATTATGAGAAATTTTAAACATAGCATTACACAAAAGTATATTAATTTTCTTAGAGAAGCTAATTTGCCGACTAAACCTAATCATGAATAAAACAATTACATAGTTAATTTAAGGTTGACAATCAAACTTTAAACAAAAACCTAATCATATTATTTTTGTTATATTTGACTATGTAAATATACAGCATGACATCTCAAAGAAATATTATAATATATATATATATATATATATGTGAAACTCTTAGCCCATATATTCTCAAGTTATGACCATTACTTATATTTTTATGTCTTTTTTTGGTCGGAACATACTTTGAAGTCTTATTTTGTTATCGGGGATGATTTTAGAGACGTTAATTAGCCGAGTTAATGTCTTCACATTGCTTCAAATTCTAAGTATGAACCGAATTAACATCTTCACCATTACCCTTTCCATTGGAAATTGACCGTTTTAGATCGAATTAATACACTCAACTAATGTCTCCGTATTAAAAAAATAGCTTAAGAATATATGCCGGTAAAAAAAAAATTGTCAATAATCAATAGGGCTTTTTTGGAGAATGACCTTAAGTGAGTTTTCATTGTGTTTCATAGCTTCCTTCAGCACTATCCATGTGGCTAGAGTTAACGGGTAAGTTAATGGCGTTACGAGAATGGAGCGGTCAACTCCCCAAATACAACTTTGAGTATTAAACTTTGAGTATTTTCGCCGTCGTACCCTTTATATATATATGTGTGCGTGTGGGGCATAAACGTAAAAACATGAGAAAACGAAGGTGTTTTCTGTAAGCTTTGACGACTCACTTGAAAACGAAATGCTTCACTTCACTCTCTCTCTCTCTCTCTCGCAGTCACTCCTTTTCAAGTTTTACTGCTTCCTTTCATCTCCTCTGCCTTGGCTGCTCTGTATTAATAAAATATATATTTGCCATTGAAACCCCCAAAAAGATGATGATGATGAAGCTTTCTCTCTCTACTTTCTCTCTCCAAGCTGGGGTTTCACACCTCCTCGATTCCTAATCGAGCTCGTCAATGGCGGCCTCCGACCCCACCGAGGTCTTCTCCTGGCTCAAAACCCTACCTCTCGCGCCCGAGTACTACCCCACCCTCGCCGAGTTCCAAGATCCCATCTCCTACATCTTCAAGATCGAGAAGGAGGCCTCGCGCTTCGGGATATGCAAAATTGTCCCTCCGGTGCCTGCTCCGCCCAAGAAGACCGTCCTCGCCAACCTCAGGAGCTCCCTAGAAGCTCGCAACAATGGCGGCTCGGGCTCCGGCCCCGACGCTTCCAATGCGACGTTCACGACCCGGCAGCAGCAAATCGGGTTTTGCCCTAGGCGGTCCCGGCCGGTTCAGCGCCCGGTGTGGCAGAGCGGCGAGCGGTACACTTACCAGGAGTTCGAGGCCAAGGCGAAAGCCTTCGAGAAGAGTTTCCTCAGGAAATGCGCGAGGAAGAGCGGCGGGGCTTCGCCGCTCGAGATTGAGTCGATGTACTGGAAGGCGACGATCGACAAGCCGTTCTCCGTCGAGTACGCCAACGACATGCCTGGCTCGGCGTTTGCGCCGATCGGAAATGGCAGTGGCAGGAAGTCTGGTGGTGGTGGCGGCAGAGGAGAGGCAGGGGAGGGAGTGAATTTGGGCGAGACGGCGTGGAACATGAGAGCGGTTTCGAGGGCGAACTGCTCGCTCTTGCGGTTCATGAAGGAGGAGATTCCCGGAGTCACGTCGCCGATGGTGTACGTGGCGATGCTATTCAGCTGGTTCGCCTGGCATGTGGAGGACCATGACTTGCACAGCTTGAATTACCTGCACATGGGCGCGGGGAAAACATGGTACGGCGTCCCGAGGGAGGCAGCGGTGGCGTTCGAGGAGGTGGTCAGAGTCTACGGCTACAACGGCGAGATCAATCCCCTCGGTGAGTTTCGAAGCTCTGTTTCACTGACGATCCTCTGTCTTTTTAGCTCACCCAGTGTTCTGTTTCAAGTCTTGTGGCCTTATTGATCATTTGGGTATTGCTTTTATGTGGAAATAGTTAGTTCTGCTCGAGTGTTTAGTGACATATTGAGTGAGTATCTGAAGCTGCCAAGACATTTGATATTATATTTTGAACCGAGGGTTCTTGCTTTATTTGGCAACTTATGATTTGTACTTCAAAATTGGTGGGCATAGGGATTTTGATTTTTTTTTTCTGTCCCGGATTTTCGGGAGCGTAAAAACCTCCTCCTGGTTTCAGTATCAGTTTCGTGCACCGATGTTTTGGGGAAGTAGTAATCGGTACTGGGGCTGGTAAACTGCCTGTTTTAAACCGGGAATTCCCAAGTTCGGCTTAACGTAGTTATATTTAAGATATTTTGTGTATGTATATTCGTTGCCAGATCGCCCTTTTCACAAATTAATCTATACCTTTATCGGAAATGAATTATAGCTTTAGAATCAGTACCACTGGAGGGATGTAAGATCTGAGGATTGTTCTATACTTTTCTCGCCTCTGATTTAATTTCTCTTCTCTCTGTAAATAAGTCACTTTTTCTGTGCTTGGCGAGAAGACCACCGTGATTTCACCTGAAGTTCTTGTGCGCACCGGGGTCCCCTGCTGCAGGTAATTGTTCTTTTCATTGGCTTTTGTGTTTAAGTTACCGAGTGGATAAATACTCAAAGGTATGACCCATCATGTGCCTCTCTGCTCTAAGAATTTGCAGTCGGGTTTCTTGTTCTTTTCATTGTCTATTTGCTAAACATTTCTGGATTCCGACATCTTCATCCATTGAGATAGTTAGTATCTTTTTCATATATGTCTTCTTACATTTTTAATTCCTTTTTAATCAGACTAGTGCAAAATGCTGGTGAATTTGTTGTTACTTTCCCTAGAGCTTATCATACCGGGTTCAGTCATGGTGAGAAATCTGCAAATTCCAGCTCGGTAATCTTGATTATCCTTGATCAAAGTGGCTATTCTAACAATCCGAACTTGTGGAATCAGGATTTAATTGTGCAGAAGCAGCTAATATAGCAACCCCGGAATGGTTGGCGGTCGCAAAAGACGCTGCTATTCGACGAGCTTCCATTAACTATCCCCCAATGGTGTCTCACTTCCAGTTACTCTATGATCTTGCTCTTGAACTGTGTTCAAGGTTTGTTCAATCATCATTTTGTCATACTTTCTCTAGAGATTTTGGCTCCATTGGTCCCCGTGCTAAGGGGTATATTCGGGAATGGTCCATCAATTGCGATTTTGGTGTGGCATTAGTCCTTCTCTGTTAAATTGGATGGAAACTAAAGAAGTGATATATATTTTTTATTACTTAGAGTGACACTTGTCTCATAAATATGGAAGCTTATATAAACTTCTGTACTTACCCACAAAAGTTACAAAAGATTGATTTTTTATTTTTTTTTTATTTCTCACCCTTTCTCTATCCAATTCAACGGTGTTGCACTTAAGTCACTATACAGGGACCATTCCCGCACAATACTCTTTAATAGAAGGACCATTGGAGCCAATAACGCTACTTTCAGCTAGGGTCATGGATCAATTTTCTAATTTATCTTATTTGTCTTCTTTATTTATTCTCTATGTAGAATACCTGTGAGCCTTGCTGCCGAACCACGAAGTTCTAGATTAAAAGATAAGAAAAAAAGTGAAGGAGAAATGGTGGTGAAAGAGCGCTTCGTGCGGAGTGTATTAGAGAATAATAACCTACTTCACACTTTAGGAAAAGGTTCTTCCATTGTCTTGCTTCCAAAGAGTTCTTCAGATTCATCGCTCTGTTCAAAATTCCGTGTCAATTCCCAATCAAGGTTCACTAACAGTTATCCCCTTGCTTCGTGTAATTCTGGAGAAGAAAAGATTTTGTCGAGAAGTTTGATTTCCGATGATCTGATGATAGATAGAAAGCAGGAAGAAGATCGAGTGAAAGGCTTTTATTCAATGAAAGGCAAACTTGCTTCTCTGTGTGAAGGAAGTTGGGTTCCCTCCGTACGTGGAAATAAATCTACACGTGGTTTGAATTCCGAGACTTCATGCGGGAACTCTGAAAAGAAAGATGTCGTTGACTGTGATGGGCTATCAGACCATCGGCTATTCTCTTGTGTTGCTTGTGGGATTTTGAGCTTTGCGTGTGTCGCGATAATTAAACCTAGAGACCCAGCTGCCAGGTATCTTATGTCGGCAGATTGTAGCTTTTTCAATGATTGGGTTAATGCTGGAGTTGCTAGTAATGGATTCTCGGTCTCTAATGGGGTTCCTACATCTTCGAAACGGACCGTGATTGGAGGTTAGTTTACCATTAAAAATCACTCTCTATAAATTATTTGCCTCGAGTAAGAGGTCATGAATAACCATTTCTCTTCAATATTATATACTTTTAAATTTAATTTTTTCCTCTGATGAACCTTATGGTAGTTGTTTATCGGCCAAAACATATTCAGACCGAATGACTAAAATTACGTTGATACTTCCACATATTACTGGTAATGTAGGTTATTAAAGGATTCACGTTTCTAAAAAAAATGCCTTTAGTCTTATTCTTGGGTTGCTACACTTACCGCTAAAATTCATTTTAGAGCCCCCCCACTTCTTTTTTCTTTGTCCTATTTATCTGTCAATTTTTAGGTGATGAACCGATTAAAGAGCTTTATTCTTGTTGTATCACAAATGTAGGATGGAGGGACAATGATGCCCCTCTTGGCGTTCATGATACGGTTGCTAGATCGACTATTCAGATGGAAGATAAAAGTTGTGAAATGGTCTCAAACACTGTGACAAACAAATCTAGTTCAGCACTTGGTTTATTAGCTTTGAATTAT
This sequence comes from Parietaria judaica, assembly GCA_954871525.1. Classification (NCBI taxonomy): domain Eukaryota; kingdom Viridiplantae; phylum Streptophyta; class Magnoliopsida; order Rosales; family Urticaceae; genus Parietaria; species Parietaria judaica. Next base: position 5,108,868 of record OX940867.1, read on the forward strand.
GGAAACTCTTCAGACTCCGAAGATGATCCAATTGACGAAGACCACCTTGTCAGTGATGAGGAAATTAAACGTGCACATGCTTCTTCCGAAAGCCCTTTACGAAACTGTTCTGGAGACGTTTCTGGACATCAAAATGGCTTTCAGGATACAGGAAGTGGACATAGAGGCACCGTTCAAAGAGACGATCGTTTGGAAGTCATCAACAGTGCTTCCATGAAGGCGAATGGTTTGGGAGATAAATTTAGCGACTCTATGCAAGTTCTAAATAAGTGTTCCCCAGATACGTACGATGCTGAAGCAACAAAATTTTGCCAGTCCATAACACCAATGAAGAATGAAAATCGGCAATTTGCTCCACCGTGTGATGAGGACTCTTCGAGAATGCACGTCTTCTGTTTGGAGCATGCCATAGAAGTAGAGCAGCAACTTCGTGAAATAGGAGGTGTTCATATACAACTCCTTTGTCATCCAGGTCTGCTACACTTATGAAAGTATTATTCTCCGTTTTTTTTTTAATTCATCTCACTTTAATGTCTCGCGAAAACTTTTAAACGGTGTTAAAACCGTAAAAATGTTAGGAATAATAACACGTTCTTTCTATAAGCAGCTGCATTAGTGTTATGTTTTCATGATATTTGGTTGTGTATCTCATCGTTTGTTCCTGGACTCGGATAAATAATCAATGTGAAACAATTAAACTATTGATAAATGTAACCTCAGTCTCTAATTCGAGAGTTGTTACCAGGAGCTCTCCAAATGACGTTCAATAGGAAGGTTCCACTAATCAAATACGACGGCTAAACCTAGATTACATGCCTATACAAAGGAGTAGAAACCTCCAATCCAATATTGTATGTAAAATACCCCTACTAAATGAAAATACCTAAATACATCATTAAATAAATGTAAATAAAGTCTATACTGCATACCTAATGAATTGTAGTTAGGTACCAAGTATTTTCCTTCTTAAACGAGGTTCTATCATGTTTTAGTAAGACGAAGTTGATGATATTTTTTTATCGGGTCCTTTACTCAATGTTCTTTGGATATTTTCAGCTGCTTTTCTCATGTGTAGCTTTGGAGTATTTTTTTCTTGATAAGCATTTGGATTGTCTGATACATTTGCAGATTATCCGAAGATCGAGGCCAATGCAAAGGCAATAGCAGAGGAAGTGGGGATCAGTGATCTCTGGAACGACGTTACATTCAGAGATTCGACGAAAGACGATGAGGAGATGATTCAGACGGCACTGGATAGTGAGGAAGCTACGCCAAAGAACGGGGATTGGGCTGTAAAGCTCGGAATCAATCTATTTTACAGCGCCAACCTTAGCCGTTCACCTCTATATAGTAAGCAAATGCCGTATAATTCTGTAATATACAACGCCTTTGGCCGTAGCTCTCTCGCCAGCTCATCGGAGAAATCTGACGGACATGGAAGGAGCTCGAGCCGGCAGAGAAAGGTCGTGGCTGGAAAATGGTGCGGGAAAGTGTGGATGTCAAATCAGGTTCATCCTTTACTAGTTAAAAGAGACGAAGAAGAAGATGAGGAGGAGAAAGAAGACGAGGGAGAGAAACCTGAGAGAAGAAATGCTAAAAATACAATCGCTAAAAAGTTTGCTAGGAAGAGGAAGATGGTTGCAGGGAACGGGTCAACCGAGAAAGTACAGTGCTTTAAGAGAGAGAAAGAAACTTCCGACGATTCAATGGACAGTGATGATGCTCGTGAGCACTGTATAAGTTCATTCAGAAGCAAGCATTCTGTATGTGTCGAGGCTCGGTTGACCAAGAAAGCGAGACACGTAGAGGTTGAAGATGCTGTTTCAGATGATTCAACGAATGAGCGGAAGGGTGGTTTACGTGACCTGCACCGTAAGATTCTCAGAAGCAAGCAAGCAAAACATGCAAAAAGAGAGGACATGGTTTCCGACAATTCCTCGGATAGTGATTCTCGTCGAGTGAGTGTTCGGATTCCCAGAAGCAGCCATCCTAAACACACAGTAAACGATATGGTTTCCGATGATTCCCGGGACAGCGAACCCAATCTGCCACTCAGGAATATATCCAAAAGCAAGGCAGCCAAATTCACGGAGCGTGAAGATTCTGATACAGACGAACTTCACGGAAAGCCGTATGCAAAGACTTACAAAACCAAACGAGCCAAGTCTATCGAAACTGAAATCATAGGTAGCCCTTATCAAGAAAACAAGAGGAATCTCCGAAGCATGCGATTGGAAAAACCAGATCCGCAACAAAAGAATAAACAAGAGTCCCGTCAAAGAAAACAACCAGCCTCTCGGCCCACGAAATCGAAGCAAAAAACCCAACAACAGAAAGGCGACCCAGAATCATCTGCTGGAGAAGAATCCGACGACGGTCCGAGCACCCGCCTAAGGAAAAGAAGTGCCAAACCCCAAAAAACACCGACCAGCAAGAAAAAGGCGAAACCCATGACCAAGGCCCAAACAGGCCGAGCCGAGCCGAAACCAAAATCCAAACCCAAACCGAACCTGAAAGACGAGGAGATGGAGTTCGCATGCGAAATCGAGGGGTGCGGGATGAGCTTCGCCACAAGGCACGAGCTGGCACTCCACAAGCGCAATATCTGTCCCGTGAAGGGATGCGGGAAGAAATTCTTCTCCCACAAGTACTTGGTGCAGCACCGGAGGGTCCACGTGGACGATCGCCCCCTGCGGTGCCCGTGGAAGGGGTGCAAGATGACGTTCAAGTGGGCTTGGGCCCGCACGGAGCACATTCGGGTCCACACGGGCGCCCGCCCCTATGTCTGCGCTGAGCCCGGCTGCGGCCAGACGTTCCGCTTCGTCTCCGACTTCAGCCGCCACAAGCGGAAGACGGGGCACTCGGTGAAGAAGGGGAAAACGAAGTGATGACGTAACTTAGGCGACGATTAACAAGATTAGGAGTAGGGATTTAATTAAAAGATTAGAGTTTGATGTAATTTATGTTTTAGAGGGTAAACACTGAAACAGTCGATTCTAACTTTCAGGGGTCTTCATTGGACCCCACTCATGAAGGAGCAATTGCTTGGATCTTCGAGACATCATTCTCCTAACGCTTTTCTCATTCTAATTTTTATTTTATTTTTTATCATATATCTACGAAAGTGAGCATACAATTCTTTTCACCATAGTCAACCTTGAGAGTTAAGCATCAATTACACTCTTTATTTATAGGGTAGCTGTAAATTTCAAGTCTAAAACTAAGGGTGAAACCGGGATTGGGATAATCCCGGTTTTTCTTAATCCACTCCCGTCCCAGTTTGAAGGGTTTTTCATATGGGAATCAGAATGGAATAAAAAAAAACCCGGTTTTGTTAAAATTCGGAAAGGGAAAAAAATGGGGTTACAATCAATAATCTACATTAATCAACTACTAATCAAGCAAGCTAAACTTTTCAATTAAACTTTATACTATCATAATATTAATATCATCCTTTCACTTATGTTTGAGCTACAAAATAATACACATCGTTAACACACAAGGTGGTAAGAAATTTATAGATAAAACATCAATATAGATACGTGAGTGCGCTCTGCATATATCAATAAATTTACCACAATTCCTAAACTGTTCCAAATAGCTAATAATAATGAATGAAAAATAAAAATAATAAGTAAATACATAATAAATAATTCGGGAATTGGGATAAAGCTTGGGTTTGTTAACCATGTCCTGGCCCCGGTTTTCAAATTGAAAATCAGGGTCCAGAACGTCCTTGTTCTCGTATTCCGGTATTCTAAGAAAGAAAGAAAACCTGATTTTTTTCCTATCAGAATAGGATTGGGTTAAAATCCTCACCCGTTGTATAAGCCCTAGTTCCTGATAGCATATTATTTTTTAGGGGTTAACTTGATAAAAACATTGGAGGAACAAATTGCTAAATTTAAAAAATTTAAGTAATTTGACAGTAGAAGTTATTGAGAAATTAATAAATTGTTATTTTAACCACTAATATACATATTATCAATTTGACCTCTAAAGTCTAAACATTATATATGATTTTTAGGAAACTAGATACCCATGGTATACTGTACACTTTCATATCAATGAGAGCTTTTATTGCTAAAAATGAATCCATCTTATACCAACTTTTGAGTACTTGTAATGCAACAAATATTCTTTATTTGCATTACTTTCTTTTAAGAAAACGTTACTCTAGCGCTCTCTTTCAACACACAGTAAAAGGAAAAAAAAATGTAAAAAACAAAAAAAAACAAAAAAGAAAAGAGACGCTTAGACCATCTCCACCCGAATCCCCCATTTTATACTCCATTTTGCAGTGAATGTCACATCAAACACTACTTCATCTCCACCCGAACTCCATTTTTAACACCAAATGAAATATTCTTTTTATATTAATTCCTCTCTTATTTATCTTCATACCCTTATATTTATTTACAACTTTAGAATTATACCACTCATTCATAATTGTAATAATAAACAAATATTCTATAAATTAATTTAAAATACAAGTACGCATATTAACGTCTTTTTTTCGTCTTTCTATTTTTTTATTACTTAATTTTTTTATTTAATTAGAAATTACACTTAAAAGCAATGGATTTAAATGTTTTAGCGTTTTAAATTATTGAAAATAATGAATTTAAATAAAATAAACACTTAAACTAATTTATATAAATATTTTTGGGATCAAATATTAAATAATATTTTAAAATATAGTCAACTGTATAAATAAAGAACTCTTAAGGGATTAAAAGATAAATAAAGAAAATAAATGGAGGGATGAATAGTGTAACGCCAAATCTGGGGAAACACTATTCATAAAACACATCTCACTTCATAATTGAGTCAGGTATGCAGTTCGTGTGGAGCTCCACCCAACACCATTTTGAAGAAATGGGGTTCGGGTGGAGAAGCTCTTACGGTACTAGTAGTCTAGTTCTACTACTACACACACTATCATTGACACTCTTTCACATACAACAAAAGGAAAACACACATAATACACACCACTACACACTCTTCACACACAACAAAAAAAGGGGAAAAAATCACATATTACGTGTAAATCTGAGTATCGGGCGGGCCCCACGGGCTTCAACCGGAGCCCGTCTGACCCAAACAGAACGCAGGCCTCTGGGGCCCGCGACCGTGGTCCAGCTCGGGCTGCCCAACCGAGCCACAGTGGCTGTTTTTTTTTTAATTCTCTTAATTGCAACTTAGTCCTTGAATAAATGCTCACAATTTGGTAGGTAGTGCAGATAGCAAATTGAGAGATTTATGTGTGAATTTTTGGTGATATTTTTTGTTTTAAATAATATATTAAGATAAATATAGAGAATAAAAAAATTAATTATATTGATTGATAAAGTCGTACTAACGGAAGTTACATTGTTAAAAAGAAGAACAATAAAAATTACAACAATAATTATTCTTCGTTATTGTCGATATTGCCGTCAACGTAGAATTGGTCGAATTGAGCGATGTAGCTATGCTCTGTTTCGACTCCCTTGTGTTTTTGACGATCCCCTCTAATCCAATCCCTCAAAATCATAAGCTCCTCCACGTGGTCCTTCGTTAGCAAATGTCCCTCAAGAGCCGTTATAAATAAGTTAAGGTAAAAAGTGTATTACTTAGGTACTTATACGGTAGAAAAAGAGACGTTAGGCTCAGATCCAATGTCTCTTTTTTAAACCTCTCTAGTCATTGGATCTTTCCAACGGCCCACAATTTTAACTAAAAAGCAAAGGCGTGTCAGGCCCGCAAGCCCGAGGCAGATGGCGGGCTAGGACAGGGAGGCATGACACGGGTCGGGGCGAGCGAGGCCAGAGGTGAGTGGACAGCAGGCCTGCCCATGGAGCCCGCGTGAGCCCGGCCTGTCATGCTCAGGTTTAATTACAAGGGAGCAAAAGGCTGAGAAAGCCCGAGGGTACCTCATGGATTGCCCAATTTTTTTAGCTTAGCGGGTTAAAAATGTTTCAACTCTCTGTCCGTTTTACCAGTCTTCAATAATCCGATACTCATAAAAAGTTGTCTGTCCCGCGCCAACACACATTATAAATGCCCGCAAATTTGAGAAAACCCTTCTCGTTTCTTCAAGTGTTGTACATATATAACATAACTTATCAAAACAGTTCTGAAACCTGATTTTAGTAAGAAAATAAAAAAAAAGTTATATATCTTATATTTATTTCCAAAACTCCATCAGAATACTTGTAAAATGAATGGGCATAATTGATTATCGGTTTTTAAATTTTAAAAAAAATTCTATCAAAATATCTTCAAGATTAGGCCAAGCCCAGAGACGGTTATCTAATTTACATAAATTAAACAAAAGATTAGGCCAAGATTCTTAAGCTTTACATACATTATAATACGCAGTACCACTCACGCCCTTTTTTAGGGGTGAACAAAAAAAATCGTTATCTAATTTTACTTTTTACCGAAAACCAATTAAACCCCTCTAACCAATTTAAAGCCGTTAAAACTCAATACACAGAAAAGTAACCGAATGCTTGGATTACAATAAAACAGGATTTTGTTTTGATATGAAAACCGCAACCGCATACCTGTTTAACCGTTTTTTCACTAAATCTTATATTATATTTTATATTAGTAATAGTCATACTTATTACAGTATCGAAAATATTTTTTTATCCATTATCTTGTCCACCGATCAAGGTTCAACTTACCGAATTTGCCGATAAATCGTTTGCCGTTATCGACGGATTAATCGATAGCTTACCGGATTATCGACGGAAAACTAATAATACTTTAGCTTACCGTTACCGATACTTTTCGATGATTATCGACGGATTATCGACACTTATCGAGGATTATCGATGAAAAATCACAAAAATATTTTTGAGAATATATTTACTAAGTTTATAATATTGATAAAACATTAAAAATGCCGAAAATAAAATTATTTCATACTCAAACATAGGTAAATAAAATATAGTCTCACTCTCACATATGTAAATACTCGAATAAAATCATCGAAAAGTGCAAAATTTCTTGAAAAGTACCATATTTTTGTTATTTTTCAAGATGTTTGCCAATTTTCGGCAAAAATCATGGAAAAGTACTGGCATGGCCGTCTTACCGATAACTACCGGCAAGACGGATAATCGAAGATTATCGAAGATAATCGTAGAAAAGTCGAACCTTGCCACCGATTATATTTTCTAGCAATACATGTCTAATGATATAGTTGTGGATGGTAATCTAGTTGATGCTGTTGTCGATGGTAAGAACTTAAAATAAAATAAATAAAAAGTAAAAATTTACAACTTACTTTAATTAATCATCTTTTGAATTACCACTTTTTGCTTCATTACGTGATATTAATGTATTTTAAAAACTCATTACTGCTTGTATAATAGTTATGTGTAGTAGATTTTAGAAGCGATAAATGTAGTAAAAAAAAAATCAATATTACTGCAACCAAAACCGAATATCAATTTACGATATTCATCGTTTAAAATAAAATATTCAATTTTCATTATAAAAACTCTAAAACACAATATTTATTCGGTTTAATGTCAAATACCGCACCGAATAGTGAATACCCGTCTCTGCCCGACGGCCCTCTTTCACACACAACACAACACTAGTTGACACCATACGTACAAAGTAGAGAAACTTTTCATCCACATCTCTCTGTTTCTGGAAAGTTAGGGTTTTGAAATGTGGATGGACAATGGCTTTCTCTGAGCAAATCTCCGACCACCCACCTCCGTCTTCCTCCTCCAATGGCGATCCCGATCCCGATCCCGCAACCTCCGATCTCATTCTCGCCACCGTGGACGGAGGAATTCCAGAGAGATTCGCGACCTTGGACGTGAATGATGACTCCGAAGAGGAAGCTCCGAACTCGGAGCTGGACGAGAAACAAGAGCCGGAGCCAGAGCAAGGGCGAGTGACGGAAGAGAAGGATTCGAAAGAGAGCGACGACGAGGCTCCGAATTCGGGATCGGAAGAGAAGGACGGAGAAGGAGAGGGAGCGAGTGCGAAGGGTTTTAGGGGAGTGAAATTGGAAGGCAGGAGGGAGAGCGGGAATGATCTAGAAGGGGACGAACGGAGGAGTGAGGTCGGCGATGAGGCGGAGAAGGAGGACGAGAAAGACGGCGCGAGGAGGTACCAGTACCCGGTGCGGCCTGAAGCCGAGGATTGCTCGTTTTACCTCAAGACTGGGACTTGCAAGTTCGGAACCAATTGCAAGTTCAATCATCCGGTTCGAAGGAAGGCCAACCACTACCTTCACAACCACAACCAGGTACATTCATTCCTCCATTATTAAGCTTAGGAGATGATCTTTTCTTTACTAATGGAATCTCCATTACCATGAAGATGAAGAAAATCGTAGCCTTATATGGAAGCTGATCAAAAATTGGGTACTTCAGAAATATGATTGAAAAAATGGACAAAATTTGAGAGAGAAGCAAAATCGTGAACATTGAGAACTTAAGCCGTGAAAAGAAATTGGGTTTATGCCACCAAAAAAATGAGAACATTGGGTACTTATGCATCCATTAACCCATATTATGTTATTGAAGGCTTTGTTCTTTAGAACTATGATCACTTTTTGAGTCCTTTTTGCTTTATGTGTATCCACTTGCTAATATGTGTACAAAATCTCCATTGTTTTATTGGAGGGTTTGGTTGTTTAGGACTTTAGTCACTTCTCTGAATCATTTTCTTGCATATGCACTTGCTAAACTGTGTACTTAATCTTCTTTATTATCATTGAAGGCTTCTAAGGAGAGGACGAAGGTCACTGAAGAGTCATTGGAGAAGCCCGGCCAGTCAGAATGCAAGGTTTAGTTTTTTTTCTTTCAATCATGTTGTATGATTGGATGCCTCTTGTTTCTTGTGCGTGTCTTTGTTTATCTGGCCCAGTTCAGTATTGTTAGAAGCCGAAAACGTGTTTGATAAATTGCTAAGATTTTTGAGGGACTAACATCGGTTTTCTATCGTTTGATAAATCTCGAGGCTGTTGCAGTTTTACTTAAGATCAGGGGGGTGTAAATACGGAAAAGCTTGTAAATATAACCACAGAAGAGAAGGAAAGATGACTTCTGCTGTTGTGCCAGTTTCGGAGTTCAACTTTTTAGGCCTGCCGATCCGAGGGGTAATTTTTCTTAAATCCTATCCACGAGCATTTTCCAATATGTACAAGTCATTGTAAGTAATGCCCACTGAATTTTGCTTGTTCACTTTGCTACCTGATCTCTGATTTTTAGAAGCAATACCTCCTATACGTTCAAACAAGGTTTAAAATGTCGCTTGCCGATGTCGTTTCGCATTTTCCGTTTTACGGATATATCGCTTGCCGATGGGTATGTCGATGGGCAAATCGTAAAAAAAAGGCATGCCGCATGCACTGCATTTTTCGCACGGGCATACCGCATGCCGATGAGGTTTTCGACGGATGTTTGGTAAAAATATTTAAGTATTTAAGCAAGATTATATAGGTTCAAAACTACATATTTAATAAATACAAGACATAATTGTATACAACAAACACATTTGTAACTTAAATATGTAGGTGAAATGTATAATATTAAGTCACTTTATTAGTTGAAGTGTATAATATTAAGTCAAATTATTATATGAAGTGAATATGTATGTTAATTAAATGTGTAATATTAAGTGAATATGCATGTTAATTGTATATGTATGTTAACAAATTTAATATTAGTTGAAGTGTATAATATTAAATGAATATGTATATTAAGTGTATATGTATGTTAGGTGAAGTTAATATGTATGTTAAGTGTATAATATTATTTGAAGTGTATAATATTAAGTTAAATTATTAGGTGAAGTGTATAATTATTTTTGCCGAAAGTTTAATTGGTATTTTTGTCGAAATCTACCAAAAATATGATTTTGTGCAAAATTCCAACTATTTTTCGCAATTTTTACTCACAAAAACGAAAAACGATATTCCACCCACGTGTCCATGCGAATTTCGCGAAAAATGGTAAAAATCCAGCGAAACGAAAGGGTTTTCCTTTCGCATATCTTCGAAAAACGAAAATCGGTCGATATTTCCATGGAAAATCAGGAAATTTAACACCTTGCGTTCAAAAAGTAGCACATTACCCCCCTACTATGCCCTACTCGTAAAAATGATAGAAAATGTTAACTTGTCGTAATTCATGAATTAACTGATAGTAATTAATTTTATCAATTAGCTACGGGGCGAGATTACTATGCTAGATTGTAGCAATCAAGAAGTTTAGTTCTTGAAAATAAGTTAAGATAAAGATCCACTGCATCAATTAAAATACCTTGAAATAAGTCATGTGTTGTGCACATGTTCACATATTCCATCATTTTTTAACTCGTAGGGGGCAATCTGCTACCTTTTTAAACTTACAGGGACATTTCTCTCAAAAACTAAATTTCACAGCGCAAAGTGCACGAAAAAGCAAAGTTTAGGCAGCCCACTGCCAATAACTCTATATCTATATCTGTAACTAGAATGATGTTTTTACGGGTCAAGATTATAATATATTTTTTTGCATTCGTTCATCTTTTACTGTTTTTATTGCAGGGGGAGAAAGAGTGTCCCTATTACATGAGGACCGGTTCCTGCAAGTATGGAGTGCACTGCAGGTTCAATCATCCCGATCCTACAGACGCAACTGGGTCTGATGCCTCCACGGGATACAGTAACGGCGGGCCTCTTTCATTACAAGGAGGTTCTAATTCACAATCAACACTGCCATCTTGGTCCTCACCGAGCGAGTCTGCTCCTCCTGCTGCTTCTTATGTTCAAATGATGGTGCCACCAACTCAGGTGGTTCCTTCCCCGGATACCGAATGGAATGGGTATCAGGTACTCCAAACTTCATCGCTAATTTGTATTGATGTGATTTTTGATCTTTAGCTTTTGTGGAGTTTCTTCATTAGACTTACTTCATGTGCATAATTAGTTTATACACTAAACTCTTTCAACGACTCTATTGTCACGATCATACCGTGCTCATATTTTACAATCTATCGTCAACAAGTATGAACTGCCAAATGTTCGAGAGTTCAGCTGCTTTTGTGAAGATTAACGGAAAATATTTTTTTATATTCTATTACGTCCAAAACTCTACTACACTTCGTACTGGTTTTCCTTTGAGCAAGCTGCCAAGACAGTATTATGGTTGTCCACTTTTCTTATAGAGGCTATAGTTTGTCTCGACTCTCGACCGTTGACCGAGCAATAACTACTGTATATGAATTATTACAACAGTTCTTATGTGGCTTTACTAAAACTTTGTCTCGATGTAGGCTCCTGTATATCTACCACTGGATCAAAACCAGCCACCACCTCCTGCATATGGCATGAACAACTCCGTGATTGAAACCAATGTTTATAACCACCATGCTCCCTATAACCCGCCCGAAGGCTATCCCGAGCGACCCGGCCAACCTGACTGCAGTTACTTTTTAAAAACCGGGGATTGCAAGTTCAGGTTTAATTGCAAATATAATCACCCAAAGAATCGGGCTTTGATGAAACCCCAGTTTTCCCTTAGCGATAAGGGCCTGCCACTGAGACCGGTAATCACTGACAACCATAGTGCCCTTTTTTTGTTTTCTGTTTGGGATTTTTAGTTTCAAGCAATGATTTGGTACCGGTTTCTGTTGGGTTTCTGTTATTTTTTGTGGTTTTGTGGAATTACCTGTTGCATTTTTAGTTTCAAGCAATAAATATTTGATCCATTTCGCACATGTTTCTGTTGGGTTTCAGTTTCAATTTACATACTTTTGGGTTTTTTAGCTCTCGAAACTGGTTCTTGTGGATTCCTGTTTCCGGTATTTAGTGTTAGCAATATTATTTGGTACGTTCCGCACCTGTTCCTATTGGGTTTCAGTTTCAATTTTTTGTTTGCGATTTTCAATTCTCGAAACTGGTTTGTGGGGATTTCTGTTCAGTTTTTTTTCTTCCGAGAAGTGTTATTTTAATCTTTTTGAACCCTAACGTTTTGCATGTAAATCAGGATCAGAACATTTGCACGCATTTCAGTCGCTACGGGATATGCAAATACGGGCCAGCCTGTAAGTACGACCATTCACCAGCAACACCGAGTCTGGGCGCGTCGGGTGTCGATAATGTAGTTAATTACGGCCACACAGCAACAGAAGAAGCAAGAAGTGAGCATACAGTTGAGCTAGACCTGTGACGACAAATTGTTGATGGAATATCTGCTGCTAGAATTTAGACTTCTCTATTTTGTAGTTTCCTTTTTTTTTTTATTTCTTTTAGAAAGAACAAAACTTTTTTTTTAATTTCTTTTAGAAAGAACAAAACTTTTTTTTTTTACTGGCCCAACTGCCACAAGCTTTTCAGAGGATGGCACTTAATATTTATCTAGTATCTAAATTTTAAGCTACTTTCAAAAACAAATGACAATATGTAAATTATGCGTCTCTTTTTATTCAGGTACTTTACAAACTTAGAGCCTGTTTGGTAGACTTCTTTGAAATCATTTTTGCCTTTTCTTCCCGTTATACAGTGCCAAATGAAAATGAAAACTAGTTTGGAGTAAAATTACTATTGGTTTGTTGTTGGAAAAGATTTTGTCTTGTAGTGTATAAATGAGGTACTTTTGAAAAGAAAAAAAAGTTGTTTTTGTCATTCTCAGAATTGGCTCTGCTCACGTTTCTTTACATTTTATGATTACATGTTTATAGATTATCCTAATATGTTCTATAACTAAACATTTTTTTTTTTTGAAAACACTAATCACCAAACAAAGTTTATGTTTTTACTTTTTAAGAAAATACTGCTTACCAAACGCAATTTCAAAAATGAACAAAAATCAATTTTTAAAATTAATACTCACAAATCAATTTATGAAAAACGAAAACAAAACGAGAACACTACCTTACCCTCTTGAGTCTTGAGTTATCCTTTTCATGGGCCTCCCAAATAGGTTATTTTGGGAGAAAAAGTCCTTTTTTTTTTTTTTTTTTTACTATGATTGGTCGGGGAGAACTTTTTGGTATTGGTTAAAACTGGTATTTGGGAATAAATATCGGAATATAAATCAGCTTAATTAGTTAAACCCTAAATCTCTATATTTGAGGTTTAACGTTGAACGTCATTATTAAGTAATCACAAAACACATCCCCGCTAACTCCCTTCCCCTAGTCGAATTTTTCTCTTCTTGTAAGCAATAGAAGGGTCGCCATAATTGTCAAGGAGGATCTAGTAGTCGGCAACGAGGTGATTTCCGATAACAATCTTTCAAAACGACTGAGGTGTTCTCGCGTGACGTGGTCCACGAGATAGAGGTTTCAATTATCATCGGTATGGAGTTGTGATCTATGGAAAAATAAAATCAAGAGCATTCGAGATCCCAAAAATTGGACAAATTCGCACGCTACGAGGGTTACCAACACGTCATTATTTTTGTTTATCTAAGTCATTGCATGAGAATTATAGAGAAACTCGACGAGAGACTTGAATTACACTCGTGTCTTTGTAATTGTGCTGCCTTCCATTATACAATATACAACAGATGATACTCAAATTCAATGCAATAAGAGACACACAAAACAGTGTAATTTGACAAGACTAGAGCAAATAGAAGTGATCCAAATGAAGGAATAAACTATTACAAAAACAGTCTAAAAGAAGGTTTCCATTGGTGTCAAATTCATGTCCTCAAAAGCAGGTAGTATCACTTCTTATCCGCAGCAAAACCATCTCTTCTGCATTGTAACAAAAAAACAAGTTTTGAGAAACACAAACAAAGAATCGGAGCGATAGTGTCATTGACACGACATGATTATGATACGAAGTACTATGTTCGAGTCAACTAATTTGTATCGATTCAGGTCTAATCTACGTCAATACGATTAAATAGTGGGTGAAATGATAGATGCAAATTAGACGCAAATGTTTTTTATTTATGATGAAGCTCTCATTAGACACTTAATATTTTTATGAGTTTTACATTAAATCTTCCTCTTACACTATTATTATATTATATCATGTAAAGTATTATCATGAGATTCTATCTTATCTTATAAAGTCACAACAAATACATAGGTATGAGGAGTATAATTAATAACATGTAAACCTTACTATGTCACGAAAAATTCCTTTAGTTTTAAATAAGTGATTGTTTTGAACTCAATAGATTCTGATATCATGTTAAATATTCTCTCGCGTAAATAGCTTGTAATTAATGATAAGATTAATCCATGAACTTATTACCTTTGTTATGGGTGTGTTTGTTTGGATTACGATTATAGGACTTCTTAATTTGAACGTGTATTGTGATATTAAGATTTTACATTGTAATCTTAATGACAATTAACAAAATTGCATTTTTTTAAGATCTCAATGCTGTACTATTCATTTAAATTTGAATCATATTATCATTTGGACCTACATCTTAAGTCTTAACCATTAAAATTATTATGAGGTTCATCTTTTTTGGAGAATAATTTACATAGTCCTCAACATGGTTATTTTTGTCTTTTTTCTTTTAAACTCACAATCTTAATAAGCTTAGTAGACTATGAAATCATAACTAAACCCTGTTATTTGTCCAATTTTGTCTTTTTCATTGTGAAATAATTCTTAAGGGATGATTATGATTTGCAAATTATAATGCATATGTATATATATTTGATATTTCTGTAGTAAAGTACGTACCTTAGAGACGTGGGTATTGTTTTGAGGAGTGTTGGGGTTTTGTGAAGGAGTGGAAACCTTGATGGAATTAGTATTATTATTAGTCTTCTTCTCATCTCTGGCTTTGTTGAATATCACTGTAAACCCTTCCGCTGAGGCCGGGTTGTTCACGTCCCACTCTCCAAATTTCGGCAATGGCCTTCCTTTCTCCTGCTATGTATATAAACCACCACCTTATACTTGCCTTATTCTGTCTATATATACACGTTAATACTCTTATTGCATGTCCCATGCATAACCTAACACATTAGTACGATAACTTATTTTTTCTTGGCTATCTATATTACAGTCGAAACCCAAAATGTGTCGAGATATCCACGTTTTCGGTGAAAATTCTTTAGAATTTTGTCCCCAAACGTACCATTTATTTTTATAAATACGGTAATTGGCACTAACTTGGTATTCGGGTACCATTATGCTCACCATGCACGGTGGCTCAATGAAAAATTGCCATAAACTACACGCTATAATTCAAATAGACCCCCCGAAGTCTAAATCCTGATTTCGTAACTGTCTTTTTCGCAAGGCCATGACTGGATCACAAGGGCTTGAGAAATTACAATATTTTAATGTTGTGATTGTTGATAGGTACAGGGGTTTTGAATACATAGAACTCTAAATCCGTGAATATATATCACTATAATTGATTTCATATCAAGGTCTGTAAATATAAAGAATGACAATTACCCCAGAAAATCATTACAACCTAACCCTATGAATTTGAGATGAAACGAAGGAAACATCGATGTAATATTTTGTTGAGAAAATGAAGGAGATCGGAAGAATGAAATCTTACAGAGGCCATATTAATGGAGAGGCTTGATGATCACCACGGTGGTGTTTGCAGAGAGAGAGAAGACGAAATTCAATCAAAATTGGGATTTTTCTAAGGAAATGAAGAAGACCCAGCTAATATGAAGGCCAAATCGCAACTAATATGGACACATTAATTCTTCCTATCATTTCATCAATGGATTTTTTTTCCTATCTGTATTATTTTTCACAACTTACCATTTTCAACATTTAATAATAATAATAATAATAATAATAATAGTAATCGATGGAATAATATTAAGTAGGGAAAATGGCGGCATAAGTATCTAAAGTTTTTGAAAAGCTGACATTAAGTTTTTTTTTTTTGTGGCGAAAGTTGTCAAACTCATTTTTTGTGCATTTTGTCATATTTTCGTCCAGAACTGCGCCACATGTCACTTTTTTAAACTCATTAATCAAATCATTGTTTATCATTGGTGAACCAGTTTATTTTTTTTAATTAAAAATGATATATTTAATAATGGGTTAAAAAAGTGACGTAATGCGGTTCGGGGCGGAAACACGATGGAAGACACAAAATAAGAGCTAAGTAATTTTCACCACACACAAAAAAAAGCGAGAACTTAATGTCAACTTTTTAAAGACGTAGTACTTGTGTCGCTATTTTCTCTATTAAATATATTGAAACCAGGCCCTTAGACAAAGGGAGGTTTGGGCTGTTTTTCCTTTAACGATCCATCAAATGTGTCTCTAACCAAAAATAGACTAAAAAATATAAATAAGTAAAGTAATTAAAACAAAAGTCACAGAAAGGCAAACGCCTTTATTTCTTGAAAATGCATAGTAGCTTTTATTCTCATTAATTTTATTATTTTATATATATATATATATGAGAGGTGTTTTGAATTTCAATTGAATCTTCTCAAGCTGTTTCTTTTACATAACCAAATAGATTGATGCCTAGAAAGAAGAGTCAAATACGTTGTACGTATAATGAATCTTGAAGTACTATTTTCCGTATCCCCCGCCGAATCCAATCACATTAGGATTACTCGTTATTGATTGATCCAGTTTGATGGCTCGACTTGAACCAAGATTGAAAAATAAATAAAAATAAAAATGATGTGGCAAGTCCGAGTGGCGGTCAACGGTGCCACGTCATTGGTTGACTAACGGACACCCACTTAATTGCATGGAATTTTGGAATTCTAGTGATTAGTCAACATTTGAGATTTTTGCTGCAATATTTTCGCGTATCATGCCTGAGGGAAATTAAAACCCTTAGCCACTTTTGCCGCAAATTACCCAAATAAAAATAATTCCCTAACAAATTGATGAGATATTTTGTGACATTTACTCTATTCAATATGTATAATAATCAAATTAAGGCCATTGTTTTCATTTTGGGTGTAATTATCGAGTAAGCTCTCATTGTCATAATGTGTTGTATGTTTGAGTGCATTTGTTCAACTATCAGACTATTCCAACAACAAAAACTACAACCGGACCCCAATATATCTCGTCTCGTCATTGATACCGGACGGAGTTTTCCGTATTTTTAAAGCAAAAGCGAACAGAGTATTTGTTAACAGTAAAATCAGTTTTTAAATCAATCCAAACATCGAAAGGCGAAATCGAGCAATGTATTTCAATACAAAAGTTACCCATAATTTGCCAAACAAAATATACAACTAACGATAAGAATGTCAAATCCTCGGTAGACAAGGAATTACAAGTTAATCATCTCTCATGTCACAAAAAATCGCTCTAAGCATCGAAAAAGCGAAATAAAATAAGTTGATAAACATAATATACAGCTCTAAGAATGCCAAATACTCGTAGTCGGGATAGGAACGATAAAAATAGCGGCGAACTGTACTATAATGTACACACTAATACATATATATCTGATCTAGACATCGACGTTTGCTTTGTTACCAGCGAGGATGAGGGAGATCTCCAAGCCACGGCTGAATGCTTGGTTGAAGAGAAGGCGGGATTGGAAGGTAGAGATGAACGGGAACCACGACAAGAATGCTATTGGGGCGAAGATTAGCATTCCCATTCCGGCATCATACATGCGTGCAAACTCACGGACCGAGTCCCATAATCCGAGGGTCCTCACGATCTTCTTCCAAGTGATGGCCAGCTAATTTGTAACCGCAACAACAAAAAGGTAAGAGTTGTGCTCGGAAACAAAAGTAGAAAAAGGAAAAACTAAAAGTAGTGATTGTGGAATATTATCACCTCACTTTAAATATGATTAGATAATAAGATTTACGTATTTCCTTTATTTTCTTAGTTGTAAGAGTCAGGCGAAGCAAGGTAATCCAGGTTTTTTTCTTCTTTCATAATGACACTTATAGGAGAAGGCAAGGAAGTCTGGGTTTTTTCCACACAAAAAACCGGATCAGGGTTTCAATTTTGAAAACCCGGAAATCTGGTACTGGGTTCTGATTAAAACTGCATATAAGGTTAAGGTGGCCAACACATTAGCTAGTCTTTTATGTTTTGGTAAAGTTGGGTTTTCCATTCAAGACTTCTTGTGGAGAGTGTTCACATTGCGTTTGGAGGAAGGGCGTTTTTGTGACGTTTGTTAATCAAAAGGAGTGTTCAGGAATTTAACGTTGTGAGGAATTCCCGTTAACCTACTACTTTGTGTTTGGGTTTGTTTGGTTCCTATTACTAATTATTCTATTTTCTAAGTCTTATTTAAGTTGTAATTTTAATTATTCAATTTAATGAGAATGAGTATCCTATCTTAAAAGCAATGTAGCTTACAGAAATAATGGCCCAGCCAGTGGGAATGAAGGCAAGGATGCTGGCGAAAAGATCGGCAACCGAAAGACTGGTGAAAACGACAACTAGGGTCATTGCAGCAATAAGAGTTAAAGACGTGACGCCCTGCGTGAATCGGATCACTAACTGGAAGCTCTGTGATTTTTTAGGACTGTACGTAAAGACCTGCAATGTAGAATTTAAATAATCGAGTCACGTATTAATCGAGCAAATGATTATAATTAAAGATATTCAGAATGACTGTAGAGTAAAATGTAGTGAAGCCCTCCTGAACTCTCTGCTAATCGTTAACAGAGGGTTTTTGTAATATTTTACAAGTATAATACGCATGCTAGCATATTTATGATGATACTGTCACCACTCACTTGTATGTATACATTGTGTGTGGCGTAAAATATTAGAAAGAAAAAAACCATTGATTTTTCTAAGATTAGAGGAGAAATTGCTGCATTTAACAAGTTCAGAGAGGAAACTGCTACCAAAAGATAGTTGAGGGGGGAAATTGCGACAATACGACAAGTTCAGCTGATAATGACAGTAATACTAACCTTGAACACCAAAACGATGGCGACCAGAGCAACCCAAGAAAATCCATAGATCTACACAACAGGAAGTAATTGTCATAAATAAAAAAGATTCTCATTGGATTCATTAGAAGAATAAGGACAAATAGTATACCGCTAGCGATCTCTCCTTTCCGGTAAGGTGAAGCTTGTATACAATGCCATATTGGAACATGAAGAACCTCAGACTCAATATTGTTTCTAATATACGGCCGCGGAATGTTTGAATGTGAAGCTGAAACAAGAAAATGAAATAAAGAAAATCGATAAAGCAACTAAAATACTCATCGAAAAGTTACCATGATACCACTCGGGGTGAGGATAAATCTAGCATAAAACCAAAAAGAGCACATAATATATAGAAATAAGTAGTGTTACTTATGCTATTTGGGGTATTTAATTTGAGTTCGGCATTTAATAATCATTTAGATTTTTTAATGATGTCATTTTAATTATTTGATTATGTTTAGGGTTTAAGTTGGTCGGGCCCAGTTCCGCCCATTAAGTTGTAATCTCTTGGTTTATTGCAAGAGACCTTGAGCTAATAAAAAAGGTAGCCAATAATTATTCACAAAGTTTAATCATTCAATTGAATGACCAAGGCTAATTCACGAACTAATTGATTCTATAATTGCACAAAATCTTCTGCCAAATTAAAGTCCGAATATTCTGAAGAAAAAAAAAAAACTTGAGAAACAATTGGGCCACTAATCTTCGAGAGAGAAAAGATTACCTGCTCTTCCTCCCACCAAGATTCCCAGCTATCATCTCCCTTTACTCCTACACCACCTTTATAGAGCAGCCAGCTCGTCCAATCATCAAAATCCTCTACAGTTCTGTCCAATTAAGGGTTTTACGTCAGAAGTTACGTTAACAAAACAATTAACAACGAGACGGGGATGGTTTTGTGAAGATACTTACTTTTGCCACTCAAAACCAGAAGGATTGAAGATATATGGCGCAAAGAGCCAGGAGATGACCAAAAACCAACTACTCACGGTCAGCAAAATAAAGGATACAGCGCCTCCGCTCGTATATCCGTATGAAATGTAGACTATGAGGAGCAGCGCTACTTCAAGCCTGTGAGAAGTGAGAAATTTCTTTTTTACTACACAAGTTGAAAAAAAAAGGGAAATAAACTCTAGTGCAAGAGTGAGACTGGAAAAATCTCCCAACCATGTTAAATAGTAATCGGAATTTTACAATGATCAAACATGATGCTAACCCCAACTATGACCAACTTATATAGGCAGACACCCCTTATTAACCCTAGACATAAAAACCTCATGCAAGAAAATACAAATGATGACATAATAATGTAGGTCGACATATACACAAGCAATTATAACTTACGCCTTGACAAAATGACTTCTGGAGTAGAGCCTGTAGTTATCAGCAAACTTGATGTGGCGTACGACAAAACCTCGACCAGTTGCCCGATACTGCAAATATATTCAATTTAGTGTTATTAAATTGAGCTTGGTAACCATGAAATGACGTCAAAATAAGATTCAAAATGTAGTGTTATCAATTTTAGCTTGAAAAACACAAAGCCTAGATAGATAAAATTTGAAATGTAGGATTGTTGAGCTTAAGAGCATGAGATTAGACTAGATAGCATTCAAAATGTAGTATAGGTGAGGTCAAAAAGCGCGAAATTAGAGTAGATAAAATTCAAAATGTATTATAATAGATTGAGCTTCAAAAGCACGAAAAATGGAATGAATATAAAATAAGTACCCACCTTTGCACCGCCGTGGAGAATGGTGCGCCCAAAATAGTGAGTTCTAGTTCCTAACGAGAAAGTGAAGAAGACTGAACATAGCTGAAGCTGCATCGTAATAAAGCTGAAAATTGCCTGCAAATCATTAAAACAAAACCACAATAAGTAACTATGATATGCTCACTGTAACTGTAGGGAAGTTATATGGTCCTGACTTCCAAATTCTATATCTTGTCACGGGTTTAAAATGGGTGAATCCCTTTATTAATATTGTGTCTACATAAACCTTAAAGAGGAACTGAACATGACACTAACATAAGTTGAACGAGCATTATAAGAACATAATTAGACCCTAGACGTAGTTGAACATATCAAAAGTAAATAATTCAAATAACAAATTTAAATTCCAAGACATAAATAATAGCATTAATAAAACGTGGTTAAATATGAATTTTTTTAAAAAGAAACATCGCTTATATTAATAAAAAGTAAATTACAATGCAAGGCTAAAGAATGGTTTACAATCAGCCATTCCAAAAATCGAACCGGCTATATAAACCAAAACTCTACCATAAGAAAGATAGAAAAAAACGAGGGCTACTCCTTACAAAGTAACGTGGTTAAATATGAATAGTGTTATGTCATTATGAAACTTGGATAAATTACCTTGAGTAGACCCAGTTCAAGGATAAAACCCATGATCATGGGGACTGCAGTGAACACTCCAATCTGGACCAAGAACTGTGCATTTAAAGCAGCATCCAGTGCTGTGTTACCCATCTTCTTTGCCTTCGTTGCAATCGCTTCATCGAGTCCGGAGAAAGCCTGAACGCATAGTTAAATAAGTAACCGTCTAATACCATATTTGTGCAAAAGTGTGTGTATGTTAGATTTATCTATGTTTATAATAAAACTTAGTTGTATTAGCCTTTCTATTCATAGTACATTTAATGTTGGCTAAGGGTTGTGACTTGTAAAGTGTGATGAACTATGTAGCCTCCAGACGAATGAAGCAACACATTTTGGCCAAAACCGGTAATTTAACAATGTTAAATTTTTACCAAGTCCCCAAAGTAGTTGAGATAGTTATTTTGTTATATACGTAACCACATTTGACATTATTTTAACCATAAGTACTAAGCTAAAGAGGCCGTTAGGTAGCAGAAACAGAATCCGGATTTAAATTACCAGATAAGCCCTTCCGTATAAGAATATGTACACGGTGATGACTGTCATCTGCATCAAGTGCAAGATAAAATTATTGGCGATTAATGAATAGATGGGAACTAATACATGATCTCGAGAAAATAAAAAAAGAGGATTAAAGGACCATACCATAGTGCAAACATAGAAGCCGACAGTTGTGAAGAAGAAAGAGAGCATTCTAAAGAAATCAAAAAGTTGTCCTAGTCTATAAATATCCCTACTAAGAACTTGTTCTCCATTTCCACCCGCAACTTTTCCTTCAAATAAGGCAATCTGGTTCAGCCCGACATCCCGTCCTTTTCCAACCTACACAATAAAGCAAGCTACTCACTAAATTGTAACAGGAACCTGTAGGAAAATCCTAGGATTAATTTAAAATAATTTATTTTACTAGAATTTAATAGAAATTGATTTTCTTTTAATTTGAAGATTCTAGAGAGTTCACATAAATTCGAGAACTTCTAGAATATTCTCATTCATTCTAGATATTCTATAGCATTCTCATTAGTTCTAGAGTAATCGATATACCAAGATCTAAGAACAATTGAATTCGGAATCATAAATATTCGCCTATAAACAAGGTATCTGAAACTAATGAAATGCATTTTTAAATTAACTAATACACTGAAATAAATCAACAATCCAAGTGATCTATCTATTGACCTGAATGTACTCATGGTGTGTAATGTTGCCTTGCCTCAATGTTGAGTTGAACCCTGCACAATTTGAAGTCATCAAGGCATGTTTTGTAATGAAGGAAAAAAAAAAATCAATTGTATCTCGATACAATTAATAATTTCCAAAACAAAATGGTAAATTAAGTAACAGTTATAGTCATTCCAAGCTCACCTGCATAAATATCTTCACTGATGTTAATGACACGTGATGCCTTGCTAATGCCACCTCGAGTTATGTGGAATATTCGATCGAACACATCTGGGTGACCATAGTGCATCCGGACCCTACAAGTTAATATTTTGGAGAAGAAAAACTCGTGTTTAGCTAATAATAGGCGTGGAGGGACAAGACCAGAAAGCAAGACACTTGTGTATGCTCCTTGTTTTCTTTCACTAATTAGGGGTAATAATGTAATTTTAAGCTTAATAGATGATTAGGGTTTCTAATCATATAGCAGGCGCCTAGCTTAGAGTTTCATTGAGCGAAAAATAATTCTCTTGTGATCGATTATATTGAAAATATGGATATAAGGTACATGTATATATACCTTAAAGAAATAATTTACCAAGATAAAATTTAAAATAATCCCCCTGATTATAGGGTTATTCATATTCTAATTTAGGTAAATACATCATATAAATATGGTTAATAGCATCAAAAGATTATGAAAAGACAAGTAATCAGTATCGTTCAATACATCACTCCATAAGATTAACACCAAATTTGTGATTAAAAGAAAAAAAATATATTTTATTGTCGAATATATTCATTAAACTCACTTGAGAGGATTTGCTAGCACACGCTGGCCCAACGTCACAAAGCTAGTTTCTTGATTTGACATAAACCACGCTAAAGACGAGACACTGCAAGGAACACATACAGCAAAGTAGCTCAGCAAGATTATATGAAACAACAAAAATAAACCAATATGAAAAGGAAAAAGAAAAAGAAAAAAACGTCGATTATATGATTAAAAATAATTTACACTGCAAGGTCAGAGAATGGTTTACGATCAGCCAGTCCGTAAATCAGCCCGGCTATATAGACCAAACTTACCATTTAAAATATAGAAAAACAAGGACTACTCATATAAACCAATCTGCAAATAAAAACATTTATTTTGACTTTAGAGTGGAAGCCAGCCAAACCTTCCTGTAAAGACGTGCTCTCTAACACCAAGAATAGTAGGAGGCCGAAGGCCGTGTTTAGTATGGAACTCCTCGAGAAGATTTCTCATTTTCATTGCCTCTTCAAGGTAGTTGTCCTATAAAAATATAATTTAAGGAACAATTATCGGATCATCTGTTAAATATAGATCTCACAAGTCAGAAGCAATTGGAGCTAATTCACACCTGATTCATGTCAATAGTTTGAACTGCCTCGCCACGAGTGAAGATTATCGCATGGTTTTGGTTTTCAGGCTTCCCTTCACCAAGCTTTGGATCACCAGGAAGTTTAACTGTATATATTTCCTGCATCAAGACACGAAAACAGATAGAGACCACAGATTAGAGGATTCGTAAAACCGCAAAGCAAGTGCCGGGAAAAAATCTAATATACACAATTTATCCTATCTTGAGATTATTCACTATCAAACATCTAAACCAGAACAAAAGGAGAGCGAAAAACCATCATGTACCTGATCTTTTCCATGTATGTCAGCTTTAACAAGCTTGGAATAAAATTCTTTTGTTATCTTTCCATCATCTGCGACATTCTCCTCCACATGTATGAAAGCAACTCTAAGGGCCTCGTTCCTAATGACCAAAACAAGTGCGAGAAATGAAATATTTCCTTCTATTTATCAATAAAATCGTTTATTAAAAAAAAGAGCGGGAAAGGAACTAATTTAATAAAACAGGAAATGTCTTCATTTACAAAATTCAACAAAATAATAAGGTAAGAAGTAAAACTGCCAGTAGATTAAGGGAAAGCCTGATGCACGTGCCAGTTTCTTATATAACTTAAGCAAAATAATGCGTGGAAATGATAGTTGATGATTAAATAGTTGATAAGGAACAATAAATGCAAATTACCAAATGAAAATATAATGAAATTGTGATTTCAAATTTTTATTCCAAAACTTTCCTCGATTTTTTAAAATAGCTAGTAGTAAATGGTAATTATTTCTATTACCAATTACTGGCTAGTTTTACAATTTACTTGGAACTTATGCCAGCTCAGTCCCAATGAGGCCTTATATCTAACTCATACAAATCACTTGTTATGTAACTGCAAGCCCACGATTCTAAACAATCCGAACTATATCATTTGCCTATCTTTCCCCTGATTCATCTCTTTCAATGATTTATTTCTCGATCTTTGACCCTTTATTTTTTTTTTGTTAAAAGGGAAAATTACCTTTGAAGCAAAAGAGATATATCAGCAGCCTCGGGTGCCTTTTTCTGCTTCTGTTGTCCATAAATTTGGCAGGACACGACATATGTAAACTTCAAATCTGCTTGCGCCCGAGATTCACGGGACAACTCGAAGCCTTGGCTTGTAGGGATACTGCCTTGGGAATAATCATCAACTAACGATGTCGGAAAAGAATAGAAATATGTCACAACCTCATTTATGTGGGACTGAAGCAATTATACCGGAGATTAGTCTGAATCCAGGTTCCCGGTTTAAAACCAGTATTCTGAGGCAAAAACCGGTTTAAAACCCGGACAACGAAAAACTTGATCCCAGTTTCATTTATTATTAAATTTTAAAACCAGTAGTGAACTGGTTTTTTTACCAGTTCCGGTCTCATTTAGCAGAAACGCAAAGCATTGTTACCAGTCGTGGTACTGGATACTGGAAAAATACAGGAGTTAAGTGGTCCTGGGACCAGTTACTGGAAAACTGGATTCTCACAACAGCAAAAAAAAAAAAAAGGACCTGGACAAATTTTGGAAATCCTGATAAACCAGGAACCAAACCAAAAAAAAAGTCCCGGTTTCACCTCTACATTTAAGATATGAAAGTAAGTGTTTAGTTTTATATAGAAGATACCCCCAAGAGATCTCCTTTCCATGAAGCTTTGTAGCATTAAAGCCCTTCTATAATACATCATACCACGCACTGCAATTGCAAGGAAAGCAAACAAACAAACAAAAAAGTCATATATGAATAAAATCTAGCACTGATTCTACTTTGTATGAGAAATAAAATTTTCGAAAGAGAGAACAAAGTGTAGAGCTACAGTATGAAGTGTAGAAATTAAGAAAGACGGGGAGTATATTGTAAGTAGAAATGACATGGGGTTAGTTACTGTTGTAATTATAGCTAATTAGATAGATTAAGAATTTATTATTATTGTAATTAGCTGCTGCTTCGTGAAAGACATACTCTAAATTTTTTTAAAAAATTAAGAAACAGCAATTTTATTAAAAAATTAAAAGGACATAATCTAAATTATTAATACTGATATCAGAAGTGATTAGTCAAAAAGACCAACCAGTCCTAGCCAGAGTCTGTCCCCGATATGACACCCAGAATCGGAGCTCCAAAGCATCGCTTGAATTTTTCTGTAGCTCTTCCTCATCAGTTGTTTCCGACCGACCAATCCGTTCCAAAAAATTACTCCATTCATCTTAAAAAGAAAAAAAATGATTAAGCTTTTCTAACCACATGAAGACAGCATAACAAAATTAGAAATCATTTAAATGATCACAGAAAAAGCCCATGACAGCATGATCTACAAAAAGCAAATATTCTAAAGAGCTGTTAGAGCAATATTAAGACAGTCAGACTTATGTGCCAGAGCCAAGTCATCACTCGACCAGCTAATGGCCAAAACATCAGAGGCATATCCAAAGGGAAGTCGATCAGCCTTAGTCAAATGGCCAAGAGGATTTAAATTGCTTTCATCATTAATGCTTTATTAGGAAGATTTATTTTGGGTAATTAAGTTTACTTCAGCTATTTAATTTAATTGTAATTAAAGACCTAGCTATAGACGGGTCTCTTCTTCATTAATGAAAATCACCAAATTCCTAATTAATTTGATCTCTCTCTGATTAAAAAGGGATTGAGCTATAGGCTTTCGTGCCTCTAGTGTTCTTCGTGTGTGTGCATGTTTGATTTTATCATTGGTCCCATAACGAGATTAAGATTTCAAGCGTTATCATTGAGTTATGGTTATAATTTTTTTTTGGGTTAAATTCTAATTAGGACTTGGGTACAAAAAGATTAAGGTATCTAAGGGTAGCAATATAATAAGGCCTTGAGCGAGATAAATGGAAATTATTCACAGAATAGCAGAAAAGACCCACAAACCCTAAGTGAAGATGAGGAAATCAAACTTTGATATTCTACACCGCAAGGCAAAAAGAATCTCCATCGCCAAGAATGAAAAGGAGCAATATACCTGGAAAGATTTTCTGAAGATAGAACAGAATGGATATCCCATCTTCATTTTCCTTTTGCAACTCTGACGAACTATAAAGTACAGTTTCACTGTAGTACGGGGTGAAGACACTTCTCCCGAGCAAAAAAAAACAGAGAAATTATCAACGGTCGATCTTTGAGACGAAAAAATACACAGCTCCATGACTAGCGTTTCGTGCGTACCAGAAAGGTATCATTTCACTAACTGGTTTGGCAGCAGGCATGTCCATAAACAATGAATTTGTGAAAAACTCCAATCTTCTTCTTGCTTCAAGATTCTTCGGAATATTAGCCCCAGGATCCTTTATACTCAGAAGAAGATGTAGTCGCTTCACTAGCTCTCTCTGTGACAAAATAACAAAGGAACGAGGGAATACTGGTCATAGTTAGTCACATAAATTACAAGACATAAAATTGCACTAATATTATTTGTCACTGAAATATATTTCGATCTTTAAAAGTATACAGCAAGAGAAATGAAAAACTAGGCTTGGACCCTTGATTTTTGAGTTTTTAGGATGAGGTCTATCTAAAGCTAGAAGAATGGATCAATTAGGTCATGTTGAAATTGCCATATCTGTTTGAGGAGAAGTAGCTTAGTTTAGAGTAGTACTTGACTACTTGTAACTCTTTCTATAATCAATCATAGTTAACGTTTCATGAGATTATAAATTTGATTTCTATCAAAGATCTTACAATTTCTGGGTCTTTTGGCCATTGAATTCGGGAAAACAAGCGGCCTTCATTTCTCGCTCTCGCCAAAATCTGCCACGTGTCAAGTTGCTCCCTGCAGAATGTATTGAAAAAGATTAAACTTCTCTCAAGAAAGCAGCTGGTCCAATAAAACCAATGTGTGTTATCAAGTTACGGACCTTAAATCAGATGACAGTAGATCATGAGTGACTACTTCATATAGCTCGAACAAAGCCTTTGAAGCACCTTTCGCAAGCCCAGGATCTTCATTCCGTAACTGGAACACATTAATTTGTTGTCATAATTTACAATAAGATTTCGCAATATTAAGTGGTCATGCAAAACTATATCATAATCCAATATCCATAAAACAGCTTGTCAGGATTAATTAATAATGATTAACTTAAAGGAATACCACCCAAAAATCCAATAATTAGAGAAAATAAGTATTATTTCATAATTATAAAAATAATACACGAACGATGGATAAGGTGAAAAACATTACCAAGAGCCCGGTTAAGGCTGTAAATCTTGATAAAACCAATGGGAGCTTTTTAAGATGTAAAGTTATAACAAGTGAGCCCTCCAGTATACTGTTATTGATTTCGCGATAGATTCGTTCAACCCTGCAAAGAGATGAAGAAAAAAAAGGAATATCCGTTCAAACCATAGAAGATAAATTACCCAGACTTAAATATGATTACATAATTAAAATAAGATAAATAGATTACAATGTAAAAAAAATGCATGACATAATTAAACATAGACGAAGTCAAGATCCGCAACATCCTGTTCTTTTGAATTTTAGTGGGAGATTGCATAACTAAAATTCCAGGAGAAAATCACACCATAAAAAGGATTCCATACCAGAGTCTCCCTTCACCGTCGACAAGTGAGTACAACAGCTTTTCAATACTGTAATAGCATTCCTGAACTGCATAAGCCATGTACTCATCCCTGCTAACTCTACTCCAAAGATCTGCCTGTGTGTCTTTGCAATCCAAGGCTAAATCAACAGCCAACAAGATCTATGGAACACACAAAAATCACGGATTAATAACACCGATACTTAACTGATTTTCTCAAAGTCAACAGAAACATTTTGCACCTTACTACTAAGAAGAAACAAAGGCCACTGAACTAATCTCAGGCTTCCTGTGTTGCTAGGACAAGACAACAAGTCCATCTCCCTGAAATAAATAAAGATCGTGAGAGCTTTTACTTAAACCCATGTATAGAGCAGAAGAGGAAGTATCAAAATAAATTGGAATGACAAGTCATTTCAGGAATTTTAACCTGTTACTAATATAATCTTCTTCACGTAAACTTTTGATTATCTCATTCCAGAACGGAGAAAACATCGCAGCATATGTCTTGTTCATATCCTGAGCATCCTGAGTACGAAAAAGTAATAGCTCAGTCTATTGGAGTAATCAGGAGTCAGGACAATAATATTACACCATGCACAGAGTATTAAAGGATGCCTACTATCTCCATAGAACATACAGCCTGAACCAAAGTTTTTAAATGGCTTGTTAAAGACTTGAGGCGTTTTACTTTTGTGAGATGAAGCGCAAGTAACAAGTCACATAAAGGCATCGCCTCACATACAAAACATACAATTCCATAAAACGGTTAGTTCGGTGGTGGCTGAAGAGGAAGGGGAGGAGTGTATGAGTGTCACACTTTAAACTTTTGGGCTTTAAACAAACTTTTGTCTGTCCATTGTATATTGAGTGGATGATCTTTACCGAATTTTGACAGTATTAACAGTTTAACAAATGGAATATTATTGAAAGACACCAATTATTGGTTTAATATCTCACCAGTGGCGTTTCTCGGTTGAAGGGCAACCTAGAAAACAAAATAAAAGAAAAAGGTTATTAGAACAGTAACTATATATTCTTAAAGATTTGACATCTTCATTTGAATATTACCTTTTTGTTTGTGAAGAGACGAGATTTTGCATAAAGGCTTCAGGAAAACTCACAAACCGTTTGTGCACCATTTCAATTGATCGTATCTGAACAGAGCAGCAACCAAGAAAGAAGATATTAATTGCAAAAGAAGTCGAATATGAACGATAAAAATAAAAAATAAAAATAAAATATCAAACGTAATCAATTTGTTAGACCCATAATTTCGAAGTATTTGAATTATTATATTATTGAATGTTCTAAATATTAGTGGGTTATTTTTGGTAAGTAGAAATAAGAGAAAGATTAGGAAAACCTATTTCTCCTATTTAGTTGCGCCTAGGGTTTTGCAGTTTAATTTTTTTAGTCCATTGACCCAAGACACATCTTGAAGTAGAATTTTGGCTGTGTTCTCGAAAGATCGGTTTTTTGTGTATTTCGTTGTTTGCAGTAAAGTTTCCGTTAATCATCGTCTTGGTGATTACCGATTGGCTTCCATGTTTGTGGCCTGCGCATTACGTTTTGTTTCAGTACGCGTTCCTATCAGCATTTTGTTACCCTCTAATGAATCTTTAATCCTATCTAAGACCCAAATGAGGACATAATTTAATTAGGTATTGAAAAATAAAATAAAAGGTAACATTCCTTCTGTTTCAAAAAGCGTGTTCAAGTAGTTAGTGCAAGAAAGCGAAAAAATTTGTCTTGAAAAGCTCTTATATAGTGTTACAATTAGTAAAATAAGTACCTCGCCTAACCGAGCACGTGCACCCATTACGCCACCGACAATAGCTGACAAGAGAGTATACCAGATGTGGATATCCATGAGATAAATCTGAAGGAGTAGAACAGATCAGAAAGACTACAACATTTTTTAGGTATAATAGACTAAAAAAGAACATCTATATGCATAAATACGTTACATTCATAACACTATTCGTGGTTTATTTATACTTATAAGGTTAATTAACTATGTTCCACTATTTATTATGTTGTGTTGTTTATGCCATTATCTTTGAATATGTAAGGCTCTACGGACCATTAGGTTGCAATATTTTGGTCTTAATAGACCTTAAGTGAATAAAAGAGTAGCAAATAACCATTTACATAAACTTAATCTCTCTTAAAGGAGGGGAGCTTGGGTCTACTGAAGGTTAGCGAAACTCTCTTTACAAGATTGGATTTTGGGTTGTAATAAAATATCGACGAGCTATTGCATTGCTATCCAGTTTTGATAATTTGATAACAATCCTAGCATACAGCTTCAATATGAGATATAAAATTCCGCCTCTCCCTCTATACATTAACTGAAAGGCTAAAAAGAAGCGGTACTTACAGCGATGACAGGAGCCCACAGGCTTACAATAGTCAGGACGTTGTTATTATCTGACAAAACCGCAAGTATAATCAATTTTCCAACCAGCAAAACTCCTGCTAACCGCTACGGAGAACTTAGAAATGAAATTGACTGTCTTACTCTTTGAAATGAAATCATGCCACGAGTACTGCACAGCGGGAAGATCCGAGATAATTCTCGTTGGATTGACAAGAGGTTGGATCTGAGCAGATATTTGAGAGAGCAGATTTTACTATTAGCATTCAAGGACAGTCTAAGTAATATATGTAAGCTTTTGGGATAAAAATATGATTATACTAATCAGTAATAAGATTACATCATATAGTAGGCTTCTAATTAGCAATAAACATAAGGATGTAATCAACTAAGTACAAAAAATATTTACAAAATAATCCCCAACTTTCCATATTTCTAAATTATATGTTATCCAGACAGGTGAAACTCAATATGAGCATAAGATGCTTGCCTGGAGAAAGTAGGTGAAGCAGAACTTGGCTATGAATATCACCGCCCAAAAGAGCACATACCTGCATCGCGTTAAGACATTCTAAAGATATAAAAGAACAATCCATGTACATAGGCCTAACACAGGACAAGTTCTTATGTACTATTTAAGAACCGATTGATCTGTTAAGAACCAATAACAAAGCGCAATCCAAACACGTAATAAGCCAGCAGGAATTCACCAATGAGATAAATTCCTGGATACTTAATTTTAATCAACCAATAACCAATAGACCGTTCATGTGAGAGAATGGCCAAACTTCTCCCACAAGATGTCTTGAGTCAATGTGACAAATCAAAACATAAAGTAAACACTAATAAAACCCTTGGGCGCCTAGGAAGTACCTTCGACAAACCCAGGGTTTTCAACTGCAGCATCTAAAACTTAGAAAACCAAAATAAAACAGTAAAATCAACCTGAAGTATGCATATTAATCCCACCACTTGTTTAGGAATTCTGAGCAAAGCATGTGCTCAAGTTTGGCGTGGTTAAAGGATACTATATAGGTAACAAAAATAATTAACTACGAGAAGCACTTAGCCCAAATCTTTACAAGGTCATTCCTCTCATTGCACTAAGCAATTTAATCCCATGAAAAAGAAAAAAAAACACCCCTTACAAAACAATGTTGTTAAAAGAATGACTCTGAATAGCTAATAAAGAAATTATAAATGATTTTCAAGTGTTCAACGGACCTGCAATAGTCACTCAGACTCTCGAAGAGACCACGTCCGACGTAATAACGCTCCTGATTATACATAAAGTTAAAATTAATAATCACTTCAGAATATCCTAAAGCTTTAACAGAATATTTTTCAATAAGAAAGTGCTCGGAATCATTCAAAATAATCTCTATAGAAAATATTGAGCAGGATTTACCTGGTAAATCCACTTGAAAAATTGGAAAAATGATTGATCCGACAATTCAGATAGTTTATGACACACTGGAAATTTAAGTAGCAGCCCAAAGCCTACGCGTATTCCGGCATAAACACCTAGAACAAGAATATATATTCTGAAGTAGAAGGAGTCAGAGTTACGGTTATTTCTTTCATCCAGAACCCTCCTGCAATTTGTTCATATGATGTAATTATATTAGAATTTCAAGACCAAGAATATATTCTAATTCAATCAAAATAATGTGACAGATTCGGAAAATACTCACAAGTAGACATATGTCACAAACACAGAGGACAAGCCAAACCAGAAGAATCTAATTACAATTCTTGAGATAGCCATTCCCCTAGCACCGGTGTATGCCCCAAACATGAGTATGACATCCAAAAAGCCTATGGATAATACATCACGATAATAAAAGCGAAATAATTTATGGTTCCGAAGAGATTTTTGAGTAAAAATTTACAGCAAAAAAGAAAAGGAAGCAAAATAACTTACTCTCAAAGAAATTCATGATCACATATGTTGGCCCAACGCTAAGTACACTCTTGAAAGTATGCAAATTAATTTTTCCATCATTGAAGGCTATAATTGCTAAAGCCTGTAAAGAAAGAACCAAAGAATAAAGAATTATATGCGTTAGCAACTGACAATTTATCTGTTTTAAGAGGATAAATAGAAGTACCTGAAACATCAAGGCAAGAAAGATCCACAAACGATGAAAACTCCGGTACAAGTGAAGAAACGTTCGGTGCTCAACGAAAGTGCTTTTGCCAGTCTAAAAATCCCCACGCGGAGTTAATATATAAAGACCAGAGAATTAAAGAAACAATGAAAACAATAATAATGACAGGAACCGCAGAAAGATTCACTTGCAAATAGATATAAATTCCGAATAGTCAGTCCGAATCTAGGGGACTAAATGATTTATAACGATTCTAGAGGGGGTCAGATCTAATTATTATAACTTCAAGTTTTAACAAAAATGATTGATACCAATAGTGTGAGAGGAATAATAAAAAAAAAAAAGAGACTAAATTCTTAAACATAAAAGTGTCAATTCTTTCTTTAGCTAACAGTTCTGTATCCTTAACAATGGAACTTGGAAATGGAAAGTAGCCTCTTCGAAAATGTATGCTTCTTGTTCTCAAATTTCAAGTGCTATATTTTTTTAATGAAGATCAAGTGCTATATTTTTTTAATGAAGACCAAGTAAGTATTTCAACAAAAATGGACAAAAGCACTGATCAAATTCCAAAACATAGTAGAGCAATAGATAAACAACATATGAATCAGCTTGGCAATGAATAACATTACCCTCTTTCCTTTTGTAGGCTTCCTTAGAAATGATGAATCCATCTTCATCGGCCAGCTCAGCTGCAAGCAAGAACGTGACCTACATACACAACAAATGAGAAAATATCATATCAAATGCGAACAACAGATTATTTTCCTTCAACCTTAAAACAGTTTAAGGTAGATAACGAACCAAAAATATTCATTAAAGTCATCATAATTTCGCCATGCAGAATGTGCAGCTTTCCCATTATTGTTTCTATCAGCTTCCTGTACTACCACATAAAAAAGGAAAAATATAAACAAAAAAATCAATAAAGGGTAGATGGGACTGAAAAAGCAAAATCATCTAAAGCCTGTCATATCATAACAATAACAGCAAAACTCAACCAAAGTTAATATAAATAATGTCTATCCATAGTGATAATTTAGTTTTTTTATTACTAATACCGCAAACAAGCACAATAGCCCACAAAAATTTATTGGGCCACTAACAATAGCCCACAAAACATGCTGACAACTACTATCAGTGTTTAAATTGCGAAATAGAGACGTGCAGTATTGCGCACCTCACGCATTTTAAAACACTGATAGAAATTGTCAGCAATTTCAAAGAAGATCGCCTCACGGCGTCTGCAATAGCGCAGAGAACTGAGGCGTACACCTCACTCAGCTGAGGCGAGCCTTAAAGAGTGTCATCACGATCGCAGAAATTAGCATTGTTAGTTCCGAATAATGGAAACTTTATAGAGATATCCTCTTACCGCTGAAATCACGTCATATATTGGCTGAATAACTTTCTCAAGGAAAAACGCAGAACCGGATTCAGTTTTGCAGCTGTTGGCAACATTTGCTTCCCCATGATCCAATATAGCATCCAATTCTTTTGCCATCTGTAAAAGATTAATTAATAATCAACGTTATCAGAGTGAATCAATACATATATTATACATGATAAAGCTTAAATGCAACTTTAACTCATTATCAGATCCCTAATTTTATGTCATAAGACAGATGAATTGCCCAAAATAGCTGCAGAACAATTACAGAGAAGGCTGCTTTACAGAAATCGACCATAATGATTAAAGTTCGAAGAGAGAGATCTAAGAAAGCTATAGAATACGAACCAACTTCAAAATATGTACAATGGCGACTCAGATTCATTGTAACCTCAAAGCTGGATACTTACATGGTGAAATATGTAACATAAGCATTCCGGAAGAAAACGGACATTTGCAGCTTCACCCCATATCAAAAAGTATAATGAGACTAGAAAAAGCTTTCTGTCTCTGTCAAGTGCTTTAAAACTGTAAACAGATATAGCCACAAAATAACCAGTTTAAAATTTGAATCAAGTTTTTTTTTTTTTTTTTTTTAACAACAATTTTATTTAAAATTTAAATACAGTAAATCAGGAAAACAGCAAAATTTCAATGTGACCTGTTATACGCAGGGCGCATCCGTAAATATGTGCACCATTTGATGTAATTATCCAGTGACTTTAAAACTACTTCATCGATTGCTTTCTCGTCTATTTTCTAAATGCCAAAACATATCAGAAACGTCAGTTAGTTGTACAACAGCCAACATAATTCCAAATGATTTAGAGAACAATTTAACAACAAACATATAGCGAATCATGGTAAGCTTATAAGTAGACAGAATTCACATAACGATTAAGATCCTATCATTTTTTTTAAGAAACATCGATTATATTGATAAAATTAAATTTACAATGCAAGGTCCGAGAATGGTTTACGACCAGCCAGTCTGTAAACCGGCCTGCCTATATAGACCAAACTCTACCATAAAAAAAAAAAAGATAGAAAAATAAGGGCTACTCGTTAAAGATAGCCAGCCCAATTTCTCATTAAAGATCCTATCATTGGATACGCGTTACTAACATGCATAGATAAAGACATAATAAATCGTACGTATAAACTAGCACGAGGCAGAATAATTATAATATTGCTAAGTGGGCTACAACTACCATAGTAATAATTGCAAATATGACAATCAGTATCCAAGAGCAAGATTACTGTGATCTAGAAGAGCATTATTAATTAAAAGTATAACAGAAAATACAACACAAGTTCTTTCTTTCGAGACATTATATTAAGTCTTACAATTTCATATTAGTTTCTACAAAGATAAAAATATTTCGTATTAATTAATATCAGAATTTCAAAATAAAATAACACTTAGTTTGAACTAATTACCATTTCAAAATTAAAATTTCTTAATAATAATAACTGGTGATTAATGATCACTTAGAAAGACTTGCTAAAAATATGAAGACAAACTTCATTACTAGTAAGATCAGATCAGTCATCCGCACAGTTCTTTAGTCAAAAAAAATTCATCAACAATGGTGCAATGTATTGAGTCTAAGCTTCACAAATCATCGAAAGATAAAATAGATACTAAAAACACTAAACAAGAATACAAGCAAATGACTCAGCCAAGATGAAATGATTATAAATATGTTAAGAGTCACAATGCTTACTGGATCACCCTGAGCAGGTATGCCAAGTCGTGATTGTGCATTTGCTATGGCAAGAACAATGTGCTCTCTTTGGTTCCTTATGTTGTCTTTCTAAAAAAAAATTAAAAGAGATAAAGAAAGAAAACAGGTCAATCAGTTAGCATAAGATAGATATATAAGAGGACAAAAGAAGTCACCCCGTACGTAAACATGAATACAAGAAAGAAGAGCTGACCAAGTACATGTAAAATTGGAAGTCCTTTGGAACAGCACAAAGAATTGGATAAATACTATATTAACCATATGTATCAAGCTAAGTGCATACCCTTTTGAATAAGAAACATCTACAGATGGCATAAGCAGACAAGGACAAGCTTGAATCGAATAAAAGACCAAAGTTTTTTTATAGGAATCAGGGAAACAAAAGATTTGTAAATAAATTTATAAACCGCTCATTTATATAGTTTACACTAGCTAATCAATAAAAAAATACATTTTAGACTAGGATAATTCTGTGTTAATGAATAATGATAGCTATTGTAATGTCCTTGGTATTGTTATCCCAATACCAATAGAAGTACTGCATTGTGTCATCGACATATTGCAGCCAATATATAAACCCGCCTCCACCTCCCCTTAATTCCACATACATGTTGACGTGAGTCCCCCGCAACAGAAAAGGTCGTGCTCTAGTGTTAAGGCATGCTCTAATGTTAAAGTTTTTCAATAAACATAAAATACAGTTCCAAATTCAAAAACATTAGATTCATCTAGTTCCTTTCTACATACATAGTAAGCCTAATAATCATATATAGGTAAGAGAAACGGCGATGGGGAGGAAAATATCAACACGAACAAATAAAGTCATAAGAATTTGTAATATAAAAATTCACAAGAAGATGAAGGACATATCCAAACCTGGAAACCGAATGCATATTCAAGAAGATCAAACATGTCTGCATCTCGTTCCCCAGAAATCTCAAATTCAGCAGGAAGTCGAGGGTAATGTTCAGTGTATCTAATAGCAAGTGTTGCAGCTCTAACCTGGCGAGTTATTCAAAGTTACATATCATAGAGACATAAGGTGTACCACATGATTAACCAAAACACGTTCTCAATAGGGCACTTATGTTGTATGTTTTGAGGGGTCAACGAAACGAGGAATGTCAAAGGGTCAACTCACCTCCGGGAAAACTCCAATAGCATTAGACAATGATGGCGCGTCTAGAGGTACGATGTTATATGGTGTGATCTCCCCAGATAATGTTGCCTCAGATGCTTTGATTCTTCGCAGCTGAAAGGCCAAAACCACAAGCATTATTAGAAGTGTGAAGCCTTTCTTTAAAATTTTAACATACATCCCCAACTAAACTCTGATTCATTTAAGTAGTTATTAACGATAACTAACATTAGCGACCAAAAGAAGAATAACAAGTACCTCATCCTTAATATGTTTACCAACTCCCTCGGGATCTGCATCGTTACTAAGTGCCTCCATGACCTCAACCAAAGCTCTTAAGGTAGCAACTACCTTTTTCATCCTTAATGATCTTAATTCCAACCTAACCAATACAATGAGGGTAAGGTGATCATCAAGGAAAAATACAGATTCAAACAGAGAGGTTCTTCCAATTTTACATGCTCAAAGGCATCACAATCTTTGAGTCTCAATGCACATTGGTAAGAAAGAATAAGAGGTAGAAGCACTAGACTCTATTTATAAGCATGAAGACCTTACTCTCCAAAATTAGAGCTAAAAGTTCCGGTCTCCTGTAATCTTTGTTGTTCTTTTTGCATGTCTTCGACTCTATGCCGTCTCTTATAGCGTTGGTAAAATTCCCAGAGGTGTTCAATATCACGGTTACGGTCTATCCGAGCACCATCTCTTTTTGCAAGTTTTTGCTATAACACATATTCAATGTTAATGTTATTGAGTAACACAGACAATACCAATATAGAAAAACTAGTTTAAGGGTAAATATAAAAAATATACAATACCTTAATTACTGACATCAAACCAGTCTTAAACTGAAGAACACCTCTACCATTGCTGTTTGGATCAAGATTTTGGGCCATGCTATATGCCTGCTCACACACTGAAATTGAAACAATAGTCCTAGTATCAATACATTACAAGCCAACACGTGTGTATAAAATCTATTAACAGATATGAATATTAAATATATTGAATTAGAGTGGAATATACTAATCAATATATAGGATTATAAAGGAAGCTGAGCTGTTTTTACTTTAAAATATCTAATATAAAGCTGATGATGATAGAGACGCCCGAAAGATTAAGAAAATTTTAAGTTAATACAGAATACTCCTGGACATGAGTATAATTTTCATAAATTAACACTAGAGAAGTTCTTATCGCATCCTTTCCGAAACAAAGATGGAGAAGAGAGATCTATCACAAATAACTTGCCACATAAAATTTTGAAACAAATTACCGTCGATTGAAGCAAAGCTGATAATCACAATCAAGTACACATTCTAATCAACTAAACAAGTAGATGAATGCCTTGACCTCAACTAAAAATACAATGTAGAATTTAAAGTACATGCATTATTCCAAAAATATATGCTTGAGCTTTGTTCTGCCCTATTTTAGCTAATAAAAACATAAGTAGAGTCGATTTTAAGTTCAAACAGCTAAATACGAACTACCCAAAGTATTGTACTAAAAAATTTCTAGCCCAAAACAGTTTCCAAGTTATTTCTTCACATTTGTTGTTTACAAATTGTGAATGTTGATTTCAAGCTCACCCAGCTAGCGAGGAGTTCCTAAAAGGTAAACTTTCAGCATCCAAGACCTTATCTTTCTCAAGTTTCGCCAATTTTTTTCTTCCATTTTTGCTGTTCTTAATGTGCTCCGTTGAGCAATGATATTGTTCAAGCTCAACAAGCTAACGAAGAGCTCTGAAACTCAACATTCCTAATTCCACCATCGACGCAGACAACCAAAAATCGAAAAAAAGAATCCTAAACAACACTCACAAATCCTCGCGACGGTCGGGTCGTCGGACTGAATCTCGTCGGCGGCCTGCAGGATCGCGTCGATGTTGGTCGATTTGACGAGCGACGGCGGGACCGAGCCGGCGATCCCGCTCTGCGTCCTCTCGTGGCCTTGCCCGGCGGTCCTGAGCTGCTCCCGGTTCAGCGTCGCCCGAGTCAGCCTCTCCCAGTTCTCGTGAACCCTAGCCATGGCTAGGCGGCCGAATCAGCCGATCCAAAGCCCTAGGGTTGCAGAATCCTCCTCCTCGGCAGCTCGGTTGCGCAGAAACGGCGAGCTCCGGGCGCGGTGAGCCGACTCGGGAGGTCGGGTGAGTCGGAGAGGCGGCGATTCCGAGCTCGAAGGTGGGTCTCTGGTTCGGACACGAAGCGATAAGGATGGAGTTCGGAGAAACGCGGAGATCGCGGGAAAAATGAAAACGTAAATGCAGAAGAAGATGAAGAAGAAGAAGCGTATTTAGCAATTTCTAATTACCAACTCTGCCACTCGCGGAATCTTACTACAAAATCAAATAAATAATTGCCACTAATGCCCTCACGTTTCATTTTTTTCTCAGCTTGAGTACACTTGCGGCGTAAGTACTCACGTTATCAATTTTGTTATAAATAAGTTTTTATGTTTTATTTTTGTGGTCAAGGTCTTTAAGTTACAATCTGTTTGTTGCCTCAGTTAAGTGCCTAGGTATCAAAGTCAATAATAGCGTAACTATTTTTGGCACTAAAAATAATAACAAGTATTTTTACCAGTAATTTCTCTGTTCTGGACACATGTCACGTGCTTAGTGGACGTCATGTAATTACTTAACTTGTATAATTCATGGAAGCCAAGAAAATAATAATTCGAAATATAACTCAAAGGCCTAATTACATCAAAATCAGTGGCGGAACCAGAAATTATATTCGGGGGTATTCAGGGGTGGCTAAAATTAAATTTTAGTGAAATTTAAGGGTAAAATAATTATAATTTTTTTTTTAAGGTAAAACAGTAAAAAAAAGAAGAAGTTGGGGGGTGGTTTGAACATCCCTGCCCACCCCCCTCGTTCCGCCACTGATCAAAATCACGTCTTTTATTATTATTCCTATTATAAAAATAATATTTTTATTCCACGATATTTTTGTCAAATTCAAAATAAATGTAATTACCAACTCTGACATTCATGGAATCTTACTGCATTTAGAGTTATTTGTAGGAATGCCCTTCTAAATTTATAATTGGTGTAATTCGGTCTTCAATGTACTTTTAAAAAGTAAGTAAGGAACAATGTATCTCCTTGCACGTTAAAACATGCTAAATATGAGAAATATTACTGTTTGGTACGCAATTGCAAAATTGTTTTCCACTTTTCAAGCGGAAACAATAGAGAAAAAATGATTAATTAACTGTTTGATATTGTATACAGTTTTGGGGGAAAAAAATTATTGAATAATTGTGTTTGTTTAATGAACAAATTCAAGATTTGTTTTGAAGGTGTTTTGTAATAATCCATCTCATGTTCTCTCTTCTCTCTCACTTATGGAGTCATTATCCACGAAGGTTATTATATGTATGTACACTTATTATTGTTGAGATACGATTTCGTCCACATCAATTTACATTGATACGACGGAATTTATCTCTTTTGTTTATAAAATTGGGTTTTGTTTGAAGAAGCCCAACATCAGAATAAGAACCAAGGAGGAGTCAACAGTCAAAGGAAGAATATGCGAAGAAAGGCAGGCGACTAAGATGCTCGTCGACGAGGATTTGCCCATCACCGTAGCCTCATCGATAAAGTCTCATCGGCGAAACCTCGTCGCCAAAATGACCAAACAGAGAAAAGACCAAAGGATAAGGAGCTTAGCCACGAAGCCTGTTTATGCAACGAAACCAACGAGCAGACGACGAGGACAAAGACAACTGGGAGCAATCAACGCAACGCGAGTGGCGCCTAGGAATCGGAGACGGCAGTTACGATTACCACGTAATTAAAGCTTTGTATTTAAGGCATTTATGAGGAAATCAAACACAAATTGTAACCGACCATTTATGAGGTCAAATATTGATTATGAAGCTCTATAAATTGGGAGTTGAAGAACGTAGAAAAGGATCGAAGATCCTTGACAAAAAATACAATACACTCCCACCAAAATTATCGAGCATCTTATTCTCTTAAGACCCATTTTCGTTTGCGTGGTTAAGTTTTAATTAAACGACCCGAGCTCTTAAGTAACTTAAAAGCGGAACTACACCAATTGTGAATCTGTAACTGCGGTGGTTATTTTCACCTCAACAATTATTGTAAGTGACTTGCACTATGTCTTATGTATGTAATTATATTCAATATTATCGATGTTTATAAAATTAATTTTTTAAAAGGAAAAAAAAAAAGAGAGAGAATAATGTACCAAATATATGTTCTATTTTTTTAGTTTTTCAAATAAAAAATAAAAATATGTACCAGACAATTATTTAAAAACAACTGCAATAATTTATTAGACTACAATTATAAAGAACTGAAAAATAAAAAATAAAATTTTTGAATTAGTTACCAAACAAAGCTGGTTTTGTGCCACGCGTGACTTTTTCGATAATATTTTTCAATTTTGAGAAAAATATACATAATTATCAACTCTACTATTCGAGAAAAGTGTACTTAACTACCAACTATGTCAATCAGAAAAAGTTGTACTGAAGTAGGGGTTAATAGCAGCGTAACTATAAATCCCCATTTAAAAAAATAGCAGTGTAACTATTATTTTTACGATCAAAGTTCACAATGTCTTCTATTTTATTTTGCACTTTATTTTATTTTATTGTGACTAAAATATTGTCATCACTGAAAAATAAAATCTAAAATCTTTCAGATTTATATAGTGATAAGTGTCTAATACGTAATTGCATGTCCAAAATTTTGTTAAAATTCATCAAAAACTATCAAAAAATTGAAGAAAAAGCAAAAAAGTGAACATTGCGCTTCTCTCGTGACAAAAAATATTAGATTTATGCCATCTCAAAATTCAAAATTCAAAATATTAAGTACATATGTGTTATTAACTCATAGAATTATTGATACCAATGCCTAGTGTAATTTGCTCATTAATAGACTTTTAATAAGTTGAAATTACGACAAAAAAAAGTGTTTATATTT
The DNA here is from genome assembly GCA_954871525.1 of Parietaria judaica. Taxonomy (NCBI): domain Eukaryota; kingdom Viridiplantae; phylum Streptophyta; class Magnoliopsida; order Rosales; family Urticaceae; genus Parietaria; species Parietaria judaica. The sequence goes on from OX940867.1 coordinate 5,150,975, forward strand.
GTGTTTTACGTAATTTACTCGTTTACTTTTCTTTTTATCATTAATCTAGTTATCGAATGATATTATTGTACTAAACTATTAGAATATTGAATTATTGTGAAAGAATTTGATAGTTGTAGTTGCAAATTTCGATAACTATTGTGAAAAAAGTTTCACAATTTACAGAAAAAATATAGTCTTAGAAAATACTCTTCAGAAAATCATATGATAATTTTAACGCGTATAACATAGTGTGTTAATGTTTGTAAGTACAAGTCATTACCGTTAAAAACTAAAATATAGAGGAAAAACTATACAAACATGCAAGTATAGGGGTATTACTAAAGAAGTAGTGATTAGTCATTTTTATTTAGGGTTAATGGCCGAAAATACCCAAAGTTTGGTCAAAGAACTCCTTGTGTACCTAAAGTTTAAAAGTGGTGGCAAAAATACCTAAAGTCGCATTTAGGGAGTTGACCACTCCATTCTCGTAACGCCGTTAACTTACCCGTTAACTCTGACCACGTGGACAAATGTGGGTTGCTCACATAACAATTTTCGCCACGTGGACGAGCCCACATCAACCTCATTTACGAAAAAACAACGAATTAAACACCTAATTAATACTATTTAATACAACTATTTGAACCCTTAATGATTACACTTAACAAAACAGATTTGTCCACGCAGTCAGAGTTAACGGGTAAGTTAACGGCGTTACGAGAATGGAGTGATCAACTCCCCAAATATAACTTTGGGTATTTTTACCACCACTTTTAAACTTTGAGTACACGAAGGGTTTTTTTACCAAATTTTAGGTATTTTCGCCGTCATTAACCCTTTTATTTATTTTATACGTTGATATTTTGGTCGTAAAGAGCGTGTTGTTAATTAATTAATTAAACGCGGAAATGAGAGGAAAAGTATTGTTGGGATTTTTTTTTTTCTTTGTTACGCAAAGGCATTTTTGAATTCGCACTTTATCTTACATTGGCATTTGACTCAATTTCAAAGCTTCATTTAAAAATTCAAATTGAATGGGTCCATTTTTAAGTGTAGATTTGTTATTAGGTCTTCTTCGATTTTTTTTTTCTTTGCATGGTCTTTAAAAATTAAATTAACGTTTTAATACTTATAAAACTAAATGGCAATACTACCCCAGCTAATGTTCGCCAAGGTCTAGAAGCCAAGTTGTCTGGGCTGAAAGGCCCAACTGGTTCGAAGACTTAAAATGCCCTCACGCGAGGCTAGGTTGCGTTTTCGTATGTTTGCCTCGCTCGTTTAAAAGCCTAGTCCGACCGGCATGTAGGCTGGCTTGCATTGTTGGCCCACTCTATAACTTAGTACAATGGTTAATTATATTTAGAGATAATACATGTAAAATTATCTTAAAGTAATTCAAATCAGCCGATGCCATCGAGAAAGTCACTTGACGATGCAATTGTAGAGTGGATCTGACAATTCCACCTCGATGACTACGACGGAAACCCAGACCATGAGATCGCTAAGGAGGCTAAAACTTATAAAGTAATGATTAGCCACGTCCTACAAGAGCGAAGACTCGGTCCCATTACCCGCCCCCCGGAGAGTTAATGGAGGGTCTGATTGCAAGTCTTCGCATGTCGTGACTGGTGTCAGTAACCGTCATACGACTAGTACTCATTGTACTTCTCCTCCCAATAGCCCTTCGCATGATGGGTAGGGTGGCAGATGAGTTGGCGTCCAGGGCGGGTGAGGTGGAGCAGGAGGAACTGAGTGGGGATTTTCTAGATACGGAGCATCAGAGACAAGTGATTAATTTTTTTCTTTACACACTATGTATCGTTTATTTGAATTTTGTTGCATGTATATATGAATGTCAACTAATATAATTTGAGACATGTGATATGTTCCGCCCGATCTACCATCAAGACCTTGCCAGTGATCACTTGTCTCCTGGTAATCAACAAGACGAAGGATCTTCTGCTCACGATTACTACTACAAATCCAATTTCTGTGGAAGTGAATATCAAAGCGAGAACCCCGTTGATGACAAGTCTGGACACTTCGAGACAATGTAATTTGGAATTTTTGCAAGTAATCATTTCGCTTCTCCTTTCGTGATGTGTGAAGACGATGTTTGGACGCATCCTCTCTATCTTTCTTGTGGTATTTTTACGGATCAAACCGTATATGACTACCACGTAAGTAACTTTCGTACGCACTATGAACAACATGGCTTGTTTCAGAATACGCATCTAAACATGCATCTTGAAGCAAGTGGTGTTGGTGTTGTGAAGGCACACAAGAGATACTCATTTTTCTGATGACTTTGATATGAGTAGTTAGTGGCGGATCTAGGAGAATATTTTGGAGGGGGCTATATATTTTTTGGTTAAATATACCATATAATTTAACGGTAATAGTTACATAATATACCCGATAATTCAACAGGTGATAATTACAAAATATACTGGATAATTAAACAGTTATACTTACGAAATATACTGGATAATTCGACACGGTTATAGTTACAAAATATACCGGACAATTCAACGGTAATAGTTCCAAAATAGACTGGATATTGTCTTCGTCGTCATATTCCATTTCTTTATCCAAAAAAGCCACCTAACCAAGTCCTGACCAATAATAATAAACATCAAATTATTGAAGCAATCAAATGTAAAAAAAATATCTTGAATATAAAGTTAGAACACATACCGAACATACAAACTGTGAGCGTCTTTCTTTCATATCACAAAATTTGTCAATAACAGAGGCAGTACTAATTTGCAAAGCTAATTCTTTCTCAATGTAGAGAAGCAAACTATAACAAAAAAAAAATCATCTCCCATTCTGTTTCGACGTGTATTCTTGACAATGTTCATAGTAGAATAAGAAGCATTGTTGTAGCGGTAGAAATTGGAAGTGTGAGAACAAGAGTGATCACTCTATTTACAAGAGGGCATGTCTTTGACCATCTATTTTTTTGCCATCCATTGAGATAGATCAAAAAGAGTTTCCAATTCATTAAATTCTGAATGTTTAAGAATTTGAGCAAATTAGACTACTTGTGGGCGTAACTGTACCAATTCGTATTCAACGAAGTCCGAGGGATAGAATTTATGAACTAATTTGCAAATATCATCAACTCTAAATGATAGAGGCATCTCTTTGAGATCTAAATAAGAACTCAAAATCATCAATTCCATTGCACTATCATTGAATATGTAGTTAAGCTCATACAATTGAATGTCTTATCGCTACAAAGAAAATACCTACTTTGTAGTAATGCTCTTCCGTAATTTTTTCTTCTTGATGCCGAGGTTTTCCTCTTCTAGGATTTTGTAAAGCAGTAAGATCCGGAAATGTCAATGAGACCTTTTCACAAATAAGTCTCACATTATGCACTAACTTCTCCCATCCATGATTTTTCAGCTCTTGAATAACCTCTTTTGTACGCGAAACAAGTGCCATTGCATTTAAAATGTCTTGAGACTGAAGTTGGAGAGCTTGACATAAGGTATCAGAAATATCTAAAATTCTCAACATGATATGTATGATAAAGACAAACTCAATCGAAGTCAAGTTCTCTTGAACTATTTCCCCATGACCATCTCCGTCTTCAATAAGGACCATTAAAACTTCTCAAGTTGCACTATACATGTTGAGCAAGCTTGAAATAGATTTCAACTGGGAACTCCATCGGGTATCACCAGCTCGTTGCCGAGAACCAATTTGATTTTGGCTACTTCCACTTTCAAGCTCACAAACAAGTAAAAAACTCAACATGTGAAACATGAGTAGCCTTCCATTGGTCACTTCTCTTACATGATCCACCAACAACATTGATAATCTGACCCAAGTTGATGAAGAAGTGGCTGACGTGATTAACGTCATGCGATGCGGCAGCTAATGCCAACTGCAAACTGTGAGCAAAACAATGGACAAAATATGCTTGCGGACATTCTTGAGATATTAAAGCTTACAACCCATTAAATTCCCCACGCATGTTACTTGCACCATCACATCCTTGCCCTCGGATAGACATTACGTCGAGATTATACCGAGAAAGTAGCTCAAGTATATTATCTCTCAAAGTCAAGGCTTTTGTATCTTTGATATAAACCAACCCAAAAAAACGCTCTTGTATGAAGCCATCTCTATCCATGTATCTCAAAAGAATAGTCATTTGCTCCTTTTTAGAAATATCTCGAGCTTAGTCAACCAATAAGCAGTACTTTGCATCACCAATTTGTTCGCGGATACTTTTCTTCACTTTTGTAGCTACGATTTGAAGGATTTCTTTTTGAACATTTGGTGCGTAATACATTGCATTTCCCGGAGATTTCTTCAAAACTTCAGCAACTTCAGGATTATAGCTAGCGACCAAGATTTTTAATTCTAAGAAATTTCCATGATTCAATGACGTCTCGGACTCATCACGACCCCTTAGAGCAAATCATCGATTGTTGTTTCAAACGAAATAGATTGTCCTTGATGTTTTGTGCTGTAAATTTTTCAAAAGTCTTTGCGAAGTGATATGATTGGTCCAAGAGATCTTTCCAAGATTTCTCGGCATTATTATGAGTTGAATTTGCATCTTTTCCGATATGTGTCAGAAATGCACATTTGCTCCGTTTCTCACCTTCTTCCACGTGTTAAATCTTTTAACTGTGAACGCCCCAGTTGAAGGATTTGCACTATCTTTTCTAAATATGAAACATGGCAGACAATACACTATTTTTAAGAGGGGAAATTCTAACCACGATGGAAATAATTTGAATCAAGATTCTTGGAACTTTTTTAATTGCTTTCCATTCTTACTTTTCCGATATGGGCCTTTGGGTTGATAAGGACCGAATTTCATGTAAGCTCTCCGAATTTCATCACGTATGTGAGGTGGATACTTCAATATTTGTAATTGTCCTCCCGGATCAAGTTGTATTTTGTTGATAGAAGCATAATCTCTTTTCTCCACACTCTTTCTATTAAAGAACCTGTCGATTTTTCATCCGAAAAACACGAAATTATATTTAATTCAAATTTCAATCTAAACTATCACAATTCAACACAAAATTCTAACAAAATTAATATTTAAGCAACTAATTTACAAAACTAATAGTTAAACAAAAAATATTAATTTCATGATTCATATGCTTTTATGAATCATGAAATGACAATCTTACATCATTGGTCGAAGTGCCCAAATTAGCGAATAACAAAGCATATACTGATGTTCAGGGCGGACCCACATGGTGGTGGGGTGGCTGATGTCACCCCCAAATTTTTGGGAAATTTTTTTTCTATTAAAAATTAATTAAAAATAAAAGAGAGTAAGCTTCTCTCACACGTCTTGTTACCCTCACTCCTCAGAGAAACCCACGCTCCTAATTCCCCGATGTTTTAGTTTCTCCTTCGATTCCACCCTTTATCTCTTCGCCGGAAATCCTCATTCATCGTCACTGTCACTCGCCGAGAAATCCCCTGATTTGTGCTCTGATTTGCGCTTTGATTCACATTCACGCCAGAAATCCTCTTAATATCGCTAAAAGCCGTCATCATCTTCTTATTTGCTCTGACTTGCGCTTCGTCAATCGCCGGGAAATCTTCTTATTTGTGCTCTGACTCGATCGCCGATCATTAAACTAACGCCAGCATATTTTTGTTCTCATATGGTAAGAAGACGAAGTTCTATATAGTTCTATGCTATTGATTTTGGTTTTCTACGGCTTCTTGATTTTGGTTCCCTTATTCGCCTGTTTATTTTTTTTATACATCAATTCTATATGCATCAGTTCTATGTTTTTTGTGTGAATGAATTTTTTTTCCTTTCTAATAAAATATTGCGTGAGTGTGTGCAACTTCATAGTTGTTTTAATTGTTTTGTTCTTGATGTGGCTATTAAAAAACAGGGGGCTTTGATTCGGCAAATTCGGTATTTGTATTCACACTTCGCTCACTATTTCGGTATTCCATCGTTAGATTCGGCCCGCTCTTATTCATTTATTTGAAGGTAATTCTTAGAACATTTTCTATTGACATGATATTTTTTTTTAATTAATATTGCAACATTTGCCAATGTTTGGTTTTTCTTTTCAATATTGAAACATTTGTCATTGTTTCGTTTTTGTTCCGGTAATTAATTATAAGATATGTTTTTGTTTTGTTTATTATTATAGATAAAAACGCCAACTATTGATTCATTCTTTAAAAGGAAAGGTGTTGATACGCAAGTTCTCGATACTCATTTAATTAGTGAAGATTATCGTGCTCCACCTCCAAAGCAACAAAGAGTTGAAGTTGATAAAGATTTTGATATCAACAAAATAGAACGTGACCCGGGTTTACAACCACAAATTTGGAAGTATCCAACTGAAAGGCGTGACGAGGTTCGATGAGCTTTCATCAAGACGCTCTCTATTTTGATGTAATAATGTGTTTTGAGACATTATTAATCAATGCCTAATTTAGCAATCAATGCCTAATTTAGTAGTCTTTATTATTAATTAAAGTCTAATGTATTGGTCTTTATGTATTGTTCGTCACCTAAAGTCTAATGTATTGGTCTTTATTTATTGTTCGTCACCCCGAAGGTATTTCCTGGGTCCGCCCCGCTGATGTTTTATTTTATTTTATTTTATACACATCTAATCATAATACTAGAAAAAGCTATAAGCGTTTCGTTCAAAGATTTGAAATTTATAAATTAGGGTTTGATATTAAAAATAAATAAATACATGGAGACTGGAGCTGGATGCTTTCTGAGACATCGAGCAGGGAACGGACGACGGTAAGAGCGTTGGATAATGATATGAGACGAAGGGGCGAGAGACATAGCAATGAGGGCGGAGTGCAGTGAGCGCGGAGGACGGTGGCCAGTGGCAGAGCAACGAAAAACTGACGATGGTGGAGAATTGACTGGTCGAGATGATGCGTGCTGGGTCTCTCAGTGAGGGAGATACACAATATCACTATATCATAGTGATTGTGCTGGTTGGTTGGTTGATTGTGCGGGTCTCATTCAGTAATGAAGGTGAGAAAAAAAACGTGATGGGGGGTGGGTTTGGGCCTTGGGGCTAATAATTATTTTGTAGGAGGGGGCTTCAATTGAGTCCGCCCCTTGAGTTGAGTAGTTATGATGGTTGGCGAGACTTTGTTTTATTATCTATGTGTTTGAAATTTGACTTTGTGTTTCCTACTTTGTTTTATTATCTTAGTGTTTGAGATTTGAGATGAGAATTATATATGTTTGTGTATGACTTTATTTACATATGTTTTTGTATCATATTATTTATTGAGTACTCATTAGTGATTACACGTTATGACATGAATTTATTTTTGATATTTATAAAACACTAGAGCCGTGCCTGAGGGGAGGCGGAGTAGGCGCGCGCCTTTAGTAAAAAAAATAATCTCAAATTTAAGGGCCCCCAAAAATCAAATTTGAGGGCCCCAATATCACATATAAAAAAAAAAAACTAGACTCTTTTAATATTACTAAATTAAAATTTAAGGGCCCCAAAAAATTTAATTAATATCACTTAACTTTAATAAATGGGCCCGTACCTAATTTTCAAATTAATTAGGGCCTCTAAATTAATTAATATCACTTAACTTGAGAGAATACAGAGAAACAAGATTTGAGACTGCTATGATAGATGCTTCGGTGATTGCAAGTGAATTGAAAATCGAGCCAGAGTTCATAGAGAAACGAATAGTTCAGAGAAAAAAAGCAATTTGATGATAGTGGCAGTGAAGCAGTGACACAATCTGGCAAAGAAATGTTAAAAACTCACTATTTTCTCTACATTGCTGATAAAATTATATCTTCATTCAATATCATTATAGAACATCTCATTTTGTACTTTGAAATATGGCTTATATAGTTACTTTTCTTTTAAAAAAATTGAACTGTTTTTTTTTTCCATTTAGGTTTGAACAATTTCAGAATTTTGTAAAGCAATTTGGGCTTTTACTTGATATGAAGAAGCTAAAAGCTGTAGATAGAGATAGTTTGAAGAGTTTCTGCACCAACCTTACAAAGGCAATGGAGCACAATCAAGTTACAGATAGTGACGTGAATGATCTCTTGAAGGAATTAGAAATCCTAAGTGTGAACGTGCCAACCGACAGGAAGAGAGCGATCAATGTTTTGAATTACGTACAAGTATTGGATTGTAGTTATCCAAATGTTTGGATTGCTTACCGAATCACGTTAACCATATTGATCACAGTTGCGCATGCAGATAGAAGCTTCTCAAAGTTTAATTGATCAAGTTTTATCTTCGATCAACCATGTCTGAAGATAGGTTTAGTGATTTAGCTACATTGTCTATCGAAAAAGACATGGTCGAGAAACTCGATTATGCAGAGTTGATTAGCACTTTTGATTCTAAAAATGCTAGACGCGTCTTATTTGAATGAGAATTTATTTATTATATAAATATTGAATATACTTTTGTATCAAAATTAATTTTTGCAATAACGGTAAGGGCCTCCCAAAATTCTCCTCGTCTAGGGCCCCAAAAATCTCAGGCACGTACACTATTTAAAAATTGAGCAAATATATTTTTAAAAATAGTATAACTTTTTCATCGAAAAGTGTCGATAATCCGTCGATAATTATCGAAAATCGTCGATAACGATAATCTACCGTTTTAATGGTTTTCCGTCGATTAATCTGTAAACAAACGATAACTCCGAAAAAAACAGCAACCAATTTATCAGCAGAATCGGCAGTTTGAAGCTTGATTAATGGGTAATACGAGGGCTTGCGAAGGACAAATCGGGGTTTTTAAAACCGGGAATTTATCATGGCGCCGGAAAATTGAACTTAAAAAATGCAAGACGGGAATACCCATTTTGCCCCTTCCGATTTAAATATCTGATTCCCACGTCTCTGCAGAAGAAGAAGAAGCTTCGATCGACAGAGCAGCAGAGAGCGAAGCTTCTTCTCGGAGCTCCATTCCCTCTCGCCATCAAGATCCAATCCTGATCGGTTTGCACTCCTATCTCTGATTCCAGGTATCACAATCCTAACTATGATTTCCAATTTCAGTTTTCCTCTGGTAAAGAATCCAAACTAGGTTATCGTTTTGCATCTTGTACTCAAGAATTCATATAATTTTCGTTTGATCGTGGAATGTGAGCTTGTTTTGCATGGTTCAATCGAGAATTCATTCGATTCAGTTATGTTTATGGAACTGTACTTAGGTTTATGGCCTCGGAGGTTGTAGCTCAGCCGATGCTGAACTTGAATGTGAGAAGGCCTCGGATTCTGCTCGCCGCGAGCGGGAGCGTGGCCTCGATGAAGTTCGGAAACCTCTGTCATTCCTTTGCAGAGTGGGCGGAGGTGCGAGCCGTGGCGAGTAGGGCAGCTTTGCACTTCATTGACCGGGCTTCCCTCCCGAGAGACGTCGTCCTTTACACCGACGACGACGAGTGGTCCAGTTGGAGCAAGATCGGGGATAAGGTCCTCCACATTGAGCTCCGTCGGTGGGCCGACATCATGGTTATCGCCCCGTTATCGGCAAATACCCTCGCAAAGGTAATCCTTAGTGAGTTCAATTTGCCGAAGTTTTATCAGCTTAAGCTTGGAATTCTAGTAATTTTAGCTGCTGCAATCAGTTGATGAGTAATGATGTGTGTATCTTGGCCAAAATTGGCTACCATTTTTTACTGTTTTCTCTATCAGTTTCGTGCATCTGATAGAACCAAAACCCGTGTGATACACGACAACATCTCAAGAGGCGCTAACTATTGTATCAATTTGATCGCCATTCTTGTCCGGTGATTTCGTTGAAACGGAATCTGTGTAGTGCATTACTTCAATAGCTTATTGGGTAGAAGAGTATTGCTATCCTATGTTTTTCTTAGAACAAATCTACAAATATCCTATGTTTTTCTTAGAACAAATCTACAAATATCCCATGTTTTTTAGTAAATAGCAACAATGGAAAGATTAAGAAACCTTAAAACTCTCTTATTTAGTGACCCCTAGGGCTTTGTGCTATGGTTATGTTCATTTTGTTGCTTTGGCCGTGTTCTAGAAGGATCGTTCCTTCGTTTATTTCGTTGATTGCAATGAAGTTACCGGTATTCCTACTTAATGATTACCGGTTGTCTGACATATTAGTGACGTGTTTTATGTGAATTTTTGGTTCTGGATCCTATCAGTCTGTGATACATTTCCTGTACATTGAGGGATTTATGCAGTTAAATGAATGAATTTATGTATTTGTAGATGGCTCATAGTATCAATAATCTTTATCGAGTTGCTACATCTTGATAAGCCTTTGGTACGTACCAACGAGAGAAGGGCAAAAAGTAATTTAATTTAAGTGTTTATGTCCTTTTATTATGTTTTAATGCTTAAGTGGGTTAATTAGGCTATCTGCAATGACCTAATCTCGCTTAAGTACAGTACCTAGGGCTTTGTGCCGTCTTTATGTTCACCTTGATGATTACCGTTGGCTTCGTGTTTGTTTATTAATTGTTTTCAATAATAGGTCTTCTAATTTCACCCTCACACCCGGTTTCGGTGTTGTTAGCTTGCTGGAGGAATATGCGACAACTTACTGACGTGCATCGTGCGGGCATGGGATTACAGCAAGCAGATATTCATTGCTCCGGCAATGAACACGTTCATGTGGGAGAATCCGTTCACGGAGCGCCACCTCATGACAGTTGACGAGCTCGGCATGTCTCTCATCCCACCCGTCTCTAAGCGATTAGCCTGCGGAGACTACGGGAATGGAGCCATGGCCGAGCCTTCTCTCATCTACTCGACCGTAAGGCTCTACGTGGAGTCGAAGAATACCCCCGGAAGAGTCAATGCTCACCAAATAGCACCGGGGCTATTGCTCGGGAATCAGAGTCCATGATACTCTGAACTTTATCGGTATGTGTATTACGCTGAATATATTTCTAACAGGTTCGCAGAGCTTAGAATTATTTACTTGCGACGACCTTGCGAGTTGAAAGTTACCGAAAATTTGGGGATACTGACAAAGCTAATATTCACTGTTATGTTGGCTTTGTTCGTTGTGCATTTGGAAATTAGTTTGTAATAATAATTAGTAAAAATGATGGAATTGACTTCAATTCTTCTACTTTGTTAAGGATTTGATTAAGATTTTTTTTAAGACATGTCAATCTATAGAATTTCATAAACATTCGACGTGTCTTCTTAATATTGTGGATTTTTATTATCTGTTTGATTGGGAACTTTAGGGTCACTATTATTGTCTAATTAGTACTTAGAACGAACTGCTTATGTTATTTGGAAAATCAGTACATTATTTTGATGGTTCCGAAGCCTGGTTTCGGTTTGAAAAGCGGGTTCTTTAAATATATAAACCCGGGTTCAAATTGGTCCCGACTCAGTTTTCTATTTTAGTATAATTTATTTAATTAATATATCACCATTTCAGCCTTACGAGTTTTATTTTTGTGGAATTACATGTATTATTTGAAGTTTACTATATTTATGAATTATGATTCGATTGGATTGTGTTTTTTTTAGTTCAAAAAAACGGCATAGATTCCGATTTTAAATCTTTGATTATCTATTCTATAAGATTATTTTGCTATAGGTAGTTGCTTTTTGTTAGAAAACAAAGATCAAACAACAAAGTAAAAGAAAATGACACGAGGGTTTTTACGAGTCGCTCTAAAGAAAACCAAAAAAAAAAAAAAAAAAACCCGGAGTCAATTGGGCCGAAACCCCACACTAAGACACCTAAAATGCAGTGTAATTATATGTCGCAATGTGAAATTTCGAACGGACTTGGCCTCGAAAATGGATTCCGAAAACAATAACTCTTCTCTGTGTCTTCTCATGGTTATAACTAAGTTATCAGTCTCATTCTTAATGCCTGGAACCTCGCAAACGGCATGGGGGTAGGGACAACGTGTAAATGCTATAAATTTGTGACCGATTTGACCTTTGTCCTATTTTTTTTTATTTCTAATATTAGATCTCTTAGCAATTAATGCAATCACTGAAACTCATTAATATGCAGACCCAAGTGAATTTAGTATGAGTAGCTTATCTTGTGTATAAACCGAAACTCAATGAAACGGTAAAAACATTGCATGAAAAACCAATCTATCAAAGCCAGTAAGTCCGACATTTATTCATGAAAGCAAGAGAAGAAGCCTTTGATGTAGACATATGAAGTCCAGCTCTCCGCGGTGAACTAAGCGTTTGCACGACTCTTGTGCAAATTGTTGAAACGCCATATTTGCACGTCGTCGGGTTAAGAAAACCGTCGTGCAATCTCTTAGTTCACCACCTTGAGCTAAGTTTAGCTTGGAGCGACGAGTTTTGAGGAACAATCATGTCAACCTCAGTAATTTCAGTTTGCGCGATCGGGATCGGTTTTGAGGAACTATCGTGAAATAACCTCTATGTTATTACTTTGCACGATTTTGAGGAACCTTCACTCAAAGTCTGCCCTGTAAGCCAATGTTTGTAGGAGTGAACTCATCTCATACTAAGCTTATAGAAACCGATGTAAGGCCATAGTTAGTTAGAATAGAATCCAAGTAAGACGAGTTCCTATCAATCGGTACTAGAGCCAACTACGCGCTCCACCCGCATTGCGGAACCGGCCAAGTAGAATAATTTATACAGAGTAGGCAACGGAAGTTGGCCGACATGGAATGTGGACGTCTAGTTGATGATTTATAAACTCACCTCACCATATTCATACCGAATAAAGATTGGATACTCACGTATAATTCGAAACTGGTTTTGGTTAATATAACTAGAGCTCAATTTCATAGTTTTCAGTTATAGATTGCAGAATATATGGGATTCTACTTAATAAGAGTTATTGTATTCCTTAGTTTCAAGTCTATTTTAATACTATTTTTTGCTTAGTGATTATATTGTTAGAACTTTATAGTAGATATTGATATATATTTTTACTCAATTATGATAATGTTTTTTTTTTAACACAATTTTTTACTTGTAGTGATATGTAACACCAAGTTCTTATATTGACCTATAATTATTTAGTAAAATGTATAGCTTTGGAATGTGAGCATTTAGCGCAGGCATAAGTAGAGTCATGTGGTAGTTGCCATATTAAAGGAAATTTAATGTAGAATGTTAATGCCATACTCTACCACTACTTTAGGAAATTTTACAACAATTTCTTCGGTGTGGTTATTATTTTTAATTTTGTTTGTATTATCTTTTACATCCAACGTATTTTTTTTTTAAATTATAAAGTTGATATTAAAAATCCAGTATAGATTATAATAGACACGGAGGCTGATCGTGCTTTTGATTAGTTCTTCGCTTGGTCTAATGATAAATCCACGTCACACTCACCTTGAGGTCCTGTCCACTTGAAGTCTTTTGAGATGTAAATGCATGCTTCTCTACGAAAGAAGAGGTTTTTTCTTTTTTTCTTTTTATTTATCTTTTATTACCTGATAGTTTTAATATGTCATATAATCTTAGTCAATAATTTTACTCTAAAAATACAATAAATTATTTTAATATTAATACTCAGCGAATTAATAAAAACATTTAAAATAATATTTATCTCTAACTCAATTTAGGCCATTTGAAAAAAAAAGTGTTAATACAATATGTTTCAAAAAGTTTTTTTTATGTAAATATATGGTAAATATCATAGCTTAGTGTTTTCTTAAAATAAAAATTATGACTAAGAAAACTTTTATGAGATTTTAATTTATATTTTTAATAGTAGTTTAATTATAATTTTATTTTAATAATATTTTGAATAATAATTTTTATTTTCAATAAGTCACATCAATAAAGTATCGTGGATTGATTTTTTGTGTGTGAAAAAAGATATATAAAGTCTTGAAAACACATTTCATAGCATATTTTTATTTTATGATTGGCAGGTGAAAGTTTCTAATTCATTAAATTAACAAATTCATTCTCAAACTTGAGGGATGCATATAGAAAATTAATAAAATTGAAGGAGGGGGAGTCTTCCATTATTCTCAATGTGCACTTAATGAACCAAAGTGTGAGGTAACTTTCACTTATTATTAGGATTAACCGTATTTATTTTCTAAATAAAGACTAGTAGTGCACTTATATTTTTCATATTTTTTTTGTATCACATATCTTCAAGTTCTTATTTTGTTATTTGGATATATTCGTGAAGGCTTTATCGACCAAGTTAACGTCTTCAAATTGCCTCTAATTCTAAGTCTGAGACTCAGCTAACGTCTTCATTATAACCCTCTTCATCATTACGTACCCTCTTCACCGTTAATTGATCAATTTAGATGAAAATGTTAACTCGGTCGATTAATGCATCCAGAGGGTATATTCGATAACGAAATAAAACTTGAGGTATCCACCAGAAATATAGCAACCATCAAAACTTTAAGTGCACCAAAAAACATAACTTTAAATTATAGGTCGCTAATATTTATGTTGAATACCATGACAAATCGTCACGTCATAATTGTTCGGGAAAAAATGTATCATCAGCAATAAAATGAGACGAAACATATCATTGGAGCACATCAATGTGAGTAATATGAAAATGATATATATTGGACTTTGAATTCTAAGTTTGCTAAGTAAGTTCATATATACACGAGTACTTGAATATATTAACTATTTTATTTTTATATATACTAAAATTAGGGGGCAAATAACAGGTGGAGAGGACCATGCATATTAAAAGCTTCACCAACTAGTTTGTGCTCAACTACCACCGAAATATCATCGTCTTTAAAAAACCCTAATCTTTAATATTAATTTTGATTTGTAGTTCTCAAGCTAAAACAAAAGTCATTAATCATGATGACCACTAGTCTCGTGCACAACAAATACCTGATAAATTGAAGCATTTAAGTATATAATGAAAAACTATAGCTATATATCTACTTTCTAACCACTTATGTCTACTATTTTCAAACATATGAATTACGCAACATAAGAACAACATGAAGAAACTTGTTAAAAAAAAAAAAAAAAAAACTAAAAAATGGAAGTAAGTCCTAGGGGTGAAAAAATACTTGAAAATGATTTTTAAATAAGAACTGATCCACATCATAATAAAAAAAAAACCTTCATTCGGATTCAAAATCGAATTCCGCATCTAGATTTCATCCGTGTGCGGGTTTCGGGTTTTGATTTTTTCAAATTTTGTCAGTTTTACTAATTTTTCACTTTTTTCTTCATCCGAATTTTTAAGTGAGATATTTTAATAATTTTTTTATGTACTATTTAATTTTCAAAATTTCTTTCCATAGCAAACTAAATACGTGCAAAAAACTTAGAGAAACCCGGATAAAAACTGAATCGAGTTACTAAAACAAGATTTTGAAAATAAAAACTTGTATATTTGGATACTTGATTCTGAAATTTTTCAAAAAATAAAATAAAATAATAATAATAAAAAAAATCGGTCAGAGTTCATCCCTAGCTAAAAGTCATTTAGTTTAAAAGCCATTATATTTGTAAAATATTATACATTCAGTTCCTTGAGTTTTTTTCTTTTATTATTCCGATGAAGTCTATTTGTATGGTTACATTTTAATAAATAATAACTATACTTTAACAGCATAAACGCTCATGCATGTTATGACTCCATTATATTTATACATCTTTAATTTAGTCTTTTTTGGTTAAATATATCTTTTTTAATAAATAAGTCTAGCACCAACTTCTACCAATCACACGATCTCCAAGCTGAGAATGAAATGAATTAAAAATCTTTGAAGCCAATTTAATTTCTTACAACTCATTAAACCATTGACACTAGAAAATTATATTTAGAATTTGATGACGAACTAACGTGGCAATTAATGATTGTAATTTGTATCTTATTTATATAATCATACATGTTAGAACTTAAATACAACACCATAAACCTTAATTAAAATATGATGGCAAAATTTATCCCTGCAGTCAAAGGAACTAATGTGACAATTAGGAATATCACGTTATATTTTTATATCAAATAACACCTTATTAAACCGTAAACCTGATTTTTTCGTGAATTTAGATAAAATAATTTTTAGAATCTCGACGAAATAATATATGTAACTAGTAATCGTAAATATAATCGAAGTATTCAAATTGTTAAATCATTCAAACATAAATTGTTTACTGCTTTAGATGTATTATAAATATAATAAATTTGGTATGAATTAATTTTGTGTGTTTTAAAAATATTAAATATAAAATATTACTACGTAAAGTATGAAGTAGAAATTTAATTATCCCTGCAGCTTGACGATGAGCTAACGTGACAATTAATGAATATACAGTATTTGTTTATACCATGCTCATATATAATTAATAAATGTATATTAGTCTATTTTTATTATTATAACTACACAATAAATGAACGGCAAATTCTTTTCGAATTCCAACACAATCCCCATTTCTCTTATATATAGATTTTATGAAGTATTTAAATGTTTAGTATATAAATATATTATGTATTACATGCATGTTATTAATTCCTTATTGTACATATAGATAACATTTGTGACAGTAACTTTTTATATGTCCAATAACGACATATAAATGCCAGACTAATATATTTTATTCACCTACACTAGTACTTAAACAAATATATGGTAGAAGTATCTAAAGTTTTTCAAATTAAAACTGCATATTTTCAAGCTTTTATATTTGCACTAAATCAATATCGAATCGTAAAATTTGGATTTTCAATTGATTTGCTTTATGTTTTTATGTTAACATTGAGTTCTCATTCTTACATAATTACATATCAGATTCACACTCATTGACTCATTGTTCTATTCTAATGTTTTGAAATATTTTTATGTTACTTAATACTTTATTTGAAGCTTAATTACACACGTAAGCGTACAAAGTATTGACGGAGATACATAAGATGAAATTATAATTCAAAACATAAATTTTACGACTTTGAGTATTTATTCAACATAACTGAAGGTTCGCGTTATTCCAATTTTTTGGGTAATTTTACCCCAACTATCCCAAAATATATACAGTATAAGTATATATGTTTCCTTATTCTACATAAAATAAAAAATTTCTGGCTATATGTAACTTTTTTAGAGTATAAATTAAAATTTAGAAACGGTAGAAAAAATAAAACACACACACACACATATATATATATATATATCTATACGTACACATATATGTGTGCGCTATATTTAGTGAACATTGAGCTAGAAAAAAGCTAACACAAACAGAGAGACACAACACAAAACATGGCTCGTCTACCTTTGGCGCCTCTACTTGCCACCCTCCTCACGGTGCTGATCCGGCCAAGCGACGCGGCCGTGCCGCCATTCAATCGCATCTACGCGTTCGGCGACTCATTCACCGACACGGGCAACACACACTCGGCCTCCGGTCCGAGCGGGTTCGGGCACGTCAGCCAGCCGCCCTATGGCGTGACGTTCTTCCACCGCCCCACCAACCGCTACTCGGACGGGCGCCTCCTCATCGACTTCGCGGCCACAGCGCTCTCCCTCCCCTTCCTCCCCCCCTACACAGCCGCCGCTGCCACGTGTCCCCGTCACGGCCTCAACTTCGCCGTCGCCGGCTCAACGGCCATCCCGCACTCGTTCTTCGTGCGAAACAACCTCACGCTCAATGTCACGCCGCAGTCCATCGGGACACAGCTCGAGTGGTTCGACGCATTCTTGCAGAGATGCGGGGGTGAGATCAGCCACTCGGGGTTCGACGACACGCTGTTCTGGGTCGGCGAGATCGGAGCCAACGACTACGCCTACACCGTTGGGTCGGCGGTCACCGGAGCCACCATCAGGGGTCTTTCCATCAAGGCTTATTCCAAGTTTCTCACGGTAATACAAGTTTTTCTATTAAAAGGTTAATAACGGCGTAAATACTAATATTTTAATTTTTTTTTGGTATAAACTCAATCTTATTTACGGCTAAAGTTCCTAATTTCTATCATATTTTTTATTTCTTTCTAAAATTTCATCTATTTGCTGTTAAAATCTCGTCAGTTTTAGAAAGAGAAAAGAAAAAGTATTAAAATTTATAAATCGACATTTGTTTAAGACTCAACGAGACATAATATTTGTTGTTGTTGAATCGAAAAATTGGACAAATTTGTGAAGAGAAGTAAAATAATAAATTCGGGAATTTTTGGCCATGAAATGAAAAGGAAGAGATGCCGCTATTAACTCTCGAATAAACTATTTATTTCATTTCATTAAATTTTAAAATATTCATCATAATATAATATACATCGTGTATTGAAATGGAGGGACTAATATATATACGCTATTAACTATCGTCTATTTTTGGCCTTTTTCACTTTTATATAATGACGATCAAGTATTATCATAATATCATTATTTTCTAAAAAAAAAAATTATTTATTTTTCTAATTAATTTTAGATTCATTATTCGTTATAATCTAAATTGCAGTTAAAATACTGTAATTCTTCCAAAGAATAATATGATATAAGTTTAAAATTACAAGTGAATTAAAGTTTAAATTATACGCGCCTATATCGTATGTAAGTAAAGTTTCGTAGACTTATCAGAAGCGTTTTAAACCTTCTATTTTCCCAAAGGAAATCGGCGTTCAATTGATATTAATAGCATATAACATTTATATATAAATATGATGGACATATAATATATGATGGGCTACCATAAATGACATCATAAATTATCACCAATATTGTAGTACATAAGTCACGATCACGCACGCGAACAAATAAACGTAAAAAAAAAAAAACTTGTATTAATTGTTAAAACTTACAGTAACTATTAATTAATAGAAATTCATCGGAAAAACATGTCGATATTTTACCACACTACAGTCGTACATTTTCCAAGAATTCGATTCACATTAATCATCACGGAATTTGGTGAGTAGGTTTTTTTTTTCCCTTCAATTTTTTGGTTAAAAAAGTGGATTGGAATATGTTTTTGAAACGTCATACATAGTCCCCAAAATGTCCCCTTATTCACATCCGACCGGATTTTTTTTTTTTTTTTACCATAACCCGGATACAGATATATCCGGGTCCGGGAAAAAAAATCCCGGATATATCCGGATCCGGGTTTTGTTTTTTGTTTTTTTTTTTTAAATTGTGTTATTTATTGTTTAGTCCCTCGTTTCGTTTAGTTGTTCAAATCTAACATTTTGGTACTTAAGTTCGGTTATGAAAAAAATAAATTTTTAAAATTTTAAATTATTTTAAGTGTTTTAAATATTTAAAAAATAATTACGAAATAAATAAAACATACAACAACAAAAGAAAGTAAAGATGCGTTTTTATTCAACAAACTCGAAGGTCGGATACGAGAAAGTACAACTACAACCAAATTTCGAACGGCAAACGAAGTTACAAATTCAAAGTACAATAAGAAAACGAACAATTGAAAACGAATTACATTTGAATCTGTGAAAAGTAATTCGCCATTTCTCGGTCGAACATATCGTTTTCTTGTTGTCGCTTGTTGGCCATAATCCAATCTCTCGAAAGCATAAGGATCTCGACCATCAATGATTTTGTAGACTTCCGGCGAGGCTCTAACATCCTTCCGGCCATTGAGAATGCCGCTTCCGATGATACCGTTGAGACCGGGATTGTGAGAATGTCACGAGCCAACAAGGATAAAACCGGATACTCCGATCGATTTGCGTGCCACCATTGAAGAATGTCGAGGCCTTCGTTAGGGCACGGTGTCGGAGGAAGGTTGCAGAATCGGGCGTACTCGTCGACGGTGTTGCGCCGTTAACGTCGACCAAGAACTCGAGATCCCGAACCGCCACCTCCTTGTGAACCCGGTGAAGAAGTCGACGTATTGCCGCGCCCAATAGCCGTAAGGTTGTAGAATAAACGGTGATTGTACACGTATGGTGATTGTGAACCACCGGCCCCGCGTCCGCCCTATATTGAACCAAAAATATTAAGGTTTAGAGTAATGTTAGGAAATTAAAATAATTAATCTTAAGAAATAAAGTTAAAAAAACTACCTGAGTTTGTTGTTGTTGTTGATTCGTTTCCTCCAGCTGATCTTCAATGTCGTTATATTTTTGCTCGTACTCTTGATAAAGAGCCTTCATCTTCTGATCCGCATCGAAGTAATTGAACGTCATATAGGGCTCCCCCGTGAGGGCTTGCATGGCATTTAAGACCTCCTGCAGCTTTGAAAGCTTAAGTGTCGGATCCACGATTACAGCGGCGCAATATAGAAATGGGAGCTTGTCAGGACTCCAATAATACTCAAACTTTGCAATCATCGGGGTTACAACATCGGTAAATAAAGCATTACGTTTTGCGGTTTCAAAATGACAAAGTATATCGAAAATAGCGGGCAAAGCTCTCTGAGACGTGGGTGAGTAAACATGAGATAAATCAATAGTAATTTGATTAAAAAGGTGTAGAAAAGCCTGGAATTGGATGGCTTTTAGCCAATCGTCCGGAGTGATTTCTTCGCGGTCGTCTTGCTCGAGGCTGTTGATCCAGTTCGTAAGAAGCTCCTTGTATGGTAAGACAGCATCCAACATCATGTAGGTCGAGTTCCAGCGGATCGCCATATCCGGTTGAAACGTTCTTACCTGGTAACCGTGAGCCCTGCAATAATCTTCCCAAGAAACTGTACGCATAGTAGATGCTCGTATATACAAAATAATGTCCCTAATTTTGGCGATACTATCTGAAATAACGCGAAGACCGGATTGAACTATCAAGTTTATAATATGACATGCACACCTTTGATGAAAACAATCGTCCCTAAAATTGGTCAAACTTTCCTTCATTATTTCTACGGCATTGGCGTGGGCACTAGCGTTATCTAACGTAATGGAAACTACTCTATCCTTAAGGTTCCAATCCGACCAAACTTCTAGTATAGCCTCGGCTAGGTTTACTGATGTGTGCCTAACCCTCATCGGCTTAAAACCTATGATACGCTTTTCCATCTTCCAATTATCGTTAATAAAATGAGCTACGACCGTAATATAATCATCATTAGCATGGCCTTTCCAACAATCCGACGTTAAAGACACTTTGTAAGAAGATTGTTGGAACATTTCTTGTAAAGCGGCCCTTTGCTGGTTATAAAATTTGAGAATTGTCTCGTGGTTTATATAATACGAGATTTCCCTATAGTTTATCGGCGCCACTTTCATCATCATTTCGTTAAAACCTTCTCCCTCGGGCGCCGATATAGGCAAACCATCGCGTATAGTCCACTGAGCAATATACATTCTATATAAATCATCGGGTAAGCGACTTACCTCCTCCGCCCGCTTTTTCTTCAGACATGTCTTGACGTGGTTTTCTAGACGGCTGTTGCCGTGGTTCTTCGGGTGGGCCGGAAATTCCTCACTGCAGTGTCGGCAAATCCCCCACCTATCTTCCAAGCCGGTTTCGTAGTTGTATCTGTAGTCGGGTATGAAGTCGTGCTGCCAAACCGCTCCCGTTAATTTCTTTCGCTTCCTCGCCGGCGGATGGGGGGGCCGACCATGCTCACCCGGAACTAAGGGTTGTTGTTGGGCACGTCCACGTCCACGTCCACGTCCACGTCTAGCTGGCGGCGGCGTTGGTAGAACTTCGTCAACTTCCTCCTCCTCGCCTTGGCCTTGAACGTAGTTCGGGTCCTCCGCATCATCGTTCTCATCATCACCACCACCATCATACTCGTCATCGGGGTCGTTGGATTGGTTCCTCGACCTCGTTTCCTGAAAAAAAACAAAGAAATATTATAAGAGTTTAATATTAATTTAAATATTACAAAGGAATAGTACAATTATTAAATTTTAATATTAATCATTTTAATATCAATCATATTGATTTAATTAAATTTCATATAGTTAATTAAAAAAGTTAACAAAATAAAAAATGGTATTTTGTATGTGTGGAAATAATTATCAAGCTCTTTTGGACGGAACTCCCCGAGGTTCCACGGCCAGATCGACTGGAAAGGATGCTATGATCTCGCTTTAGGCCCAAGCTTTTCTAGACAGAACTCCCCGAGGTTCCCAGGCTAGCTTGGAGGAGATTGCAAAGCAAACCTTATTTAAAAACCAATCTTTCTAAGACACCATAATCCGTAAAAACTTTATAATTATCACCACACATAAAAAAATACCATTTTTAATTTTTTTAACTTATTTAAGTAACTATTTAAAGTTTAATTAAACTAATATGATTAAATGATTATTAGCTAACAAAAAATCTCAAGAAATTCGTTTCTGATGTGGAAGACCAGCCGGAACCGCAACCACAGAGCATACTAAGACTTTCAAAAGACGTGACAAATTAATTAATTAAACTAAAATAATTAAACTAAATTAATTAATTAAAATAGTATGATTAAATGATTATTAAATCTCAAGAAATTCGTTTCTGATGTGGAAGATCAGTCGGAACCGCAACCACAGAGCATACTAAGACTTTCAAGTGACGTGGCAACAACACTTACAAATTAATATTTAGCGATTAATTTAATTAATTATTGAAAACAATTTCTTTATCTAACAATTTCAAATATAATAAAACAATTATTTAATTAATTAACTACTTAAATTAAACGTACCTCGGCGTCGTCGGGGGAAACATATTGTTGTTGACGATGTTGTTGGACTTGTTGTGCTTGGTATTGTTCCTCGTTGCTAAGGCTGTGCCATTCCGGAATATAGATACCTTGATAATTAAGTAAGTTAGTAAAAGCACCGACGTTACCTTGAGAAAATAATAATTGTTGGTTAGGCCCGACGCCACCGGTACCATATTGACCATGAACCGGTAACGGTTGGCTAGAAGAACCGGGAACATTGTGTTGATTCATAACTCCGACATTATAGTTATGTTGACTAAAAGCCGTCCCGCTATTAATCGACCGCGGCGACGGAATAGTGGACCGTCCTTTTCCTCGGACATCGGGACGTCCTCGAGAACGGTTGTTGCCACTCGACATATTAACGACAAATTAAACTAATAATAACAATTAAATAAACTAAATTACTAATAATAAATAATTAATAACAACTAATAATAAACTAAAATACTAATAATAACAACTAATCAACTATATAAACTAAAGTAATAACAACTAAAATACCTAAACAATATATTAAACTAACAATAGAGAGTATTTATATAATTATAAAGTAGCTAAACTATAGAGTAAAATCGGATCTTTGAGGGCTTGAGAGAGTTTGGGAGAATTGGAGATGAAGAGAAGAGGATGTGTGAAAAAAATGGGAGTGAAATGGTGTATTTATAGGGAAAAATGTGTAGGAATTAGAGTAAGAGGTGTAATTATAGCTCCAACGGCTATTTTTGAGGGCCCCCATGCAATTTTTCTTCAGACCAAAACGAGCCACCGGCTCTTTAATCTGGGCCGTTGGATCTACGATCCAACGGCCCAGATTAAAGAGCCGTTGGCTCGTTTTATTTTTTTTTTAAAAACCCGGATAATAATTTATCCGGGTTGTTTTTTTCCCGGATACCGAAATATCCGGTTCCGGGAAAACCCGGATCCGGATATTTCGGTATCCGGGTTTTTAATTTTTTTTTAATGAATCGGGTTTAACCCGGATTCATATTTTGGGGACATACAAAACTAGTCGCTGCGGTATAATTACGTTAAACCGCAACGATATTTGGCCATCACACTTCTTACTTCCTAAGGGTCGTAGAAATTCATTACGAAGCTCAAAGTTGCCCGCAGCGTTGACGAAATTGGGATCACATATTCGTTTTTTTTAAAGTCTTTTTTTTAAAGTCTTTTTTTTTATTTTTTTATTTTACGGACTCATTCTTCCAAACTTTCAAGAACTGATTGAGATCTCGGTTTTCAAAAATCCGGTTTGATGTTTGATTTTTTTATTATTAATCATTAGTTGATTATAAGTGTGTGTTAACCGGATTTCTACACTAAATTTAATTTTCTTTATAGAAAAACATAAAAAAGTATATTCACATATGAGATTATAAACGTGGAATGCTAAATTAATAAGTATCTTAAACACATATAAAACTATAATTAATTAAATTAGAAAGATAAAAATATATATATTATTCTCAAAACTGGGCTGATAATTTGGCAGTTGGCACCGAGCTGCTGCAGAACTATTTTGCCTCGGACCCTTTTCTGATTTCTTGACAAAAGAGTTCGATTTTTCGGGCTGAAACGGGCCGAGACCGAGCCAAAACCGGAGTTTAGGACAAAGTTAATTGTAACCCACAAGCTAGCTTTATTGACCATTGTCAGGCCCTACTAAAGAGAGGCGCGAAGTACGTGGTGATCCAAGGCCTTCCGATGACCGGGTGCTTACCGTTGGCGCTAACCCTCTCCGCCACGGACAACCGCGATGACCTCGGATGCGTTAAGTCAGCCAACGACCTGACCCTTGTGCACAACACGGCTATCCTCAATGAGCTCAAGGCCCTCAGGCTCCAATTTCCCAACGCCACCGTGGCCTACCTCGACTACTACGGCGCGCACAGCGCTGTCATGCGAAGCCCCACGCGATACGGCCTCAATGAGACGTTCCGCGCGTGCTGTGGCAACGGGGAGCCCTACAACTTCGACGTATTCGCCACATGTGGCACGCCCACCGTGAGCACGGCTTGTGCCGACCCCTCGAAGTACGTTAACTGGGATGGGGTCCACCTCACGGAGGCCATGTATAAGGTGTTGGCGGACATGTTTTTGCGGGGAGGGTTTAGCCACCCTCCTTTTGGTCGCTTGCTGCAGAAGAAGCTCAGTAATTGAGTACTTGGACTTGTATTCTTGAGATAAAAGAGTTCGAATTCTACGACATAACAAAAATTAACGGTTTTTTTTTTTTTTTTGTTCTTAGAGTTGAGTGTTTGTTTTTGAATTTCAATAAGTGGGTTCATAAATTTTGTCCCGAAAATATTATTATGATTTTTGACTATATTGTTTATGGCAGTATAATTTATTGGCTGAGACTCTATTGACACTCTTTGGTTTGAGCAGAGTTTATGAATATCAGAGTTACCACTAGGCCAAAATAAGCTTTGATAAACTTAGAATGGTTTATTTTGCAACCAAAATATATGTTATTTGTGGCACAAATTTTCAATCAAATAAAATTTTCACATAAATAATTATTTTTTTTAGGTATTTATGGCATACGATCTGTCCACATTTTTTTTGTCTTTTTTTTTTATCACATATGAACTATAAGAACTTTGAAGTGTTAAGAACGACGCTCACATAGTAGCCAGAACATGTTCTACGATGCAAAAACTACAACACTTTAGATTTGTCATGTCGCCACGTGATAAAAAGAGCAAAAAATTAGTAAAAAGAAATGAAAACGTGGACAAATATATGTCGTCACATGAAACTTCACGATAAGGAATTAACGAAAAAAATTAATTAATTACTTCAATTTTTTTTTGTATCATTAAAAAATCGTGATACTACAAAAAAGATTGAAATTACTAGTCATATCGAAACATGAAAACGCCAACAATGTCTGCGGTTGCTCTGGACGCATCGAAACGTGAAATACAGTTATTTACATGGTCACGGCACGCCGCAGGAGCCTCAAGCCGCACTGTTGGACAAGGTTTCTTTTTTTTTTTTTTTGGGGGACAAGTTTAGACTTTTACATATTTATCTCTAGACTTTTACATATTTATCTCTACAGATTCTTCAACATTTTGTTCAAACAATTATTTTGGGAGCATTCATATCCAATAATAAAAAGTAGGCTAATCCATATTTAGGTAGAGACTTTTAACCAAATAATGCTATAGATCATACTCCTAGAAAATATAGCACATATATATTATATGAAAGAATATTTGATTCATTATATAATCTGTCAAATTTCAGTGCCAAAGCCCATGGTCAACAAAGTAGGTTTAACTCAATTTAATTGCCACAATTAGCATCACACAGTGGCAGCTGACAATTATGTAGCTATTAGTTATTATGTGAAGTTCTATTTTTGACCAGTCATCTCTGCTCTATTAAATGGCACCTAAAAAAAAAATCATATTCAAAATATTTCCTATATATATTAGCACATCATAATCTAGAAAATATACTTGCCTTTGATTTAGAAATAATTCATAGAAAATTATTTTTTCCTTTGCCTTATTCCCAAACCTCATACTACATATGTACAGTCTATATTATTTGCTATGGTATTAGATTGCACTTTACTAAATTTTTCATTACAAGTTATATATTTTAAGTTTTAATTTTTAAGAACATACTTTCTATTCTTAATAATAGTTCATAATATACATGTAAAATGTACTTTATTTTTTTTTACAATTCTATTATATTAATTTTTTAAAACTTATAGTTGCCCCTTACTCATAATCTTAGAATTATTTTTAATATCCCTTTTGTTTTATTTTTGTTAAAAATGTACCATTATTTTTCAATGGGAAAATTACGGAAAAAATACCCAACCTTTGGTCAACCTGCCTCCCGTGTACCCAACGTTTAAAACTGGCGGCAAAAATACCCAACGTGCGTTGACCGTGACTTTGCAATAAAACCGTTAATTTTTCCGTTAACATTCGCAATGTGGCCATTAGCGGCAAAAATACCTAAACTTTTTTTTTTAAATTAATTTTTTTAATTTATATATTTTTTTCTTTACTTGATTAGTGATAAATACTTGAATTCCAAATACATAGAATAACACAAAAGTTAGTCAAAACATCAATTGACTAAACCAAATCATGAATAAAACAATTACATAATTAATTTAAGGTTGATAGTTAAACTTTAAACAAAAACTTAATCATATTGTTTTTATTACATTTGACTATCTTAATTAGTCCCCAAAATATCTATTGGATATTTAATACGGATTTAAAAAAATAATTAAAAAACCCGGACCCGTACATATCCGGGTTCGAAAAAACACGGATCCGGATAAATAAATATTCGGACATGTCCGGATCCGGATATTTATTTTAAAAAAATTGAAGCCCTTTAATTCTGGGCCGTTGGATGATCAAGATCAACGGCCCAGATAAAACGGTATTAGGGACTAAACAATAAATAAAACACTTTTAACTAAAAATAAAATAAAAAAATAACCCGAATCCGGACCTGTATGGGATTTTTTTTTCCCGGACCCGGACAGGTCTGTATCCGGGCTTTTTTTTTTTTTTAATATCCTAAAACGACACCTTTGATCGTAAGAAATTTTGGGGACTAAGCTAAATATATAGCATGGCATCTCAAAGCAATATTATATAATATGTATATATATGTGTGTAAAACTCTTAGCGCATATATCCTCAAGTTATGATAATATAATATGTATATTTTGGTCATAACTTGATAATATAATATGTATATTAAAAAAATTAAAAATTATTTTTTTTCAAAAAAAAAAGTTTGGGTATATTTGCCGCTAATGGCCACATTGCAAATGTTAACGGAAAAATTAACGGTTTTATGCCAAAGTCACGGTCAACGCACGTTGGGTATTTTTGCCGCCAATTTTAAAGGTTGGGTACACGGGAGGCAGGTTGACCAAAGGTTGAGTATTTTTGCCGTAATTTTCCCTTTTTCAATAAGCACAAATTTTATTATAGTCAAATTTAACGACTTTAATTTTTTTTATAACATAAATAAAAAAAGAAAGAAAAATAGGGTGTAGTATTGTCAGTTATACTTTCAAAATATATTTTGACTATTTTTAAAAGATATAAAGAATAAAAATAAATTTACCTTATTACTATTTAAGGGAAACATGACCAGGGACTGATTTACCTACAACACAATAGAGACTCTAGGTAGTCCCCCAGGACTTAAATCATTTGCATTGGAGCTGCATTATTTATCATTTGATATTTGCACTAGTTAATAAAATTTGGTTAATGACGACAAAAATACCCAAAGTTTGGTCAAAGAACCCCTCGTGTACCCAAAGTTTAAAAGTGGTGGCAAATATACCCAAAGTCGCATTTGGGGAGTTGACCACTCCATTCTCGTAACGCCGTTAACCTACCCGTTAACTCTGGCCACATGGACAAACGTGGGTTGCTAACATAATAACTTTTACCACGTTAACGAGCCCACATCAGCCTCGTTTACGACAAAACAAGGAATTAAACCCCTAATTAATACTATTTAACTCAACTAATTGAACACCTAATGATTACACTTAACAAAACAGATTTGTCCACGTGGCCAGAATTAACAGGTAAGTTAACGTCGTTACGAGAATAGAGTGGTCAACTCCCCAAATGTGACTTTGGGTATTTTTGCCACCACTTTTAAACTTTGGGTACACGAGGGGTTCTTTGACCAAACTTTGGGTATTTTTGCCGTTATTAACCCTTATAAAATTATGTCATATTTATCCTTAAAATTATTTATATATTTTTATTTTAAATTATAAATTTATCATATTAAATATTTAAAAGATCAAAATACTTTGAAAACTAAAATGACATCAATATTAATACCGAAAGGAAATAACATAAGAAGAAGAAGAAGAAGAAGAAGAAGAAGAAGAAGAAGAAGAAATTAAGGTATTAAAAAACACGTTACAAAAAAATAAAATTGGAAATGATATTACAATACATAAACTAATACTCGGGAAAATTAATGTCGGGTCCCCCAAGACTGGTGAAATATTGCGAATATAAAATTGAAAAATTATAAATATGTTGGGTTTTCCTAAGATTATACATATTCCCGGAAGCAGAAATTCTGTGAAATCCTAGAAAACAAGATCTAGATAACAACGCTATATTAAAATTACCGGGTTCTAGTATCCTTCTTCGAGATCGGATTCCACGTGCACGTCGAGGTTGAATCGCCTTGTTTATCCACGCCTCTTTAGTTGATCACAATCCGTCCAATTGTACGGTTCTCTACTTCGTACACCTTGTCGTCTAACGGAACGCCTTTAACGCTGGAAATCACCAAATAAGAATACTAGTTCTTCTCCGGTGATTAGGAAACGAGTGAAGAGCTTCACGGGAGCTAGAAGAAATCGACCACACCCTAGGGGATAAGAGTGTGCGATTTTTTGAGCTAAGGAGAGAGACCGGGAAGCTTCCTTTCGTGTGTTAGTAATGAATAGCTTAGTTTCCGTTTTCTTTTAGTCTCCATGTATAGGAATAGGGTTTAGTGTTAATGGACTTTATGAATCACATTAATCAAGCTCATTAACCAGCTTATTAATCTTATCAATTAAACTATTAATTCATATGGCGCATTTAGCCAATCCTTAATTTTTGGGCACTTATGCCACAAAATTCTTACAAAATAAATATTAGAGTATGGAGATAAATAAAAGAAAATTGAATATAAAATTAATATTTTAATTTAGTTCAAAAAAAAAAAAAGAGTTGGAATGAAAACGAAGTAGTATTTGACGTGACATATACTGAAAAATGGAATAAAAAATGGAATGGTTAGTCCATAAGCCTAAAGTTACCTAACATGTCATAATGTCATTCAAAGAGAACAACAAATTAATTCATCAGCTAATTACATATTTCTTCTTAATCACGAGATACAAAAACAAAACACATTATTTTTGCGAGCGGACAAGAATAAAAACCAGAACATGCCATGGATCAAATTCAGTTGATATAATTTCAACTATAACAGTAAATAAATGTCAGTATTAAATGGCCAAACACACATGGTATATAATTGCTGTGGAATAACTAATATGAGCAGTTTATTATTTCTTCTTTTTTTATTTATGATAATAATTAATTAGTACAAAGCTCACAATGTGAGATATTTCGCACTGTACATTAATCTCTGGAAGCGTTAATTCGATGAGAAATCATCTCAGATTAAGTACTCGTAGTACATTATGAATAGGGCGTCAGGGACGTCCTTAGGGAGGTTGTTAACGAAGAGATAGAACCGCAGAAGATCTTCCCGGAGCGCGGTTTGCGTGTCCACGACGTCGTTTCCGCAAGTTAGCACCCACAGATCCTCCGACTTCACTCTCTTCAGGCTGCCCCGGCAGAAGGGGCACGACTCCGACCTCGTGTTCCTGTCGATCGAGACGAAAACAACAGTTACTTAAATAATAATATGGAATTTGAAAAAGTTTGGGAAAATGATCTAACAAAATATTTTGATACAAAAAGCACAGGTAAGAATTTGAAGGAAATTAAGATTTGAAATCATAATGAGAAGTGAAAAAATATATTCTACTTAACAATAATTGTTTTATAAACGAATTGTCCAGACGGGTGGGTGCAGATTGCCTGCGTCCATGACCCGCCGCCTGGACAGTGTTCCCCAGATTGGACGAGGAAGTTTTGCCCGCCCATGAATCATCACGGGTTTGGCAGCCAGTGCCCAAGTCCAACCAAGGTACTGGCTGCCCGTGGGAAGTGAAAACACGGGACTGGCAGGCCCTCCCGTGAGCTGCCCGTCCCACACTGCTCCCCGCGATATTGATATATATTATCAGTTTTCTTTTAACTCCTTTATAATATAATCAAAATACTTCGATTGCTTGCTCTCTGAAATTTCTTTTAAAAATATGTTGCTTTTCACTACATTCTCCTACTATTTATTGTCTTCAAAAAATCGAAATACGGAACATAAATCTAAGTAAAAAGCCGAAAATAGATAATGAAGTAAATTAAAAAAAAAATATTAAGGTAGTTTTAATGAGTACCAATCGCGGTAGCAGTTGATGCACATCGCGTGGCAGCAGCTAGGAAGCACCACTTTTGTGCACGCCTCCAGGCATATTCCGCACTCGTCGTCCCTGTCCGACTCTTCCTCGCGTCTCTTCCTTGCAGCCTTCTCTGAGCCGTGAGCCCTATCTGCAGCCTCGTCCGCATTTACCGAATCCGCGTGGAGGCGCTTCAGCGACGGCAATATCACAGCTGCAAAAACGTCATCACCAAAATTGTTTGTGTTATAAATCGAATCACGATAAAAGCACCAAAATAAAAGAAGGCTGCACACGACATTTTACGTGGATACCAAATTTGAGAAGAAAATTACGAGCTGAGTGAAAAATCTCACTAACTTCACGTGGAAGTTACAATGATGGAGAATAGAACGGGTGTGAAAACGTTGCGGCATGTGAGTTAATTATCCATAAAACGGATTCATGTCACAAACTCTAACAGCGTGGTTTACGATTCACAAGACATTAATATAAAAAAATAATTTGTGCAGACATTAACATACTGTAGAATTCGCCTATGGTCGCTTTTCTTCCGTGTGACGAGATTTTCGGCTTCTTCGTTGAACTTACCTGAAATAACATGTCAAAATCAACAACTGGACGAATCCGATTTTTGTCAGAAGACGCTTAAGGGAAGAGTGGATCGCCAACCTTATGAACAACGACATGGAAAAGGTTCAAGTGTGTCGAGAAAAGGCACGAGCGAGAGCAATCCAAATACTGTAAAAGACGCATCAAAATCGGCGCTAGTTCGTGATAGACCAGGTTCATTTGCAGACAAGTCTCTGCATTTCCTCTAGGAATCGAAGCTGCCCTGCATTTACAGTTCCATATCAAGAAATGTACAGGGAAAGATGAATATTTCAAAGTGAATCTTTGAATATTCAAAAGGTCAATGACTGAGCATTTAAAAAACAGAGGAGTTTATATTTCTCATGAGCATTGTCAATTGCTCAATAAAGCTAATAAGCTCTTATACTTCTGTTCATAAATAAAAATTCATCAACCACAAATTCCCCATAATTTTTTTTGCCCTCTTTGTCTTAATTTTTCCATTTCTTAAGCCTATCACCTGCCCCGTCACGTTGGGCACGAGCAGACCGCGCCCAGTGCAGACTGCAAGCCGATGCCCGTCCGTTTTTATTTTATTTTTTATTTTTTATAAGGTGGGTAGAATTGTCCGCGCCAAGGAAAAGCCGGGCAGAGGCTTGCCTCCACAAAACCCGGAAGCCCATCATAAAGTTTAACATTAATAAGAAAAACTCACTTATATATTTGTATATGTATATGTAGAGAGAGAGAGAGAGAGAGAGAGAGAGACTCACAGCATATTTGCATGATGAATATCAGCTTCAAGAATCTTGAGAGAGTCTTGGTAAGGAGGCCTTGCAGCAAGTTGCTGATAACACCCCAACATTTCTGTTTCCGTCCCCTTTTACCCCAGAAGATGAAACTATGAAAATATCAGACACACCCAACTCCCAAAAGGTCTTGTTGAAGAAGCTTGAGGGAGAAAGAGAGGTTTTGGTCTCTTCTTCTTTGTTATGTCACAGAGGCTCCTCAACGTTATTTTTGAAATTTGATCGGCCATTTAATAAGAAGAAGAAGAAAAGAGTTTGAGCCTTTTGACTAATAAAAACAATTAAATACTGAAAAGTGTGTGAGTTCGTGTTTGACTAGTTTCATTGTTTTGATCGATCACTTTGGTTGAGTGGTTATGAGTAGGTATTTTGGGCTCCCAATCAAATTGCTCGGTCAGACACAGAATCATTGGAAAGCCACGTAGGACTGGAGCACTCCAAACCGGTGGGGCCCACTTTTCTCGGCAAGGGCAACCCGCGGCTGCCCCCGGCCAATGTCCATAAGTGAAAACCCGCCCATAAAAATATTTCTTTATCATGTAAAAATGAACGTTTTTTTTTTAAAATATAAATTCTGTAGATAGGTTGCCCGTCCTCAAACTTGCCGAGCGGGTTTTGCCTGCAAAATTTTACCACGGGCCGGGAAACTGTGTTGAGTGTGAAGTATAATCTTCATGAAAACGCTAGCGAGACCCGACGCAGAGCAGTCAAGCTGATTGAGAGATTGATAGTGGATCGAGTTTTACAGACGGCAAGTGGACATACCTCCTACACTGGGAGCGAACCACTATAATTCCGGTGTCGATTTTCAATTTCGTTTATTACTTTATCGTTTTTTGATTTAGGAATTAGGGCAAAATTCCTAACAAACTCGTGCCCAAGTCATCTTTGGGCACAGGCTACCTGCGAGGTTGCAAAATGACGAGACTGGAAAGCCCACTAGCAGGCTGCCCGTCCTGCCCGGAGAGCACTATGTAGTTGTAGGACCACTAGTTTCATGTCATCCTTCAATAAGAACAAACTTTACTAAAAGCTTCACATGTTACTATAATAACATCACTTAAATAATAATTATAAACGCTCTTTTATTGCCATTTTTGACCTCAGAATATACCCTTCTATGTATGTAGTTTGCTTTTACTTAGAGCAAGATCTAGTTGTGGAAGTTGCTTCTGTATGATGTTAAATATATATGCGTGTGTATATGTATTGTCCTAATTACTGTTTGATAATTATAGATTGATGATGAACAAAATGGAGAACTACGAGTGGCCCATCTCCAAGTTATGAAGAGGCTTTGAAAGATATATTAACTTCTCATTATAGTATTTTTACTTTACAGTGGTACTACTGACTAATCATCCTAATAAATTTTACTTTAAATAGATACACCTTCATAATTTTGATGAATGTGATCAAAGAAAATTAAAAGAATATTATTATACCATTAGTTGTGCACTGCTCTTTAAGGGTGAAACCGGATTCGTTATCTGATTTTTTTTTTCCTCAAGACACGGTAGCCGAATCTGGAATCCAGATCTCTAAAATGCAGTTTCTGAGAACTTGCAAGCCCATATTCGTAGTAAAAAATAATAATTATAGAAATTACAAAATAAAACGTTAAAAGTTAAAAGCGGAATTTTTTTTTAAAAAAAATAACAACGTATAGTTCAAATTTGCCCACTAATTCAACACATAACCAAAAAATTAACTTCGGCGTATCAACTCGTTCAACATGAGCGTGAAGGAAAGGGTAGTGTTGGCCGTGAAGAAGAGGAGGGAAGATTTTAGAGTGAACAAGAAAGATTGGGAGGAAAAGAGAGAGAAAGAGATGTGTTAAATTTGCAAATGAAAGATACGAAACTAGCTTTGGCAGTTTGATCCCCGAACTTGCCATGGTCATCGAGCGTACGTTTTAAGTTCTCTGGACGGATTTTTAACTACGTTAGAACAAACTTGTATTAAACTTCATTTAAAGAGTATTTCGTAGGGTGGGTGAGACCCAAAAATGTCATCGAAAATCATTTTTGCATGACCGTTCTGTAAATGTCACGTGAAGCTTTCTTGCTCTTCACCGCGACGGCTAATTCGATTTTGCATGAAAATTTATATTCGCACAACACTTTTTCAAATTCGTCTAAATTTTTTACATTGCATCATGATTTAAATATAATCCCAATCTCGTAGGAGGTAGGAGTAGATCTTTGAGGATTACATATTAAATTTATATCATTTATTTGTAAATTTACTCGTTTAACTATTCATATTTCTTTTAGTCATTTTGACAAATTTACCTTTGAAAATTTTATAAACGATCAAGTTATAAAGCATATTATCAATCTAACCCATAAAACATATATATAATCAATTGTATCAAGACAAGATTAAGAGAAAATTAGAAGAAGAGGAAAAATTGGGCAACAATAGTATTCAAGTTTTAGCTAGCACATAGCGTTATTAAAAGAAAATGGAGGAAATGAAAATGGCATCTGATGGAATTGCTCTTAAAAGCTCATTCTGAACTTTTTGTTTGTAAACAACAAAAGATCAATTTTTTTTTACTCTTCTCTTTGTGACATTAAGTCATTTAATTTAGGGTTATTACCGGCATATGTTCCTGTACTTTTACAAACATCCGACTTATGTTCCCGTTCTTTTTTTTTTTCGCGGCATATATTCCATAAGTCTTAAAACGTACTCAAAGTCAACCTCCGCTAACACTTCCGTCTATGTCCGTTAGTTTGTCACGCCCTTAATACCGGCATATGTTCCCGTTCTTTTGCAAATATCCTACTTATGTTCCCGTTCTTTCTATTTATGATTTTTTTTATGATTTAAAAAAAAAGTACTAATTTTTTCCATTTTTTATTTTCTTAATAATATTTTTTTAGATGATAAAAGTACCATTTTTAGATGATACTAATTATTTTTAAGCGGTAAAATTACTCATTTTTTAAAATCTTCATTCTCTCATCGATGTAGAATTGATCTTCCTTTTTAATCCAGAAATCCTCTTTCGTTGTGGAAGTCTTTGATCTTCGCTTCTAAGAAGCTCTCAAATCCTTAATTACCAACCCTAACCAAAGCACCAACCAATCGAATTGCCACAAAACCACGGTTCTCACCGACACCCGCGAGCTTCTGTCATGGGAGGGTTCGGTGCCGAGGAGAATTGACGTTGGGCAGAAGCAGTAAAGACACAAAGGAGGTTCTAGTGGACCGAGGTTGGGATCACCATGACCGATGACTATAGGAAAGCCATCAATGACCTGTCTCCGAAGTGTTGGAAAAGATTGCAATGAAAATAAAATGGAGATAGAGTCAAGTGGGTCGAAACGTTGAACACCCGAGTTGAACGCTTTCTTTAAAACGAAGTATCGAAAGCTATCTAGATATTATGAGTTTGCTTCCCATTAATTTTTCACTCTGTAATTTTAATTTTTTATAGCTTCCCATTGTTTTATGTTGTGAGTCTTTGGGTAACAGAGTTCAAGGAGTCTTAGTTCGCTAGCGAACTTTGAAATGTTACAAAGTTTGGGGTTGACCGATAATATTATGGGAATTGCTAATTGCCTAACGAAACTCAAGCACATAAATGAGACGAATCAAGCTTTAAGGAGAGATTCCAACGCGTCTCGGGAATCACTAACGTTTTCTATTTACAGGATATCAAGAACAATTTTCGGACAAAAGAGATAAGCCGATGCTCGTCAAATTCAATAACAAGCACATAAATGAGACGAATCAAGCTTTAAGGAGAGATTCCAACGCGTCTCGGGAATCACTAACGTTTTCTATTTACAGGATATCAAGAACAATTTTCGGACAAAAGAGATAAGCCGATGCTCGTCAAATTCAATAACACATCGATATGTATTTTGAATTTACTCGCTACTATTTTTCTATAATTTATTTCTCATATATTATCATCTCTAGAAAATATACCTAGCGTTGCAAGGTTGTTAAACTCGGGCTCTGCTCGAACCAATCGGTGAAGATGAAGTTTGTCGAGGTGTACATGACAAGTGACAAAAACAAACGGATATAGACGGAAGTATTAATAGAGGTTGAATTTGAGTATGTTTTAAGACTTATGGAATATATGCCGCTAAACAAAAAAAGAACGGGAACATAAATCGGATGTTTGCAAAAGACAGGAACATATGCCGGTAATAACCCTTTAATTTAACATAACTTTGAGTTTCATGAGAAAAGTCAAGCCAATGGTGGGTTCCCTTTTAAAAGATGGACTTTATTTATGTTTGGTTCGCTAGAAAATGGAAACCTTTTCTTTTGTGATATGTAATTTTAGTTTGTCTCTGTTATTGTTTTTTGGTTTTCTAACATTTGGATTCTTCCCAAAGCCATAACTTGAATTCGAGTTTTGGCAAATAAAAATTCGGATATAGATGGTAAAAGATTAAACCCGAATATTAATCGAGAAAAATGGATTAGCAATTAAACCGATCCACGGTTCGAAGTGGACAAGAAACAGTGCTAGCGTGGTGGCCAAAAAATGTGGGTTACTTCAATGGGCCAGGAAATGCTCCCGAATGGTCTGCCTTGCCTTCCGTGCCTTTGGGAGAAGCGGGGTAAAGACACCGTTCCCGAGTGTAAGGTAAGAAACACGTTGATCCCAAGCGAGGGAAAGTGCTGTTCTCGGGCCTTTCCTCGGTGTTCAGAGTAAGGTAAGAAACACGCTAATCCCAAGCGAGGCTCGAGAGATTTGGGATCCTCGGTCTTTTCACGTTTTGATGAAGCGAGAAGCGTGCCGATCCCGAGCGAGGCTCGTGGGATTCTGGGTTCTCGATCGTTTGACGTCCCAAGCGAAGCGAGCAGCGGGCCAATCCGGAGAATGACTTGAGGGATTCAAAGGCTCTTGGACTTCCTTGGCTTCCTTGGTGGATGAGAGCGGCGCCGGTCCCAAGTGAGACTCGAAAGGGCAAGCCGACTTCGGTTTTCATGCCTGAAGGGCATAACACCGAATTTTGGAATTTTAAAAGGTTAAAGTTTAGATTTTTGGATCTGGATATAACTCGGGTTTTAAAACTGAAACCCAAGTTTAAAATCTGGATTTAGTAAAAAATATAAAGTATAAAAAAATTAATTTTTATAATAGAAAAATATTTTCGACTAAGTTAAAGTTACAAATACTAAAAAAAAATCAGAAGATTAAAATTTATAAAGAATAGGAAAATTCATGAAAAGAATCTAATAAATAGTTTTTTTAATCGGGTTTGAGTAACTTATAATTCAGGTTCTAGGGTTTTTAAATGCATAACCTCAAATCCGGATCCGGTTTAACCCGATTTTAATCCGTATGCGGCCCTGTTAAAAACGGATCAGATTTGATTGAAGTTTAAAAATAACATTTTGTAGTTTTTGTTACACCGGTTGTTCTCTCTCTCTATTGATCTCCTTCTTAATTATTGCACGAATATATGTTCTTATTTTCCAATAGGTTTGATGAATAAAATCTCGTCTGGTTAAATACTATGAACTAATACACTCAAATCATAAGTTCAATCTCGCATTACACTGATTAAAAAAAAAAGTCACTAATTAAAAAAATAATTTATCCATTATACTTCATAGGCCCCAGAGAATCAGTGTGGCAAATAGTATAGGAGTATAGCTTCGTGGTAGAAAGCCTCTTACATGGAAGATTTGACCATAGTCCGAATTGGGCCAACCCTAAAACTCTATAGTTTTATATTTTTATCAAGGGTAAACTGCGGCTAATGTACCCAATGTTTGATCTTCTGCGGATTATGTACCCAATGTTTATTTTCGGCGGCTAATGTACCCAATGTTTGATCCGTTAGATATTTTCGTGTTTTCCGTCACTTGACCGTTAGAGAGTTATCCTCCTCTATATGCACACTTTTCGTATTTTTGACATAACTCACTCATTTTTTGTCTAAATTTTATGCACGACCTATGGTTGGAAAGATAAGAGATAGATCTACAACTTTAGTGTTTTAAGTTTTGTAAAATCAGTTCTAGAAAAATACGAAATTTCAAATACAACGTAAAACTGGACATTAGTTTAATGCAAAATATTTGTTTCGAGCAAATTTTAATATACTTAATGACTTTTTATGATGAAACGTAAAACTAAAATGTTGTAGATAAATATTTTATCTTTCTAACGGGTGTTTATTTATAAATTTTAGACAAAAAATTAGTGAGTTATGCCAAAAATATGAAAGATGTGATGCGAAATAATCTTTCATATTTTTGGCATAACTCACTCATTTTTTGTCCAAAATTTATAAATAAACACCCGTTGGAAAGATAAAAAGTTTATCTACAACTTTTTAGTTTTACGTTTCATCATAAAAAGTCATTAAGTATATTAAAATTTGCTCGAAACAAATATTTTGCATTAAACTAATGTCCAGTTTTACGTTGTATTTGAAATTTCGTATTTTTCTAAAACTGATTTTACAAAAATTAAAACATCAAAGTTGTAGATCTATCTCTTATCTTTCCAACCATAGGTCGTGCATAAAATTTGGACAAAAAAATGAGTTAGTTATGTCAAAAATACGAAAAGTGTACATATAGAAGAGGATAACTCTCTAACGGTCAAGTGACGGAAAACACGAAAATATCTAACGGATCAAACATTGGGTACATTGGCCGCCGAAAATAAACATTGGGTACATAATCCGCAGAAGATAAAACATTGGGTACATTAGCCGCAGTTTACCCTTTTACAATAAATTTTAACCTTACTTTTATACCTAATAGTACTAACAAACTTATTTTTACTAAAGTTATAAACTATATTTACGTATTCTAATTTTTTTTATTTATATAAAACTCGTTGGTAAATTTGTCGATTACTATTCAACCCATCAAATCATACTGATTAATTACATGTCGGTAAACCCATTGAAGAGAATGATACTGCTAATGCCGAAAAATAGTTAAGCACTAAAACCGGTCCGCGATTCGACCTCGGCTGGACTCAATAATTGCGTGGTGGTCAAATTGGGTAGATTCTCCTACTTCTCGTCTCTGTCTTACCGGAAAGTGTTTAGGGTTAGGGGGACTTTTAACGCTCTAACATTAGTCTAGTATATGAGGTCGGAAAGTGTTGATAGATGATCAGAGGTTTTGCATGTTCAAGAGTGCTTAAGAACTTATCCAAATGGGGAGAGCAGCTTGAGCATTTATCAGCAAGCGTAGTGCCTTTGGAGGCAAAAGTAACCACTTGGCCCGTTAGGAAGCGCGTTTGGTGCTCTTGGAAATGTGCTTTGAAGCGCGCTTGGGCGAGGTGCACTGTGGATGTTCTTCGGGATAAGATTTTTGCCGTCTTACCCGTGTTGAACTTTTTTCGTTTCTTCTGGGCCGATCCTTGGTTGACTTTTTCAGGCCGGTCCTGGGTGACTTTTCCTATCGTTCTCGAGTTGATTTTCCAAATCAGTCTTGAGTTGACTTTTCTGGAGTGGTCCGAGGTTGTCATCATGGGCTTTAAAACCGGGCCTTTTGTATAAATTTTTGAGTTGGGCCTTGAGTGTTTTCCTTTTTATTTAGTTCGGGAAATACCCGTACGATGGTTCTGATTCTTCCCCTTTGTGACAGAGCATGGAAGCACCTTGTGGTTCATGGAACAAATTATTCCTCTTTTCAGGGTTATGATTGGAGTTATCATTTTTTCTTCTAAATTTTAGACTAATCCCTCCATTAATGTGCCTTCAAGAATGTGCTCATTTCTTGGCCTCCAAGCAATTCTATTAATTCGGGCTAAAATTTATCTTCTCACTCGAAACTTCGTAAACAAGAAATTACCATTTTTACATATATATTCTATTCCTTTTCGTTTTCGAGTACCATTGATCGCTGGATTACGTTCCCAATAGGACTATAGGTCTATCGCAAAAAATTTCACTAAGAGGATGAATTACCAGATACTTTATTTGAATGAATTCACATTAATAAATTTGATTTTTTTTTTTCTTCCTTCGAACACAAGGTCGAACTGCGGCTTAAATGGCTACGAAATTCCAATAGATAATTAAGACATGAAAACCGCAACTACCTCACAGATATGTTAGATTTTTTTAAAATTAATATTCGGTAATTAATAATCTCGATTAAATAATATTTTTATATAATCCGAACACCCAACTCTAATAACATTGATGATATAATAAAATTTTCTAATCCCAATAAAATTATTTTATAGAGATTTTGTTATAGTGCGTCTCAAATAAATAAATCAAACCTTTTGTTTCTATGAGTACGATCTTACCAATTAATCATCCAATCTAAATAAACAATTTTAAAAACTTGAAATATAATTAGAGTTCGTAGAGCAACTATTTCTACCATCCTCAACAAATTAAGATAAAACGACACAAACCAAAATGATCCATTATCAATGTGTGTTCAAAGTTTGGATCAAAATCGTGTTTTGCAGGACCAGGAACCGGGAATTTAGCCTTTTCTTATCCCAGTTCCGGAAAAACCGGGACGCCAAAAATATATCCTCGACATCCCGGTTCCGATTTTGACCACGTCTACACACATTGCTAATGGATCAGATCTTGTCTAAAAAAAAGCTAACTGAAAACACAAAATACATGAATGAACCTCTCAGATGATCTCGACCGTTGGATCCGAACCGGCCGTGGCTGAAACCTGGTTCCTTTCCTTGACCACCATCTTCCTCGTCTTCACCACCCACTTGAAGACAAGCACGAACCAGTCGTACAGGTTCAGAGCAATGTAAACCCCAATGCCTCCGATGATCCCATTGGCAATGGAGTACGTGAGCGGCATGAGAAGAATGGTCACGAAAGCTGGGATGGCTTCTCTCATGTCGCTCCACTCTATGTCCTTCACCACCTTCATCATCATCGCCCCCACCATCACCAGCGACGGCCCCACCGCCCACGGCGGCACGCTCGACAGCAGCGGCGTGAAGAACAGCGACGCGAAGAAGCAAGCCCCCACAACCGCGGCCGTCAACCCCGTCCGCCCGCCTTCTCCCAGCCCTGCGACGGACTCGACGAATGTCGCCGTCTGGGACACCCCGAGCGCGGACCCCACCACTGTCGAGCCTGCGTCGATGATGTACGCCGCGTACTCGCCCTCGAAGGTCCCGTTTTCGTTGACGTGGCCGCCGAGCTCGGCCATGGTGTAGAGCGTCCCCGTCGTGGCTAGGACATCGACGTACAGGAGGGTGGCCAGGGCCACCCAGACCTCGCTGGTGTTGAAGCCTTCGAAGCTGATTTGCCCGGCTGTGGAGCGAACGCCGTGGAAGTCGACGATTTTCTTGAAGTAGTCGAAGCTCGAGTTGCCGAGCTCGGTTTCGGGGAAGGTTGTGACCGGAGTGTTTCTGAACCATGAAACCATGGTTACGAACATGATTCCATATATCATGCTTCCTTTGACGTTCTTGATCAAGCCGTAGCTTGTTATTACAAACCCTAGCGAACCGAGCCAGAACTTCGGGCTCCTCATTTTCCCGCCAAGGCAGGCACCCGAGAGCGGGTCCGTTCGAGAGCAGGCGGTGAGGGTCACCAAAGTGGACGGGTCGGGCCCGACTAGGCCCATGCCTTGGTGGGCCTGAAGTCCCACGAAGGCGATGAAGAGCCCGATCCCCGCAGCGCAGGCGAGCCTGACTTGTTTGGGCAAGACTCGGGCGAGCCTCGCCCTCACGCCCAATACGGAGATCGCGATGAAGAGGCAGCCCTCAACCAGCACGACCGCCAGGGCGGTCCGGTACGGGATGGGCCCACTCCCGTGGAGGCCTACCAAAGTGTAGGTGAAGTAGGCGTTGGGGCCCATCGCGGGGGCGAGGCCCAGCGGGAGATTCGCAAAGAGCCCCATCGCAAACGACCCGACCATGGCGGACAGGATAGTGGCCGCGATGAGGTCGCTCTTGGTCCTCTCGAGACATTCTTGGTACCCGACCTGAGCGTCGCGCGTGCACTCGGATGTGTCGGTCAAAGCGCACTGGGAGAGCCGACATGTACCGCCGGAGTCGGCGAGGATGGTGGCGTTGACGGTGATGATGTAGGCCATGGTGAGGAACGTGGCAATGCCGGCTCGAATCTCGGTGGTGAAGCGGCTCTTCCTCGCCTCGAGCTTGAAGTACCTTCCGACGAAACTCTTGGAGACGGTGTCGTTAAGCTTGTCCTTCCAGGGCTTGGCTTGCCTGGCGAAGATCGACCCACTAGCCATTTTGGCGCAGAGATGATCTCCCTGTGCCTGCATCTGCATGTAAGTAATTATATGGTTTTGTTGGAGTGATTGAGGATGAGAAAACGTGGATCGGTCGTGCCGCTAAGTCATTGAAGAAAGTGGCAACTGGCAAGACTTGGCTTGGCCTTGGCGTAACAAAGGAAGACCGGTCTAGACTTTGTGTGGGTTTCAGAGAGAGAGAGAGACGTGTGAGACGTGAGATATATGATTATGGCAACTGGTTGTATAGTATATAGTTTCGGGGACTAAAATAATACATCATCATCTAATTAGTGGTGTCGACGTATATTTTTATTTTATAATAATTGCTAATTATATACCTTTTTTTTTTGTTGTGGCAAAGATATACGCTTTTTTATTTTCAAAAGCAGCTCATGAGCTGAACTGTATATCATTTAAGTGTAAGTTGACAATAAGTCAATAATACCTAATCTCTCCCATTTAGTAATGTTTAATTAAGTGATTTCTTATCCGCAAGAACAAAATATTTTAGTTTGTTTCATTAAATGTTTTCTTCTCTACAAAAACAATTTATTATATATATAAATATTTTTTATAATTAAGTGGTGGGTGGATGTTTTCTTTTCCGCATAAGAAACAAAATAAAAAATTGCATGAAAACATTGTTTAATTAAGAGTTTTCTTCTCCGCAAAAACAAAATATTTTATTTTGCTTGAAAACTTTGTTTAATGATTTTTTTTCTCAAAAAAAAAAAAAAAAACTGTTTGAAAACTTTATTTAATTAAGTGGTTGTTATTTCATTATTGCTCAATTTAACAACCAATTATAAGACATCAAATATCTTCTCATTCAAAAGTGGATCTGATCTTCCGTCACAATGGATAACACAAAATTAATAATAATATATTTGCATCAATTTTTTTTATTGATATAAAACTTAATTTGGCCCCAAAATGAAATTAAATATGGTTTTTAGATCGTACTACCTCTACTTTTTGAGTCTCAAAAAATTCCAAATTTAAGATCTTTGAATGATCTGAAAATATACTCGTGAATCACAATTTCGAAAGTTTGATCGAACATTGTGAGAGCTAAATGGGACCTTAATAGTTTTACTTCCTAACCCACGATCATAGAAAAATATTATTATCGTTTTATTTTATTATTTTCCTTTTTTTGGACCACAAATATAAAATAGTTAATGAGCACCAAGAGAAAAGATTAATATTATAACACTAACTAAAAAGTTTCTTGGAACTGCTAAAAAAATATAGATGCAAATGATTATAAATTTGCAGAAGGTGGAATACATAAAAAGATGTGTTTTAGGCTTAGCGCATGCCAATTAAACAAACAATAGCACAAAAATAATTAAAATTAAAAATACGTCTTTAATATTTAATAATACATCCAATAATTATTTAATATAAGAGAACAAACTCATGGGAGTAAGGAGTATATTTCTTCAAGGCATCGATCATATTTTTCAAGGCATTTATACTTTTATGTTTAATTTTTTCTTGATAATGAGAACACGCCCCTATACATTTTTTTATTATTATTATTGCTCATCAAAAGCGATTGCATCAAAACGAAATTACACTCTTTCCACGACCGTCATTTCACGTTGAGTGAAAATCAAACATTTCGCGTTAAAATGTGTAGGAATCTAAACTAAATTAACAACATTTTTTTTAAATAAAAAAAGCTCAATAACTTAATCAGGAAAAAAATATCGAAATCGACGAATTAGTATTTTGCACCCTCTCTAATTTCGAGTATAGGTGCAAATTAACACTAGTCAACAGTAAACTCTTGTTAATAAATTTGTTACTATTTTGTTAATCAACAATAAAGTCTTGTTTTTCTTAGCATTTATTCCCTCAAATTTGTTAATGATATTTTAAACTTTTTTAATTATACAAATCATTGGAAGTACTTTAGGAGCTCATTTTCGCCAACAATTAGTGTTGATATTGGAGACTTTGATATCGTTGAGGCCCCCCCAAGTTCGAACTAGAATCGGTTGACGGTTTTAGTGCTTATTAACAAAAGGGTTTTAGTAGTTAATATTTTTTACGGTTAATGTTTTCACTGTCTGTTATTTAGTTTTTTATAATTTTTTCACTTGTTAAAGTCTCTGCCACGCCAGTAAAAAAAATATCAAAATTTTGTAAATGAAATGTTATGCGGATTTTTCGAATTATTGAAAATATAGACCCAAAAGGTAAAAGTCAAAGCCCACTAAAGAAAGTCAAGGCTTACCAGCCCGAGTCAAAGCCCGTTAGACGAAGCCCGGAAGAAAAGGCCCAAGAGACGGAGCTCGAAGACCAAAGACTACCTTCCGACGACCAGAAGGTGCCCCGAGCGATGATCTCCAAAGGCTCCCGAACAACCCTATGAAGTTACGACTACCTCAGGAGGTCCCCGGCGAGGAGAGAACCACCTTAGAATGGCCCCGGAAAGGATACAACCACCTTGGAGGCTCCCCGGCGACGCCCCCGA
Organism: Parietaria judaica; assembly: GCA_954871525.1. Lineage (NCBI taxonomy): Eukaryota > Viridiplantae > Streptophyta > Magnoliopsida > Rosales > Urticaceae > Parietaria > Parietaria judaica. The sequence continues at coordinate 5,195,626 of OX940867.1, forward strand.
TCAAGACAAGCTCTCCGGGCAACGCCCCGACGAAGACAAGCTCTCCTGGCGATGACAAGCTCCCAGGACGACGTATGACACCTCGTCAACAAACTTGACAAGAGGAATTACTCAATAACCATCAAGTAACAAGAAAAGCTAAGCTCACGAGGATGCTAAGGACGCTCCAAAGATGCCCTAGGACCTGATCGGTGAGCTCGTGAGACACCCGGAGGGGCTCAAGACGACGTACCGAACGCACGACGGCCCTTGCACCTGGCAAACACTTTTCGGCGACCTTTCTCCTGGCACCCACAAATTTTCCTCCATGACATCTTCAACGAATATTCCGTTTACATGCCCTCTTACCCCCTTTTCCCTATAAATAGGCCTCATTCTTTACATTTCGACAAAACTTTCTCCAGAGTTTCTCTCTCTAAAAATTCACCCCTCTTTGTGTGCCACTTTTGACTCGCGTAATTTTGCCCCTGAAGCTTGCTAGGAATGTTCAAATTCGAGCTGAGACTTGTCGAGAGGTACTAGGGCTCGCCAGGAGGACTATCCACGCTACAAATTCTTGCCAGACGGATCAATATCGCCTCGAAGCTTGTCACACGGACCGCCATCGCCCCAGAGCTCGCCATGAAGACATTTTCGCATTGGAGCTCGTCGTTAGCCTTGCCCTTGACGACCACCTCCATCGGAACTCTCTAGATCATCAAGATCGCGCTCGCCTTCGACATTCTCAGGCGACGCCATCCGTTGAAGATCTCACCCACGGGGATTCATACCCTCGTCGGGGACCCTAGTCCTCATATTTCACTAACCCCTGAACGACGTGATGACCTGATCTTTCTTGACTACAAGTTAGTACGTAGGCAACCTTGCTATAGTGACAGAGTGTGGCATCAATGTTTTCCTTTTTGCAGGCCTTCCCTTGCCGCCGAGACGTTGCCGAGGAAGGAAACACATAGACGGGACAACTCGTGCCTCACTGAAGACGACTATTCGCCTTCAGCAATGTCGAGACATTAGTCAACTCTCGTTAACTCCACCCTTGACTACCCACGTGACCACATGATCCGATCTTGGGCTCAAACCGTGGACCATGCTCTAAGTTAATCGAAATTCGTGCAGTAACACGTAATATGTGTTACAAAAACACTAATTCGTAATTTTGTTGAATCTATTAAAAGAAAATTTATACTTATACACAAAGTTTAGCCAATAACTACCCTATATATTAATTAATGGTTTTTGAGTTTTAAGAGAATATAAATTGGGAACAATAATTATCTAAACCATAGATCTTCTGATCCTCAGAATCAATTTGCATATGTAAGTGTCCAAATTCTCTCTTTCAGAGGCCATTGGTCAGAGCAAACTCTAACAACTAAGAATATAAACTAAGTTAAACGCATATGCACGCGCATGGAATAATGCAACAAATCTCGAAATATCAGTGGGTTCAGCTTTTGAGAGACAAGTTGAGAAAACAAATTCATCTTATATTAGATGTGTATTAAAATAATTCTCAAGGAAAAGAGAAACAGAAGTGGAATTGAAGTGGAATTTTGGCTTTACTTAAGAAAGGCACTAATAGTTATTTAGTTGCCAAACTATATGACAAAGAAGGCAATACATATAATATGTTAGTACGTAAGTGGAAGTAAATGCTCTTCTTTTAAAATGATTTATTGTTAATTAATGTTATAAATAAATATAGAGTAATCGACAAAAATGCCTTTGAATTTTACAAGCTAGTACAATTTTTGTAAGCTATTCATTCAAATTACTATGTTTATGGAATATAAAATTTTGTAAAATTGCTAACATTACGAATTGACGACAAAAGTTTTCAAATTTATTACGTAAATTCAACACGATTCCTTAAGTTACGAACTATTATTTAATATCAAGGGTCAAGTTATCGATTTGACCGATAAATCGATTGCCGTTAACGATGGATTTATCATTTGTTAAATGATTGATCGATGGAAAAGATATAAATGTCATGTTATCGTTATTGAAACTTATCGACGGATTAATCGGTTATCGATGGAAAAGATATAAAATATTTTTATGCATATTTATACTCAATTTTTATAAAGCGTGTAGGCATTAGTTACAAGAACCAGTAGTGTTGGACTAACTCTCTCTCATAGATTCACATGGTACTAACCTTTTTAACGTTGATATATTTAAAGCAATAGTAAATTCCAAAGTTTAAGAGGAACCATGAGTCCACAATCTATATATATTAAAAAGAGGAAACAACAAGTGACATAGCAAGTTATTGTGAAAGTATTAGGAATTCAATTTTTTAAAGAATTTATAATTTTTTTTTACACAATGTGGAGGAGGAATCGGTGATTTCAAATTTTGTAGAATTTTTCATTTTTTTTAATCAAATCATGCATTCATTTGATGCCTTTATACATTCATCGTTATTTTTAAAAGAAACTCATAAGAAGAGCAAAAGTCAAATTTATTGCCTTTTAATTAAAATGCTTTCATATTTTGCCCTTTTTATCTCTTCAACTTTCTAAGCTTACTAACATCTTAGAAAAAGAAACTGATGTAGTCTGTTAAGGTCGGATTTGGTCAAATCCATCCTTAACACAACTCGTGTCGTTTTGCCCACAAACGACATGGAAGGGGGCGAGGAAGTTCAACCCCGAGGGGGATTATCCCCGACGGGGATGATCCCCGACGGGGATGATCCCCGAGGAAGTTCAGCCCCGAGGGAGATTATCCCCGACGAGGAAAATCTCCGAGGGAGTTCAACCCCGAGGGGGATTATCCCCGACGAGGATAATCTCCGAGGAAGCTCATCACCCGAGGATAATCTCCGAGGAAGCTCATCGCCCGAGGGAATTATCTCCGACGAGGATAATCTCCGAGGGAGTTCTACCGCGAGTGGGATTATTCCCGAGGAGGATCATCCCCGAGGAGGTTTGATCACGAGGAAGTACAGCCACACAAAAGCAAGTTGCGAAGAAGTGTCCCATCACACCCGACGAGGGATTTCGTCATGATGATTATGCAGAGTCCGATGACGGCTGAAGGGACGTGCATTTAATGAAGCTCACCTACCCACTCGATAAAAGGCGTCAGCGCCGGGGCTTGCAAAGCCCGATGACGGCTGAAGGGACGTGCATTTAATGAAGCTCACCTACCCAAAATGACAGTCTGCTCGGAAGCGACGTAAAGCAGAAATCCGCCATGCCTTCCATCGAATCACAACTCGGGAGCGAATGTTTAAAAAGGGAAAAGGCGGGAAAAATGCTAGGGGGCATAATGTAAATCGTAAACTCTATAAAAGGCAAGATAAGCCTCATTCGAAGAGAAAAAAAGAAAGAAAAGAGAGAGGAAAGAGACTAAAAAAAAGAGAGGAAGAAATCTTGTAATAGAAAAAGGCCAAGGAAACAGAGAAATCTGAGGCTCATGATCCTTCATCTGTCTAACTATTCAACGGAAGAAAACCGAGCTCATTTCGGAAATTATAATAAAACAGAGATATTCATCATTTGTTGTTATTTATTTGTTATTTGATGATTATCTTTGTGACTGGAAAAGGGTGGTGAAAAACCCCCTATACAGTTTGGCGCCCACCGAGGGGCTATTGTTTTCTTTCTAACTCACAGCCAGGAATTCGAAGGAGCGAGATGTCGTCGAGCGACAACGTCATCACCGTAGAAGGGGACGAAGTCCCAGCCATGGAGAGACTCCAGCAGCAGTTGGCCGAGGCCAACACGAAAGTGATGGAGGCAACACGGGCGGCCGAAGAGGCGGCCAGGAAGGCGGAAGAACAGGAAGAGCGGAACGGACGACTTACTGCCCTTCTGGAGCGGGCGAGTCAAAGAAGGGAAGGCCCGGAGAGCGCAATCGTGGGATCGTCAGCTCGGGGAGCGGTTGGAATGACGGCTGAGGGAGAGCAAGGCAACCTGACGCCTCAAGCGCTGCCGATCATTAGGGATCTCTTCAATGCCGCCGGCGCGACACCGGTGAATGCGACGAACCCGCCGGGAGGCTTGAAAACCAACTTAGCGGAGACGATCCAGGAGGAAGTCCAGAGAGCGATGAGGGAAATATCCTCAAGCATGGAGACAAAAATGGGATACGTTGCCTCGCAGGTGCATAAAGCCACGAGCGCGGCACCCGAAATCGATAGGTTGGTCAGGGAGGCCAGGGTGACACCTTTCTCGGCAAAGATCCGCAACGTGGAGCTAGGAGAATTGCCAAAGGTCAGGCTCTCACAGTACAAAGGAACTTCGGACCCAAACACCCACGTGAAGTCATTTCGGATCGCCACGGAGCGCGTAGGCGGCGAGGAGGCGAAACTGGAGGCCATACTGTGCCACCTCTTTGTCGAAAGCTTGCAGGGCCCGGCGAGCGACTGGTTCGCTAAGCTACCATCGCAATCCATCGGCGACTCCGATGAGCTCGTCGCATGTTTCCTGCGGCACTATTCAATGTACGTCCAGAACGAGGCAACCGTTACGACCCTGTGGAACCTCTCACAGGGGCGAGAAGAAACCTTCCGACAGTACGTCGGAAGGTTCAAAGACGTTATGGTCAAAATCCAGGGGCTCGATAGCATCGTCGCTATCCAGGCACTGAAGCATGGGCTGTGGTATTTGGCCCCTTTTCCGTGAGGAGTTAATAAAAATGCGCCCATTGACGATCGAGGACGCGCTTCACAGGGCGACACTCTTCATGGAAATAGAGGAAGAGACTTTGGCCCAGAAGAATATCCACGAAGGTGGAAGCAAAGGAAGGCAACATGGAAAAAGGGAAAATGGGGACGGAGGAGATGCCTCATCATCCCGAGCGAGGAAGGGAGAAGAAGACCGAAGAAATCCCGGTGAGCGACGAGGTCGGGAAGCTCCAAGGCAAGAAGTGTATCACGTTGACGAGCACAAAGATCGCGACTATGATCGAAGAGACCACCACCGAGGACGATTCTCCGACGATTGAGGAGGATCCTCGGAAAGTCGAGGACGATTCTCCGACGATCGAGGAGGATTCTCGGGGGACCGAGGACGACTCTCCGATGATCGGGGAGGATTCTCGGGGGACCGAGGACGGTTCTCCGATGATCGAGAAGGATACCCGGGGAGCCAGGGAGGCTTTTCCAACGACCAAGGAAGATTTGCTGGGGGACCCTCGGGGTCTGGAGGCCGAGGGGGCTTCTCGGAAGTCGAGGAGGCTTCGGGGCAAAGTTTTGGCCAAAAGATATTAGCAAATTCTGCGCTTACCACAACTATAATGGCCATGCCACTGAAGATTGTGCCATGCTAAAGAAGGAGCTCCAGAGAAGATACGCGACAGGGGAGATCAAAGACCTAACGTACAAACCTCCCATGCCTTGGAATAATGGGAACAGAGCATGGCAGAGCCGACAAGAAGAACCTACAAACGACGGGAGGGACGGCCGAGACGGGGCAAATAGGAACCTGGCAATCGAGCCGCCACCGGCAAGGCGCAGCGAGGAAGACCGACCGGCCTCGAGAACGAGAATCGAGGTGATCATGGGCGGATCACGGTTCTGCGAGGATTCGGTCAACAGCATAAAAGCTTATCAGCGGAGGGGGAAGGAGCACGGCCAAGAAGACGTGAAGATGGGCGCCGCAGGCGCAAGGATAGAATTCGTGGAGAATGAGGATTGCGCTGACATGCACGACGACGCTCTGGTCCTCAAACTCAGCATCGGCGGGTGCGAGGTTTGCCGCATCCTCGTTGATAACGGAAGCTCGGTCGACGTCATTTTCTACGAATGCTTGACGAAGATGGGCATCGAGGGACTCGCGATAGGGGGACGACCCCGCAAGGTATCGGGTTTCAACGGGGACGTCGCCGTCTCAATGGGGACAGTCCATCTCCCGGTCCGCGCGGGGAGCATCAACCGGATGACGGAGTTCATGGTGCTAAACGTCCCGTCACATTTCAACATTATCCTGGGGAGACCTTGAATCCACTCCATGAGGGCCGTGCCGTCAATCTACCACCAAAGCATAAAATTCCTGGGAAAGAGAGAGGGGGAAGTCGAGGAGCTCAAAGGAAGCAGGGACGCATACCGGATTTGCTACATGATGCACCACAAGTCGATGACTGCCGAGAAGGGAATCAAGCAAACAGAGAAGGGAGAACCGGCCGGATTATAGCAATTAGCGACGCCCGCCCCAAGATTTCCCGGGCGGAGTAAGGGGCGGGGGAAGAGCGTCTATAGGACAGCCAGGGTACTTAGCGCGGAAGACATCGAGGCTCGGGGCGCCGAAGAAAGAAAGGGGGGAGCACAGATCGAGGAAGTAGAGCGAGTTTGCATCGACGAGTCCGATCCTACTCGGACCATCGGTATAGGCGCGGAGCTCGATCCGGATACCAGAGCACAACTAATCAATTTCCTAAAGAGGAACCGGGGGAGTTTCGCTTGGTCTCATGAGGACATGCCAGGGATCGACCCTTCGGTGACAGCTCACCGCCTCAACGCCGACCCAAGGCACAAGCCCGTCGTGCAAAAGAGGAGAAAAATGGCCCCCGATAGAAACAAGATCATCAACGACGAGGTAGATAAGCTGCTCTCGATTGGAACCATCCGAGAGGTAAAATATCCCGAATGGCTGGCTAACACAGTCGTCGTAAAAAAGAAGAATGGTAAATGGCGAGTTTGTGTGGACTTCACCGACCTCAACCGAGCCTGTCCGAAGGATAGTTTCCCCAATGCCGCATATAGATCGCCTCGTCGAGGCCACTCACGGCTACGAGCTTCTCAGCTTCATGGATGCGTATTCCGGGTACCACCAAATAAGGATGCACCCGGAGGATGAAGAGAAGACCGCCTTCGTCAGCGAGAGGGGCGCGTACTGCTACAAGGTCATGCCCTTCGGACTGAAGAACGCCGGAGCCACCTACAAGAGACTGGTGACCAAGATGTTCCACAAGCAGATCGGAAAGAGCATGGAAGTATACATCGACGACATGGTCGTCAAATCCCTGAAGGCGGCGGCGCACATCGAGCACTTGGAGGAATGTTTCGAGATTCTAAACCTGCATGGGATGAAGCTAAATCCCACCAAGTGCACCTTCGGTATGTCCTTGGGAAAGTTCTTGGGCCACATGGTCACTCGGCGAGGGGTCGAAGCCGACCCCGAGCAAATTGAGGCAATCAAAAGCATGCCCTCGCCCCAAAATCGAAGAGAGATTCAGAGATTGACCGGGAGGATTGCTGCTCTGAACCGATTTATCTCACGATCGGCCGACAAGACCCTCCTTTTCTACGAGCTACTAAGGAAGAACAAGAAATTCGAGTGGACCGAGAAATGCGAGGAAGCCTTCCAGGCACTGAAGTCCTATCTGTCATCACCGCCCATTATGACGAAACCAAGGCCGGAGGAACCTTTATACTTGTACATCGCCGTGTCTAACCACGCGATCAGCCAAGTGCTTGTGCGAGAGGAAGATGGGGAGCAGAGGCCAGTCTCCTACATCAGCAGAAAACTCCTCGACGCCGAGACAAGATACCCTCAACCCGAGAAACTTGCTCTGGCAGCATACGACGCATCAGAAAGACTGAAGCATCACTTCCAAGTCCACACCATCGTCGTCATGACCGACAGACCCATCCGCACTATCATCCACGGCCCGATCCAGTCGGGAAGGGTCACGAAGTGGTCTATAAAGCTGGGAGCGTACGACATTGAGTACAAGCTTCGGACGAGCCTCAAGTCTCAAGTGCTCGCAGACTTCCTCATCGAGTTGCCAAAGGATCCGGTGGACCCGAGCGACGAAGCCGGCGTCTGGAAGCTACAAGTCGATGGATCCGCGATAGCACAAGGATCTGGAGTGGGGATCAGGATCATCTCCCCTAGGGGAGACGTGATAGAAAAAGCCTGTCGTCTCGCATATCGCTCCACCAACAACGAGTCGGATTACGAAGCGCTCATCGTCGGGATGCAATCATCCTTGGCAATCGGGGCGAAGAACTTGCACGCTTTCTCAGATTCGCAGCTTGTGGTGAAGAAAGTAAACGGGGAATACGAGAAAAACGACGAGCGAATGGAGGCTTACGCAGGAGTGGTCGAGGCTCTCTCAAGAACATTCGACTACTTTAGCCTAACACAGGTGACGCGAGGAGACAACACGCACGCCGACGTGCTAGCAAGCCTGGGTTCTACGACTGAAGTCGGAGAACTAAGGTCTGTCACGGTGGAAACGATGGAGAAGCCAAGCATCTGGAGAGTGGAGGGCCCAGCAAAGAAGAAAGCTAGAGGAAAAGAAGAAGCTGAGGAGGCAAGTGCGGACGAGGCTAACATAAACGAGATCGAAGAGAACGAGGACGAGGAAGGGGAGCGGGGAGTTGTGGACGACGATGAAACAGAAGATTGGAGGACGCCCTTCCGAAGGTACATCCTTGAAGGAACGCTGCCCGAAGACCCGCAAGAATCCCGAAAGATCAAGTCAAAAAGTTCCAGGTACACCGTCCTCGACAACATACTTTACCGAAGAAGCTTCGCGGGTCCCTACCTAAGATGCCTGGGCAAAAGGGAGGCCGAATACGTCATGCGGGAAATCCATAGCGGGGATTGCGGAAATCACTCTGGCGGGCGATCCCTGCTCAAAAAGACTAAGCGGCAAGGTTTCTTTTGGGAAACCATTGTCGCCGATTGCATCAACCACGCCAAGAAATGCGAGAAATGTCAGCGGCACGCGCCATCAATCAACTGCCCGGCCGAAGAACTCTCAGTGGTCTCGGTTCCTTACCCTTTCATGAAATGGTCGATGGACATCGTCGGCCCCATGCCCATCGGCACACGACAGAAGAGGTTCATGCTCGTCGTCACGGATTTCTTCACCAAATGGACGGAGGCGGAGGCATACGCCAACATCAAGGATTCCGATGTCGAGAGCTACGTTTGGAAGAACGTTATTACTCGCTTCGGATTGCCCCGGGAGATAATCGCCGATAACGGGTCCCAGTTCATCTCGAAGAGGTTCGGAGATTTCTGCAAGCGATGGAGGATAAAACTCAACACATCGACTCCGCGGTACCCCCAAGGCAACGGGAACGCCGAGGCGGTCAACCGAACCATCGTCGACAACATCAAGAGGAGGCTCGGCGAAAAGAAAGGACTGTGGGCGGACGAGCTACCAGGAGTGCTATGGGCTTATCGGACCACCCCTCATTCCGCGACCGACGAGACGCCTTTCGCCTTGGCGTTTGGAGTGGAGGTTGTGATCCCAGCAGAGGTTGACATTCCGAGCCTTCGTCGAACGCTAGCCCTTAGCGGCGAAGAGGATAACGAGCAGGGTCTCCTCCATCAGCTCGACCACATCGACGAGAGGCGTGAGCGAGCAAGCACGCACGTTGCCAACTATCAAAACACGATCGCGCGCTTTTACAACAAGAAAGTGCGCCCGAGAAGGTTCAGAGTCGGGGAGATGGTCCTCCGACGAGTCTTCCAGAATACCGCCGAAGCAAATGCCGGGAAGCTAGGGCAGACCTGGGAAGGCCCTTACATGGTTACCAATGTCGTCAAACCGGGAGTCTATGAGCTCAAGAATACGGAAGGAGCAAAAGTAATACGGAGTTGGAACGTGAAACACTTAAAAAAGTTCTACCAGGAGCCCCATCTCACTGATTCACTCTCTTCTTTATGAATATAAATCTTATCTTTTTTGCCAGTTGAGGAAGTCCCGACCCTCTCTTGTTCGGGGCTATTTTCTTTTTGCATGACCTCGACTTTTGATTGAACTGAATCAAAATTTTTTGCTACGGATGACCCGTTTCTTATCTCAGGCTCGTCGGAGGAAGTAATTTCTACATTTCTACACACGCACCGATGAAAGCTTCGAGAAAATTATAGTATATAACAATATACATATATACGGCTAAGGGTGCCGAGCAAGCCCGGTCCGGCAAAACATGTCGAGATCCATATACGGCTAAGGGTGCCGAGCAAACCCGGTCCGGCAAAACAGGCCGAGACCCTATATACGGCTAAGGGTGCCGAGCAAGCCCGGTCCGGCTAGAGAGCCAAGAATAATATAAAGAGAGATATATGTATATATAATTAAGCAGGCAAGCAAGCCCGAAAGGGAGCAAGCAGAAACAACCAAGGGGGACGCAAAGGAGACTTGGCGAGGAAAATGAGCAATTTAACAATATAAACCACGCGAGGAGCCGAAGAAGAAATCATCGACCGGGAGGATAACTAATGCCGGCTAGAACCGATCTCCGAAACAGTTATACTTTATTTTACCAAGTGTATACACTTGATAAAATGGGGGACTAACTGTTAAGGTCGGATTTGGTCAAATCCATCCTTAACACAACTCGTGTCGTTTTGCCCACAAACGACATGGAAGGGGGCGAGGAAGTTCAACCCCGAGGGGGATTATCCCCGACAGGGATGATCCCCGAGGAAGTTCAGCCCCGAGGGGGATTATCCCCGACGAGGAAAATCTCCGAGGGAGTTCAACCCCGAGGGGGATTATCCCCGACGAGGATAATCTCCGAGGAAGCTCATCACCCGAGGATAATCTCCGAGGAAGCTCATCGCCCGAGGGAATTATCTCCGACGAGGATAATCTCCGAGGGAGTTCTACCGCGAGTGGGATTACTCCCGAGGAGGATCATCCCCGAGGAGGTTTGATCACGAGGAAGTACAGCCACACAAAAGCAAGTTGCGAAGAAGTGTCCCATCACACCCGACGAGGGATTTCGTCATGATGATTATGCAGAGTCCGATGACGGCTGAAGGGACGTGCATTTAATGAAGCTCACCTACCCACTCGATAAAAGGCGTCAGCGCCGGGGCTTGCAAAGCCCGATGACGGCTGAAGGGACGTGCATTTAATGAAACTCACCTACCCAAAATGACAGTCTGCTCGGAAGCGACGTAAAGCAGAAATCCGCCATGCCTTCCATCGAATCACAACTCGGGAGCGAATGATTAAAAAGGGAAAAGGCGGGAAAAATGCTAGGGGGCATAATGTAAATCATAAACTCTATAAAAGGCAAGATAGCCTCATTCGAAGAGAAAAAAAGAAAGAAAAGAGAGATGAAAGAGACTAAAAAAAAAGAGAGGAAGAAATCTTGTAATAGAAAAAGGCCAAGGAAACAGAGAAATCTGAGGCTCATGATCCTTCATCTGTCCAGCTATTCAACGGAAGAAAACCGAGCTCATTTCGGAAATTATAATAAAACAGAGATATTCATCATTTGTTGTTATTTATTTGTTATTTGATGATTATCTTTGTGACTGGAAAAGGGTGGTGAAAAACCCCCTCTTCATAGTCCACCAATTAAACTTAATAAAAACGTAGGTTAGACAGGAATTAGGAACACCAAGAGGTAATATAGGATTATGAGTCACATCCATCGAGCTTATATATATAGCAACCTCCATATTAAAAAAATGGTTCTTCGGGTAAAATATTGTGCTATTTGCTCTCTATTTTTTCTTATTCTAACTATTAATTTATTTTCTTTGTATTATTTTGAGTTTGTTTCTGCTGCAGATATTTCTTCTCACTGAACAAGAAAAAAATCGAACAAAAACCGATCGAAGTCCTTATTCTCTGCAATGGTGAATTTATCAAATCGAAATTGGAAAGTATGATTGTTTTTTTATTTTATTATTATGAATTGATGAATTTTAACTTTTATTTAGACGTGTATTTTGTGTCTTTTATTTATAACTAAATATGAAGGGAAGATTTTTTGCACTTATTTCTAGACATGATTTTAACTTTTATTTTGACGTGTGTCCTACCTCTACTCCTCTTGCGGCTATCTCTCCATTGTTTCGTATCTCTCTCGCTCGCCGGCGAAAGGCATGACAAAAAGTTTCTGGCAGTATTTTGCATATAGTGCATCTGATTATGACATGAGACTAAATTTGTTATCCAAACTAAATCTGTGATTCACCTTTGTTTGTGACATGAGACTAAATTCTTTTTTTTTTTACTTTATTTAATTTGGAATAAATGCATTTTTCTCAGGGTACTCCATTGCTCGGTGACGACGACAATACAATTTTCATTTTATGTGAATATTAGGTTAATTGATTTCTTCTCGTAGTAAGTAAGTTTGGCGTATCTTAGTTGTATAAAATGTTTAGTACTATAGAGCATAGACAATATACATATATACATATATTATATTTATTTTAATTAGAGTTTTCAATTTTCATTACATTAGTTAGCTTTATTTTATATATATATACATTATATCTTCTCCTTCAACAATATTGATTGGTGGGTTTTACATAACTAATAATAATAATAATAAAAAAAGATGTTGATTAGTCTGAGTAAGGATCGATCGAAATTGAGTTATGAGGATTATAATTTGTACATGTAACAAATGAATAAAAAACATTGTGTTTATGTTACATTTTTTTAATTTGTAGTAAGTAGACCAAATCAAGCCAATTAAGTCTTTCTGAAGGGTACTTATAAATTTTTATTGTTATCAGAGTATTATTATATATAATAAGTATAATTCCAAACAATTTTGAAAAAAAAAACATATTAGAATATGAACAATATAGTTATAAATACTAATATTATAAACAGTACAAATAAAAGCAATTGATAATTTTTCAAAATCCATTTCATTTTTTAAGCTTTGAACAATATATATATATATATATATGTATATATAATATATATATATATATATAATATGTGTGTGGAAAAGAAAAAAATATCATTATTTTTACTATTGTTAGTGGCGGGAGCACACTCAAGGGTGGGGTGGTTGAAACCACCCCCCCAAAAAAAAATAGTGTAATTATGGTATAGTTTTATATAATTTTAGTGTAAATACATATAAAATTTTACCTCAACCCCCCCTAAAGTTTCTCTAAAATGTGTATATAACCCCTTCAAGTGCAATTTTTGACAAAAAAAATTAAATCTAACCCCCCCGAGATGAAATTCCTGGTTCCGCCACTGATTGTTACTAAGTGAATAAGAGTAAAAATTGGAATCAAAATTGTTTATCTAATTGTTCAATTTTGTTCACTATTCATTTGTATCTAATTATCGTGAACCAATTTAAATTTGTATCTAATTATCGTGAACCAATTTAGCCATATGATGTTAGATTCTTTAACAAACAAACAAAACAATACTTTTTTCTCATCCTTTGATGTTCATCATAAATTTCTTCATTCATATTTTCGATTTCGTACTTATTACAGCATTTATCTTTAACATTTTGCACTGTTTCTTTGGAAACATATAAAAAAGAACCCTGAAAAAATGTATGCATGCTCTTATAGACCTTAACGGCTTAATATATGAATGGTCTAATTACTGCTTTACCGTCGTTACATAGAATTTCAAATCTATACGATCCACCAATGTTGAATACTATTTTTCTTTCTCATGGAGTTGGTTTCTTGAAGAGGAAAAATCAAAGAATTGTTTGTCTCATCCTTCCACGTTGTTATAATTTTGTCCGTTCATTTTCTTTATCGTTTTATATTGACTACGATTATCTTTTGTTTTTTCAATACTTCATAACTAAAGCAAAATTTTACTAATACAATAAACATTAAAGATGATTAATGTTAATATGAGTAATTCATAATCCATATATGATTACAAAAAGTTCAATAAGAGTTTCTGAAAATCAAGTGAATAATAATAATAAAAATATTCCATAACAATTTATTAAAAAATATAGATAAATAATAAATGTGTTTATAATAAATAGAAAATTTCTTTTATTATTATTAGTCACTTATTAGAAATAAGAGGAATTATTTTTAGTCTCATTCTTCTCCTTCCATGTTTGTTAGAATTTTGCTTATTCAATTTTTTTCTTCTATTTTATCATGATTAATTAAAGTGTTTATTTTTACTTTTGCCATATTCCTTTCCTAAAATTCGACAAACAAGAACATTACAAATGATATTAGTTGCTGAGAAACTTAAATCCATATATGTGTATTTTGTTTACGTAATAATGGAATGTCGAGTAGTAGTATATAACAAATATTCTTTACAATTTTTTATAAACTATATGAATAATAATAAACTATTCCAATTTTTTTGAAAGGTAGATAAAAAAAATGTTTTTTAAACAAATATAAATTTTTATTTTATTTTTTGTCGTCACTTTTTTTAATTTTTTTATTAATGCACGACCTTTCATGTTCAACAAGCTCCAAATAAAAGTGAATGAGATTTTATTCATAGATTTTCATTTTTACGAAAAATATTACCCTTTTTATATTAAAGTCTTTCAATTGTTGATTTTAATGACCTTTTTATTACAATGCACATTCTAATATTGACAAACGAATAAATATATAGGTGGTATTTTATCGCAACCGCGCGAAAGCGCGGTGTAATCTACTAGTCTGACTAGTGACATGTTTTGATAATAGTCAAACTATTCCTGTAACGAGGGAGTTATAAAAACTGTTTTGGGGTATATCACGATCCTTGTAGAGTGGAATGAGAATTCAAGAAAGCGATCATCTCCCTAAATAAGATAATACACTGAGGGGCTCCTGCACGAAATGAGTATGAGATCTGTGGCCATAGATAAGTTGAAATCGTTCAAACTTGGTAGTTCAATACTCTGATCCTATAAACAGGAACCGACATAACAGACGTGCCAAAACTAAGGCCTGTGTCTATTTTCGAGATGTGAAGATGAAGAAGGAATGAGTTATCATCCAAAGTTAATAAAGAGCCAATCGCAAGGTTGAGTTATTAACTTTAAATTAAGGATCAACATATTTTAGTAGATTGGGAGCAGCGATGTCTTGCTAGAGACCACTCACTTCTTGTTGATTATTGAATCTGCGGCCAACATTGCGAAATCCTATGGAGTCACCCCGAACTCGCAAGAGAAACATAGTACAATGATGAATTCACAATGAAAACAAGTTTCATTAGTGACATCGAAGCATGAGGCGAAGTTGATCACGAGGGTGCAAGAGGTGTTATGCGTATTTTCCGGAGCCTAGAAAAATTGAGGCCCAAGACATATAAGGCCCACTAAATCGACTTTGACCCGCTCAGGAAAAGTCAAAACCAAACCGGCCAACAAAGTCAACAGGCCCGACCCTGAAAGTCAACCAGAAAAGTCAACGGGATCCGACTCGGAAGTCAACCAGAAAAGTCAACGGGTCCGAACCCTGAAAAGTCAACAGACCCAAACCCGGAAAGTCAACCAACAAAGTCATCAGGCCCGACCCTGAAAGTCAACCGGAAAAGTCAACGGGATCCGACTCGGAAGTCAACCGGAAAAGTCAACAAAAGTCAACGGGCCAGACCCAGAAAGTCAACCCAAAAAGTCAACGGGGTCCGACCCGGAAAGTCAACCGGAAAAGTCAACAAAAAGTCAACCCGGGCTCGCTCGGGAAATGTCGAATCGGCCCGGCCTAAAAAACATGCCTTCGGGGCGCGCCGCGCGCCCCGAAGGAAAAAACATGCCTTCGGGGCGCGCCGCGCGCCCCGAAGGAAAAATCATGCCTTCGGGGCACGCGGCGCGCCCCGAAGGCACGAAATTAAACTTCCGACCCTTTATAAATACGAGGGCACCCCTGCCACAATCGGCAAGCACTCCCGAAGCCAAAAAACTTCTGTTTCCCGTTTATTCATAAATTCCGACTCAAATACTCGACTAATGTTGAGCGTCGGAGCGGGCGACAGAGGACCCCCCCTCTGTTCCCCCTCGGAGTTCACGTTTTTCTACTCTTTTTACAGGAACGGAGGCAGGTTATACAGGGAAGATTTCCGGCCTATCAAGACCGAAGATAAAGCTTCAAAGCCCATTCCGACCGTCAAGCGGGCGTTGGGCCCGGCCCAAAATCAAGACCTGGGCCGCATTCAAGTTAATCAAATTTTAGGCATTAACATTTGGCGCTAGAAGGAGGGGCCCCGACAAGTTCATAGCCTCGGAGTCCCGCCAGCAAAACTTTCCTATACCACCTCTCGACGAACAGGTTTCGAAGAGGCGAACAGGTCACAAAATGACGAACAAGTTTTGAAGAGACGGACAGGTCACTAAAGACGAACAGATTTCGAAGAGACGAACAGGTTATGAAAAGACGTACAGGTCACGATAATGACGAACAAGTCACGGGAATGGCTAAAGAGACGCCTAGAGTTCAACACCATCGACAGGAAATGTTCGAAAGTAGAAACTAACTCGCGCTCGGTCGTCCGACACCCGTCTCGTTGTTAATAAGCCCACGACATGCCTCGATCGTCGAAAAAACCTCAAGATTCATATCGTTCGTCAAAGAATTCTCAAGACCCGCTCTCAATAAAATCAATACTCACATCGATCGAGGATGCAATTCGAGTAATAAAAGCGATTATATCCAAATTGAGAAGAACGCAAAAATACAAATCGAATATATATTATTACAAGTTTTTCTCCCCGTTATTAAACATATTATATTAATCAAAAGAAAAAACATATTAGAAAATACAGATCGTCAATGAACAGCTCGGATCAACGGAGTTCCACCGAAGCTTCGCCGCCACCAGCCGGAAAGCCTCGCTGTTTCGCCCGGCCAGGCCAAGGTGGCTCCCATCGCGGGCGCGGTGCCGAAGCGTGGAAGTTATTGCCTCCCCAGATCTGCCATGACGCCAAAATGGGGGTCGGCGACCTCCCCAGCTCCTCCACGAGCTCCGATGAGCAGCCCAGCACCTTAGAACACCGACGGCTCCACGACATCCCACCACCTTGCGCGTACCTAAAATCGGCAAAAAGTCCTCAGGCGACCTAGATCTGGAACCAACCCAAGGACGCCTCCGACTCAAATACCGTTTATTCATAAATTCCGACTCAAATACTCGACTAATGTTGAGCGTCGGAGCGGGCGACAGAGGACCCCCCCTCTGTTCCCCCTCGGAGTTCACGTTTTTCTACTCTTTTTACAGGAACGGAGGCAGGTTATACAGGGAAGATTTCCGGCCTATCAAGACCGAAGATCAAGCTTCAAAGCCCATTCCGACCGTCAAGCGGGCGTTGGGCCCGGCCCAAAATCAAGACCTGGGCCGCATTCAAGTTAATCAAATTTTAGGCATTAACATTTGGCGCTAGAAGGAGGGGCCCCGACAAGTTCATAGCCTCGGAGTCCCGCCAGCAAAACTTTCCTATACCACCTCTCGACGAACAGGTTTCGAAGAGGCGAACAGGTCACAAAATGACGAACAAGTTTTGAAGAGACGGACAGGTCACTAAAGACGAACAGATTTCGAAGAGACGAACAGGTTATGAAAAGACGTACAGGTCACGATAATGACGAACAAGTAACGAGAATGGCTAAAGAGACGCCTAGAGTTCAACACCATCGACAGGAAATGTTCGAAAGTAGAAACTAACTCGCGCTCGGTCGTCCGACACCCGTCTCGTTGTTAATAAGCCCACGACATGCCTCGATCGTCGAAAAAACCTCAAGATTCATATCGTTCGTCAAAGAATTCTCAAGACCCGCTCTCAATAAAATCAATACTCACATCGATCGAGGATGCAATTCGAGTAATAAAAGCGATTATATCCAAATTGAGAAGAACGCAAAAATACAAATCGAATATATATTATTACAAGTTTTTCTCCCCGTTATTAAACATATTATATTAATCAAAAGAAAAAACATATTAGAAAATACAGATCGTCAATGAACAGCTCGGATCAACGGAGTTCCACCGAAGCTTCGCCGCCACCAGCCGGAAAGCCTCGCTGTTTCGCCCGGCCAGGCCAAGGTGGCTCCCATCGCGGGCGCGGTGCCGAAGCGTGGAAGTTATCGCCTCCCCAGATCTGCCATGACGCCAAAATGGGGGCCGGCGACCTCCCCAGCTCCTCCACGAGCTCCGATGAGCAGCCCAGCACCTTAGAACACCGACGGCTCCACGACATCCCACCACCTTGCGCGTACCTAAAATCGGCAAAAAGTCCTCAGGCGACCTAGATCTGGAACCAACCCAAGGACGCCTCCGACTCAAATACCGTTTATTCATAAATTCCGACTCAAATACTCGACTAATGTTGAGCGTCGGAGCGGGCGACAGAGGACCTCCCCTCTGTTCCCCCTCGGAGTTCACGTTTTTCTACTCTTTTTACAGGAACGGAGGCAGGTTATACAGGGAAGATTTCCGGCCTATCAATACCGAAGATCAAGCTTCAAAGCCCATTCCGACCGTCAAGCGGGCGTTGGGCCCGGCCCAAAATCAAGACCTGGGCCGCATTCAAGTTAATCAAATTTTAGGCATTAACATTTGGCGCTAGAAGGAGGGGCCCCGACAAGTTCATAGCCTCGGAGTCCCGCCAGCAAAACTTTCCTATACCACCTTTCGACGAACAGGTTTCGAAGAGGCGAACAGGTCACAAAATGACGAACAAGTTTTGAAGAGACGGACAGGTCACTAAAGACGAACAGATTTCGAAGAGACGAACAGGTTATGAAAAGACGTACAGGTCACGATAATGACGAACAAGTCACGGGAATGGCTAAAGAGACGCCTAGAGTTCAACACCATCGACAGGAAATGTTCGAAAGTAGAAACTAACTCGCGCTCGGTCGTCCGACACCCGTCTCGTTGTTAATAAGCCCACGACATGCCTCGATCGTCGAAAAAACCTCAAGATTCATATCGTTCGTCAAAGAATTCTCAAGACCCGCTCTCAATAAAATCAATACTCACATCGATCGAGGATGCAATTCGAGTAATAAAAGCGATTATATCCAAATTGAGAAGAACGCAAAAATACAAATCGAATATATATTATTACAAGTTTTTCTCCCCGTTATTAAACATATTATATTAATCAAAAGAAAAAACATATTAGAAAATACAGATCGTCAATGAACAGCTCGGATCAACGGAGTTCCACCGAAGCTTCGCCGCCACCAGCCGGAAAGCCTCGCTGTTTCGCCCGGCCAGGCCAAGGTGGCTCCCATCGCGGGCGCGGTGCCGAAGCGTGGAAGTTATCGCCTCCCCAGATCTGCCATGACGCCAAAATGGGGGTCGGCGACCTCCCCAGCTCCTCCACGAGCTCCGATGAGCAGCCCAGCACCTTAGAACACCGACGGCTCCACGACATCCCACCACCTTGCGCGTACCTAAAATCGGCAAAAAGTCCTCAGGCGACCTAGATCTGGAACCAACCCAAGGACGCCTCCGACTCAAATACCGTTTATTCATAAATTCCGACTCAAATACTCGACTAATGTTGAGCGTCGGAGCGGGCGACAGAGGACCCCCCCTCTGTTCCCCCTCGGAGTTCACGTTTTTCTACTCTTTTTACAGGAACGGAGGCAGGTTATACAGGGAAGATTTCCGGCCTATCAAGACCGAAGATCAAGCTTCAAAGCCCATTCCGACCGTCAAGCGGGCGTTGGGCCCGGCCCAAAATCAAGACCTGGGCCGCATTCAAGTTAATCAAATTTTAGGCATTAACATTTGGCGCTAGAAGGAGGGGCCCCGACAAGTTCATAGCCTCGGAGTCCCGCCAGCAAAACTTTCCTATACCACCTCTCGACGAACAGGTTTCGAAGAGGCGAACAGGTCACAAAATGACGAACAAGTTTTGAAGAGACGGACAGGTCACTAAAGACGAACAGATTTCGAAGAGACGAACAGGTTATGAAAAGACGTACAGGTCACGATAATGACGAACAAGTCACGGGAATGGCTAAAGAGACGCCTAGAGTTCAACACCATCGACAGGAAATGTTCGAAAGTAGAAACTAACTCGCGCTCGGTCGTCCGACACCCGTCTCGTTGTTAATAAGCCCACGACATGCCTCGATCGTCGAAAAAACCTCAAGATTCATATCGTTCGTCAAAGAATTCTCAAGACCCGCTCTCAATAAAATCAATACTCACATCGATCGAGGATGCAATTCGAGTAATAAAAGCGATTATATCCAAATTGAGAAGAACGCAAAAATACAAATCGAATATATATTATTACAAGTTTTTCTCCCCGTTATTAAACATATTATATTAATCAAAAGAAAAAACATATTAGAAAATACAGATCGTCAATGAACAGCTCGGATCAACGGAGTTCCACCGAAGCTTCGCCGCCACCAGCCGGAAAGCCTCGCTGTTTCGCCCGGCCAGGCCAAGGTGGCTCCCATCGCGGGCGCGGTGCCGAAGCGTGGAAGTTATCGCCTCCCCAGATCTGCCATGACGCCAAAATGGGGGTCGGCGACCTCCCCAGCTCCTCCACGAGCTCCGATGAGCAGCCCAGCACCTTAGAACACCGACGGCTCCACGACATCCCACCACCTTGCGCGTACCTAAAATCGGCAAAAAGTCCTCAGGCGACCTAGATCTGGAACCAACCCAAGGACGCCTCCGACTCAAATACCGTTTATTCATAAATTCCGACTCAAATACTCGACTAATGTTGAGCGTCGGAGCGGGCGACAGAGGACCCCCCCTCTGTTCCCCCTCGGAGTTCACGTTTTTCTACTCTTTTTACAGGAACGGAGGCAGGTTATACAGGGAAGATTTCCGGCCTATCAAGACCGAAGATCAAGCTTCAAAGCCCATTCCGACCGTCAAGCGGGCGTTGGGCCCGGCCCAAAATCAAGACCTGGGCCGCATTCAAGTTAATCAAATTTTAGGCATTAACATTTGGCGCTAGAAGGAGGGGCCCCGACAAGTTCATAGCCTCGGAGTCCCGCCAGCAAAACTTTCCTATACCACCTCTCGACGAACAGGTTTCGAAGAGGCGAACAGGTCACAAAATGACGAACAAGTTTTGAAGAGACGGACAGGTCACTAAAGACGAACAGATTTCGAAGACACGAACAGGTTATGAAAAGACGTACAGGTCACGATAATGACGAACAAGTCACGGGAATGGCTAAAGAGACGCCTAGAGTTCAACACCATCGACAGGAAATGTTCGAAAGTAGAAACTAACTCGCGCTCGGTCGTCCGACACCCGTCTCGTTGTTAATAAGCCCACGACATGCCTCGATCGTCGAAAAAGCCTCAAGATTCATATCGTTCGTCAAAGAATTCTCAAGACCCGCTCTCAATAAAATCAATACTCACATCGATCGAGGATGCAATTCGAGTAATAAAAGCGATTATATCCAAATTGAGAAGAACGCAAAAATACAAATCGAATATATATTATTACAAGTTTTTCTCCCCGTTATTAAACATATTATATTAATCAAAAGAAAAAACATATTAGAAAATACAGATCGTCAATGAACAGCTCGGATCAACGGAGTTCCACCGAAGCTTCGCCGCCACCAGCCGGAAAGCCTCGCTGTTTCGCCCGGCCAGGCCAAGGTGGCTCCCATCGCGGGCGCGGTGCCGAAGCGTGGAAGTTATCGCCTCCCCAGATCTGCCATGACGCCAAAATGGGGGCCGGCGACCTCCCCAGCTCCTCCACGAGCTCCGATGAGCAGCCCAGCACCTTAGAACACCGACGGCTCCACGACATCCCACCACCTTGCGCGTACCTAAAATCGGCAAAAAGTCCTCAGGCGACCTAGATCTGGAACCAACCCAAGGACGCCTCCGACTCAAATACCGTTTATTCATAAATTCCGACTCAAATACTCGACTAATGTTGAGCGTCGGAGCGGGCGACAGAGGACCCCCCTCTGTTCCCCCTCGGAGTTCACGTTTTTCTACTCTTTTTACAGGAACGGAGGCAGGTTATACAGGGAAGATTTCCGGCCTATCAAGACCGAAGATCAAGCTTCAAAGCCCATTCCGACCGTCAAGCGGGCGTTGGGCCCGGCCCAAAATCAAGACCTGGGCCGCATTCAAGTTAATCAAATTTTAGGCATTAACATTTGGCGCTAGAAGGAGGGGCCCCGACAAGTTCATAGCCTCGGAGTCCCGCCAGCAAAACTTTCCTATACCACCTCTCGACGAACAGGTTTCGAAGAGGCGAACAGGTCACAAAATGACGAACAAGTTTTGAAGAGACGGACAGGTCACTAAAGACGAACAGATTTCGAAGACACGAACAGGTTATGAAAAGACGTACAGGTCACGATAATGACGAACAAGTCACGGGAATGGCTAAAGAGACGCCTAGAGTTCAACACCATCGACAGGAAATGTTCGAAAGTAGAAACTAACTCGCGCTCGGTCGTCCGACACCTGTCTCGTTGTTAATAAGCCCACGACATGCCTCGATCGTCGAAAAAACCTCAAGATTCATATCGTTCGTCAAAGAATTCTCAAGACCCGCTCTCAATAAAATCAATACTCACATCGATCGAGGATGCAATTCGAGTAATAAAAGCGATTATATCCAAATTGAGAAGAACGCAAAAATACAAATCGAATATATATTATTACAAGTTTTTCTCCCCGTTATTAAACATATTATATTAATCAAAAGAAAAAACATATTAGAAAATACAGATCGTCAATGAACAGCTCGGATCAACGGAGTTCCACCGAAGCTTCGCCGCCACCAGCCGGAAAGCCTCGCTGTTTCGCCCGGCCAGGCCAAGGTGGCTCCCATCGCGGGCGCGGTGCCGAAGCGTGGAAGTTATCGCCTCCCCAGATCTGCCATGACGCCAAAATGGGGGTCGGCGACCTCCCCAGCTCCTCCACGAGCTCCGATGAGCAGCCCAGCACCTTAGAACACCGACGGCTCCACGACATCCCACCACCTTGCGCGTACCTAAAATCGGCAAAAAGTCCTCAGGCGACCTAGATCTGGAACCAACCCAAGGACGCCTCCGACTCAAATACCGTTTATTCATAAATTCCGACTCAAATACTCGACTAATGTTGAGCGTCGGAGCGGGCGACAGAGGACCCCCCCTCTGTTCCCCCTCGGAGTTCACGTTTTTCTACTCTTTTTACAGGAACGGAGGCAGGTTATACAGGGAAGATTTCCGGCCTATCAAGACCGAAGATCAAGCTTCAAAGCCCATTCCGACCGTCAAGCGGGCGTTGGGCCCGGCCCAAAATCAAGACCTGGGCCGCATTCAAGTTAATCAAATTTTAGGCATTAACATTTGGCGCTAGAAGGAGGGGCCCCGACAAGTTCATAGCCTCGGAGTCCCGCCAGCAAAACTTTCCTATACCACCTCTCGACGAACAGGTTTCGAAGAGGCGAACAGGTCACAAAATGACGAACAAGTTTTGAAGAGACGGACAGGTCACTAAAGACGAACAGATTTCGAAGACACGAACAGGTTATGAAAAGACGTACAGGTCACGATAATGACGAACAAGTCACGGGAATGGCTAAAGAGACGCCTAGAGTTCAACACCATCGACAGGAAATGTTCGAAAGTAGAAACTAACTCGCGCTCGGTCGTCCGACACCCGTCTCGTTGTTAATAAGCCCACGACATGCCTCGATCGTCGAAAAAACCTCAAGATTCATATCGTTCGTCAAAGAATTCTCAAGACCCGCTCTCAATAAAATCAATACTCACATCGATCGAGGATGCAATTCGAGTAATAAAAGCGATTATATCCAAATTGAGAAGAACGCAAAAATACAAATCGAATATATATTATTACAAGTTTTTCTCCCCGTTATTAAACATATTATATTAATCAAAAGAAAAAACATATTAGAAAATACAGATCGTCAATGAACAGCTCGGATCAACGGAGTTCCACCGAAGCTTCGCCGCCACCAGCCGGAAAGCCTCGCTGTTTCGCCCGGCCAGGCCAAGGTGGCTCCCATCGCGGGCGCGGTGCCGAAGCGTGGAAGTTATCGCCTCCCCAGATCTGCCATGACGCCAAAATGGGGGCCGGCGACCTCCCCAGCTCCTCCACGAGCTCCGATGAGCAGCCCAGCACCTTAGAACACCGACGGCTCCACGACATCCCACCACCTTGCGCGTACCTAAAATCGGCAAAAAGTCCTCAGGCGACCTAGATCTGGAACCAACCCAAGGACGCCTCCGACTCAAATACCGTTTATTCATAAATTCCGACTCAAATACTCGACTAATGTTGAGCGTCGGAGCGGGCGACAGAGGACCCCCCTCTGTTCCCCCTCGGAGTTCACGTTTTTCTACTCTTTTTACAGGAACGGAGGCAGGTTATACAGGGAAGATTTCCGGCCTATCAAGACCGAAGATCAAGCTTCAAAGCCCATTCCGACCGTCAAGCGGGCGTTGGGCCCGGCCCAAAATCAAGACCTGGGCCGCATTCAAGTTAATCAAATTTTAGGCATTAACATTTGGCGCTAGAAGGAGGGGCCCCGACAAGTTCATAGCCTCGGAGTCCCGCCAGCAAAACTTTCCTATACCACCTCTCGACGAACAGGTTTCGAAGAGGCGAACAGGTCACAAAATGACGAACAAGTTTTGAAGAGACGGACAGGTCACTAAAGACGAACAGATTTCGAAGACACGAACAGGTTATGAAAAGACGTACAGGTCACGATAATGACGAACAAGTCACGGGAATGGCTAAAGAGACGCCTAGAGTTCAACACCATCGACAGGAAATGTTCGAAAGTAGAAACTAACTCGCGCTCGGTCGTCCGACACCTGTCTCGTTGTTAATAAGCCCACGACATGCCTCGATCGTCGAAAAAACCTCAAGATTCATATCGTTCGTCAAAGAATTCTCAAGACCCGCTCTCAATAAAATCAATACTCACATCGATCGAGGATGCAATTCGAGTAATAAAAGCGATTATATCCAAATTGAGAAGAACGCAAAAATACAAATCGAATATATATTATTACAAGTTTTTCTCCCCGTTATTAAACATATTATATTAATCAAAAGAAAAAACATATTAGAAAATACAGATCGTCAATGAACAGCTCGGATCAACGGAGTTCCACCGAAGCTTCGCCGCCACCAGCCGGAAAGCCTCGCTGTTTCGCCCGGCCAGGCCAAGGTGGCTCCCATCGCGGGCGCGGTGCCGAAGCGTGGAAGTTATCGCCTCCCCAGATCTGCCATGACGCCAAAATGGGGGCCGGCGACCTCCCCAGCTCCTCCACGAGCTCCGATGAGCAGCCCAGCACCTTAGAACACCGACGGCTCCACGACATCCCACCACCTTGCGCGTACCTAAAATCGGCAAAAAGTCCTCAGGCGACCTAGATCTGGAACCAACCCAAGGACGCCTCCGACTCAAATACCGTTTATTCATAAATTCCGACTCAAATACTCGACTAATGTTGAGCGTCGGAGCGGGCGACAGAGGACCCCCCCTCTGTTCCCCCTCGGAGTTCACGTTTTTCTACTCTTTTTACAGGAACGGAGGCAGGTTATACAGGGAAGATTTCCGGCCTATCAAGACCGAAGATCAAGCTTCAAAGCCCATTCCGACCGTCAAGCGGGCGTTGGGCCCGGCCCAAAATCAAGACCTGGGCCGCATTCAAGTTAATCAAATTTTAGGCATTAACATTTGGCGCTAGAAGGAGGGGCCCCGACAAGTTCATAGCCTCGGAGTCCCGCCAGCAAAACTTTCCTATACCACCTCTCGACGAACAGGTTTCGAAGAGGCGAACAGGTCACAAAATGACGAACAAGTTTTGAAGAGACGGACAGGTCACTAAAGACGAACAGATTTCGAAGACACGAACAGGTTATGAAAAGACGTACAGGTCACGATAATGACGAACAAGTCACGGGAATGGCTAAAGAGACGCCTAGAGTTCAACACCATCGACAGGAAATGTTCGAAAGTAGAAACTAACTCGCGCTCGGTCGTCCGACACCTGTCTCGTTGTTAATAAGCCCACGACATGCCTCGATCGTCGAAAAAACCTCAAGATTCATATCGTTCGTCAAAGAATTCTCAAGACCCGCTCTCAATAAAATCAATACTCACATCGATCGAGGATGCAATTCGAGTAATAAAAGCGATTATATCCAAATTGAGAAGAACGCAAAAATACAAATCGAATATATATTATTACAAGTTTTTCTCCCCGTTATTAAACATATTATATTAATCAAAAGAAAAAACATATTAGAAAATACAGATCGTCAATGAACAGCTCGGATCAACGGAGTTCCACCGAAGCTTCGCCGCCACCAGCCGGAAAGCCTCGCTGTTTCGCCCGGCCAGGCCAAGGTGGCTCCCATCGCGGGCGCGGTGCCGAAGCGTGGAAGTTATCGCCTCCCCAGATCTGCCATGACGCCAAAATGGGGGCCGGCGACCTCCCCAGCTCCTCCACGAGCTCCGATGAGCAGCCCAGCACCTTAGAACACCGACGGCTCCACGACATCCCACCACCTTGCGCGTACCTAAAATCGGCAAAAAGTCCTCAGGCGACCTAGATCTGGAACCAACCCAAGGACGCCTCCGACTCAAATACCGTTTATTCATAAATTCCGACTCAAATACTCGACTAATGTTGAGCGTCGGAGCGGGCGACAGAGGACCCCCCTCTGTTCCCCCTCGGAGTTCACGTTTTTCTACTCTTTTTACAGGAACGGAGGCAGGTTATACAGGGAAGATTTCCGGCCTATCAAGACCGAAGATCAAGCTTCAAAGCCCATTCCGACCGTCAAGCGGGCGTTGGGCCCGGCCCAAAATCAAGACCTGGGCCGCATTCAAGTTAATCAAATTTTAGGCATTAACATTTGGCGCTAGAAGGAGGGGCCCCGACAAGTTCATAGCCTCGGAGTCCCGCCAGCAAAACTTTCCTATACCACCTCTCGACGAACAGGTTTCGAAGAGGCGAACAGGTCACAAAATGACGAACAAGTTTTGAAGAGACGGACAGGTCACTAAAGACGAACAGATTTCGAAGACACGAACAGGTTATGAAAAGACGTACAGGTCACGATAATGACGAACAAGTCACGGGAATGGCTAAAGAGACGCCTAGAGTTCAACACCATCGACAGGAAATGTTCGAAAGTAGAAACTAACTCGCGCTCGGTCGTCCGACACCTGTCTCGTTGTTAATAAGCCCACGACATGCCTCGATCGTCGAAAAAACCTCAAGATTCATATCGTTCGTCAAAGAATTCTCAAGACCCGCTCTCAATAAAATCAATACTCACATCGATCGAGGATGCAATTCGAGTAATAAAAGCGATTATATCCAAATTGAGAAGAACGCAAAAATACAAATCGAATATATATTATTACAAGTTTTTCTCCCCGTTATTAAACATATTATATTAATCAAAAGAAAAAACATATTAGAAAATACAGATCGTCAATGAACAGCTCGGATCAACGGAGTTCCACCGAAGCTTCGCCGCCACCAGCCGGAAAGCCTCGCTGTTTCGCCCGGCCAGGCCAAGGTGGCTCCCATCGCGGGCGCGGTGCCGAAGCGTGGAAGTTATCGCCTCCCCAGATCTGCCATGACGCCAAAATGGGGGCCGGCGACCTCCCCAGCTCCTCCACGAGCTCCGATGAGCAGCCCAGCACCTTAGAACACCGACGGCTCCACGACATCCCACCACCTTGCGCGTACCTAAAATCGGCAAAAAGTCCTCAGGCGACCTAGATCTGGAACCAACCCAAGGACGCCTCCGACTCAAATACCGTTTATTCATAAATTCCGACTCAAATACTCGACTAATGTTGAGCGTCGGAGCGGGCGACAGAGGACCCCCCCTCTGTTCCCCCTCGGAGTTCACGTTTTTCTACTCTTTTTACAGGAACGGAGGCAGGTTATACAGGGAAGATTTCCGGCCTATCAAGACCGAAGATCAAGCTTCAAAGCCCATTCCGACCGTCAAGCGGGCGTTGGGCCCGGCCCAAAATCAAGACCTGGGCCGCATTCAAGTTAATCAAATTTTAGGCATTAACATTTGGCGCTAGAAGGAGGGGCCCCGACAAGTTCATAGCCTCGGAGTCCCGCCAGCAAAACTTTCCTATACCACCTCTCGACGAACAGGTTTCGAAGAGGCGAACAGGTCACAAAATGACGAACAAGTTTTGAAGAGACGGACAGGTCACTAAAGACGAACAGATTTCGAAGACACGAACAGGTTATGAAAAGACGTACAGGTCACGATAATGACGAACAAGTCACGGGAATGGCTAAAGAGACGCCTAGAGTTCAACACCATCGACAGGAAATGTTCGAAAGTAGAAACTAACTCGCGCTCGGTCGTCCGACACCCGTCTCGTTGTTAATAAGCCCACGACATGCCTCGATCGTCGAAAAAACCTCAAGATTCATATCGTTCGTCAAAGAATTCTCAAGACCCGCTCTCAATAAAATCAATACTCACATCGATCGAGGATGCAATTCGAGTAATAAAAGCGATTATATCCAAATTGAGAAGAACGCAAAAATACAAATCGAATATATATTATTACAAGTTTTTCTCCCCGTTATTAAACATATTATATTAATCAAAAGAAAAAACATATTAGAAAATACAGATCGTCAATGAACAGCTCGGATCAACGGAGTTCCACCGAAGCTTCGCCGCCACCAGCCGGAAAGCCTCGCTGTTTCGCCCGGCCAGGCCAAGGTGGCTCCCATCGCGGGCGCGGTGCCGAAGCGTGGAAGTTATCGCCTCCCCAGATCTGCCATGACGCCAAAATGGGGGCCGGCGACCTCCCCAGCTCCTCCACGAGCTCCGATGAGCAGCCCAGCACCTTAGAACACCGACGGCTCCACGACATCCCACCACCTTGCGCGTACCTAAAATCGGCAAAAAGTCCTCAGGCGACCTAGATCTGGAACCAACCCAAGGACGCCTCCGACTCAAATACCGTTTATTCATAAATTCCGACTCAAATACTCGACTAATGTTGAGCGTCGGAGCGGGCGACAGAGGACCCCCCTCTGTTCCCCCTCGGAGTTCACGTTTTTCTACTCTTTTTACAGGAACGGAGGCAGGTTATACAGGGAAGATTTCCGGCCTATCAAGACCGAAGATCAAGCTTCAAAGCCCATTCCGACCGTCAAGCGGGCGTTGGGCCCGGCCCAAAATCAAGACCTGGGCCGCATTCAAGTTAATCAAATTTTAGGCATTAACATTTGGCGCTAGAAGGAGGGGCCCCGACAAGTTCATAGCCTCGGAGTCCCGCCAGCAAAACTTTCCTATACCACCTCTCGACGAACAGGTTTCGAAGAGGCGAACAGGT
Source organism: Parietaria judaica (assembly GCA_954871525.1). Lineage (NCBI taxonomy): Eukaryota > Viridiplantae > Streptophyta > Magnoliopsida > Rosales > Urticaceae > Parietaria > Parietaria judaica. The sequence continues at coordinate 5,224,631 of OX940867.1, forward strand.
CACAAAATGACGAACAAGTTTTGAAGAGACGGACAGGTCACTAAAGACGAACAGATTTCGAAGACACGAACAGGTTATGAAAAGACGTACAGGTCACGATAATGACGAACAAGTCACGGGAATGGCTAAAGAGACGCCTAGAGTTCAACACCATCGACAGGAAATGTTCGAAAGTAGAAACTAACTCGCGCTCGGTCGTCCGACACCTGTCTCGTTGTTAATAAGCCCACGACATGCCTCGATCGTCGAAAAAACCTCAAGATTCATATCGTTCGTCAAAGAATTCTCAAGACCCGCTCTCAATAAAATCAATACTCACATCGATCGAGGATGCAATTCGAGTAATAAAAGCGATTATATCCAAATTGAGAAGAACGCAAAAATACAAATCGAATATATATTATTACAAGTTTTTCTCCCCGTTATTAAACATATTATATTAATCAAAAGAAAAAACATATTAGAAAATACAGATCGTCAATGAACAGCTCGGATCAACGGAGTTCCACCGAAGCTTCGCCGCCACCAGCCGGAAAGCCTCGCTGTTTCGCCCGGCCAGGCCAAGGTGGCTCCCATCGCGGGCGCGGTGCCGAAGCGTGGAAGTTATCGCCTCCCCAGATCTGCCATGACGCCAAAATGGGGGCCGGCGACCTCCCCAGCTCCTCCACGAGCTCCGATGAGCAGCCCAGCACCTTAGAACACCGACGGCTCCACGACATCCCACCACCTTGCGCGTACCTAAAATCGGCAAAAAGTCCTCAGGCGACCTAGATCTGGAACCAACCCAAGGACGCCTCCGACTCAAATACCGTTTATTCATAAATTCCGACTCAAATACTCGACTAATGTTGAGCGTCGGAGCGGGCGACAGAGGACCCCCCCTCTGTTCCCCCTCGGAGTTCACGTTTTTCTACTCTTTTTACAGGAACGGAGGCAGGTTATACAGGGAAGATTTCCGGCCTATCAAGACCGAAGATCAAGCTTCAAAGCCCATTCCGACCGTCAAGCGGGCGTTGGGCCCGGCCCAAAATCAAGACCTGGGCCGAATTCAAGTTAATCAAATTTTAGGCATTAACATTTGGCGCTAGAAGGAGGGGCCCCGACAAGTTCATAGCCTCGGAGTCCCGCCAGCAAAACTTTCCTATACCACCTCTCGACGAACAGGTTTCGAAGAGGCGAACAGGTCACAAAATGACGAACAAGTTTTGAAGAGACGGACAGGTCACTAAAGACGAACAGATTTCGAAGAGACGAACAGGTTATGAAAAGACGTACAGGTCACGATAATGACGAACAAGTCACGGGAATGGCTAAAGAGACGCCTAGAGTTCAACACCATCGACAGGAAATGTTCGAAAGTAGAAACTAACTCGCGCTCGGTCGTCCGACACCCGTCTCGTTGTTAATAAGCCCACGACATGCCTCGATCGTCGAAAAAACCTCAAGATTCATATCGTTCGTCAAAGAATTCTCAAGACCCGCTCTCAATAAAATCAATACTCACATCGATCGAGGATGCAATTCGAGTAATAAAAGCGATTATATCCAAATTGAGAAGAACGCAAAAATACAAATCGAATATATATTATTACAAGTTTTTCTCCCCGTTATTAAACATATTATATTAATCAAAAGAAAAAACATATTAGAAAATACAGATCGTCAATGAACAGCTCGGATCAACGGAGTTCCACCGAAGCTTCGCCGCCACCAGCCGGAAAGCCTCGCTGTTTCGCCCGGCCAGGCCAAGGTGGCTCCCATCGCGGGCGCGGTGCCGAAGCGTGGAAGTTATCGCCTCCCCAGATCTGCCATGACGCCAAAATGGGGGTCGGCGACCTCCCCAGCTCCTCCACGAGCTCCGATGAGCAGCCCAGCACCTTAGAACACCGACGGCTCCACGACATCCCACCACCTTGCGCGTACCTAAAATCGGCAAAAAGTCCTCAGGCGACCTAGATCTGGAACCAACCCAAGGACGCCTCCGACTCAAATACCGTTTATTCATAAATTCTGACTCAAATACTCGACTAATGTTGAGCGTCGGAGCGGGCGACAGAGGACCCCCCCTCTGTTCCCCCTCGGAGTTCACGTTTTTCTACTCTTTTTACAGGAACGGAGGCAGGTTATACAGGGAAGATTTCCGGCCTATCAAGACCGAAGATCAAGCTTCAAAGCCCATTCCGACCGTCAAGCGGGCGTTGGGCCCGGCCCAAAATCAAGACCTGGGCCGCATTCAAGTTAATCAAATTTTAGGCATTAACATTTGGCGCTAGAAGGAGGGGCCCCGACAAGTTCATAGCCTCGGAGTCCCGCCAGCAAAACTTTCCTATACCACCTCTCGACGAACAGGTTTCGAAGAGGCGAACAGGTCACAAAATGACGAACAAGTTTTGAAGAGACGGACAGGTCACTAAAGACGAACAGATTTCGAAGACACGAACAGGTTATGAAAAGACGTACAGGTCACGATAATGACGAACAAGTCACGGGAATGGCTAAAGAGACGCCTAGAGTTCAACACCATCGACAGGAAATGTTCGAAAGTAGAAACTAACTCGCGCTCGGTCGTCCGACACCCGTCTCGTTGTTAATAAGCCCACGACATGCCTCGATCGTCGAAAAAACCTCAAGATTCATATCGTTCGTCAAAGAATTCTCAAGACCCGCTCTCAATAAAATCAATACTCACATCGATCGAGGATGCAATTCGAGTAATAAAAGCGATTATATCCAAATTGAGAAGAACGCAAAAATACAAATCGAATATATATTATTACAAGTTTTTCTCCCCGTTATTAAACATATTATATTAATCAAAAGAAAAAACATATTAGAAAATACAGATCGTCAATGAACGGCTCGGATCAACGGAGTTCCACCGAAGCTTCGCCGCCACCAGCCGGAAAGCCTCGCTGTTTCGCCCGGCCAGGCCAAGGTGGCTCCCATCGCGGGCGCGGTGCCGAAGCGTGGAAGTTATCGCCTCCCCAGATCTGCCATGACGCCAAAATGGGGGTCGGCGACCTCCCCAGCTCCTCCACGAGCTCCGATGAGCAGCCCAGCACCTTCGAACACCGACGGCTCCACGACATCCCACCACCTTGCGCGTACCTAAAATCGGCAAAAAGTCCTCAGGCGACCTAGATCTGGAACCAACCCAAGGACGCCTCCGCGTGTCACAATGACCTCCAAGGCCGTCAGCGATCCGCCAGCCATGGCTGCAAAGCTCGCATCCGCCGTCGAGCGTACCTGCAACGCGTCTCGAAGCCCATTCGCGCCAAAATCCTCCACCTGTGTGCCCTAGCCCACGAGACAGCGCCCTAAGATCCTCCGTGGACGCCATCGATGCCGAAGCTCCGCCGGAGAAGCCATTGGGCGCTACAACCCTTGGGCTACCACCTCCAGATCGCCGCGCGCCTCGCCGTTGGCGGCGCCTCCTTCGCCACACCTTCCAGATCGCAAATCCCCACGCTCCTCGTTGGCTTCCAGCCTTGCCGAAGGGAAGCTCTGATTGCGCCTCCGCCTGGACCAGCCGCTGCGCCTCGTTCAAGGGTGGTCACCGCCGGTACCTGCAGGTCTTCAGCCGCCATAAGAGGTGGAAGCAAGGAGGAAAGAAGGAGGAGGAGTCCGAGGGAGAAGAGGAATCTGAAGGCAAAAGAAAAAAAAATGACTTCCTTTGCTGCTCAGCGAAGAAGAAAAAAGAAGAAGAAGAAAAATGAGGAGAGCCCTCATTGCTTTGCTGTTCGCCAAAGGAGAAAAGAAAAATAAAAAAATAAAAAATAAAAAGACGAAGAGACCCTTGTCGAAGAAAGAAAAAGAAAAAAGAAAAATGTATATACAGTTTATATACGACAACGACAAAGAATTGTGAATGAAAAACAAAAGCATATACTTGCTCATATACGACACAAAGTCAAAAGAAAGGCCAATATATATAAAAGATATATTTATATATGTAAGCTGATAAAAATAAAGCAAAGTGTATATATATGTATACACAATTACACATCAGATTCGTGTATAAAAAAAGAAGAGGGTATTATAAAGTCATATACTCACAAAATAAAATCTCTCAATAAACAAAAGAGGGTATTATATATCTACATACATAAAAAGCCCGATTCGAGAAAGACAGGAACCGAAGTTCAGAATCCGAAGAAAACGGCTAAAACCCGCTTCGTAAAATACGATAACTGAAGTATAAGTTCTTGAAAAAGACGGTCATAGTCCGAAGCCCGAAGATGACGCCAAAGGCTCATCAGGGAGAGACGATGGTCATAGTCGAAACCCGACGACGACGCCAGTGGCTCATCAGAGAGAGACAACGATCAAAGTCTGAAATCCGACGACGACGCCGGAGGCTCATCAAGGAAAAATCAACGGACAAAGTCCAAAACCCGAAGACGACGCCGAAGGCTCATCAGGGAGAGACGACAGTCAAGATCCGAAAAACGAAAATGACGTCGAAAATCTGATTCACGGAAAATAAGGCGGCCAAAGCCTGAAACTAAAGACCGAGAAAGGCTGGATCACAATCTCCTGCCGACTCAGGCAAATAAGACCGAGAAAGGCCGGATCTTAATCCTGCCGACTCAGGCAAAATAAGACCGAGAAAGGCCGGATCTTAATCCTGCCGACTCAGGCAAATAAGACCGAGAAAGGCCGGATCTTAATCCTGCCGACTCAGGCAAATAAGACCGAGAATGGCCGGATCTTAATCCCGCCAACTCAGGCAAAATAAGACCGAGACAGGTAGGATCTTAATCCTACCGACTTAGGCAACATAGACCGAGAAAGGCCGGATCGTAATCCCGCCGACTCAGGCATTAAAGACCGAGAATGGCCGGATCTTAATCCCGCGAACTCAGGAAAAATAAGACCGAGACAGGCCGGATCTTAATCCCGCCGACTCAGGCATCGAAGACCGAGAATGGCCGGATCTTAATCCCGCCAACTCAGGCAAAATAAGACCAAGACAGGTAGGATCTTAATCCTACCGACTAAGGCATTAAAGACCGAGAATGGCCGGATCTTAATCCCGCCAACTCAGGCAAAATAAGACCGAGACAGGCCGGATTTTAATCCCGCCAACTCAGGCAAAATAAGACCGAGACAGGTAGGATCTTAATCCTACCGACTCAGGCATTAAAGACCGAGAATGGCCGGATCTTAATCCCGCCAACTCAGGCAAAATAAGACCGAGACAGGCCGGATCTTAATCCCGCCGACTCAGGCATCAAAGACCGAGAATGGCCGGATTTTAATCCCGCCATCTCAGGCAAAATAAGACCGAGACAGGTAGGATCTTAATCCTACCGACTCAGGCAACATAGACCGAGAAAGGCCGGATCGTAATCCCGCCGACTCAGGCATTAAAGACCGAGAATGGCCGGATCGTAATCCCGCCGACTCAGGCATTAAAGACCGAGAATGGCCGGATCTTAATCCCGCTAACTCAGGCAAAACATAGACCAAGAAAGGCCGGATCTTAATCCCGCCGACTCAGGCATCAAAGACCGAGAATGGCTGGATTTTAATCCCGCCAACTCAGGCAAAATAATCCCGCCAACTCATGCAACAAAGACCGAGAAACGCCGGATCTTAATCCCGCTAACTCAGGCAAAAGAAGACCGAGACAGGCCAGATCTTAATCCCGCCGACTCAGGCACAAAAGACCGAGAAGTAAGACGCTAATGCGCAAAAACTCGGCAATATATTAAAAATACGCTTCGGCGCAAAAGACTGAGAAGTTAGACGCTAAAGCGCAGAAAGTCGGTAATATACTAAAAAAACACTTCGGCGCAAAAAACCGAGAAGTTAGACGCTAAAGCGCAGAAACTCGGCAATATACTAAAAAGACGCTACGGCGCAAAATATCGGGAACTAAGACGCTAAGGCAAGAAGCTCGGCAATACAATAAAAATAGGACGCTAAGGCGCAAAGATGAAGTAAGGCGCGGAACATTACAAAAATATCAAAAGCCGAATATTAATTCCGGCAACTTGTCCAAGATGACAAAACGCATAAAGTTTCTCGCAAGATGAATCTCGCAAGAAACTGGGGGGTTAATGTTATGCGTATTTTCCGGAGCCTAGAAAAATTGAGGCCCAAGACATATAAGGCCCACTAAATCGACTTTGACCCGCTCAGGAAAAGTCAAAACCAAACCGGCCAACAAAGTCAACAGGCCCGACCCTGAAAGTCAACCGGAAAAGTCAACGGGATCCGACTCGGAAGTCAACCGGAAAAGTCAACGGGTCCAAACCCTGAAAAGTCAACAGACCCGAACCCGGAAAGTCAACCAACAAAGTCAACAGGCCCGACCCTGAAAGTCAACCGGAAAAGTCAACGGGATCCGACTCGGAAGTCAACAGGCCAGACCGAAAAGTCAACCCAAAAAGTCAACGGGATCCGACCCGAAAAGTCAACCGGAAAAGTCAACAAAAAGTCAACCCGGGCTCGCTCGGGAAATGTCGAATCGGCCCGGCCTAAAAAACATGCCTTCGGGCCGCGCGCCCCGAAGGCTCAAACATGCCTTCGGGGCGCGCCGTGCGCCCCGAAGGCTAAAAACATGCCTTCGGGGCGCGCCGCGCGCCCCGAAGGCAAAATCATGCCTTCGGGGCGCGCCGCGCGCCCCGAAGGCACGAAATTAAACTTTCGACCTTCTATAAATACGAGGGCACCCCCGCCACAATCGGCAAGCACTCGCGAAGCCAAAAAACCTCTGTTTCCCGTTTATTCATAAATTCCGACTCAAATACTCGACTAATGTTGAGCGTCGGAGCTGGCGACAGAGGACCCCCCCTCTGTTCCCCCTCGGAGTTCACGTTTTTCTACTCTTTTTACAGGAACGGAGGCAGGTTATACAGGGAAGATTTCCGGCCTATCAAGACCGAAGATCAAGCTTCAAAGCCCATTCCGACCGTCAAGTGGGCGTTGGGCCCGGCCCAAAATCAAGACCTGGGCCGCATTCAAGTTAATCAAATTTTAGGCATTAACAAGAGGTATATCCAATCCTGGCATCATCATGGATCTACTCTGCACACGGATGTGGAAGAGGTATAACTAATCTCGGTTTATTTGTGCAAGTTGAAGATTATAGGAAATGTAAAAATCGGGTATTGGGCCCAATGGGAATTCCGGGTCTGACATGACCACAATAAATGAGTCACAGGCCCACCCGGGCCAGGCCAAAGGATAATTAATTAATATGATTAATGATTTAATTCATTAATAATGACCTAATAAGCTTGGTGCATTTAATGAGCCAAAGCCCATTAGGCCATTCTTAGACTACGAGCTATTAATACCCAAAGTATATTCATAATATGCATGCAATTTAATTCCTATAGCAGCCCCAATTCGCATAAGTAAAGTTTGCCGTCCTCCCCGTGTTGCGACTGAGTCATCATTCAATCACCGAGGAAAACCTAGTAGTCCGATGAGGTAATATCCGGTCTAATTGACGTTCCCGCAGCGACGTCGTGGACGATATTGAGCCCACATCAGCCTCGTTTATGACAAAACAACGAATTAAAGCCGTAATTGGGCTCGTCCGCGTGGCAAAATTTTTGTTATGTCAGCAACCCACGTTTGTCCACGTGGCCAGAGTTAACCGGTAAGTTAATTGCGTTATGAGAATGGAGTGGTCAACGCCTCAAATGCAAATTTGGATACTTTTGCCACCACTTTTAAACTTTGAGCGTTCGAGGGATTCTTTGACCAAACTTCGGGTGTTTTTGCCGTCATTAACCCAACTATGAAACTACAAACTGCGAACGACAACGACAATAAAAGGTGAGCAACGACGACAAAGATAGTCTTGTCCCGAAACGACGCCGTTAGAAAGGAATACACGAAACTCGCTGTTTGGCTCTCTTCTTAAGCTTATTGATTGCCGCTTCAATGGCGGCTTCTTCTTCTCCCTCTCCCTCTGAACTCTGAGCACTCTTCCGAACCCAAAGCTTCAAGCTTTACCGAAGAGGAATGGGGAAGAAAACTAAGAAGCCTGGGAAAGGCAAAGAGAAAACCGAGAAGAAGACTGCCAAAGCGGAGGAGAAGAGAGCTCGCAGAGACACCAAAAAGCTCTCTCCCGAAGACGACATCGACGCCATTCTCGTACGTCACTTCTTCTTCATCGATCAACTCTTCATTACCGTTTAGGTTTAGTTTGAGCGAAGCTCGTTGGTTAATTTTCTGGGTTAGGAACTCCATACTCGTGTTTGATTTTCGCTGAATTTCTGGATTTTTTTTTATCAAGCCCCAACAATTCAATTTTGAAACTTGAACTAGTTATGAAATTCAACGGTGATGTGTTTACACTGATATTAATTAAGTTTTTTCGTTCCAATTTTGATCACTTTGATTTCGATTCTTTAGACGAAATTCTGGTGCTTCACTAGGTTATGGAGTTGTGAAGTTTGAATTTGTTATAAAATTCAATATCTGATTTTTTTTGGGGCTGTTTATCATCAAGTTTTTTGGTTCGAATTTTATCGGATTTTGAATATTCGATATTGTTTCGTTGGACGGAGAAGTTTAGCGCTTTACTAAGTTATGATTTGTGAATTAGTTATGAATTTTTCGGGGTTGCACCGGAAAGTTGTCACAATCAAGTTTTTTCGTTCATATTTTGATCTTTAAGTCAATTTTTTTTCATTAGGCGAAAGTATTGGCGCCTTACTAAGTTCTGGATTTTTGAAATTCGAATTAGTTATAAAATTAATATTCGATATGTTTACACATATATGAATTCTTTTGGGGCGGTGTTGCAATGTTGCGGTATATAAAGTTTTATCATTCCAATATTAGTAAAAGAGGAAATTTAAATGTTTTTTTCTTGAAGAATTAGATGAAAGAAAAAAGGTTTTTGTGTCAACAGTTAAACATACAAAAAGAAGAAGCGAAGAAAAAGGACGTTCACATTGAGGAAAACGTCCCAGCTCCATCGCCACGCTCAAACTGCACGGTAGTTTTTCTACCTGTGATCCTTCGTTTTATCTCTCCGTGAATATGATTAGTCAATCTTGATTTGGCTGATCTTTTTTCGGTTTTTGATTGATTCTGTAGTTAAATATCAATCCGTTGAAAGAGACTGAATTGATTCTCTATGGAGGTGAATTTTACAACGGTAACAAGGTTCGTCTTTGAATCCTTAATTTTTAAGTCCATCTACACTAAGTCCATTTGTTTTCAATATTTACTTATATTTAATTATGTTGAACTTGTATGACCGCAGACTTATGTTTACGGTGATCTTTACCGGTACGACATTGAAAAGGCGGAATGGAAGTTGATTTCAAGCCCGAATAGTCCGCCCCCTCGAAGCGCTCACCAAGCAGTTGCTTGGAAGAACTATCTCTATATATTCGGTAGATATATATATGTATTGATATAGTCGTCGGTATAATTATAAAGATTAGTGCAAGTGTTTTTTTTAATATATTGCTCATGTGAATCCCTTTTTTGTTTTTCCTTAGGTGGCGAGTTCACCTCTCCGAATCAAGAGAGATTTCATCACTACAAGGTAAAACCTTATGTACCCGTACAATGTTAATTTGTTTTGGTTAAAAATCTATATTTGGAAACTTAATTTAGAATAATAGTTTATTTCATCATTGGATAGGATTTTTGGATGTTGGATTTAAAGACGAATCAGTGGGAACAACTAAATCTAAAAGGATGTCCGAGTCCTCGGTCTGGCCATCGAATGGTAATCTTTCATTTCTTGAATATATATATATATATATATATATATATATATATATATATATATATATATATATATATATATATGAATATATGATTCCCAATCACCAAAAATTTACTCAACATTTTATCAAATTATATTCATTGTCTCGTTCGCTCTATATTTTGTTCTCAGTTCTCTTTGTTACTTTTTCAGGTTTTATACAAGCACAAACTTATTGTTTTTGGTGGTTTCTATGACACTCTAAGAGAAGTGAGGTGACTATTTAATATTTAAGGATTATAAATATATTAGATTATTAAAAGAAAAAATTCTTGTAAATTTGACTTCGTTTTTATATTCTCGAGAGAATTTTAATCTTCGCTCTATTACATATATGTGAAACTGAAACATTTTAGCATTCACTTTTGAACTTATTCCTATCGAAGTCGTTCTGATTTTAGTGTTTCTTGGATTTGGGTCTCATGGTAACGTTTTTTTTCTTTTTCTTTTCAATGCTGCATCGGAAGTTGACAATTCTTTACTCGTTCGTTTTGCAGGTACTTCAATGATTTATATGTTTTTGACTTGGACCAATTTAAGGTATACATAGTATTTCTAAATTAAAACTGTCTTTTTATGTCTTCATCATCGGTATGAATGATGTATACTGGGATTATTTTTTGTCAATTTTCAGTGGCAAGAAATAAAGCCCGGGCCTGGAGCGATGTGGCCAAGTGCCCGAAGCGGTTTTCAGTTTTTTGTTTACCAGGATGAGGTGAGATAATAAAAGATACCAATCTTTAATTTGAGTCATTCTCATGTTTCAAAAGATTTGCTTGATTGCACAAGATTACTGAAATTTTGTTTTTATTGCATAACAGATTTGTTTATATGGCGGTTATTCCAAAGAAGTCGCTTCTGATAAGAACAGCACCTCGGAAAAAGGAAATGTACATGCGGACATGTGGTCCCTCGATCCTAGAACCTGGGAATGGAACAAGGTTTATTATTTTGTGATTTTTTATCTCATTAAAAAATATTATTATGTGTAGTTTGTCATTATTATTATCCTCTTTGGAACAGGTAAAAAAGAGTGGGATGCCTCCCAGTCCCCGTGCCGGGTTTTCAATGTGTGTGCATAAAAGGCGTGCTTTGCAATTCGGAGGCGTGGTTGATATGGAGGTTGAAGGTTAATATTTCAAAAAAAAAATTCCCTTTGTTTGTACCAGTATTTTTTTATTTTTAATTTATAGAAAGGTGGGCTTTTCATAATTTATTCAATCAACAGTTATGATCTCCTTTCGGTGACCGCTATAAGAACGCGAATATGAGATCATTTTTCTTTTCTTTTCGTTGCATCAAAATATTTCCCTGATTATTTCTTGTTTCTTGGCGCTAATTAAATTTTTTCTCCGTGTATATAGGTGATTTAATGATGAGTTTATTCTTGAATGAACTTTACGGCTTCCAATTTGATACCCGGCGCTGGTAATGCCCGTCTGTTGTATTTAAAATTAGTAATCTTCCGAGCAGCTTTGAGAATCGTAATCGTCTTTTCTTTTCCTTATCGGTTCAGGTACCCCTTGGAGCTACGGAAAGAAAAGTCAACTGCAAAGAAGGTCCAACCATGCTATATTCATAGAATAGTTATTTGAAATTCATTGAGCCGAGAAAATAAAAATAACATATATTAACTCTACTTTACACTTGTAATTCTATTAGTTATAAATTTGCCAATTTCGGATATTGACGGCAAATATACCCAAGTTATGGAAACTTGTGTACTTGTACACCAATTTAAATATTTGTAGCATCCCTTTGGAAGTTGTGTTCAAACAGAATCCGAGTGTATAACTTCCATAGGTATGCTATGCTACAAATATTGAACTTGGGTAAATAACTTAGGTATTCTTTTCCTGGACTTTATGACCTCATTGTAGCTTCATTTTGCACAGATGAAAAAGGCAGCTGAACAAAATGAACCAGAGGAGCTTTTGGTGACCGAAAAAGATGAGAAATCTTCATATGATGAAGAGGCAGATGATATGGAAATAGATACTGATCACATGTCTCAGAAAATAACAACTAGCATGGAAATGAACGGGTCCGCTACAAAGTATAATGGAAAGAGTCATGAATCTACTGCCAAGTCAGATCCACCGAATCCCAGTTTACCCGAGGTTTTCCCGGCTAAATCTCTTATTTTTCTTTTTTCACTTTTTCCCTTGATTTATCCCTTTCTAATTTGCGGTTTTTGTATCAACAATTAGACAGTGAAGCCCTGTGGGCGAATCAACTCATGCATGGTCGTTGGCCGAGACACGTTATACGTATACGGTGGCATGATGGAGATTAAAGATCAAGAAATTACGCTTGATGACTTATACTGCCTCAATCTTAGCAAACTCGATGAATGGAAGTGCATTATACCGGTTCGTAAAATTTCATTTCTTGCTTGATGATTCTATTGAGTAACCGTTTATTATAGAACTTTATGAAAACAGACTCTTGTGTCATTTTTTTGAGTCATTCAGTGCCAGTTTATTTATTTTTATTGTTATTTTTATTTTTAATGGTGGACCGAAATCTGATGAAAGCAGGCATTTATGTCATTTATTTTCTCTTGCATCTAATTAGTTTGACCTGACAATATACGTAACACAGGCATCACAATCTGAATGGGTTGAAGCTTCAGAAGACGAAGAGGACGATGAAGATGAGGAAGACAGTGATGGAGAATCTGATAGTGGTAGCAACAGTGATGAGAGTGAGGAAGACGACGAGCCAGAGGTTCCTTTTTTTACATTACCGGTTTTTGGAAACACGCTATATTTATAATTAGTAGCAACGTTAATTTCGGGTATCTTTTTCTGATAATTTTATCTTTCACTAATATTGCTCAATTACACTTCAGGAAACACTAATTATTCATTAACATAATAATAATAATAGCATAAGAAGCAATAAACTAAATAAGGTCACTCGGAGATATTCTTAACGAGTTTTAAGGGGAAATAAACAAACACGTCCTTGACTTTGTTGCTGTTTTTTTCGTTGTATATAGAGTAGCAAAGATGGCTCGGTTCAAATGGGCGACGCCGTTGCTTTAATCAAAGGTCAGGGAAAGAATCTTAGAAGGAAGGAGAAACGGGCGAGGATAGAACAGATACGAGCTAGTCTTGGTCTTTCGGACTCACAAAGAACCCCAATGGTGAGTTCTTTTGAGTTTTCGTTAATTTGAACATTTTCAGAAAGCTTGCTTGTAAATATATACATATATATATATATTATTCTCTTTCTATTAATATTGCGATAAAACCAATATTTTTATCTTCTAAAATCCTTAATTGCTCGTATTTTTGTAATTGTGAAGTTGGGAGAGTCGTTGAAGGATTTTTATAAACGTACAAATATGTACTGGCAAATGGCCGCACATGAACATACACAACATACCGGGAAGGTCTGACTTGTTTATCCTTTTTAATAAGTTTTGAATTTTCGTGTTCAAAGGACATAATTTTATCTTCATACCATTTACAGGAGCTTCGCAAAGACGGTTTTGATCTTGCTGATACTCGATATAGGGAGCTTAAACCTATCCTCGACGAGGTAAATTTTTGGAAACTAATAAATCGCTCAAAATCTGTTCTTTATTTATATTGAGTTTTCTAACAAATACTGCTGATATATGCAGCTGGCTGTCTTGGAAGCGGAGCAGAAGGCCGAAGAAGCAGAAGCGCCTGAAACCAGTTTGAAAAAGCGAGGCACCAAGAAGAAAATTAAGCATCAAGTCTCTTAATTATAGATCATTTTTGCCGGGTAATTTCAACTAAATTTTGTGTAAAGTAGTTTCTATTTATTATTTGTCAAAATAATAAATAGAAACGATCTCTCTTAAATTTTGAGGTAATTTTAGGGATGAACTTTAAGTTATGATCAAGAAAGCAACGATTTTTTTTTTTTCGTGTGTTTAGTGTTATGAGATTGACTCTGAAGCTTTAAGTACTTCTTAAACAAGAGACCAGAAATATAAGGGCATAAGAAGATTATGATTATTTATAATCTTAGTTGCTTTTTTTTATTTATATTACGCCTACTCTCGAGCAATTACTGCATATAATTAAATTAAATAGAATACATACTTTTAATTTAAAGGACCTTTTGGTAACAATGGACGATTAAAGGTTAAAATCATAGTGAGATTTGGTTAAATAGAATACATACTAATGCCAGATGCGAATTAGAAGGTAAAATTATAAACAAAAGTTAAGGTTTCGGCCTTTCGAATATGAAACATAAATTAAAATTTACAACAAAAGCGAAAAATAAAATAAAATAGTATTGCACTTCATTCATACTTGTGCTGTATTTATGCCTCCCAAGAAGCAATGACATAAACAAAAGAAGAGCTTAAACATTTATCCAAACAAATCCGGTCTATCAAGGAAATGTTGCTGCTGTTTTCCTCCACGCCTCGTTTTCCGACGTCTTCAACTCGAGCTTTCTCATAGGTTTTGCTTCTGCAAGACGTACACGGCAGCGACGAAAATCAACGAAAAGACACACATAAAGGATTTAGGGTTTAGGGCAAGGAAATATATGAGCAAAATGAGAATGAAATTGCATTTACAATTACAAGCCATAAAGGAAAGCAATGCAAGAAATAGCTAATCATAAGATTTGACATGATTTTATATTGGCAGACTTTGTTCAAGGTCTTGGTCAAGAACATTCCATTGATGCTACTTCCCTCATGGAAGTACTTGTTCAAATTAAATCACTTATAGTCATTGGATATCAAGGTCAACTTCTACTTTGTAACATGTACATATATATATTATCATCAAGTAATTATAAAAGTATAATTTTTAATGCTGTAGGAACAACTTGGATAAGGATGTTTGAAATTCCAAATGGTTAAGAAAATAAATATATTCGCTTTCAGCATAATAAGCATGAATCATGGTGAAAGATCAGAGTGTTGAAAGATCTCTAAAAGCGCAAATATATGCTGGCCAAGTACAGAGATGTCTTTTCCTTTAAATATTATCTGAATTTTTTTTTTTATATTTTTAATATTTAGAAATATAATTTTCGATATTTTTTCAAGGATATTGGCGACAAAACCACCTATATTTGTCTAATCTTCGCACCGAACGGCAATATTTTAACGGCAAAACCTCCTCCCGTTATACATTAATTGCATCGTAGCGTGAAATAATATTATTGGTCACTTTGCAAGATGCAAAGTGAGTTTAGAGGGAGAGGGTTTCAAACGAGCAACGTTCCAAGTGAGCTTTAATCAAAGACTGCTTCTAAGAGAGCGAGCAGGTCCGCGAGTCACTTTTCAAACTAACACCCCGAACCTTAAATCCTGATTCCGCCACTAGTGCCGAGTTTTAATTTTTACGCGTGGCTTGAACTAGATGTCAAAGATACTAACTCCAATACTCATGTCAATTGAGATAACTAGTGATTACATAGCCCAGTCTAAGAATCATGAGCCTACCTCAATTGTGTGAACATCCTTAGATTTTGAAAGCTTAATATTTTCCTAGAATTGGTTTTACTTATCCGAAATTTTGGTTCACAAGCTTTCTCTTTTTTTCTGGAACAAAAATATCAGGCTCTCAATTTACCGAATTCCAAAATTGGCATTCGAAATTATCGGTTCCACAAATTTTTAATAAAATCACGCGTCAATTATATTTTTTTAATGAGTAAGTTGCTTTGGAGGAGTTCAACGCTATTTCTTAAATTTTGAGGTAATTGCAGGATTAACTTAAGTTCATATCTCGTAGTCTCATGAGTGATCGAGAAAACAAATATGCCAATAATCTGTGTTTTAAAGTGTGTTAATAGCATAATATTACTAACTTTGTAGGTTTGAGATAATAGCGGTATAAATCCTAAAATATTGTATATTTGACGCGTCATGAGCACACGTTGGAGCAATAAGACACTAGTCGATTAAATTGGGAACTTAAAAAAAAATACATGTTTTCGGACTTTGGGAATGTATGTCTTTAAAAGAAGGGTTTAGGATGTCGCATCAAAAACAGAATATTTGGGAATTCATGCGATTTTAATTTCTTGTAGTTTCTAACACTATTTTTGAGAGATTTCTCTTAAATATATCCACATTTCAATATTTATGAGAAATGAAAAAGAAAAAGAAAGATGACATTAGAACATAGAGGTATGAGCATAAGAAGATCTACCCAAAATAAATAATTGAATTTCCTCATTTCAAAATCTGAAATAAAAAATTTCAAGTAAAAAAACACTTTTCCAAAATAAGGTTTGTCTCACAAAGTCTACTAATACGGAGTCGGAGCCGGACTTTTAGATGATGTAGATCACTTAGTCGAGCGAAGTTTGAAGCAAATTCATTCACCGGAGCATGAGTTGTTATTTTCCATGCGAATTTGGTCTCTCATGGAAATCAAATTGTTATTTTCTTCCATTTTGTCTCGCTCTCTGACGTCTTCAAATCGAGCTTTCTCAGAGGTTTAGCCGCAGCAAGAAGTACATGGCAACGACGAAGATCAAGAAAAAGCCGTGATAGAATGCATAAAGAAACGAGGTAGGACTTAGAGCAATAAAAAATAGTAGCAAAATGAGAAATAAGTTACAAGCACAATTGCAAGCCATGAGGGAAGATGAAGAATATGAAACTAATACCCGAAAGCCAATTCATGGAATGATTGATGTATTAGCATATCATACTCTATTTAATAAATTGAAATGGTTTTAATTTAATAAATAGTATGAGACTTATTAGTTACTTGACTTTGTTCAAGGTCTTTTTTTTTTATTGGTCAAGAACATTCTTTTGATGCTAATTGCTAATACTTGCAACTAGTAATTCCTATAAAATAAACTGTATTTTATCTAGTTAGTAATATAGTTATATTGGGTCAACTTCTCTTGTGGGGCATTACATGCTCGGAAGTAATAAGATAAATATATGATAATTATTATTGATTTTTTATTGACGGATAAGATATAAATTTTAGTTATTGATATTAATATTTATCGAAATTTATCGATTTATTAATCCGCTATCGAAAGATAATGTATAAAATATTTTAAATAATATATAGACTTAATTTATATATAGTGTCTAAAATACCAAATATGAAATCATATCATAATAATTATAATAATTATAAGTACTCGATAAATAATCTCATCACCAAAAATCCAAAATTTTGGGACTTTTGTCACCAAAGTGAAAATTTTGGGAAATTGAGGAATTATAAAATAAATACGCCAAAATAAAAATTTATAATTGTATTCATCAGTCAAAAGTCAAAATAACAAGAAAAATTGATAATGTACTTAAAAATTGACTTTGCTATTTTTTGTTTAGTTTTTCGAGAATATCTTCCGATGCAAAAATCTCAAGATATCCTCAAACAATAAATTTAGATTAAGTACACAAATCAAGAAAATACCGATTCCAAAATTTTATTAAACTTCTATGACTTTTTCCACGAAGATCTTTGATTGGTTTCTAGGATTCCGTGTGCACCTCATTAACTACCTACCGTGAAGTTACATGAGACAACATATGATTTGAAATCTTTCACTCTTTTTTACCACGTTTGACCATGTGGCGACAAGATTGATCTATAGTGTCGTAGTTTTTGCATTGTTGAACACGTTTTGGCTAGTATGCGAAAACTTTAGGTGGAGTTTGGTTACGGTCCCAGAGACCAGTTTCTAGTTTTGGTTTCAAACAGTGTCATACTGGTTTCGTAGATCACGTTTGGTTACCAGTTATCTCTGTTTTCGCAAACCGGTTTCGCAGACCAGTGAAATTTTAATGATAAGTTGTTTTATGTGTTTGGTCTTCAACCCAATCGTACAAAATATACCTATAATAATATGTTATCATTATATAATATATTATATTATTTATAGTAAGATATTATTATAATTTTAACTCATTTAATTAAATTATTAAAATTATTCGTATCATTGATATATTACTTGATATTGACAAATGAACTTAAATTATTTTTATTATTAAATACTAACTTAATTATAATGATATAAACTCATGTAACAATGTTTTTACTCCTTTATATTACATTATTTAAACATGTAACTAAAGTAATTGGATTTGAATCTATTTTGGTAGTAATGTAAATATTTTTAGGCATAATATCAATATATATTACTTTTAAATCAAACATACCATTTTTTTAGTAACATAAATTGTGTTTGATTTAGCTATTATATTTATTTTTATTTTAGTTCAACCACACATTAACAAACAGGTTGGCCCAAACATTGTTTCAAAAATCAAATTCCCAAACTGATTTGCAAGACTGAACTCTCAGACTGATTTCCCAAACCAAATTGCAAAATTGGTTTCCCAAACCAATTAACTAAACGCCACCTTAGTGTTTATTGCTAACTCTATGGAGTTTTTATAGCTTATATATGGTCAAAAATGATAAAAACATGATAAAATTACATTTCACTACATACAACTTCATGGTAAAGAGTTAATAAAAAAAATTATTACTTGTGCCAAATTTATTTACATCACTAGAATTTATTGCCACCAAAAAATAAGATGGGGAGTAAGTCATATATTTTTGCAATATAAATATGTCTGCCGCAAAGACCCCAATCTTTAACCAAGTTATTCGTTCTACCTTAATAACTAAAGAAATTGTACTAAATACTCATTTGGGTTAATTGCGGCAATAATGCACAACCTTTGGTCAACAGGGGTTTCAGGTCCCCAACCTTTCAAAGTGTGGGAAAAAATACACAACGTTTGTTGAATGTAAAATCCGTTGGTCCTTCCGTTAGGGATGTTAAATTCTGCTGATGTGGCATTGTTAAACTGCCAAATGGACTGCCAACTTGTAATATTAATTACATAACTTAATTAATAAGAATAAATTAAAACAAATTTTAATTATGATTCAAAAAACAAATTAATACTTTAAATTAAATAAATAATTTTTACTCCCCCTAAAAATCTAACAGACTCTTCGTCGAACATGACTAAAATTTTAAAAAACGACGGATTATTAAACACGACTAAAATTTGCAAAGATTACATAACGATAATTTATTAGAAACGACTAAAATTTTGGAAAAACGACCGATTATTAAAAACAACTGTAATTTAAAAAACGACATAGTAAAGATGTGAATAATATTGAAGCATGAATTTAAAAATAGGAACTACGCGTTAAATAAGTAGTTTTAATTTATTTTTTGAATCATAATTAAAATATGATTTAATTTATTCTTATTAATTAGGTTATGTAATTAATATTATAAGTTGGCAGTCCATTTGGCAGTTTAACAATGCCACATCAGCAGAATTTAACATCCCTAACGGAAGGACCAACGAATTTTACATTCAACAAACGTTGTGTTTTTTTGCCCACACTTTGAAAGGTTGGGGACCTAAAACCCCTGTTACCAAAGGTTATGCATTATTGCCGCAATTAACCCTACTCGTTTTGTGTCAAACCTTTTAAAAAACTAACCCATAAATCAACCAATTACCGAACAATAAATCCGCGATAGTAGACAACCAAATAACTTGCAAAATCGACCAATTGAACACTAATGAAGTATATGTATCTATCCCGGGCCTTAAAACCCAAATAAAACCTCGAAAAGCTCAAACTTTTCGTCGACAAAGACGATGAAGAGAGACACTTCCTTCATTTTCTTCTGTTTGATTCAAGCTTTATTGATTCCCGCCTCTTCTTCTTCTTCTTCGTCTATCCCTCTGTCAACCCAGGTTTTCCTTCGAATTCGTTTTGCTTCAGTTTAATCTTCATGGTTGCTTGGTTATGGAGGCTCACGATTTTCTGCGATCAGAGCAATGATCTTGTTGGTTTGCTTATGGAGTGCGAATTCATTCAATTTGTGTGATTTTAATGTGTATTTTGCTATACAGGACAATGAAGAATCCACTGGTTCAAGGTTCTTACTCTCTTCTTGTCAAGCTCAAATCTTTCATGGCTTAACTTTATGGTAATTGGCTATATTATCCAAGACTATGTAATTTATTTATTATACATTTCTTTCTGGTAGAACTCTTACGCAAGGCGATGAGCGTGCTCTTGAAGTGCATTGCTCGCGGGAGAGGAGCCGGGCAGCGTGGAACATCATCGAGGAGGTAAGAGTAGGAATGTCGGATTTGCGAATTTGGGCTCTTTCCGTGACACCTGTGGTTTCCGTTGTGTAGTACTTGATGCCGTTTGTGGAGCAAGAAAGCTACGAGGTTTCGAGGAAATGTCGGCTTCATCCCGATAACGATATATTTAGGGATCATGAGCAGCACAAGGTCCACATGGACATGAATGAATGGCAGTGCGGATACTGTAAGAAAAGCTTCCGTGCTGAAAAGTTTCTTGACCAGCATTTCGACAGCCGACACCACGATCTCCTTAATACTGTACGTGTGCCGTTTTTCTTTGCTTTTGGATCGTAGAAACACTGGTTAAGTTTGTTCAGTTCTCTCTATGATATCTGTTTTTGTTTAGAAAGAAGGGATATTTGTACGGGCTTAGAATTTCTATGGAACTGATTGACCCGTGATCACTTATTGTCGGGGAAACATGGGCATTTAGTCTTGTGAGTTAGTCCTTTTATGTTTTCTGTTGTTTGTATTAATAGGGGTCTTTCGGTCAATTATGTCATTAAGGGTATTTTAGTCGTTTCCTTTGGGTTCGGTCATCTCCTATATCACTAGGCCATCAGGGAGTTTTTGACCTTGCTCTCGAAGGAGAGATCGGGATAGTTTACTGTTCTTTGCATTGGTGAATTCCCGTTCGCCGGATTTTGTGTTGGATCTTATCATCATATTCCATTTATTGGCAGCAGAAAATACGTCTTGATTTACTTGATGTTGTTTTTTGTCTTTGATATTGATGTCTTCGAATGCAAAGTCATGACATATATATATATATATATATATATATATATATATATATATATATATATATATATATATATATATATATATATATATATATA
Organism: Parietaria judaica; assembly: GCA_954871525.1. Lineage (NCBI taxonomy): Eukaryota > Viridiplantae > Streptophyta > Magnoliopsida > Rosales > Urticaceae > Parietaria > Parietaria judaica. The sequence continues at coordinate 5,245,344 of OX940867.1, forward strand.
TATATATATATATATATATATATATATATATGTATGCAGAATGGAAGCAAGTGCTTAGCCGATTTATGTGGGGCGTTGCATTGTGATTTTGCGACGAACGCTGAATCGACGAAAAGAAAATGCAACCCAGCAGCGGTTGCTAAGAATCGCCATTTATGCGAGGTTGCTTTGACTTCTTTGACCGCTCGTTTCCTCGTTGACCTGAAAAGGAATTCACATGCTTAATTTGTGTAATGTCATATGTGCAGAGTCTTGCTGATAGTTGTTTCCCCGTTCGGCAGGGACTCTCGTCAAGTCGTCTACATGGTACTTTTCCATATTTTCCTAAACCCCTTTTTATTCACTTAAAGCTTCTATTCTGTAAACGGGTCTAGCAATGGTGATTTTTTTCGTTAATCTGTAGAATTGTTCCTGCGCCAATTTTGTGATGCTCATACCTGCCATGGAAAACTTAAACCTTTTTCTAGAGGAGGCAAGGTACGGCTTCATTACCGTGATAGATTAAACGATACACATGAGAAAAGCGCAATGGTGATTTCAAAATCTTCCCTGTTGAATGCTTTTGTTTGGGGCGTTCTTAGGTCAATCACATGTGAAAATATGTGCTTAGGAACAAGTTACACGACATTGAGGTTAAGTAAGGGTATTTTTGTAATTAGGGGTATTAAGGCGTTAAATAAAAATCAGCAGCAATAATTAATTCTTCATGCAGAAATTAATCAGGAGTTAAGAGATTATTCATTGGAAGGAAGTGATGGTCTACCTTTTGAACGATTATTGTATCCATTATTGTAAAATACCTAAAAAAACCCCGTGTCATAAAATAACCAAAATGCTTAAACAGACGTAAAATATTACTAAATTGTGTTCCTATTAATAAAATTCTGCACTACTAGTAGCTTTCTATAAGATCTTTTGCTAATTTTTTTTGTTTAATCCTCCTATTTCTATAAATCAACGCAGAAGAAAATTAGCGTACTGTACATGGCTATATCGATATTGACGTTGATGCTGCTTCCGATCTTCTATGTCATTGTTTTCTTGCACCAACGGTATCGCCCTTTGCTTTTACTTAATCCTGCAATTTCATCCCATGAATTACAGATTACTCATGTGCTGTGTTCTTCAGAGATATGAGAATGAGAAGCCAAGAGCTCAGGCGCATCCCCCGTGCTGGGAAGAAAGCAAAGCCTTCGTAACTGGTAATCCATATCCCGCATTCGAGTATTTATCCTTGATCGTAATTTACAGATATGCCCTTATAACTTATCAAATTTGTAATGATTTTCCCCTTAAAACATATTTTATAGCCGTTTTGTTGCCCCTAAACTTGTTAGCTTTAACAATTTTCCCCTTGATCGCTCTATGTTTTAGTTTTTTGGACTACGGTTTAGTGGCGAAATTGTCAGTTTACATGATAAGTGATGAACTTTTGAAAATAATTACGATTTTCAGGGTACGTAGAAAAGTTCATCAATTATCATGTTAAGTGACGATTTTCTCTCGAAACAATAACATGAGCTGCATGTGACGGGAAATTTGACGGAAATTGGCCCTTTTGTTAGGGGAAGTTGCAAATCATAAATTTCCAACTTGCATACTGATTAATGTTCCCTTTCTTGAAAGGTGGATGAAAATTATCTTGCATTATCGGATATGACGGTGCTCGTGAAACTCATAGCTCATCGCCGCTGTCAACTTGCATACCCGGTACGAATTCCAGAGACAGCACGAGAATGCTGATTTACGCCAGTAAGGATTTCCCCCCACAAACATAAGGATCAGATTGATGGAATATCGGTGATTGCTTGTAATAGAAGCCACACTACCTATCAAGGGGTGAAAGCAGTAACTGCGTGTACTATTTTATATATAAAAATAAAAAATAAAAAAACCTGAAGACTGTATTTTCGGATTTTTTTTTTTTTTTTTTGGGAAAACCTAATAACATTGAATTTTAGTGAAAAACAGTATTTACTGAATATTCGGTGTGTGATTGCGGTGGTAATTCTAAATCTATTTTTTCACTGCATTCATAATGATTTTACTGATAGGGGTGAACAATCGGATACGTTACCGAATGATATATAGGTATTCGGTTGTTAGTCGGTGCATTTGGTTTTAGCCGGTTAAATTCGGTATTCGGTATATACGATGTCGGTATTATCTTGTTTTGGTTTACGTGTTTTTTGTTAGCCCCCAATAACGAAAATGGCTAAAGATTCAAACAATATTTAGAGGACAACACAACCAAAAGTTGTGGTAAAAAGCAATATTTTGGTTTTTTTTTTTTTTTTTTTTTCCCCCCCTAAAAAATTGAATGTTGTTTTTATGTGACATAAATTTTTTGTTTTTTTTTTGTTTTTTTTTTGTTTTTTTTTTGCTAATTTTGCTAAATACCACACCGAAGATTTCGATTGTTCACCTCTTTAATCTATGAAAATGTTTTTTATTTTATATGAATTAAATTCGGTTTAGTCCTAACTTGGGAAAAAATTGTGTTGTACGAACCATCGATACGAATCACATGAAGAATTGGTGAAACCAAATAAAGAATTCAAGTATCTTCATTCTTCAGTCGAACTATAATATATATAATAAATCTACAGTAGTATAATAAACTAAAGCCCATGCTCCTTCAAAAAAAAAAAAAAAAACTAAAGCCCATGCCATTGTTGCTTCTCCCGTATTCATTCGCAACATCTCGTCTAGCAGTGAAGCCGGTAAATATGGTGCGGTATTATAAGACCAAATACCGCAGTTATCGAAGATTCCGTATTAAGTTTTCGTTAACTGGAAAACCTAGAAGAAAAAAAAAACGTCATGGTCGGTCTTTGGTTGATGCCCCTTGAAAATAATCAAGTTCCTGAAACCCGACTTGTATCCTTCCGCTTAGGCACGGAGAGATTTGCTGAGCCGTTAATTTAGGACTAGTTCATGGCATTTCGACCAAGTTTACCGTTACTTCTCTTCTCCGATATCTCCAGCACTCGAAAGATCTTAGGGTTTCGAAAGTCTACGGTGCTACGGCCCGAAAAGCATGGGATATGATCTCATTCGACATAAGAAAACCATCCGGATCGCTAAGCCGAAGATAAGCAATCTCGTTCTCGTTCTCATTGCGCAAAAGATTATCGAATTCTTCTGCAGATAAGGCCACTCTTCTCTCGCTCAAGCAAACCACATGACCGCTTGCTACATAATCTCTATAGGCTTTGCAAAGCGAAGCGACGAGAGAGTCGCCGAACTCTTCCCTAAACGCCCTCAAATCTAACCCGCTTGAAGTCCTCAACGAGAGCATTATAACATCTGTGGCGATATCCCTCGAATCAAGATGCTCATTGCTCTCGCAATTAACCATATGATCCTCCAAATTTTGCACGAACTCCGCATATCCTCTCATCTTCTTCGGCCTCGAGAATCTCAACCCGCCAAGATAGCTAGCCGAGCCGAGTCCGAAGCCGTAGAAAGGCTTGTTCGTCCAGTAAATCCGGTTGTGGTTGCACTCGAAGCCACTCTTGCCGTAGCTGCTGATCTCGTAATGCTCGTAACCCGCGCCAGTGAGCATTCTCGAAGCCGTTCTGTAAAAATCGGCTGATTGCGAATCAGAAGGCAGCGGAAATTCTCCCGGCGTGTACCTGGATTTAATCGGAACGAAACCCTCAAAACTAACGCTTTGTTCGGTTCGGAACTTAAAATTTAAGATCATTGCGAGAGTGAATAACTTACAGTGACCCGAACTTTGTGCCCTGCTCGATTTGGAGATCATACACCGACACATGAGTGGGCCCCGCATCAACGGCAAGCTTTAAACTCTGTTCCCACATTGTGGGAGTTTGGCGAGGAAGAGAAGAGATGAGATCCACGCTCCAATTCTTGACCCCGCTAGCCTTAACGATCTCGACCGATTCGTAAACTTCGTTGATGCCGTGAGCCCTCCCACAGCTCTTCAAGAGCTCATCCTGAAATGCCTGGATGCCCAGCGACACTCGGTTCACGCCCAGCTCCAAGAACCCCCTCATCTTTGCAGCGTCGAAGGTCCCCGGATCCATCTCCATCGAGACCTCCGCATCCGAGCTCAGCCCGAACTTCGAGTCGAGCGCCTCCAAGACGACGGCGACCAATCTCGGCGGAACCAGAGACGGCGTTCCGCCCCCGAAAAAGACAGTCTCGAGACTCCTTCTAGTCTCGCTATCGGAACCACCGGTGGCCGCAATTTCTCTGCACAAAAGGCGGATATAGTCCGTCATACGTGGATCGTCATGGTCCGGCGGGGTCGGCGAAGCGCCGAGAGCGACGATGGGGAAGTCGCAGTAGTGGCAGCGCTTGCGGCAGAAGGGGAGGTGGACGTAGGCCGAGGCCGGAGGCGATCGGAGTTTTCCGAGAAGGGCGTCGTTCGGTGAGGCATTTCGTCGAACAGTTGGTGGGCTTTGAGACAGAGTTGTAATAGCAGCCTTGTGATGTGGGATTTTGGCTCTGAGTTTTGCTGGGAATGATGAGAGAATTGGAGTGAAGCTTGATTTCAACATGTTATTCACTGAATTTGAATGAGAAATTAGGCTAATTTTTAGGTCACCTTTTTCCCTCTCAACTCTCAGTATTTACTAGCACGTGTGGGACTTGCCAAATTTTCGATGTGCGAGGTTTCGCACGTGGGAGTAAGTCAAATAGCTAAATTTGTGCATTGGACCGGCTTGGCCCGCCCGACCCAAACCCGTGAGCTTTATTCCTGCCTTCAGGCGGGCTGGCCAAATCCCGAGCTGGAGGCAATGCTCTTGGAGAGAAACGGAAACAGAATACCGGTCTTCTTTCAGCCCGGTCCTAATTTTAGAAACATTCATTTCCTTAAATCATGAAACGTCTAACCACAACCAGGGCGGAAACTGGACCGGCCTGGTTTTTGGATACGAATAAAAAAATTCAATTAAAGCATACACAGCTTAGGCGAAAATAGAACACAACGGAAACTGGCTGTGTTTTTATAGAGCCTGCCTCGGTTTCAAGGCCAAAACTTCGACTCGTAGATCGTTCCAGCTATAATCCGTTATTTATGATCTGCATTAAAATCTCAAAAGTTGAATTTATTTTTCAAACAAGCGCACGGATTTCACCTCACCCTTTCGCAAGCGGGACGCGGAAACCCGAGAACTGCAACGTGTTCATACATATGATGCTCGAAATCTGCCAAAAATGGCCTGACATTTCATACAAAACTATTGTTTCGAAGAAAACAGAATCAGAAATTTGTACAACGATTGTAAAAGATACGAGTAATCATTCCTCTTCATGTTACAAAATTGCGTCCCTTTTAGAGATGTTTCACCATGTAAGGCCCTTCAAGCTCGTAGCCTAGTTTCCTATAGTAATGCCGTGTCCCGACTCCCGAAATTACAGCTATCTTTTTCGACCTATGTTCCTGACGAGCGATCCTCTCGGCCTCCTCCATCAAAAGAGTCCCGTAACCCTGCAAAATAAATCGGCGAAAAACAAATCACAATAGAGTTCAGAATTAAGGGTGAAATCGAAGTTCCGTTCTGGTTCCCGTTTTTTACGTTTTCTAAACAATCCTGATATTGATATTTAAGAACAAAAAAAGGGGAACCAAATTTTTGTCAAATGAAAACTAATTTTTTTTCTTCCCGATGCCGGTTTTAAACCCATACCCGTGCTTAAATGGTCTTTAAAGTAGATTAAAATATATAAAACCCCCTAAAAAGTAAAAAAAAAAAAAAAAAAGGTAAACCTTTCCGAACACCGAAACTGAAACTGGAAGCGTAAGTATGCTTACTTGGTGCTGGAGTTTGTCGGAATCCCTTCCATGAACTGGAACTGCAGTTCCATAAACATGAAGCTCACGTACGATTGAACATCTCCCAACAAGCTCGGGACCGGTTGTGTTTCGTCCACATTTTCGCAACCTCAGTAACCCGACAAGAATATCCTGTTTGATACGAAATCAATTTTTTCAGCCAATATTGATTAAAATGTATTTCAAGTACAAATAAAGCACTTGAATGTAAGCTTCAGGACAAATGGAGGCAAGAAATATAAAAAATACCTGGCATACGTCTTCGTAAGAGAGGAACGTTTCCCAGCCCTCGTTTGCTGTGTAATCCCGGCGGACTAGTTCAACCTCCTCAGGCTTTATTTTGTGGTGTATATCCTAACAATAATAAAATAAAAATAAAAAAAGTCAGTGCATTTTGGCGCATTAGGGTTTCAAACTCATACAGAAGAATTCTATAACTATTTAGCGTACTTGGATTCCAGCCTCGCGAGTTCGAACATCCCGACACTTTAGACCCAAGTCCTCCATCCGAGCTAAGGCCAGCTCTCTGAGGTTTCCTTTCTCAACCCCGGAAGTTACTAGCGGCATGGGAATATCACGCTGTACCCGGTATACACGTGTCCAAGGCGGTACCATAGATAGAATCCTAGCTACAATGTCCACTAATTGCTCCGGAGGGTAGTTTCTATACCTGCAAAAGGGAAACAGTTATCATGGTTTAAATCAACCTTCGATACTTCCTATATCTCCAGAATTTTATCATCAAAAGATGAAGCAAATGTAATATTGTAAATGAATGAGCTGGTACGTACATTCTGCAATAAAATCAGAGTACTGGACAGTAATGCCCTCTAAACTTTACACGTTGGTTCAGTTCTCCCTCATGAACTTTAGTTTTTGGCAGTAATACCCGATATACTTTCAAGAAGTAGCACGTTGCCCCAAAGCGTTCAAAAAAAGGAACGAAAATCTTAACTTGTGCACAACAGACACCTTGTTTTACGCTATTTTTCAGCAATTTTATTAGCACATAGGGGCATTTCTTCCAGAAACTAAAGATGGGCAAACTGCACCAACATGCAAAGTTCAAAGGGCATATTACTGCCAATTACTCCAAAATCAAACACAAGATATGTGTCACGTTTCTACCTGCCAGTTTTCCAAAGCTCGTAAAGGCCTGTTCCACGGATCACAAGTGTAGGATAAATTTTAAGTCCGTCGGCTCTAAAGCGGGGGCTCTCGAAAAATTCTTTGAAACTTTCCATGTCTCTCTCAACACCGACATTTGGAAGGTCGGGCATCATGTGAGCAACAACCTAGGGCAATGACAGTAGCAAAAGAAAATTTATTATGGGATTCAAATAAATTTAATATTACCAAAGATGCCTGAACACCAATGACTTCTAACTATAACAACTAATCATATCCACATCTATAGCAAATGGAAAAACTTTTGAAGAACTGGACTGATATGCCAGTGTGAAATAGATTCTTTCGGTAGATTAATGTATTGTTATGATTGAGATAGAACTAGTTTTCTAGATAAAAATTATTAATTAGCCAGGCCTATATGTTATTTTTTAGTATTTTTTTTTTTCTAGGATAGATATGTTGTTTACATAATTTTAATGACTAAATAGTGAGTATTATTGTGTATTTATCGATCGCAATAGCTTTAGTGGAATATATCAGAAAATTCCAACAATTTCTGATAAATAATTATGCATGAAGCACGTGTATATAAATTACAGACCTTAAAACCGGCATCCTTTGCCAAAGCGAAACAATCAGCTACCGCAGCAACAGTATGGCCTCTATTAGTGTCACGAGCCACATCCTCATACGTACTCTGAACTCCAATCTCCAGTCGCGTGCAACCGTAGAGAAGCATTTGGCGCAGGTGGGGCCCAAGGCAATAATCTGGTCTCCTGATAAGTTTTTCAATAAAACACATCAGGATTAGAAAGAAAATAAAAACTAAAACATTATAAAAATAAATAGTTGTTTAGCACAAAACAAACTCACGTTTCGATGGTCATTCCGATGCATTTCGTTGCACCGTGCTCAGAGTATGCAACTGCCTCTTCAACGTTAGCAGAGGTGTGTCCTGATAAAGCGTCGTGAAGATTTCGTATGAAGAAATCTCTATATTCCGCTGGTAACGACATGAACGTACCACCCATTAAGATGAACTCAACCTGAAACCACATACATGGACCCCTAAGAGAAAAATTCTTTCTCTAATGTCTAAGTAAAATGTAAGCCGTACAAAAGTCCAACCGCACCTTGTCTACACTGTGACCCAATCGCTTCAACTGGTCGATCCTGCTTCTAGCTTGGACATATGGGTTGTATCTGGAACCCCAGAGAACAGAGCAGAAGGATAAATAAATAAAAGCACAACATTACAAAGAAACCGTCAATCCCTTGGCCAGTTACTCGCTGCCACTATTCTTAACAGTTAAGCAAGCAACAGTGAGAAACTATATAAACTTTTAGTAATCAATCACTTTATAAAATATGGAGGAAAAATTATATTACATGCATTGAAGAACAATAAAGAGCCAATGTCTATAGTTCTTTAGGTCTCTTGTTCATAACTAAGCCAAACCTAAGTTCCCATATCAAAGATTTCCCGACCTTAATATCCCAACCTTTCCTGCTTAAAAAGTACATAAACTTAGCTTCCAATTTTAAATAAAGCAGAGAGCAAGATCCAAGCCTACACCTCTTTAAGCTCAAATTAAGCGATTCTCGACTGTAGTAAAAAGAACAGTAACCACATACAATACGAGCCACAAAACCGCAGTTACTTTCCCTTAAAAGCTCGGCTTCCACTAAACCATTTCCAAATCATATACTAGTTACCACTAATAAATCCCATTTTAAATCAAGCAACCAAAATCTAAATCCGACGATTTCCGCTCAAATTAAACGATTCCCGACTCAAGTACAAAGAACAACAAAAACATTGCAGCCACAAAACATCATTATACCCTAACAAAGCCTCACTAACTTTCCCTTTACAAACTTAGCTTCCACAAAGAAATCAACAAAAAACCCAGTTTCGAGATTAGGCAAAAAGCGAAATCCATTTCTAAACCTGACGATTTTCGCTTAATTTGAGTGATTCTTGACTGTGTTGCCAAGAAAAAGAACACCATTAAAGCAACCAAGCACCCTAAACCCTAACAAAACCTCAGTTACTTCAGAAACGCTTGACAAACAAATTCAATTTTCAATCAACCCTAGGAGGATGAAATCGCACCTCGCTCGGATCGCCCTCATGCTCGTCGGCTCGTAGCCGGTGTAGGACTGGGTGCTGTACTCGAAGTCCGAGTCGGGGCCGCCGGGGCAGTACACGCAGATGTTCCCCGTGGTGGCGATGTGCGGGCAGCGATGCGGCTTCGACATCACGGCGACCACGGCGATGCCCGACGCGGTGCGGACGGGCTTGGCGCGGAGCTTGGGGAGGAGCGCCTCGCGCTCGGAGTCCGGGAGCGCGGCGATCATCTCGACGAGCTTGGGCGCGCGGGAGAGGCCGTACTTGCGGCACGCGGCGGACTTGAGCGCGTTGAGGTCGACGCGCTCGCCGCGCCGCGAGAGCTCGACCATGGAGCTGACGATCTCGGCGATGGCGCGCACTCGGGCTTCCTCTTCCGGGAGGCCGTGGGCTTCGAAGCCGCCGCGGCCGGGGCGGGGAAGCTTCTTGTGTGGCTCTGCAACCATCGCGGCCGCCATGGAAGGGGAGGAGAGAGAAAGTAGAGAGAGAACGAGGAGAGAGTCGCACTCATGGCTTTTAAGTTTTCACTGCCTCTATAAACGACAGCGATACAGCGGAACGACATCAAAATGCTGCAAGTTGACCAACTAAGGAAGGGGTCAACGATCAGAGAAATGTAATTTCATTGTTGAAGTCTCATCGCTAACTCGACATCAAGAGAGGAGATGAACCGAATCCAGCGACCAGACCAAGAAGCAGACGACGGGGACGAAGACAACATGGACCAATTACCGTAGCGCGAGCAGCTCTTCGGGACTAACGACGACAGTCACGCCCACGGTTATAGCATCGTAATTAATACAATTATGAGGGACTTAAGCGCATTTGTAATTGACTATTTATGAGGTCTGATTTTAATTATCAAGCTCTATAAATAAATAGCAAAAAGATGTAAAAGGGGATCGGAAAAATCCTTGATAAGATATACGATATTCTCTCGCCAAAATTCTCTACGTATCTTACTCGTTTCAAACCCATTTTCTTCAACGTGATTTAATTTTAATGGAAATACCCGAACTCTGAGGTAACTTAAAAGCAAAATTACACTAATTGTGACTCTATGATTGCGGAGGTGATTTTTTACCTCAACAATTATCACGTGAAACTTTAGAGTATAGAGTTAACGAGAAAAATTTACTTACTTATGCTTTTTTTATTTTTATTTTTTATATATATATTATTCGAAAATTGTGGCAAAAAAAAAAAAAGAAATAAAAAAAATAGAGATCATAATTTTTGTAACATGTTGGTATTTTTGCCGCACATATAAATAATAATATTTGCGGCAAAATCATACTTTAGTTCTTACGTTGTTGAGTTTCAATGGCGTCACGCAGCGAATGGCCATTTGTGTGGTTTCTCTCCAACTCGACGACGCTTTGACCAGTGCTCACTGAGCTGACTCGGGAGCTGCAACTATTCATGGAGATGGAAGCGAAGGTGATGCACAAGGTCGGTGAAGTGATAGCGAGTATCGCCATGGCCAAGCACGTCGACCATGTCGTTTCAGCGATTCACTCTCTCCTTCTCCTCCTGTTTCCTCTCGATTCCTCCCTCCTCGCTGGTATGATACCACTACTGTTCTCAGCTTCTCTCGCTTCCTCCTAGGTTTCGAGTGCCCAGAATCTAGAGAGATCGAACTTCGTTCTGTATTTTCTTGTTTCCCATTGATTTGAATGTGAATGTTTGGTCTCTGCAGGTATTGTTGATGAGAAACACAGGAATCAGGTTTGTGAGTTCTTGGGGAACACCATTGAAGTTTCATGGAAATGAAAATTTTGGTTTATTTTGAGTATGTTTTGTGTTTTGCTTTTTCAGATTCTTAGTGCAAAAGTACCTTCGGAAGACGAGAGAGCCGAATGGTGGCGAACCTTCTATCGAGGAGCTGGGTTTCCGACAATGGCCCGTGTTCTGTTGCGCGGTAAGCCTCTTAGTTTAGCATTGATTGAATCGAGAAACGAATCATGGTGTTGATGTTTCGGTACAGTTTTCGGGGAGCTGGGTATTGATTGGCTGTGATTGTTATTTGGTTGCAGATGTTGCTTCGAATTGGCTACCGTGTTTCCCCATTTCTGCTCGCAAGTATGTTTATGACATAATCTTTGTTGATGGACTTGCGAATGAAGTTGTTCAAATGCTGGTCCCGAGTTTACAGCCGGTTGCAAGTGAGGGTCTCGGTGGTAATGCCGTGCGGTTGAATGCTGAAAGGTAGCTATTTGGAAAACTGAATTCTCTTCAATAATGATTTTTTTAGTTGCGAAAATGTTTAAAGATAACTATAATGAGAGATTGTTGAGATTAGCATACAGAAGCCGACATCTATTACAGTTGTCTGAATTCAGAGTAACATCGCTCAGTTATTTTCGATTAGCTGGTATATTGTTGTGTATATGAAACATCATGGTTCATTTACATTTCGATCAGTAATTTCCGTTATTGTTATTCCAGATTGCTCATTCACTGCTTGCTTGAAAATGGTGGAGTGGCCAAGATGGCTAGGGAATTCGGCGGTCCTTACTGGAATGAAGATTCGAAAGATAAACATTTAAAAGCGACCGTATCTGTTGTAGCACAAATGGTTGCTTCAATACCTGATAAAGTGCAAATGGACGCTCCGGTTTCACTCTCATCCCAGTATCCTTGTTACTTCCGTACTAAATGTTCATCAACTCGTTTATATTATCCTTAACCGTTGATTTAGTGTTTATCCTTAACAAAAATCTAGAGTGTTCTTCAAGGAGATTTCCGTTCAGATTCTCTCTCTAGAGGAAGAGGAGAATTTGACGCATGGTACCTCTCTATTTATTGGTGAAATTCTCTCTCGTGTCTGCCGTCGTGGATCTGTGGGTAAGTCTGTGGTAAAAACAGAAAAAAATTGTTAAGGTAGTGTGGGGAAATTTAGACTTTCTTAAAAGACGCCAAAAGTTACATTTTTTGCTTGTTGATTTTGCTCCGGAATTCTCTTGGTAATTAATATTTTCTCGTTACTTTGTGAATTAGGAAGGAAAACCAATTTTCTAAATGTCTGTTTCCACAGATGTGCTTATAAATGAAATCGCCCCAAGGGTTCTAAGGCATGTGCAAAGTGGTTTGCTCTCTATGGGCAATGTTTTTCAAGACGTATCAAAGTCAAATCACGCCTCTCAATTTTGGCTGACTATGATGTCGTCAGTCAAAGATTCATACGCCTTTGAGAGATTTGCAGAGCAGCTTTTACGTGAGCTTGCCACTCAACGAGTGAGTGATGTTGAAGCTTATTGGACTCTTTGGTTGCTATTTCATCAGACGTTTGCACATCATGAATCTTTGAGGTTAGGAAGACATGTTTCCTTTTGCCATATTTCCTATTTCTTTCTCTATATAAGCAAGCGAAAGTTGCTAATTTCGAATTTTATATTTCAAATCAAAATCTATTAGAGTGTTATATACAACATCTTGCCGTTTTAGAACTTAATACCTTTATCAACATGCATCCGATTATCATACAGGGAACCCGTTTCTTTTTCCTGATTTTATAGGCAAATATGTGAAATTTACAAATGAATAGAGTTCAACCGGTTAAATAGATTTCCAAGTGAACAGTTTAATATTACAAATTATGACTATTCAAAACATCCCAAACTTAAGTTTTTAGTAATGAAGCATCTTTTTCGAGGTCACACGAGGGAAACAAATCTCATTTTGCACTCAAATCTTAGGATAAGATGCCAGCGTTTCTAGTGCGACTAACGTTTCTATTGTCTCTCTCTCTCTTTTTTTTTTAATAATTCTGTCAGGTTGATGTTTGTTGACAAGTTTCTGCTCTGGAAAGTATTTCCAATTTGTTGCCTGCGATGGATCCTTCATTTCGTCCTTTTCGAATGCCCACCTGATTCAAACTCAATCTACGAAGATCATAAAACCCAGAACTTATTAGAGGCCGTGCAGCGTTTGGTATCAGTATGGTCTAAGAAAGAATTTATACAATCAGCTTTAATCGAGCAGCAAATTTGTATCCTTCTTCATGGCTGCTACAGCAATGGCTTCTTATTTATGTTAGCATATGTATATATTTTCCTTCATTAGATAGAACTTAGCTGGGCCTAAGATTATGGTAATTAGTTATAGTGATTGTCATGATTTATGCTGATGTTATGTAATAACATAGTCTTATATAATTGCCTCATCATATTTATAATTGTCAGAAAATTTATCTTGATTCACAAATATCTTCGATCTCTATGATCTTCAGTCTCTGAAAAATTCCAATTCATATAATATATTTTTATGGCTCTATTACTTGTTTCATGGTGTGCTTTTATGATTTTGCTGTTTCTTAATAGTGTAATTCAGATGTATCTGCAGCCATTGGCCTTGCATTGGAGAAGATATCACGGGAGCAGCTAGATGAGATTAAAGACGTGATGCCCTCTATTCTCCAAGGAGTGAGCAGTAATTATCTTTCTTTATTAACTGCCGGGCTAGTGTTACAGATGCCTGATGCGGCCCCGAGAGTTTAAGATTTAAGTCGTTTATTTAATTAGAGTCGTTATTTAATTATGTGAGTTATTTTTATTAAGCGTTTAGGAAAAAATATTTAAGTATGTCTTTTTATTTTAATTAATTAAAGTTAATCATGTTTAGAGGTTTATTAATCGGGCCCGGTCTGCCCCGTTAGGTTTGTAATCCTTGCTCTATTTAAAGGAGCTTATGTTATTGAAAACGATAGCCAATAATCATTCAGAAACTTAATCTCCCAGAGATTGGGTTTGTGAGTGTTGGCCGAGATTTTCAATATTTCCATTTCGAGTTATCGATCTTTGGGGCATGTATCAATGCCTTCTTTGGTAAGACTAATGATAAGACTTACCAAAGAAGGAACCCTAAGATTGGCTCAGGACTTGGCCCATGAGCAATGGGCTCGGGAACAACAAGCCATGCTAGTTTAGCAATTTACTTATTAAGTATCCTGTTTATGTTGTTTTTAGAGTAGACGTGCGATAAGCCTCCGGTTTGTTTGTTTTCTGTTGGCAGGTAGGCTTGAGAGCCCCAATCATTTGGTCCGGAGAATGGCTAGCAATGTTGCTTTAGTGTTTTCTAAAGTTATTGATCCAAATAATCCTTTACATCTTGACGATAGCTGTAGTGGAGAGACCATTGATTGGGAACTAGGGTTTGTTTCTCCCGAGAAAGAAATAACAGCCCCAAATTCTGTAGAAAAGAGTGGCGATAAACCGACAAATTCGTTGCTTGAAAGGGATGTGAAGAGTAAAAATAAGAGAGTGTCTGAAATTAAGTTGATTGATCCGGACGAGGTTGTCGATCCCGTTACTCTACATTATGATTCAAGCTCTGATAAAGACGATGATAACGGAAGCGAGCATTCTGATTCCTCAAGTGATTCGTCTTTAGAGCCTTATGACTTGGTCGATGATGATACAGATTTGAAAAGGAATTTTACACAGTTGGTTGATGTGGTCCGGGCACTGCAGAAATCGGATAACGCCGACGGGGTAAGTGATTAATAAGTTATTTTCGAGTGATCACTGATATTAATCTTCCTAATATGACTTCTTGAGGAAAATTTGTCAACGCCCAAGAAAACAAATGCCCTTCTTCATGGCTTCTGGAGAAAAATTTACATTAAGTTAGGGATTCTCATTCAATTTGAATAATTAATCTACAACTTAATTGATAGATTTCGAAAATAACATAAAGTATATTAATAATATATTTCAAAAAGCCAAAATAACTCCTATTAATAAGAAATGCCAGAAATGAGGAAATTCATAATCTAAATTATCTAATAAAACTTAAATATTAAATGATAGAATGGAAGGATTCTCATATGCTCTATTTGCAGGTGGAGATGGCTCTTGGCGTTGCCGAAAACCTCATCCGAGCATCACCGGACGAACTTAAGCACGTTGCCGGCGATCTTGTCAGAACTCTCGTCCAGGTGCGTTGCTCTGATTTGGCCGTAGAAGGCGAAGAAGAAACATATGAAGACAAGAGGCAAAGAGCGTTGATCGCTTCAATAGTCATGTCTCCATTTGAGTCACTTGACACTCTAAACAAACTCCTATACTCCCCTAACGTTGACTTAAGTCAACGGATAATGATCCTTGATGTCATGACCAAAGCTGCTCAAGAGCTCGCTTCTGCTAAGATTGTGACACGTAAGCACCAAACCAAGCCTCTCATATCAACGGTGTCGGAGGCTCAAGCATGGTTTTTGCCCAGTGAGATCGGGCCACCTGGGGCGAGCCCGTGGAAGGAGGTTTCGGAAACCGGCACTTTACTAAACTGGGCTAATCGCTACGAGCGAGTGCTTCCACCACAACCGGGTCAGGTAACGAAAGGGAAAACCCGAAAATGGAAGGTAAGATCGGAAAGTGGACGAGAGAGCCAAATTGAGTGGTCGCGCAATAAGTTTCCCCTGTATGCAGCAGCGTTTATGCTTCCCGCCATGGAGGGCTTTGATAAGAAAAGGCAAGGTGTGGATTTGCTAAACAGGGATTTTATTGTGCTGGGAAAGCTCATTTACATGCTCGGTGTTTGTATGAAATGCATGGCCATGCATCCCGAAGCCTCTACGATGGCTACCCCGGTTCTCGATATGCTGAGATCTAGGTAATGAGCTTATAAGGAGAATATCGAATGTCTGAACTGAAAGCTAAAAACACGAAACATAAACACTGAAAATTGTTCCCCTTAAAAAAACTGTGATGCGGTTTTGAGCGCCTTATGTAAAAAACTGACACTGAACCATTGAGTAACCGGTTTAGATTATTTAGAGTACTACTTTGTAGATTTTAATTTTTAGGAAATTTGATTTCGTTTATATTACTGTTTGTCAAACTCGTTTCTCCCTGAAAAAAGATTGTAGGATCCAATAAATTAATTTGAAAATCGTTCTCTCTTGTACTGGACTTTGAATAATTCAATATCATTTTTCAATAAATGGTCATGTTCTTCCAAAACCTCCGAATATTCGACTTGGTGGGAAAAGTCTCGAAATCAGAACATAAAATACCGAATTTCACCCCTATTACCTATTCAGATTGAATTGTGGATTTTCCTTTGCCTGTATATTATATACCTGAATGTCAGTTTGTCATTGAACTACATAATGCTGAATTTGGCAGGGAAGTTTGCAATCACAAGGAAGCGTACGTGAGAAGAGCTGTCCTTTTCTCCGCTTCATGCGTGTTGGCTTCGCTCCATCCAACTTACGTTGCGTCTGCCTTGTCCGAAGGAAACTGCGAGATTTCTAAAGGGCTTGAATGGATTCGCAAATGGGCGCTTCATGTTACCGAATCCGACACTGATAGAGAGTGTTATATGGTAATAATACTTTTGCTACGCTATGTTTGGAACTTAGATTTGGAGAAAAAAGATTTTAGAAAATGAAATTTAGGAATATGTTTCAGTTATTCTGTAAAGTTTAGAAAGGCTTATTTAAGCCTCGAGGCATTAACTGCATATTACACAATCGGCATGGATTTAGAGAAAATATAAATTTTGTTTAGATATTGGACCCGTTTGGCACAACTTAATTTTTACAAAAATTGTTTTTAATTTTAGTTTAAAAAATAAACAGTTTTTGAAAAAAACCGGCATGTGTTTGGTAAATTGTTTATAAAACAGTTGTTGCTGGTAACAAAAACTGATTTAGCGTTTGGTAAAAAAATATATTTAGGCTAAAAAGACTAAAATAGACTAAAACCGTATTTTTGTTTTTAGAAAAAACCAAAAGCTACGAATCCTAGCTTTTACAATTCATGTACAAAAATTCAAAATCAATTTTGTGTTTTTTGGAAAAACAATTTTGCCAAACACCTGAAAACAGTTAAGTTTATTTTATAAACAAAAACAGAGCTAAATAAGCTGTGCCAAACGCACCCATTAAGAAATACTATTGAACAAAAACCATTGTCCTCTAGTGTTTGTTCGGATAGTAAATCGTGGTTCTCATCTATAAATTTTATTCATTTTTTTTCTTCTATTACCCGTTTCTTCGGATCTCAAGATTTATTAGTTCCAAACAAGGCCCTCGACACAAAATTAGGAATTTTTTGGTAATGTCGTTGTTTTGTTTGACTTGGTCAACTGTGACGGCTTCATTGACGTAAATCTCCATGACAAAGCTTCTTAATATTCATGGCAGATGGCTATGGCGTGTCTCCAACTTCATGCCGAGATGGCCCTTCAAGCTTCACGAGCCTTGGAATCTCTGGAAAGTCCGGCGAACGTGGAAAGCATTTCTCTTCCTTCCCGTCTTTCGAAGGTGACGATAAAACTCCCTTTCTCTTAGACCTATGATTGGTATTCTCATTCTTACCAAATGAAACAGCAAGAATTCTCTGTACTTTGTATAGTTAACATCTTATCATAGAAAATTTAGAGCACGAAAATGGCGCTTTTTTTTTTTTCATAGGATCTTGCCGACGATAAATTGTCACTGTAAAAAATATGAATAATTCTAAGTAGTATTGATTCAGTCCTAATTAAAAAGTTTATCAGTTCAAAATATTCGTCCTGATTTTACTCTTATTTTTATTTGCAAATTTCTCACCTTTTTCTAATATAAATAAATTAAAAGGAAATGATGTTCTTAAAACCGGGACTTCTGGTAATCGAGTGTAATATCTCATACTGTAACATTGTATGTCGGTTTTTTCCGTGTACCTCTTATACATGTATCGTTTTTCATGTGACTTGAAAACTGTCCGTCGGCTGTTGTTTGGTGAATTCACGATCTTTTTATCTTCATATATATATAAACCGGAATTTATGGTTTCAGATTTTACCCAAAATCAATTATGCAACCAAGCCAATTGTACATTAGACGATATTTAGCTGAAAAAATATAAAAAGGTATGATTGTTCTAACTAGTAATTACACTGTTTTTGTCGTTTACAGATAATAAATCTAATTCCGTCTTTTGATATTTTTATAAATAAATAAAAAAACTGAATACTTAGTTTATTTGAAAAGATAAAAACTGCCCATACATCTGGTATTCGGTTGCGATAATATCTGTATTTTAATCCTTTGAACGATGATCAAGATTGAGTAGATCATTAATTAATATGTATGATAAAGTTTTAATAATATAATTATTAAGTAAGAAAATATAATAAATTTAGACTTGAAATTATAAACTCGATAAGTATTATATAAGCAAGGTCTCCATACATTGTACAATTTATAACATAAAGTTATAGTCATATATGCGTTCAATTCAGTATATCTTATTTGGTGTATATGCGTTCAATTCAGTATATCTTATTTGGTGTATTCGGTTTTAACTGTTCAAATTCAAAATTCTGTATATCTGGTTTTAGTTTATTATTTTTTTTTGGGGCAAATAGCCAAATAGCCAAATTTCAAACACTAATTAGCCAAATAGCCAATGTTTTAATTAATATTGCCAAATAGCCAAACTTCAAACACTAATTAGCCAAATAGCCAATGTTTTAATTAATATTGCCAAATAGCCAATTAACCACGTTAATAAATCACGAAAGACCGGATTACCCTTGTATTAACGTGGTTAATTTGTTTAAAAAAAAAATTATTTTTTTTGAAAAAAAAAAATTAAATTTTTTGTTAAAATTTTAATCACGATTTTTTATTTTTAAACAAATTAACTTCGTTAATACACGTTAAAAGGGTATTATAGGTATAAAATATGTTATTATACAAGTAAATATTCTTATTTTTAAGAAAAATTAACTTAGTTAATACACGTTAATACACGTTAATATGTTAAAAGGGTATTATAGGTATAAAATATGTTATTAAATAACCATTTGGCTATTTTGCAAAGAAAAAGGAAATGTTGGCTATTTGGCTAATCAAACGTTTCAATTTGGCTATCCCATGCAATATCTCTTTTTTTTCTTCTACCCCTTCATCTAATACAATGATGCCTTGTAATGATATATAAATTTATACTACGATTAAACTCCCCAAAAGTCCAAATGGTAAAAATGTTAGAAGTTATTAAGAGTAGTCTAATCTAATGTTTAAATTAGTCATAACATTTTAGTTTTCTGATTATTTTGGATAAAATCTGAAACCATAAATTCCGGTTTCAGATTTTATCTGTCTTAGAATCAGAATTGTTAGCACCAAGGTTCAACTTGCTGAATTTGCCGATAAATTGCTTGCCGTTTTTGACGGATTTATCGTTTGCTTGCCGATTAATCGACGGAAAACTAATAAACACTGTAGATTATCGTTACCAACACTTATCGAGGGTTATCGATGGATTATCGACACTTATCGAGGATTATCGATGAAAAATCACTAAAATATTTTTAAGAATATATTTACTAAGTTTATAATGTTGATAAAACATTAAAATGCCAAAAATAAAATCATTTCATACTCAAACATAGTTAAATAAAATAGTCTCACTCTCACATATGTAAATACTCGAATAAAATCATCGAAAAGTGCAAAATTTCTTAAAAAGTACCATATTTGTGTTATTTTTCAAGATGTTTGCCGATTTTCGATAAAAATCATGGTAAAGTACTGGCATGACCGTCTTGCCGATAGCTACCGGCAAGACGGATAATCGAAGATTATTGAAGATAATCATGGAAAAGTCGAACCTTGGTTAGAACCATTATAAATCACTCATCCATTTCTTCTTTTAATGTTACTAAACCTTCCCTAAACACATCTAGTGAATACAAATGACCCGATCAAAATGAATAAGCAGAAAATAAATTGTGTAAAAGCGAATACTATCAAATTTTAATACCGTCCTAATATCGGCAAAATAGAAGCAGAAAATGGATTGTAGAAAAAAACTATCAAGATTATTTCTTATTATAGTTCTTAGATAGTGCTTTGTACCGCTAGGTCAAGCGAGTACTGATAAGTATTATAAACAACATTATGTTGAATATATAATTATATATATATATATATATATATATATATATATATATTATTGTTACAAACTTAAAATCTTGTAATGCACACACATAATGTGTACTTTTTTTTTTATGAACATAACGTGTACTTGAATCCACCAATCCAAGACAATTATTTACTTTTAAGGCTTTCTCCATGAGACCAAATACTAATGCTGTCCTGATATCTGCAAAATAGAAGTAGAGAGACTAAGTTTAAATTTATTTGTAAATTAAATTTAATAGCGGCATAAATATCTAATATTTTTCTTTTTTAACTGGCATAAACCAATTTTTATTTTTAAGGCTGCAGCTCCCGATATTCACTATTTATTATAGGTGAAATTCTCAATGTTTATTATTTAATTTCTCTCCAAAATCCCGTCCTCTTTTTAATTGATTTAATTAAGTTTTAGGTACTCGTGGATACATCTCACTTTTGAGAGAGAGAATTTTGTTAACTTACGCTTATCAAATTTTGTTAAATCAATTGAAAAATTAGGCGAAATTTCAGTGAGAAGCAAAATATAAAATTTTGAAAACTTTAATCATAAAAAAAAAAAAATTGAATTTATATCACTACATAAACAATGACATTAGATTTTAAACCGCTATTACCTGTATAAATTATTTACTCACCATTTACAAGCTATGAAAAATTAGACTATACATAAGCAAATTTACCTTTGAGGCTACTCCCAAATGCTAAGTTAAAGAAAACCCTTTTCTTTGCACAACTGAACAGCTCCATCAAACATATCATCAATGCCATATTGGTACTTAAATCCACAATCCAATAGCTTCTTTGATGACAGAGAACAAAGCTTCAAACCTTCAATTCCCTCTAAAGATCTACACACCAATTACTCACTCATATCAAAAGACTCACACACTATATATACGGATAATAGCTTAAAAAAAATTGTACCGGTAGAATTTCGTATTCTGTTTATTATGATCAAAGTACCGAAATTGAAGACAATATATTACCACCGTCTAAGTTTGTTTCTATCCACTTAACTGAATGCCATGTGTCAGCACCACATATTTAAAAAAAATAACGAGACATGTCTGGTTAATTTTTGTTAATTACGTGGTGCTAATTTTATCTCTCTATGTATAAAGAAATTAATATACGGAGAAGACTCACTCTTTTGAGGGAATCTGAAAATCTGGGTACTTAGTGGAGAGGAATTCAGACATGTCATTCAGTAAAATATCAGCCGAGGAACAAATGTATCTTCCTTTTGCATTAGGGGTTTCCAAGAGAAAGATATGTGCACTTGCCACGTCATCTATGTGTACCACAGTTGTCCTCAGAAGGTAAGGGTAGAATTCGCTTCGACCTGAAAAAAAAATAAAAATAAAATCATTATATATAGACTAATTGGGGATGAATCAATTTCATTTTAAAATCAGGAATTGAAAAAGGAGCAGAGCTTTAAATTCTTGGATT
Source organism: Parietaria judaica (assembly GCA_954871525.1). NCBI lineage: Eukaryota > Viridiplantae > Streptophyta > Magnoliopsida > Rosales > Urticaceae > Parietaria > Parietaria judaica. The sequence goes on from OX940867.1 coordinate 5,266,785, forward strand.
CCGCCCGGTTCTCCATTTTTAATATATATCGAATATTATTGCGGTTTTACTTCAGTTGGAGTTTCTTCTCACTCTCTTATCCCACCTCTTCTTCTCTCAACTCTCACTCTCCTTTATTTCAACTTTGTCGGTAAAATTTGCACTCCTCTTCGATGGTGATTCACGCTTCCGTGCTCTTCTCCTATGGCACCGATTTGCGCCTCGATGTGCTCTTCTTATATTATACAGCTGTATTATAATTTTTCTTTACATGAACATATTATATTTGTACAATTTATCATAATATTTTACATTTTATGAATTGAAAGATGCTTTGATTATTTTGTCCATTTCCAAGTATGTGATTAAAATCGAGATCTTAGTCCCCGTACTGGTCTTCTTCATGATTCTCAATTTCGGTCTCTATTTGCCTATTTCGGTCATATTAAGGGTCCTATTTTGTTACGAGTAGTTGTTATAATTTGTCGGTTTTATTTTTATTTTTTATTATTACATTACTTGTTAAAAAATGTAAAAAAAAAACCCATTCCGGCCCGAATCAGTTATGTTTATTGACAAAAAAGGCCCCTCGATTGAAAAACCGAGTACCTACCAAATTTGAAAATACTAGAAAAGCTGGACTTCGGACCGGTTCCGGTCTAGGTTTAATTTCCAAATACTTACCAAATAGCATGGCCAGTCCAAGAGAAAGTGAACCGGGAAGAGTGGGAACAATGAACGGACCCATAACCAACGAAGGGATCAAGCTCACAACATCCAACCCAAACTCCTCTGCAAACCCTAGCACTGCCTTCTCCGTCATCGTCTTCGCCACCAAGTACGACACCGAGTCCGAGCCCAGAGACTCGAAGAAGTCAACATCGCTCCACGAGTTCTCGTCAACAGGCGTACTTTGACCATTATTCCCCCAGTCAGGGATGGAAATACAAGCCGCACTTGAGGTGTACACCACTCTCTTCACCGTCTTCGAGTCTCGGCACGCCTTCAGAATCCCGATGGCAGCATCGACCGATCTCCTCGTAGCGATTTCCACGGGATCTGTGACACCGATTTGGACGTGGTGGGCCACGTGGAACACCCCGGTGGAGCCCTGTATTGCGACAGTGAAGCTCTCCGGGTTTTCGAGGTCCGCGTGGAATATTCGAAGCTTCTCCGAGGCTCCCGGCAAGCTCGTGAGGAAGCTTATGTCTCTTTTGGTCTTGCCCTCTGCATTTTATTTATGATCGCCGGTTAATACAAACCATGTATATTTTTAATTGATTATATTTTTGTGGGATACTATATTCTTGATGAATTTCTTTTCACTTTGTAATTTTATTCTTATTTAGTCATTGTTTTGTATTTTTGTTTTTATGTAGCGTTTGCCAACATACCACGGTAGGGGTTAGAAAATCCCCGAAGCCCGATTAATAAACCAAAACCGATTGGACCAAATTCAGTTAGAATAATAAATTCGGTATAATCTGAAAAGAATATATTCGGTGTACAACCGATACCGAATTACATAAATAAGGTGTGTTTAGGTTTAGAATTTTTACAATGGACCTAAAACCAGATATAATAATTTATTATATATTATAAGGCTTGATATTATTTTAAATAATGAAATGTTGTTGTTGTTTTTTTTTTTTTTTTTTTTTTAAGTTATAAGTGATCAGTAATCTATATTAGTTGATTTTGTTTTTTAATAGTTAATGACCAATTTTTTTGATGTTAGGTAATCTATAATTGATCAAGTATTAACGGGAAGGAAAAACTTGTAGACCGAATTTATGGACCATATAGAATCGGTTCCTTGTATATTTTGTTGTAATTGGTTCTTGTTTTTTAAAAACCGAAAAAATTAGATAACGGTAAAGAATTTTGAGAATTTGAGACCGATGTGGACCGGTTTACCCCTACGTAACCACCACGGTACCTTAAAGAGTTAAATAGAGATAAAATATAAAATCAAGCTCTACAGAGAGACAACATATACAAATATATATATAATATCATAGGCGGAAGCAGCCTTTGCACCATAGGGTTCAAATCCCCCAACTTTTTTTCTTTCTTAGTGTTAATTTTATTATATTTTATCTTTAACCCCCTTAATTTTTAGTAAATTTTCACTTCAACCTCTTAATTTTTACTGAAATTTCATGTGAGCTCGCTCGACATTGAATTTGAATTCTGGTTCTGCCTATGTATAATATAGTACCTGAATGAGGCCTAACCGTAGTTCGAACAGAGTAACCTTGTTGGAGCAACCTCATGATGAGCCATGAAGCAATAAACCCAGTTCCACCTGTCACACACACCGTTCCCTTCTCCGCCATATATCTATATTTTCTTACAAGGATATATTCACCAAATCAAAAGAGCTCTCAAACATATATAACGCAAGATATGACTCATGTAAATGTGTGTGTATATATATATATATATATATATATATATATACACACGAGAGATACAATTATTGAAATAAACACATATGGTTTTTTCAGCAAAGCAAAATATTATTCGGTCAAAGAGCAGATTTTCAAATCATTGTGATGCATAAGTTCATGACGTTAATTATTTAATTGAAAGTTATTTGCGGCAAATATACCTAGATTTTTTTTGAATATAATTAGGCCAAAGAGCAACTTTTCAATTTTATTTTTAGCTTTTGGGTACTTAAGATTTGTACTTTTGACAACATTAAGATTTAGGTGGAGAAAAAAAAAACACAAAGAGTATGCTGCCACTAATTACTTAATTTATAGATACTTTTGCCATAATAAATATCTAATTTTATTATTACCAAAGTTTACGTTTGAATCAGGATTTCATTTTTATCATCAGGATATTAGCGACAAAATTACTCAACTTACCTTAAACACAGGCGGCACGTATCTTACCTATAAAAACTGACGGCAATAGTACCCAACTCCCATTTTCAAAGGTTGACCATATTTTTCATCCATCCTCTAAGGATATCCGTTAGTCAAAAGCCAGCCGAGTTGTTTGAGTGGCACGTGGCCTGGCCACGTCATTTCGCCTTGGATTTTTATTTTATTTTTTATTTTTCAAATAATAAATTTTAATTTTTTCTTTTGTCAGGCATTTGAAAAGTCTTCTATGGATATTGACCACTGCTCTACTATAAATTTATCGGGCTTAGACCGATTGACCAGATTTATTGGGATTTTTATACAGAATAATCTTGCAATTTTTTGATTATGCTATCGTAAACAAATAAATTTTGCAATTACTTGACCTTGACCATCCAAATCTTCTTGGATATAAATAATTAATTTGTGAACGGAAATACACTAAATGACAAGTATTAACAAAAAAATAAATCAGTCAAAGTCCAAAGCTTAAACATTTTAAAAAAATGAAATAATTGGTGTTATACTTTAAATTTTAATCCTTGGTCAATAACCATTTCTTTCATACAATACACCTAACTAAATATCAGCCTTTCAGTACAATTACTCAAATGTGAGATACGTAACAAAAATTAGTTTTCAATATGTCCTAAAAGCCTTCGCGAGTAGTGATTTTAAAAAGCCACAATACAATACTCATGATATTTAATAATTTACAGGTTTTAAAAAAGATGCGAGTTATAAACTGCATTCGGACCACAATTTGTTTTTTAATCACAGATATATTAAACCAGATTCTGAAAAAAAAAATCGCATTAGGATTTTAATTGGTTCCGAGTTTTGGATTTTGGAGATAAAAAACTAATAACCCAAATTATAAGTTACTCAAATCCATTATTTAATATATTATAGTTTTATAGGTTTTTTTTAATGATTTTATTTCTCGTCTATATAGAGTTTATGCTTCTATGTATTTTAATATTTTTATAACTTAATTAATACATAAATTTTAGGTGAAAATTTAGTATTTAAAACTTATTTTTTATTATAAAAATAAGGTTTTTCTATTCTATTTTTATTTTTTATAATTAATCTAGATCCGGATTTTATCTGGGTTTTGATCTTCACATCCCGGTTTAAACCCGCATCCAAAACTCCAAATTTCTAATCATTTAAAATCCGGGTTTGAAAAAAAAGTTTTGGACCCGTTTTCACCCTTATTTAACGTGGTATGAGAGTTCAATAAAATCTTAAAATGATCATCTTAAAGAGACAAGTTAAGAATTCCTCATGAGAAAACAAGATGGACAATTAATGTAGATCGACCTTCGAAGAACATGAACTTTCTATTTGCAAGTATTAAGCTCGGACTTTTTCTATTCATCATAAATTAATCGTCCAATACTTCACGTACAATATATGTAGCAACTGAAAATTAAACTATGTTACCTAAAATAGCATGATAGATAATTAAGACAGTAAATAAATTAATACCACAATCATAGTGATTGTACCATGTTCATAACACATATTTTCATAATTTTATCAATTTTCCATTATCCGTGCTCCATCAACAAGGAATTATTTATACGATCGTGAATTATAAATAATTATTGGCTACTTTGTGTTTTTGAATATTTGTTCTATCCTTACCATAGCTATCTATCATTATTCGATTTGGTATTTATTATTCTGTCGGATTATTGATTGCATCTATTCATAGAAACTCCATTAGTTCCTTGGTACCGTAGAAATCAAGGGAAATGAGAAACTAAAAGAACTCTATTAAAGAAGCATTAGGTGTTTTTGATTACAAGAAGGCTTTTGTATAAAGCTAACATAAGAAAAGATAAATGACTAAACTACTCTTGACAATAATAATAATAATATATGCTAATATCCCCCCCGCAAACTCACGATGCTACAGTGAGAAACATCGAGAGTTTGTCAGATAAAAAACGAAAACGCGAGGTGGGGCGAGCTTTCGTGAACAAGTCAGCAATCTGGTGAGTGGAAGAAACAAATGGTAACGTGATGGTGCTAGTCTGAAGATGGTGGCGAACAACGTGACAATCAATCTCAATGTGCTTGGTCCATTCATGGAAATCTGAATTGCGCGCAATTTGAATCGCGCTCTGATTATCACAGTACAATGGTGTAGGTTGAGAAAGGCAAGCACCCATGTCAGAGAGTAACCAGCGCAACCAAACAATCTCACAAGTGGTCGAGGCCATAGCACGATACTCAGCTTCTGTAGAGGATCGAGAAATGACATCTTGTTTCTTACTCTTCCAAGAGATGAGAGAATCACCAAGAAAAACACAGAATCCAGTAGTTGACTTGCGATCCGTGGGATCACCAGCCCAATCAGCGTCCGAATAAGCACACATAGACCTGCAACTCACGGCGTCGCGCTGAGTCGTGACCTAATCGCCGAAAATCGCCGGAAGATAAGTCGCGATGCGTCGTGACCTACGAGCTCGCGATGATGAGAGAGAGAAAGAGAGAGAGAGAGAGAGAGAGAGAGAGAGAGAGAGGGTATGTGAGAGGGAGAGAGAGAGAGTCACACAGAGAGAGGCCGAGCTGGACGAAAATCGCGACGGTTGAAGCTATTCGCGATGGTTAGCGATTTTCGAGGCCGAATCGCGACGAATCGCGAACTCGTCTTAGGCGTCGCGCTGAGTCGCGACCTTCAGGGCACCGTCGCCACTTTCAGCTCTAAGCACGCAGCTCTAAAGATGAGGAAGATGGAAACAAGAGACTCTGAAACTGAGTGCCTCGAAGGTACCTGAGAATACGTAAAACAGCAACCCAATGAACTGTAGTAGGAGCAGTGACAAACTGGCTAACTACATGAACGACATGTGCAATATCTGGGCGAGTAACAGTGAGGTAAACCAAACTGCCTACAACTGTACGATATAGGCTAGGGTCAGGCAAAAGAGTGCCATCGGACGGAGAGTATCGAGCGTTGGTCTCAAGGGGAGTATCAACAGTCTTGTTGTTAGTGAGACGCGCACGCTCAAATAAATCAGCTATATACTTGGACTGCGATAATAGATAGCCTTTTGGTGAAGTAGCAACCTCAATACCAAGAAAATATCGTAGCAAGCCCAAGTCTTTCATAGCGAAACAACGAGCCAACTCACACTTCAAAGATTTAATCCCATCACAATCATCACCAGTAATAATCATGTCATCAACATACAAGGATAAGAGAATACGTCCTACACTCGTACGTTTGACAAATAGAGCCGAATCATGATGGCTCGGATGAAAACCAAGCGAAGTGATTTCAAGGGAGAACTTCTCGAACCATGCACGGGGGGCTTGTTTCAGGCCATAAAGTGATTTTCGTAGTTTACAAATGTGACCGGGTGTGTGTGCAATACCTGGAGGAGGTGTCATGTAAACTTCTTCATGAAGATCACCATACAAGAATGCATTCTTGACATCCATCTGAGATATGCTCCACTGACAAGCAGAAGCAACAACAATAAGCGTACGGATAGTCGTCATCTTCGCAACGGGTGCAAATGTTTCTTCATAGTCCATGCCGTACTGTTGGGAATAGCCTTTAGCAACAAGTCGGGCCTTATACCGTTCAACAGTTCCATCAGATTTCGTTTTGATCTTGTAAACCTAACGAGAGCCAATTGTGCGTTTTCCAGATGGTAAAGGCACCAAATCCCATGTATGAGTCTGATGTAAAGTAGCAAGCTCCTCAGCCATAGCATTCTGCCAAAGTGGATCAACAACAACCTCTCGAAAAGACGTAGGTTCAGATAGACCATGAATAGAGCTGACGAAGGAAGCAAATGATGGAGAATATGAAAAATAAGCAAAATCGGGAAGCTTTGTGGACTTGCGCACTCTCGTAGACTGGCGTGGAGGAGGATGATCCGCATGCTCAGAAAGCGGATAATCCGCAATCGCTTGAGGGGTCGGTGGATCATGAGCTAAAGTGTCAGACTGTGTAACTGGAGCATCGTCACTGTCTATATCAAAAGGATCAATGCGAACAAGATCTGATTGTGTCATATGATGCGAACTAGCAGGGACAGAAAAGAATGGGATATGCTCTAAGAAAAATACATGGCGAGAGACATATAATTTCTGAGCAATTGGATCAAAACAACGATATCCCTTTTGACCACTACCATAACCCAGAAAGACACACAAGGTTGATTTAGAAGTCAATTTAGTACGCTCGACGTGAGGTCGAAGAACAAAGCAGGTACAACCAAAGACGCACAACGATGAATAATCAGGCTTATTCCCTAATAATTTTTCAAAAGGAGACAAACCTACATTATGTGAGGTTGGGATTCTATTGATCACATGAGCAGCGGTAAGAATGGCTTCCCCCCAAAAAACACTAGGAACCTCGGTAGACAATAAGAACGAACGAGCGGTTTCGACCAGATGACGGTGTTTCCTTTCAGCAACACCATTTTGCTGAGGAGTGTCTGTACATGAAGTTTGACGAATAGTCCCATCAGAAGCAAGTAACTGAGAGAAATCTGTAGAAGTGTACTCACCCCCCAAGTCGCAATGAAAACACTTAATTGATGATGTGTTTTCACACACCAACAGTCGCGTGAATTGTGAATGGGATTTCGATTTGATATTGCTGAATTTTGTGGATTCTGACCTCCGCGTCGTCAATACTTTAGACGGTGACAAAAAACAAAGAAGAAAAGAATAAGATTAGAACACCGAGGTTTTTTAGAGAGGTTCGTCCCAATGCGGTAGTTGACTACGTCCTCTGTACGTTTATTGCTTTTTGAAAGGCGATCAACCGAAACCACAAGCCAATTTCTGGTAGATCTAAAGTAAAAGATGAAAAGCTCTGGAAAATACAAATCTCTTTATTCTCTCAGAGTCAATGCTTGTGTGTGTATGATGGGGTCGTCTTCTTGCTTTTATAGGCTCCTAGTTTCTGCCCGTTGAGAGTGTACGTTGATGATGGCTTCGAGTTCGGAGCTTGGTTTGCTGTCGAGCTGACACGTAGGCCACGTTCTGAGAGATTTGCGTAGTGGTGGACTTTGACTTGTCGTCGTAGGATTTGAATTTAGATCGTGGCGATTTTCCTGGTCGGGCCTTGAGGGTTTGAATTGAGGTGGTTGACTTGGTCTGCCCGTGTTCGGATGTTTCGGATGCTTCTGCTCGGATCCCTTTGTTGACAATCTCTGCCCGGGATGAGCTTTTGGGTTCTTCAGGTCGGTTAATTTGTTTGATGTTTGGATTTTGACAAGTGTTGGTTGTCTTGAAGTAGGATCTTCGAGTTCAGCTCGGGGTTTCTTTCCTCGGAAGGCTTTGCTCGGATTCCTTTTAGGCATTCTCTGCTCGTGGTGAACTTCTTGCCTCGTGGGTTCTTTGGTTCTGTTCGGACCAGAACATGGTCAAATGTTCATTTGGGCCTCTGGGCTTCGTGGTTTATAAGCCCATTTTGCATAAATATTCAATTATATTCATGACTTAATTAATTTGAACCATTAATTTAATTAATGATCTCATAATTCCTATTTAAGGAACGAATTTGCACATCAACATTAATGACGGCACCATGTTGAGTTTTAACGAGAGCTCTGAATTCATTGAAGATGCCAAGAAAGTCCGATCTGCGTTTCATAAGATAAACTCAAGTGTAGCGCGTCAAATCATCAATAAAGGGGACATAATATCGTGAACCCCCTTTGGTGGAAACAGGAGCAGGTCCCCACACATCAGAATGCACAAGATCGAACGGGGCAATAGATGATGAAACACTTCTATAAAAAAAGGTAGCGCTGAAAACTTTGCTAGTTTGCATCCACAACAATCCGAAATATCATGAAAGTTTAACTGCCCAAGAGCTCCTGTAGAAGCTAAGTACTTCAAACGAGACGCAGAAACATGTCCCAAACGAGAATGCCATAAATAAAAGTCAGAAGAAGAACGACTTAAACGAAAGCTGGAAAGATCCACACCGGAAGCTGCAACATCTGGCACTTTAAGTTTGTCCAAAACATAGAGTTTCCCTTGCCGACGGCCTGTCCTAATCACTTTCTTATACTTCGGGTCGTAAATACAACAACCATCAGTAGAGAAACAAACCAATGAGCCACTAGAATCACACACTTGACCGACTGATGCTAGATTAAGAGTAAGATTCAGAACATAGTAAACATCAGAAAGAGACAAATGAGGAGTAACAACAGAACCAATACCTTCTGATGGCATAGGACTACCATCAGCGTTCATAATAGATATAGATGAATCAGGGGATACAGAATCGAATGATGCCAAGTTGGGAGACATATGTTGAGTAGACCCAGAGTCTAAGATCCAGGTGGGTGAACATCTACTTGACGAACCAAAATTATTGGACAAAGACAAACCAACATGAGGAGCAACGAACAAGGCACGCGATTGCAATTGATTCTTTGGCTTACAACTCCGAACACTGCGCCTTCCAACGATCCTTTTGCGCTTCATAAGACTGCTAGAAAGATTGCTCCATATTCGATTCCTTCTTAGAAAATGTCTCACAGTAAAACTCCAATATGATCCATCCAAGTGAACATTGCAAGCCATGGTTGAAACACAAGGAAATCCAAAGCCAAAAAAAAAAAACTTAAGAAATCAAAGAAGCTCTTTCAAATTTACCCACTGCAACTCTTTCAAATTTACCCACTGATTTCTGCTCGTCAGACAAACTTAGAAATTTCAAAATATCATCTCCACCAATCAAAACACGCCTCTGTGTGTTGCGAACAATCTGCCAAAGTTTCAAGACGATCCAACGGTGAACGAGAGTGCAATTGTAATTTTCCCAAGTGCCGTCGTTGCAATCCGAAAACCGCGAATTTTGTTTCTCACCCAAACAAACCTCAAATCTCAAGAACTCTAAAATCGAAAAACCCCAACAAGAACCTTAAAATGAAATCTCCAAATGACCCAAACCCAAAATCAATCAATAACTTCAAAGCTCTAATCTCTAAACTCAATACCCTAAATCCAAAGCTCCAAGATCACACCCAATCATTCAATCCAAACCCAAAAACTCCCAAATCCCACATACCATAACCCGAAGAGTGATGATAACGAGCAGAGCATACCCAAGCGGAAGCATTCAACGAAGAATCATGATTGTAGCTCTGATACCATGTAGAAATCAAGGGAAATGAGAAACTAAAAGAACTCTATTAAAGAAGCATTATGTGTTTTTGGTTACAAGAAGGCTTTTGTATAAAGTTAACATAAGAAAAGATAAATGACTAAACTAGACAATAATAATAATAATATATGCTAATAGGTACAACTATTTGTTCAGAACTGATAAGCGAATGAAATTATAAATAAAAAAAATATTTGATTGAAGTCCAAATATATCTCATATATCGTAATAATAATACTCACTAATAAGTCTTGAAGTTTTTTTAAAGTTGTTTTTCTCATTAATGAATTTTGATATTGTACACCACTAAACCAAGAAAAAATTATAACGACAATTCACAGAAAACATAGTTTACGAATCACTATACAATATTCTATATTCCTTTTTTAAGTTTGGTTGTATGTGTTGTACAAACCAAACTTTTTGTTTGACATATGTACAAACAAAAGTTGGAACTTAGTTCATCAAAGAAAACTTTAGGTATCATTAATGATGCCGATAATATATATGGGAAGGAAATAACTGAGATTTTGCTCATTCAATAACTCGATTTCAACCATTTAATTTTGATTATTCTGTATTCATTTTCAATTATTTAGCTTCCTTTTATTGCTTATTTGCTTTCATGCATGAGTTGTAATTCTTTAGTTTATAATGATATAAAAAATCGAGCTTTTGCTAGTGAATTCGAGTTTTATTTCGTAAAAACGTGTTCTTCGTATTCGTCATATTTCTTTCTACATCAGCTTTGATGAGGATGTGCGTGATCTGAACTTTAACCCTAAAAAAAAGTTTTAAGACTTATCTATAAAAATAAGCCCATTCGAAGATTTTAGCAGCAATTTTCTCATAAGATTAAACGCTTATAAAACTTTAGGGAGTGATTCTAATGCACAACAAGTAGACAAAATAGGTAGGCGTACCATGTAGGAAAGACAAAACATTCAATATACACTTACTATTATTACAAACTTGAAATCATAAAATGTTGGGTAAATTGTGACTAATGTATTTAATGTTTGACCGGTTGCGAATTATGTACCCAATGTTTATTTTCGACGGCTAATGTACCCAAATTCGATTCCGTTAGATTTTTTCATCCGTTCCGTCACTTGACCGTCAACCAGTGCTACATCCGATCCAATTTGGGTGCTTAGGTGGAGCAGACGTGGGACTGGTTGACGGTCAAGTGACGGAGCGGATGAAAAAATTTAACAGAATCGAGTTTGGGTACATTAGACGTCGAAAATAAATATTAGGTACATAATTCGCAACCCATAATTTACCCTAAAATGTACACATAACTTCCACTTGAATCCACTAATCCAAGACACTTATTTACTTGGAGAGTTTTTTTTACATGACACCAAGTAGTCATACCGTCAGATATCTGCAAAATAGTAGGGAGAGTTAATGATATAGGTTTTTTAATTTCTAAGTTAAGATGTTACTAATATCGATTCAACAATAGGCTAAGAAACTATAGATAAAGTTTACACCACGGTAGTTTTCTTTATGTAATGTTTTCAAAAAGGTGGTGTAAAGTTTTACTAGTTTAAACTACGTTTCAAAATAATACCGTAATACAAATTTTGTACCGGTGAATTAATATGAAAAGCAGGACAGAAACCAAAACTCATTTTTTCTTGTTGGTTAAAAATATGATATTAAAAATTTGGGTTTTTTTTTTTTAACAACTTTTTAGATTAATTTACGTTAATTATACGTTACGAATTGGTAGAGTGGTGCTCAATTACCCTCGTGAAATTAAAGAATACCGCAATGCCTCCCTTAGAAGGATGATTACATTAACCCAAAACTCATTTTATCTTAATATTATGACGTTAGAGATTCGGATAATCTTTCTGTGAGAGAAATACTTAATCTTAATTATGCAAATACCTCCACGAACTAGTAGAGCGTTGGTCAAATACCTTCTGAACTTTAAAAATAACACAATTTCCCCTTGAAAACATGATTAGCGCATAAATTGTGTGGAGATGGATGACACATGTTCTTCTATTAAACCGAAATTGGATAGACCTACAGTTTACTAAGCTTGAGCACTTTTCTACTAAACTTGACCACTTTTCTCACTAGAAAGAAGAATATATTGGCCAGAGTAATTTTATTATATAATTCAGTTATATAAATTATTTACACGCCATCTACTAGATATGAAGAAAAAATTACCTTTAAGGGCATCATGATAGTACTCCCAAATCCGGATGCTAAGATTAAAGCATACCCTTTTCTTTGCACAATTGAACAGCTCCATCAAAGATATCATCAATGCCGTACTGGTACTTAAATCCACTATCCAATAGTTTCTTTGATGATAGAGAACAAAACTTGAACCCTTCAATTTCCTCTAAAGATCTACACAACAATAGATACACTCATATCAAAAGACTCATACACTATATAAACGGACAATAGCCGGAAAAAAGATACGCAAATTGTAGTCAATTTCACCGGTACAATTCCACGTTGTTGTTGTTGTTTTTTTTTTATATCGTGGTCAAAGTACAGAATAAAAAAAAAAAAAAAGTAGCACCGTGAACGTTGCGTGTATCCACTTTACTGAATGTCATGTGTTAGCAACAAGTAATTTATAAAAATAATAGTACATGTAATTACGTGGTGCTAACACATGGCATTTTAATAGTGGATAGACGGAGCTTTTGTTTTCAACAACAAGAGTATTTTTTATCACTAAAAAAAACCTTGATAATTATTGACGCAGTTGACTATAATTTAAGTACTTTTAGTGATATTTAAACCCTATAACAAATCATCTCTCTGTATAGAAATAAATTATGGAGAAGACTCACTCTTTTGAGGGGATATGAAGATCCGGGTACTTAGTAGAGAGGAATTCAGACATTTCAATATGTGAAATATCAACACAAGAACAAATATATCTCCCTTTTGCACTAGGGTTTTCCAAGAGAAAGATATGTGCATTTGCCACGTCATCTATGTGTACCATGGCCGTCCTCAAAAGGTAGGGATAGAATTCGCTTCGACCTAAAGAAAAAAAAATAGCAGTACATAAATATTGATTGGGGATGAAAATCGGGGTACAGAGCTCAATTTTTTTAATTTTTCGTCCCACTTCTTAATTTTAAACACACAGATATATATATATATATATATATATATATATATTATTACGGTTTTATTTCAGTTTGAGTTTCTTCTCACTCTCTTCTTCCGCATTTTCTTCTATTACCTCTCACTCTCCTTTTATTTAACTTTGAAAGCAATTCGTGCTCCTCTGGACATTAAGTCGCACTTCCTCACTCTATTCTCATCGACGGCAAGTTGTGCCTCACCGCACTCTTTTCATTATATAACATATAGCTGTATTTTTTAGTTTAATATTATATGAATATATTATAGTTGTAAAATTTATAATAATAAATTTTACTTTTTATGAACAGAAAGATGCCTTGAACGATTTAATCACAAACTTACCTCAGGCCAACTATGTGATTAAAATCGGGATCTTGATCCCCGTCCGGTTCCCAGCATCCAAAAAGAATTGGGAAGTTTTGTATCAGGACCTGGATGGGGACATATTTTTGTGTTCGGATTTTTTCAGAATAAGAGCTAAAAGGGTAATATTTTGAAATCTTATTTTGAGCCCGAGAACCGGTGACTACAGTATCGATTCCGAGTACCAGTATTGGGAATTGTTCCAACTAACCAAGAAACACTAAAAATTTGACATAAGAAAATAAATTAATAGTCTTACGAAACGTTAAACTTAGAAATTTAACCATTACCTATTTCCGCCCAAATGGTTTTTACCCGTATTGGTTATCAATTCAGTGGGCTTATTGGTATCGATTACTGGGCCTACTTTGTTACCGATACTGGTTATTGATCTCGGTTTTTTATGCTACAAGATAAAAATTGGTAATATATAATTTTACCCATGCCGGCCCCCGAAGAGTTACGTTTATTGACAAGACCGGTCAGTCATTTGATAAAACGGGTACCTACCAAAATTTAAAATAGTAGAAAAACCTAGATTTAGGACCGGATTTCCGGACTTTGGTTTCGGTTCCAAATACTTACCAAATAGCATGGCCAATCCAAGAGAAATCGAATCAGGAAGAGTGGGAACAATGAAAGGACCCATAACCAATGAAGGGATCAAGCTCACAACATCCAACCCAAACTCCTCCGCAAACCCTAGCACTGCCTTCTCGGTCATCGTCTTCGTCACCAAGTAGTTCGTGCCCAGAGACTCGAAGAAGTTAACATCGCTCCACGAGTTCTCGTCGACCGGCGTACTTTGATAATTCCCGCTGTCAGGGATGGAAATACAAGCCGAGCTTGAGGTGTACACCACTCTCTTAACAGTCTTCGAGTCTCGGCAGGCCTTCAGAATCCCGATGGCAGCATCGACCGTTCTACTCGTAGTGATATCTGAGACGCCAATTTGGATAGGATGAGCCACGTGGAACACCCCGGTGGAGCCCTGGATCGCGGCAGTGAAGCTCTCCGGGGTTTCGAGGTCTGCGTGGAATATTTGGAGCTTCTCCGAAGCTCCCGGCAAGCTCGTGAGGAAGCTTATGTCTCTTTTGGTCTTGCCCTCTGCATTTTATTCATGATCGCCGGTTAGTGCAAATCAGTAGCTTTATAGTGAAAATATTTATAAAAATTCGCCGGAAATTTTACGAAAACATTTATCAATAAGCCCATAAATTGAATATGGGTTATTTCTTTATTCGATAACTGTATTTAGAACCTTCAGTGCAAATATGTTTTTAAATTATTTTTGAAACCAATAATCTTATTGGTTATTTTTGTGGGGGTATTTGCTGACTTTCAAAATACAGTGGAGGAAAGAGCCATGGTATTTCTAGTTCTACTAATAATAAAATTTCTATATAAACTAGTATTGTTAGGAGAATTTTATTATATTATCAAAGTTATAAATTTATGTACTAATATTTAATTATATTAGTTAGAATCGGGATAGTATAGTATTTGATCCAGACTATTAATTAATGAAGTTCTGTTGAATATAATATAGGATATATATTTTAGCAGTGACATTGTATTTTTATTCTTATTTGGCCCAATACTCGTAAAATGAATATCACGTCTTTGATTTTGTATTTTGTCCTTGTATAAGCTCTCGGTTGGTATTTTTTTTTCTTTAGATAGCCTTTTTTTTATCAAGTTATAAGAGTATTTTTCAAGAGTCAAACATGAAGAAAAAATAAATAAAAAATCAAGGGCTACATAGAGTATACTACAAAGTAGGAGGCGACATGGGAACAATAAACAAAAGCTAGGAGGCTATAATGGTAGAAAGTTAAAATATCAAAATGTAAGACTTTGTTAATTTTTTTTACCGAAGCGATATACAAGGACAAAATATATAAAATAAAAGTTGTGATAATTATTTTAAAAAATAAAAAGCTAAATAAAAACATAAATAAAATGCGAAGTGAATCGGATCGAGTGAAATGACAGAAAACCGATAAACCGATACCTGATGCCTGATAGTGCACGGGAATCGAATATTATATATATATATCAAGGAATCGAAAATCGCGATTTTCGAACGATTTTCGAGCGATTATCGCTGAAATTGGGCATCTCGGTAACTTATCTCCTCTTATCGTTGTCGTTTTATACTTATCGCGATTTTTCGATTCGTAAAGCAAGTCACTTATCGAGCAAAGTTTTCAAGTGTATTTTTTCGAAAAGCTTGTTACTTTTCGGTCAAAAACGATAAGTCAACCCCAGTTTAGTTTTTTCTTTTTCGCGGCAAAAGTTCCAATTTCTTTTAATTTTGGAATTTAAATGTATTTTTAGGGTTTTTTTTAGTGGATCTTGAGTGTTTTGAAGGTTAAATGTTGTATATGTATGAATCATGTCAAATTTTCACAATTTTATTCTATATTTCATATAGTTACATAGAAAGCTATTAGGTTGAATGAAAGTTCAAGTTTGAAACGTTCAAGTTTGAGTTTCATGATACTTTGATTGTACATTTTAGGTTTTGAATCAAATGTTATAGTTGAATTTAATTTTTTTTAAGTTTATTAAGGAATATGGATGAATTATAATAGTTTGTGTGAATTTTGTTATTTTTTTTTGCAGATTTGGGGTGATTTTTGTTAGAATTGTTTATATAATTGCGGTAAAAGTATTTATTTTTTGGAAATTGTTGAACTTGAGCTATATTTTTAATATTTTTGATGCAATTTCATTGTTTAACAATGCATATAATTAGGAAACTGTGAGTTTGACATAATTTTTTTTTGCAATTTGACGTTTTCCCGAATTGTACAATTATTGCGGCAAAAGTACATATGTTTCAGAAATTGGTTAATTGAGCTAGTTAATCGACTTTTTTGGTGTAATTTCATTTTACAATATTGTATATAATTCATAAATTGTGTGGTTGACATAATTTGTTTTGTAATTTGACGTTTTCCAACTATTGAGGCAAAAGTACATATTTTTAGGAAATTGGTTAAATTGAGCTAGTTCTTCAATTTTTTTTATACAACTTCAAGTGGGCAGATTTTATATAATTAACAATTGGTGATTTTAAAATATTTTATTTTAGTAAAATATGACTTTGACTCTTTCCAAAATTTATCAAATAAGCATATTTTATCTAATAGTAAATGACTAAAGAGAGCATTTTGACTAACAAGTTACAACTTATAATTTGTAAATAATAATTGTTATTATTATTTTTTTTTATAGGTTTTCCATCGATAAATCCATCGATAACCGATTAATCCATCGATAAGTTCGATAAGTTTCGCTAACGGCAAACGATAATTTTTATAGGTTTTCCATCGATAAATCCATCGGTGAACGATTACTCCGTCGATAACGGCAAACGATTTTTCGGCAAAAACGGCATTCAAATCCTTGATATATATATATATATATATATATATTATATTAAATATAGTACCTGAATGAGGCCTAACAGTCGTTCGAACAGAGTAACCTTGCTGAAGCAACCTCATGATGAGCCATGAAGCAATAAACCCAGTTCCACCTGTCACACACACCGTTCCCTTCTCCGCCATATATCTATATTTTCTTACAAGGATATATTCACCAAATAAAAAGAGCTCTCAAACATATATAACGCAAGATACGACTCATGTAAATGTGTGTGTGTATATATATATATATATATATATATATATATATGAGAGATACAATTATTGAAATAAACACGTATGGTTTTTTTTCAGCAAAGCAAAATATTATTCGGTCAAAGAGCAGATTTTCAAATCATTGTGATGCATAAGTTCATGACGTTAATTATTTAATTGAAAGTTATTTGCGGCAAATATACCTAGATCTTTTTGAATATAATTAGGCCAAAGAGCAACTTTTCAATTTTATTTTTAGCTCTTGGTACTTAAGATTTGTACTTTTGACAACATTAAAATTTAGGTGGAGGAAAAAAAAAACAAAGAGTATGCTGCCGCTAATTACTTAATTTATAGATACTTTTGCCGTAATAAATATCTAATTTTATTATTACCAAAGTTTACGTTTGAATCAGGTTTTGATTTTTATCATCAGGATATTAGCGACAAAATTACTCAACTTACCTTAAACATAGGTCTTACCTAAAAAAACTGACGGCAATAGTACTCAACTCCCATTTTCAAAGGTTGACCATATTTTTCATCCATCCTCTAGGCCACGTCATTTCTCCTTGGATTTTTATTTTATTTTTTATTTTTCAAAAAATAAATTTTTATTTTTTCTTTTGTCAGGCATTTGAAAAGTCTTCTATGGATGTTGACCACTGCTCTAGTATAAATTTATCGGGCTTAGGCCGATTGACCAGATTTATTGGGATTTTTATACAGAATAATCTTGCAATTGTTTTATTATGCTATCGTAAACAAATAAATTTTGCAATTACTTGACCTTGACCATCCAAATCTTCTTGGATATAAATAATTAATTTGTGAACGGAAAAACACTAAATGACAAGTATTAACAAAAAAATAAATCAGTCAAAGTCCATAGCTTAAACATTTAAAAAAAACTGGTCAACGCCCGAAAACATACTTTGAGTACTTTTGCAACCACTTTTCGACTTTGGGTACACGAGGAGTTCTTTGACCAAAATTTGAATATTTTTGCCGTCATTAACCCAAAGTTAAAATATCAAAATATAAGACTTTGTTAATTTTTTTTACCGAAGCGATATACAAGGACAAAAAATATAAAATAAAAGTTGTGATAATTATTTCAAAAAATAAAAAGCTAAATAAACATAAATACAATGCGAAGTGAATCGGATCGAGTGAAATGACAGAAAACCGATAAACAGATACCTGATGCCTGATAGTGCACGGGAATCGAATATTATATATATATATATATATTATATTAAATATAGTACCTGAATGAGGCCTTACAGTCGTTCGAACAGAGTAAGCTTGTTGAAGCAACCTCATGATGAGCCATGAAGCAATAAACCCAGTTCCACCTGTCACACACACCGTTCCCTCTTCCGCCATAGATAACTCCTCACAAGTATTCACCGAATAAAAAGAGTTTCTAATATGTTACCCATGTATATATAATGTAAATATTGCTAAAACGTATGGTATTTTGGGCAAAGCAAAATATTATTGGTCAAAGAGCAGATATTGTCAAATGAATGTGATGGATAGTAATTGATTATCTAATTACGAATATTTGTGGCAAACATGCCATTTTTCGAAATAAATTAGGCCAAAGAGCAGTGGGAGAATCATTAATAAAGTGCACTAGGGGTTAGTTAGTAGTACCCAACTAAAAAATTGGCGGCAAAAATATTCAACCTACGGTAAACAGAGGAGCCATGTACCCAATTAAAAAATTGGCGACAATAGTACCCAACTCCTATTTTGAACGGTTGATCATATTTTCCATCCATCCTATTAGAACATTCGTTAGTCAAACGCTACCTAAATTGTATAAGTTTAAGAACTTTTGCCGCAATTTTAAAGACTTAACATAACGAATATATAAGTTTAAGGACTTCTGTCGCAATTTTCCCATAAAATCTATATTGTCAGGCTGTCGTGGAGACTTCTCACAAGTAATTTGACACGACGATTTAATTTGTTTTAAAAGTTTGAAGCCATAGTCAAGCATTTAAAAGTCTTCCATTGAATTTGACTAGTAAAACTGCTCTAGTACTTATCTTCGGATTTAGGAACCAATTAGTTTGATTTTATAATTCAAACTCTGTGAGATATATTAATATACGTACTTATCTTCGGATTTAGGAAATTGACCGAAGAAATGAAATAGACAAGTTTTCCCGACTAGGGCTCCTTAATTATGAGAACCGGTCTTAGTTATATACGCACTCGTTCTTGCCACCTTAATATATGAAGGAGTGTGTATAGATTGAATTGAATCGATCCAAGGTAATAACTCAATATGAATCAATGTTTATTGAGTTTTGGGAACACGACCAAATCAAAACAAAAATTATGAAGGGCCAATCAAACGTAATCCAAGTAAACTCTGAATTTGATTGGTTAATCGTGTGGAGGGCTACTATAATAATACTCAAAATTGTATATGTTAATGTGCAAATTCATCGTTTTATTTAATACGACATGTCGCATAAAGTTATGAATTAATTAAATTTGTAACTAAATAAATAAAAAGTTTTAAAAAATATATAATATTCGAATAAGCCCATTTACAAAGCCCAAAAGCCTAATAAAGCACCTGGCACATGTAAAGCCCACGAGCAGGACGCTACGTGGCCAAAAGCCCAAGATGTTATCCGTCATCACTAGGAAGAAGGAAGGACAAGACCGTCATATTTGCTATCCGGCATCGATGATTCAAATTTGACTAAAGACTAGGAGCATGAAGTCAATACTTCAACGGCTCTATTCGGTCAAGGATCTAGCTCGGCGTAATACACGTAGTCGTGGAGCACGTGTCAGCTGGACAATCAGTCAACTCGGAAGGACGACTCCAAGATTCCAGGACGCTCAACGGATAGATTGAAGCCTATAAATACCAACCTCAGATGAAGAATCAGACATGCATACTTCCTAGAAAAAATACACTGAGAGTTTTCCGTCTGGCTAAACACGGTGTTGAGAGTTTTATTTGTAATTTCTCTACTTCTTTCTTTCTTCTATTTTCTTTTGACGTGATTGTTGTCTGTAGCTGTCCGTCTATGTTCATAGTCGCAATAAACTAACAGATGACGTAGTCAACTACCGCTTTAGGACGAACCTCTATAAAAAATCCCTCGTCTCATTTATTAGCTTACATTATATATATATATATATATATATATATATATATATAGAGTGTTCGAGAGTTTGCAACGCGAATGATTGAATTTCACCAAAATCAATATCAACATATCATACACTCACTAGTCACATTGACTGTTTGAAGTGGGAAACTACGTCAACAGTACATAGCAAAGAATATAAGTTTTGTAGTAGCCGTAAAAGTTTTGTATATTATCGTTTGATGTTTCAATGATAATAAGATATATATATATATATATATATATATATATATTTATCTTGTTTGTTTGTTTTGAGAGTGTATCCTCTCTTTGTTGTGTGATGATTAAAAATATCACGACTATGTTAGTTATCTATTTAAAGTTATTAGGGCATTGATACAAATATAAATTCTTTTACTTTATATGCAATTATGCATAACTTAAACACTAAATTATGTAATTTTTAAACTTACAAATTGATATGGTTTCAACTTTCTAGCCGACTAACACACACATATATATATATATATATATATATAAAATAAAGCTAAGCTAATGATTGCATGGCAATTTAGTAATTACCATAATATTTTCCAACCGACTAAGTGTTGCATGCTTATCTCCTTTATGATTATTTGAAGAAGTTTTAGAACTCATTCAGCGTTATCTCTCTCTCTAAATAACTTTCTCCCTCTTGGTCGACGCCCTTTCTGCTTGAAGTTGTGGTGAGCTCGACAATTTGAATAATCCCTTTATTATAAATATACATCTATTTAATGGTGTAAGGTAGAAGTAGGATTAGTCATTTGGTTTGCTACGGTTTTAGAGGCTATGTATATGCATTTGTCTTTGATTTTCAAAAGATATTAACAAGGGAGTGGGTGATAAGGTCATGTGATAATTATTATTATTATATACAAATACTATTAATTGTTATTTTGGGAAAGGTATATATAGTTATACATCCGTTCTTGCATAACACTTAGAAATTCTAATTAGTGATTTTCATATATAGAAAATTATTAGTTTCATGTCACAAAATTATGGATATATAGATTATAGTATCAATGTATTATCTATATATATACATAGGAAGAGTGTATAACTGGGACGACGTGGAAGTTAATGACAAATTCTAATAAACTGATATTTAAAATATCAGGAAGTTTGTGTTCGAAGGAAGCATAGGCTCTTGTTTCGTAGTGTTTCGGTTGAAGTAAGGTACGTAAAAGTACTCAGTACAACACAACAATAATAATGTGGCTTATTTGATTGTGTGTGGTGTTAAATTCATGTTTGTATGATTTGGTAGTTTATTGTTGAGTAAGAATATGTTGGATACGAATAGTGAGCGTATCGGGAAAGCATGAGCATTTAGTCATACATATAATCTATAGTGATATTAAATATATGTATGACACTTTTAGTAAATTGCGTCGTACCAACCATTATATCAGGTCGCGTAGTCTCTGATTACAATGTGTATGAAGCCTCCGACTGTATTGAGTCGCGTAGTCTCAAATGATATGTCGTGAAATGTTTGCCGCGGGCTGACTTGGTTAGGGTCGCGCCCCCGGCCCCCCGTAGGTATTATAGCGCGCTGGTACGTTCGCATGGGCCCAATAATATGTTTCTAAAAAGCTATAAATTATAACTGAACATTGCATTTATGCATTTCGAAGTGATTGTTCCATGACATATTTTTGTGAGTAATATAAATCTTTTGCGTACTGAGCGTTAGCTCACTCGTATAGTTGCGTTGTAGATCCAGGAAAGATACCGATGAATGGCTAAATGCGGGTGGTATGGAGTCAGTGCTGCAACGTATATGGCGCATATGGTGGAATACGGGTCTTGGAATAAGAGGGTTGTCAACTTCTTGTTGTGTCATATTTTAAAAAACAATAGCTAGGAGCTCCACTATGTTTTTCTTTTATAATGTTCTCTTTTTGTAAAATCCGTTTTAGGTACTACTGTATAGAAGTTTCAAAACTATTATAAAGTCCGTTTTCTTTGCGCGCTAAAGTCAAATACTCATATTTTTGTTAAATATTTTAGAAGTCGGGATTTGGATTAGATAAAAGTAAAGTCGTAATAGTCCCTGGCCGGAAGGGGGTCGTTACATGTTTTTAGTATTTTATATATGATTTTTTGTTATCTTATATACATACCATAATAAATAGTGGGGGAAGAGACATCATATTAATAGTTTTATTCAGTTTCTATGTGTTTTTTCGTTTTGTAAAATGATTATATTAACTTAATATTTTTATTTTTATGTAACCGGCCTTTTCAGTCAACATAACCCTTTTTTTTTAACTTTGTTTCTAATGTATGTGGAGATAAAAATTGCGTTTTAACTTTTTTTTTTCATAGGGAAAAAAATACTCTTTCATTGATGATCAGGGATTAATTCCCTATTTATGATGTGTACAAGCCAATCCGGGCAAATAAAAGACAACATGTCGGGAATAAGGTCCGAAAGCCGATTCTTAGCTATGCGGTTAGCCGCCTCATTAACGGCCTAGGGGCCCATTGACAAACACTATTCGATTTAATCTCGTTAGGTAGGCTCTTAATACTAGCTAAAATCGGACCTTGCTCATAATTAAAGTTTCCATCGTTTACTAGCTTGGCCGCTCGTAAGCAATTAGTTTCCACTTCCGAGGCCCGCCAATACCTAGTTTTAAGGAATTTGAGATCGTGACGAATTGCGTGGCACTCCGCGGACAAAGCTGAGTCCACCTTGTCCATGACTGCGACCGTGACCCCGAGAAGCCTTCCCCGGTTATCTCTCACAACACCTCCAAACGCCGCACGCCCGGTGACTTTATCCCACGCCGCATCGACGTTAAGTTTGTAGCCCCCATCCTCGGCACCCGACCATGTTCCTTGTCTTGCCGGTCTTGCCACCTCCACGGTCTCCGTGCTTTTCTTGCTTGCTTTGAAACTTGCGAGCAAACAAGCCACCTCCTCTACCCGCACTTCCGGCCCCTTGGAGTGGCTTTCGAAGAACTTAAGGTTTCGTTCGGACGAAGTCGCCCAAAGGATCCCGCAAAAGAGCTCCAAGTCCGATGTGGATAGGACATCCACGACTCGAAGACAAAGTTCCCGGAATGGAACCGAAACCGTCTTTTCCACCCATTTATGTAACGAGGAGCAAGCCCATATTGCGTGAGCTCGCTCACAACTCCATAATGCATGGATCGAATCTTCAGGAAAAGACACGCAAAATTTGCAAAAAGGAAGACAAGGCACGCCACGTCCCCTTTGGGCACCATATGTTGGTAATGAGTCGTATTACGCTTGCCACACAAAATGTTTGACCTTGGGTGGTATTTGGAGCCCCCATGACTTCTTCTACCACCGTGGCTCCTCACTTTGAGAGCCCGATGGACCCCCTCTAATCCGTGATCTAGCGAGTCGGCATCCCGACCGGACCGTATAGTGCCCGTCTTCTTCGAAATGCCACACTAATGTATCTTGTAAATCTTCGCCTCCAAGCAGAATCTTGAGAATAGCATCGGCGTTGTAATACCCATTAAAAAAATATATATATTATTAAAAAAAATGGAAAAAGATGAGGAAATGTCAGAATGGGGTATCGAACCCCATGTCAGAATGGCTACTGCGCAGTAGGCCGGATATGGTTATGGATATGGATATGATTGGTGACCCAAAAGTCAACATTTTGACCCATGGCGAACTTGCTGTCTTTGGTGGTGATTTGGATCCCGAGTCGAGGACGAGTTACGGTTAGGGACTTCGAGTCCACCTGTTCTCGTTGCCTTGAGATTTGATGGGATATAGTGGAGTAAAGGTGCCAACTGACTCGGCATGGTCCACCGAAATGATTTGACTTTTGTGGAGTATGTTTATTTATTTATTTTATTGTTGAAAATGGATAAAATGATTTTATGATGATGTTTAATTTATTTAATTGAAATTTGACTATTAATGGTTCGGTAAAGAGAATTGGTAATAGATTCCCTACTGAGCATGTGGTGCTCACCCCTTCCATATACATCTTTTTCTTTCCAGCTTCAGGTGGTGTTCAGTGTCAGACTCCGGACGAGGAGTAGTTTGATTCGGGAAGTCCATGTGTTGATTTTGCCTATCCGTACCTTTAGTGTTCATCGATGTGAATTTCGTATTTTAAGTTGATCTTTTATTTCGGACATGTAATGAGTTAAATTAAGGATAACATGATGGTGGTACTTTGTATTTGTCGTTTTTATGGTGTTGTATAAACTGCGGTCGTTGATGTTGTATTGTCGTTTTAAGTCCCATGGGAAAAAGTTATGTGTTCGTTGATGTGGACGTTGAATATTCAACGGTATCGTTTGAATGATGACGTGTCATTGACCGGTCAAAGTTTGAAAAGTCGTTATTTTTGTCTTATTCTTCTAACCCCCATTTAGGGGCGTTACAGGCGTCAAAAGGAATCATCATGGAGTGAATAAGATCCTAGTTCCAACTCCCGTTGGAAATGAAATTGGTTACCCTCCACAAGCATCCATCATCGGGTTCCTTTGTTAGGACGGAAAAGCTTCCCGCTCTATGAACCCATGGTTGCGCAAAAGCTCTAAAATTTCCCTCACCGACTTACCATCTAATACCCCGTCGAACCAAATAACGTCCTCAACATAGACTTTTGCAAAGGAAGCAAAAATGGTTCTTACAATCAAAGTCGAGCACCAAGGAGTTCGGGAAGTACTTTGCCTTGAGAACACAGGCCATTAAGCATTCCTGGTGTTGAAGAATACGCCACGTGAGGCGTCCCACAAGAGCCCGGTTAAAATCGTGAGCCCCCATTCGACCCAGTCGTATGCCTTGCTCATGTCGAGTTTAAGGGCCAACACTCCTTTCCTCCCTTTAGATTTTCTTCTAAGCGAATGTAGAAGCTCCAAGATGACTGTGTCATTGTCCATTATGAGTCTTCCAGGGACAAAGGCGCTTTGGGAGTCCCAAATGATGGATGAAAGAGCCCCCTTTGACCCGATTTGCCACCACATTCGTGACAATTTTAAGGATGACATTGCATAGGCTAATAGGCCGGAACTCCTTGGCCTTCGTAGAGCTCTTAACCTTGGGGATAAGAACAATGTTGGTGGAATTCCATGGTTTAGCACTAGCTTTCCCGTTCAAGATTTCCATGCAATCTTTCGCACCTCCGGGACCACGGTAGTCCAAAACTTTTGAAAAAAGAGCGTGTGAAACCCATCGGGGCCCGGGGCCTTCCGCGGACCCATAGCAAAGAGGGCCTTATCTACCTCCGCACCGGATAACTCCTCGCACGAGAGGTTTTGATGCAAAACCGAGAGGGTACTAATTTCCCACTCTGTGATCTAGTGAACTTATTTCGTCGTCAATGTATCTAGCACCACGAACATCTTTCTCTGAAGTAACCCACTCTCCCTTTTCATTGAGGATGTGCCGAATGGAATTTTAGGGTTTTTTACGCACGGTCCTTGAGTGAAAGTAGGTGGAGTTTTTGTCCCCGTACCCTTGAGTTTTTGTCCTCGATTAAGATGAGATTCTCAATTTCTGTTCTAAGCCGTTTAGCTTCCACACGATTGACTGAGGAGAAAACCTCTTTGTTAGTGTTTTCGAGCTTCGTCGAAAGGTTTTTAATCCTTTTCTCGCGAAGGCGAGAAGGCCAAACAAAGATCTCACTCACTTTTGGAAGGCTTCTTTGCAATTGGTCAAGCTTCAGGCGAATTCCCCGCTACGATATCTCACCCGTCCTCTTAGCCACGTCTCCCAAATAACTTCCACACACCTAGGGTTGTACAACAGGTTCTTCGGTATCGGTTTTACACTTAAAAAGACTTGGATCCTATTATTTGGTTTTTTGAAATTAAAAACCGAAGACCCTATCTTTTAGAGCCAAAATCGTATGTACCGAAAACCTTATTTAGGACCGAATCGGTTTTGGACCTAATAAGATCTCATTTATAGTAAAAATATATATTGTAAAAATTTATCTTCATCAATAGTACTTTTAAATCTTTTATGTTAGATAATTAAGTAAAAGTATTTATTACTTACGAGAAAATAACTATTTATAATAAAAATTGCTTGACTTTTATTAACGATGTTGAATAACCTTAATAACCCAAGTAAAAACTAAATTTTACGAGCATTAAAATCCCGAACAACCATAAACAAAACATGAAAGAAAACAAATGTCTATAAATAAAATTAATTTATTATGAAAGTTACTTTATTTTATATGCATTTATTATAGAATAAAAATTATTAATTAAATAGCGTCTTCAGTACAATTGGGTCTTCGGCACCGGTTCTCAAAATTGAAACCGAATACCGAAGACCCAAAGCGGTCCAAATGGACTGAAGACCTTCTTTTATGAACTCGAACCCTATTATTCAGTCTTTAGGGTCTTCGGTAATAAGGTTTCTGGTATTACAATTTCGTTTTTCAGTTTTTTTGTACACCCCTACGCACACCAATCATTAGTGAGCCAACTCGGTTCAAAAGCCCACTGCTTAGAAGATGCCATACTCCCTACATCAATTGGAGATATTCCCACCATGTCGATAAGAAGGGGATGATGGTCCGATCCCTAAAAGTCAAGACCCGATCGAGCCGAAATTGAACGTTTCTACAACCGTCTTGAATATTGCTCCAAGTACAAAGTTCTCCTTGGAAGCCTAGGTCGAGAAGACCGCAAGCCTTGAGAGTCTGCGCGAAGTCGTCCATGTCGTTTGCCTACGCCTCGATCGACTAACATGTTTGAAGTCGCCAGCACATAACCATCAGGACCCGTCCCCGTTATGGATCCTCTTCAAAAGCTCCCAAGATAGGTGTCTAGAGATTTCCTTTGGTTTCCCATAAAAGCCGGTGAATCTTGAGGAGGAACCCAATTTGTTATTCAACGTCGATGTGGCCCCTACTAAAGCTTCGTAGATTGACGTCAAAGTTTTCCTTCCAAAAAAGGTGGAGGCCTCCACTCAATCCAATTGCCAGAACACCAAAGCCATTCATAAAGCCAAGTCTCCAATTCAAAAATTCTCTACCCGTATCCTTTTTAGTTTCGTTTCCGAAAGGAGGACGGGGTCTAGCTTCCGCTCACAGATTAATCTCCAGACGTTACAACATAATATCTTCAATGCGTCCGGTCGGCTTGCCATTGGCGTGTTGCCGATATCGGTGACGATAAGTCAAAAGGCTTTCTTTCGCACTGTTCCTTCTGCTGAGCATTCGTTTCAAAATTTGCGCCTTCGACCTTCCTTAGATTGCCCATTTTCTTCCAATAATAGTCCGAACTCGTACCTAGATTGGTGGCCTAAAGACAGTTTCATCGGGATTGACATCCTCTTCCTCTCTGCGCTTCTTCCCTCTCCCTCCATTGACAGGTTTCTTTTCCCTCCACTGACGAGATTCGAATATACTTGGGACTGTAATTTCAGGACTTCTTTCCCCACGCGTGGGCTTAGTGGGATAAGAATAATACTATGAGTTTTATTAAAACTCACATCCAGCAAGAAGAGAGCTGATGTAAAATGGAGTGGGCTTTAGGCAAAGGAACTGGGGCCATGTGTTGGTTTAAAGGAAAATACCCCTTACTTGCTATCAAAATGAGCCCACCTATCAGCTCTTGGAGATTAGAGTTCCACACAACTTCTACTAGGTGTAAGTTAGCGGGGTTCTTCCTTGACAAACAGAACAAGACCTCTACCTGGATCTAAGCTCTGTTTGAAAACCTAGGCACGTTATGCTTCCGTTGTGGCCGGCTGGGCCATAGATCTTCAGAGTGCCCCTCTGACGAGGAGACATACATCGATAAAGAAGTGTTCACACAGGTACCTATGTTCGGGGAGTGGGTGGTAGCAGAACTCAAAATAGAAAACTGCTTCTCTCACGGTGGAAGGAAGCCTTACCAGAGTCAAGCCATTCCGAACGGACTGGGTGAACCCACCCACGCGCCGGCGACTGCTACTCTTGAGGCACCCGCAAAGGTCAACGATCGGCACTATAGTCAACCCTCATCGATTCGCGCGAAAGCTGGGACGAGTGTCAAAGGAGTCTTTGATTCTTGCAGAGAGGACAATGGAGGGAGTAGAGCCTTTGTTGAATTCGGCCACACAAGGGAAAATCTCGGAAAATGAGAAGTTGATTCTTCCTATTTTGGCGAGCTCTGTGTCGAAGGAGAGTTGTTTCTCTCAAGGGAAGAGAAGAATGTGTGGTCCAAGGAGAAGGAGAAACCCTTTTCTCAATGTGGGCTGAATTTAATCTCTATAGAGGCCCACTTAGGCTTGTAAGTAGGCTCAATATTAAGTCCAAGGCCCATATCGAAGGGATATGGGGCTATTGCTGTGTGGGACCTGCATTTAATTAAATACAGCTCAACCCCTTTTTCCCTATTGAATCCGATAGTTCCACATTCAAAGGAATTTTATGAAGGGTCCTTGAGGCTATCCATAAGAGTCAAAAGAAGGCGGATGAGGCATATGTTTATATGTCTAAGGATTTGCCTTCACAAGAAGGAACCGATTTTCCTACAAAGCTTCTCAAACCGGATGAAGATATGGGTAAGCAAACAGTGGAAAGCAAGAAATGGATCGGGACAAGGAAATGGGATCGGTGTGAGTTTTGGCCCCGGGCCACGAATTATCGGCGGCGCGCCAAGAGTGGGCCGACCGGGCGCAATGAAAATATTATGTTAGAACGTTCTAGGATTGTGGAACTCCCGGATGTTGGCCGCTTACAGAGGCTTATCCGCGAGCAAAAACCGGACATTCTGTTCCTTTCAGGAAATGAAATTAAGAGGTGCTCAGGTGGATACTTTGAAGGTAAAATCTGGTTTTTCTAATGGATTTGGGGTTCATGCGGTGGAGTTGAGCGGGGGGTAACACTTGTTTTGGAACGACGCAATCAATGTCACGATCCGGAGTTATAGCACGAGACACATTGATGTGGCCATCCGTGATGAGCTCGGGGTTTATTCTCGTTTCGTCGGTTTCTACGGGGAACCGAATGAGGCGCTCCGTCTTATATCATGGGAGCTTTTAAGACAGATTCACAATAGCGATGAGAGCCCATGGTTTTGCGCCGTAAACTTCAATGAAGTGCTTTTTGAGTACGAACTATTAGTCGGACAAGACGACGGCCGGGGGACATGGCCATGTTCGCTGACGCTCTTGAGGTATGTGATTTGATCGACCTAGGCTTCCAAGTGGAGCTTTGCACGTGGAGTAAAATACAAACTGGGGATAGAAACGTTCAATGTAGATTGGACCGGGCGTGCGCAAATCCGTCTTGGAAAAGGCTATTTCCAATTTTTGTGGTGGACGTCTTGGATTTTTGGGGCTCCGATCATCGAGTTATTTCAATCGACACCGCTGATAGGAGGACAATGCAGAATGATACTTGTGGTCACAAGCGACGGTGGGCTTTTGAGCCGGGTTGGATCTTTTAGAATAATTGTGAGGGGATTGTGCGGGAAGCTTGGAGGACCGGGAGAGCACGGAACGAGGGAGGCTCTTGTGTGGGGGGCTCACCCAATGCAAGTCCGCTCTTCGATCTTGGGCGCGTGCTTCGTTTGGTTATAGAGAGAGATGAATCCGGGAGTTGGCGGAGAACATCGAGAGAACATACAAGAATCTTTTTACCCTGGAGGTTTGCATCGAGGCGAAACGGTTGAATTTAGAGCTTGATTCTCTCATTTTGGTCGAGGAACACTATTGGAAGCAACGGTCTAGAGCGGATTTTCTCAAAGGTGGGGACAAAAACTCAGCCTACTTCCACTCTAGAGCTGTGAGGAGGAAGGCTCAAAATGCCATCCGGGGTATTACCAACGAAGATGAGGAATGGGTTACCTCAGAGCGAGCGGTTCGTGGGATTTTTGAATGGTACTTTGTGGACATCTTTAAATCCAATGGGGCAACTAAGGAAGACTTTGGTGTGATCACTTGTGAAGACGTGGGATCCCTTTCTTTGGCACACCGCGAGCTAACGGGGGAGGAGTTTACAGCCGACGAAGTTGAGACCACTCTTCTTTCCATGAGTCCCCCGAAAGCTCCGGGGCCTGACGACTTCCATGCCATTTTCTTCCAAAAATATTGGAAAGTTGTCGGCCCGAAGGTCCGCAAGGAGTGCTTGGATATTCTCAATGGAAGGGCTATCGCTAAGTCTTGGAATGCCACAAATATTGTCCTTATCCCAAAGATCAAGAACCCCTCGAAGGTAAAAGATTTCCGGCCGATTAACTTGTTTAACGTGCTCCTAAAAATTGTGACCAAGGTAGTGGCACACCGAACCAAAGAGGCTCTTTCCTCCGATTATTTCCGAGGTGCAAAGTGCATTCGTCTCCGGTCGCCTAATTACGGACAATGACGTTATTGCCTACGAACTTCTCCATTCTCTAGAGAAGATCTCCTAGCAAAAAAAGGGAGCTCTCACTCTTAAGATTTATATGGGTAAGGCGTACGACTGAGTTGAATGGGGGTTCATCTTCGCAATGATAGTGAGGATGGGGTTTGGTTTGAGAGTGATCAATGTGGTCCGGGAGTGTATTACCATCCCGTTCCTCTCCGTCGTCATCAATGGAAGCATCAGAAATCCCTTTTATTCCGAAGAGGGGCTTACGACAAGGATGTCCTTTATCTCCGTATTTCTTCCTTATATGTGCGGAAGGCTTCTCCGCTCTTATCCGGGGCCAAGAACGTTTGGGACTCTTGCGCGGGTTCGCTTGTCGGCCATCGGCCCCCTCGGTTTCCCACCTCTTTTTCGCGGATGATAGCATCTTCTTTTGTGAGGCCAAAGAAGTATGTTGTAAAGCTATCCATTCTCTTTTAGCGGCATATGAAAAAGGCTCGAGATAAGTGGTTAACATGGAAAAGTCCATGATGTGTTGTTCGAGTAACATCACACCGGAGTTAGTGGGTGAGCTAGAATCCTATCTCGGGCATTCGGTCCATGTCGGTAGGAACAAGAACACCTCAAATGCCGGGTACAAAAACACCTTAGTAATTGGAAGGCGAGAATGTTCTCGGCGGAAGGCCGTCGAAGTTACAGTGAAAGCGGTGGTTCAAGCGATCCCGACCTATATTATGAGTCTTTTCCAGCTTCCATCTTCATTCGTCAAAGATCTCTATGGCCTAACCTCTAGGTTTTGGTGGGGCGGGACGAAAGAAAAAAGGAAAATCCATCGGAAGAGATGAGACCTTATTGCCAAACCGAAAGGGGAAGGAGGACTCGGCTTCAAAGATCTTGGTGATTTCAACCGGGCTCTTATGGGAAGGCTAGCTTCGTGCATTATTCAACATCCGAAGTGCTTGATGGCTAAAGTTTTCAAGGCCAAATACTTCCCGGATACGTCGGTTCTTGATTTTGAAAGTAAGGGGCACTTCTCTTTCCTTTGCAAGAGCCTTTGTTGGGACGTGACTTAGCCCGCCGAGGTAATAGATGACGAATCAGGGAAGGGAACTTGAGGGCTTTCAAGCAACCTTGGATACCGAGAGCAGGGGCCTTTTCTTTGGTTACGGCGACGCCGGACGACGGGTGCCCTTAGAGAGTGGCGTACTTCTTGAGCAACGGGGCGTGGAGAAAAGATCTAATAGAGGGGATGTTATCTCCCTACGATGTCGGGGCCATCTTGAAAATACCTTTGGGTACCACATGTACCCAAGATCGTCTTGTGTGGCACTTTGAAGAAGACGGGGAATACACGGTCCGGTCGGGATATAGGCTAGCTCGGTTGAAAAAGAGAGACAGACCTGCTTGTTCGGCAAGTGTAGAGCCGAGATGGTGGAAGAAAATGTGGGGGCTTTAAATACCGCCTAAGGTTAAACACTTTGTGTGGCGAGCTTGGTTCGAGGCCCTTCCGACGTACGGGGCGCTCCGCGGTCGTGGGATCGAGTGTTCGCTGTTGATGTGCAAATTCGTTCCTTATATAGGAGTTATAATATCATTAATTAAATTAATGGTTCAAATTAATTAAAAGCATAAGTCATGAATATAATTGAATATTTATGCAAAACGGGCTTATAAAACATGAAGCCCAGAGGCCCAATGAATATTCGACCATGTTCGGGCCCGAACAGAACCAAAAGCCCACAGGGCAAGAAGTTCACCACGAGCAGAAAATGCTCAAAGGAAATCCGAGCAGAGCCTTCCAAGGGAAGAAACCCCGAACTGAGCTAAAAAATCCTACTCCAAGACAAAAATCAACACTTGGTCAAAATCCAAACATCAAACAGTATTATACGACCTGAAGAACCCAAAAACTCGCCCCGGCAGAAATTGTCAACAAAGGGATCCGAGCAGAAGCATACGAAACATCCGAGCACGAGCAGACCAAGTCAACCACCTCAATTCAAACCTCCGAAGCCCGACTAGGAAAATCGCCACGATTTAAAATCAAATCCCACGACGACAAGTCAAAGTCCATCACTACGCAAATCTCTCAGAACGTGGCCTACGTGTCAGCTCGACAGCAAACTAACGTACACTTCCAACGGGCAGAAAACAGAAGCCTATAAAAGCAAGGAGACAGCTCCATCATACGCACGCAAGCATTGATTTCGAGAGAATAGAGAGATTTGTATTTTCCAGAATTCTTCATCTTTTACTTTAGATCTACCAGAAATTGGCTTGTGGTTTCGGTTGATCCATCTTTTTCAAAGCAATAAACGTACAGAGGACGTAGTCAACTACCGCATTGGGACGAACCTCTCTAAAAAACCTCGGTGTTCTAATCTTTTTCTTTTTCATATTTATTTTGTTACCGTCTAAAGTATTGACGACGCGGAGGTCAGAATCCACGGAATTCAGCAATATCAAATCGAAATCCCATTCACAATTCACGTGACTGTTGGTGTGTGAAAACACGTCATCAGTTTGGCGCCGTCTGTGGGAAACCTTTGATCTCGCTAACTCTTTCATACTTCGAGACGACTATGAGTTCGGAAGAGAATCCTGCCTCCGATGCTCTGGCGGAGACGACTCCCGACCAGGGTACCGAAGAGCAGACTCTGAGGACCCAGCTCCAAGAAAGGGCTGCTGAAAATGCTGAGCTCAAAAGGCAGATTGAGTTCCTCATGAGCAGCTAAACCCGGCTCGAACATAGGCCATACTCTGTAAATGAACCCGGGCAAACCTCTGGGCAAAGGAATCACGGGAGGGTTAATGCGGTCCATTTTGACTTCCTGGACCCCAACGATCCCCGAGCCCAGAGAACCAACCAGCCACCCCTCCCAAGAGAACCGCGTCCGCGTACGCCACCTCAGCCGGGGGACTCACCCGCGGGCGCGCTGCCTTCGCCGCCTCGCGATGGCACTCCCCGTTTCCGAGTTCCCGCTTTCAGAACCGATCAGCCCGGTCCCGGGCAGAACACTCCCTACCAACAATCTCGCAACCACCCATCAGGTCCTCGACTCTCGAGCCCATCTCGGGCAGAAAACTCGAGCTACCTCACGCCTCACGGGCCTACAAGCTATGACCCCCAGCGTTCAGAAGGAGGTCGAACAGGCCTGTATCCTCAAGTTGAGCCTTCTCAAAACAGTTCTGAGCTCGAAGATCTCAAACGCACCATGAAGCGAATGGGGGAGAGACTCACCAAGGTGGATTCTCGAGTACACCGAGCAGTATCTGCCGCCCCCGAAATCGAGCGCCTGGTCGAAGAAGCAACGAGAACCCCATTCTCGGCGGCTATCACCGACACTCGGTTGAGACATGGTGGGCAGATTCACCTGCCCAAGTACGATCGAACCACTGACCCAAAGGTACACCTAAGGGCGTTCCGAATTGCAATGGGACGGGCTAACCTTGATGCCCACGAGCTGGACGCCGGAAGGTGCCTGTATTTTGTTGAGAACCTCACAGGGGCAGCAATGGAATGGTTCTCCACGTTAGAACCAAGATCGATCGATAGTTTCGATCAATTGACCATGGTTTTTCTCAAACACTTTTCCATGTTTATGGAAACAGAGACTACCGTGGCCAACCTATACGCTCTACAGCAAAGGGCAAACGAGCTACTCAGGGACTTCATGACGAGGTTCAAGGCAAAAATGGTCCGAATCAACGGATTAGCAGATGAAACGGCCATAGCCGCACTTACCAGCGGGTTGTGGTACGACTCTAGATTCAAGACCGACATACTGGTCAATCGGTACACCTCGATAGAGGACGTGATTCACCGCGCATCCAATTGGATCAAGCACGATGAAGAGCACGAGGCCCTAAAGAGGAAATTCGGATCATCGCCGAATGTACCAAGGCCCGGAGTGCACCCTTCTCAGTCAAGGAACGGGCAACCGCCCCCCTTCAAGGGCTCTAGGAACCACGTTCCTACCAGGGGATCTAATCCCCAGCATGGGAATTTCCAGCACGGAATATCCCAACCCGGGGGAAGAGCACACCCCCAAAATCCGATTTACAATCTGAGCTCAGAGGCCGAGGAAGAAACCAAAGCCGACGAGCAAGGAGAGCTGTACATGAGCACCGGTGATATGGCGTCCAACAATAGGGACATGAGTGCCTTGTGCAAATTTCACCAGAGGTATGGACACCATACCAGAAATTGCATGGTCTTACGGTCCCGTCTCGCCGATAAATACCTTAGGGGCGAGCTCGGGGACCTCCCGTTGGACTTTTTTAGGTCAGAGGGCGAACGCACCGAGCAGGCACAACAACCCAGTATCGGTCAGGGCAACGGTGCCAAACCCGAGAAAAAGCACCCGACCAGAGGCAGCAACGCTTCCCCGAACAAACGAGGCAAAGTCCTCATGCTAGAAGAGCAGACCGACCAGGAATCGGAAGACGTAGAGGAACCGGTGACCGAAGAAGCCATTGGAAGAATCTACACCATAGTTGGAGGGTCGTAATTCTACGGAAACTCGATCAACTCCATTAAATCCCATCAAAGAAGGTTGAAGGCTGGTCCGGTGACCCTCCCACGGAAGGAGCCCGACTACGAGATCACCTTTAAAGACAGTGAGGCCTTGACCTTGGTCGGGCCCCACGATAACGCCCTAGTCATCACCCTTATAGTCTCTGGCTATGCGACCGAGAGAATTTTGGTCGACAATGGAAGCTCGGTACTGCAGAAGATCCACGACGGAGAATGCGGAAACCATTCTGGCGGGAGATCGCTTTCTAACAAAGCGAAACGGCAAGGTTTCTTCTGGCCAACCATGTTAGCCGACGCAGAAACTCACGCCAAACGATGCGACAAATGTCAGCGTCATTCGCCGGCCATACACTGTCCGGCAGAGAAGTTATCGTCAGTCTCGGTACCCTACCCATTCATGAAATGGTCCATGGATATAGTAGGACCTTTCCCTTTGGCGCCAGCGGGGAAAAGATTCTTACTAGTCGTGACAGATTATTTCTCAAAATGGGTGGAAGCCGAATCCTACGCCAACATCAAAGACTCAGATGTGGAACACTATGTGTTGAAAAACATCATAAGTCGCTTCGGATTGCCCAAGGAAATCATTGCCGACAACGGACCCCAGTTCGTGTCAAACAGGTTCCAGAATTTCTGCTATAACTGGAAGATTTCCCTAAACACATCCACCCCCAGATATCCACAAGGAAACGGTCAGGCGGAAGTCTCTAACCGGACCATCGTGGATGGTATCAAGAAAACACTTGACACCAAAAAGGGTCGATGGGCCGATGAGCTCATAGGCATTTTATGGTCATACAGGACCACCCCGCGGAGAGCAACGAGAGAAACCCCTTTTTCGATGGTATACGGCACCGAAGCAGTCATACCAGCCGAGATCGAGGCCCCCAGTCTCAGAAGGGAGTACGCTCCTGACAACGCAGAAATTAACGACGAAATGAGATTAGACCAACTTGACCACGCAGATGAACGACGCGAACAAGCCTTAATTCGAATTACTAACTACCAAAACTCGGTAGCCAAGTACTATAATTCTAAAGTTAAGCATCGCAGATTCACCTCCGGGGAATTGGTCCTCAGACGGGTTTTCTAGAACACAGCCGAGCCCAACGCCGGCAAGTTGGGGGCTAACTGGGAAGGACCCTATATCGTTACTGAAATAGTAAAACCCGGTGTACACAAACTGGCGACCCCGGACGGATCAAGAGTCCTTCGGAGCTAGAATGCTATGCACCTCAGAAAGTACTATGCATAAAAGGTCAGAAATTGACTTCCCATGAACTACGTAATGGCTTGATCCCCAGAGAATGGGGTACGTAGGCAGTTTGGCCAAAAAACGGCCGAACACAGCCCCAATGACCCTGCATGCCCCTACCTCCCAAGCTAAGGGTGCCCAACCAAAGGAAGAATTTCAACTTCAAAGAGCTCCCGAGCACTATCCCGACACAAGTAAGTGATCTCACTCCCAAAAGGAATTCATTTCATTTTTTGAACTCATTATTAAGTAAATCATAGCAAAATCTACATGAGTCACGCATTCGTCAATAACTATTGTCATACGCATTCAAAATATTGTCTACAACGTAAGTCGTAGAAACCGTTAAGTCCAGAACAACAAGTCCTGGCATCCACACGGGTAGGGGTGCAAATAAAACCCGAAAACCGGGTAAAAACCCGAATCCGAATCCGTATCCGAATTTAAAACCCGAATCCGAATCCGGAATTCGGATCCGGGTACCCGGTACCCGGTTTAAAACCGGGTTCGGGTACCGGGTAGTGAAATCTTAAAAACCGGGTACCCGGTACCCGGTTTAATACCCGGTTTGTTTAATTTTTATTTTTATTTTTTAAATATTTTAGGGTTAGGGCTCGACACTCATCTCTCCTTTTCATTTCTCATTATAGGGTTTCATTAAAATATTTTTTTAATTTTTTGATGCGCGGACGGTGAAATAATGATGGAAAGCCGAAAGAACTCGAAGTGCTTTATCATATGTTTTTTTTAATGCATTTTAAATTTTAGACAATGGATGCATGTTTTTTTATATACGAGACATGTAATGTTTATTTTGAGATAATTTAGTTTTTCTATTAAAAAAAATAAAACGGATCCGGGTAAAAACCCGGATCCGGTTGAAAAATCCGAACTTGGTTTCCAAACCGGGTACCGGGTACTAAAACCGGGTACCAATTTTCAACTACCCGGAAATTCGGGTACCCGGAATTCGGGTACCGGGTACCGGGTAGTAAATTTCAACTACCCGGAAACCGGGTCCGGGTACCGGGTACTTCAAAAAAACCGGGTACCCGACCCGGTTTCACCCCTACACACGGGTACCAAACCCTTTCTTTTCAAGTAACAGACTTGCCCAGGTACCATACCCTTTCTTTGCAAGTAACATACTTACCCGGGTACCATACCCTTTCTTTGCAAGTAACATACTTGCCAGGGTACCTTACCCTATCAAAACCTACCCCTAAAGACCCCCGCGCCCAGCTCGGCCTCGGAGGTTACTACAGAACTGCTCGAAGAATAGCACCGAGCAAACAAGCATCTACTCCCCAAGGTACTACGAATCATATTTCATTATTAACTACTCTTGAGCTCGGTTGAACTAGATCGTATCAAACTTTTTTTTTATCATATGTAAAAAGATCGGAATATTCGATCTGAAAATTGATAAAAATATCTTAATCAGATACTCCAATTAAAAGCTCCATAAAGTAGAAGCAACAGATTATTCACAACATTTACAAAAGACAGCTAGTTATTTTAATTTCCGCAAAAAAAAATAGCAATTTATTTTTCAAAACAATTTTTGCAAAAAAGATGACAAATTATTATAAAAGGCCCTAATCACGGGCAGAGTATTAGCAAAATAAGAAAGAAGATTACAAAAAGAGGGTTCAGGTACTTCGACCTGCCCGAAATAAAGCCCTAGCCACGGGCATAAATGATGTTCGATACTTATTCAGAAAAAAAAAAAGCAACAGGCTCAGAGATAGCTGCCTTCTCTAGGCAGCGTCGGAAGAGGTTTCCACTCGCTGGGTCAGCTCGGTCGGGTTCGGTTCGGTCGCGCTCGATGTGGTCGGGAGATGTACACTCAGCTCGGATGGGGTTAGCTCGGTCGAAATCGGGTTGTCTTCAGACGGGGTAACCTCAGACTCGATTTGGGTTGGTCCACTCAAGGTCGGCGCAATAGAAGCATTCTCCTCCGGGAGGATCGCTGCGTTTAAGCTCGGCTCGGGATCTGCAAGACCAGCACTCTCGGTCAGGTTGAACTCGGGAGAGAGAGCTGGAGAGTCCACCACGGGTGCCGGTTGCCGGGCCAGGAGGTCTTCATATGTAGACTTGTCCTCCGTGAGAATTTCCAGCTCACCCGAAAAGTCGGTGAGTTTACCCTCGAGTATCTCACCAATGATAGCCACGTTGCCCTCAACCTGACGAAGGATCTTGGTATCGTGCGCAATCTTCTCGTGGTAAGCAATCACCGCATCTCTTTGTTGCACACACTTACGACACTTGCGCCGAGCAGCCTTGGCGGCCTTCTTCTCAGCAGCCGCCTCCGCCCGAACCGCGGTCAGCTTATCTTGAGTATAAGTATGATCCACCTTCAATGCGATCATCTCCTCGCGAAGCTCCCTCAAGTTGTTCCTAGCCCGGCCCAACGCAGCATCAGAGATGGTGAGCAACGCAAGAGCCGTTTTCTCGGTCGCTTGGGCCTCGGAGACCATAGCAGAAGCATTGACCAGCTTCTCCCGAAGGTCCGCCTCGGTAATCTCCAAGGCCTTAATCTTTTGGTCCCTCACCCCGACCAAGTGCTTTAATTCGAGGACCTCCCTGTCCCTCAGCGCCAGCTGCCCAGAACTCTTTTCTGGCTCGGCG
This sequence comes from Parietaria judaica, assembly GCA_954871525.1. Classification (NCBI taxonomy): domain Eukaryota; kingdom Viridiplantae; phylum Streptophyta; class Magnoliopsida; order Rosales; family Urticaceae; genus Parietaria; species Parietaria judaica. The sequence goes on from OX940867.1 coordinate 5,305,846, forward strand.
TTCACCCGGGCTAGCTCTTTTTCCTTCTCGGCCAAAGCGGCCTTGATCCCCTCCCCCTCGGCCACGGATAGCCTCTCCTTAAGCTCCCTGATTGCGTCTTCGTAACCGAGGACCATATCATTAGCATACGCTCCAAGCTGCCAACAAAAAAAAAACTTTCTAAGTTCCAAAAAATCAATAAACACATACAACATAAAGAAAGAATAAGCAAGATGAGAGGCACCTCATTTACCTTGGCGTGTATAGCTGCGAAAGCATTATATGCCCGAGGCCGAGTGACGTCATCATCTTTCACGGGAGAAATCCCCCCGCCCTTCAGTTGCTTCATCAGGTTCCTGGCCACCTTGGGGGCCTCATGAAGACCCTTCTCGCCATACCAGGCGACCTTGGCGACCCTCTTAACTTCGGGATGAGGGACCGAACTCCCTGCTCGTACGGGCTGAATTTCACGACCTGATTTCTCCGTAGGCTGATCGGAGATATTTCCGACCACGACCCTATCCCGACCAGCCGTTTTCTTGTGAACGACTCCTTTCTTCCCCGAACCAGGAACCGAGGTCGGAGGCTTGGAACAACTAGATTGGAGCGCCTCAGAGAAAGACTTGGTCATCCTTCGAGCAGGCTCCTCCTCAGTCTCTTGAGGCCTATCCCCCTTTGGCTTTTTGCGGGCCACATCGTCCTCAGCGGAGCGAACCCGCTTACCCTGACTCTGATGGCTCGCGACCTCAGCCGGTGCGAGCCCAGATGAAGGCGGGGGCTCGGAAACCATGGTCGGTTCCAGAGTCGGCTCTTCGTCAGAAATCTCGACGAACTCCCTCTCAGCGACTGCCCGGGCAGCTTCTTGTTCGGCTGCCGAAAGAACAGTCCCCTCCAAGGTCTGCTCCGACGCGACTTTCGGGCTGAGAATTGCCTTAGGTCCCCCCGCGGGCAAAATAGGAACCGACCGCCGGGTCTCCCTCTTCTTAGGAACCTCCTGAGCCTTCTCGGAGATTTTCTTCACTCCCTTGGCCACCTCGGGCCGAGCAGAAACCTTCTCGGTCACATGAGTGACCTTCTCTTTCCCTGTTCCTGGGACCACTTTGGCCCGATCAGGAACCTTTCCGACCACCTGAGTGGTTTTCTCCTTCCCCTTTCCGGACGCAGCAGCCTTGGCGGCTGCTCGCTAAGCCCTCAATTCCCGATAGTTGAGCTCGCCAGTCATATCTGACGAGCAGAATCTATTAGTAGATATTCGGAAAATAACAAAAAACAAGACCCAATTTAGAAAATCTACCTTACTTCTCGGAACTGCTTGAGCCTTGATCGTACTCAACAAAGGTGCAACTGGGCCCAGGACGCCAAACCCCAGAGGCAATGAATCTCTCCTCGGTAAGAACCTTCCACTCAATACCACCTTCGGGGAACAGAACTTCGTTCTTAGCAATCCACTCCTCTCCAAGAGGCCTCGATCTCACCTTCTTTCCATTCCGATATGAAAAACACAACAAGCAAATATCAGAAAAAGGAAGCGAACAAGATGTAAACCCGGGCAAAAGACAGAAGAAGATTACCAATATTATGAGCCCATTTATTCTCATAGGAATCCCAAGTACCAAAGGACCCCGAGCAAGGCTTAAAAAAGAAATATCTGTCCTGCCACCCGTCATATTTGTTTGGGATGCCTCTAATAAAATCACCCTTATGACCCTTGACCGAAATATAAAACCTACCCTCAGCCCTATAATTTTTCTTGACCGTAAAAACTTCAAGCATATCGAATAGCGACAAGTTACAACTTTCTTCCCTACATCTAACTAGGTAAGCAAACAAAATCCTATAGGAATTCGGACTCAACTGAGCCAAAGAAATATCTAACTGGTTCACATACCTAAGAATAGGCTTAGGAATCAGAAATCTCAACCCACAATCCTGAAAACACCTCTCATAAATGCAAATCCAGTCATCCTTGATCGAGTCCGCAAATTCATCAGAGTCTGGAACCCGAACAGGGATAGACTCTGGAATACCATATTCCGACCTGAGTCGAGGAATATCCACTTCCCTCAGCCTAGACCTAGGAGAATCAGTTTGAAGGAATTCCGAGACCAAGACCGAACCCTTAGCCTTACTTTTCTTACCATCAGCCATTTTTTCACAAAACTTAAAAGAGAGCTTGCACACAAATACCCAGAAACCCAGAAAAAGCCAAACCTAAGTCCCCAAACACAATCCCAAACCCATAAATACCTGGTCCTGGTCGAAAAATAGTAACAAATCCTAGAACAAAAGAAAGGGAAAATCAGGAAAAGGAAAGAAACCTGGAAACCCTAGGACAATTTTGCTTGAAGGATGCAGAAAAAAAATGGCGAGGAAGAAGCTTTTCCCTTGTCTCGAGTGCGAAAATGAAAAAAGAAGAGAGAGAGAGGCTTAAATAGGAGGAAGTGAACAGTTACCTAAATGCGAAGAGACACCTCGAGCAGAGTTGATGAGAAATTGATTGGACCTCTGCAGAAAAACACTTGAGTGTTTTTATAATCAAGAATCGACCCGAATCGCAAGGCTAGGGTTCCCTCGATTCTCGCACCAAAAACCATCCAACGGCTGGGACCAATTCCCAGATCATGACGTCAGCGCAATAATGAGCTGACCAAGTCAGCAGAAGTTGAAGAGATTATCCGCTTCTTCGAATCACGAGCAAAATGACACGTGTCATAACTGCTCCCTCCAAAAGTTCGAAATTGTTTTGATTTCAAAAGAAATTACACCTCAACCCCTGAAGAATATGATATTATCATGAGAACAATTCTAGTGTCCCTAAGTTAATTTATTTTTGCGGAAAAAGTCACAAATATCTCTGATTTCGCGAATTTAATTAATTTTCATCACGAATTTTTACATGATTTTGTCAAGTTTATACTATAAATAATATTTCATATTTTTTATAGTAGGGGGCTATCTGTTGATGTGCAAATTCGTTCCTTAAATAGGAGTTATAAGATCATTAATTAAATTAATGGTTCAAATTAATTAAAAGCATAAGTCATGAATATAATTGAATATTTATGCAAAACGGGCTTATAAAACATGAAGCCCAGAGGCCCAATGAATATTCGACCATGTTCGGGCCCGAACAGAACCAAAAGCCCATAGGGCAAGAAGTTCACCACGAGCAGAAAATGCTCAAAGGAAATCCGAGCAGAGCCTTCCAAGGGAAGAAACCCCGAACTGAGCTAAAAAATCCTACTCCAAGACAAAAATCAACACTTGGTCAAAATCCAAACATCAAACAGTATTATACGACCTGAAGAACCCAAAAACTCGCCCCGGGCAGAAATTGTCAACAAAGGGATCCGAGCAGAAGCATACGAAACATCCGAGCACGAGCAGACCAAGTCAACCACCTCAATTCAAACCTCCGAAGCCCGACTAGGAAAATCGCCACGATTTAAAATCAAATCCCACGACGACAAGTCAAAGTCCATCACTACGCAAATCTCTCAGAACGTGGCCTACGTGTCAGCTCGACAGCAAACCAAGCTCCGAACTCGAAGCCATCACCAACGTACACTTCCAACGGGCAGAAAACAGAAGCCTATAAAAGCAAGGAGACAGCTCCATCATACGCACGCAAGCATTGATTTCGAGAGAATAGAGAGATTTGTATTTTCCAGAATTCTTCATCTTTTACTTTAGATCTACCAGAAATTGGCTTGTGGTTTCGGTTGATCCATCTTTTTCAAAGCAATAAACGTACAGAGGACGTAGTCAACTACCGCATTGGGACGAACCTCTCTAAAAAACCTCGGTGTTCTAATCTTTTTCTTTTTCATATTTATTTTGTTACCGTCTAAAGTATTGACGACGCGGAGGTCAGAATCCACGAAATTCAGCAATATCAAATCGAAATCCCATTCACAATTCACGTGACTGTTGGTGTGTGAAAACACGTCATCATTCGCCTTTTTGTAATTTTTGTGGGGCTCTCCCGGAGGACGCACTCCATGCGGTTTGGGGTTGCATAAGGGCTAAAGAGGTGTGGGGTCGCTCTTCTTTACATCGGTGGGTAGAGAAGACGGGGGATGTCTCTTTCCAGGAACTTTGTTTCCGGGCCTTAGCAGTCCTCCAAGATCCGGATTTGGAGCTCTTTTGTGGGCTACTTTTGGCATCATGGTCGGACCGCAATCTCCGGACTCTTTGAAAACGTCATTAAGCCCCCGAACGCTTGGATTGAAGAAGTGGTGTCTTGGTTTGCGAACTTCAAAACGGGTAGTCTACGGATGGAGACGTCCGCAATGGACATTCCGGAAAGGAGGCCGATGTGGAAGGGGGGCGATGACGGCGGGCCTCAAACTTAACGTTGATGCGGCGTGGGACGGGAAGTCGGGTAGATCGGCGGCGGGGGTGGTGATTCGAGATAATCATGTCACGCTTCTTGGAGCCGCGGCAACTCTTTATGATAACGTCGACTCGACTTTGACCTCCGAATGCTTGGCTCTTCGTCGATGTCTCCAATTCGTCCATGACCAGGGATGGAAGAACTCGTAGGCGGAAACCGATGGCCTTCGCGCGACGAAGCTCATCCAAAGAGGCCTTTTGAGTGGGATCCAAAGGCCGCTTGTGGTGGATATTGGTAAGATTGCTAGTTTAGTGGGCCCGCCCGGGGTGTGCCGGTGGGCGCCGAGATCTTGTAATGCGGTGGCTAATTTTATGGTAAAAAGTCACCTATCATCTTTGACTTTAGATTTGATTTTACTCCCTCTTGATATTAATGAATTTCTCCTTTTCCCGAAAAAAAAAAAACCAGTGAACAAATAACTTGAGATTTGGTTACAATACTTGCAAGTTGTCATTTCAACGCTTCTTTTCAAAATATATCAAATCAATAAGTTATATATGTATAGTCTAAATTTTAATCTATGCTCAATATATATATATATATATATATATATATAAATATATATATAATCCATGGTCAATAACTATTTCTCCTACGAATCCTGATTATATATATATATATATATATATATATAACTATTATATATATATATATAAAAGTAGGATAAATTGCGGCTAATATACCCAATGTTTGATCGACTGCGGATTATGTACCCAATGTTTATTTTCGAAGGCTAATATACCCAAACTTGATTCCGTTAGATTTTTTTCGTGTTTTCTGTCTTTTGACCGTCAGCAAGTGATTACTCCTTTATATGTACAGTTTTTCGTATTTTCGGCATAACTCACTAATTTATGTCCATATTTTATGCACGAACTACGGTTGGAAAGATAAGAGATATATCTACAATTTTGATATTTTAAGTTTTGTTAAAAAAAAGTTTAAAAAAATACAAAATTTCAATTACAACGTAAAATGGACATTAGTGTAATGCAAAAAATTTGTTTCGAGCAAATTTTAATATGCTTAATGACTTATTATGATAAAATGTAAAGCTAAAACGTTGTAGATAAATCTTTTATCTTTCCAACAGTAGTTTATTTATAAATTTTGGACGAAAAATGAGTAAGTTATGCCAAAAATACGAAAGATTTTTCACATTACATCTTTCATATTTGTGGCATAACTCACTTATTTTTTGTCCAAAATTTATAAATAAACTACCGTTGGAAAGATAGAAGATTTATCTACAACTTTGTTGTTTTATGTTTCATCATAAATAGTCATTAAGTATATTAAAATTTACTCGAAACAAATATTTTGCATTAAACTAATGTCCAGTTTTACGTTGTAATTGAAGTTTCGTATTTTCTTAAAACTTATTTTACAAAACTTAAAATACCAAAGTTGTAAATCTATCTTTTATCTTTCCAAAGGTAGGCCGTGCATAAAATTTGGACAAAAAATGAGCGAGTTATGTCAAATATACGAAAAGTGTACATATAGAGCAGGAATCACTCGATGATGGTCAAGTGACGGAAAACACAAAAAAAATTTAACGGAATCAAGTTTAGGTACATTAGCCGTCGAAAATAAACATTGGGTATATAATCCGCAGCCGATCAAACATTAGGTACATTAGCCGCAGTTTACCCATATAAGTATTGATTCATTATATATATATATAAGTAATGAATCAACACTTAAAATTCAAACGGTTTGACTAAAGTATTTCTATCGCATATACTCAATGACCATTATAAAATTTGATTTATTATTGTGACAAGTTCAGGTCGTTATAAATTATAATTTTCTACTCCTATATAATAGTGTTGTTGCTGCAAATGAGCCGGGAAAAGTTTTTAATCAATTTTCAAGATATTTTTTACTCAACTCATCAATTTATATGATTTTAATTTCATTTGTATATATTTACAAAGTGTTTTGTATAAATTATCAGTTAAAATTAATTAATTTGCATTAAGTACGTTTACTTATGTAATGTTTGCTTGTATTGTACCGAAGTCAGAGATTGATGTTGAGCTATTACTATTTGAGCTTATATTATTTCAATTTGAATCAACAATATAAACATAAAATTGTCAATTTAAGAGTAATATATTGTTTTCAACATAGCTAAGGAGAAAAATAAAGCTATATATACTTATAATCTATTAATTTTGTGCGAAAATAGTCAGAATTGAATATTTTTTGAAATTGACTTCTAGCTGCACATTATGTAGAGTTAGTCGCTGAATTTTCTTTCACCGCTGCTAATGGGCTGGTAAAACCTTACATATGGAGCCGCTAAATGTATTTTAATTGTGTAGGTAAAAGTTCTTAAATCAATATAGGCCTTCCGCGGCAAAAAAAAAGCGTCGCTCAAACCATTTTTTCTTGTAGTGTTACACCCGGCCTGAAAACCGATAGTTGAGCCAATATTAGCGCTATGCTATTTTTTGACAAGGGTTAATGACGGCAAAAATACTCAAAGTTTGGTCAAAGAACCCCTCGTGTACCCAAAGTATAAAAGTGGTGGCAAAAATACCCAAAGTCGCATTTGGGGAGTTGACCACTCCATTCTCGTAAAGCCGTTAACTTACCCTTTAACTCTGGCCACGTGGACAAACGTGGGTTGTTGGCATAATAATTTTTGCCACGTGAACGAGCCCACATCAGCCTCGTTTACGACAAAACAACGAATTAAACCCCTAGTTAATACTATTTGATACAACTAATTGAACCCCTAATGATTACACTTAACAAAACAAATTTGTCCACGTGGCCATAGTCAACAGGTAAGTTAACGGCGTTAAGAGAAATGAGTAGTTAACTCCCTAAATGTGACTTTGGGTATTTTTGCCACCACTTTTAAACTTTGGGTACACAGAGGTTCTTTGACCAAGCTTTGGGTATTTTTGCCGTCATTAACCCTTTCGACAATAACAGGATCCGTATTTGTGTCAAGTATCACGTAAATCTTGCAATTGTTTGATTCTATATTAACCAATATAGATCTTACTTTCGCTACACCATCTAAATCTACTTGGAAATAAATGATTAAAATATGAACGGAAAAACACTAAAAGAACGAATATAATAAACATAATATTTTTTGGTCAAAGTCCAACGCTGAAACTTTTTATTATTTATATTTTAAATGAAATCATTAAGTAACGCTTATCTAAACTCTCAATTTTGCAGATTAAGTACTAAAGAATCAAAATTTAAATCATCAAGGCCTCTGTACACATGTAGGGCTGAAGTAACGCTTATTCATCACGTTTACAAGTAATTATCTTATAAATCTTTTGGTTATGAAGACAATTAATTAACACTAATTATGATAAACAATTACGATCATTGTTTTAATAGTTTGATCGAGATAGTTGATCAATATCATCAAGATGGTGCCTCTTAGAGCTGCAAGTCACGACGCGTGGGAGGCTCTCGTGACGAGTCGCGACGTGCGAGTGGTGTTCGCGATTAATCGCGACGTCATGGCGGGAATCGCGACGTCAAGGCGGAATCGCAACGTGGACCCCGTGATCCGCGCGAATTGCTCTCGCCCAATGGCATGGCGACACGTCATCGATCCGAGGGAGGTGAAATTTTTGTGTTTGTTTGTGGCAATAATAACCCACTTTTCACCCGAAATTTATTACCCAACCATAATTTCTACCCACTTTACTCGAATTTCAACCCTAAAATTTCAAATTTCATATTTTTTCACCCACTATCTCCTCACAATTATTCACTCACTTCACCCACCATAATAATTATTCACCCACCCCACTTCACCCACCATAATTATTCACCCACTTCACCCACCATAATAATTATTCACAATGAATAATACCATTTTTTTTTAAATATCTCGTCTTATCATATTTATTTATATGTTAATTAAATTTGTTAAAATTATTAATATGTTACAAACTAATATTTATTAACATATGTTACAAATTAAAAATTAACAATATAAATCAAGATTATTAATATGTTACAAAATAATAAATTATAACATACTTAAATATTAATTTTGAAAAAAATAAATTATAGATAATAATTTTAAATAATTAACATACTTAAATATAATTTTGAAATAATTAATAAAGTTTGATAATTAAATTCGGGTAAAAAGTAATAAAACTAAACATTTCAAGAAAACAGGTACATATGCCGCAAACCCCGCCCAACGAGTCGCGACAAATCGCGAGCCATCACGAGCTGCACGAATCGCGACGTGAATAGTCGCGATTTTTGGCGATCAGGTCGCGACTCGTCGTTGGGTCGTGACTTGCAGCTCTACTGCCTGTTAAGTTTTATGCCATTTTAAGCATACAACAGTTTATTGGAATCTAAAAAGTAAAAATATTGGCATCAATATCATTAAGTAATGGCAATCCAAGCAAAAGTACAAAATTATCTTATGGTTGACGTCATATTTTAAAATTTATTTTCAAAAAATAAAAGTATCAAACTGTTAATTTCTGTGTCAAACTTAGATTACGAATCATCATATCTCTCTCACTCTCCACGGGCATAAACTATTATGATGTTTCGATTGCCTCATTTGAAATATGCCTCAACATTAAAATATTTTACGGTATTTTTTCCTGAATTATCCCTTACTATAATCCTTAGGCTGTAAATCATGAAATAATTTTGCCTAATGTCATATATGATGTCTGAGTTTGAATAACATCAAATATATATTCATATTTAGATGCAAGTCAATTAATTAATAAACCTTGATTACTAATCTGTTAGTCAGTTTTTCTGCTCTACAGATCATAATTATTGTAATTTATTGAGGATATTACGTCACTTTGATATTATGGTCAGTCTTACGATACTAACTTTTGATTGAGATATTATAGTTATAAAATGAAATAATAATTTTATTTTTTGTTATTATACATGTCTTTATCGTAATGCTTGGTCAATAAACATATTTAGAAGTAAGAATATAATGTGGCCTTCTAATATATATATATATCCAATCAATCAATACTTATATATTTATAATATCGCGGAATTAAGAAACTTTCAACGGTTCGTGTAATAAGGTATGTTCAGTGTCTAAATATTTTTCAAAAAAAAAAAAAAAGATTTTTATTTTTTTTGAATGGATGGCGCTAACGGCCAAGGTTACAATGCATCTCGCATTACTAGATATATTCAGTGTAAGAACAAGTGGCACTATTGGCCAAATTTACAAATGTGTAAAAGGGACACTCATTTGAGTCCCATGGGAGGGTTTGAACTCATGACCTCTTGAATAGAGGTGTAGTGCAGTCAGTGGCGGAGCCAGCTTTGTATTTCAGGGGATGCACTCTATAACAAATCGAGATTTTTACACTACGTAGAAAGTATATTTCAATATTTGTTTTTATCCAATGATTTAGTTTCGGTATAACTTTGAGCTCTGTTACTAAACTAAAGTTAATGATAAGCTTATGCGACATATTCGGTGGTGTCGGTGACGCACTCGATAATCTCGGCGGTGTCGGTGACGTACTTGGCAGTGTCGGCGACGCACTTGGTAGCGAGTATACATCATTGACACACTCGAGAACGCCAAGTGGGTCGCCAACACCGCGAGTACGTCAAAAAATGCCGAATTCATCGCTGCTATCGTCGAGTACGTCACTGACACCGTCGAAAATAACGAGTGTGTTGCTGACATTGCCGAATATTCCCCCGAGTGTATTTCAATAATAGATAATTAATTATGACACAAAACACAATATAAAATAACAATATATGTGACACCAACTATAAATTACAGCAACCATAAGCTAAACTTAGTATGTAGTGGTAATTTTTTTGCAAATTAATCAGCATATGCACGTGCGTATGCTAGTGCTATACTAGCTACGCCTATGAGTGCAGTTACCACTAGAGCAAGTTTGCTTGGTTTCATACGAGACATCTTCTTTTTGTCTAAATAACAGGATAATATTAATATATCTATAATCTAAAGTATATATTTCTCTTATTGTGTAACTATATTAAAAATATATATATTTCTCAAAATTTATCTATAATGTAAATATTAATACTTTTAATCCGAGATGATCTAATGAATAGAAAAGATATTCGTGATATAAGTACCAATACTATTTTAAAGTAAAATTATAAGTACTTTTTTTTTCGTCGGCTAAAGTTGCTAAATTATAATATTAGTATGCCACATGTTTTCCATATAACTTCCATTAAATTTTTATTGTCAAATGTCATGCTGCGTCTAGTTACTACATCATTCGAGTGCCCCATACCTTTTTTATTTTCTTAAATTTTTATTTCCCCATCACCCCATTCCTCTTTTTCTCATAAATCAAAAAAAAAAAAAAAGACGTAAAACTATTAAGTAAGCAATGATTTTAACAATAACGCACCTAAATAGTTTGTACTAACTTCTGAATCCCATAAAATACTAATAGTAAAACCCAGAAAATGTTAATCCATAACTCAGAAAATTTCAAAAAAATTAAATGCTAACCCTGAAAAAATTAAAAATTTAGTTGTCCAACGCTAAGGTTGATGGCGAAACAGGGGCATGATTTGATTAAAATGCAAACTCGGACAATATAAAAAATATAGCTGTCCAATTTCAAAGGTATGATTATAGATATAATCAGCTGATAAAAAATAAAATGAATCCTGATTCGTAATTTTTTTTTAGTTCATTATATTTTCTCTTAGTCTCCTATTGAACTTCATCTCCTCACACTCTACATTGAAGAAAACACTTTGAAAAATCCTTGGAAGAAGGTGGATGTCGATCAGGCACTTGAAGCTTGAAGGGAGTTGGGTGAAGACGTTATTTGCAAGGGGATCTTGCAGCGTTAATCAATCGGAAGCTGAAGAAGAGCTGCATTGTTTACCACGTTATTACAACATTAAGGGAGAACCTTTTTTTATGTTCATTTAATATCTAATATTCATATTGTAACAATCTTCTGTAATGTTTTAGTTGATTAATCTGAGGGAGTGCTCCACAGAGTAGACTATCCAACAAAGAATTTTACGAAATGGGTTACCAAAAAATTACGAAATTAATATCTAAAAATATGTGAAATTTGATTAATATTTTAATTCGGGGGTTTTAATTCGGGTACCTTTGTATTCGAAAATAAAAAGTACGAAAAATAAAGAATACGCGGGTATTTAAGATTATGAAATCCAGTAATAAGGGTAAGACCAGTAATAAGCAAATAAAAAATACGTTTATGTGCCATTTGAACGCTTAAACTCTTTGAAAGAAAGATATACATAAAAAAAAACGTCGAACTTATCTAAGTCACATAAATGTTTCAAGTGTAGTCTAAATTGTAATCCTTGGTCAATAACCATTCATTTGAGAAATTGAAGCTAAACTCAGGTTTGAATAGAGTGAATTACATATCATTGTTAGCGTACAGTATTTGTTATAGCGGGTAAGAGTTTGACTATTTGGACGAGCTCAGGTTGATTTTTTCTGAGCGGATAAAAGCTCAAATTTTAGACCAGGCTCGGGTCGACTTTTTCGAGTGGGCATGAGTCCTCTTTGTGGGCTTTCCTCTGTTTTAGGCCTTTGGGGATTTTTATATTGGTTGGGCCGCTGCTTTTTTGGCGTAACAAACCGACATAGCAACAACAATAGAAAGTTTTACGTTGTTTCGACTTTTATATTGTAATGTATGTAAAGAAAAATTATGCCTCTTAAATTTTTTTACTATATTTGGCTCAATCCTCTTAGTAAAAGATTGGGCGGAGTTTAATTTTAATTCAAAATTCAATTCAAAATTAAGGAAGAGTAAGTTATTGCTGCGCATATGGAGGCTTTATTGGACTATTATTTTGTTGGCTAAGAAGACTTTGATTAAAAAAAAAAAAAAGTCTAACTATGACAATCACACTTAGACTAATCATACTGTCTTTCGTATAATTTGAATAATTTGGCCCCCAATATCGTCAGCTATTTGGAATATCGACTAATAGAAGAAATGATAAGAAATATGTAAGTTTTAAATTGGAATTGTCAAAGCTTATATTATTTTTTAAGTTGAATGACAAAATATATATGACATTCTTACATGGTTGCAATAGCTCGTCTTTTATTCTGTCATCTATCTCATAATTATTTATAGGGTTAATGATGACGAAAATACCCAAAGTTTGGTCAAAGAATCCTTTGTGTACCCAAAGTTTAAAGGTGGCAAAAATATCAAAAGTCGCATTTGGGGAGTTGACCACTCCATTTTCGTAACGCCGTTAACTTACCCGTTAACTCTGACCACGTGGATAAATCTGTTTTGTTAAGTGTAATCATTAGAGGTTCAATTAGTTGTATTAGATAGTATTAATTAAGGGTTTAATTCGTTGTTTTGTCGTAAACGAGGTTGATGTGGGCTCGTCCACGTGGCAAAAATTATTTATTAGCAACCCACGTTTGTCCATGTGGCCAGAGTTAACGGGTAAGTTATGTCATCTAGGTTATATTTATGATGCATATGTCTTGTGACTAAATTGTAATCGTTAACCGATAACCATTTCTACAAATTACAACTTCTTCTCACACGCAATTACGATACGTATAAGAATTGGTTTTTATATATATGTCCTCCATCTAATTATAATAATACATATTAAATGAAAGTTCTAACATTTTGACTAATGGTGTTTCTTTCGCAGCCTGTCTAATTAATTACCATTATAAAATTTCAGATTATAAGTTGGGCAACCGATTATAAAAGTTATGATACAATTTTAATTCATATTTTTCTAGCTATTATAATATTTATTTTAAAAGAAAATATAAACTTAGATGAAAAACGATTGTGTCTAGTAGGAAAAATAGCGTCATAAGTATTTAAAGTCTTTAAAAAACTGGCATTAAGTTCCTATTAATTTTTTTGGATGGCGAAAGTTTCCAAATTCTTATTTTGTGTTTTCCGTCATGTTTCCGTCCAGAATCGCGCCACATGTCAGTTTATCATTGATAAATTAGTTTAATTTTTTATATTAAAAATTGTATATTTAATGCGTATAAAAATGTGACATGTGGCGCGGTTCTGGACGGAAACATGACGGAAGACACAAAATAAGAGTTTGACAACTTTCGCTAAAAAAAAAAGAATGAGAACCTAATGTCAATTTTTTAAAAACTTTGAGTACTTATGCTGTTATTTTCACTGTCTACTATACAATCGCAGCACTTCGAGATAGAGTGAATTGTATAAGGTTGTTGGCATTAGCATACTAGTTTTTTTTTTTTTTTTTGATGGACATACTAGTTTTGGTTTTGACAAGTCATTTTATTTTAAAAAACTATGCATAGATTATTAAAGCAGGGCCCATTGAAAAAATTCAAAGAAATATTTCTGTCCGATATTTGTTTTAGGTTACATAAATCTTGCAATTGTTTAATTCTATAGTAGGGTTAATGACGGCAAAAATACCCAAAGTTTGGTCAAAGAACCCCTCGTGTACCCAAAATCGAAAAGTGGTGGCAAAAGTACCCAAAGTATGTTTTGGGGCATTGACCCGTTTTTTCCGTCCATCCATTAACGGTGCCGTCCACGTGGCCGTTAGCCTCTTTCCACGTGGCACGCCACGTGGTCGTTGACTGCCACGTCATCCAAACTTTCGGTATTTATGCCGTGATAAAACCAAAGTTTGGGTATTTATGCCGCGATAAACTATTTAAAAAAAATTGATTGCTGACATCATCTAAATAAATGTTAAAATATTATGGCTTTGGTAGGACTCGAACTCATCACCTCCCCCACATATAAGAGCAGCATAACCACTAAACACATTCACCTTACGTTATATCTTGACAAAAATAATAATATAAATAGAAATTTATTAATAAGTGACATAGTAATAGAAACATATATTATTTCGCACCGGGTTCGGGTTGACTTATTAGGAAAGGGGTTGGGTTGACCTTTTCGGACCAGGATTGAGTTGACTTTTTTGGAACAGGGCCAGGTTGACTTTTTCAGACCCAGGGGTTGACTTTTTTGGACTTTGGTCGGGTTGAATATTTTGTAGCGGATTCAGGTTGAAAACATTAACCCGACCCGTTTCAAAAAGTTAACTCGACCCGGTTCAAAAAAAGTCAACCCCAACCCGTACGTCAACATGAATCTGGTACAAAAAATTCAACTTGACCACTGTCCAAAAAATTCAACTCGGCCCCGTTCTAAAAAAAACCAACTCGACCCCGGTCCGAAAAAGTCAACCCACCCCTGTTCCAAATAAGTCAACCCGAACCCGGTGCAAAAAATACATATGTTTCTATTACTATGATCACTTATCAATAAGTTTCTATTTATATTCTTATTTTTGTCATGATATAACGTGAAGTGAATGTGGTTTAATGGTTATCTTGTCCTTTTATGAGGGGGAAGGTGATGACTTCGAGTCCTAACCAAAGCTATAATATTTTAACCTTTATTTAGATGATGTCAACAAGCGAAAAAAAATATAAAAATGGTTTATCGCGGCATAAATACCCAAACATTGGTTTTATTACGGCATAAATACCCAAACTTTGGATGACGTGGCGGTCAACGGCCACATGGCGTGCCACGTGGACGGCACCGTTAGTGGATGGACGGAAAAAACGGGTCAACGCCCCAAAACGTAATTTGGGTACTTTTGCCACTACTTTTCGACTTTGGGTACACGAGGAGTTCTTTGACCAAACTTTGGGTATTTTTGCCATCATTAACGTACTAAACATATACTTCGTCGTGACCAGATAAATAACGCAGTTATCGCTTGACCAGAAAATCAAACTGGGAAATAAAAAATAATGGAAAAAGACTCAATGATTATCATTAACTTAAAAAAATCCGGTCAAAAATTGGACGCTTAAGTTTTCAAAAAGATATCATAAAAAATAACACAACAATATTTCAAAGCTACATTACGATATTGCATATCAAATATATGAATGATGCATATCACGTATAGTCTAAATAAGGCCGGGTGGTACAATAATCGTGCGTTTTTTTTTTTTTTTTTTTTTTTTTAATTTACCGTGTCGATACCTCTCTATCCTTCGATTCCTTGAAGGTGTTTCAAAATTTAATTCAGAGAAAAGTTCTCTGAATAATGAAGAAGTTTCTTAAAATAACTTTTTTACTATGATGGAAATTCCACAATAATTGCGTCAATTATTTGGAATTGACGATCATTTACAAACCATGCATTTCATAATAAAATACTTTGAAATGAGGAAGGTTTTGGCACCTTCCTCTTCAGATTAGAATTTGCTACTCTAGTGCCTCCAAATCTCAGATGCCAATTGAACTTTTGTGTAGAGGTCTTCAAGACGGTCGGAGTATGTATTTAGAATGTAATTAAAACACAAAAACTCGTCCTACTTCATTTCGTCAGAATTGGCACGGCTTAGGTGGGAAATTGTCGGCGACACCGAGTCCAAAGCGTAGGCGAAATGGGAAGCAAGATCATCTTGTTCGGTCATCGGGTATAGTTTGTACCGTTGAAACGTTCCAACTTCACGAGGTCCTGTTTCATCACTTTGATACTCGAAACGGATGCTTCAGTCTCCATTCTAGATACAATAAGATTGTTGGAACTTGCTTGAAGATCGAAAAATGTCATGGCAATCAAGCATAAGGAAACACTTTCTAAATAGTATTTCGAGGACATCCTAGATTTTCTAGAGGACTAAAGCGCAAGAATACCGTAAGATACAACGGACAAGACTTTGTTCGTTTTGCACAAGAATATAGGAAAAAAAACGTTTTTGCCTATCAATAATTGAATAGTAAATGTTAAGTTTTTGTTAAGCAATATGTCATAAAATGTTACTGATTAATAGCTTTATATATTCACGTTTTTATAAATTTTAAAAAATTAACATGAATCTCCCAATATCGTGAGTATACATCGCCGACACTTCCGAGTGCGTAGCCGACACTGCCGAGTACGTCACCGAAACCGTAGAGAACGCTAAGTGTGTCACCGAGTACATCGCCAACAGGATTGAGAATGTTGAGTGTGCTGCCAACACCACAAAGTATGTCACTGATAACGTCGAGTACGTTGCATAAACTCTAACGTTTACAGTTTATTTAGTCTCGGGGAACTTAAAATTATACAAAAAATTAAAGCCCTTTATATCGCAATTATTGCTTTCCAAAATACCCATTCTTTCCACACAATTTTTTTTTCTTGTACAACAATATATTATTGGTCATGCATTTTTTTTTTTCAATATTCCAACCGATATTTCACCGATAGAGTTACAAAACGGATATGAAAAAATAAATAAAATTCAATGTCTTAATTTTCTCTCGTGTTAATAAGACATTTATAAATTACTCTAAATTATTTGATATTATTTACTGTAAGAATAATGTTTATTTGAGTAGTGATCGAGATGACATCATGTCATGCCTTTCTATAAATAACGCTCTATGAGGGATTCAGGTCAATACCATGGCCATGGAGCTGACATTATATCTTGTCGTAACGATCGTGACGACCGTCCTCTTGCTGTGGTTCGTGCGGTTCCTGGCTGGAGCCTGCGAAGCACTGATTCTGAAGCCGCGACGGTTGCGGTCGAAGCTCTGGAAGCAGGGAATCCGGGGGCCTGCGCCGCCGTTTTTAGTTGGGAACCTTGTGGAGATGACAAGGGCAGCGTCTCAAGCCCGAAAGGCAAGGCAAGGAGAAAAGGGAATTGTTCACAACGTTTCTTCTATACTGTTCCCCTCCTTGGAGAAATGGACTAGCGAATATGGTACTTTTGCTGTAATATTATATATATATATTATATATATTTGTGTATATCTATATTTCAGTTGCAGTTAAAACTCAAAATCATATGATAAAGAGGGACAATTTCAGTAATACCTGGAGTGATTTTCATTAAACTCAGGGCCGGCTCATCATTTTGGAAACTTTGGCAAAATAATAATTTAAAGTCTTTTTAATTTTTTTTTATAAATATTAATAGAAGTGTATATTATATAAAAATTTACCTTATTGTGAAAAACAATCAAAATACATCATGTGACTGTACTTTGAAATAATACCTCTACTTGTTTCATTCTTTTTATTAATTACATAAAATATTAAATCCCCTAGATCAGTACAGTTTTAGTGTTTTGATAAGCAAATGATATATTTTGTTGTAAAATTATATAACTAGAGCATATTAATTAAAAATAAATTATAAAAATATGACCAAGGAATGATCATTTTCGGTTTCTTAAAATTAAATAAAGAGATCATGAAATATTATTTTCCATTCATCAATATGGTTTTCTTTATTCAAATTTGATGGATTGACTGGGATGTAAACTCTAAATGTATTGAAGTTGAAAAACTCAACATGTTGCCAATATCAATACAACTCTATGCTATTTATTTAGTAACATAATAATAAGTATGTAAAAATGTAGGGAAAATATTCATGTTCTCGCAAGGAAACATACAATTTTTGCACATCAACGAGGCTGAGGTGGCGAAGGAAGTGATAAAATGCACGTCTTTGGATTTTGGAAAGCCGGATGTTCTTCAGAAATTGATTGGTCCTCTTCTTGGGCAAGGCATTGTGAGCGCCAACGGTGCCGTTTGGTCCCATAGAAGAAAAACTCTTACTCCTATGTTCACCGTCGAAAGTGTTAAGGTATATTATATATATATATATATATAATATTATAACGCGATACATGTGTCATTTAATGTCTGAGCAATGATGGTGTAAAAGAGGAATCAACGAATTTTCAATTTTTAACACTTAGTATTCCAGCCAATACTTATAAATTTTGAGAATACTTGGTTTCTCAGCTATAGATGCTTATACATATTGGCGAGATACAGGGCCGGCCCTGACATTTTAGGGGCCCTAGGCGGGAGAAAAATCGAGGCCCCTAGTAAAAAAAAAAGTTATATAGTTTATTAGAATTAAAAAAAATTACATTTTTATTTCAACATAAGAAACAAGATATTCATGAACTAATATTTTAGGTTTTCTCAAATAAATAAAATCTTAAATTCATGAGTGATTAAAATAGATAAAAAAAAATTGGCAAGCAAAAAAAGATAAAAAAGAAAGAAAATTAATTAGTGCTAATTTTTATGATTTTTATATTATTTAGTAGTAAATGAAATCTTGAAAATTTTTTTTTTTTTTAATACTAAAATCTTGAAAACTAATGTTAAGTGTCATATCAAAAATAAAATAAGGGCTCTGTTTGGTTAAATGTAATTTAATCTAGGATATAATTATTTATTTTAACAAAAAGATTGATTCACAGATAACATAAAATATTTAGATATGTTTTGGTTAATCCTTAATAGATTATAAACTAAGTGTGTTATGTATATTAAAACGAAAAAGAAAAAAAAAAAAATTGGGCCCACTGAGTTTCAAATTGTTTCTCATATTATAATAGTATAATATAATTAAGATAAAAAAAATTAAAGGAAGAAAAAGAAGGTTGTGGGCCCATTTTATTTTACCAATGTATTAACTCTCTTCATCTTCTCGTCCTCTTCTTTCTAAATTAAACCAGTAACAAAAAAGCTTCTTCAATCTTCCATGGCGTTAGTTTTTTTTTTTACTTTCGACGGTGACGATGGGGCCCTTTGATGTCGGGGGCCCTAGGCCGGCGCCTCTCTCGCCTACCCCCAGGGCCGGCACTGGCGAGATAATGTATGAAGGCAGATTATTACGAAATGAAAATGATGAGTTCTCTTCGAGCGTTTACTCAAGAAAAAACACTTTTCTTTATTAAGAGGTGGGCTTTTATCGAATATACGATTTTTTTGAAATTTATATTCGGCTGCATCAGTGGTAGACATTTATATTCCCCGTTCCGAATAGGTTTCGACGACGAACACGTCCTCGATTAATCCCGCTGCATCAGAATGATATCTTTCTTTCTTATTAATAATTGAACACGTGATACATATGTTGCAGGGTATGATGGAGTTTATGGTTGAGTCGGCTGTATCGGTGGTCGACACGTGGAAGGCTGAGATTGAAAGCAAGGGAGGTGTAGCTGAGATTACGGTGGACGAGCACTTGATCAACTTCACCACTGATATAATGTCAAAGGCATGTTTTGGAAGAGACAACGCCGAAACTGGCAACAACATATTCTTCAAGATTAAGGGTATTTTCGACAATGTCAGCAAGAGGTTAATCTACCTTGGAATTCCTCTAGTAAGGTCTGCATGAAATTTTTATACCGTTATATTAATAGCGAAAAAATAAGTACTTAATTGGTAGTCAAATTATGTTGGAAAATACCTAAATCCTTTTAATAGTAAGAAATATACTCAAATTGAGCAACACAATAGTTCTGTCTAATTTTCATTCAGAAAACGTTTACGAACCTTTTTCTGTTAAAAACAGTTATAGATAGGCATGTGTCAGTCAGTGTCACCTCCACACATATTTTAATTTAATTGTTTTGATACATTTTTTTAAATATTATTTGGGTTGTCCATTTACCAACATTAATCTTAAGAAATCGGATGGAAGTAATATTTTACTGAATTTTGATACTTTTTCTACTACAAAAAGAATTAGTACTCAGTCATGAAGTTGACACAACTTGAGTATTTTTTACAGCTTTTATTAAACTGCAATTAAAAGCACTCGAATGTGATGTTTATAAATTGTGAAAATCAATCCTTATAGTCTGTAGCGGAACCAAAATACATATTTTCGGAAAATCAAGTAATGTGAGAGGGCTAAAGTAAGTTGTCGTGGGTGGAGTGTCTCTTCGCAATCGCGCCGAGTCTTATAGACCAAAGTTATAACACTTTGAGTAATTTTTTAGTGTAATTGTGAGGGGCGCTAAAATAAGTTTTCATGGTTGGAGTGTCTCTTCACTATCGCGCCGAGTCTTATGGACCAAAGTTATAACACTTTGAGTAATTTTTTCGTGATGCTAGATTTTTAATTATTTGTAGGGATATATGTTGCATAAGTACCTATATATGTTGCGCAAGTACCTATAATTAATTTTAGTGTTAAATGCTAGTTTTGAGGCAGCCTAGTGTTTTGGGCCGGCATAATCTAATTATTCATTTATCCGGAGTTAATGAGTTCATTTATCCTGAGTTAATGAGTTATCAATTAATGTGACAATAAATGTATCTCTCGGACTCGGAAACCGGTTTGAATACTAACAAAAACTAACAGAGCTTCATAAATCCAAACATTGTTTTACTACTAATTAGGCTGCCTCATAACTACTAATTAACATATAATCCTTATTTTTATAAGTGTCGTTATTTTGTTTTTTACAATAAACGACAGAGCTAGCTTTACCTTACATTTTACAATAAAGATAACATACCCTTCCACTAACGATTAAAAACACAGATCATACAAAAGAGTCCAATATATTGTCCACGTGAACATAAGATCAACCTGCATATATGATATATATATATATATATATATATATATATATATCTTAGTACTTGATCATCTTCAGATATCTCCCCACCAAGAGCAATAGAGAAACATACAAGCTGGAAAACGAGATGAGGAGGATGATCCTGCAAGCAGTGCAAGAGAGAAAACAAGCCACGACTCCGCACCATGACATACTCGAGTCGATTCTCCTAGGTGCCAACAACCCGAGCAAGTTGGGCGGAGAATCGGTGGAAGAGTTCATCGTCGACAACTTGAAGAACATATACCTGGCCGGCTATGAGACGGTCGCAGTTTCATCGGCATGGACACTCATGCTGTTGGCCATCCATCCTGAGTGGCAAGACCGAGCTCGAGCCGAGGTGTTGGAGATCTGCAGAGGCCAATACCCCGATCACGACGCGCTTCGCATGATGAAAACGGTGAATCCCGCTTCTTTATGTTAAGACTATATTAATTAGAAGGGTAGTAAAATAATTCGGACTGGTTACCTACATTTGGCAGTTGACAATGGTGCTCAACGAGTCGTTGCGGCTGTACTCTCCATTGCCGATGCTTGTAAGAGAGGCGCTGCAAGACTTGAAGTTCGGGGACATCACCGTGCCCAAAGGGTTTCTCACGTGGGTGACTGTGCCAAAGCTTCACCAAGACCCTGACATATGGGGCCCCGACGCTAACGATTTCAACCCTCAGCGGTTCGCAAACGGCGTCAGCGGCGCGTGCAAGCATCCGTCTACGTTCGTGCCTTTTGGAACCGGGAATAGGAACTGCCTGGGACAGATCTTTGCCCTGACTGAGATGAAGATCCTCTTTGCTCTCATCTTGTCCAACTTTTCCTTCTCTTTGTCGCCCAACTACAAGCACTCTCCGATTCAGAAGCTGGTGCTCCAGCCCGAGCATGGTGTGAGCCTCGTCATGAAAAAGCTTTGAGCACTCTCTGTCATTATTGTGTGACTGCACTGTATCTTAATTTTTCTTTCAAGCTTTTTCTTGCTAAATTTTCAGTGATAAATGTAATTGCCAGTCATGTTAATCCATTCCACTAGCTATTTGTGTAACAATATATCTTATATATTATGAACGTTTGGGGTTGCTTATTTTTAACTGCTTTTGTTTCTTTTTTTTTTCTTTTTTTTTTTTATGATAATTTTTAGTTAGATTTTTTATATTCCTTGCTTAAGCTAAAATAAAAACTTCTACTCCCTCGAAGTCGAAGGCAAATTAAAAACTAAGTATTTGATTTTTTTTCTTTTAAAAAAGTTATATTTATTGGGATTAGTTTTATCTCTCCTCGCATAATATGTATTTCCAATCTCCTCGCATAATATATATTTCCAATAACACTACTGCTCGTTTAGGATTTTTTCTTACTTTTGTTTTTTTTATGAAGCACCCACTCTTAGTTCCCACTCTCCGGATCGCTTTACCAAAATATGCCGCGTCGAATCGAAACACGCCGCGCCGATGACAAACGACAAAAGATATTCCAATTATGCCACCACTCACACGTTCATGGAAAAAGAGCATTTCCTCTCGCTCCGACGTGTGTATATATATAAAAATATATATTTATATATGGAAAGAAGATATTGGAGAATGATTTCTTTTATTAGAGAAGAGTGCTGCGAATACAAGATGATAGAGTTGTTTATATCGACACATACTTGATATAATAAATGACCAATTTACCCTAACTTACTTGAACTTCAAGTAAAAGTACTATTAAATATTAAAATTAATTTAGATACTTGCTCTGGAAGTTCTGCGATGAGCCATAGTAAATGGTTATCACCACATTCACCTCCGTAAGCTTGACATGGCTCGAGGTTCTTCACGCCGAGAAGTTCTCGCATCTCTGCGAACCTGACTCTCGCTAGAGCCTTGGTGAGTATGTCTGCACGTTGCTCTGCAGTGCTGACGAACTCCACAATAATTTCTCGCTTCTCCACACACTCCCGAATGAAATGAAAGTGAGTGTCGATGTGCTTGCTGCGTCCGTGAAACACCGGGTTTTTCATTAGTGCGATTGCGGACTTTTTGTCCCCGTAAAGAGTCACTGGTTTCTTTTCGACTCCAGTTACTTCGCTCAATAAGCTTTCAAGCCAAAGTGCTTGACACGACGCCGGTGTCGCTGCAATGAATTCGGCATCACAAGACGATAAGGCCATAGTTTTATGCTTTTGTGACTGTCAGGTGACCAGATTCCTGTTGAGATAAAACACCATCCCTCCGGTACTCGTTCTATCATCGATATCACTGGCTAGGCCACTGTCTATAAAACAGACCAACTCTTCAGCTCAACTTCCTCTTGCGTACAGGATCCCGTAACTCGGCGTTCCCTTCACGTAACGTAGTATGTGCTTCACAGCTTGCTGGTGTAGACTAGTAGGCTTCTCTATGCGACGACTCAGCATGCCAACTGCAATATATGACATGTGAGGTCAGGTGTGGGTTAGGTACCTGAGACACCCGATGACACGCCTGTAGTCTATGGGATCCACTGTTGTTCCTTCCGCATATTTCCCGAGCCGTAACTTCGGCTCCATCGGATACTTGCTCGAGTTACGATCCGACATATCGAACTGCTTCAAAATTTTCTTCGTGTAGGCTGACTGCATCAGCGTGACACATTCCTTCTTCTGATCGACCTCGATACAGAGGTAGTATGAAAGTAGTCTGAGGTCGCTCATCTCAAACTCCTTCATCATTTACTCCTTGAATCCATTTCTGCCATCTAGACTGGATCCAGTCACGATCAAGTCATCAACGTACACACCGACGATGAGTGTTTCGTCTCCTGAGTTCCTCGTGTAGACTGCTTGCTCCTGAGAGCACTTTTTGAAACAAATACTCTTCATACTCTTGTCGAGTCGAGTGTTCCATGCATGTGGTGCTTGTCTCAACCCATAAAGAATGTTTGACTACTTTTACACCTTGTGCTCTACGGTCTTGTCGACGAAGCCTTTCGGCTGAGCAACGTAGACTTCTTCTTCTAGTCACCATTCATGAACGCAAATTTGACGTCCAGGTGATGGATTTTCCAGCCTCGGTGAGTTGCAAGGGGTAGGATCAGTGTCGAGTCTGGCCACTGGAATAAAGACCTTATCATAGTCTACTCCCCGCTTCTGCATGTAGCCCTTTGCAACCATTTTGGCCTTGTACTTGAGGAACTTGCCTTCTGAGTCGTTCTTGAGCTTCTAGACCCATTTCAGACCTATGGACTTGTGACCTTTTGGAAGGTTGACTAGCTCCAATGTTTGATTCCTCTCAATGGACTCTTACTGTCTCTTCATTGTTTCTTGCCATTCTTTTCTGGTGATTGCCTCGCGATAGTTGGCTGGTTCCTCTCCATTAAGCAACAAGAGCTCATCTGGGCTCAACTCAAGTTCTCGGCGTTTCTCCGTAGATGTCGGACAAAGAGACGAAACCCTCTTGGTCCGTCCTTGATCGACGAGTATCCCGAGCTATTTCCTCTTGAACTTGATCTCTCTGGGATCGCGGTGATCATGCCTGATCCTGGGTTAGGCGAGCTTGATGGTGAGCTGGTTCCATTCGTGCTACTTCTAAGTGAACTGATTTCCGTCGAATTGGGCATTGCTAGTCCCTGGCAGGTGTTCTCTTCCTCTTCCTTGCGACTGCCTCTTCCTCTTCGAGAATGAACTCCACCGAGTTCTGTTCCGAGTTCTGTTTGGGCTCTCCATTCTCGTTGCGCCAGTCTCACTTCTTCTCCTATTCGAAAACGGCGTCTGTGCTCGCATGCAGCTGCGTCGGGGGTCGTAAAACCTATGTGCCTTGCTCCTTTCCTCAGCGCCAAGGTACACCATCGGCTGACTCCGATCATCAAGCTTCTTGATGTGTGGTCCCATAGTCTTCACATGTGCGGTTCACCTAAACACCTTCAAATGCTCTAGATGAGGTTTCTTCCCTTTCCACGCTTGATGAAGGGTATACTCACCTAGCGCCTTCGTCGTCAAGCGGTACAAAAGATAGAACGCGTGTCTAACTGCTTCTCCCCAGATGCTCGCCAGGACTTGCATGCTTTTCAGCAAACTCCTTGCTATGTCCATCATAGTCCGGTTTCTTCTCTCAACCACACTGTTTTGTTGGGCGTGTACGGTGCAGTAAGGTGGCGTTCGACTTCCTCTTCATCGAAGAAATGTCCAAACTGTTGGGATATGAACTCTCCACCTCAGTGGGTTTGCAAGGTTTTCAACCCGTGTCTTGACCGGTTCTCCACGAGCCTCTTGAATTTCTTGAAGACTTCAAAGGCTCTACTCTTCTCTTTGAGTGTATAAACCCACATCCAACGAATGTAATCGTCAAAAAGAAGAAATAAGTACTTGTTGCCGGCTAGGGTGGCCTGGGTAATCAGACCGCACAGGTCAGCGTGCACTAGTTCGAGGGGTCGCTCTTCTCGGAACTTGGCTTTGATCAGAAATGGCACTCTTACCTGTTTCGCGCAGCATTCACACAACAATTTGGGGTGTTCAATCTTCGGTACCCCAAAGGCCTTCCTCTTCTCTCCCATCATCTTGAGCGCGTTGAAGTTTACGTGCCAATGTCGTGCGTGCCACAACCAAGCCGGGTCTGCTAGGGAGGCCATTAAGCAGACAGGTTGGCTTGTCTCCAAGATCATCTTGTACAACCTGTTCGGTGTTTTTTTCACCTTCATCAATAGGGCGCCACTCTGGTTCCACATCTTCAAGTACGAGCCGGCCATCACCACTGTGTTGCCGACCTCCGTCATCTGACCGAAACTAATGATGTTACTCTTCAGCTACGGGATGAAGTACACCTGGGTCAAGAGGCGTAGGTTCCCGTTCTTGCACTAGAAAAAGATGGACCCTCTACCTTTGATTTCGACCATTGATTCATCGCCGAACTTCACGCTCCCTAAGAGCTTCTCATCGAGCTCTTCAAACTTAGTCTGGTATCTCGTCATATGGTTGCTCGCACCATTGTCTGAATACCAGACGTCGGTATAGACTTTGTGAGTGGATCCATGGTCCCCTAGATAACTCTGGAGCAGATGAAACATACATAATTAAATATGTTTAAATATTTGAACATATGACCGGATAATTTAAAACTTAAGTTAACTGGCATTGAAAAAGAAACTCATTAAACTTTCTTATAGGTAGAGTGTTTTAAGAAATTATTGGTTTGAAATAGTTACATGTTGCAAACATGTTCTGGGAAAACGTTAATTAAACCCATTTAACTATTTCGTGATAATTTAACCGACTGTACACGTCGTTGCCGTCCTTGGGGAATGTCCAGTCAAAGCAGGAGCGCAGTATCAAGCTTGTAGTTTGTTTAAACTAATTTTTAGTCATAAATTTTATTAATATTAAAAACAAGAACTACCAAAGTTCCCTATGATTGGCTATCACCATAGACGGTCAGTAAGCACTAACTTCCGTGCAAGCTTAACCCATTATTTTACGGTTTTCGGATTCATCTCGAAAGTGCCATTGTTGGGGAATGTCCTATCAAATCAGGAGAGCAGTACCACTTTCGAAACTTATCCGAATTCCTTATTCTTTTGGAACTATCACCATGTCAAACCTCGCACAAGCTAACCTTCCTTAGGGTCGAGTCAAAGCAGGAGCAAGGCGGTGTGGTATGCAGACTGTGTGACAGTAATAATGGAGACCTTTTTAATTTATTCTATACTTGCCAATGTTTTTGGAAAATAACGTTTACTACACCTAAGTTAATTAAAACATATTATAAACTCTATTTAATGACACTTTAAAACGTTTATCTTAAGGCGTCATAATTACCGAGGTAATATCTAATAAGCCTAGACATTTATTTATTACTTCATCGGTAGTGATAGATCAACACGTACACTCTCCAAGTAGATAGAAAGGGTCCTAACCGGTCACCCAAGAGTGGATGGTGAACCGGCCCCACTTTTGATTCCTTCTTCCTAAGGCAAGATTGTACGTTTGAAATTTTTCCGACTAATAATAAATAAATTATATTTACTGTTCATTATTTATATCTATCCTATTCTGACATATTAATAATGTTCTAAACATATACACTATGTTCGAGGGTTATCAAAATAGGTTATAACAAATTATATCTATGATGAATTTATAAATATATGTCAATGATACTTATTCTCTAAGAATTATCATTCATATATTAAAAGCCCATTAATAATTATTTATGAAAATTAAAATAAGACAATGATATCGTTCTATAAAGAATTATCATCCTTATTTTAATTTATGAATTAAAATAAGACAAATGTTATTTATCAAGAAATAACATCCATATTTTATTCAATTAATTAATCAAACATAATTAATTTAATTCATAAAATTTAATTCAAAAATAAAACTTAATAAATCCACGGGTTCTTAGGTCGGGTAAAAAATCCGACCCAATTAAAAAAAAAATTGCACGTGGGCCTTTTGGGCTTAAGCTTGGTCCTACGTGCCCGCGGATTAGGCACGCCCAGCTCACACAAGTGGGCATAGCTAGGCGCCCTTGGGCTAGGCACTCGGGCCTGTGTCGCTGCCAGGCAGCGCGCCTGTGCTGGGCCTCGCAGCACGAGAGCTACCCGTGCGTAGGGCCTGGGCGGAGCGCTCGTGCGCTGTGGGCTGGCGGAATAGCCTGGGCTGGGTCTTCCTATGGCCTGAGCCTAGGCGAAGTACCCGAGGCTGTTCCAACAGCCCCGCTTTGTGGCCTCACGGGTTGGGCTGCCTCGTGCAGCCCGGCCCATACCCGATCTAAAAAGTCGGGTAATTTCCCAATTTTAAATTAATTTATAATATCTAGAAATATAAATTTCAATTTGAAAATCAATTTATTCATCAAATAATACGTTCATTCAAAACCTTAAAATAAATTACGTAATTATTTATCCTTGAACTTGGCTCTGATACAAATTGTTGGAAATTGGTGCTCCGACCCCACGTATTTATCAAGATATAAAGCGGAAAACTTGTTACTGTTGGACATGTGTGTCCTTAAACAAGATATTTTATCCATTTGTAAAAGATTATGACAAGTCGTTGAATAAAGATGATGCTTATTATGATAATCTTATTATAGTTTCTGGTAGAGTAAAATAGAATGTGTTGATCCTTAGTTCATAAAGGATGCAATTATGAGTTATTATCACAACAGATTCAATGTGAGGAAGAACTAATAATCATAATAAATGAACTTAAAATTTCCATGACCTGATTAACTGGGTGGGAGCCCATTAATCGTATAAGGTCATTAATGTGACTAAATGACAATCCTATTCTGGATTTTGTGTGTGTCACACTCACTAGAAGTGCATTAAGTATGAAGCGTCTTCATACTGGACTGGACCTGACTTAAACTCCGGAAGTTATCATATAAGACCGTCACTGATAACTTGGAGTTGAGTCACTAGTAGATGATCAAATGGATATTCGATCTAAGTCCTCAGTGATCTTGAGTCCGAGCTGCTGGCTTGATTGTTCTTTGATTTAACCGAACACAATATATTACCGTTGTTCCCAAAACTATTATTTTGGGAACATGATAGTCAGCAGTAAGGGTAGCTTGGTCATAGACATGGGCATCACACAGCTCTCTTCAGAGTCATGATGATTCCCTTGATTGTCGGTAGTGAGAAGTGAGAGGTACCCATGCGCAACTTATGAATCGAAACAATAAGTGGGTTACTCATAATATTACTGACTGAGTCAAGGATGAAAATGCAATGAGGGGCATAACGGTAGAAACCGCCTGCTCGTGTGTGGATCATCAAGTGAAAGATCAATAACCCGAATTTGATTGTATCAATGGACACCCTGCTGTAATAAAGGGAATAATATATATTGTATCACTAAAGAGTGCAGCCTCGGGTTTATAGTGGAATAACACCGAGGTTTGACGAACACCCTAGCAGTTCGTTGGAGCTTAAGTGATACGGGTCCATGGTCCCCAGGATAACTCCGTAACGGATGATACGTACGTGATAAAAACATTTGAAATGTTTTTAAGATCATTTGTCAAGATTCATAAAACTGAAGTCTGTGACAGACATCAGATAGTTTTATCAGTAGCGTGGCAAAAGTACCATATCTTGGTAACCGAAATTAACTGACAAAATAAAGTAGAATTTGGATTTTCTGTCAACATTAAAGTTGTTGGAAATTAAATTCTAAGAAACTTTGCTTTTGGAACCGAGTCGTTTCGACGTACAGTTTGTGATTTAGAGAATTTCTAAGTTTGTGATCGTTTCGGTAAACTATGAAATTAAATCACATGCCACGAATTTAAATGATGGTGTGTCACCATGACATTTAAATGTGTGATATTGAGATCATAGAATATTAATATAATTTAATTATTCGAATTTTTATTATTAATATATTATTAATAATTATTCAATAATTAATAGATTTATATTAATATGTAAATAATATATTTTTATATATTATAAAGTGTAGAAATCGAATTGGGCCTTGGAATGTGGATCCATTCACATTCGAATGGATAGACTTTAGTCTTTCCATAATTGCGGCAATAGTACCAAATGTTTTGGTATTTGAGAAAAACCCTAAAATCAATTTAATCCATTGGATCAGTTATGATTTAATATCAACCGTTGGATTAGGATATTGATGAATTTGAAATTAATGACTTGGTGACCAAGTTTTTTTTTTTCAAATTTGGTTAATTAATTATATCCGTTAGATCGGTCTAAGATTTAATCTTTACCGTCGGATTTGGAAATTAATTAATCATATATATATTATATTATTTTCAAATCATATTTTGGATAAATTCAAATTTTATTTTTATTAAATCTTTTAATATTTGATTTTATCCTAAACTAATTTGATCCATTAGATCGGTTTGAAGATTTATCTCAACCGTTGGATCTAGATAATTAGAATTCGAAATTAATTATATATATATACATAAATTCGAATTTTATAAAGATAAGGAGAAAAGATTGGATTTTTGATTTTATCCAAATCTTTCTTATTTAATTAAATCCCTAATTAATTATATCCATTGGATTTAGATAAGATTAAATCTGGACCATTGGATTGAGATAAGTAATTATATTTAAATATATTAAATCCGAAATTGGGGAGGAAATTTCTCCAATTCTGTTACAGTCTGAGCCTATAAATAGGAGGCTCATTCTACACATTTTACACACCTCTCCCTAGAGAAAAATTCGAACTCTCCCTCTCTCAGGGTCTGCGAATTTTCTCTCTGATCTCTCTTTCTGGTTCGGCTTAAGAGACTTAGTTATCCGGAAGCTTAAAAAGAACCATCAGTTTAAACTTTGCGACGGAGTCCTGCCGGCGAAGCCTACGATTCGGTACGAGGATTCCAGGAGAATATCTCGGAAGATCACGGGAGTTTCCCTCAGCACCGGCGGTGCCCTGCCCGATTCAGAACGCGCAGCCGGAAGTCGTCATTTGAGGTACGGCCTTATGCATTGGGTTAATAAATGCAACCATTTACTGCTTTCTATTTATTTCCTATAATGACTAGATTATTAATAATGATTTATGAATATTAAATTACATAATATTTATCAGATCTTGTTATATGGTTATTATCCGATATCCGGACCGTTGAACGGATAACAAGTTTTTCTGCTTTAAAATAATTTTTTAAATGTTACCCGGACGGTTCGGAGGTATAATTCCTGATAATTAACATGGAATCTGAGACGTGATTCCCAACAGTTACACCACACAACGAATCGACTATCGGATAATCACGATTACAAGATTTGATAAATTATTACCAATTTAATTTTCATAATACATTATTAATAATCTAGTCTATATGAAACAAATGAAGCAGTAAATAAATGTTTGCATTTATAAACCTAATGCATAAGGTCGTATCGCAGATATGACGACTTCCGGCTGCGCGTTATGAACTGGGTAGGGCTCCGCCGATGCTGAGGGAAACTCCCGTGATTCCGGGATATTCTCCTGGACTCCTCGTACCGAAGTGAAGGCTTCGCCGGCAGGACTCCGTCGATAAAATTTTAACTAAAGGTTCTTTTAAAGCTTCAGGAGAACGACGTCCCACTAAGCCGAACCATAAAGAGAGATCAAAAGTTAAGAAATTTCGCAGACTCTAGAGAGAGGTCGAATTTTAACTCTGGGGAAGGTGTATGAAATGTGTAGAATGAGCCTTCTATTTATAGGCTCAAGGTGAAACCAATTAGGAAGTAATCACTCCCTAATTTTTGAATTCTATTTAGGGTAAATATAATTAATTCTCTCAAACCAGCGGTCCAGATTGAATCCTTAAATATACAATGGTTCAAATTAATTATGGATTTAATAAAATAAGGAAGTCTTGGTAAATCAATCAATCAATTAATCAATTAACCAATCATATCCTTACATAGATGAATTCGAATTCTCCATATATATATATATATATATATAATTTTCGAAATCAATAGGCTAGATCCAATGGTTGAAAACAATTCCAAAACCAATCTAATGGACCATATTGATTTAGAACAAAGTCAAATCTTCTTACTTGGTCACCAAGCAAGAATTCAATTTCTACCATCATAATGATCTAAAATTATATGTCTAATATATGTATTAATTAATTTCCAATCCGACGGTCAAGATTAAATCTTTAATCGATCTAACGGATATAATTAATTAACTAATTTCAAAATCTAAACTTGATCATCAAGTTATTTTCGAATTAGGGTTTCCAAATTAATTATTATGATCCAACGGTTGAGATTAAATCTTGACCGATCCAATGGATATAATTAATTTTAGAATTTTTCACTAATACCTAAACTTAGGTACTTATGTGGCAAATTTGGAAAGTCCAAACCAAGTCAAACTCGTGTAAACCAAGTAACACATTTCTTGGACAGCATCGAATATACACATATATATATATATATATATATATATATATATATTCCATATATATTATTATAATATATAAATCTAGTAATTATTAATTAATTATCAATAAGAATATTAATAATTAAATCCAAATAATTAAATTATATTATTATTCACTAATCTCTATATCACACATTAAATGTCATTATTATAATATATATATTATTATAATATAAATCTATTAATTTTAGGATTTGTGAAGTCGTAAGCTACACACGAATAAAGTTTACTTCTCCTTCGGCAATCGTGTCTCTCGCTTCCATGGGAATTGTTTTGGGTAGAGGCCATTATTTTATTATTTTCTGGTATCCAAAAATCACCCTAATATATATATATATATATATATATATATATATATATATTATATGTAAACTTGTATATATAATATCGATACGGCTGCCATGGATATGGTTAATTTAAATTAGGGTAAACTGCGGCTAAATAATTAATGTTTAAAAATTTTTGAATTATGTACCCAAATCCTTTTTTGATGGCCATAAAATTAATAGAAAACCCACCAAATGCCAAAAATACTCCTAAAGTTTAAAAGAAATGCCCATAATTTTATAAAACTAATTTATACTCATTAATAATTTTTTTTGGACCATATTAACCCTAATATTAATTATAATTATTAATTTTCGTATAATATTTATTAATAATATATTTTAATTTCGAAATTACTTTTTCCTATAATTATGATTGATAATTTCTATCTATTAATTAGGATATCATATAATTATGATAGTTTTCAAAAAAATATCCTCTTATTTAATCACTCTCTCACTCCTTCTTCACGATCACAACCATGGCGAAGCCTCCAAGCTCGTCAATGGCGTCTCCGATCAGAGCCTACTCGCTGTCTTTGATTCTCTCTCGGGTTTCCCTACCTCGCCCAAGATCATAGGCTCGCGAACGCTCTTGCTTACATCCATGGTGGTCCTGTCCAGAATCACACTCCAAAAGAAGCAGAGTGTCTCCTTTTCTTCCTTCGCGATGTCGCCGTCCTGCACCGACCGCCGAAGCTTCGACCTTTCTCTCTCGTTCCCCGTCGCTGACCGCCGAAGTGTCCCGCACCACATCCTCAGCGAGGTCGACCCGCTCTCCTACGGCGAGTAGACCCGCTCCGAGTTTCGCTCCCTCGCCGGGAAAACCATCTCCGAGATCGTCTCGAACCATTTCCTCGTGCAGGGTATTTGATGTTACTAGTGTTTAGGGATCTAAACATTATAATCGTAATTCTAATTATAGAATCGTAAATGTAATTATAGTTACAATTACGTAAATGTATATGTGTTCGGATGTTTAGGATCGAAACACTATAATTGTAATTCTAATTACAGAATCGTAAATGTAATTATAGTTACAATTACGTAAATGTATATGTGTTCGGATGTTTAGGATCGAAACACTATAATTGTAATTCTAATTACAGAATCGTAAATGTAATTATAGTTACAATTACGTAAATTTAATTATAGTTACAATTACGTAACTATAATTAGGAACGAGTAACTCATTTTACGTATACATAACTATAATTACGAATAAGTAACTCATATTGCATATACGTAAATATAACTACAATTAACAATGTGTAATTATAGTTACATTAATTTACCAATGTGTAACTATAATAGACTTTTTTCTCACTTGCTTTATAATTTTCAGCGCTTATATATTAAAATTAATTTAATTTTGACTTTGAATTATTATTTGCAGCGTATAATTCAAAAAGTATGACTACAATCCTTATTTTTTTTCTACAAAATAGGAAGATTAATTAATTTATAATAAAGGAAAGAAATTTGTATTTAAATAACGTGGCTGAATCCTTATTGTTGCTACAATTAAGGATGATTAATTATTTGTTAATTATTTGATATTTAAAAAAAGAAGGGTATATTGGTCCATATTTCCATTAGTTAATGGTTTTGATTACCAAAAATAGGTTTGGGCATTTTTTTGAAACTTTGAGTCACAAGTGGGCATTTGGTCATTTACCCTAAAATTAACCGTTAGCCTCGTTCTATGTGGCGCAACGTCATCCCTCAAGCTTGCCATATCATGTAGCCATGTGTCACACTCAAAGTTTTTAATTTAGATTTATTTTTAAAATTACTTTTAAATAAAAATGATATTTAATTTTTTTTTTATTGATCCTCATTCTCCCTCCAAAACACCAAGTCAACGCATCTGCCTCTTCCGATTCCTCCTTCTTCGCGTCTCTCTCCCTCTTCAAACCCAACCAGGTTCGAAGCTCGCAACACCGTGTTCTTGATCGAAGCTTTTCGAGCTCTGACTTCGTTTGCTAGTTCACTGCTACAGAGAGTAGCTACTGGAGGCCGTACGGGATGTAGGGCTGAACACTCGCACGACGCGGCCATAGGCGCGTGCGTGCTCTCGTCAATGCTCTTCCCGCGGAGATGGCGATGGCGATTCGCCGCTCGACAGCGATGACTCAAGTGAAAGAACTCACGTACGTTCATCTTTGGTGAGTATTATAAGTTCTTTTAATTAATTTATAAGTATTTTTAGTGCAAGTATCTTAAGAATAATGCAACATACCAATTTCATCAAAAGAAATACATAGAAATGGTATACTTGTTGGACACGTAATAAATAGTGCAATATAATTCGACAAACCAATTGCATCAAACAAAACACGTATGTTCCTTCAAAAAAAAAAAAAAGCACGTATGAAAATGAAATGAGATACATGCTGCGAGTTTGTATAGATGTTCAAGGTAGAGAAATATATATATATATATATATATATATATATATATATATATATATATATATATATATAAGGATCTCTTATTGGGATAAAACAAGCCGACGATACTCCCCCAAAGCCCGAATGGTGAAGACGTTTCGAAACGAAGAATAGTTCAATGTGCAGTTCTTCATGAATATTCCGTTCATACCCTGCTTTATCAATATTTATATGGTTAATTAATACCATTATATAATACTTCAGAAAGTATATGGCAAGCAATAATAATTCTGAATTTATTGCTGCTATTGTAAATTGATTATATAGCATATCACTGCCTTCGTATTTTTGTCCTATATATAATTTTCTATCAACATAATTTTGGATTTCATGAACTTTGTTTGTAATATGAGAGTCTAAAACTTATGTTTAGGTTATTAAAATTCTAATATACTTAAATTTAACAGAAAATTTATTAAAACTCTGTCATTTTTTAGTAGTAATTTTTGTTTTTTTGTTTTGTTTTTATCCTCACACTTTATATTTTTGTACTCTCATGCATATAAGCTTTAACTTCGTATTTTATCTTAGTATAATTTATGACATGATAGAATATAAAGTATGTCATATAGCTATTTCAGAGTTACCTATAATATT
This sequence comes from Parietaria judaica, assembly GCA_954871525.1. Classification (NCBI taxonomy): domain Eukaryota; kingdom Viridiplantae; phylum Streptophyta; class Magnoliopsida; order Rosales; family Urticaceae; genus Parietaria; species Parietaria judaica. Next base: position 5,340,939 of record OX940867.1, read on the forward strand.
TGACACCCATTAATATTTTAGTTAGATATAAATATTTGTCTCATCTTCAAGTTCTCTTGAACAAATATTGGCAAAATAATAAAGAAAAAAGTTATGAATTTATACCTCTTGAGGAAAGTCTCCGTCTTCCAATTGTGAGTTGATCAACAACCTTATTCCCCGATGTATTGGACTTGGATCGATATCCGCCTGATTATCATTGATCAACAAATATATATATATATATATTATATGTGTGCGCTTGAACTTCACAATTTCAGTATTATGTTCTCTAACGTTTTCATACCATCATATTAATTTTGATTTAGATTAAATAATTTACATCAATCAACTCTTAGAAGTCATTAGAGATTATTGTTATTTATTTTATTAAAAAGAAAAAAAAAACTATGATCATCGTTCACTTTGAGTGATTGGAAAATTTAAAATAAAAAAGATATACTACTTAAATATTATATATATGCCACAGTTATTTATAAAGACTAGAGATATATCCAGGGATAAAAGTACCAATTTAAAGTAATATATTTTGAGTCGGTATTATTGTGTTGTTTGTCTATCACGAGTTTAGACAAACAACACAATAATACCAAATTTTAAGTCGGTATTATTGTGTTGTTTGTCTACCAAATTTCTAATTTGGATACGATGAGAATTTCAGAGCCACATAAATTGTGATAAACAAATAAAGAATTTAGCTACATCAATATATTATTTATAAGTACTTATACAGCAAATATTCATAAATAATACTCACTTGGCCAGCAGCGATGAGCGCCATCACGGCCCACGAAGTTTGGGCCAAATTTGAAGTGTCGCCTTCTAGATTGGTGTAAACCTGTGCTTTCGAGATCAATTCAGTGCTTTATTCAATATAATATATATATATATATATATATAGGAAGAATTTATTACTTAGTAATACTAAATATCACCTAAAATCTAAAAGTACGTTCTAAATTTGTTAAATCTTAAATTAGTGAGATTTACTATTTGCACACGGTAATATCTCCATGTAATTGAAGTAAAACTCAGACTTCATTTTAGCTTTATTTCAGTTTTCTCTAGCATTTTTTCCTCTCAAATTTTCTTTCATTTCCTCTTAAATTATTTCTCCTGAAGGCTCCAAATGACCATTGTGATATGTCGTTGAATAGATTGAGAGGAGAGAAATATTGTGAAAGATAGTTTGTGGAGGGTTAGGATTGAAAAATTACTGGAAAATCGGAAAGATTGCTGGAAAATCTGGATGATCACATTGACCAAGCAAAATTTTTCAAATGAAACTCTAGGTTATTTTGACCCTTTTCAAAAGGTTTGCTAAAACATATATACACAAGAAAATTGTAGATCCATCTCCTAACATAAAAAGAAGAGTTTAATCGTAGCATTGAGACAAAAGAATGGGCGAGTTTTGACATAAGTACGGTAGTGTGGAGATCTACCTTGTAGTTAGCAACACGAATTAATTCGAAGATAGACTACACAACTTTCGTGTATTAAGCATTACTCACTCATCTTTTGTCCAAATGCTACGAATGACCTCTTGTTTTGAAGAGAAAAAGATAGATCTAAAACTTTAGTAAAGTTCAAAAAATATACGAAATGTAAATTGAAACAAAAAATAGACATAAATGTACCCGAAATTTTATATAAATATATTATTAAAATATTTTATGCAAAAACTTTAAACTACAAAGTTTTATATATATTTCTAAGCTTTAAAACTAGAGGTCATTCCTAGCATTTGGAAAATAAATGAGTGATTTATGCCAAATATATAAAAATTGCTCAATCTACTAGGATATTTTCGTAAGTATACAATACTGATTATTAGTTTTAGAGTTAGCAATTTTGGAGGGTACTTTTCGTTTTTATGTGATATATTCTATACAGATATAAATTGGTATTCAAAAAATAATTACAAAATTTATCTATATATGAAATATATACCTCATTTTGGCAGGAGAGGTAACTTTCACCCCAACCACCGTTGGGGAGTTGCTTTGAGAGTAGAAAATGACAGGCTTTTCTTACAGCTTGACTGTTGTGATAATCTTTCCCACAAGCTACCATGGCCTCCAATGCAAACCATGCACAGTACGTGTAGCAGATTCCCCAACGGCCATACCTATATATACACACACACACATATATATATATATATATATATATATATATATATATATGAACTATATAAGTAAATATAGCACATAAAGAGTGTTCAGTAGCCTCTAAATAATTATATTATATTTTATATATAACATAAAAATGTATTTTTACATATATTTACACAAGGCTTAAGAAATTGTTAGGGACGAGAATCGATGGTTTGATTTTACCAGTTCATTAATGGCTAAATGATTTATTGACGGGCTTTTCACAAGGTTAGGCGATGAATTTCTTTGAAATTATAACAGTTTACATTGTATAAGTATATATTACGTATCAATATTCATTTTATGAAATAGTATTGATATATTATAATTTTATTAACATATAAATATTAAGAATAAAATACTAATACTTATATCGATATTTTTATCAAATTAGTTTTATTTTTCTTCGATATTTCCTCTTTATCGTCAATTTTCTGTAAATTGGTAGTTATGAATAAGAGATAGCCATCAGGATTTTACTTACACGTAATTATAATATGCTAATTTTATACTTGATATAAAAATGTACCATGAGCCATCAGGATTTTGGTCATTCTCAATGTAAGAAAGGCCTTTTGCTATACACTTCTTTACTTCATTTTGGCGATGATTTGGATACAGCTTGTTGAAGAGTACGAGACTTTGAATCACCGACGATGTGCACTCTACGTACCTGCACATTATTGAATATGATAAGACAGAGCGACATAAGTACTTGATGTTATTATTTTTTAATATATTTAATTTTTTTACCACTAAATATTGTTAATTTTTATTATTTATTTCTCACTAAATTCCATCAAATTTTTTATTGACATAAAGAATTTTAGACATGTTGACAAATTCCTTCTTTCTGAATGATATGTGTCCTCAATTAACGGTTCAAAGGAAATTTTGTTAAGTCGATTAAAAAATTGGGTGGAATAATTTTAGAAAGAAGCAAAATAGTAAATGTTGGGCAGCAGTTTGATCGTGAAAAAAATGATTTATTTCAAAAAAAAATAAAAAATATATTTGAATATTTATTGATCATGAAAATATGAATGTATCAAAGCAATAATTTAATTTGATGAATTGTGAACCCACACATATGTGAATATATATATATATATATATATATATATATATATATATATATATATATATATATATATATATATATATGTATACACGTTCAGAAAGTAGTCTTCTTACTCTCTCTCGATCAGAACTTCTTGAAGGTACTCCATGGGATTGAACATCTGAACACATAGTTAATTAAGACAGTTAATAAATTGTTAGATTCATTTTTAGGCATGGGATTATGATCGGTATACTTATTCAAATATATATATATATATTTATAATTATATAGTCGTGCCTGAGATTTTTTTGAGCCTGAGGCGATGAATAATTTTAAGGCCCTTATCGAAATCACAATATTAAATATTGATACAAAAATATTGAGATATTTGTATAATAAATAACCACTCATTTTAATATGACGCGTCTTGTGTTTTACATTTCTGTATAATTAAAAGAACTCTCAAGTACGGACTTATATATATTTATAAACTTATTTGTATAAGCAAAACTTGTGAATAAGGTAATCATGTATAAGAGGGATTACCTCCAACCAACGAAACGCTCTACGAGGCTCCCAAGCAGAAAAACCTCCATTACTACTCTGTCAACACATTTGATACAAAACATATTAAAGAAGATACAAATTAATCGATATATATATATATATATATATATATATATATATATATATATATATATATATATAAATAAGGATAAACTGCGGCTAATGTACCCAATGTTTGTTTTTCTGCTGATTATGTACCTAATATTTATTTTCGACAGCTAATGTACCCAAACTTTATTCCGTTAGATTTTTTCGTATTTTCCGTCACTTGACCGTCAGCGAGTGATATGTACACTTTTCGTATTTTTGACATAACTCACTCAATTTTTGTCCAAATTTTATGCACGACATACGGTTAAAAAGATAACAGATAGATCTACAACTTTGGTGTTTAAGTTTTGTAAAATAACAAATTATTGCTCACGTAGAAACAAAACTTAAAGGACTTAAACTAAACATGAAATTACCAAATTACCCCTGCTAATTTGAACATTGCTCATAACATTTTACCTGATAGGTGAGCAAGACATTGATGGCATCATAAAAGCACTGAGAGTCCATTTTCTCTCCGACTATGTCTGGTGATACTTGTGAAAGCAACAGTGTAGCCTGTCAATTATTTTTTGGTAATTAAAGTTTCTTACTTTTATCATCTCAAAGTAAATAAAAAAAAAATTGTTACCATATAACAACGCCGTGAACCGGTGATTAATTTGCCAAAACAGTAATTACAAGGATTATGTGATCCAAATAAAAATAAAAAATCAAATGCTTAAATATTTCAGAAAACTACTAATATGTAAGGTTTTGGGTTTTCTATTGATATAGGGACATATTGGGACAAAATTAAGTCACATTTGCTCTTCTCTGTAATAGACAATTTAATTTAAGCTTAAATTTAGTTTCAAGTTTATATTGGGACAAAACTTAGTCACATTTATTTTTATCTTGTTGTTTTAAGATTGTTTTGTAATTTGAAATTAAGTTCATTTTTATAAGTTCTACCAGGTTACTACGGTTTTATATTAACAAATTTTAGACGGGGTCACGACACAAGTAATTTCTAGCTATTCTTAAAAAAAAAAAAAAAAATTCTATGCGCTTTGAAACTAATGTCTTTAGCAATAGCTTATTATGTTTGAGAATCTATACACATGTTTCATGATTATGTTTTTATAAATTATATAAAGTATATTTAAAAAAATCCAAGATAATTATTTTTCGTCAAAATATTTTCTGAAGTACAGAACCATATTAAGTACCTTGAATGCTTCTGCAGAGCAATCAGAAACTATCCATGTTTGTTGATCAGGCTGTGTAAATACCCATCCACCTTTGCATATGTGTTTATACATATCCTTGAACTTTCCTGGAGGATCTTCACGAACCTGATCATTATATGTGTTTTATATTAGTATCTTATTATATACAAAATTAAATAAGTTTTAATTTTGTGATTAGTAATTTAAAGTTATACTGCGTATAAGTACAATACCTGTGAAATCTTTAAGAAGTTGTGTGCTTTTCTAAGTGCTGGCCCATTCTCTTCAATTAAACCACTCGAAATAATTGCTCGAACTCCAAGAGCTGTGTCCCATAACTGTGAAGAAAGACCCTGTATATGGACATATAAATTTGATTATAAAATATATACATACATATTTTGTTCACTCGTTTTCTTGTCAGATGAGATTCAGAGAGGTGTTTTTAGTACTTTTAGTGGTTAGTTAGCAAACAAAAAGTGGCAGAGAGACGCGAATTTAACGTGATTCGGTCACCGTTGATTAAAGAGATTGCTCTATGGATTTTGAACTGCGTTTGAGAAAAAAACAGTGTTACATATTTCCGATTTGAGCTAAATTTGAGCAAACTAGGAGTAGGATTTTTGGCCCAAACTCCTCGGCCCTTGCCAACGTTTAAAGTTTAAACTACCCAATTTTTTTTACAAATTTTTTTAGCTTTTTTTTTTTCTCGCTCAATTTACCTTTTGTTAAGTTTACTTATCCCCCAAACAATACTTAATCACTTATTTTAAGGAATTAAATTGCTAAAAGACCTCATTTGGGATTTTATTCAAATCCATACCCTTAAATACCCTCCCGGCTAAGAAACATGAATAGTGCCGAAAGAGGGTCAAATAATTATTGATTTATCATTACTTCACAATCGTTGACAACCGTTGATTTATCATTAAGTTTGAGGAGACTACAACAAACAATAATGGTGATAATTTGTGTACTTTTGCTGCTAATTTGTCTGTTTAAACTTAAAAAAGGGCTTTTTGCAAGAATGACCTTAAGTGGGATTTTATTCAAATCCATACCCTTAAATACCCCCCCGGCTAAGAAACATGAATAGTGAAGAAAGAGGGTATGTTTTTTAATGAAATCCCACTTAAGGTCATTCTTGCAAAAAGCCCTTTTTTTAAGTTTAAACAGACAAATTAGAAGCAAAAGTACACAAATTATCACCATTATTGTTTGTTGTAGTCTCCTCAAACTTAATGATAAATCAACGGTTGTCAACGATTGTGAAGTAATGATAAATCAATAATTATTTGAAATTTAATTGATCGAGAACAATCAAAAAATTATATATAGAAGTAAAAAGAAACCTGACACTTAGCTCCATCTTCTGAAATCCAAATGTAATCTGGCAACCTAGCAAGGTGATGCTTAAATGCTTCTGAATTTGGATCTTTAGACCAACAAGCGACCATAGTCATCAACTGCATGTATCATATTTCAATATTCAATTAATATTTCTATACTAAATAAATAGAAAGAAGAAAATAAAGTAATTATTACCTTCTCTTCACTTGCTAAGCAAAAATAATTTGTGGATTGCTCTTCATATTCTAGATGTTGAGAGACAAGTCGAAGTGCCTTATCTCTTAACATTGAAAAAGGCCAACGTGCAAGGATCGGCTCTGCGATGTAGTGAAGAAATGCCCAAAGCATATCTTGCAATAAAGGATGCGGGTAATAGAGGTCCTCCTAAAAAAAAAAGAACTGTTGTTTTTAAAGTACCTATTGAAAAAACCCGTTGCCCGCTTATATACCCGTACATAACATGGGTATTTTCTTGAAATTCGTTACAAATCGGTGTAACCGTAAAATCGGACCATTGGTATATTCCTAAGTAATGAGAACTTGAGCCGTGCAAATGCCCCTCGACTTAAGTCAGGAGTGCTCATTTGCAACTCCAACTTAAATATTTGAACTCGTTGTTGTTTTGTTTTGTTTGTTTTGGTTGTTACGTACTCGTTTCGTTTTGTTGTTGTCTAAAATAACAGAATAAAGATCACGTGAGATTCCGTTTATCCCCGAAGCCGATTGAGACGTGAAATTTTAAGTGTCTTTTTGAATCGCTGTGAACTTTTTTCCTCTCAAAATTCCATCCGATAACTCGAATACATACATATATATATATGTGTGTATACAACAAAATAACAGATCATCCAAAGAAAAAGTTACTTTAATAAACATCTTAACTTAGAAAATTTGATTCGATGGACATATATGTACAGATTTAAACTCTAAGCATAAACGGTGAAGTTATCAAATATGAATGTGCCATTTTATTGACTTAATCTTTTTATTGGCAGAAAGTGACATTTTTAGTAGATTTTTTTTCTTCAATAATGAATGATTTATATGGATCGATGATCCATCATAACTTTTATTTGATATATACGTAAATATTATTTATATATATATATAACTTACCTTGGCAACGGTATATCGCGCTTTGTTCCAGTTTATAGAATGATAAGGCTCGACGTAGAGTTCTTGCCTTAGTGATAGGACTAAATTGGTGATGGGTCCTACAAATCTCTTCCCATACAAATATGACATTGGCAAATAAATCGTACGAGCTAAGGCCAACATTTTCCCTGCATCAAATACATGTACATAAATATATATATATAGAGGGAATAAAAGGAGTATATTATAGCATTATACTAATATTTAAATTCAATTATTTTATGAAAAAAATAAATTGTTAAAAACCTGGATGAAATATAAAAGAGTGTGGAACAAGGCATAATTCTGGAGGCACTGGATTGAAGCCGGACCAATCATAGACACCAAGAACCTAAATCAAATAAATCAGTAATTTTTCAAATTTTAGACATCTTCTTGTAATTTACTATTATAATTACAAAAATATAATATAGTTTATTTATAATTTATATTGTTGATATTCTCCAGTGGCATGTTAATAAATAATAATGAAAAAAAATGAGTTATATTCCTGTAGCTTTAGAATCAACATTGAACAAATTTCCCAACATTATATGGTATATTTTCATATAATTGATATTTACTCGAATCAAATATTATGGCGTCTCAAAAAATTGTATCCCAAGAAATATTATTCATCTTTCATAAGGAGTAAAAATAAATTCTTATTCTTGCAGTCATTTATTCCAATGCTCATAATAAATTATTTATTGATTCTCTAGTTAGTACAAGTTTCTTTCCGTTTTCAATGTCATTCTTTCATCTATTTTTTTTTTAAAATAAAAGATGAAGGTTGGTTATCTCGCAAACTGATCTTGAATCCAACTATATTGGCACACATTCCTTCATCTATTTATATTCTATATTATCATGATTTGTTAGAATAATAAAATACCAACGAGCATATGTGAATATTTTGACGAGAGAACAGCCAGAGCAAAAGGAAAAAGCGGGCCCCACCGTGAGCCAAAACTTTCCCCACGAGCAATTTCCGACGACACCACCGCGGTCGAGAATCCACTTTCGGCTCTTAGCCATGACGGCGTCGTCGGGGCTCTGTCCCAGCAGCCTCATCGCCACGTAGTTATGAGTCGTTCCGAACATGGTGCTGTGGCCCTCGACATGTAGACCCCAACCCCCGTCTTCGTTCTGTACGTAACCGTTTATATACAAGGACGGACGAAGAATTATAAACAGAGTGACAAATAATACAAAACAAATTAACCATAAAAAATTAATAATGACTAAACTTATCGTTAGATTTTGAAATAGACTTTTTTTTTTTTACATTAAACTGAAGAATGATAATGAGAATATAAGCTTATTGCTATTAAGTTTGAATCAATTAGTGAGGTTTTCGTCTAAATAATTAAAAAATTAATCCTCACTCAATATATAGATCACCAGTGAATCATCCCTTTTGACATTGAAAAAGATTTATATATTTTATAATATATTTTAAGGGAATTTTTTTACTCCCTCCATATTTTAAATTTTTGCAAAAATATCCATCTACTCAATGCCCTAAAAAAATACCCTTTATTGAAGAAAACAAAATATACCTCCAAGTGTAATTTGACAATACATCTTTTTTTCTTCTGATTTTTGATTTATTTCATATATAATAATGAATTCAAAATTAATTATTGATAGTATAAATTTTCTTTTCAAAAAACTAGCTAGTTAGAATTGTCAACTAGATGGTCTAAAATTATGATTAAAGGTCAAATTTGGAGGTTTCAAAATGGAAAGGATTGGGGGTATTAAAAAGAAACTAAAGTACAGTTTTCAGGATATATTTTAGCTAGTTTGTAAATAAAAGGTGGAATTTATAAAAATTGAATAATAGAGGGTTTATAAAACCAAGATTTCTATTTATAATTGTGTATATATATATATATATATATATATATATATATATATATATATATATATATATATATAAATAATTGTGTTGGATGTGTGAAGTAAGTTAAGTTTCCTGATATTACATATCTTATGATCATATATAAGTATATATGTATATTGTATATACCTGATGATTGTGAATGTAACGAATTATTTCCTTTTGCAGTTCTGGTCCAAAAGATACATCAAGTGTTCCGGTAATATACGACATTATAATCTGGAAAAGCAAACCGTAAATAAATCTGCTCACTAGGCAATTACTTATTTTTACAATCATTTGATTACCATTGAAGACGTGAAGAACAATCCACCACTAAGCTGAGAAGGCCAGTGGCCGTCGCGGGATTGGATGGAGCTGAGGAAGCCGAGACCCCGCTCCAGTGTCGTCCTGACGGCTTGCTCCGTTACGTCCTCGTTCTCGCCCACCTTGACCGCCGCCGGAATCGCCCCCACCCCGTTCTCCTTCCTCAGCTGCCATTTTAATTTTTCATATAATTATTTTTAAAAATAAAATGCAACATTCATGTATCCTAAGCTTCTTTTATATTGCAAAACAATATGTTTAGAAATATGGTACGCACATGCATTCTAGTGAGAAGATCAGCGCATTGCTTTTGGCGAAACCGGTTTTCAGTGTATTCTTGGCGGAGACGCTCGACTTGAGCGCGCTCTTCCAGAGTTCCAGCATCGGGATCGAATTCCCAGGTCTGCCGGCCGAGGTGATTGTGCGTCGTTCTCAGCCACGGCCCGCCTTCACCCACCTTCAACTTCCACATCTTTGCGTAGTAATCTGAACATAAAATAATCAGTTAAAAAAAAAACTATAAAGATTGAATGGTAGATAAAAAAAAGAAGCATATATATTATATGTGTTTCTAAAAAGGTTTTTATATAAATATGACATGTTCTTTATTATGTATATATATACATATATGGATAATAAATGTGATAGTTGTTTGTCCATAAATGAGATTCAGAGACTTACTCTGAGACGAGATATTGTTTGGAAATGTGTTGCTAGCAAATTAATTAGTGATGGGCAATGGAGAAAGAAAAGCTTGGATTTATAGGCAGTGGTCATACGTATCAAAGAGCTGTTGTTGTCTCAATTCAATTATTTTAAAAATATATATAAAATAGTTCTTATCTAATTTGGTCCACTTGTGATCCCAAACTACTTAATTTCATGGACGAGACCTTGAAGGTTTATCTTCTTCGTTGAATCGCGATTGTGCAATCATTCCTCAAATTATTGTTTTTGGATCTGTTTCTCGGTAATTGGTCATATATCGTGTGTATATATATATATTATACGGGTAACTTGTTTATCGAAAAATAATTACTATAAGAATTCAGTATACCAATTATCGCTACCGATAAATGGTTATCAACGACTTTATATAAAAATAATTTTTAAAATATATATAGTTAGTTATATGTAAAGTTAAAATATAATCTCATATCATAATATTATTTTACATATAATATTAGTAACTAATAAGTACTCGTAAATAAGTCATTAGAGTACAATACATTATACATAACATATATATACAATACAATAATACATCAAACGATCGGGTAAAGTAGTGGAGCAAAGATAACAAGCATGTAATCATAAATAAGAATATTCCATAAATATAACCAAATTCAAAACTTGAAAGCAAGTCCAAAATGTGAAAAACAAGAACTGGAAAAAACGAGAGGGAATGATTATCTTCTACTTATCTTCGATAATCCATTTAAAATTGGTATATATATTGAGAACGATAACCTGGAAATTTTTACTTTTTTTTTGTCGCCTTCAAAAGGACATTGACAATTACTTGTTTACCAAATGATAACCAGTTATCTTTAATAACTCATATAAAGATAACAGTTATTGAAGATAAGTTACTGGTATCAAGCTAATGTAAACGAGAAACCAATTGGAGTATTCTCGATGACTTGCACACTAAGTGCAACACCTTGGGGTGAAATCCGAACATGAACCGGGTGTTTAACTATGTTTTTGTCACTCTCCCGATTATTCGTGTTTTCTCAATCATGCCCCACTAGGTCCGGTTAGAAAAAAAAATTCCCTTTTTTATTTGAGATTGAAAAAAATCGAGATGGTACAAACTTGATTCTAAGTTCTGAACTAAACAATGTATAAAAAGATAGTATAAATATGCTAAAATAAAAAATCCAATTCTTCAAAATATAATCTCATATTGCGAAACATAGTCCAAATAATTAAAAGCAAATATAGTAATAGAAGGAAAAAAAAAGGTTCTAATACTAACTTTAGAAAAAAGGTCCAACTCTAAATAAAATAAACAATGAACCAATCTTGAAACCTCAAATTAGAGACATGACGGTTAATATTAATTGAAATATTGATGGTGAGTTAGAACTAGGGCTTGTGAGCTTAAGCTTGACATAGTCCGTCACACTGAGGAAGTCAGCCTGGGTACCGGCCAGAACCAAGGACGGACAAGAGTTCAGCCCAGCTCAGGTGAACACGAGCAGAAGGTCCGAATAGAAGGCAAGCCCGACCAGGGGCAGACGAGCAGACCAGCTCGGGGACAGAGAAGCTGTCCGAGCAGGAAAGCGAAAGTCAACAACTACCCGCGAAGCTTGAGGAGCAAGCAAAGATCAAGTCAAAGATTTGATAAGATTATTTAGGGTAGTTTCCCGATTTTGTGTGATTTGGTTAGTTAGGGTTTCGCCTATGTGAGGCTATATAAACCTAGCATTGTACACTTTGTAAAGTGCTGAGTCCTTAGAGGTTTCTTTGTATTTTTGCCTTCGATTATCAATAGAGAAATTCTTCTCCCAAAAGTTCGTGTTCTTCAATTTTCTGTTCGATCGATCTTTGGTGTTGTTCGTGTTTCTTTGCAGATCCGTGAATTGGGAACCAACAAGTGGTATCAGAGCTTCAATCAAAGAATGTCTTCATCAGAGTCACCGATCGACGGAGCTTTGGTCACGTAGAAACCAGACTCAAGAGAAGGCACAGTTACGCTCCATTACCCATGCTCATGAAGAGCAATTACGCCGTGTGGGCGTTGAAGATGAGGGTAAATCTGCAGGCGCAGGGAGTGTGGGAGGCCGTAGAAAACGGCGGTGTCGAAGGGCGCAAGGAAAGATCTAGCCGCAATCTACCAAGCAGTTCCAGAAGATGTTCTTCTCATGCTTGCCGAGAAAGATTCAGCGAAGGAAGGATGGAAAACACTTCAGACCAGGCACATGGGCGCAGATCGCGTCAAGGAAGCAAAGGTCCAAACCTTGAAGAGTGAGTTCGAGGTGATGAGGATGAAGGAGAGCGAATCAATTGATGACTTCGCTATGCGGCTCACGTCCATTGTGACCGGCATACGCTCGTTGGGAGACAAGGTGGAGGAGACCACCGTCGTCAAAAAATTTCTCCGAGCAGTGCCTCACACGTACATGCAGATCGTGACATCGATAGAGCAGTTCGGCGATCTCAAGACCATGATGGTCGAGGAGGTTGTTGGTCGCCTCAAAACCCACAAGGAGAGACTTCGGGGTTACGGTGACAGAGAAGAGGAGAAGAACCTCCTGCTCACACATGAAGAGTGGACGGCCAGACAACGGAAAACCGGGGGAGCCGAGTTTTCTTCAAATTCCTCAGGTCGGAGCAGCTTTGGTGGAGAAGTCCGAGGTCGCGGACAAGGTCGTGGACGAGGTTGAGGTTAGGATCAGCGTGGTCGCGGCAGTGGTACACCCCGTCAGCAAGGCACGACCAGGAGAGACAAGAGCACAGTGAAGTGCTACAGTTGTCAAAAGCTTGGGCACTTTGCATCTGAGTGCCGGAGCAGAAACCAGGGCGAAGAGGCGAATCTAGCGAGATTCCCAGACGACCAGCCGACATTGTTGTTTGCCGAGCAGGAAACGCACCTGGACGAGCAGAATGGCGAAAGCGACGCCAAGGCCCGGCAGAAGTGATCAGTGTGCCGATGAGCCCAGAGGCCGAGCAGACCTGTCCGGAGGAAACCAGCGAGAGGGTTTTCCTGATTGAGGATAAGGTTATTGTAAACCTCCTCGTAGACGGAGAAAATAAAGTCAGTACCGACGTATGGTACTTAGACAATGGAGCTAACAACCACATGACTGGGGACTGAGCTAAGTTTGAAGAGCTCGATGAGAAGATCACGGGCGACATGAAATTCGGCGACGGATCAGTCGTAGAGATCAGAGGCAGAGGGTCGATCCTGTTCGAGTGCAAGAATGGCGACCAACGTCTGATAACCCAGGTGTACTTCATCCTGAAGTTGAGAGCAACATCATCAGTCTAGGGCAAATGACAGAGATTGGGAACACGGTGTTACTTCAAGGGTCCTACCGGAAGATGTGGACCAAGGAAGGAGAGCTGTTGATGAAGGTGGATCGAACACCCAACAGACTCTACAAGATTCTCCTGAAGACGTGCCAGCCCATCTGCCTCATGGTATCGATAGCAGACCCGGCTTGGCTATGGCACGCACAGATCGGACACGTGAATTTTCACGCGCTCAAGATGATGGGTGAGAAGAAGATGGCCTTCGGGGTTCCCAAGATAAAACACCCGGACCAACTATGTGAGTGCTGCATGATCGCAAAGCAGGCGAGAATACCCTTTCCGATCAAGGCCAAATTCTGAGCAGAGAGACCCCTACAGTTGGTGCATGCATACCTATGTGGTCCAGTCACCCCAGCAACAATGGCAGGTAACAAGTACTTCCTTTTACTTGTTGATGATTATAGTCGCTGGATGTGGGTTTATATGCTCAAGGAGAAAAGCGGAGCCTTTGAGGTCTTCAAGAAGTTCAATAAGATCGTGGAGAATGGCTCGGTGCACAGGTTAAAGGTCTTACGTACAGACCGAGGACGAGAATTCACTTCCCAGCAGTTCGGAGAATTCTGCGACCAGGAAGGAGTTCAGCGTCACCTGTCAGCACCTCACACGCCCCAGGAGAATGGCGTGGTGGAAAGACGAAACCGAACTGTGATGAACACAGCCAGGAATTTGTTCAAGAGCATGCAAGTTCCAGCTCATTTTTCAGCAGAAGCAGTAAGACATGTGGTCTACCTGCTTAATCGCTTGCCGACCAAGGCGCTAGGAGAGCGTACTCCCTACCAGGCGTGGAAAGAAAAAAAACCCTACTTAGAACATTTGAGAGTGTTCGGGTGTACCGCACATGTGAAGGTTGCGGGGCCACATCTCAAGAAGCTGGATGACCGGAGTCAGAAGATGGTGTACCTTGGCGTTGAAGAAGGAAGCAAGGCACACAGACTCTACGATCCACGACGCGGCAGACTCCAAGTGAGCAGAGATGTTGTGTTCGAAGAAGAGATGAAGTGGGATTGGCGCGACGAGAAAGGAGAACCCGAGAAGAACTCAGTAGAGTTCACAATCAATGATGAATAGGTGGTTGCCGAGCAGGATAAGCCCGAAACACCCAGCTCGGGAACAGCTTTGCCGAGCACGAGAGAACCCAGCCCGGGAGAGAACAGCTCGGATACACCACGGACACCAAGTCCGAGCAGGACCAGCCTGTCCAGCTCAGGAGATTCCTCCGTCAAAGATGGCCCAAGAGGATTCCGACCCCTAGCACTCGTCTACGATTAGACTCAAGAAGTAGAGATGAGCCTGGATGAACTTTCTTTATTGTGCCCAGAGGAACCAGCTAGCTACGAGGAGGCAGCAGACGAGCAGGAGTGGCAGGAAGCAATGAAGAATGAGATGGAGTCCATCGAGAAGAACAGGACATGTGAGTTAACCGACCTGCCCAAAGGTCATAAACCCATTGGCCTGAAGTGGGTGTATAAGCTGAAGAAGGACAGCGAAGGGAACGTCCTTAAGCACAAGGCAAGGCTGGTAGCAAAAGGCTACGTGCAGAAAAAAGGCATAGACTTTGAGGAAGTCTTTGCTCCAGTAGCTAGATTGGACACGATCAGACTCGTCCTAGCCCTAGCAGCTCATCGAGGTTGGGAGATTCACCACATGGATGTCAAATCAGCATTCCTAAATGGTGACCTCGAAGAAGAAGTGTACGTCAAGCAACCAGAGGGGTTCGGCGTCACGGGCAAGGAGCAGAAGGTGTACAAGCTATCCAAGGCTCTATACGGGCTGAGACAAGCACCAAGAGCGTGGAACATCTGTCTTGACAAGAGCTTGAAGAACCTTGGATTCACAAAATGCCTGAGCGAGCAGGCAGTCTACAACAGGAGCACCGGGCAGGAGATCCTGATCGTGGGAGTGTATGTGGACGACCTGATCGTCACTGGATCCAGTGCAGGAGGCGTAGATGGATTCAAGCAGCAGATGATGGCCGAATTCGAGATGAGTGACCTCGGATTACTTTTGTACTATCTCAGTCTCGAGGTGGAACATAAGAAAGACTGCATTACACTAAAGCGGTCGGCCTACGCAAGGAGGATCCTTATGCAGTTCGAGATGGCGGATTGCAACCCGAGCAAATACCCAATGGAGTCGAAGCTGCAGCTCGGAAAGGATGCTGAAGGGAGAAGTGTGGATTCCACGGAGTACAGACGCGTGATCGGGTGTCTGAGATACCTCACTCACACCCGACCAGACATTGCACACGCAGTCGGGATAGTCAGTCGATACATGGAGAAGCCCAGAAGTGCACACCAGCAGGCGGTGAAGCACATCTTGCGATACGTGAAGGGCACGATGGACTACGGGATCCAGTACAGAAGAGGAAGCGGAGCAGAAGTACTAGTCGGCTTTACAGACAGTGATCTGGCCGGTGATATCGATGACAGGAATAGTACCGGAGGGATGGCATTCTACCTCAACGGAAACCTGATCACCTGGCAGTCTCATAAGCAGCAGACAGTAGCTCTATCCTCATGTGAAGCAGAGTTTATGGCGGCAATCGAAGCAGCATGTCAAGCTATGTGGTTGAAGGGGCTACTAAGTGAAGTGACCGGATCCGAACAGAGACCAGCTATTCTCTACATGGACAACAAGTCTGCAATTGCATTGATGAAGAATCTGTGTTTCACGTATGGAGCAAACACATTGACATGAAATTTCACTACATTCGTGAGTGTGTGGAGAAGCGAGAGATCATCGTAAAGTTCGTCAACACAAGGGAGCAACGGGCAGACATTCTTACCAAGGCTCTGGCGAGAGTCAAGTTCGCAGAGATGAGAGAGCTGCTCGGAGTGAAGAAAGTAGAAGCAAGTCAAGCTTACGGGGGAGAATGTGAGCTTAAGCTTGACTTAGTCCGTCACACTGAGGAAGTCAGCCTGGGTACCGACCAGAACCAAGGACGGACAAGAGTTCAGCCCAGCTCGGGTGAACACGAGCAGAAGGTCCGAATAGAAGGCAAGCCCGACCAGGGGCAGACGAGCAGACCAGCTCGAGGACAAAGAAGCTGTCCGAGCAGGAAAGAGATAGTCAGCAACTACCCGGGAAGCTTGAGGAGAAAGCAAAGATCAAGTCAAAGATTTGAAAAGATTATTTAGGGTAGTTTCCTGATTTTGTGCGATTTGGTCAGCTAGGGTTTCGCCTATGTGAGTCTATATAAACCTAGTATTGTAAACTTTGTAAAGTGTTGAGTCCATTAGAGTTTTCTTTGTATTTTTGCCTTCGATTATCAATAGAGAAATTCTTCTCCCAAAAGTTCGTGTTCTTCAATTTTTGGTTCGATCGATCTTTGGTGTTGTTCGTGTTTCTTTGCAGATCCGTGAATTGGGAACCAACAGGGCTCACATTGCAGGACTGAAGTTCTGGGAAATGACGTTTGCTTGGGAGTTTCGACGTGTGCATGTTCATGAGAGTTCTGAAATTTTAGCGTCTGATAACACCATTTTGGGGTTAATATCAACCTTTAATTTTAGCTTTTATTATGATTATTTTCTCTCATTAATTACGTTATTTACTTCCCGCTTTAGCGTTATTATTATTATATTTTTTGTTTTTGGACTCGCTCTTTCCTTCTATTTCCTTGCCATTAATTATGTATTTGATTAATAGAATAAGTCAACATAATTGTTACATATTTACGATTTTGTTTCTTTCCGATAATCTCTCGCTATATCAGATATATAATAAATAATTCGGGAATCGAACTAAAATTCAAGTTTTTATCTGGCCCCAAGTTCGCAATTGGTATTTTTTTTTTTATAAAATTATCTTGAATATTTTGCTATGTTCAGGACAACGGGGTTGGAACACGATATGGATAAAACTTTGAACCAAAAAAAGAAAAATTACTCTTAATATATAATATTATAGTAAAAATTCATTATCTAGTGATGAAAGTGGAATTTATTCGAAACTTGGTGATGAATGTTCAGAAACTATGAAATTTTGGGATGTTTAGATCTTCGAATTCAGGGATATAAATATCCCCGACATCGGATATAGTGTGTACAGAGGGTGTCACATCACCGACTTTACTTTGCTTTCCATCTCCAAAAGTGACAGTTCCATGAGATTTTTCTCTGAAGTTGACAAGATAGGAACGTGTTCCTGTCATGTGGCGAGAACACCCACTATCGAAATACCATGAATCCAAAGAGCATTCTTTGATGGTGGTGTAGGCAACATGGCAAACGTAGTCGCCTTTCTTCAACTAGACCCACTTAGCGGTGATGATTCTTCCACGTTTATCACACATTTCATCTGGGATTTGAATAGAGGTGGACCTTCCTTCCGAGATATGTCTCAATAAGTGTTGGCATGAAGATTTAATTTGTCCACGAATTCTGCAAAAATCACAAATTAGGCCAGGTTTAGAAGTATTTAATTTTCGTGTACCTTTATTTGTGTACTGAGTGTCAGAATCCTTTTGAAGAATGATCTCAGTAGACTGAGAAGATGAAGCTTTCTGAAACACAGCTGCATGCGACTTGTTTCGACATGTGTCCTGACTGTATTTGAAACCAATCCCCCTTTGTTTGTTGGCTTCTGTCCCATCATGAGGATTTCATCCAGTTTCGCCTTTCCAGTGTTGAGCTTGGTAATGAGAGCATTGGACTTGGAGGCTTTGTCATTGAGAGAGACAATCTCGTTTCCAAGACTTCTGAGTTTGGCTTCATAACCTTCACTCCTGTGTGAGCATAAGCTTGACTTAGTCCGGGTGACGACCAGAACCCAGGACGGGCAGAAACACTTGCGAGGAGTCAGCCCGGGTACCGACCAGAACAGAAGACGGACAGCTGTTCAGCCCAGCTCGGGTGAACACGAGGAGAACGTCCGGATAGAAGGCAAGCCCGGCCAGAGGCAGACGAGCAGGCCAGCTCGGGGACAGAGAAGCTGTCCGGGCAGGAAAAGGAAACTCTACCAAGAAAGGAAGACGCGTAGCTTGAGGAGCAAGCAAATCAAGTCAAAGATTTGGCGAGATTATTTAGGGTAGTTTCCTGATTTTGTGCGATTCTGTTAGCTAGGGTTTCCGTCTATGAGAGGCTATATAAACCTAGCATTGTACACTTTGTAAAGTGTGTAGAGTTGAGTCCATTAGAATTTCGAGTTTATCTCCTTGTATTTTGCCTTCGATTATTAATCAAGAGAAATCCTTCTCCCAAAAGTTTGTGTCCTTAATTTTCTGTTCGATTTCTTTTGGTGTTATTCGTGTTCTTTGCAGATCCGTGAATTGGGATCCAACAAGTGGTATCAGAGCTTCAATCGAAGAACATGTCTTCATCATCAGAGTCACCGATCGACGGAGCTTTGGTTGCGCAGAAACCAGACTCCAGAGAAGGCACAGTTACACTCCATTACCCCATGCTCACGAAGAGCAATTACGCCGTGTGGGCGTTGAAGATGAGGGTGAATCTGCAGGCGCAGGGAGTATGGGAGGCCGTAGAGAACGGCGGTGTCGAAGGGCGCAAGGAAAGAATGGCTCTAGCCGCTATCTACCAAGCAGTTCCGGAAGAAGTTCTTCTCATGCTTGCCGAGAAAGATTCCGCGAAGGAAACATGGAAAACTCTTCAGACCATGCACATGGGCGCAGATCGCGTCAAGGAGGCAAAGGTCCAGACCTTGAAGAGTGAGTTCGAGGTCATGAGAATGAGGGAGAGCGAATCAATTGATGATTTCGCTATGCGGCTCACGTCCATTGTGACCGGCATACGCTCGCTGGGAGACAAGGTGGAGGAGACCACCGTCGTCAAGAAGTTTCTCCGAGCAGTGCCTCACAGGTACATGCAGATCGTGACATCGATCGAGCAGTTCGGCGATCTCAAGACCATGTCGGTCGAGGAGGTTGTTGGTCGTCTCAAGGCCCACGAAGAGAGACTTAGGGGTTACGGTGACAAAGACGAGGAGAAGAACCTCCTGCTCACGCATGAAGAGTGGACGGCCAGGCATCGGAAAACCGGGGGAGCCGAGTTTTCTACAAGACCCTCAGGTCGGAACAGCTTTGGTGGAGAAGTCCGAGGACGCGGACAAGGTTGTGGACGAGGTCGAGGTCGGGACATGCGAGGTCATGGCAGTGGATCTACCCGTCAGGAAGGCACGACCAGGAGAGACAAGAGCACAGTGAAGTGCTACAATTGTCAGAAGCTTGGGCACTTTGCATCTGAGTGCCGAAGCAGGAACCAGGGCGAAGAGGCGAATCTAGCAAGATTCCCAGACGACCAGCCGGCATTGTTGTTTGCCGAGCAGGAAATGCACCTGGACGAACAGAATGGCGAAGGCGTAGCTAAGGCCCGGGCAGAACTGATCAGTGTGCCGATCAGCCCAGAGGCCGAGCAGAGCTACCCGGAGGAGACCAGCGAGCAGGTCTTCCTCATCGAGGACAAGGTTATCTCAAACCTCCTCGTAGACGGAGAGAAGAAGGTCAGTACCGACATATGGTACTTAGACAACGGAGCTAGCAACCACATGACTGGGGACCGAGCTAAGTTTGAAGAGCTCGATGAGAAGATCACGGGTAGCGTGAAATTCGGCGACGGATCAGTCGTAGAGATCAGAGGCAGAGGGTCGATCCTGTTCGAGTGCAAGAATGGCGACCAGCGTCTGATGACCCAGGTGTATTTCATCCCGAAGTTGAAAAGCAACATCATCAGTCTAGGACAGATGACTGAGATCGGGAACACGGTGTTGCTGCAAGGGTCCTACCTGAAGATGTGGACCAAGGAAGGAGAGCTGTTGATGAAGGTGGAGCGAACACCCAACAGACTCTACAAGATTCTCTTGAAGACGTGTCAGCCCGTCTGTCTCATGGCATCGATGGCGGACCCGGCTTGGCTATGGCACGCACGGCTTGGACACGTGAATTTTCACGCGCTCAAGATGATGGGCGATAAGAAGATGGCCTTCGGGGTTCCCAAGAAAGAACACCCCAACCAGCTATGTGAGTGCTGCATGATCGCGAAGCAGGCGAGGATACCGTTTCCGATCAAGGCCAAATTCCGAGCAGAGAGACCCCTATAGTTGGTGCATGCAGACCTATGTGGTCCAGTCACCCCAGCAACTTTGGCAGGTAACAAGTATTTTCTTTTACTTGTTGATGATTACAGTCGCTGGATGTGGGTTTATATGCTTAAGGAAAAGAGCGGAGCCTTTGAGGTCTTCAAGAAGTTCAAGAAGATAGTGGAGAATGGCTCGGTGCACAGGTTAAAGGTCTTGCGTACAGACCGAGGAGGAGAATTCACTTCCCAGCAGTTCGGAGAGTTCTGCGACCAGGAAGGACTTCAACGTCACCTGTCTGCACCCCACACGCCCCAGCAGAATGGCGTAGTGGAAAGGCGAAACCGAACTGTGATGAACACAGCGAGGAGCTTGCTCAAGAGCATGCAAGTTCCAACCCGGTTTTGGGCAGAAGCAGTAAGACATGCGGTCTACCTGCTTAATCGTTTGCCGACCAAAGCGCTAGGAGAGCGTACCCCCTACCAGGCGTGGAAAGGGAAGAAACCCCACTTAGAACACTTGAAAGTGTTCGGGTGCACCGCACACGTGAAGATTGCAGGGCCACATCTCAAGAAGTTGGATGACAGGAGTCAGAAGATGGTGTACCTTGGCGTTGAAGAAGGAAGCAAGGCACACAGACTCTATGATCCACGACGCGGCAGACTCCAAGTGAGCAGAGATGCTGTGTTCGAAGAGGAGATGAAGTGGGATTGGCGCGACGAGAAGGGAGAACCCGAGCAGAACTCAGTGGAGTTCATTGTCGAAGACGACCAGGATGTTGCCGAGCAAGAGAAGCCCGGAACACCCAGCTCGGGAACAGTCTTGCCAGAAACGAAGGAACCCAGCCCGTTAGAGAGCACCCCGGATACACCCAGGACACCAAGTCCGAGCAAGACCAGCCCGTCCAGCTCGGGAGATTCCTCCATAAAAGACGGCCCAAGAGGATTCCGACCTCTAGCAGACGTCTACGATCAGACTCAAGAAGTGGAGATGAGCCTGGAGGAACTTTCTTTGTTGTGTGCAGAAGAACCAGCCAACTACCAGGAGGCCGCAGCCGAGCAGGAGTGGCAGGAAGCAATGAAGAAGGAGATGGAGTCCATTGAGAAGAACAGAACATGGGAACTTACTGACCTGCCCAAAGGTCATAATCCCATCGGCCTGAAGTGGGTGTATAAGCTGAAGAAGGACACTGAGGGGAATGTCCTTAAGCACAAGGCAAGGCTGGTAGCTAAAGGCTACGTGCAGAGGAAAGGCATAGACTTTGAGGAAGTTTTTGCTCCAGTAGCCAGACTGGACACGATCAGACTCATCCTAGCCCTAGCAGCGCATCGAGGTTGGGAAATTCACCATCTGGATGTCAAATCGGCATTCCTAAACGGTGACCTCGAAGAAAAAGTGTACGTCAAGCAACCAGAGGGGTTCGGCGTCACAGGCAAGGAGCAGAAGGTGTACAAGCTATCCAAGGCCCTGTACGGGTTAAAACAAGCACCAAGAGCGTGGAACATCCGCCTTGACAAGAGCTTGAAGAACCTTGGATTCACAAAGTGCTTGAGCGAGCAGGCAGTCTACACCAGGAGTTCCGGGCAGGAAACTCTGATCGTGGGAGTGTATGTGGACGACCTGATCGTCACAGGATCCAGCGCAGGAGGCGTAGATGGACTCAAGCAGCAGATGATGGCCGAATTCGAGATGAGTGACCTCGGATTACTTTCGTACTACCTTGGTCTCGAGGTGGAACAGAAGAAGGACTGCATTACGCTGAAGCAGTCGGCCTACGCGAAGAAAATCCTTAAACAGTTCGAGATGGCGGACTGTAACTCGAGCAAGTACCCTATGGAGGCGAAGCTGCAGCTCGGGAAGGATGCTGAAGGGAGAAGAGTGGATCCCACGGAGTACAGACGTGTGATCGGGTGCCTGAGGTATCTCACCCACACCTGACCAGACATTTCACACGCAGTCGGGATAGTCAGTCGATACATGGAGAAGCCCACGAGTGCACACCAGCAGGCGGTGAAGCACATTTTGCGTTACGTGAAGGGCACGACGGACTACGGGATCCAGTACAACCGAGGAAGTGGAGCAGAAGTACTAGTCGGCTTTACGGACAGTGATCTGGCCGGTGATATCGATGACAGGAAGAGTACCGGAGGGATGGCGTTCTACCTCAACGGAAACCTGATCACCTGGCAGTCTCAAAAGCAGCAGACAGTAGCTCTATCCTCATGCGAAGCAGAGTTCATGGCGGCAACCGCAGCAGCATGTCAAGCTATGTGGTTGAAGGGGCTACTTAGTGAAGTGACCGGATCCGAGCAGAGACCAGCTACTCTCTACGTGGACAACAAGTCTGCAATTGCGTTGATGAAAAATCCAGTGTTCCATGGACGGAGCAAACACATTGACACGAAGTTTCACTACATTCGTGAGTGTGTGGAGAAGCGAGAGATCATCGTGGAGTTCGTCAATACGAGGGAGCAACGGGCAGACATTCTTACTAAGGCTCTAGGGAGAGTCAAGTTCGAAGAGATGAGAGAGCTGCTCGGAGTGAAGAGAGTGGAAGCAAGTCAAGCTTACGGGGGAGAATGTGAGCATAAGCTTGACTTAGTCCGGGTGACGACCAGAACCCAGGACGGGCAGAAACACTTGCGAGGAGTCAGCCCGGGTACCGACCAGAACAGAAGACGGACAGCTGTTCAGCCCAGCTCGGGTGAACACGAGGAGAACGTCCGGATAGAAGGCAAGCCCGGCCAGAGGCAGACGAGCAGGCCAGCTCGGGGACAGAGAAGCTGTCCGGGCAGGAAAAGGAAACTCTACCAAGAAAGGAAGACGCGTAGCTTGAGGAGCAAGCAAATCAAGTCAAAGATTTGGCGAGATTATTTAGGGTAGTTTCCTGATTTTGTGCGATTCTGTTAGCTAGGGTTTCCGTCTATGAGAGGCTATATAAACCTAGCATTGTACACTTTGTAAAGTGTGTAGAGTTGAGTCCATTAGAATTTCGAGTTTATCTCCTTGTATTTTGCCTTCGATTATTAATCAAGAGAAATCCTTCTCCCAAAAGTTTGTGTCCTTAATTTTCTGTTCGATTTCTTTTGGTGTTATTCGTGTTCTTTGCAGATCCGTGAATTGGGATCCAACATCCTGGTGGTTAGGACATTCAACTTCTCCTTCAAGGAATTGCATTCCATTTCAAGATCAGCATTTTTCTCCATTTGTTGAGAGATAAGGAGTAGAGTATCGTTTCTTTCTTCAACAGTATCCAGCAGAGTTCTTTTGAGCTTTGAGTTTAAACCGCTAAAATCGACCCACTTCATGAACATCTCTTGATACATGAACATCTCTCGACACACTTCATGAATATCTCTCGACCCACTTCACGAGTTTTAATTGAGAGTATGGTTCTCCCAAGATGTGAGACTTGTTTGCAATGTCACAGAGCCTTCCATTGAACGCTCCAATTGTTTCATCATCTCTCATGCGAAGATTTTCAAATTGAGTCGTAAGAACTTGGAGTTTTGAATCTCGAACAGAGCTAGTTCCTTCATGAGCATTTTGAAGGATGTCCCATGCACTCTTTGCAGATTCACATGTTGATATGAGACGAAATTGCTCTTCAGAGACACCAGTAAAGATTGCGTTGAGGGCTTTTGAATTTATCTGACTTGCAATATGTTCTTCAGGAGACCAATTTGAGGATGGTTTGATTACTTCGATTCTGTCATCCCCCATGGCCACTGGATGAGTCCATCCTTCGCACACACAGATCCAAGCTTTCTCGTCTAAGGATTTGATAAAGAATCTCATCCTAGCTTTCCAGTAAGCATAATTATTTTCTTCAAGAAAAGGAGGCCTTGTCACAGACGGAGCTTCTCGTGTTCCCATCGTTGATAGCAGATTCTCCCAAGATCACACTTTCCTGAAATCAAGAACAAAGAGGTGAACTTGCTCTGATACCAATTGAAATCGGGTATCAACGATGTTGATGAGGTTGCCTAGACATGGTTGTCTACTCAACAATTTTAAAGCACACAGAAACCAAATATGTGTAAAAGAATGAACAATTGAACACGCGATATTTTGTAACGCAGTTCGCGAACCTCTCGTGGGAACCTACTCTGCGAGGTACTGACCCAGAAGCTTTATTCCACTGGAAAACATTCACAAATGTTACACGGTCATACATGATACTTAAATGAGTTTCACAAGGGAATAGATAAACTCCCCCTCAAGACCAGGCGCAGCTGGTGATCCGACTCCAGGGAAACAGCTCGCTTCTCTTCAGAAAAGTCTTGTGATGTCTTCAACTGTCTCCAGCCAGTCGTCACTTCTCTCAAGCAAGATCTCAAGACTCTTCAGTTCTGATTTAAGCAATTCGATGAATTTCGTTCAGAGTGCTCGATGTTCCAGCCACATCTAGCAAAGACTTTATACGCCGGTCTTCTTGGCTTCCAAATAAGGCAATCAGGGCACCACAATCAGCGGGATTAATGTCCCCAACGGTAACATCAATCAACTCGATTAAGACTCAATCAGATGAGGATATCGAATCGAGCTGGCTGATCGTGGTGATAACTCCTCGAAGATCTTTGACTCCAGCAGCATATCTCTTCAATAAATGCGCAGATCTTGAGCAACTTGTTGAACCAACCGATGTCTGGACATCCTGTTACTACAACACATAATGACAAAAACAAAAAGAACAAACAGTGTTCTTACACATAGACCAGAGTTAGTATGACTCTCACGCATTGAAATGACCAACAATCACAATAACGACGCTTTTGTCGTTAAAAAAGAGTATAGGTCTATTTTATGAATATTGAATTTTTATCGTTCCAAAAAATAAAAATAAATAAATTCTTTCATTGTCGCTATGAATAAAAATTTTGTCGTCGTAGGCCACGTGCCAACGTCTATGATAAATTGCACGGGAGATATGATAATTTTTAGGGATGATTCAATAATAATTTTTAGCCATATAATATCCGTAAAATTCTCATTAAGTACCTATGTTTTATTTATTTGTTTTTTTTTAATTTTCAAAATGTGTCCCTTGTTTCATATGCTTACTACCATCTTGGCCCAACAACTGGTGATGTGCAAGAAAAAATGTCTTCCGCGCTGGAATTGAACAATCCAATTCGTCACCCCCGAAAAATAAATTGTTAACGTTATTTGATTTTCAGTGCCAAAATTGAGATGTTTAGCCATTTTCGCCACGATTTTAACACCTTTGGTAAACTTTTGCGGGAATTGTTTGCATGTTGAGAAATATGTCAGCAAAAAATAAATTAAATAACATATTTTAGGCACTTGACTTTTTCAAAAAACTTTTCACAAATTACGCCCGTTAAAAGTCTAAAAAAACCAAGTATTGCCTGCAAATATTTGGGAAAGATGTTAACAAAAAGTAAAGAGAAATAAGACATATTTTAGGCGCTTCATTTTCCCCGTGCTTTTCACAGAGTGCACCGGTGAAAATCTACAAAAAAAAAAAAATGATAGAAGACCGCCACTATTCGTGATGATCGCGGGGATTGTATGTTTTCCCGGTGCCAAATTTGCACCGGCAAGTATTGTCACTTTTGCTGGCGTTTTAGCCAGTATATTTTTTTTTTTTTTTTGTAAAAACGTCGGTATAAGTCTTGTTTCTAAATTTCTAATAGTGGGATAATGAAAGTGTCCTATATTTTAATATTCAACTTAAAAGGATATATATTTTAATATTCTAATTAAAATATCCGTTACATGCTGGAGACGTAAGCGAATCTGGATGACACGATTAAAATATATCATATATATATACATATATTAAAATATCCACCTCATCAATTTGACTATTTTGCAAAGAAAAAAGAAAGGTTGGCTATTTGGCTAATCAAACGTTTCAATTTGGCTTTTAAGAGCCATTTCTCATATATATATTCCAAATTTACGCATACATAATGGAAAATTTGAAATGATGTACGTGTACATATACATATTATATAGAAAGAGATCAAAATAGGACTTTCAATCACGATGTAGCAAGTCTATATGGCTTTCTTTTGAGAAATGTTTAATATCGAACAAAAAATACTAGTCAAGCAATTTGAATTTTCTTCGATAAAATGATCAACATTGATTGACCACATATATACAGATACAAAATATCTTTGAATTAATTAGTCAAGTCTTTGAATCAACATGTAAGAACTAATTAGAAGTCAGTTTTAGTTTCGAAATAAATAGTTATCGAACAAAATACTATTAGTCAAACCATGATCGACATTGATTGATAGTTTGATATTTTATATAGTATATATACATATATAACAGAAAGCCCGACTTTTAAATAATAGGTAAGTCTTTCTGTTCTGACATATTTTTTCGTTTTAACAAGGTTATTATGTGAGATGCGTAAAATGATTGGAAAATAAAGCGAGTGCGGAAAAGTTACACTGAAACTATTTGCTAACGTAATTCGGACTATCCGTTGTGGGTAACGTAATTCTACGGGGCACTTACCCAGATTGATCAACCAAGAAATTACAAGAGATGGTTACAAGCAGTAATACATAGGATCCAAAGCGTGAACAAAACTCCCCCTTGATGTTACATTATTAGCTTTAACATCCAACACTTGAACTCTTGATGATCGCAAAATCCCCTTGCACCAACTACTAGCGAACGTCTCGTCCTTCTTCACTTCACCCGTGAATGGCCAGTTGTTTTCTCCCGAAGGTTTTTCTCAGAATATTTCTGTAAGTGTTATTGATTTAGGACCTCAATAGCCGGGACATATAGGAGTTGCACAAATTAAATCTTCACGTCTTTATGACAAGATTCAGCTCCTTGAAACCAATGATAGGCGATAACGAGCATGATCACTTCCTTTGATACAATTCATCATTCATCTTTCAACGCATGGAGAGGTTGACTCAATCAGACATTGACGAACCTGGACATGTGCGACTTAATGTACAAGCCTGAAATATCTTACAACTGTTATGACAATGGATATGACTATAAATTTCCATAATAAGCAAAGAAAGAATCATGAATAATTAATGTTGCAATCGTAGAAATCATGATTCAAAACTTTCAAATTTCAATCACTATGTAACACACTAATAGGGGTGGCCCACTAAAAAAAGAAAATATTTGATGCAAAAGTGTAACGCTCTAATTGCTCTATCAAGTAGACAACTATACTCATAGGTCAACACGATTCTTTCCATCGTACGTTATCACCCACCATAGGATTACTCAAAGGAAAACACACATAATTTTGGATTTTCTATAAATGAGCTAGCAAAAAATATCTGGTTGACATAGGTAGTACCAATAAATTTCTTAAACCTCTTCAACCATACATTCTCGTACTTGTACAATCTTAGACAACTGTATAGTTTCATACCTGTACAATCTTAAAAACGTCCTATCGCACATCTTCTTGGTCAAGTAATGCAGGATTACACAACTTACCATTTTCGTCATCTCGCCTCAAGGGATTGACAAGTGTCACAAAAACTACACACAGGTAACTAAAATCATGACTTCTTTCTCATTTTTTCCCCCCATAAAAAATATACAATGTACGGATAGGGTTTTAAATGGATCCCACATGCTCTCTCTATCTCTGTCAATTCTCTTAACTCCTCTTGGTGGTATATAATCCCCAAAATAAAGAAGGGATATTTATCCTGGATTTCAAAACACGGATCCGGACCTATCCGGGTTCGGAAAAACACGGATCCGGGTCCGGATAAACAAAAATCCGGATATTAATAAAAAAAATATATTCAAAGCCTTTAAATCTGGGCCGTTGGATGATCAAGATCAACAGCCCAGAAAATAGAGCCGTTTGGGCGCGGCATAAGTGCTTGGACACATGGCGAAAAAATAGAGCCGTTGCCCCCCAACGAGTATATTGCACACAAGTCCCCAAAAGAGCCGTTGGAGCTTCATTTACACATCTTTCTCGAATTCCTACACATTTTTCCGTATAAATACCTCATTCCACTCCCAATTTTTTCACACATCTTCTTGTCTTCATCTCCAACACTCCCATATTCTCTCAAGCTCTCAAAGTTCCGAAATTAAGCTATAGTTTGTCTACTTTATACTTATATAAATTTCTCTCTATTTTTTGTTTAATATATTGTTTAAGTATTTTAGTTGTTATTAGTGCTATTTAGTTTAATTTATTAGTTATTATTTAGTTTAGTTTAATTTAATTTAGTTTAGTTTATTTTATCGTTATTATTAGTTTAACTTATCGTTGTAATTTAGTTTAATTTAGTTTATTTTATCGTTATTATTAGTTTAACTTATCGTTGTAATTTAGTTTAATTTAGTTTATTTTATCGTTATTATTAGTTTAATTTATCGTTAATATGTCGAGTGGCAACAACCATTCTCGAGGACGTCCCGAAGTCCGAGGAAAAGGACGGGCTACTATTCCATCGCCGCGGTCGATTAATTAATAGCGGAACGGCTTTTAGTCAACATAATTATAATGTCGGAGTTATGAATCGACACAATGTTCCCGGTTCTTCTAGCCAACTGTTACCGGCTCATACTCAATATGGTACCGGTGGCATCGGTCCGAACTAACAAGTATTATTTTCTCAAGATCACGGCGGTGGTTATACAAACTTACTTAATTATCAAGGTCCAAATATTCCGGATTGGCATAACCTTAGCAACAAACAACAATACCAAGCACAAGTCCGCCATCACGAGCTACAACACCAAGTCAAACAACATCATCAACACAACATTATGTTCCACCACACCATTCTGCTGGGGAGTGTATGGTGCGGTCAGGTGGCGCTCGACTCCTTCCTCATCGCAGAACTCTTTGAACTGCTGGGATGTGAACTCTCCACCTCTGTTTGTTCTCAAGACCTTCATCTTGTATTTTGACCCATTCTCTACAAGCCTCTTGAACTTCTTGAAGACTTCAAAGGCTCCACTCTTGTCCTTGAGTTTAGCCCAGCTTGGGTGAACACGAGCAGAATGTCCGGATAGAAGGCAAGCCCGGCCAGGGGCAGACGAGCAGGCCAGCTTGGGGAAAGAGAAGTTGTCCGAGAAGAAAAGGGAAAGTCAGCAACTACCCACGAAGCTTGAGGAGCAAGCAAAGATCGAGTCAAATATTTGATAAGATTATTTAGGGAAGTTTCCCGATTTTGTGCGATTTGGTTAGCTAGGGTTTCGCCTATGTGAGGCTATATAAATCTAGCATTGTACACTTTGTAGAGAGCTGAGTCCATTATTGTTTTCTTTGTATTTTTGCATTCGATTATCAATAGAGAAATTCTTCTCCCAAAAGTTCGTGTTCTTCAATTTCTGTTCGATCGTTCTTTGGTGTTGTTCGTGTTTCTTTGCAGATCCGTGATTTGGGAACCAACAATAGGTAGTACCAATTAACTCTTTTAAACATCTTCGACCATACAGTCCTATACTTGTATAATCATCGATTACCGTGCAGTCCAATACCTACACAGTCTCGGGAATTTCCCATTAGCACATCCCCTTGCTCAAGTGATGCGGGATTTCACAACTTTCCATTTCTTGCCTTCTCGACTCATGCGATATATGGACTTTCCTGCTCTCAATTATGTCGTCCGTCTAGAACAGTATAACTAAGAGATGCACGTACAGACATACCGTACTAACTATGCTTCTGTGATGTCATGGTATAATTATTGTTCTTACCAGACCGAGCAACCTCATATTTTCCAGAAGCCAAGTTCATCTAGCTTCTTATTATTATTTTGTGTTATTATTTTTACATTATGACTCTATTATGATGCCTACTATGCTTATTCTATGTTATATGTTGACACTACGTTATGAATTATGACTTTTATGTTATATGTTTATGATACATTATGACTTATGTGTGACTTTTCTACGTTATAATTATGTGTCATATTTATTAAATATGCAATTTAAAAACTATATAAAAATATGGTTGAAATACTCAAAAATATTTTCCGGAATATCCGTTGATATATCGATTGGCAAGGGATATATCCGTGAAATTTATGCGGTATTATCGGCAATATATATGTTTCTTCCGATTTATTCGTTGGCTATCGATATATCCATAAAATGTAGAGTGCGAAACGACATCGATATCAACATTTAAAACCTTGTTTCAGAAAATAAGGCTAATATCAATAACAACCTTTGATTAAACTTAAAGATACGTAAAAAAATTTACTTATAAACACGCCATAATTAATATTTAAAAATCCTATGTAAAAAGATAATAAAAATAAATGTAAAGTTAATTATGGTTATTATAATAATTAACTTTACTTTTTATTATTTTTTATTTTATTTATATATAATAGAAGCCCTGCGCGAGTAGCCTTTCATAATGTCACGATAATCATAATACTTAACAAGCTATCAAAGTCTAATAAGCTCAACAACGATAAAAAATAATGAGATCCGACTTGAAATATGTAATAGTAATAAAATTACTATTTAAAACAATATTTTTGAAATCTCTCTTGGAAAAGACAAAGTGAACATAACAATCTATATATATATATAAAAGCAAAATAACATCATGCCTTAAAAACTACGTTTTTTCACCCCATTCTATTTTCTCCTTTTTTTAAATTATTTTTAATTAGAAACAAAGAACCTCGCACGTCGTGTCTCTTCATTTGATGGTTTGATTATGGGTGGTCGTGTTGATTCAGCATCTCCTCCGAAGAGGAACGTCTCCTAGCCATGCCTCTCCGAACACAAAGTGCAACTTTCCCGAAACAGTTGCGACTCCCTCTTCGAACGAACACAATTCATGCTTCTTATAAAAACCTTCACGGGCGAAGCAACCTTCTTCTCTCTATCTGTGCAAGGGCGTGAAACTATAGAGTTTCTTGAAGGAACCTACCGCATACCCTAAGTTGAATCCGGTCAACGGCCTTCGACCCTCTTCATCTTCCTCTCGACTCTGTATATATTGGAGGTATGCTTTTCAATTTTAGATTTCAAGTATTAGAATTACCGTTCATGCTATTTCTATTTGAACTTTTGTGGATCTTGAGAATATTCGAATCTTGGTTAATACTTTTTGGCACGAATTGATTCCCAATATCGATACCAAAACTGAAAATTAATCAATTCACGAATTGATTTCTTCTCCTCGATTCAGAACAATTGTTGTCTCTCCTCTGTGTGGCTCGATTTTGAAGAATCGATGGAGCATAAGAAGCCTCTCTTGCCTTTCATTCCCTGCTCTGACTACCCCGGTGTCGTCGACAGTGTCGCCGTTAAGGTCTGCTCCTTCGAAGGCCTCGGTACCTTTGCCTAACGTGATTCCATCTCCATCGCTGTTCATGTAACCTATCTCCCCTCTTCGACTTATTGAGCAGCAACATCGATTTACGACCTTTCTCCTTTATTCGACTTATTGAGCGGGATTCCTCCTGGCCCACCCTCTCTTTCTTTCGGTGGGAGAGAGGCTTGGATGTTCGATCTTTAATTTGTTGGGAAAGTAATCTATCTTCCCTAGCAGAGAGAAGAAACTTAGATCAATTTCTCTGTTTTAATCTGTCTTGGCTTGATTTTTGTTTTCTGTTTTTTATTTATTTAGTGGCTGTTTGATTTTCCAGTAAGCGACAACAACATTTACGATTATCGGTTATTAGTTATTGAAATGGTTTTCAATAGCAATAATTTTACCTATGGTCTTCGATTGCAGAACCATTCATGAGTGTTTCAATTTAGTAATGATTTGGTACAATAGCAATAATTTTTCTTTTTTCTTTTTTGGCTATTACAGGTAGAGTCCGATCGATGATGATATGGCAGGTAAACTATCTATTTCCACATATTGTTTTAATTCTATTCGTTTGGGCTTAGAGTGAATGATATTTTATATTTGATTACAAAAATCATCAGTGTGCAATTCAATCTAGGTTTTCAAATGGTTTTCAATAATATTACGTATTGAACCGAGGGTTCGAGTCTTATGCACTGCTGCAAAGAGCTTGCGAAGATATCAGGGTGCTTCTTATGACTACCTTCTTGAATTTATTGATATTTTTTTATGTGGAACTATTGCTCTCACTATCGGCGGAAGAATTGATTGTAAGTATTGTCTTACTTTTTTTTTATTGAGTTTTTGAACTGAGATTGTTGAATTATGCTAATTAGTGGAATTCGCTCTAATTTTTATTTATCTCTTTTATGAATTTGTTTAAGTACCGCTTAAATCCTCAATTTCTTGGTGAATCGGGACAGTCAACTATGTGCTTCGGATTTTGGATTTTTTTTTCCCATTGTTAAGGGTTAAATACGTGCTTTTTTTTCTTTATCATAATTTGGTATTTTAAATATTTTTGCTTTTAAGTTAGATTGGATAATTTATTTGAAGATGTTTATATGATACCTTTTTGGGAGATACATTTTTTTTTGTATCCCACAACTTTATATATTAAAATCGTCACCTTTTACCCTCTTGCTTTTCTTTTCTTTTTGTTTATTTTTTGTTTAATTTCGTAAAAAAAAAAGTCAGATTACGAATGCTTTTTATGTTCGTATTCATTACTTACTTTTAGCCTTTGAAGTCTGGAGACGGCTCTGCATCTTCACATGACGTTCGAAGGCGAGTTCAGTATCCATCGACACGACGATCATCTTGCCTCCTTTAAGTTGTTCTCCAGGTTTTTGTTATTTTTTACATTCATGATTCACTTCAAATGACTGTTCTTTAACGTTAACGTTTTAATCTATATATATAAAAGCAAAATAACTTCATGTAAAAAAACACTATTTTAACCCGTTCTATTTTCTCCTTTTTTTGAATTATTTTTAATAAAAAAAATTTAGTATCGGTGCTCCGTGGTCGTGTCTCTTAATTCAGCGTCTCCTCGAAGAAGCAGCGTCTCCTCACCAACAAATACAACACTTCATTCTCTCTCTCATTTCCAATCTCAATCGTGTTTTTTTGGGGAGAGGCAACTGTCAATTGAAGAGAAGTAGTTTGTCGTCTCTCGAATAACTACCATTTGAAGAGAAGCATCTCCACACAAATCTTCTCCCGTTCGTCGATCCTCTCTAAATCCACATCTCCTTAAAAAAAATCCATTCGAACAGATCTCAAACAACATTTCAGATCTCCATTGTTGGGCGTTACGTTGGTCTCACTCTCTTCTCAGATCTCTACATCTCTTTCCATGTTCATTGCTCGGTCGCACAATGAATCGGCCATCTTCAAGTCTTCGGCTTTTGGTTCCGCTTGGATCTTTTCGATTGTAGGTATGTTTTATGCTCCGCTCGGCATTGTTTTATGCTTCGACGCATTGTTCAGTTATTTTATACTCAAAACCTTAATGAAAGTTCTCTGCCTCTCTTCCATGTGAGTAAGCGCCAACTTTACGGAAAATTTTTACAATTCTTTGAATGTTGAGTTTTTGCATATATTATGTTTAATAAATTGAATTTTTTTACAATTCTTTGAATGTTGAGTTTTTGCATATATTATGTTTAATAAATTGAACATAAATTGAACATAAATTGAACATATATTCTTTTACAATTCTTTAATAAATTTTGTATGTTATATTATATTTAATTTTTTTACCTAAGTTTGGACATATATTGTTGGCTAAGATTTGAATCAGAATCTGCTTGAGCAGAGGCGCTCCCACTAATTTGTATATCCTTTTTTCGTCTTTCGCATACGTAGAAGATCTGAACTTTCTTTGCTTATTGCCTGATAATTTTGGTGTATATAGATTATATTTTTGTTTTGTCAAACTGTTCAGATTGGTAATGGAACTTGATTTGTGGAAAAGGTATTATGGTTGTGTAAGTTTTTAGTAACTATTGGGATGTAAAGTCTGAACTAACATAGGATAATGATCTCTTGGAATTAAGGATATGTGAGGGAAGTAATCTTAATCTTAAGAGTTGAGCAAGAAAAGTTTAAGCATTTTTTGATCTAGCTATATTCACTTTGGCTCTGTAATTTGGGATGTGACTGATTATTAGTTAGGGGTTTAGTGTACCCGCTCCGGAGTTCATAGAGATTTCTGTAATTCGTGCTGATTTTGTTGATGATTTTGAGATTTTTTATATAGTTCTTATGATATGGACATTAATGGAATTCAGCTATCGTGTTCTATGAGTTTTTTTTTTTCTGATCGGATTTTTCTCTTTACCTATGCAGGCTTCACCTAACGTTGGTTGTCCAGGCGGTCGTATGTTGTTGGATGATGTGAGTCACCATTTCTTTACTTATTTCGGTTCCTTTTCTACTTTCTTGCTAAAATCGTTAGTTTGAATTTGGTGCAAACAAGATCATGCGCTATGCTAAATTTCCTTATAGAGAACTTTATTGATATTAGAAAAAGATTTGATCAAATATGATAATTAAGCATTATAGTTCCTTCTTTAGCTTAAGTCTGGACAGATATTTTTGGCTAAGATTTGAATTTTCGTTCTTGAATTTTTGTGGTGCTTCAAGTCCTTTCACCAACTGTTCACTATAATGTATGAGTAAAGAACAATCCATGGACTCCTCAAGTGCATGGCAAGTCTTATCGTGAAGATACTTGGACAACCTGTTCATAATCGAGCAATGTTAAGAAAGACTGTAGTTTGATTGAGTTTTCTAAGTTGGTTTGGTTAAATTACTTTGTAGTATATGTTTTGTTTAATAATCTTCCATTAAAGTTGTTATATTCCAATATTTGTGATTAATCTTTGTTCGTGTACGGTGTTTATGCTCCTAATTTGATCATAAGACTTTGATTTATATCAATTATTAATCATAGTTGAGACTATCATAGGTTTTTCTTGCTAAAAATTTCTCTGTTGACGTATTTAGATTAATTAAATCCTCTTGAAATGCTACAACACTGAAAGACGGTGTGCCGAAGACCGATCCATCGTCCTCGATATATTATATTATATATATATATATATATATAAAAATTGCGATTTCAGCAGGAAGCAACTATTTTTTTTCCATATATATAAATACCACGATTCCAGCATCCCCTCGGCTTTGGGTTTCGCTTGGATCTTCTAGATTGTAGGTTCATTTTATGCTCGCATCTTTATTTGAATTCGTAGTTATATGCTATGAATTGTTGTTCTTTATTTAAACTTATGATTTGATTCTTAGTTACGGTTAATAGAATTTGTAATTGGAATGAGTTCTATTTATCTTTATATCATAATTTGTTCAATTTGTTCCCGCTGATTATATTGCTCGGTTCTATTGGCTCTGTACTTTTGTTTTGCGATATCGATTTAGCTCTTTAGGTTGAATTTTGTTTCTTTAGATTTCTGGTCTCAATTTTATTGGCTCTGTATTTGTTTTGCGCTTTCTATTTTCTATTAAGATCGAAGTTGGTTTCTTTACATTTCTGGTCTTAGTTAGGTTTGAAATCGGCTCTATGAGTCTTCGTTTTCACTTGCAGAAGTGCGTTAATTCACGTGTTCTTCTGAAAGCTCACTTGATGAAAAATATCTGCATAAAATTTATATTAAACCCTTAATCATGTTCATTTTTTTTATATTTTTTCCCTGAACAGCCAGCAAGTGATTATATCCAAATTGTCGGTTCGTTTTATGCTCCGATCGGGTTTGTTTTATGCTTCGGTCCCACGTCTCTCCAGAAGCAAGACCAAGTATTCCTCTCTTTCAAGGTCCCTCTCTCTTTCTCTTCTTCTTTAATGGTTATGTAATCGTTTTTTGTGATTTCAGTGTTTTTATACAGGAAGCAATTTTTTTTCTTCTTCATGTATATAAATGCCACGATTCCAGCATCTCCTCGGCCACTTGGATGGTCTAGATTGTAGGTTCATTTTATGCTCGCATCTTCATTTGAATTCGTAGTTATATGATATGCAATTGTGGTTCTTTATTTAAATTTATAGTTAGATTGCTTAGTTATAGTTAATAGAATTTGTGATTGGAATGAGTTTTACTTATCTTTATATCATGTTTTGTTCAATTTGATCCCGCAAATTTGATTGCTCGGTTTTATTGGCTCCGTACTTTTGTTTTGCGATTTCGATTTAGCTTTGTATGTAGGATTTTGT
This sequence comes from Parietaria judaica, assembly GCA_954871525.1. NCBI lineage: Eukaryota > Viridiplantae > Streptophyta > Magnoliopsida > Rosales > Urticaceae > Parietaria > Parietaria judaica. Next base: position 5,377,811 of record OX940867.1, read on the forward strand.
TTCTTTAGATTTCTGGTCTCAGTTCTATTGGCTCTATACTTGTGTTTTGCACTTTCTATATTCTTTTAAAATCGAATTTGGTTTCTTTACATTTCTGGTATTGGTAAGGTTTGAAATTGGCTCTATCAGACTTCATTTTCGCTTGTAGAAGTGCGTTAATTCACGTGTTCGTCTGAACGCGATAACTTAATGAAAAATATATGCATAAAATTTATATTCAACCCTTAATTATGTTAATTTTTTAAATAAATTTTCCCCTAAACAACCAGCAAGTTATTATCAAATAAACGCTTCAGATCAGATTTCGTCCGAACGTGCATATTAACTGCCAACCCTTTCAATTTAAGATATCAATTATCATCTTCATCAGTCTTAAAAGAGATTCTCTTTTATTAGTTTTAATCATAGCTAATATACCCATTAGTTTTCTTAGTTTACAATTTATATTTAATTTTGGTTCATGAATACAAGAACAATTCGTTCAAAGGAACCAAAACTGTACTTAGAAAAATAAAATAAAGTAAAATTAGGTTAGTAAATACTGATTTTGATTTGAACGAATAAAAAATAGTGATTTTGATTTGCAATTGTAAATTATATAATGATTTTGTATATTATTGTATTTAAGATTGGAAAGCGATAAACCAGAGAGCTTTCTTCCGCAACAATCTACTTTCGGTGTCTAATAAATTCTCCTTTAAGCATTGTTTTGCTTGAAAACAAGGTGTTTTCATTTTAAGTTTTTATTTTTCTATACTCATGTCACATTTTATATACATCATTTTATTAAAAGTAAAACGGATATTTACGGGAAATGTACCACAAAGTGTTTCATTGTACGCGGTATATATTAAATTTATTTTGTCGTGGCAAAAGCTTCAAAAAACTAAACGATGATTTTGTCGTGAGAAATACAAAACTTATAATAGGACTTTTTGAAACTTTTGATGATAAAAATTAAATTTAGAGCTTATATTAGGACAATTTTCGGTTTGTAAGAACTTTTGCCACCACAAAATAAAATTTTATTTTATTTAAGTACGCTCTATAAAAAAAAATATCGAACATATTTTTATTAATCTTTATAAAATATTAATTTTCTAAAAAATTAAACCAAACACTGCTTTTATTTTTCTTTTCAAAAAACAATGCAATAAAATTTTAACCAATCACATTTTCAAAACGTAATTATAAAACAATTTGACAAAAATAAAATTGCAAACACAAAACGAAAATGAAAAACTCTTCCAAACGCTACATTTGTAACTCTTCTTTACTTTTTTTTTTTTTCTGAAATAGTAACTCTTTTTTACTTTGAAAGAGCTCTTTCCCACAATAATTTTTTTGTACTTGCACTTATATTATCACATTGTTTTCGAGTTTTATTTTTCAGTTACAAGGTCGAATGACGAGACTTAGGCATTTCTATCTCTCTTTACATATAATAAATGTTGTTTCTTTCAATCAAAAAGCAATTATTGAAAGACCAATTTAAAGTTTCTTCATCGAAAAGCTTTAAATTCCATCACGTCAAGATATTACATCGTACATTTTCAAAGTTTGTAAAATATGAACTTTTAAATGTTAATTTATAAATTAATCACAACATGAATACTATTTTACCAAGTTACTCATTTGTTATTATGAATGCAGTCTCTTACAAGTTCAACGTTTCTCTTTAGGAAATTTAAATACTCTTTTATTCTTACATAGACATTAGAAAAACATTTATGTTAACTAATCACCATAATGATTCAAAATTTATCAAATTATATTAAAATAAAGGTTAAATTGCGGCAATAATACACAACCTTTGGTCAACAGGGGTTTTAGGTCCCCAACATTTCAAAGTGTTGGCAAAAATGCACAACCTGCGTTGACCGTGAAATTTGTTGGTCCTTCTAGTAAGGACGTTAACTGTACTGATGTGGCATCGTATTATTGTCAAATGGATAGCCAATTGGGCAGGAGATGACAAGTTTAACATTAATTAACATAGCCTAAACTGTGGTATATACTGCAATTTACCTTATTAGGTTACGTTAATTAATGTTACACTTGGCACATCATGTCCAGTTGGCTATCCATTTGGCAAAAACATGATGCCACATCAGCACAAGTTAACATTATTAAAAAAAGACCAACAAATTTCACGGTCAACGCAGGTTGTGCATTTTTGCCAACACTTTGAAAGGTTGGGGACCTAATGCCCCTGTTGACCAAAGGTTGGGCATTATTGCAGCAATTTACCCTAAAATAAAATAGTAAATCACAATCATAATTAAATCACACAATTAGTTTGATATGGATATATATTTTTCAATAAAAACAAACAACACTTTGTGGGAGTGTATGTGGACGACCTGATAGTCACTGGATCTAGCGCAGGAGGCGTAGAAGGATTCAAAAAGCAGATGATGGCCGAATTCGAGATGAGTGACCTCGGATTACTTTCGTACTACCTTGGTCTCGAGGTGGAACAGAAGAAGGACTGCATTACGCTGAAGCAGTCGGCCTACGCGAAGAAGATCCTTAAACAGTTCGAGATGGCGGACTGTAACTCGAGCAAGTACCCTATGGAGGCGAAGCTGCAACTCGGGAAGGATGCTGAAGGGAGAAGAGTGGATCCCACGGAGTACAGACGCGTGATCGGGTGCCTAATGTACCTCACCCACACCCGACCAGACATTTCACACGCAGTCGGGATAGTCAGTCGATACATGGAGAAGCCCACGAGTGCACACCAGCAGGCGGTGAAGCACATCTTGCGTTACGTGAAGGGCACGACGGACTACGGGATCCAGTACAACCGAGGAAGTGGAGCAGAAGTACTAGTCGGCTTTACGGACAGTGATTTGGCTGGTGACATTGACGATAGAAAGAGTACCGGAGGGATGGCATTTTATCTCAACGGGAATCTAATCACCTGGCAGTCCCAGAAGCAGCAGACAGTAGCTTTATCCTCGTGTGAAGCGGAGTTCATGGCGGCAACCGCAGCAGCATGTCAGGCTATGTGGTTGAAAGGGCTACTCAGTGAGATGACGGGTTCCGAGCAGAAAACACCAACTCTCTACGTGGACAACAAGTCTGCAATTGCGTTGATGAAGAATCCAGTGTTCCATGGACGAAGCAAACACATTGACACGAAGTTTCACTACATTCGTGAATGTGTGGAGAAGCGAGAGATCATTGTGGAGTTCGTCAACACGAGGGAGCAACGGGCAGACATCCTTACCAAGGCTCTAGGGAGAGTCAAGTTCGAGGAGATGAGAGAGCTGCTCGGAGTGAAGAGAGTAGAAGCAAGTCAAGCTTACGGGGGAGAATGTGAGCATAAGCTTGACTTAATCCGTCACACAGAGGAAGTCTGCCCGGGTACCGGCCAGAACCTAGGACGGACAGGAGTTCAGCCCAGCTCGGGTGAACACAAGCAGAGAGTCCGGATAGAAGACAAGCTCAGCCCGGAGCATTCGAGCAGGTCAGCTCGGGGACAGAGAAGCTGTCCGGACAGGAAAGGGAAACTCTACTCAGAAAGGAAGATGCGTAGCTTGAGGAGCAAGCAAATCAAGTCAAAGATTCGGCGAGATTATTTAGGGTAGTTTCCTGATTTTGTGCGATTTGGTTAGCTAGGGTTTCGCCTATGTGAGGCTATAAATATACCTAGCATGTACACTTTGTATAGTGTAGAGTCCATTAGAATTTTGAGTTTATCTTCTTGTATTGCCTTTGATTATTAATCAAGAGAATTTCTTCTCACAAAAGTTTGTGTCCTTTATTTTTCTGTTCGATTTCTTTTGGTGTTATTCGTGTTCTTTGCAGATCCGTGAATTGGGATCCAACAAGTGGTATCAGAGCTTCAATCGAAGAACATGTCTTCATCATCAGAGTCACCGATGGAAAAAGCTTTGGTCGCGCCGAAACCAGACTCCAGAGATGGGACAGTTACACTCCATTACCCCATGCTCACGAAGAGTAATTACGCCGTGTGGGCGTTGAAGATGAGGGTGAATCTGCAGGCGCAGGGAGTGTGGGAGGCCGTAGAAAACGGCGATGTCGAAGGGCGCAAGGAAAGAATGGCTCTAGCCGCAATCTACCAAGCAGTTCCGGAAGAAACCCTTCTCATGCTTGCCGAAAAAGATTCAGCAAAGGAAGCATGGAAAACTCTTCAGACCATGCACATGGGCGCAGATCGCGTCAAGGAGGCAAAGGTCCAAACCTTGAAGAGTGAATTCGAGGTTATGAGAATGAGGGAGAGCGAGTCGATTGACGATTTTGCTACGCGGCTCACGTCCATTGTGACCGGCATACGCTCGCTAGGAGACAAGGTGGAGGAGACTACCGTCGTTAAGAAATTCCTCCGAGCAGTGCCTCACAGGTACATGCAGATCGTGACATCGATAGAGTAGTTCGACGATCTCAAGACCATGTCGGTCGAGGAGGTTGTTGGTCGCCTAAAAGCCCACGAGGAGAGACTCCGGGGTTACGGTGACAGAGAAGAGGACAAGAACCTCCTGCTCACGCATGAAGAATGGACGGCCAGACAGCGGAAAACCGGGGGAGTCGAGTTTTCTACAAGATCCTCAGGTCGGAACAGCTTTGGTGGAGAAGTCCGAGGACGCGGACAGGGTCGTGGACGAGGTCGAGGTCGGGACATGCGTGGTCGCGGCGGTGGATCTACTCGTCAGGAAGGCACGACCAGGAGAGACAAGAGCACAGTGAAGTGCTACAATTGTCAGAAGCTTGGGCACTTTGCATCTGAGTGCCGGAGCAGGAACCAGGGCGAAGAGGCGAATCTAGCAAGATTCCCAGACGACCAGCCGGCATTGTTGTTTGCCGAGCAGGAAATGCACCTGGACGAGCAGAATGGCGAAGGCGTAGCTAAGGCCCGGGCAGAACTGATCAGTGTGCCGATCAGCCCAGAGGCCGAGCAGAGCTACCCGGAGGAGACCAGCGAGCAGGTCTTCCTCATCGAGGACAAGGTTTTTGCAAACCTCCTCACGCATGACGAGAAAAGAGTCAGTACCGACGTATGGTACCTTGACAACGGCGCAAGCAACCACATGACTGGGGACCGAGCTAAGTTTGAAGAGCTCGATGAGAAGATCACGGGCAGCGTGAAATTCGGCGACGGATCAGTCGTAGAGATCAGAGGCAGAGGGTCGATCCTGTTCGAGTACAAGAATAGCGACCAGCGTCTGATGACCCAGGTTTATTTCATCCCGAAGTTGAAAAGCAACATCATCAGTCTAGGACAGATGACTGAGATCGGGAACACGGTGTTACTGCAAGGGTCCTACCTGAAGATGTGGACCAAGGAAGGAGAGCTGTTGATGAAGGTGGAGCGAACACCCAACAGACTCTACAAGATTCTCCTGAAGACATGCCAGCCCGTCTGTCTTATGGCATCGATGGCAGACCCAGCTTGGCTATGGCATGCACGGCTCGGACACGTGAATTTTCATGCGCTCAAGATGATGGGCGAGAAGAAGATGGCCTTCGGGGTTCCCAAGATAGAACACCCCGACCAGCTATGTGAGTGCTGCATGATCGCGAAGCAGTCGAGGATACCATTTCCGATCAAGGCCAAATTCCGAGCAGAGAGACCCTTACAGTTGGTGCATGCAGACCTATGTGGTCCAGTCACCCCAGCAACTTTGGCAGGTAACAAGTACTTTCTTTTACTTGTTGATGATTACAGTCGCTGGATGTGGGTTTATATGCTTAAGGAGAAAAGTGGAGCCCTTGAGGTCTTCAAGAAGTTCAAGAAGATCGTGGAGAATGGCTCGGTGCACAGGTTAAAGGTCTTGCGTACAGACCGAGGAGGAGAATTCACTTCCCAGCAGTTCGGAGAGTTCTGCGACCAGGAAGGAATTCAGCGTCACCTGTCCGCACCCCACACACCCCAGCAGAATGGCGTAGTGGAAAGACGAAACCGAACTGTGATGAACACAGCGACGAGCTTGCTCAAGAGCATGCAAGTTCCAGCCCGGCTTTGGGCAGAAGCAGTAAGACATGCCGTCTACCTGCTTAATCGTTTGCCTACCAAAGTGCTAGGAGAGCGTACTCCCTACCAGGCGTGGAAAGGGAAGAAACCCCACTTAGAACATTTAAGAGTGTTCGGATGCACCGCACACGTGAAGATTGCGGGATCACATCTCAAGAAGCTGGACGACCGGAGTCAGAAGATGGTGTACCTTGGAGTTGAAGAAGGAAGCAAGGCACACAGACTCTACGATCCACGACGCGGCAGACTCCAGGTGAGCAGAGATGCCGTGTTCGAAGAGGAGATGAAGTGGGATTGGCGCGACGAGAATGGAGAACCCGAGCAGAACTCAGTGGAGTTCATTGTCGAAGACGACCAGGATGTTGCCGAGCAGGAGCAGCCCGGAACACCCAGCTCGGAAACAATCTTGCCAGAGACGAGAGAACCCAGCCCGGGAGAGAATAGCCCGGATACACCCAGGAAACCAAGTTCGAGCAGGACCAGCCCGTCCAGTTCAGGAGACTCCTCCATAAAAGACGGCCCAAGAGGATTCCGTCCTCTAGCAGACGTTTACGATTAGACTCAAGAAGTGGACATGAGCCTGGAGGAACTTTCTTTGTTGTGTGCAGAAGAACCAGCCAGCTACCAGGAGGCAGCAGCCGAGCAAAAATGGCAGGAAGCAATGAAGAAGGAGATGGAGTCCATCGAGAAGAACAGGACATGGGAACTTACCGACCTGCCGAAAGGTCATAATCCCATTGGCCTGAAGTGGGTGTATAAGCTGAAGAAGGACTCTGAGGGGAATGTCCTTAAGCACAAGGCAAGGCTGGTAGCCAAAGGCTATGTGCAGAAGAAAGGCATAGACTTTGAGGAAGTCTTTGCTCCAGTAGCTAGACTGGATACGATCAGACTCATCCTAGCCCTAGCAGCTCATCGAGGTTGGGCAATTCACCACTTAGATGTCAAGTCAGCATTCCTAAATGGTGACCTCGAGGAAGAAGTGTACGTCAAGCAACCAGAGGGGTTCAGCGTCACGGGCAAGGAGCAGAAGGTGTACAAGCTATCCAAGGCATTATACGGGTTAAAACAAGCACCAAGAGCGTGGAACATCCGCCTTGACAAGAGCTTGAAGAATCTTGGATTCACAAAGTGCTTGAGCGAGCAGGCAGTCTACACCAGGAGTTCCGGGCAGGAAACTCTGATTGTGGGAGTGTATGTGGACGACCTGATAGTCACTGGATCCAGCGCAGGAGGCGTAGAAGGATTCAAAAAGCAGATGATGGCCGAATTCGAGATGAGTGACCTCGGATTACTTTCGTACTACCTTGGTCTCGAGGTGGAACAGAAGAAGGACTGCATTACGCTGAAGCAGTCGGCCTACGCGAAGAAGATCCTTAAACAGTTCGAGATGGCGGACTGTAACTCGAGCAAGTACCCTATGGAGGCGAAGCTGCAACTCGGGAAGGATGCTGAAGGGAGAAGAGTGGATCCCACGGAGTACAGACGCGTGATCGGGTGCCTAGTGTACCTCACCCACACCCGACCAGACATTTCACACGCAGTCGGGATAGTCAGTCGATACATGGAGAAGCCCACGAGTGCACACCAGCAGGCGGTGAAGCACATCTTGCGTTACGTGAAGGGCACGACGGACTACGGGATCCAGTACAACCGAGGAAGTGGAGCAGAAGTACTAGTCGGCTTTACGGACAGTGATTTGGCTGGTGACATTGACGATAGAAAGACTACCGGAGGGATGGCATTTTATCTCAACGGGAATCTAATCACCTGGCAGTCCCAGAAGTAGCAGACAGTAGCTTTATCCTCGTGTGAAGCGGAGTTCATGGCGGCAACCGCAGCAGCATGTCAGGCTATGTGGTTGAAAGGGCTACTCAGTGAGATGACGGGTTCCGAGCAGAAAACACCAACTCTCTACGTGGACAACAAGTCTGCAATTGCGTTGATGAAGAATCCAGTGTTCCATGGACGAAGCAAACACATTGACACGAAGTTTCACTACATTCGTGAATGTGTGGAGAAACGAGAGATCATTGTGGAGTTCGTCAACACGAGGGAGCAACGGGCAGACATCCTTACCAAGGCTCTAGGGAGAGTCAAGTTCGAGGAGATGAGAGAGCTGCTCGGAGTGAAGAGAGTAGAAGCAAGTCAAGCTTACGGGGGAGAATGTGAGCATAAGCTTGACTTAATCCGTCACACAGAGGAAGTCAGCCCGGGTACCGGCCAGAACCAAGGACGGACAGGAGTTCAGCCCAGCTCGGGTGAACACAAGCAGAGAGTCCGGATAGAAGACAAGCTCAGCCCGGAGCATTCGAGCAGGTCAGCTCGGGGACAGAGAAGCTGTCCGGACAGGAAAGGGAAACTCTACTCAGAAAGGAAGATGCGTAGCTTGAGGAGCAAGCAAATCAAGTCAAAGATTCGGCGAGATTATTTAGGGTAGTTTCCTGATTTTGTGCGATTTGGTTAGCTAGGGTTTCGCCTATGTGAGGCTATAAATATACCTAGCATGTACACTTTGTATAGTGTAGAGTCCATTAGAATTTTGAGTTTATCTTCTTGTATTGCCTTCGATTATTAATCAAGAGAATTTCTTCTCCCAAAAGTTTGTGTCCTTTATTTTTCTGTTCGATTTCTTTTGGTGTTATTCGTGTTCTTTGCAGATCCGTGAATTGGGATCCAACACGGTCCACTAGTGTTTATAAAATCATAATTATTTTGTATGCAGGTACTGATTATTTTTTTGGCATTGAAAGGGTAGTATATCTATTCAGGACTGTTCTACCGTTTCGGGACCTTGAGAAAATAACTAATATGAGGCTTTTTTTTTTATTCAGAACGTTACAAAATTTATCCAAGTAAAAAAATATTTGAACGGATGAATGATTCACTTATATCATTGAAAGATAAGAAAACGAATAAAAATTTACAGTTAATTACTATTTACTATACTTAATTATTTGGTTTAGAGAGATTAAGTTACTGTATGAAAAAAAATTAATATAAAAGTTTAAATTTAGAATATTTTAATTTTAGTTTATAATAATCTATTAAAAAAGTTAGAAATTAAATTAATGAGAATATTGTTTGTCTATTTTTGGTTTTTTCTTTTTACTTTTGAAAGATATCTGATAAATAAATATATAAATATTTTTATATATATGTAAATTGTTGAAACATGATTTTGTTTATAGAGTATTTAATTATTCATGATTTCGATTTGTCTATTTATGGAAAGTATTGTCGTCATTGATGTCATGACAGCTGGTAAGTATTTCAGGAAAGTATCTAAGTCGCATCCTCAATCAAGGAGTGATTGAGTTGACCTCTCCCTGCAGTTATTGAGGGATATCACGCTGGAGTTAATGAAGATTATTGCGTGATGATTCTAATCAGTGGAGAGAATCATGGAGCTGATTTGCGTTCCCTAGACGGAAAGTTTTTCAAGGCCAGCTCCTATAAGTCCCAGCTAATGAGGTCCAATTTTGTTAGCACTTACAGAGATAATCTCTAAAACCTTCGGGAGAAGTCAATCAGAGGACGGGACGATCATAGCTGATTGTTTGCAATGGGATCTTGCATTTCATCAAGAGTTCACGTGCTGGATGTCAAAGCTGTTGGTGCAACAACAAGGGGGTGTTTCCTTTATATGCTTTGGGTCCATATGATTTACTGTTTGTAATCATCTCTTGTAACTCTTGGTTGATTAATCTGGGTGAGTGCCCCGCAGAAGTAGTGACAGGAAGTCCGAACTGCGTTACCAAAAAGTATTGGTGTTCATTTACTTTTCCGCACTCGCTTTATTCCTATCGTTCACGTTCATAACGTCATATTATATGTGCAACGCGAAAATACGTCTTTACAATTGGTATCAGAGCAGGTACGCTTAATGTTTGCTTTGGTTTCAGAGAAAGCGTAAAAGATCTACAAGACTATTTTCAAAATGGAATCTAGAGAAACTGCTGGAATTGTGAGGCCTCCTATACTGGATGGTTCAAACTACTCTTATTGGAAAGCCATAATGATCATCTACATTCAATCAATTGATGGCAAGGGCATGGCCTAGTATTATTGATGGGTGGACTGCTCCTGTCACTGTCGTCAATGGTGTCGCGACACCAAAGCCCCTTACAAGCTGGGATGCTACTGACAAAGAATACTTTCTAGCTAATTCTAGAGCCCTCAACGCCATTGTGTCTGCAATAGATGAGAGACAATTCAACCAGATGGCCACCTGCACAATTGCTAAACAGGCGTGGGAATGTCTCCAACTTCTTCATGAAGGAACTGATACTGTTAGAGCCTCCAAGAGACAACATCTTGCATCTCAATTTGAAAATCTAAAAATGGAGGATAATGAATCTGTTTCTGACTTCAACGCTCCATTACAAGAACTTGCAAATCAAGACTCTCGTCTTGGAAAAGGATATTCTGATGCTGAATTGATATGGAAGACCCTAAGATCTCTTCCCAAAAAATTTCTTCCAAAGATCTCTGCCATAGAAGAAAACAAGAAGATTGAGACCATGACCATGACAGAATTGTTGGGCATCTTGAAGACCTTTGAACTGAATCATCTTGAATTTAATCAGGAGAAAAGTCTTGCACTCTATTCATCCACTGCTGATCCAGGTAATGATGATTCAAATATTGATGATCTTGTTGTACTAACAAAAAATTTGGCAGGGAGTTAAAGAAATTATATACAAAGAAACATCGCTCTAAAGAAGGCCACAAATCATCAACAAATCAGAAGAACAACTCTGAAGATTCATCAAGATCTATCAAAGGAGTAAAATGTCGGGAATGCAAAGGTTATGGTCACTATCAAAATGAATGTATCAACACCGTAAAGAAGCAAAGATCCAAGTCATCCCACACAACCACCAGTGAAGATGGTTCTGATAATGAAGATGATGAAAATAACGAGAAAGATGGTCTAGTCAATCACTTTGTGGCGCTTACAAGCTCTCTCGGAAGCTATCTTTCTGATGGTGAGGATGATGGTGCACCAACAGATGCGGATGTTCAAGAACTTTACCACACAATGTTCAAAAAATGGATTCAGTTATGCAAACAAAATTCAAAAGTTCTGGATGAAAATTTGTCACTAACCATGCAGGTTGAAGAATACAAGAAGGAAAATGGGTCTCTAAAAGAAGAATTGGGTGTCTCAAAAAGTTCGAATGATGAGCTCAATCACAATCTCACCGAAATGATCTCAAAATCAAATCCCTTGAAGATTCCATTTCAAAGTTTAACAAAGGAAAAGAGAAACTGGATGAAAAGATTGAACAATCAAAATGAACTGGAGGGCTGAGAGGCATTGGTTTTTCAAAATCTACAACAAAAGAGAAAATTGAAGACATCGCCATTGTTCCTACTCAACAATATGATCATTGCGATATTCCAGCAAATCAGGTGAACTCGTTCTTACCCAGAGCTATTAAAAAGCGGTGTATTTCCAGGTCTTCTTGTTTAAATTCTCAAAAACCAGTGTTGAAAAATTTTCCTCCTTTAGATACTACCTTTGTTCCTTGCACTGAAAAACAATCTGATTCTCTTGTTAAAACTCGTGTTGTAACACTATGTGACGTTTTTCATTTAAGTGGACACACCATTGATCAGTGCAAGATTCTTTTTAAAAATCTCTACAATGGAAGGAAAATAATTTTAAGAACAAATGATGGAGATATCAAAAGTTTCAAAACTGGAAAATTTCAACGTGAATGGATACCTAAAGCTAACAGTCTTAAAAGTTATGATACAAGATTCTCGAACAATCCAGTTTATGACTTCAAAAGGGAGTTGGTGGAACAGAAGACCGCTGCCAAGACTCATGTCACGACATCATATCACATTGCAGACGTCCACGTTAAACCTCATGAAGCCACACAACTTGATGATCTTCGGAGCAAGATTGGCAATGGCCACAGTTGATATACTTATCCAATTTGCTAATTTTTTGGGCTTAAATTTTATTTTTGTATTTTTGTGTGATTCTTTTTTGTGTTTTTTTTCTTTTTGTCTACATATATTCTTCAAATGCAAAAACAAAAAATATTTTATTTTATCCATATTTGGAATGTTGTGTGTTCCGAGTGACAATTTTTTTGAAAAACTTCCTCAAAACATTTTATAACCCAAATGGTCATTCCAGTGTTTGCTTGCACTCACTATCGTTAAATGCATGTTTGTTTGACTGTGAATTTTGGGTAGGAATATATGTTTTTTGTTTAGGGCTTGAATACTGTGTTGTAGGACTCATTTATGCACACACATTTTTATGTTCTAGGGTTTGTGTTTAAAGCTTTAGCATTTTGTATCGCTTAGGATTCTGATATACAGGTTGATATTTGTCATGCTTCATACATGCTTACAAAGATTTTGCTTTCCACCTTCCATGACTGTTCCTGACATATCAGTAGCTGCGGTACCAGTTCATGAGCCATCTACTCTACCTACAGATATGATAACCTCCCCTGAGGTTCCTGCTGGAGTTTTTCAAGTCTATTGACCCTACTGAAGTGATTGATATTGTACAATGTTCATATCATTCACCCCCAATAGATCAAGTTACCGGAGAAGAACTCTTCTATTAAGGAGACTATGGAAACAGTTGAGCTACCTGCCTAAGAAGAAGAAGAGAGCCATGGAGAAGAAGATGAAGAATAAGAAGTGGGTCAATACAAGTCAAGCATATGCTGAAGGTCGTACATCGGCCAAAAATCCAAGAGATTTCTAGCTCGGACTCTGAGCCTCCTCCAGCCCATGAAGTGACCTCAGCTGTTGTCGATCCCAATGATGTTCATGTTCCTACTGAAGACCCTGCTGATGGTGACAAGGAAGTCACCCAGGATGATGACAACAAGGATGACAAGGAGAGCGCCGACGACACCCATGATGAAGAATCCTCAGAGAAAGAAGATTGAATACACTGATGAAGAAGCTGACACTGATGGGGAAGAAAAAGATACTCCGAATACTATCGTCAAGAAGACTACTAGTAGACAAGATGAAAACTATGAAGAAGGATCGTCGTCTTCCCGCTCATCCTAAGCTAGTTTGAGTCGGTTCCCCTTCGGCAATTCCTGGCCCAAGGGGGAGAAATCACAGACGTTGCACTCATTTTTAGCCTTTATATTTTATATTTTTCTCAGTTTCAAACTCATGCATCACTAGCTCTGCTTGCTTATATGTTTATGTGTGATTTTTTGCTTGTTATGTTTGAATGTATGTTTTGGGTGTTGCATGTCTGTGGTTGAAATATTTCAGGATATCTTCAGGATCACTAACATTTTTGCAGGTTTACAAGTACTAAAAGTCTGATGTTGCTTCCGCTGCCATGACAATAGATGTCATTTTGCCTGCTGCTCTACCTGATCCGTGCCTAAAGATCTCTGCGACTTTCTGAAATCAGTTGCTCCATAAATTGCCAACGGGGGAGTTTGTTGAAACATGAATTTCGTTTATAGAGTATTTAATTATTCTTGATTTCGATTTGTCTATTTATGGAAAGTATTGTCGTCATTGATGTCATGACAGCTGGTAAGTATTTCAGGAAAGTATCTAAGTCGCATCCTCAATCAAGGAGTGATTGAGTCGACCTCTCCCTGCAGTTATTGATGGATATCACGCTGGAGTTAATGAAGATTATTGCGTGATGATTCTAATCAGTGGAGAGAATCATGGAGCTGATTTGCGTTCCCTATACGGAAAGTTTTTCAAGGCCAGCTCCTATAAGTCACAGCTAATGAGGTCCAATTTCGTTAGCACTTACAGAGATAATCTCTTAAACCTTCGCGAGAAGTCAATCAGAGAACAGGACGTTCATAGCTGATTGTTTGCAAGGGGATCTTGCATTTCATCAAGAGTTCACGTGCTGTATGTCAAAGTTGTTGGTGCGACAACAAGGGAGAGTTTCCTTTATATGCTTTGGGTCCATATGATTTACTGTTTGTAATCATCTCTTGTAACTCTTGGTTGATTAATCTGGGTGAGTGCCCCGCAGAAGTAGTGAGAGGAAGTCCGAACTGCGTTACCAAAAAGTATAGGTGTTCATTTACTTTTCCGCACTCGTTTTATTCCTATCGTTCACGTTCATAACGTCATATTATATGTGTAACGCGAAAATACGTCTTTACATAAATAAATTTATATAATTATTAGTAAGAGCAATGGTTAAAATTTTCAAAAAAGAAAGACATGCAGTAAAATAAGATATATAAAAAATAAATGGAAGAATGGGGCAGAGATTCGAACTCTCAGGCTTTAGATATTTAATATTTAACGATCTATATATATATATATATATATATATATATATATATATTACGTTTACACATATTTTACAAAACTTTGGTTAAAGACTAAACACTATTATTATGGGTTTTTTTTTTTTAAATGACTTGTTTATTATAGTTTTGAGGCTATTAACTAGCAATATTTAAAAGTAAAGATACGTATATGAATACACTTTTAAATATTCTCATCTAATATGTATTCGAATTCGAGCAATCGATAAATTGTCTGACTCCTAATTTGATGAATGATCAAATTTTTCTGAGGAGAGGCGGAGTAGGCGTGCGTCTTTAGTAAAAAATAATAATTTAAATTTATGGGGACCCAAAAATCAAACTTAATGGTCCCAAAATTACTTAAAATGATTTTTTATATATTATAATATCACTTAAATTAAATTTAGGAGCCCCAAAAAAATTTAATCAAAACCACCCAAAATGATTTGTTTGTTGTTAACAAAGTCAACAAACTTCTTCCGAATACAAAGAAACATGCATTTGAGACTGCTATAACAAATGCTTCGGAGATTGCAAGTGAAATGGAAATAGAACCAGAGTTCATAGAGATATGAAGTGTTCGGAGAAAAAAAAACAATTTGGTGACAGTGGAAGTGAAGCAATGACACAATCTGGGAAAGAAATGTTCAAAATTCACTATTTTCTCTACATTGTTAATAAAGCTATATATATCTTCATTCAATATCAGGTTAGAGCATCTTAATTGGTACTTTAAAAGTTGACTTATATAGTTTAGTTTTTTCAATAATTTGAAGTGATTTTTTTTTTTTCATTTAGGTTTGAACAATTTCAGAAATTTGAAAAAAAAAATATTGGCCTTTTACTTGATATGATGAAGCTAAAAGCTGAAGATAGAGATAGTTTGGAGAGTTTTTGCACCAACCTTACAAAGGCAATGGAGCACAATCAAGTTTCAAGTATTGACGTGGATGATCTCTATAAAGAATTAGAAATCCTAAGTGTGAATGTACCAACCGACAGGAAGAGAGCGATCAATGCTTTGAATTACATAAAAGAATTAGATTGCAGTTATCCAAGTGCTTGGATTGTCTACCGAATCATGCCAACCATATCAGTCAAAGTTGCGCATGCAGAAAGAAGCTTTTCAAAGTTAAAATTGATCATGTCTTATCTTCGATCAACCATTTTCCAAGACAGGTTGAGTGGTTTAGCTACATTGTCTATCGTAAAAGACATGGTTGAGAAACTCAATTATGTAGAGATGATTAGTACTTTTGCTTTTAAAACTACTAGACACGTCTTATTTGAATGAGAATTTATTTACTATACAAATATTGTATATACTTTTCCATCAAAATTGAATTTTGCAATCACTGTAAGGGGGCCCAAAATTTCTCCTCGCCTAGGGCCCCTAAAATATCAGGCACAGCCCTGAACATTTTATAATTTGATGACATAATCGACTTCCAGCCTCAAGAGTGTCTCTTTCAAGTTTTACGTATTTTTTTTTAAATTTAAATATTGTAACAAAAATTCATTGTAAACTCATAAATGACAGCTGACATTGTTGGATCCCAATTCACGGATCTGCAAAGAACACGAATAACACCAAAAGAAATCGAACAGAAAAATAAAGGACACAAACTTTTGGGAGAAGAAATTCTCTTGATTAATAATCGAAGGCAATACAAGAAGATAAACTCAAAATTCTAATGGACTCTACACTTTACAAAGTGTACATGCTAGGTATATTTATAGCCTCACATAGGCGAAACCCTAGCTACCCAAATCGCACAAAATCAGGAAACTACCCTAAATAATCTCGCCGAATCTTTGACTTGATTTGCTTGCTCCTCAAGTTACGCGTCTTCCTTTCTGGGTAGAGTTTCCTTTTCCTGCCCGGACAGTCTCTCTGTCCCCGAGCTGGCTTGCTCGTCTGCCTCTGGCCGGGCTTGCCTTCTATCCGGATGTTCTGCTCGTGTTCACCCGAGCTGGGCTGAACAGCTGTCCGTCTTCTGTTCTGGTCGGTACCCGGGCTGACTCCTCGCAAGTGTTTCTGCCCGTCCTGGGTTCTGGTCGTCACCCGGACTAAGTCAAGCTTAAGCTCACATTCTCCCCCGTAAGCTTGACTTGATTCCACTCTCTTCACTCCGAGCAGCTCTCTCATCTCTTCGAACTTGACCCTCCTTAGAGCCTTAGTAAGAATGTCTGCCCGTTGCTCCCTCGTGTTGACGAACTCCACGATGATATCTCGCTTCTCCACACACTCACAAATGTAGTGAAACTTCGTGTCAATGTGTTTGCTCCGTCCATGGAACACTGGATTCTTCATCAACGCAATTGCAGACTTGTTGTCCACGTAGAGAGTAGCTGGTCTCTGCTCGGATCCGGTCACTTCACTAAGTAGCCCCTTCAACCACATAGCTTGACATGCTGCTGCGGTTGCCGCCATGAACTCTGCTTCGCATGAGGATAGAGCTACTGTCTGCTGCTTTTGAGACTGCCAGGTGATCAGGTTTCCGTTGAGGTAGAACGCCATCCCTCCGGTACTCTTCCTGTCATCGATATCACCAGCCAGATCACTGTCCGTAAAGCCGACTAGTACTTCTGCTCCACTTCCTCGGTTGTACTGGATCCCGTAGTCCGTCGTGCCCTTCACGTAACGCAAGATGTGCTTCACCGCCTGCTGGTGTGCACTCGTGGGCTTCTCCATGTATCGACTGACTATCCCGACTGCGTGTGAAATGTCTGGTCGGGTGTGGGTGAGATACCTCAGGCACCCGATCACGCGTCTGTACTCCGTGGGATCCACTCTTCTCCCTTCAGCGTCCTTCCCGAGCTGCAGCTTCGCCTCCATAGGGTACTTGCTCGAGTTACAGTCCGCCATCTCGAACTGTTTAAGGATCTTCTTCGCGTAGGCCGACTGCTTTAGCGTAATGCAGTCCTTCTTCTGTTCCACCTCGAGACCAAGGTAGTACGAAAGTAATCCGAGGTCACTCATCTCGAATTCGGCCATCATCTGCTGCTTGAACCCATCTACGCCTCCTGCGCTGGATCCTGTGACGATCAGGTCGTCCACATACACTCCCACGATCAGAGTTTCCTGCCCGGTACTCCTGGTGTAGACTGCCTGCTCGCTCAAGCACTTTGTGAATCCAAGATTCTTCAAGCTCTTGTCAAGGCGGATGTTCCACGCTCTTGGTGCTTGTTTTAACCCGTATAAGGCCTTGGATAGCTTGTACACCTTCTGCTCCTTGCCCGTGACGCCGAACCCCTCTGGTTGCTTGACGTACACTTCTTCTTCGAGGTCACCGTTTCGGAATGCCGATTTGACATCCAGATGGTGAATTTCCCAACCTCGATGAGCTGCTAGGGCTAGGATGAGTCTGATCGTGTCCAGTCTTGCTGCTGGAGCAAAGACTTCCTCAAAGTCTATGCCTTTCTTCTGCACATAGCCTTTAGCTACCAGCCTTGCCTTGTGCTTAAGGACATTCCCCTCAGTGTCCTTCTTCAGCTTATACACCCACTTCAGGCCGATGGGGTGTGACCTTTTGGAAGGTCGGATAACTCCCATGTTCTGTTCTTCTCAATGGACTCCATCTCCTTCTTCATTGCTTCCTGCCACTCCTGCTCGGCTGCTGCCTCCTGGTAATTGGCTGGTTCTTCTGCACACAACAAAGAAAGTTCCTCCAGGCTCATCTCTACTTCTTGAGTCTGATCGTAAACGTCTGCTAGAGGTCGGAATCCTCTTGGGCTGTCTTTTATGGAGGAATCTCCTGAGCTGGACGGGCTGGTCCTGCTCGGACTTGGTGTCCTGGGTGTATCCGGGCTATTCTCTCCCGGGCTGGGTTCTCTCGTCTCTGGCAAGATTGTTTCCGAGCTGGGTGTTCCGGGCTGCTCCTGCTCGGCAACATCCTGGTCGTCTTCGACAATGAACTCCACTGAGTTCTGCTCGGGTTCTCCATTCTCGTCGCGCCAATCCCACTTCATCTCCTCTTCGAACACAGCATCTCTGCTCACTTGGAGTCTGCCGCGTCGTGGATCGTAGAGTCTGTGTGCCTTGCTTCCTTCTTCAACGCCAAGGTACACCATCTTCTGACTCCTGTCATCCAACTTCTTGAGATGTGGCCCCGCAATCTTCACGTGTGCGGTGCACCCGAACACTTTCAAGTGTTCTAAGTGGGGTTTCTTCCCTTTCCACGCCTGGTAGGGGGTACGCTCTCCTAGCGCTTTGGTCGGCAAACGATTAAGCAGGTAGACCGCATGTCTTACTGCTTCTGCCCAAAACCGGGCTGGAACTTGCATGCTCTTGAGCAATCTCCTCGCTGTGTTCATCACAGTTCGGTTTCGCCTTTCCACTACGCCATTCTGCTGGGGCGTGTGGGGTGCAGACAGGTGACGTTGAACTCCTTCCTGGTCGCAGAACTCTCCGAACTGCTGGGAAGTGAATTCTCCTCCTCGGTCTGTACGCAAGACCTTTAACCTATGCACCGAGCCATTCTCCACGATCTTCTTGAACTTCTTGAAGACCTCAAAGGCTCCGCTCTTTTCCTTAAGCATATAAACCCACATCCAGCGACTGTAATCATCAACAAGTAAAAGAAAGTACTTGTTACCTGCCAATGTTGCTGGGGTGACTGGACCACATAGGTCTGCATGCACCAACTGTAGAGGTCTCTCTGCTCGGAATTTGGCCTTGATCGGAAACGGTATCCTCGCCTGCTTTGCGATCATGCAGCACTCACATAGCTGGTCGGGGTGTTCTATCTTGGGAACCCCGAAGGCCATCTTCTTCTCGCCCATCATCTTGAGCGCATGAAAATTCACGTGTCCGAGCCGTGTGTGCCATAGCCAAGCCGGGTCTGCCATCGATGCCATGAGACAGACGGGCTGACACGTCTTCAGGAGAATCTTGTAGAGTCTGTTGGGTGTTCGCTCCACCTTCATCAACAGCTCTCCTTCCTTGGTCCACATCTTCAGGTAGGACCCTTGCAGCAACACCGTGTTCCCGATCTCAGTCATCTGTCCTAAACTGATGATGTTGCTTTTCAACTTCGGGATGAAATACACCTGGGTCATCAGACGCTGGTCGCCATTCTTGCACTCGAACAGGATCGACCCTCTGCCTCTGATCTCTACGACTGATCCGTCGCCGAATTTCACGCTGCCCGTGATCTTCTCATCGAGCTCTTCAAACTTAGCTCGGTCCCCAGTCATGTGGTTGCTAGCTCCGTTGTCTAAGTACCATATGTCGGTACTGACCTTCTTCTCTCCGTCTACGAGGAGGTTTGAGATAACCTTGTCCTCGATGAGGAAGACCTGCTCGCTGGTCTCCTCCGGGTAGCTCTGCTCGGCCTCTGGGCTGATCGGCACACTGATCAGTTCTGCCCGGGCCTTAGCTACGCCTTCGCCATTCTGTTCGTCCAGGTGCATTTCCTGCTCGGCAAACAACAATGCCGGCTGGTCGTCTGGGAATCTTGCTAGATTCGCCTCTTCGCCCTGGTTCCTGCTTCGGCACTCAGATGCAAAGTGCCCAAGCTTCTGACAATTGTAGCACTTCACTGTGCTCTTGTCTCTCCTGGTCGTGCCTTCCTGACGGGTAGATCCACTGCCGCGACCTCGCATGTCCCGACCTCGACCACGTCCACGACCCTGTCCGCGTCCTCGGACTTCTCCACCAAAGCTGTTCCGACCTGAGGGTCTTGTAGAAAACTCGGCTCCCCCGGTTTTCCGCTGTCTGGCCGTCCACTCTTCATGCGTGAGCAGGAGGTTCTTCTCCTCGTCTTTGTCACCGTAACCCCGAAGTCTCTCTTCGTGGGCCTTGAGACGACCAACAACCTCCTCGACCGACATGGTCTTGAAATCGCCGAACTGCTCGATCGATGTCACGATCTGCATGTACCTGTGAGGCACTGCTCGGAGAAACTTCTTGACGACGGTGGTCTCCTCCACCTTGTCTCCCAGCGAGCGTATACCGGTCACAATGGACGTGAGCCGCATAGCGAAATCATCAATTGATTCGCTCTCCCTCATCCTCATGACCTCGAACTCACTCTTCAAGGTCTGGACCTTTGCCTCCATGACGCGATCTGCGCCCATGTGCATGGTCTGAAGAGTTTTCCATGCTTCCTTCGCGGAATCTTTCTCGGCAAGCATGAGAAGAACTTCTTCCGGAACTGCTTGGTAGATAGCGGCAAGAGCCATTCTTTCCTTGCGCCCTTCGACATCGCCGTTCTCTACGGCCTCCCATACTCCCTGCGCCTGCAGATTCATCCTCATCTTCAACGCCCACACGGCGTAATTGCTCTTCGTTAGCATGGGGTAATGGAGTGTAACTGTGCCTTCTCTGGAGTCTGGTTTCTGCGCAACCAAAGCTCCGTCGATCGGTGACTCTGATGATGAAGACATGTTCTTCGATTGAAGCTCTGATACCACTTGTTGGATCCCAATTCACGGATCTGCAAAGAACACGAATAACACCAAAAGAAATCGAACAGAAAAATAAAGGACACAAACTTTTGGGAGAAGAAATTCTCTTGATTAATAATCGAAGGCAATACAAGAAGATAAACTCAAAATTCTAATGGACTCTACACTTTACAAAGTGTACATGCTAGGTATATTTATAGCCTCACATAGGCGAAACCCTAGCTACCCAAATCGCACAAAATCAGGAAACTACCCTAAATAATCTCGCCGAATCTTTGACTTGATTTGCTTGCTCCTCAAGTTACGCGTCTTCCTTTCTGGGTAGAGTTTCCTTTTCCTGCCCGGACAGTCTATCTGTCCCCGAGCTGGCTTGCTTGTCTGCCTCTGGCCGGGCTTGCCTTCTATCCGGATGTTCTGCTCGTGTTCACCCGAGCTGGGCTGAACAGCTGTCCGTCTTCTGTTCTGGTCGGTACCCGGGCTGACTCCTCGCAAGTGTTTCTGCCCGTCCTGGGTTCTGGTCGTCACCCGGACTAAGTCAAGCTTAAGCTCACAGACATATATTTAAATTTTATTTATTTTTTTGATAATATTTTCATCCAGGACAATATCTGAAGAGAGGTCAAATAGGCTAAGATTTTTAGTAAAAATATAAATTAAAATACTGGTGTTAAAAAAATTTAAAGTTAATACCATTTTTCTATTTAAAGATCTTTAAATTATATATATATTTATAAAAGGATCTTCGAGTACGGTCTCGTCGAGCTCAGGACCGGTCCTATCTCCACCCATTAGGTACTACGTTTAAATTAATTAGGATCAACCAACTTCAACTATCCTTACCAAAGGATCCATTTATTTAAGCATAAAAGTACTATATTTAGAAATTAGAATGTTGAATGCTGCCTTTTTTATTTAATATTCTCTTTGTTCTTCCCAAATAAGTTAATAATTAATAACCAAACTAGTTTGGCCTAGTGGTAACACTGTATATACCTCTCCATGAGGTCCCGGTTTCAAAACTCATGAGATGCAAATACATGTCCCCTTTACATACTTTAAACTTGGTCAATAGTGTCACCTGTTCTTACATTGAATATATCAAGTAATACGAGAATGCATTATAATCTTGGAGAATAGTGTCACCTCCATTAAAAAAAAATTAATATTCAAGATAATTTATAGTTTTTTATGTTGTTCTTATGTACACGCATTGAGGTTCAAAAACTATATGGGCCCATTGGGATGCTTTAATGGACTGTAATTTTGTAGTCTAAGAAGACTTACTAAAAAGTCTTATTATGATATCACAGCCAAATTAATCATGCTAGTTCATATCCATTTTGACTTTCTTATAATTTGGATTATCAAAAATATAAGTATATATTTGAAATTTCTAATAATCTTGATCCGATTCGCTCACGACTATTAACTCGTATATTATTTTAAGTTGATTATGGAAATATATGACTTTTCATTGTTGGAAGAGCTTGTCTTAATACTGTCATATTTGATTTTTATGTGCCATTTCAATGTTTAAGCTCTTTAAAAATAAATAAATAACACATCGAAATTATCATAGTTGCATGAATGATGCGTATGTGTAGTCTAAATTGTAATCCTTGGTTGAATTTATTATTATTGGCGTACAATTTTATACGTTTATAAATTAGTATGGGCGACAAGTCATTTTATTTTTCAAAGACAATATGTTTTATTGGACCTTGACCATTGACCAAATAGTATTTTTCTCTACTTATATAATTCGGGCAATTGTGTGATTCTATATTACCAAACTTATAGGCAGTAATGACGAAATAAAACTTGCATGGCTTGACCATCCATGTATACTAAGGAATCAATGATTAAACTATAGACGAAAAACAATAAATAATGACAAGTATTAAAATAATATGTTCCGTCTTAGTCCAACACTTGTGTTTCTTAAAAGTAAGTTTGAAAAAACGAAATCATCTACGTAACGTAACATGAATGATGCATATGTATAGTTTGAATTGTAGTCCAATTGGTTAACAATTTTAGCAATAAAATAAAGCTGATATACAAATAACAAACGTTAACTCTTAGTAAACATATAGATACAAAATAATTTTTAAATAAGCCGCCATAAAATATATATATAATAAAGCTGATATACAATTAACAAAAAGAATATTCTACGTGAAAAAGATAAGGGATATAATATAAAGGGGATAGTCTTTTCACTCTCAATTTAAAAGTCAAACCTGATATTTAGTTAATATAATTTTAAAGGCCATTAAATTTAAATGATCACTTATCCAAAAATAATGAGATTCGGTTCTAAAACGAGTGAGCCTCTACTGTCATGATCTTATGGAACACTGTTAATAATGCCACATGACATTAGAATGTTATGTGTATTGTTGTATACTTGAATCACTATATATTGTTGTCCTTTTTTTTTTTTAAGCCACATGACATTAGAATGTTATGTGTATAGTTGTATACTTAAATCACTATATATTGTTGTCCTTTTTTTTTAAGTCTTTTTTTTTTCTTTTTAATGAGAATGACTAATGCACTCTCGCATTATTACATGTATTAAATATAAGAACAAGTGGTAGTTTGGTTAAGTTTACATATGTAAAGGGAGCATTCATTTGAGTCCATGAGATTTGAACTCCTGATTTCTTGAATAGGTATATAGTGAAGTTACTTATTAGCCTTGGATTATTATTATTATTATTAGAAATCTTAAGCTGTTAATCGTAAAATATATTTGCGTAATGTCATATATAATATTTGACTTTGAGTAATATCAAATAGTCGTATTTGGATGCAATTAAGTTGATTATTGACTGCTTTACTGATTTTAGCACATATTTTTAGGATATACCATGTCACCAACTTTATAGTATATTGGTCGGTCTTACCACGCTAACTGTTGATTGAGACGAATATAATTTACAATTGGAATAATATATAGCTTTTGTTATGCATGTCATAATTGAAATCCTTGGTCAGTAAACATATTTAGAAGTAAGATATGTATATGAATATACTTTGAAATGTGCCTTTCTCGTATATATCTATCAATCAATACTTATGATGTCATTGAGGAAAATTCAAATAATTCGATTAATAAAAATTTTGTGCGATACCTAATTATTTGTGTTAGTGCCTAAAAATCGTTTAACTTGAATCCGACCCAAGTCTTTATTTTGGGCCGGGCCTGATATCCGCATGACGGTCCAACCGGGCTTGAAGTTTGATCCTCAGTCTTGATGGGCCGAAATCTTCTCTGTGTTACCCGCCTTCGTTCCTGTTCCCGAGAAAAGAGTAAAAAAATGTGAACTCTAAAGGAGAGCAGAAGGGGGATCCTCTGTCGCCCGCTTCGACGCTAACCATTAGTCGAGTAATTGAGTTGGAAATTATGAATAAACGGGAAACATAGGTTTCTTGGTTATAATAAGTTCTTAAATCAGGCAGAATTTGTTCTGTTTGAAAAGTGGAAAAGTCCCTTAGGCTTCTGCCAAATAAGACTATTGTAGCAGACTCAACCACTCGAACCAAGTATAAAAATACCTATGAGGTAGATATTAAGAGGTATGAATTGAGAACTCATTCTCTAACCCAGATATGATGCTGAAAAAAGCTAAGCCACTACCACTCTATTATATCTAACAAAAGAGCCATCGACCAAGCTTATAAATTCAGATCATAAAAAGCTGCAAAGCGCATACTTGGGAAGGATCCACCTTATCTTTTTGGCAAAATATGGATACACAAAGGATTGATAAGTATAACACGTAGTCGATCACTTAAGACAAATATTTTATCTAGCAGAATCTAAATGTTATTGGACACATTTAAGACGCCTCCGGTAACAAACAAAATTTAATGTACAGGACATTATTTTGCGTAAAGTATCAGTTAGTGCACTTTTATATACAAATGCAGGTTCCATTGTTCCAAGAGTTTTACACTCGTATCACTCTTAAAACAAGGTCCATATATTGTCATACGAGATGAATCTATTAAATGGTTCCTAGCTAGTCGAGTATCATCGTGCGAAATTGGGACACACATGACACATTGACCGGAGAAGTAGCATCCTTATATCACATTGACCGGAGCTATAAGAACTCTGGTCGGACAGACCTGCGTTCTATGAGATTCACATGGTTAAATATTAAACCTTGGGAAGGTGGGACTAAAATCTCAAGAACAGACAAACATATGAAAAAGCAACAATCTTAAGCCTAAATAAGATCATAGTTCATTACCTAGCGAGTGATACACCTTGAGAACAATTCAACGATGTCCGTAACGGGTAGTTCTAACAGCTGCTCTTAAGTATACCACGAACTTTGTAGAATGAGAATGGTTAAACAAGATGGCATTCGTCTCTCCTCCTTGGAGTTATACAACTCAGAGCCTCATATGTGGAGCAGATCATAAAATGCATGACCACGCTCAAGTTGGTGATGGTTACAGTTGGTTAATTCCATGATACCAATCTAAGAAAAACTAGAAACTGGAAACTAACAATACAAAAGTACTGAATCCATGGTTTGTGTCACTCTCCGAGATGTATAGACGAGAAAAAAATGTTGCATGAAAATAAAAGGATGTTATTTTGATTGTCGAAGAACAGGATAAAAGTCGGATTACTGAAATTTTGTGAATTGGGGGTAGCGATGTCTTACTAGGGACCTCTTGCTACTAGTTGATTAATAACCCATGGAGAACAAAGCAAAATCCTACAGGGTCACACTAAACTCGTAACGGAAGCGGAGTAAGAAACGGATCCAGAAATGACAAGATGTTGAGAAAAAGGAAGACCTATCGATAGGACCATAACTGGTCCAAAGGCACCAAAAGATTTATTACCTGGAATTCAAATCCCTGGAATCTTTGTGCAAGTGGGATATTGTAGGAACTTTGTGATATAAGTGCCTAAAGATTAAGGATTGGCCCACATGGGCCGTTTGAATTAATGTGTTAATTCATAAGATGATTAATATGATTAATGGCTTGATTAAATGTGATTCATGAAGCCCATTAACACTAAACCCTACTCCTATATATGGAGACTAAGAAAATGGAAACTAAGCCATTATTCGCACACACACTAGAAATCGCACATTCCTATTCCCTAGGGTGTGGTAGATTTCTTCTAGCTCCCGAAAGGTTCTTTGCTCATTTCCTAATCACTGGAGAAGAACCAATATTCTTATTCGGTGATTTCCAGCATTAAAGGTGTTCCGTTAGACGACGTAGTGTATGAAGTAGATAACCGTGCAATTGGACGGCTTGTGATTGATTAAGGAGGCGTGGACTAGCAAGGTGATTCAACCTCGACGTGAATGTGGAATCCGATCTTGAAGAAGGATACTATAAGTGTTCGGTAGAGATTTATATCTCAACAGGTAACTTTAATATAGTGTGATTATCTAGATCTTGTCTTTTAGGATTTCCCAAAATTTTCGTTTCCAGGAATATGTATAATCTTAGAAAAACCCACCACTTTCCTTAGCGTATATACCTCCATAAAGTAATTAACTTAATCGTGGTTGCTAGGATAGCCTAGTGGTAATTCCACACTACCTCCAAAGTGGAGGTCGTGGGTTCGATCCCCACTGCAGTAAAGCTGCCTTCAAAAAAAAAAGTAATTAACTTAATCTTAGAAACTAATTGAACTCAATATACAACACTTACAATAGCAAAATAAATAAACTAACTGGGTGATGGCCTAGTTTCTTCTCGTTCAGGTGATGGCCTAGTTTTTTATCGATCCGACATAATGAACTAGCTAGTATTCTTAATTAAATTTTATTCATATCCATAACCAATTAACACACAAATTTATAGTTTTTTATCGATCCGACATAATGAACTAGCTAGTATTCTTAATTAAATTTTATTCATATCCATAACCAATTAACACACAAATTTATCAACACAAATTGATCAGCAAATAATGATAAAAAAAACATCCAAGAAACCTACACATAAACACCTACACACATTCATCTACAAGATCATAAACCCATCAAATTTATCAATAAATTTCAAAAAATAATAAACCCACCAAGAAACCGAAAAACGAATGAACAAAAACTAAAAACCATTAACAAATACATTAACCTGCTAAATTATATTCGCTAAATCATAAAAAAAAATCATCACAAAACTGTAAAACAATGCAATTTAAACATGAAAAGTGCACTAAAAATGTTATATCAATTTAGGCTCATATTCTAACCTTGTTCAAAGTAAAAAATCGGATTTAGGGCTGTTGGTTCCCAATAGGAATGGATCTGCCAAAAGAAACAAAGAACAAGAAACAAAGGACAAAGAAAGTTGGGAGAATTTTTCTCAAATTAATGTCGAATGCAAAGAGAGCAAAAAGTTACAAACTAAAGTCATAAGACTTGTATTTATAGACAAACTAGAAAGTTAAACCCTAGCTAAACTTCTTAAACTAAACTTAATCAAATATTTACAATTTACACGTTTTCCTAAAAGAATGGAAAACCAAATCATATCAAATCAGGAAGCCAAATCGAATCTCCAATCTTGCTCCTCAAGTTTGGCACCTTCCTGGAATAGCTCTTCTTGACTTCTGGCGTTTCCCGTTTTTGCTCGGGAGAATCCTGCTAGGGTCCTCTTCTGCTAGGGGGCATCTCTGCTCTCCCTCATCTCTGCTAGGGCCATCTCTGGTAGGAACATTCCTGGTCGCGTCCCTTCCTGCTGGGGAAAATCTCTGGTCGGACCCATCTCTGGTGGGGAGCTCTTTGGTGGGAGAACTCCTTCTAGGAAGATCTCTGCTCGGGCTCTTCTCTGCTAGGGGATGAGCCAAGTCAGGCTTAAACTCACATTCTCCCCCCTAAGCTTGACTTGGGTCGAGGTTCTTCACTCTGAGCAGCTCTCTCATCTCCGCGAACTTAACTCTTGCTAGAGCCTTGGTGAGTATGTTTGCCCGCTGCTCCTTCGTGCTGACAAACTCCACGATGATCTTCCGTTTCTCCACACACTCGCGAATATAATGATACCGAGTGTCTATGTGTTTGCTCCGACCATGAAACATTGGGTTCTTCATCAGCACTATTGCGGACTTGTTGTCCACGTAGAGTGTAACTGGCTTCTGCTCGTCTCCAGTCACTTCACTCAGAATCCCCTTCAACCACATAGCTTGACATGCTACTGCGGTTGCTGCCATGAACTCCGCTTCACACGAGGATAGAGCTACAGTCTTCTGCTTCTGATATTGCCAAGTGATCAGGTTCCCGTTGAGGTAGAATGCCATCCCTGCGGTACTCTTCCTATCATTAATGTCACCGGCCAGATCACTGTCAGTGAAGCCGACTAGCTCTTCTGCTCCCCTGCCTCTTCCATATTGGATCCCGTAGTCCGTCGTTGTGCACTTTTAGGCTTCTCTATGAAACGACTAACTATCCCGACTGCGTGAGAAATGTCTGGTCGGGTGTGGGTGAGATACCTCAGACACCCGATCTCGCGTCTGTACTCTGTGGGATCCACTTCTCCTCCTTCACCATCCTTCCCGAGCTGCAGCTTCGCCTCCATTGGGTACTTGCTCGGGTTGCAATCCGCCATCTCGAATTGCTTGAGGATCTTCTTTGCGTAGGCCGACTGCTTCAGCGTGATGCAGTCTTTCTTCTGCTCTACCTCAATACCAAGATAGTAAGAAAATAATCCAAGGTCACTCATCGCGAACGCTTCTTGAATCATTCTACGCCTCCTGCGCTGGATCCAGTGACTATTAGGTCGTCCACATAAACTCCAACGACCAGAACTTCTTCTCTGCTGCCTGGTGTACAATGCCTGCTCCCTGGAGCACTTTGTGAATCCAAGATTCTTCAAACTCTTGTCGAGGTGTATGTTCCACGCCCTTGGAGCTTGACGTAACCCATATAGAGCCTTGGAAAGATTGTACACCTTCTGCTCCTTGCCCTTTACGCCAAAACCTTCTGGTTGACTGACGTAGACTTCTTCCTCGAGGTCACCATTTAAGAATGCCGACTTGACATCCATGTGGTGAATCTCCCAACCTCGATGAGCTGCTAGAGCTAGGATGAGTCTGATCGTGTCTAGTTTCACCACGGGAGCAAATACTTCCTCGAAGTCGACTCCTTGGCTCTACACGTAGCCTTTGGCTACTAGCCTTGCCTTGTGCTTTAGGACATTCCCCCCGGTGTCCTTCTTCAGCTTGTAGAACCATTTCAAACCAATGGGTTTCTGACCTTTGGGCAGGTCGGTGAGCTCCCAGGTCTTGTTCTTCTCGATGGACTCCAAATCCTTCTTCATTGCCTCCTGCCATTCCTGCTCGCTTGCTGCCTCTTTGTAGTTGGCTGGCTCCTCGGCGCACAACAAGGACAACTCTTCTAAGTTCATCTCCACTTCCTGAGACTCTTCGTAGACTTCTTCTAGGGGACGAAATCCCCTTGGGCCATCTTTGATCGAGGAATCTCCTAAGCTGGACGAGCTGAGTCTGCTCGGGCTGGGTGTCCTGGGTGTACCCGGGTAGGAATCTCTGGTAGGGGTACCTGAGCTGGTGGGGGCACTCGAGCTGGTAGGGGTACCCGAGTTGGTAGAGATACCCAAGCTGGTGGGGGTAAGCGAGCTGGAGGGGGTACCGGAGCTGAATGAGCTGGTGGGGGTACCTTCCTGCTCGGCAACGCCTTCTTCTTCTTTGACTACGAACTCAAATGAGTTCTGCTCGGGGTCTCCATTCTTGTCGCGCCAATCCCACTTCTTCTTTTCTTCGAACACGGCAGCTCTGCTCACCTGGATCTTGCCGCGTCGGGGGTCAAAGAGTCGGTGTGCCTTGCTTCTATCTTCAACACCAAGGTACACCATCGACTGACTCCTGTCATCAAGCTTCTTGAGATGGGGACCCACATTCTTCACATGTGCGGTGCACCCAAACACTCTCAAGTGCTCTAAGTGGGGTTTCTTCCCAAACCACGCCTGGTAGGAAGTACGCTCTCCTAGCACCTTCATTGGCAAACAGTTAAGCAAATAGACCGCGTGTCTAACTGCTTCTCCCCAAAACCTCGTCGGGACTTGCATGCTCTTCATCAAGCTCCTTGCTGTGTCCATCACTGTCCGGTTTCGTCTCTCCACCACACCATTCTGGTGGGGAGTGTATGGTGCGGTCAGGTGGCGCT
Source organism: Parietaria judaica (assembly GCA_954871525.1). NCBI lineage: Eukaryota > Viridiplantae > Streptophyta > Magnoliopsida > Rosales > Urticaceae > Parietaria > Parietaria judaica. Next base: position 5,407,687 of record OX940867.1, read on the forward strand.
CAACTCCTTCCTCATCGCAGAACTCTCCGAACTGCTAGGATGTGAACTCTCCACCTCGATCTGTTCTCAAGACCTTCATCTTGTGTTCAGACCCATTCTCCACGAGCCTCTTGAGCTTCTTGAAGATTTCAAAGGCTCCAGTCTTCTCCTTGAGCGTGTAGATCCACATCCAGCGACTGTAGTCGTCAACAAGTAGTAGGAAATACTTGCTTCAGGCTAGAGTTGCCGGGGTGATTGGACCACAGAGGTCCGCATGCACCAGTTGGAGAGGTCATTCTTCTCAGAACTTGGCCTTGATCGGGAATGGCACTCGAGCCTGTTTCGCGATCATGCAGCATTCGCATAGCTGGTTGGGGTGTTCAATCTTGGGAACCCCAAAGGCCATCTCCTTGTCGCCCATCATCTTGAGCGCGTAGAAGTTTACGTGCCCAAGTCTCGCATGCCACAACTAGGCCGGGTCTGCTAGGGAAGCCATTAAGCAGACGGGCTGGCCTGCCTCTAGGAGAATCTTGTACAACCTGTTCGGCGTTCTCTTCACCTTCATCAGCAAGTTGCCACTTCTGTTCTACATCTTCAAATAGGGACCAGACATCACCACTGTGTTGCCAATCTCTGTCATTTGTCCGAGGCTGATGATGTTACTCTTCAGCTTTGGGATGTAGTAGACTTGGGTCACGAGGCGTTGGTCCCCGTTCTTACACACGAACAGGATGGACCCTCTGCCTCTGATTTCGACGATCGAGCCATCGCCAAGTTTCACGTTCCCTGTGATCTTCTCATCGAGCTCTTCAAACTTAGCTCGGTTTCCTGTCATGTGGTTGCTCGCGCCAATGTCTAGGTACCAGACATCGGTAGAGACTTTCTGCTCTTTGTCAACGAGGAGGTTCGCAATAACCTTGTCCTCGATCAGGAACACCATCTCCGAGCTGGTCTGCTCTCTGGTCTCTGGTGTCTGGTCTCTGGTCTCTGATGTCTGCTCGTAGCTCTCTGGTTGCTGGTCTCTGATCTCTGCTCTCTGCTTGGATTCCGAGCAGGTCTGCTCTCTCTTGCCTACGAGGATCATCTCCTCGTCTACTTGTCCGTCCAGGCTCACCTCCTGTTCGGCAAACATCAGAGCCGGCTGGTCTTAATTGAATCTCATCAGATTCGCTTCCTCTTTGTGGTTCTTGCTGCGGCACTCTGAAGCAAAGTGCCTAAGCTTTTGACAATTATAACACTTCACTGTGCTCTTGCCTCTCCTGGTCATGCTTTCCTAACAGGGTGCACCACTGCCGCGACCTCGCGTGTCCCGACCTCGCCCTCGTCCACGACCTCTACCACGTCCTCGGCTGTCTCCGTTGTAGCTACTCCGACTAGAGGAGCTAGAAGAAAAGTCTGCTCCCCCGCTTTTCTTCTGTCTAGCCGTCCACTCTTCATACGTGAGCAGGAGGTGTTTCTCCTCTTCTTGGTCACCATAACCCCGAAGTCTCTCCTCGTGGGCTTTGAGGCGACCAACAACCTCCTCGACCGTCATGGTCTTGAGGTCGCCGAACTGCTCAATCGATGTCACGATTTACATGTACTTGTGAGGCATTGCTCGGAGAAACTTCTTGACGACGATGGTCTCCTCTACCTTGTCTCCCAGCGAGCGTATGCCGGTCACAATGGACGTGAGCCACATAGCGAAATCATCAATTGATTCGCTCTCCCTTATCCCCATAACCTCGAACTCACTCTTCAAGGTCTGGACCTTTGCTTCCTTGACGCGATCTGCGCCCATGTACATGGTTCGAAGTGTCGACCACGCCTCCTTTGCGGAATCCTTCTCGGCGATCATGAGAAGGACATCTTCCGGAACTCCTTGGTAGTTGACGGCGAGTGTTATCCTCTCCTTGTGCCCTTCGACATCGCTGCCTTCTACAGCCTCCCAAACTCCTTGCGCCTACAAGTTCACTCGCATCTTCAACGCCTAAACCGAGTAATTGCTCTTCGTGAGCATCGGGTAATGGAGCGTCACGTTCCCTTCCTTTGATCCGATCTTCGTCGCCGTCGTCAGCTCTCCTCCGGTGGACTCGCTTTGTGACGACATCTTCTTTGGCACCTTCACTCTGATACCAATTGTTGGTTCCCAATGGGAATGGATCTGCCAAAAGAAACAAAGAACAAGAAACAAAGGACAAAGAAAGTTGGGATAATTTTTCTCAAATTAATGTCGAATGCAAAGAGAGCAAAAAGTTACAAACTAAAGTCATAAGACTTGTATTTATAGACAAACTAGAAAGCTAAACCCTAGCTAAACTTCCTAAAATAAATCTAATCAAATATTTACAATTTACACGTTTTCCTAACAGAATGGGAAACCAAATCATATCAAATCAGGAATCCAAATCGAATCTCCAAACTTGCTCCTCAAGTTTGGCACCTTCCTGAAATAGCTCTTCTTGACTTCTGGCGTTTCTCGTTTCTGCTCGGCTAGGGTCCTCTTCTGCTAGGGGGCATCTCTGCTCTCCCTCATCTCTGCTAGGGCCATCTCTGGTAGGAGCATTCCTGGTCGAGTCCGTTCCTGCTGGGGAAAATCTCTGGTCGGACCCATCTCTGGTGGGGAGCTCTCTGGTGGGAGAACTCCTGCTTGTAAGATCTCTGCTCGGGCTCTTCTCTACTAGGGGTTGAGCCAAGTCAGGCTTAAACTTACAGGGCAAGGGACTAGTGAGCTTGTTAATGGCCGGCGTTCTCCTCCAAGGCGGCGGCGGCGGCGGCGTTGTCTATGGAGGAGCATGAAGAGGGCTGGCGAGGTTGAGGAGAGGAAGAGAGAAGAGAAAAAGAGAGAAGAATGAACAAATAAAGAGACGGAAGGGCTGAAGTGAGAGAAAAAAGGGAAGGAAACAGAGAATAATAAAAAAAAATGAAATTTTGGGATTTCGACGAGGAAAATGGAATGTGTCGTGTGAAAACCCGTCAGACGTTACGGTGTGTACTTAAATACGCCGCGGTGTACCCTACGTGGCATCAAATATAGTCGCGGCTTTGAATGAAACTCCGTGGCGGGAACTGGTTCATATCAACCCATAACCACACTAAATTTGTATGCTCATTACGCCGCAGCGTGGTTCGAACATGTTGCAGATTGTAGTGTTTAAGCCACAGCGTAACAACTATGAAAATTTCCAATGGCTACGGGTTTATACGAACCACTTTCTGCCACGGCGTACGACAACCACACATATTAGTGTCGTAACAAGCTCCGCCCCGGCTGCTCATAAAATTCCACGGTGTGGAGGCCATAAAATTTCCTATGGCTACAGGTTGATTTGAACAACTCTCTACGGCAGCGGTTTTGTGTATCCGACGACACCTAAAATTCTCATGACAAGTTACGTCGCGGCTTCCCGATAGAGTGCCGCGGCGTGTTATGGTAAATTGTGTAATTTTAAATATTTTTACCCATTGAAAAAATATGCCTTAGAATAAAATCACACTATCAATTTATATAATGAAATAATGATAATGTTTAACCATAAAAAAACTCATAAATTCGTTGAGAAACTAGAATGAAATATAACTTTATTATTAAAAAAAGAATTATTACTTCATTCAATTTCTGTTGACGAGAAATCTAGACGTCGCAACTTAGAAACATCGTCATTGTCGAAGTTCTCAAGCTCTTCAATGCGTGGTAGCATCTTGGAGTATGGTGCGATGTTGGTGATGTCAACAACTTTGTTAGAATATTCATCTACGTATGTTTTTTGTCTTCACATGCACGACTAGAGTTAATTTGGATCATTTGGGTTCGAGACATAAAACGCTTGAGCTGCTTGGGATGCCAATGAATCATTGGTGTAACCTAGTCGTCTGAAGTCAAGAATTGTAATTCTATCATCGTCAACTTCTACGTAGTTGTTGTCCACCAAGTTGAACTTAAACAATCCAACTCAAAAACCACAATAATCAAGCTCTCGAAAATCTTCTACACAGCCGTAGTAGCTCATAATAGCTTGTATTGGATTCTTATCCTTAGCCGACGCAACATGCATTCCTTCCGAAAATAATGTAACACAACTTTTTTGTACGGGGTATTTTTTGTCTTTTTCCCTTGTGTAAAACATGTACCCATTAACATACCATGATGAGTACCTAGTAACTACTTGTGAACGCCCGACGGAGATCTTCAAAAGTGTCTCATCATAATGCTTTCTTCTTGCATATTAATGTTCATCGAACCACTTTGGAAACATACGGTTGTGCTCTTCTTGTAGCCATTTTTTATTTTTTTGACTTTTTTGGATAAGTAAGCCTCAACTCATTCATATGCAGATCAATAAAAGGCTCCACACCGGCTGATTTGTGCAATACATGTAGAACGACATGCTCCCATTCTTTTTGGTTGATAGTTGAAGGCTTTCATGAGCATTATCTTTAGGTGATAATTAATATATATATAATTATTAATTATTACCTAAAGATAAGCTTTTTAATTTTGCCGCTGCGATTTTGGTCACCCCAATTGTTGGGGCTCTCGCTAAATACTCAGCACAAAATTCAACCGACTCATCTGCCATGTAACGTTCGACAATGCTCCCTTCTGACCGATTGTAATTCTTCGCGTACCATTTCAAGACTTTCATATAACGCTAGCTCAATTGGATACATCCACCGTAAAAATACAGGTCCACAAAACTTCACTTCGCATACTAAGTAAACATTTAAGTCAATCATGATGTCGAGAAATATTGGTGGAAAGAATGTCTCGAGCGTACATAGGGTTTTAACCAAGTCCACCAATATCTCGTCAAGATCATTTGTCTTAACTGTTTTGGCAAAAAATTTGTTGAAAAACTCACATAACTTGGAAATGGCACATCGAACTTCCTTTGACAAAAAACCTCGCAATGCAAGAAAAAGTATATTTTGAAGCAACATATGACAATCATGGGTCTTCATTTAAATAATTCTCAAATCCTTCATAGATACAAACCTCTTGTAGTTCGAGGAATGACCTTCGGGAACTTTTATGGCCCCAAACCATTCACAAAACTTCCAACACTCCTTTCTAGATAATGTCTGCACAGCTGCTAGTATTAATGTCTTTTTTCCTTAAGTCTCGGGATGCGAATCCGGTCTTATACCAAATTTAACGAGATTTTTTCGAGCTTTTTTCCTGTCTTTTATTTTTTGGATCATCAAGCAACGTACCGACAATCGCTTCACACACATTTTTTCAATGAGCATAACGTCCAAACAATGACGAACGTATTGTGACTTCCAATACGGGAGTTCTTAGAAAATCGATACTTTCTTGAACGGTTTATCTTCATGCGACTTTTTCTTACGACTTAATTTTCTTTTTCCAAGCACTTGATAGGTCTCTTCGTAAATCAACTTATAGACAGCTTCGCCATTCAAAAAATTTGAAGGTCTTCGAAATTCTTGATGTCCATTAAACTTCTTCGCATTCTTCTTGTACAGGTGATTTATCGGTAAAAATATTGTATGATAAAAAAATGTCTTCTTCCTATTCTTCAACCGGGTCGAACATGTATCTTTGATGGAAACAGGACAACCAGTTTTGCATCTTTACTACGATTTTTTTAGTGCCAAATCATGTTCTTCGTGTGATTATGGTTGTTAAAAATGTGTTTGAAGCGCGTGTATGGGGGAATGTACCATAATACTTTTCGCGAAACCCCTTTGACACCGTAGTGAGACTTCTTCCCTATCTTCCACCTTTACTTACTGCAGACCGGACATTCCATTAAATCTTCACGCTAGTTCTTATACAGTACGCAATCCTTGGACATGCATGAAACTTATTGAACTTCATTGCTAACAACCACAACGTTTTCTTTGCATAATACATGGATAAAGACAGTGTATTTCCCGTCGGAAACATATCCGGAAAGGTTTCCAACAATAGTGTAAAGCTAGTATTTGTCCAACCTCCTACCACCTTTAAATGAAATAAAGTCACCAAAAACAATAATTTTTAATGCTTACATCCATCAAACAGAGGAGTATCTAAATCCTCCATTATCGACTCAAATAACTCCGGTCTTCCCACAAAATCCTCTTTGACGTGATTCGGCAAACATCCACATCATCGACATCCTTTTTTCTACAAAATCATCGAATCTTCTACCACGATTTTTTTTCTCCGTGAAAGTACCACTGATCATATGAACTCATTATACCAAATGCAAATAAATTCGTTTCGACATCCTCCATAAATTTTGAAACTAAATTTCCACATATAAGACAAAGACACCAAATCAATTCTCCTTCTTCGAACTTTAATCTAACTAGATGAAAAAAATTCTCGAACACCTGGTTGGTAAGCATCACTTATTCTATTTTCTTTCATCCATTCTGTAGATTCCATATTGTAAATTAAAATTTTTCAGAAATAATACATTTCTTTTCCGTAACCGAGCCGAGAAAACAAAGCTGGTATCGTTCATTAAAGTCACCTTAGTTGACTAAGTATAAAATAAATAGAGTCAGTGGAGTAAATAGAGAAATAAGTTTTAGAAAAAATGAAATATGAGGCTGAAAAACACAGATCTATGATACCCACCGCGGCTTGGGATTGGATAAGCCGCGGCGAAAGGTATCCGACAAAACAAAAAATTATTGGCGTATGACATGCCACGAGATTACTAAACCAAGCCGCAGCGTTACTAAACCAAACCGCGGCGGAAACTGGTGAAAAAACACCCGAGGCTCTGTATGATTTTATGCTAAACACGCCACGCCGTTGTACAAATACGTCGCGGTAGTACTGTTTTCTCCGTGGCTAAAAAATCACACGCCGCGGCGAAAACTGGGTGCAAAACAACCCGTGGTTGCAGGTTTTTTTTTATGATGAACATGCCACAGTGTAGTGAAAATACGTTGTGTCAGTTGCTCATTAGCCGCGGCGTAAAGCTCCCACGCCGCGGTGACAATTGGTTGAAAAGAACCCATGGCTACTGTAAAGACGTATTTTCGCGTTGCACATATAATATGACGTTATAATCGTGAACGATAGGAATAAAGAGAGTGCGGAAAAGTAAGGGAACACCAATACTTTTTGGTAACGCAGTTCGGACTTCCTATCACTATTTCTGCGGGGTACTCACCCAGATTAATCAACCAAGAGTTACAAGAGATGATTACAAACAGTAAATCATATAGACCCAAAGCATATAAAGGAAACTCCCCCTTGTTGTCGCACCAACAACTTTGACATCCAGCACGTGAACTCTTGATGAAATGCAAGATCCCCTTGCAAACAATCAGCTATGAACGTCTCGTCCTCTGATTGACTTCTCTCGAAGGTTTTAGAGATTATCTCTGTAAGTGCTAACGAAATGGGACCTCATTAGCCGGGACATATAGGAGCTGCTCGTTAATTCCTCTTCATCAATCAGCTCTTGAAATCTCCACATGATACGAATAGCCACGCAAATCTCTCCATTCATTCCAGCGTGATATTCATCATTAACTTCGGAGAGATAACGACTCAATCACTCCTTGATTGAGAGTCCATCTGATGACTTTCCTGAAAAAACTTAGTAGCTGTCATGACATCAAGGATGTCGATACTTTCCATAAATAGACAAAACCGAATCATGAAATTATGAATACTCAATAATCACAAATCATGATTCAACAAACTCCCCCTTTGGCAATTTATGGCATAGCTGATTTCAGAAAGTCGCAGAGATCTTCAGACACGGAACAGGCAAGGCAGTAGACAGGATGACATCTGTTGTCATGGCAGCGGAGGCAACATCAGAGTTTGAGCACTTGTAGACCTGCAAGAAATGTTAGTGTACCTGAATATTTCCTGAAAGCATTTCAACCACAATCGTGCAACAAACAAACATTCATCCAAACAAACACACAAGTAGTCAAAACATTCAAACAAACAGGTTCTAGTGATGCATGAGTTTTAAACTGAATAAAATTAAAAAGGCTAAAATTGTTTGCACGATTGTGATTTCTCCCCCTTGGGCCAAGAAATGCGAAAGGGGAACCGACTCAAACTGGCGTAGGATGAGCGGGAAGTGGAGGACTCAGCGCTGTAGTCATCGTCTGTAGCAGTACTGGTTTTTTTCTCGATGGTAGGAGGTTCTTCTTCTTCAGAGGATGATGCATCATCATTGGTAGAGCTTTCTTCGTCGTCCTCCTTGTCGTCCTCGTCGTCGTCGTTCTGGGCATCTTCGTCGGTAGTCTCCTTGTCGCCATTGTTGTCGTCCTCATGAGTGTCTTCCATGGCAGCATCGACGGCCTCATTATCAACTCCGGAGGTAAGATCTGCAGGCATAGAGGAAGAAGTAGGAATGTCATTAGGGTCGACTGTGGCGGAGGTCCTTGCACGGGCTGGAGAGTCGGAGTCTGAGCTGTTGATCTCCGGGATCTTGGCCGGTGTGCGACCTTCAGCCGAGGCTTGAACCGTCTTGACCCACTTCTTCAGATGCTCTACTTCACTGGCGAGAGCGAGATGAATGGCAAGGTTCTGCTCCAAGGTTTTGCTGATGCGATCCAAGATGGAGAGAAACAGATAACCGCCTTCAATTCCTTCTGCAGAGATGGGTGGTGTCGCGCCAGCAGGGGTGACAGTGGTGGCACGTTTGACCAGATAACAGTTTTCGCCTTTGAAACTGGTCTTGTTTATCCGAATGGGATCGGCGTTGATGGACATCTCCTCCTTGTTTTTTATTCCGGGATTCTGGGTCCTCAGAATGGTTGTTGTGAGGCATGGATATGGTAGATTCGTGGATGTGACATTGGACTCACTGAACCTCATAATGTTGTCGTAGATGATCTGTCCAAGGTCAATTGGAATCTTGGAGATGAGGGCAAAGAGGAGCTTAGCACAATTCATGGTGACAATGTTTGAGTTCGTAGAGGGTAGAATGTTGGCCTGAACCAGCTTCCAGAGAATGTAATGGAGGGCTGTCAACTTGGAAGCCCTGAAGTTGACTGCATTGGTTGGCCACTTGAGTTTGTCATTCTTGGAGAGAACACGCAGTATGAGCTGAGGGTCTTGCAGAGAGGGGTCGCCTAGTATGATGACATCATCAGAGACTTCCCAGCCGATAGCTGCATTGATGACGGCGGGGGAAAACTCGTACATTCTGCCACGGACATAGACTCTGGAGAACCACTTGGAGGTTGGCTCACTGCAGCCCTTCATAAGGTTGGCGTAGAAGTCATACACCACAGCAGTAAGATGGTGCGTAAGAGTGGTGGCAACCTTCATCTGTAATCTCTTGGTTGACTGGAGCATGATATGATTTTGACTTGTTTTTCTTCACAGTATTGATGCACTCGTTTTGATAATGGCCAAAACCTTCACATTCTCTGCATTGGACTCCTTTGGTGGATGTTGAAGTTTCTTCAGATTTATTTTTATGAAATTTTGATGAAATCTGATTTGATGAAGATTTGAATCCTTCCCTTGAAAAGTTTTTCTTTGTATTGAATTTCTTTAGAACCCTGCCAAAATTTTTTGTTAGTAAAGCAAGGTCATCAACATTATTTTCAGAGTTACCTGAATCTCCAGTGGATGAGCGAAATGCTAGACTCTTCTCTTGCTTAATCTCAAGATGATTCAGTTCAAATGTCTTCAAGATCCCCATTAGTTCTGCCATGGACATGGATTCAATCTTTTAGTTTTCTTCTATGGCTGAAATCTTAGGAAGAAAGTTTTTGGGAAGTGATCTGAGAGTTTTCCAAACTAGTTCAGCATCTGAGTATCCCTTTCCAAGACGAGAAGCTTGATTTTCCAGTTCTTGAAGAGGAGCATTGAAGTCAGAGACAGATTCATTTTCCTCCATCTTTAGATTTTCAAATTGAGAGGCTAGATGTTGTCTCTTGGATGCTCTAACAGTGTCTGTTCCTTCATGAAGGAGTTGAAGGCATTCCCAAGCCTGTTTGGCAGTAGTGCAGGTGGCCATCTGGTTGAATTGCCTTTCGTCAATTGCAGAGACAATGGCATTGAGAGCTCTAGAATTTGCAGGAGCAGCTTCCTTTTTAGCAGTATCCCAACTCGTAAGGGGCTTTGTTGACGCGACACCATTAACGACAGTGACAGGATGCGTCCAGCCTTCTACGATGCTTGGCCATGCAATTATATCGATAGATTGAATGTAGATGATCATTCTGGTTTTCGAGTAGGGGTAGTTGAAGCCATCCTGTATAGGAGGCCTTATAATTCCAGCATATTCTCTAGATCCCATTTTTGAAAATCGTCAAGCAGATCTTTTTACGCTTTCTCTGAAACCAAAGCAAACGTTAAGCGTACCCGCTCTGATACCAATTGTAAAGACGTATTTTCGCATTGCACATATAATATGACGTTATAATCGTGAACGATAGGAATAAAGAGAGTGCGGAAAAGAAAAGGAACACCAATACTTTTTGGTAACGCAGTTCGGACTTCCTGTCACTACTTCTGCGGGGCACTTACCTAGATTAATCAACCAAGAGTTACAAGAGATGATTACAAATAGTAAATCATATAGACCCAAAGCATATAAAGGAAACTCCCCCGTGTTGTCGCACCAACAGCTTTGACATCCAGCACGTGAACTCTTGATGAAATGCAAGATCCCCTTGCAAACAATCAGCTATGAACGTCCCGTCCTCTGATTGACTTCTACCGAAGGTTTTAGAGATTATTTCATTGCACATATAATATGACGTTATAATCGTGAACGATAGGAATAAAGAGAGTGCGGAAAAGTAAAGGAACACCAATACTTTTTGGTAACGCAGTTCGGACTTCCTGTCACTATTTCTGCGGGGCACTCACCCAGATTAATCAACCAAGAGTTACAAGAGATGATTACAAACAGTAAATCATATGGACCCAAATCATGTAAAGGAAATTCCCCCTTGTTGTCGCACCAACAGCTTTGACATCCAGCACGTGAACTCTTGATGAAATGTAAGATCCCCTTGCAAACAATCAGCTATGAACGTCCCGTCCTCTGATTGACTAATCCCGAAGGTTTTAGAGATTATCTCTGAAAGTGCTAACGAAATGGGACCTCATTAGCCGGGACATATAGGAGCTGCTCGCTAATTCCTCTTCATAGCTCCTGAAATCTCTCACATGATACGAATAGCCACGCAAATCTCTCCATTCATTCCAGCGTGATATTCATCATTAACTTCGGAGAGATAACGACTCAATCACTCCTTGATTGAGAATCCATCTGATGACTTTCCTGAAATAACTTAGTAGCTGTCATGACATCAAGGATGTCGATACTTTCCTTAAATAGACAAAACCGAATCATGAAATAATGAATACCCAATAATCGCAAATCATGATTCAACAACTACTGGTATTTTCAATCTTCAAGAAGCCGCGGTTGTTTAACAAATATCCGCGGCAAGTTCAGTAAATAATAAACAAAAAAATATTCAACAAAAACAAATTAAACATAATTGTATGTTTAATTTTAATTTTAATTACTATAATTTAAATTATAAACATTATATTTTGTCATATCTAACTAATTACATTTAAATAAATAACCAATTAAGTAAATAAACAAAGTAATCAAAAACAATTGTTCAACATAAAAAAAATAACAATTGTTCAACAAAAACTAAACACAATTGTACAACATAAAACAAACTAACAACCCCATAAACTAATTGTTCAACATAAAGAAACAAACTAACCAATTCTTCAAACATAATTTAAAACATAACAAATAAAAAAACTTCGCAAACCCTTCACGGGTGTTCGTCCATTCTGTCATGGGGGCCGTTCCCGACTTCATCATTGGGAAAATGATCGGGATACCTCCCTGGTTAAGCTGGTGCTGGATATTGATTTTGTGGCCGGAAGTTGGGATCTTGAGCTTACCTGTAGTTTCTCTTATACCCAATGTACTTGTATATGTGGCGCATACTATGAGCCATAAATGCCCTCATAGGAAGACCGCCGTATGTAAACTCTGGCTTTAGTGAGGCGGCAGCAGGTGAAAGCTCCCTCGTTCGCGATTTACGATGGGATTTCTTCAAAGGCTTTATTCAGGAATCGTTCATCGGATTCATGAGGCCCAACTCAATGTCGAGTGGATGCCCCGAGACCTAGACCATTACATTTAATGAAGATTTGTATCAATAAAATATTAATATACAAATTAAGTAAGGGATAGTATAATATTATTGCAGAGAGCTAAAATAAGGAACGAGAATCCCAAAGCATTCTTCCTATTTTCGTATACGACATGGGTCATGTGGTGAAAATTCTCCCGACCGACATTAATATTCAACCCTTTTCACGCCGGCGTGGAAAAGCTTCAGAAAATCGAACTGCAGCTCTGTGAAGTTAAGATGCGGGAATAGATTGGATCCGAAGAAGTACATCCAAACCTTCCCTAGCCGAGACAACTCACTCCTCTCAAGGTGTGTTTCCCCAGCTTTTAAATGGCATGTTGCCTCGGGCTGAGCAATCATCATCCCCATGTCAGTGTAGAAGGCCTCGTCCAATTCCACGTTAGTACCCGGGTAATGGTTGTGCTGGTCCTCCTCTATTGTCAAGTTAGAAGTGCTGAAGTACTGATTTATGACCTCCAGATTGATAGGGACGCGAATATCTTGTACGGTCACAAATCCATCAGCGATCTCGTCAGAAAGGGTCGCGTAGAATTCGAGGACCATGTTTCTCTAAGCCTTGCCCTTCGACACCAAAATATATGTAATCCAACCCCGGGCTGTGTAGTTGGCATTGATGATGTCTTTAAGAGCATATGATGTAAGCCGTAATGAGTTGAATCCACGCTTGGAGCATATTTTCAAGTTGCGAATATGAGCATAGCGATTTTTTGCTGCTTCCGTTCTTAAGGTCGTAGGAGGCGGAGGAACCGGTGGAGGGGGCTGGTCATCGGCCCTCTCATTTCTTGGGCCACCACCGTGGTTGGCGCGGTCCGCTGTAACTTTCCCTCGTCTTGCCCGTTTAGGTGCCATTGGAATCTAAAAAATATTAAAAAAATCACAAACGGAATTCCTAAATCAAATCACAAACTCGAATTCCTAAATCAAATGACAAACTTAATTCCAAAACTCGGATTAAACTAATGAAATCGAACCCAAATCAATTCACAATTAGAAACCTAAATCAAACTAATTCACAATAAATTCAAACTAAATCACAATTCCAAAACCTAATTCACAATTCAAAATCCAATTCAATAAATTCAAACTAATTCACAATTAACACTTAATTCTGAAACCCAATTCCTAAATCAAACTAATTTTAAAATTAAATAAATTCGATCCAAATCAAACCCTAATGAATCGCAGAACAAAAAAAAAACTATAGAAGCAATAGAGGTGAACGAGACAAACGTGTTGATGGAGAGAGATTATTGGGCAACTGCGGGTGACGGCGGTTGATGGCTAATATCACTTCAAGGGGGTCGAATCTCACGGCGCACAAGAGGGCGAGTCTCTCCTAAGTGTTTTTTGTTTATGTTTTGTGCGAAATGAGATTCGCAATGTGATTAGCGTGTTTAAGTACCAGCCGCTAGCGCTGCAAGGGGCGATGTCACGATGCATCACGACTCGGATCGCCAAAATCGTGAAAATGGCCATCGCGATGCGTCGCGACTGTGCCAAATCGCGATGCGTCGGATTGATGACGTGGCGAGGTGGGATTGGGCGAGAGAGTTTGGCGCGAATTTTCACCACAAATCGCGACCCATCGCGATTTTGACCAAATAGTCGCGACCCATCGCGATTTTGACAAAACCATCGCGACTGTATGTTTGGAGTCGCCACTAGCAACTCTACCAGCCGCGGCACGTAATGGTGGACGATGGAAATGAGTGTTCTTTTATAATCGCCGCGGCGGATAGTTTTTTTTTTTTTTACAGTGACTTCCGACGACGGTCTTTTTACGTTACTTGAAACCAAATGTGCCACTGCTGATTATATTGGCCGCGGCACATTTGACTTCAAACGCCATACTTCATACGACGGAAATATTTCCGTCGTTGATAAGTAATACGCCGCGGCGAGTTTCTACTTTGGACGACGGAAAATTATTTCCGTCGTTTGAACTCTAATTTTTTTTTGTCAACGACGGAATTCGACTTTCGTGGTTGAAACATTATTTTAGACTACAGTTTTTGTCTTTTGTAGTTGAATTTTCACAGTATAATCTACTATTTTAAGTAGTGTATATATTTATTAAATATATACGACAGAATTGGTGTCGTGCTGACTAAGAAATATTTGCAGATAAAAAAAAAAAAAGCACTACGTTGTAGATCTTACTAACGTTAATATGGGTAAAATAAAAATCACACAAATCAATTCATTGACCGAAATTGATGAAATTGATTTTTTTTAAAAATATATATATATATATTCAATATAATGTGGTGTCACATAAAATCAATTCATTGATTAAAATTGATGACATCAATTTTTTAGAAAATACATATTCAATAAAATTTGAAGTTAATAAATTTTTTATTTATTTGAAGTTCTTTAAATTATATTTTTATAAAACGTCCTTCGAGCTCAAGATCGGTCTTATCTTACCAATGAACTCATCCATTTATTTACCACAAAATTAATATATTTAGAAATTAGAATGTTGAATGCTGCCTTTTTTATTATTCTCTTTGTTCTTCCCAAAGTATCCTTTGAAAGATAAGTCAATAATCAAGATAATTTATAGTTTTTTATTTTGTTATTATACATACGCATTGAGGTTCAAAAATTATATGGGCCCGTTAGGAGGCTTTAATACACTTTTTTTTTTTTAGTCTAACAAGACTTTAGGCTTTCTTTGTTTATATTAAGATTAAGACGTCTTAATCTTAATGCACATCTTACTAATAAGATATTGCATGATAGTCTGAATGAGTAATAATTAAGACTGTTTGTTTTTTAAGATCTGAATGCAGTTTGTATTATTTATTTGAACTTAATTAATATATTTATATTATTTCATATTGTTAATTTCTAATTTCAAATAATATCTATAAATAAGTAGCTAATAAGTGTTAATTAGTCCCCAAAATGCCTTACAAAAACCCATCCGGGTTTAATTTTTTTATTATTTTAAAAAAACTCGGATACAGATCAGTCCGGGTCCGGAAAAAAAAATCCCGGACTGATCCGGATCCGGGTTATTAATTTTTTTTTGGCCCCAACGGATCTATTTTCTGGGCCGTTGATCTTTATGATCCAACGGCCCAGATCAAAAGCTTTTTTTTTAAAAAAAATACCCGGATATTTTGATATCCGGGTTAATTGATATCCGGATCCGGGTTTTTAAAAAAAAAAAATTGTCATCCGAGTATTAACCCGGGTAAGGCATTTTGGGGACTAGTGTTAATATTTATTTTAACCTAATTAATATTATTATGTTATTTAGAAATAAAAAAAACTTGCGTTATTATACACGATGAAATATATATATATATATATATTCCAAATAAATTTATCGTAATTTTATATTTTTATTATATATGATATTTTTAAAAAGCGTCAAAACTATATCTTGTCACCTATCATTGGATTGCTTTCGTCGCAAGCTTTCCAATTATATTTTTTTTATGAGTCGATCCGATTTCCTGAATAAAAGATATTGAGTTTTAAAATTTTGCTTAAAAAAGTTGTGAAAGAATATATAAATAAGAAAAGATAATCCAATATAATGTGGAGGTGAGAAAAATGAGAAGAAAGAGGAGAGAGGAGAGAGGAGAGAGGAGAGAGGAGAGAGAATCTGAATATTATTAAGTTACTTTTTCAAGTCTTGCCGAATAAGAGGCAATAAGATCTATTAAGAACTTAATATAAAATAATTATAAATATACTTAATGGGCTTAAATCTGAATTATTCAGATTAAGAGCTTTATTAAGTGCAAACAAACATAACCTAATAAGTCTTATCATGATATTACACCCAAATTAATCATGTTAGTTCATATCCATTTTGGCTTTCTTATGATTTGAATTATTAGGAATAGAAATTATATGATATTTGAAATTTCTAGTAATCTTGTTCCGATTCGCTCACGACTATTAAATCGTATATTATTTGAAGTTGATTAAAATATATGACTTTTCCTTGTTGGAAGAGCTTGTCTAATTATTACTCTCGTATATTTGATTTTTATGTGCCATTTTAACACTTAAGCTCTTTATAAATAAGTAAATGATTAAATAACACATCGAAATTATCTTAGTTGCAATAATGATGCAACAGGTTACAGGGCTGATTACTGTGAGCTTAAGCTTGACTTAGTCCGGGTGACGACCAGAACCCAGGACGGGCAGAAACACTTGCGAGGAGTCAGCCCGGGTACCGACCAGAACAGAAGACGGACAGCCGTTCAGCCCAGCTCGGGTGAACTCGAGCAGAGTGTCCGGATAGAAGGCAAGCTCAGCCCGGAGCATACGAGCAGGTCAGCTCGGGGACAGAGAAACTGTCCGGGCAGGAAAAGGAAACTCTACCCAGAAAGGAAGACGCGTAGCTTGAGGAGCAAGCAAATCAAGTCAAAGATTCGGCGAGATTATTTAGGGTAGTTTCCTGATTTTGTGCGATTTGGGTAGCTAGGGTTTCGCCTATCAGAGGCTATATAAACCTAGCATTGTACACTTTGTAATGTGTAGAGTCCATTAGAATTTTGAGTTTATCTTCTTGTATTGCCTTCGATTATTAATCAAGAGAATTTCTTCTCCCAAAAGTTTGTGTCCTTTATTTTTTCTGTTCGATTTCTTTTGGTGTTATTCGTGTTCTTTGCAGATCCGTGAATTGGGATCCAACAAGTGGTATCAGAGCTTCAATCGAAGAACATGTCTTCATCATCAGAGTCACCGATCGACGGAGCTTTGGTTGCGCAGAAATCAGACTCCAGAGAAGGCACAGTTACACTCCATTACCCCATGCTCACGAAGATCAATTACGCCGTGTGGGCGTTGAAGATGAGGGTGAATCTGCAGGCGCAGGGAGTATGGGAGGCCGTAGAGAACGGCGGTGTCGAAGGACGCAAGGAAAGAATGGCTCTAGCCGCTATCTACCAAGCAGTTCCGGAAGATGTTCTTCTCATGCTTGCCGAGAAAGATTCCGCGAAGGAAGCATGGAAAACTCTTCAGACCATGCACATGGGCGCAGATCGCGTCAAGGAGGCAAAGGTCCAGACCTTGAAGAGTGAGTTTGAGGTCATGAGGATGAGGGAGAGCGAATCAATTGATGATTTCGCTATGCGGCTCTCGTCCATTGTGACCGGCATACGCTCGCTGGGAGACAAGGTGGAGGAGACCACCGTCGTCAAGAAGTTTCTCCGAGCAGTGCCTCACAGGTACATGCAGATCGTGACATCGATCGAGCAGTTCGGCGATCTCAAGACCATGTCGGTCGAGGAGGTTGTTGGTCGTCTCAAGGCCCACGAAGAGAGACTTCGGGGTTACGGTGACAAAGACGAGGAGAAGAACCTCCTGCTCACGCATGAAGAGTGGACGGCCAGACAGCGGAAAACCGGGGGAGCCGAGTTTTCTACAAGACCCTCAGGTCGGAACAGCTTTGGTGGAGAAGTCCGAGGACGCGGACAAGGTCGTGGACGAGGTCGAGGTCGGGACATGCGAGGTCGCGGCAGTGGATCTACCCGTCAGGAAGGCACGACCAGGAGAGACAAGAGCACAGTGAAGTGCTACAATTGTCAGAAGCTTGGGCACTTTGCATCTGAGTGCCGGAGCAGGAACCAGGGCGAAGAGGCGAATCTAGCAAGATTCCCAGACGACCAGCCGGCATTGTTGTTTGCCGAGCAAGAAATGCACCTGGACGAACAGAATGGCGAGTGTGACGCCAAGGCCCGGGCAGAAGTGATCAGTGTGCCGATCAGCCCAGAGGCCGAGCAGACCTGTCCGGAGGAGACCAGCGAGAAGGTTTTCCTCATCGAGGATAAGGTTATTGCAAACCTCCTCGTAGACGGAGAGAAGAAGGTCAGTATCGACATATGGTACTTAGACAACGGAGCTAGCAACCACATGACTGGGGACCGAGCTAAGTTTGAAGAGCTCGATGAGAAGATCACGGGCAGCGTGAAATTCGGCGACGGATCAGTCGTAGAGATCAGAGGCAGAGGGTCGATCTTGTTCGAGTGCAAGAATGGCGACCAGCGTCTGATGACCCAGGTGTATTTCATCCCGAAGTTGAAAAGCAACATCATCAGTCTAGGACAGATGACTGAGATCGGGAACACGGTGTTGCTGCAAGGGTCCTACCTGAAGATGTGGACCAAGGAAGGAGAGCTGTTGATGAAGGTGGAGCGAACACCCAACAGACTCTACAAGATTCTCCTGAAGACATGCCAGCCCGTCTGTCTTATGGCATCGATGGCAGACCCGGCTTGGCTATGGCACGCACGGCTCGGACACGTGAATTTTCACGCGCTCAAGATGATGGGCGAGAAGAAGATGGCCTTCGGGGTTCCCAAGATAGAACACCCCGACCAGCTATGTGAGTGCTGCATGATCGCGAAGCAGGCGAGGATACCGTTTCCGATCAAGGCCAAATTCCGAGCAGAGAGACCCCTACAGTGGGTGCATGCAGACCTATGTGGTCCAGTCACCCCAGCAACATTGGCAGGTAACAAGTACTTTCTTTTACTTGTTGATGATTACAGTCGCTGGATGTGGGTTTATATGCTTAAGGAAAAGAGCGGAGCCTTTGAGGTCTTCAAGAAGTTCAAGAAGATCGTGGAGAATGACTCGGTGCACAGGTTAAAGGTCTTGCGTACAGACCGAGGAGGAGAATTCACTTCCCAGCAGTTCGGAGAGTTCTGCGACCAGGAAGGAATTCAGCGTCACCTGTCCGCACCTCACACACCCCAACAAAATGGCGTGGTGGAAAGACGAAACCGGACTGTGATGAACACAGCGAGGAGCTTGCTCAAGAGCATGCAAGTTCCAGCCCGGTTTTGGGCAGAAGCAGTAAGACATGCGGTCTACCTGCTCAATCGTTTGCCGACCAAAGCGCTAGGAGAGCGTACCCCCTACCAGGCGTGGAAAGGGAAGAAACCCCACTTAGAACACTTGAAAGTGTTCGGGTGCACCGCACACGTGAAGATTGCGGGGCCACATCTCAAGAAGCTGGACGACCGGAGTCAGAAGATGGTGTACCTTGGCGTTGAAGAAGGAAGCAAGGCACACAGACTCTACGATCCACGACGCGGCAGACTCCAAGTGAGCAGAGATGCTGTGTTCGAAGAGGAGATGAAGTGGGATTGGCGCGACGAGAAGGGAGAACCCGAGCAGAACTCAGTGGAGTTCATTGTCGAAGACGACCAGGATGTTGCCGAGCAAGAGAAGCCCGGAACACCCAGCTCGGGAACAGTCTTGCCAGAAACGAGGGAACCCAGCCCGGGAGAGAGCACCCCGGATACACCCAGGACACCAAGTCCGAGCAGGACCAGCCCGTCCAGCTCGGGAGATTCCTCCATAAAAGACGGCCCAAGAGGATTCCGACCTCTAGCAGACGTCTACGATCAGACTCAAGAAGTGGAGATGAGCCTGGAGGAACTTTCTTTGTTGTGTGCAGAAGAACCAGCCAATTACCAGGAGGCAGCAGCCGAGCAGGAGTGGCAGGAAGCAATGAAGAAGGAGATGGAGTCCATTGAGAAGAACAGGACATGGGAGCTTACCGACCTGCCCAAAGGTCATAATCCCATCGGCCTGAAGTGGGTGTATAAGCTGAAGAAGGACACTGAAGGGAATGTCCTTAAGCACAAGGCAAGACTGGTAGCTAAAGGCTACGTGCAGAGGAAAGGCATAGACTTTGAAGAAGTCTTTGCTCCAGTAGCTAGACTGGACACGATCAGACTCATCCTAGCCCTAGCAGCTCATCGAGGTTGGGAAATTCACCATCTGGAT
Organism: Parietaria judaica; assembly: GCA_954871525.1. Taxonomy (NCBI): domain Eukaryota; kingdom Viridiplantae; phylum Streptophyta; class Magnoliopsida; order Rosales; family Urticaceae; genus Parietaria; species Parietaria judaica. The sequence goes on from OX940867.1 coordinate 5,427,559, forward strand.
GTCAAATCGGCATTCCTAAACGGTGATCTCGAAGAAGAAGTGTACGTTAAGCAACCAGAGGGGTTCGGCGTCACGGGCAAGGAGCAGAAGGTGTACAAGCTATCCAAGGCCTTATACGGGTTAAAACAAGCACCAAGAGCGTGGAACATCCGCCTTGACAAGAGCTTGAAGAATCTTGGATTCACAAAGTGCTTGAGCGAGCAGGCAATCTACACCAGGAGTACCGGGCAGGAAACTCTGATCGTGGGAGTGTATGTGGACGACCTGATCGTCACAGGATCCAGCGCAGGAGGCGTAGATGGATTCAAGCAGCAGATGATGGCCGAATTCGAGATGAGTGACCTCGGATTACTTTCGTACTACCTCGGTCTCGAGGTGGAACAGAAGAAGGACTGCATTACGCTGAAGCAGTCGGCCTATGCGAAGAAGATCCTTAAACAGTTCGAGATGGCGGACTGTAACTCGAGCAAGTACCCTATGGAGGCGAAGCTGCAGCTCGGGAAGGATGCTGAAGGGAGAAGAGTGGATCCCACGGAGTACAGACGCGTGATCGGGTGCCTGAGGTATCTCACCCACACCCGACCAGACATTTCACACGCAGTCGGGATAGTCAGTCGATACATGGAGAAGCCCACGAGTGCACACCAGCAGGCGGTGAAGCACATCTTGCGTTACGTGAAGGGCACGACGGACTACGGGATCCAGTACAACCGAGGAAGTGGAGCAGAAGTACTAGTCGGCTTTACGGACAGTGATCTGGCTGGTGATATCGATGACAGGAAGAGTACCGGAGGGATGGCGTTCTACCTCAACGGAAACCTGATCACCTGGCAGTCTCAAAAGCAGCAGACAGTAGCTCTATCCTCATGCGAAGCAGAGTTCATGGCGGCAACCGCAGCAGCATGTCAAGCTATGTGGTTGAAAGGGCTACTCAGTGAGATGACCGGATCCGAGCAGAGACCAGCTACTCTCTACGTGGACAACAAGTCTGCAATCGCGTTGATGAAGAATCCAGTGTTCCATGGACGGAGCAAACACATTGACACGAAGTTTCACTACATTCGTGAATGTGTGGAGAAGCGAGAGATCATCGTGGAGTTCGTCAACACGAGGGAGCAACGGGCAAACATTCTTACCAAGGATCTAGGGAGAGTCAAGTTCGAGGAGATGAGAGAGCTGCTCGGAGTGAAGAGAGTGGAAGCAAGTCAAGCTTACGGGGGAGAATGTGAGCTTAAGCTTGACTTAGTCCGGGTGACGACCAGAACCCAGGACGGGCAGAAACACTTGCGAGGAGTCAGCCCGGGTACCGACCAGAACAGAAGACGGACAGCCGTTCAGCCCAGCTCGGGTGAACTCGAGCAGAGTGTCCGGATAGAAGGCAAGCTCAGCCCGGAGCATACGAGCAGGTCAGCTCGGGGACAGAGAGACTGTCCGGGCAGGAAAAGGAAACTCTACCCAGAAAGGAAGACGCGTAGCTTGAGGAGCAAGCAAATCAAGTCAAAGATTCGGCGAGATTATTTAGGGTAGTTTCCTGATTTTGTGCTATTTGGGTAGCTAGGGTTTCGCCTATAAGAGGCTATATAAACCTAGCATTGTACACTTTGTAATGTGTAGAGTCCATTAGAATTTTGAGTTTATCTTCTTGTATTGCCTTCGATTATTAATCAAGAGAATTTCTTCTCCCAAAAGTTTGTGTCCTTTATTTTTTCTGTTCGATTTCTTTTGGTGTTATTCGTGTTCTTTGCAGATCCGTGAATTGGGATCCAACAATTACATCGCTGGTCGCACTGGTAATAGTGTATTTTCCAGTTTGTTGTTCGGTGAACAAATCAATTGTGTAATGTCCATGTTGTAATTATCCATGTTGATTAATCTGGGTGAGGGCCCCACAGAGTAGATAGATATCGAATGCGTAAACAAAACATCGCGTGTGTCTATTTATTTTCGCGTATGTTTATTTGTCGTTATTTTCCGCATAACCAAAGAACGTCTGTAACGACCCGACTTTTTCGAAGCTGTTACTTACTAACTACTTTAAAAATCTTTGAAAATACTTGGCCATTTTTTTTAACTTAAAGTAAAATAAGTAAATACGTGAATAGTAAAAATATTTATCAGGAATTCCTTTTTTTCAAAACAAAAAATGTATAAGAAATAAAATATGCGGAAAACGTCTTCACAGTGATTACCCTGCATTTACCCCTTCCCTCGCACATCCTCCACCGTCACCGTCCAATCCACCACGAAATCAGATCATAGGTTTCTTACCTACAGTACGAACGAAAAATCTTTTGTGTGAGCTAAAAGCTCAGTGAGATACAACTATTTTATCACAAAAATAAATTAAAGAAAACATAACATGCAAATGTTCAATTATGCTTCATTTTACGTTTTAGGAATCTATTACTAATCTTGTCCTAGGTGATCACCATCTTGTGTACGTACTCACTTGTTTCTTTTTGGCGGTTCATCAAAACCACAAGATTAATCCCATCAAGGAGAAATCATAAATTTTCTTTGGCAGTTCATCAAAACCGCACGATTAATCCCATCAAGGAGAAATCATAAATTTTCTTATTAAGAAAACCTCCGTCTAGAGGTGTGGTACGACACTTTATTAATTCCTATGTTCAACTTGTTCTTATTGTGGTATGCATTTTATGACACGTGTGATCAATAACATAACCACATATAACATTTCCAATCGCATTTCATCATCCAATGTAGTATAACGTCTCTCGACAATCATTCATGATCGTAACGTCTTGTAAAATCAACTATTACTAAATCCTTATAAAGTTATTCATGCAAGCCATTATGAAACAACATAGCAAGCACACATTCAACAATATTTAACATATATAAACAGTCCAAACAATCAAACATATTGAATAAAACATTGATTTTCAAACTAATTCGTACTGTAGTGAGGTTGAACTCACCTGAATCGGTACGACCGTCTTTCTCGCGACTCCGACGATGACGCCTCTACGAACGATGCTCCAAGAAAACAATTGTCTAACTATGGACTAGAAACTGATCACTAGCTAAATGATTCCTAAAAGTTGACTTATAGGCTAAACATGGATTTCGGTTTTCAAAAGGACTTTTGAGGTATTTCTTTGACATAGTAAAATTGGAATAGAATTGGAAAAAATGTTCTTCACAAGCTGTCATTATTTTTTTAAAACGAACAACTTTCGTGTTTTGATAATTTTCAGAAAAAGGCTGCAACTATGCGATATCCTAACTTTTTAATTCGGCAGAAATACTAAAACACGATTTCAGGCTAGATCCCGACATCTTTTTGAATTTCGTAAAACGTGAAACATGCTTAAAACTGTCTTCTCCACAAAATCTATCTCTAGATAAAAACCCTAATTCGGACTCTATGAATTTCTAAAAATTAAAATCAAAATCTGCTCTGCAGACTTTTTCGATTTCTCTCTGACAAGTAAAAATTGAAAAATCAATTTCGAGCGATTTATAGCTCCGAAAAATATGAAATTAAATCTGGGACTTCTAGCTACCTATTAAATCTGGGACTTCTAGCTACCTATTCAAACCAGTGGTTAAAATTTCAGGAGAAACCGATTACTATTTTGGGAGATAAAAATTCGTGAAAATTAAGCATCATAAGATTACGAAAATAAAAAGGAATTAAGAGGAAAACGTCATCATACCTTTACGATGATGGAAGAAAAACGTTTTCTGCTGATGAGATGAAGAAATCAAAGAGTTTTTCTCTCTTTTCTCTCTAGAGAGATTTTTAGGTTTAGGGAGAGAATAAAGATTTGGAGAGAATAAGAGAATATGATGAAACCCTAGCCTAATTGGGTTTAAATGTAACCGTAATTAATAATAATTTTCGCAGCTAATTAAATAGCATAAAAAAATATTATTTTTTTTATTAAAATATCAAAGATATTTCCTATTATCTTATATAAAAATTCCAAATTAATTAGGAATAAAAATAGAATAAATACTTATCTATATTCTATTTGAGGGCTCTAAAAATACGGGATCTCACAACGTGAAGTTTCAATCACCGATCCAAAAAAATAAGATCTGGTCCAAATGAGTGAGGCTGTGTTTGTTTGCACTTAATGAACCTCTTAATCTTAATGGGTCAGATTTAGAGTCATTAAGTCCATTTGTTTTTTTCTTACTAAACGTCTTAATGGGTCTCAAGTCTTATCCATTAAGAGCTATATTTTGGCATTTCACGTTCATTTCTCTCCTCATATTCTCTCTCCTCCTTAAAACTTTAAAACTCCATAACTCATAAACCGAGCTTCGGATCGACTAATATGATATACCGTTGGAAAGCTTACGACGAGATGAATCCATTGACAGGTGGGAAGATATAGTTTTGACACTTTTTTAAAAAAAATAGTTTCGAAAAATATATAGAAAATATATTAAAAAATATTAAAATAAAAAAATTATTAGGAATTTGTAATTAAAAGTTATTAAATATATAAATTAGTTTATATATATATATTTACGTTTTTTTAATGGATATATATGTATTTACGTTTAAATTTACATATTTCCAAATTTATAATATAATAAAAATATATTACGTTTAAAAAATTTATTAAAGTAAAAAAATTATCAAGAATTTGTAATTAAAAGTTATCAAATATATCAATTAGTTTTTATATATATATATATTATATATTTTTAATGGATATATATATATATTTTTACGTTTAAATTTACATATTTCCAAATTTATTAATATAGTTAATTAAATAATCATTAAAAAAAATTATATATAATTAATTATCATAAATAATTTAATAGACGATATAATTTTTTATAGTGTACAATTTTTCAAATAAGTTTTTCAAAATTTATTATATTTATGTGTTATTATAAAATATTTTCAATGGAAATTTTAAGAAAAATAAAATAATTGGATATTATTAAATAAATTATTTAAATTATTATTATTATTATTATTATTATTATTATTATTAAAAATAACCGTATATATAAAGGTGTATAATAAAATTTCATTTTTACAAGAAAAATGTTATTCAAATCTGCATTCAGATCTTAAAAAACAAACACACTTAATTATCTGTCATTCAGATTCAGATGTCACATCTTATTATTCAGATGTGCATTCAGATTCAGACGTCTTAATCTTAATGTAAACAAACGGAGCCTGAGCCTCCACGATAAGATCTTTTGGAACAATGTTAAAAATGTCACGTGACCTTAGGATGTTATGTGTACTACTGTATCACTATATATCGTTGTCCTTCTTTTGTGAACTCAATCAACTTTTTGGCTTAATTTATTATTAGAATTCTTAGGCTGTTACTCGTGAAATATTTTCGCGTAATGTCATAATCATTCAGTTTGAGTGATATCAAATAGTCGTATTTGGATGCAAGTTGATTATTAATAAACCTTAATTTGAATACTTACTGATTTTAGCGCTTAGTCATTGTAATATATTTTTAGGATATATTATGTCACCATGTTTTTAATATTTTGGTCGGTCTTACCACGCTAACTTTTGATTGAGACGTATGCAATTTACAATTTGATGAATAATATATAGTTTTTGTTATTATTGTCATAATTGAAATCCTTCGTCGATAAACAATGTATTTAGAAGTAAGACATGTATATGAATATACATGTGCCTTTCTCATATATATATCTATCAATCAATACTTATGATACTTATGATGTCATTGAGGAAAATTCAAATGGTTCGATTAATAAGTTTTTCTGCGATACATAATTATTTCTGAAAAAAAAAAAAAACTAAAAATAGACTCCTTATTAGTTCATATCATTTTGGCTTTGTGATATTGAATGATTGATATCCATATAATGTAAAATATTAATATTTATTTTTAATATTTTAAGTTCACGTGGCATTTTAATATTTTAAAATTTTAATTTTTATATTCATAATTAAAAAATGAAGTACAATATTTGTCATATATGTGTATTACTAAACAGTTTTTTATTAGGTCTTTAAACATAAAAAATGCATCAGCTGTCGACTCTCGAGCGCTGTAGCGAGCGTGAGCCATCTTGGGGTGGGCCCGGGGAACAACAGAGGTGGCAGCGGGTTCAAGCTGTCGTGCGTCGAGCTGTACGAAAAATACGTGTGTTCGATGGTGTTGAAATAATCTCGTTTACACATGCACATGCATTAGTTTTAAGTTTTATTTTAGGGTTAATTGGGGCAATAATGCACAACGTTTGGTCAACAGGGGTTTTAGGTCCCCAACCTTTCAAAGTGTGGGCAAAAATACACAACGTTTGTTGAATGTAAAATCTGTTGGTCCTTCCGTTAGGGATGTTAAATTCTGCTGATCTGGCATCGTCAAACTGCCAAATGGACTGTCAACTTGTAAAATTAATTACATAACTTAATTAATAAGAATAAATTAAATCAGATTTTAATTATAATTCAAAAAAACAAATTAATACTTTAAATTAAATATATAATTTTTACTCCCCCCTAAAAATCTAACAGACTCTTCGTCGAACATGACTAAAATTTTGAAAAACGACGAATTATTAAACACGACTAAAATTTGCAAAGATTACATAACGACAGTTTATTAGAAACGACTAAAATTTTGGAAAAACGACGATTATTAAAAACAACTGTAATTTATAAAACGACATAGTAAAGATGTGAATAATATTGAAGCACGAGTTTAAAATAAGAACTACGCGTTAAATAAGTATTATTTGTGAGTTTAAGCCTGACTTGGCTCAACTCCTAGCAGAGATTCCCCCACCAGGGATCTCCCTACAAGAATTTCCCCTAGCAGAGAAGAGCCCGAGCAGAGATCTTCCTAGCAGGAGTTCTCCCACCAGAGAGCTCCCCACCAGAGATGGGTCCGACCAGAGACTTTCCCCAGCAGGAAGGGACCCGACCAGGAATGCTCCTACCAGAGATGGCCCTAGCAGAGATGAGGGAGAGCAGAGATGCCCCTAGCAGAAGAGGACCCTAGCAGGATTCTCCCGAGCAGAAACGGGAAACGACAGAAGTCAAGAAGAGCTATTCCAGGAAGGTGCCAAACTTGAGGAGCAAGTTTGGAGATTCGATTTGGCTTCCTGATTTGATATGATTTGGTTTCCCATTCTGTTAGGAAAACGTGTAAATTGTAAAGATTTGATTAAGTTTATTTTAGGAAGTTTAGCTAGGGTTTAGCTTTCTAGCTTGTCTATAAATACAAGTCTTATGACTTTAGTTTGTAACTTTTTGCTCTCTTGCATTCGACATTAATTTGAGAAAAATTCTCCCAACTTCTTTGTCCTTTGTTTCTTGTTCTTTGTTTCGTTTGGCAGATCCATTCCCATTGGGAACCAACATTATTTGTTAATTTAAAGTTTTAATTTATTTTTTTGAATCATAATTAAAATATGATTTAATTTATTCTTACTAATTAGGTTATGTAATTTATATTACAAGTTGGCAGTCTATTTGGCAGTTCAACAATGCCACATCAGCAGAATTTAACATTCCTAACGGAAGGACCAACGAATTTTGCATTCAACAAACGTTGTGTATTTTTTCCCACACTTTGAAAGGTTGGGGACCTAAAGCCCCTGTTGACCAAAGATTGTGCATTATTGCCGCAATAAACCCTTTATTTTATATGTTTTATTTAAATAAGACACGAGGCATACGCCCTAAAGATTAGGAGATTAGTTAACTAGTTGTCATAGTGGAAATCGATTGTGTGTGACTGTTGAGCCATAAAAAAAGGCATGATTTTCATTTTGACGTGAGTGCAAAAGACTGTGTGTTCTTAAATTTAAGTGTTGAATTTTTTCTCTTCAAGTCTGCAACTCGATCGACAAGTCGCGTGTGCGTGAGAGTGGGCAGGCGTGTGTTCAAGTTCAATATTTCTCCCGTTTCTACACCAACAGATGAGAGAGGAGAAGAGGATGATTTATTATTATTATTTTTTTTGTAAAAGAGAAAAAAAAAATTGGGTAAAAATATTACAATTTCATGAAAGGGTCAGGATATCATTTTGTCCGATAAATCAGTTGTCGTTATTGATAGAAAAAATATAAAATCTCAAGTTACGAAACTTATCGACGGATAAATCGGTTATCGATAGATTTATCCACGGAAAAAAAGATAAAAAATGTTTTGTATGCATATTTTTATACTCAATTTTTATATAGCGTCCAAAATACTACATCATAATGGCATGCCATAATATGTCTTACCACAACTAACATAAGTAAACAACGTCCCAACCACAAACATGAAGGCAACATTTACACTTTAAGGCAGAGTTATTTTCCTCCGCCAAAAGGTTACAATGTGCTCTTGCAGGTGTTTACTCATTTTCGTACAAGGATAATCCCAAAACTTATGTACCTTTGCCACAAAACTGATAAATTGAAGAAATAAACTAATATAAAATAAAACGCACTATAAATTATTATAGCAGATTAATAATAATAAAAATAATAATATTATACAAAACAACAATAAAAGGAACAATAAAAATTAAAATTTAACTCAAAATATCGAAATTCAAAACGTACCTAGAAATGTCTAATACCCAAAACATTGGTACTTTTACTGCAAGAGTTTTAAAACATTGAGAAAACTTCAAATATGAAAAGAAGCACAGAAAATTCACATAATTTTTCTTATATTGATCATTTCAAACTAAAAGTACCAATAAAAATTAAAATTTAACTCAAAATATCCAAATTCTGAATTAGAAGGGAGGCGTGGGAAAGAGAAAAAAGTGCAGGAAATTTTCTCTTAAAAGAACAAATTTATACATCAACCAAGTTTTCAAAATTCCTAGAAAAGTTGGTTGATTTTTAACAATTTACTCACAAATAATTTCAGGAAAAGTAGTTGGATTTTTGGTTGCTTTTCCATGAAAAGGAATAAAAGAAACACGAAAAGTGGAGATTAGTTTTGGATTACCGTGGAAGTATGGAATATCGATAGAAAATTAGAAAACTTGATCCTTTGTTTTAAGAATTACTAGCTTGACACGTGGTGATTACCAGCTTGACACGTGAATGAAGTTGACGTTCAACTACAGAAATGTGATAGCAATTGACCGAGATGATATTTTACGACATTTGGAACATATGCCACAAGAAAATGAGAATATAAATAGGATATTTGAAAAAGAATCGGAGTTTACGTACCCATAATTTTCTGATTGAGATTTTTTTTTTAAGAGAAATATATATGTACGTATATAGTGTTGGATCCCAATTCACGGATCTGCAAAGAACACGAATAACACCAAAAGAAATCGAACAGGAAAATAAAGGACACAAACTTTTGGGAGAAGAAATTCTCTTGATTAATAATCGAAGGCAATACAAGAAGATAAACTCAAAATTCTAATGGACTCTACACATTACAAAGTGTACAATGCTAGGTTTATATAGCCTCTTATAGGCGAAACCCTAGCTACCCAAATCGCACAAAATCAGGAAACTACCCTAAATAATCTCGCCGAATCTTTGACTTGATTTGCTTGCTCCTCAAGCTACGCGTCTTCCTTTCTGGGTAGAGTTTCCTTTTCCTGCCCGGACAGCTTCTCTGTCCCCGAGCTGACCTGCTCGTATGCTCCGGGCTGAGCTTGCCTTCTATCCGGACACTCTGCTCGTGTTCACCCGAGCTGGGCTGAACGGCTGTCCGTCTTCTGTTCTGGTCGGTACCCGGGCTGACTCCTCACAAGTGTTTCTGCCCGTCCTGGGTTCTGGTCGTCACCCGGACTAAGTCAAGCTTAAGCTCACATTCTCCCCCGTAAGCTTGACTTGCTTCCACTCTCTTCACTCCGAGCAGCTCTCTCATCTCCTCGAACTTGACTCTCCCTAGAGCCTTGGTATGAATGTCTGCCCGTTGCTCCCTCGTGTTGACGAACTCCACGATGATCTCTCGCTTCTCCACACATTCACGAATGTAGTGAAACTTCGTGTCAATGTGTTTGCTCCGTCCATGGAACACTGGATTCTTCATCAACGCGATTGCAGACTTGTTGTCCACGTAGAGAGTAGCTGGTCTCTGCTCGGATCCGGTCATCTCACTGAGTAGCCCTTTCAACCACATAGCTTGACATGCTGCTGCGGTTGCCGCCATGAACTCTGCTTCGCATGAGGATAGAGCTACTGTCTGCTGCTTTTGAGACTGCCAGGTGATCAGGTTTCCGTTGAGGTAGAACGCCATCCCTCCGGTACTCTTCCTGTCATCGATATCACCGGCCAGATCACTGTCCGTAAAGCCGACTAGTACTTCTGCTCCACTTCCTCGGTTGTACTGGATCCCGTAGTCCGTCGTGCCCTTCACTTAACCCAAGATGTGCTTCACCGCCTGCTGGTGTGCACTCGTGGGCTTCTCCATGTATCGACTGACTATCCCGACTGCGTGTGAAATGTCTGGTCGGGTGTGGGTGAGATACCTCAGGCACCCGATCACGCGTCTGTACTCCGTGGGATCCACTCTTCTCCCTTCAGCATCCTTCCCGAGCTGAAGCTTCGCCTCCATAGGGTACTTGCTCGAGTTACAGTCCGCCATCTCGAACTGTTTAAGGATCTTCTTCGCATAGGCCGACTGCTTCAGCGTAATGCAGTCCTTGTTCTGTTCCACCTCGAGACCGAGGTAGTACGAAAGTAATCCGAGGTCACTCATCTCGAATTCGGCCATCATCTGCTGCTTGAATCCATCTACGCCTCCTGCGCTGGATCCTGTGACGATCAGGTCGTCCACATACACTCCCACGATCAGAGTTTCCTGCCCGGTACTCCTGGTGTAGACTGCCTGCTCGCTCAAGCACTTTGTGAATCCAAGATTCTTCAAGCTCTTGTCAAGGCGGATGTTCCACGCTCTTGGTGCTTGTTTTAACCCGTATAAGGCCTTGGATAGCTTGTACACCTTCTGCTCCTTGCCCGTGACGCCGAACCCCTCTGGTTGCTTAACGTACACTTCTTCTTCGAGATCACCGTTTAGGAATGCCGATTTGACATCCAGATGGTGAATTTCCCAACCTCGATGAGCTGCTAGGGCTAGGATGAGTCTGATCGTGTCCAGTCTAGCTACTGGAGCAAAGACTTCTTCAAAGTCTATGCCTTTCCTCTGCACGTAGCCTTTAGCTACCAGTCTTGCCTTGTGCTTAAGGACATTCCCTTCAGTGTCCTTCTTCAGCTTATACACCCACTTCAGGCCGATGGGATTATGACCTTTGGGCAGGTCGGTAAGCTCCCATGTCCTGTTCTTCTCAATGGACTCCATCTCCTTCTTCATTGCTTCCTGCCACTCCTGCTCGGCTGCTGCCTCCTGGTAATTGGCTGGTTCTTCTGCACACAACAAAGAAAGTTCCTCCAGGCTCATCTCCACTTCTTGAGTCTGATCGTAGACGTCTGCTAGAGGTCGGAATCCTCTTGGGCCGTCTTTTATGGAGGAATCTCCCGAGCTGGACGGGCTGGTCCTGCTCGGACTTGGTGTCCTGGGTGTATCCGGGGTGCTCTCTCCCGGGCTGGGTTCCCTCGTTTCTGGCAAGACTGTTCCCGAGCTGGGTGTTCCGGGCTTCTCTTGCTCGGCAACATCCTGGTCGTCTTCGACAATGAACTCCACTGAGTTCCGCTCGGGTTCTCCCTTCTCGTCGCGCCAATCCCACTTCATCTCCTCTTCGAACACAGCATCTCTGCTCACTTGGAGTCTGCCGCGTCGTGGATCGTAGAGTCTGTGTGCCTTGCTTCCTTCTTCAACACCAAGGTACACCATCTTCTGACTCCGGTCGTCCAGCTTCTTGAGATGTGGCCCCGCAATCTTCACGTGTGCGGTGCACCCGAACACTTTCAAGTGTTCTAAGTGGGGTTTCATCCCTTTCCACGCCTGGTAGGGGGTACGCTCTCCTAGCGCTTTGGTCGGCAAACGATTGAGCAGGTAGACCGCATGTCTTACTGCTTCTGCCCAAAACCGGGCTGGAACTTGCATGCTCTTGAGCAAGCTCCTCGCTGTGTTCATCACAGTCCGGTTTCGTCTTTCCACCACGCCATTTTGTTGGGGTGTGTGAGGTGCGGACAGGTGACGCTGAATTCCTTCCTGGTCGCAGAACTCTCCGAACTGCTGGGAAGTGAATTCTCCTCCTCGGTCTGTACGCAAGACCTTTAACCTGTGCACCGAGTCATTCTCCACGATCTTCTTGAATTTCTTGAAGACCTCAAAGGCTCCGCTCTTTTCCTTAAGCATATAAACCCACATCCAGCGACTGTAATCATCAACAAGTAAAAGAAAGTACTTGTTACCTGCCAATGTTGCTGGGGTGACTGGACCACATAGGTCTGCGTGCACCAACTGTAAGGGTCTCTCTGCTCGGAACCTGGCCTTGATCGGAAACGGTATCCTCGCCTGCTTCGCGATCATGCAGCACTCACATAGCTGGTCGGGGTGTTCTATCTTGGGAACCCCGAAGGCCATCTTCTTCTCGCCCATCATCTTGAGCGCGTGAAAATTCACGTGTCCGAGCCGTGCGTGCCATAGCCAAGCCGGGTCTGCCATCGATGCCATAAGACAGACGGGCTGGCATGTCTTCAGGAGAATCTTGTAGAGTCTGTTGGGTGTTCGCTCCACCTTCATCAACAGCTCTCCTTCCTTGGTCCACATCTTCAGGTAGGACCCTTGCAGCAACACCGTGTTCCCGATCTCAGTCATCTGTCCTAGACTGATGATGTTGCTTTTCAACTTCGGGATGAAATACACCTGGGTCATCAGACGCTGGTCGCCATTCTTGCACTCGAACAGGATCGACCCTCTGCCTCTGATCTCTACGACTGATCCGTCGCCGAATTTCACGCTGCCCGTGATCTTCTCATCGAGCTCTTCAAACTTAGCTCGGTCCCCAGTCATGTGGTTGCTAGCTCCGTTGTCTAAGTACCATATGTCGGTACTGACCTTCTTCTCTCCGTCTACGAGGAGGTTTGCAATAACCTTATCCTCGATGAGGAAAACCTTCTCGCTGGTCTCCTCCGGACAGGTCTGCTCGGCCTCTGGGCTGATCGGCACACTGATCACTTCTGCCCGGGCCTTGGCGTCACACTCGCCATTCTGTTCGTCCAGGTGCATTTCTTGCTCGGCAAACAACAATGCCGGCTGGTCGTCTGGGAATCTTGCTAGATTCGCCTCTTCGCCCTGGTTCCTGCTCCGGCACTCAGATGCAAAGTGCCCAAGCTTCTGACAATTGTAACACTTCACTGTGCTCTTGTCTCTCCTGGTCGTGCCTTCCTGACGGGTAGATCCACTGCCGCGACCTCGCATGTCCCGACCTCGACCTCGTCCACGACCTTGTCCGTGTCCTCGGACTTCTCCACCAAAGCTGTTCCGACCTGAGGGTCTTGTAGAAAACTCGGCTCCCCCGGTTTTCCGCTGTCTGGCCGTCCACTCTTCATGCGTGAGCAGAAGGTTCTTCTCCTCGTCTTTGTCACCGTAACCCCGAAGTCTCTCTTCGTGGGCCTTGAGACGACCAACAACCTCCTCGACCGACATGGTCTTGAGATCGCCGAACTGCTCGATCGATGTCACGATCTGCATGTACCTGTGAGGCACTGCTCGGAGAAACTTCTTGACGACGGTGGTCTCCTCCACCTTGTCTCCCAGCGAGCGTATGCCGGTCACAATGGACGTGAGCCGCCTAGCGAAATCATCAATTGATTCGCTCTCCCTCATCCTCATGACCTCAAACTCACTCTTCAAGGTCTGGACCTTTGCCTCCTTGACGCGATCTGCGCCCATGTGCATGGTCTGAAGAGTTTTCCATGCTTCCTTCGCTGAATCTTTCTCGGCGAGCATGAGAAGAACATCTTCAGGAACTGCTTGGTAGATTGCGGCTAGAGCCATTCTTTCCTTGCGCCCTTCGACATCGCCGTTCTCTACGGCCTCCCACACTCCCTGCGCCTGCAGATTCACCCTCATCTTCAACGCCCACACGGCGTAATTGCTCTTCGTGAGCATGGGGTAATGGAGCGTAACTGTGCCTTCTCTGGAGTCTGGTTTCTGTGCGACCAAAGCTCCTTCCATCGGTGACTCTGATGATGAAGACATGTTCTTCGATTGATGCTCTGATACCACTTGTTGGATCCCAATTCACGGATCTGCAAAGAACCCGAATAACACCAAAAGAAATCGAACAGGAAAATAAAGGACACAAACTTTTGGGAGAAGAAATTCTCTTGATTAATAATCGAAGGCAATACAAGAAGATAAACTCAAAATTCTAATGGACTCTACACATTACAAAGTGTACAATGCTAGGTTTATATAGCCTCTTATAGGCGAAACCCTAGCTACCCAAATCGCACAAAATCAGGAAACTACCACTAGTAGAAATGTGATCTTTTGAAACTAAATTTTTACCTACTGAATAATTAGTTTCTATAAATTTTTTATAGACACTGATTTTGAAGATAAATCAGTTGCGAAAGAGTTCAGTAGAAATATTTTGTATATGTAATTTTGGCAACTCATTTTCTAACTTTAAGCAACTGATAATTGGCGGCAAAATTTTTAATTTTTAGAAACTGATTTTTCAGTTTATAAAATATTAAAATCAGTTGATGATCATTATGTTCGACGGAAAATTTTAACTTCCGGCAAGAGTTTTTCATACTGATTTTTCAGTTTCTAAAAATAAATTTTAGATATTTGGCCACTGAATTTTTAGTATGTATATATCTAAAATGATTAATCTCTTAAAAGCAACAAAGTTTTCAGTTGTTAAAAAATTAAAAACAACGTTATATTTGAATTCCGGCAAGGGTTTTTCTATTGACAAATCAGTTTTTAAAAATGATTTTTAGACTTTCGGCCACTGAATGTTCAACATTATTTTCTATACCATCAGTTGCCAAAAACATTTTTCGGCAAGGGTTTTTTCTACTGAGTTATTAGTTGCTAAAAATGATTTTTGGATTTTTAGCCAATGAATTTTCAGTAGGTATATACCAAATATCAGTTGTCAATAGCTATAACTTTTAACAACTGGTTAATCAATAATTAACAACAAATTTTTCAGTGGTTGAATATGTGAAATTCATTTCTGTATTTTAGAAAATTGATTGTTCAGTTGATAAGAATATAAAATCAGTCGACAAAAGTGTAGAAGCTCAAGATTATTCAAAATTAATAAACTAAATCAAAATAGAGCAATAACTGTTAGTATAGTGTGACACTTCATATCCAAGAGGCGTCACGTGTGAATGTAATATGTGGATGTATTAACGTAATTTCATATAGAATGATAACAAATATAATTTCGACAATGATGATGGACAAACATGATGGTAATTTTTCGTGACTAATTTTCAAATAGTACATCTTTATAAAAGATTTAATGAGTTAGGTTAAAAAGAACCGTCGGAAAAACAACGGATATATTTGCAACGGTCCATTTGTAGACAGTAGCATATCGTAAAGTTTTGGGAAACTTAATGCTAATTATTTATTTACTATTAGAGCTGCAAGTGGCGATGTCGCGATGCATCGTGACTCGGATCGCCAAAATCGCGAAAATGGCCGTCGCGATGCGTCGCAACTGTGCCAAATCGCGATGCATCGCGATGCGTCGGATTGATGACGTGGCGAGGTGAAATTGGGCTAGAGAGTTTGGTGTGGATTTTCACCACAAATCGCGACCCATCGCGATTTTGACCAAATAGTCACGACCCCATCGCGATTTTGACCAAATAGTCACGACCCATCGCGATTTTGCCAAACCCGTCGCGACCCATCGCGAGTTGCAGCTCTATTTACTATCACTTAGAATAATAAGAAAATTATGATAGCTTGCTAATTCGATCGGTATAAGTATCTTTTCTATTAATGTTTTGATTAAAATAAAGGAACGAAACTAAGTTTAATGAACATTTAAAAATTTAACCGAGAATTTTATATTAAATTTAAACTATCACAGAAAATAAAACATTTATTACTTTTTCCTCTCAAGACTAAAAGCAAAAACTGCAATAGACCAAAACCAAATCACCAAAATATTTCGTGGATATATTACCACGAATTTGTTGGCGCTCTTTTTTTCACCCAAAATTGAAAACCACGATATGTTTTGTTTCAACTTTTAACCTCTCTTTCTCATTTTGACGCTCTCAAAGTATGTCTCGATTTTGCCTTCTGTTTCAGCTACGACGAGATTCCTGAGCTCTGCAGCACCTTGCCGGCTCTTGAGCTCTGCCACTCAATGTCACAGAAGTACAGGCGGATCTCCGCTTTTGGTCTGTCCAGTTTCCATGGATGCGCTTTTCTTTTCCTCTTCGATTTCGTTTTTGTGTGTTTCATGTGGATAGGGTTTGTTTGGGATTATAACTATGTTTTGGATTACATTGTTCTGTTTTTGATGATTTTCGTTCCTGTTGATAGATCTGGAATTCAATTATTTAGGACTTTAATCATCTGCAACAGAGATCGCTGTGTAGTTAATAAGTTTTTCTTTTGTTTTCAATTATATTGATGAAATCAATCAATTTTCCTTGTTTTCAAGAATAATGTTTGAACTAATTGAAACCTAACTCTGGTTAGAAATTCTTAACCTCTTTTTTGTGTGTTTCATGCAACCTTCTCGAGGATGTTGAAGTGAGTCAAGTATTTCCCATTCCCCTTTACATGGAGTCGATGCGAAGAAGGAAATAGCTCGGAGGAAGGAGTATGCTTCGGGTTAATCAAGCGATAAACAAGACTGATTTTGATTTTGGGGGCTGAGATATACGTTCTCTGTGACAATATTGTATCATCATTATATATCTATACTAAGAATCTAAGTTATAACATGACTGAATGTGCTTTATTCTTCTTGTTTAGTTATGGTCCGTGCACATTTTGGTGGATGCCGACTCAGCTGTCGGGTTTTTCCTTATGCAGATGTGAGTGCCGCCATTAGAGAGCTTGTGCAACCTTCGGAATCTGCTAAGGTAACTAACTTGACTTTAGTAGGCCTACAGAATTTAGTCCTCTCTCGCAATTCAATGGTAATTTTTTCTTCTTATCAACTGCAACGGGATATTTTTATTTAATTTAATTTTGTATGAGTACTCTTATTATATGTCCTAGCTTTATATTTTATTTGTGTTAAATACGAAACCATTTGGAGATTTTTAGTTCGGATGAAACATTTTGGTTGTATATAAATGCAGTTTGTATTTGGTATAGAAGCGTTAGGATATTGATATAGAGAAATGGTTTAGAACTTAAGAACTTACCCAGCTATGCTTTGTTTGATTTTCGTTTCTCAGGTACATTGCTACTGGCGTTAGGATTCAGTCAAGAAGATTTCCACCGGCTAAGATTTAAAGGAGGGTCATAGCTTCATGAAGAAAATGACGAGACGAGACTTAAGATTCAAGTCTTTAGTTTTAATTAATGCAAAATGTATATTAGTCACTATTTAGGTAATTATATCAATATTTGTATACAATACGCAAGTGAAAGAGTATGTAATTTCTTTATTTGGTATAAAAATTATTTTATTTGATATAGTTTAAATTTAAAGTATGAATGAGATTGAATTATTAATATTGAGAAAAAAATGTAGCTTATTCTTAGTTGGTATTTAAGAATGATTTTGCAACTGTATATGTTACTTTAAAGTTTAAACAAGGTTTACTGATTTATCAGTTGTTGAATTGCACATCAGAAAGCTTTACGTACTGATTTTTCAGTTGTCGAATATCTTTTTTCGAGGAAAAAATTGCCAAAAATCTTTACTTTTTGAAACTGATTTTTCAGTTGTTAATATGCACACCGGAAAGTTTTTTTACAACTGATAATTCAGTTGTTGATTGTCCTTTTCCGGCGAAAAAATGGCCGGAAACTTATACCTTTGGAGACTGAGTTTTTAGTTTCTCGCAGTTGCTAAAAGCACGAATGGCAACTAAAAACTTTCAGTTGTAAAATGTACCTTTTGACACTAGGTATTATCAACTAAACTTAGGAAGTGATTTTTCAGTGTCAAAAACCTTTTACCAACTGATTTGAATTTATAACAACTGATTTAACAGTGGATGAAAACGTTATTTCTACTAGTGTACCCTAAATAATCTCGCCAAATCTTTGACTTGATTTGCTTGCTCCTCAAGCTACGCGTCTTCCTTTCTGGGTAGAGTTTCCTTTTCCTGCCCGGACAGCTTCTCTGTCCCCGAGCTGACCTGCTCGTATGCTCCGGGCTGAGCTTGCCTTCTATCCGGACACTCTGCTCGTGTTCACCCGAGCTGGGCTGAACGGCTGTCCGTCTTCTGTTCTGGTCGGTACCCGGACTGACTCCTCGCAAGTGTTTCTGCCCGTCCTGGGTTCTGGTCGTCACCCGGACTAAGTCAAGCTTAAGCTCACATATAGCTTTTATTATTATACATGTCTTTATTGTAATCCGGTGTCAAAAACAATTTTAAAAAGTACGATATTTAAACCAATAATCTTTTGAATATTCCCTTCTAATATAATCCAATAAAAAATTGATTATATAATCATTGAAGAAAATTCAAATAGTTCGACTACTATATATGTTTTTCTTCGATAACAAATCATTTCTCAAGAAAAAAAGGACTCCTTATTGGACTTTTCTTAAAGAAAATTCAAAGATGACTTGATAGAGAGTCTTAACTGTTATATCACACCTAAATTGATTTTGTAAGTTCATATCCATTTTGGCTTTAGTACGTTGAATGATTGATATCCCTAAAATTAAATATTAATTTTTTTTTTTCAGACCGTGATGCCCAAATAGATAAATAAAATTTAAAATTGAAATTCCTTAACTGAAATTTATGCACACAAATTACTAGTTTTGATAATTTTCTTTTCTTTTCTGCCTAAGTTCTACATGAGTAGTAGGACTTATTTACATACATACTTTGTTTCAATATAAATAGTTGACCACCAATGGTATTGAGATAGGTATCGTGACTTTGTTTTAGTGAACTATAATTTTATGTCAACGGAGTAATTTTCATTGACATTTTTTATAAGCAATTTTCAGCAACAACTTTATAACTTGGTCATGAAAGGTATGTTTTAGTTCTCTCCACCCGAATTATCTATTTGAGTATTTTCTATTTAAAAGTCAGAAAAAAAACACTACTTAATCTCTGGTCGAACTTCATTAATTTTTAATTAAATAAAAAAAATTATATCCAAGTTTCTCTTATTTATCTTCATACTTTTTTATTTTTTTAATTATACCACTTATTGAAAAAAATTATAATAAAATTACTTAATATTTAAATTCAAATAAATACACATATTCTAAGAGAAATATATTTATTCATAAAAAATTCAACACAACACCCATAAAATAAACACCGAAATGATGGATAAATAATCACAAGAATTTCGGTATTTTTGTAATACTATCGCATTTCGGTATTGTTAATACGTCATTTTAATTATTTGCAAAGTGAAAAGTATTATTATTGTATTTTAAAATATTGCGGTCTTTAAATTATTAAGAGAATATATTGTACGTATATTAAACACTTGAAATGATGGATATATATATATATATATATATATATATATATATATATAATTCAGGGGATAAATTGTGTAAATAATTAAAAAAAAAAAAGTGTAAATAATGAACTTTGGAAGGAGTTAAATATAAAGAAACTGCATTGCTAAACATTTCCATAATAGTGTGCGAATTATGCAAAGTGAAGAAGCCCTAAGAGGTTTGGGAGTAAATTCACCATTATTAGTATTTTCGGTTGATGTTGATCAGATTAGTTGTTTTTTAAAGGGGTTATTTAAATCGTTTTTCCTAACTTCTAACCAATCAAAGAAATATGTAATTTGTAAGATTTTGAAAGTGGTAGTATTTTTCTTGTATTTCAGTTATTTTATCTAAGAGATTAAAATAAAATAAAAAACTAGTCTTAGTGAAGGTACTCTTTATATGTTATTTAATTAATTTGTTTGGAAAGGGAGAGAAATAGCTTTGCTGTGTATATGCCCTAAACAAACATATTTATTCTTAAATATAATATATATTCTTATGGAATAAATAAAATTAGTATTTCGTCGTATTTTTTGTAGTATATAAAGGGTCTCAATGCTAGCGTCGTGACAAAAGATGGAACGATATAAGTGATATGGTATTAACACTTTTGTCACGTTGTAATATTAATATTAACTTATTTCAAAAAAAATATATTGATATTAACTGTTATTCATATCATATTTTATAATTAGAAAAATATTGATATTAACTGTTATTCATATCATAAAACATCCCACCTTGTTCTCGTTCTAATTAGAAAAATTTTTAAAAAAAAATTAAGACTTATCCACTTTTTTAATGCATGTATAGTGTGCAGTAAAAAAAAATCAATATTGTAATTAGTAGCTTACATCCCATCTTTCGGGATCAATTTTTTTTGGATTTTGGTATGTCTCCGGATCCATATGTACTGCCCTATTCCACACTAAAACTTGCCATCCTTTTGGTATCGTATAGCCTGCGTTTTATTGAAAATTAGAAGAAAAAAATATTATATATATAATCTACACATCATATAGAAATGTGTTGTAAAAAATGCAAAAAATCAGTACATCTAAGTTTTAAATATTTTGATTAACTCACCGTTCACGTGAACATCAATTTTAGCCTCTCGGAAATTCGCAAAATTTAGACTGGTTTTTCGAAGCATCTCATCGATGACCTAAACATACATGAATAAACAATAGATAAAAGCTATAACCTACAAACTTCATAAAAATTTGAAATATATATATATATATATATATATATATATATATATTAATATAGTACGCAATCCCATAAAAATTTGAAATTTATATATATATATATATATATATATATATATATTAATATAGTACACAATCCCATATGTATTGCAGCACGAGCGTTAGCACGTGCTCCACCTGATCCTTGCTAGATGATCCTTGCTAGACAATCCTGTTAGCTTACTCAAGCTACTAAATGTATATTCATGGGCATATATCCTTACTTTAGAAAGATATGACATTTGTTTGATTTGAATCTCCCAATATCGTGAGTATACATCGCCGACACCTCCGAGTGGGTAGCTGACACTGCCGAGTACGTCACCGAAACCGTAGAGAACGCTAAGTGTGTCACCGAGTACATCGCCAACAGGATTGAGAATGTTGAGTGTGTTGCCAACACCACAATGTTGGATCCCAATTCACGGATCTGCAAAGAACACGAATAACACCAAAAGAAATCGAACAGAAAAATAAAGGACACAAACTTTTGGGAGAAGAAATTCTCTTGATTAATAATCGAAGGCAATACAAGAAGATAAACTCAAAATTCTAATGGACTCTACACTTTACAAAGTGTACATGCTAGGTATATTTATAGCCTCACATAGGCAAAACCCTAGCTACCCAAATCGCACAAAATCAGGAAACTACCCTAAATAATCTCGCCGAATCTTTGACTTGATTTGCTTGCTCCTCAAGCTACGCGTCTTCCTTTTGGGGTAGAGTTTCCCTTTCCTGCCCGGACAGTCTCTCTGTCCCCGAGCTGACCTGCTCGTATGCTCCGGGCTGAGCTTGCCTTCTATCCGGACACTCTGCTCGTGTTCACCTGAGCTGGGCTGAACGGCTGTCCGTCTTCTGTTCTGGTCGGTACCCGGGCTGACTCCTCGCAAGTGTTTCTGCCCGTCCTGGGTTCTGGTCGTCATCCGGACTAAGTCAAGCTTAAGCTCACACACAAAGTAGAGCATATTAACTAAAAAATAAATTATAAAAATATGACCAAGGAATGATTTTCAGTTTCTTAAAATTAAAATAAAAAGATCATGAAATATTATTTTCCACTCATCAATATGGTTTTCTTTACTCAAATTTTATGGATTGACTGGGATGTAAACTCTACATGTATTGAAGTTGAAAAACTCAACATGTTGCCAAGATCAATACAACTCTATGCTATTTAGTAACATAATAATAAGTACGTAAAAATGTAGGGAAAATATTCATGTTCTCGCAAGGAAACATACAATTTTTGCACATCAACGAGGCTGAGATGGCGAAGGAAGTGATAAAATGCACGTCTTTGGATTTTGGAAAGCCGGATGTTCTTCAGAAATTGATTGGTCCTCTTCTTGGGCAAGGCATTGTCAGCGCCAACGGTGCTGTTTGGTCCCACAGAAGAAAAACTCTTACTCCTATGTTCACCGTCGAAAGTGTTAAGGTATATTATATATATATATATATATAATACTATAACGCGATACATGTGTGATGCGGGCCATCCCCACATTGAGCGTGCATTATCGTATTTGGAGCGCTGTGAGAGACGCTCAAACAATGCGTGACTTTGAGCGCGCGTAACTTTCTGCTCAAGCATCCATTTGCCTATTTTAGCAACTCGTTTCGACGCTACGGATGTCCTCTACACCGAGTAGGGCGTAGCTCTGTCCATTAGCGTCGTTTAGGGCCAAAAAAAATGTCGTTTTTATGTGTTCCTTTCGACTTTAAGTTTTGCGCCATTATTAATGTGTGGCTTTTTGGTTTTCTGAGACCTTTTGTCTCCTTGGCTTTTGAACGATTGTATTAAGGGCATTGCAGAGATTAAGAAAAGGCAGATTTTGAAGAATTAAAATATTATTGTTTTGTCCAAAAAAATTCGTGTCTTGAGAGAGCGTTTTTTTTTGTTGCCCGAGCATTGGTATTCGAGTCATCGAATCAACAACCGTTTGGAAGAGTTTCGATTGGGTATTCGTGCGTCGAATCAACAATCGGAATTGTCACGCCGTCAACCTTTCCGCTGCATCAGTTTGGTATCAGAGCTTGAGATCTTGACGATGCCGCCGCGACGGAGTATTCCACGGAGGCAGCGAGTGGATGAGGTCTACGAGAGGGATAACGACAATCGGATTGAAGAGCAGATTGCACGAGTTCTTGACGAGAGGACGGAGCAGATGATGGAGATGCTTACAGCAAGGATGCCTGCACTCTTGGGTGCGCAACAACAACCGCAACAGCGAAACCGTCGTCCGCGAGGATCGGTGGCAGATTCGTGGGAAGAAGAAGATTCACTCGATGAACAACCGTTCAACTGGCGCCGACAACAGCGAACCTTCGAGAGAGATGGTCGACGTTGGGATTCTAGGATTAAAACTGATATTCCAGAATTCCATGGAGGTCTTCAAATAGAGGAATTCCTCGATTGGCTCGCAACGGTGGAGGAGATTTTGGAGTTTCGAGGAGTTCCCGACGAACGAAAAGTCGCATTGGTTGCGACGAGATTTCGTGGACGAGTGATAGCATGGTGGCAGCAAATGAAACTTACCCGGAGTCGGATGGGAAAACCAAAAATTACTTCGTGGGAGAAGATGAAGAAACACCTTCGAGCGGCATTCCTCCCCTATAATTTTCAACGGGTAATGTACCAACGGTTGCAAAATCTTCGACAAGGAACTCGTACGGTGGAGGAGTATACTTCTAATTTTTATCAATTGTTAGCGAGAAACGAGGTGCAAGAGACCGAAGATCAACTCGTTGCGAGATACATCGGAGGTCTAAAATTTCAGATTCAAGAAACGGTCAATATGTTTGATCCGGTTTCCATTTTCGCGGCTTTTCAGCGAGCCCTTTCGGTGGAAAAACAATCGCGGCGTAACAACTCGATTCAATTCACCAATCCGTTCGCCAACAAGCGATCAAATTCGACCGAGAATATGGCGCCAAGGGGTACAATGATTAGATTTGTCCCGGACAAGCAAACAACCACTAATTTCTCACATGGAGAAGGTACGAGCACCGTAAAATGTTTTACTTGCGGGGAACTCGGTCATCGTCAAAGCGATTGTAAGAAAATCGGGAAGCGAGCTCTAGTAATCGAAGAACGCAACGAGGATGAGGAAGAAAATGAACAGCCCGTGTATGATAAAGACGAGTATGATGAGGAGTTCGTAGAGGGAGATGTAGGCTTATCTTTAGTCGTGTGGAGGGTGTGCTTGACGCCTAAAGCACCCGAAGAGAATTGGCTACGCAACAACATCTTCCAATCGACGTGCACCATTCTTGGCAAGGTATGTCGATTCGTCATCGACGCCGGGAGTTGTGAGAACATTGTTTCCGAGGAAGCCGTGCAGAAATTGAACGTAAAGACCGAGCAACATCCGAAGCAATACAAGCTTGCGTGGCTGAAACGAGGCGGTGAGGTAACGGTCTCAAACCGCGCCTTGATTTCATTTTCTGTGGGTACGAAGTACCGTGACGAAGTATGGTGTGATGTTGTGAATATGGATGCTTGTCACCTTTTTCTTGGGAGACCGTGGCAATTTGACAGGAAAGTGATTCACGACGGTCGAGCAAATTCTTACAGTCTTGTCTTCGAAGGAGTTAAGATCGTGCTTATGCCGAGTAATCCCGTTGAGAAGACCGTGGCAGAAAAATCAGAAGGGGGCAGCGGCACGAACAAAAATTTATTGACGATGGCACAGTTTGGAGAGGAGATAAAGACTTCCGAGGTGGTTTATGTTCTTCTTGGGAAAGAAATCGCCGAAAACAGCCCCGCCCCTGACGCGATCGCTCCGTTATTGGCTGAATTCAAAGATGTCTTCCCCGAGGACCTTCCTGATGGCCTACCACCTCTCCAAGACATCCAACACCACATTGACTTAGAACCGGGAGCAGCCCTTCCCCACCGGCCGCATTATAGGATGAGTCCGAGCGAGCACGAAGAGTTACGGAGGCAAGTCGAGGAGCTGCTCGTGAAGGGACACGTCCGGGAAAGTATAAGTCCTATAGCAGTTCCGGCCTTGTTGACGCCGAAGAAGGACGGGTCGTGGCGTATGTGCGTGGACAGCCGAGCCGTGAATAAAATCACCGTGAGATTTCCTATTCCACGACTTGATGATTTGTTGGATCAAATAAGCGGTGCCAAAGTATTTTCACGATTAGACTTGAAGAGCGGGTATTATCATATTCGTATGCGGCCCGGAGACGAGTGGAAATCAGCGTTTAAAACGCGCGAGGGGCTGTACGAGTGGTTGGTGATGCCCTTTGGTTTGTCCAACGCTCCGAGTACTTTTATGCGGGTGATGAACCAACTATTGCGCCCTTTTATCGGTCATTATGTCGTCGTGTACTTTGACGATATCTTGATTTATAGCGGCGATCATGATACACATCTTGAGCACGTGCGGGAAGTGCTCAAAGTCCTACGAAGAGAGCGGTTTTATGCAGCGATAAAGAAGTGCGTTTTTATGACGCCAAAGGTATTATTTCTGGGCTATGTGATTTCCGGTGATGGATTACAGGTCGACGAAGCAAAGATTGAAGCGGTTCGGAATTGGCCTCGACCAAAATCGATTACGGAAGTGCGGAGTTTTCATGGTCTTGCTTCATTCTATCGGCGTTTCGTCTCACATTTCAGCGACATCATGGCACCCCTCACCGATTGTATGCGTGGGACACAATTCGAGTGGACGGCCGCTGCCGAAGCAGCATTTGAGCGGATCAAGGAGCAGCTCAGCACCGCGCCTATTTTGGTACTTCCTGATTTTTCGTGACCATTCGAGCTTCACACGGACGCCTCGAAAACGGGTATAGGGGCTGTTCTTAGTCAAAGCGGCCGGCCCGTGGCGTATTTTAGCGAGAAAATCTCCGGTGCTCGGCTTAATTACAGTACCTACGACGTCGAGTTCTACGTTGTCGTTCAAGCCGTTAAACATTGGAGACATTATTTATTTCACCATGAATTTATACTTTACACTGACCATGATTCTCTCCGACACCTTCACCGCCAAGATAAGGTGTCCGCTCGACACGCGAGGTGGATTTCTTTCCTCGAAGGGTTCACTTACGCCGTAAAGCACAAAGCGGGTGTTACCAATCGCGTCGCCGATGCTCTTAGTGGTCGGACCAATTTGTTAGTCACCATGAGAGTTGAGGTACCCGGGTTCGATTCCTTCAAAGAGTTGTTCCCCACTGATCCGTACTTCTCGACAATCCTCGCCGATGTTCAAGCTGGAAAGCGATCGGAATTTTTTCTCCACAACGGGTTCCTTTTCCGTGGGAATCAACTGTGCGTCCCAGATTGCAGCTTGCGGCTACAAATTATGCAGGAGTTACATGGCGAGGAACACGTGGGACACGATCGGACGCTTCAGCTCGTCCAATCTTCGTACTTTTGGCCGGGTAAGCGCGGGGAAATTCACCGGTATGTGCAGCGATGTCGCATTTGTCAAGTCTCCAAAGGCGGGGCGACTAACGCAGGGCTTTATATGCCGCTGCCCGTTCCATTACAGCCGTGGACCGACATTAGCATGGATTTTGTGCTAGGATTACCGCGGACTTAGCGCGGTAACGATTCGATCTTCGTTGTTGTCGATCGTTTCTCTAAAATGGCACATTTTATTCTATGTAAGAAGACCACAGATGCCGTTAATGTCGCTCAGCTGTTCTTCCGTGATGTCTACCGTCTTCATGGTCTTCCGGCATCGATTGTGTCCGATCGAGACACACGGTTCATTAGTCACTTTTGGCGGAGCTTATGGAAAATGGTAAAGACAAAGCTTGATTTCAGTAGCGCTTATCACCCACAGACCGACGGAGAAACCGAGGTGGTTAATCATTCCCTTGGTAATCTACTTCGGTGCCTTGTCGGCGATCACCCGAAAGGGTAGGATCAAAAGCTTAGCCAAGCCGAATTCGCTCACAATCATGCCGTTAATAGGAGTACGGGTTTTAGCCCCTTTCAGATTGTTTATTCTGCTCAACCACGTGGGCCTTTCGATCTTGTTCCTTTACCGAGCACGGAGAAGACGCACCAGAAAGCCGCTGATTTTGTAGCGGGGCTGTTGGACGTTCATAAAGATGTTCGTGACAACCTCTCCGCCGCCAATGCTCGTTACAAGGCCCGTGCTGACCAACGACGCCGCCACGTCGAATTCGAGGTTGGTGATTTTGTGTAGGTTGTCCTCACGAAGGAACGCTTCTCCGCTGGTGATTACAACGAGCTTGCTGCCAAGAAAATTGGACCCGTTGAGATCGTTGAGAAGATCAACACCAACGCCTACCGTCTCAAGCTCCCGAGCCACATTCGCACCATCGACGTGTTCAATGTGAAGCACCTCATTCCTTTTCACGATGACTCTTCGGAAGACGACGACCTGACTTCGAGGACGAACTCTTTCCAGCCCGGAGGGAATGATGCGGGCCATCCCCACATTGAGCGTGCATTATCGTATTTGGAGCGCTGTGAGAGACGCTCAAACAATGCGTGACTTTGAGCGCGCGTAACTTTTTGCTCAAGCATCCATTTGCCTATTATAGCCACTCGTTTCAACGCTACGGATGTCCTCTACACCGAGCAGGGCGTAGCTCTGTCCATTAGCGTCGTTTAGGGCAAAAAAAAATGTCGTTTTTATGTGTTCCTTTCGACTTTAAGTTTTGCGCCATTATTAATGTGTGGCTTTTTGGTTTTCTGAGACCTTTTGTCTCCTTGGCTTTTGAATCATTGTATTAAGGGCATTGCAGAGATGAAGAAAAGGCAGATTTTGAAGAATTAAAATATTATTGTTTTGTCCAAAAAAATTCGTGTCTTGAGAGAGCGTTTTTTTTGTTGCCCGAGCGTTGGTATTCGAGTCATCAAATCAACAACCATTTGGAAGAGTTTCGATTGGGTATTCGTGCGTCGAATCAACAATCGGAATTGTCACGCCGTCAACCTTTCCGCTGTGAGCTTAAGCTTGACTTAGTCCGGGTGACGACCAGAACCCAGGACGGGCAGAAACACTTGCGAGGAGTCAGCCCGGGTACCGACCAGAACAGAAGACGGACAGCCGTTCAGCCCAGCACGGGTGAACACGAGCAGAGTGTCCGGATAGAAGGCAAGCTCAGCCCGGAGCATACGAGCAGGCCAGCTCGGGGACAGAGAAGCTGTCCGGGCAGGAAAGGGAAACTCTACCCAGAAAGGAAGATGCGTAGATTGAGGAGCAAGCAAATCAAGTCAAAGACTTGATAGGATTATTTAGGGTAGTTTCCTGATTTTGTGCGATTTGGGTAGCTAGGGTTTCGCCTATGAGAGGCTATATAAACCTAGCATTGTACACTTTGTAATGTGTAGAGTCCATTAGAATTTTGAGTTTATCTTCTTGTATTGTCTTCGATTATTAATCAAGAGAATTTCTTCTCCCAAAAGTTTGTGTCCTTTATTTTCCTGTTCGATTTCTTTTGGTGTTATTCGTGTTCTTTGCAGATCCGTGAATTGGGATCCAACAAGTGGTATCAGAGCTTCAATCGAAGAACATGTCTTCATCGTCAGAGTCACCAATCGACGGAGCTTTGGTTGCGCAGAAATCAGACTCCAGAGAAGGCACAGTTACACTCCATTACCCCATGCTCACGAAGAGCAATTACGCCGTGTAGGCGTTGAAGATGAGGGTGAATCTGCAGGCGCAGGGAGTATGGGAGGCCGTAGAGAACGGCGGTGTCGAAGGGCGCAAGGAAAGAATGGCTCTAGCCGCTATCTACCAAGCAGTTCCGGAAGAAGTTCTTCTCATGCTTGCCGAGAAAGATTCCGCGAAGGAAGCATGGAAAACTCTTCAGACCATGCACATGGGCGCAGATCGCGTCAAGGAGGCAAAGGTCCAGACCTTGAAGAGTGAGTTCGAGGTCATGAGAATGAGGGAGAGCGAATCAATTGATGATTTCGCTATGCGGCTCACGTCCATTGTGACCGGCATACGCTCGCTGGGAGACAAGGTGGAGGAGACCACCGTCGTCAAGAAGTTTCTCCGAGCAGTGCCTCACAGGTACATGCAGATCGTGACATCGATCGAGCAGTTCGGCGATCTCAAGACCATGTCGGTCGAGGAGGTTGTTGGTCGTCTCAAGGCCCACGAAGAGAGACTTCGGGGTTACGGTGACAAAGACGAGGAGAAGAACCTCCTGCTCACGCATGAAGAGTGGACGGCCAGACAGCGGAAAACTGGGGGAGCCGAGTTTTCTACAAGACCCTCAGGTCGGAACAGCTTTGGTGGAGAAGTCCGAGGACGCGGACAAGGTCGTGGACGAGGTCGAGGTCGGGACATGCGAGGTCGCGGCAGTGGATCTACCCGTCAGGAAGGCACGACCAAGATAGACAAGAGCACAGTGAAGTGCTACAATTGTCAGAAGCTTGGGCACTTTGCATCTGAGTGCCGAAGCAGGAACCAGGGCGAAGAGGCGAATCTAGCGAGATTCCCAGACGACCAGCCGGCATTGTTGTTTGCCGAGCAGGAAACGCACCTGGACGAACAGAATGGCGAGTGTGACGCCAAGGCCCGGGCAGAAGTGATCAGTGTGCCGATCAGCCCAGAGGCCGAGCAGACCTGTCCGGAGGAGACCAGCGAGAAGGTTTTCCTCATCGAGGATAAGGTTATTGCAAACCTCCTCGTAGACGGAGAGAAGAAGGTCAGTACCGACATATGGTACTTAGACAACGGAGCTAGCAACCACATGACTGGGGACCGAGCTAAGTTTGAAGAGCTCGATGAGAAGATCACGGGCAGCGTGAAATTCGGCGACGGATCAGTCGTAGAGATCAGAGGCAGAGGGTCGATCCTGTTCGAGTGCAAGAATGGCGACCAGCGTCTGATGACCCAGGTGTATTTCATCCCGAAGTTGAAAAGCAACATCATCAGTCTAGGACAGATGACTGAGATCGGGAACACGGTGTTGCTGCAAGGGTCCTACCTGAAGATGTGGACCAAGGAAGGAGAGCTGTTGATGAAGGTGGAGCGAACACCCAACAGACTCTACAAGATTCTCCTGAAGACATGCCAGCCCGTCTGTCTTATGGCATCGATGGCAGACCCGGCTTGGCTATGGCACGCACGGCTCGGACACGTGAATTTTCACGCGCTCAAGATGATGGGCGAGAAGAAGATGGCCTTCGGGGTTCCCAAGATAGAACACCCCGACCAGCTATGTGAGTGCTGCATGATCGCGAAGCAGGCGAGGATACCGTTTCCGATCAAGGCCAAATTCCGAGCAGAGAGACCCCTACAGTTGGTGCATGGAGACCTATGTGGTCCAGTCACCCCAGCAACATTGGCAGGTAACAAGTACTTCCTTTTACTTGTTGATGATTACAGTCGCTGGATGTGGGTTTATATGCTTAAGGAAAAGAGCGGAGCCTTTGAGGCCTTCAAGAAATTCAAGAAGATCGTGGAGAATGGCTCGGTGCACAGGTTAAAGGTCTTGCGTACAGACCGAGGAGGAGAATTCACTTCCCAGCAGTTCGGAGAGTTCTGCGACCAGGAAGGAATTCAGCGTCACCTGTCCGCACCCCACACACCCTAACAGAATGGCGTGGTGGAAAGACGAAACCGAACTGTGATGAACACAGCGAGGAGCTTGCTCAAGAGCATGCAAGTTCCAGCCCGGTTTTGGGCAGAAGCAGTAAGACATGCGGTCTACCTGCTTAATCGTTTGCCGACCAAAGCGCTAGGAGAGCGTACTCCCTACCAGGCGTGGAAAGGGAAGAAACCCCACTTAGAACATTTGAAAGTGTTCGGATGCACCGCACACGTGAAGATTGCGGGGCCACATCTCAAGAAGCTGGACGACCGGAGTCAGAAGATGGTGTACCTTGGCGTTGAAGAAGGAAGCAAGGCACACAGACTCTACGATCCACGACGCGGCAGACTCCAAGTGAGCAGAGATGCTGTGTTCGAAGAGGAGATGAAGTGGGATTGGCGCGACGAGAAGGGAGAACCCGAGCAGAACTCAGTGGAGTTCATTGTCGAAGACGACCAGGATGTTGCCGAACAGGAGCAGCCCGGAACACCCAGCTCGGGAATAGTCTTGCCAGAAACGAGGGAACCCAGCCCGGGAGAGAGCACCCCGGATACACCCAGGACACCAAGTCCGAGCAGGACCAGCCCGTCCAGCTCGGGAGATTCCTCCATAAAAGACGGCCCAAGAGGATTCCGACCTCTAGCAGACGTCTACGATCATACTCAAGAAGTGGAGATGAGCCTGGAGGAACTTTCTTTGTTGTGTGCAGAAGAACCAGCCAGCTTCCAGGAGGCAGCAGCCGAGCAGGAGTGGCAGGAAGCAATGAAGAAGGAGATGGTGTCCATTGAGAAGAACAGGACATGGGAGCTTACCGACCTGCCCAAAGGTCATAATCCCATCGGCCTGAAGTGGGTGTATAAGCTGAAGAAGGACACTGAGGGGAATGTCCTTAAGCACAAGGCAAGGCTGGTAGGTAAAGGCTACGTGCAGAAGAAAGGCATAGACTTTGAGGAAGTCTTTGCTCCAGTAGCTAGACTGGACACGATCAGACTCATCCTAGCCCTAGCAGCTCATCGAGGTTGGGAAATTCACCATCTGGATGTCAAATCGGCATTCCTAAACGGTGACCTCGAAGAAGAAGTGTACGTCAAGCAACCAGAGGGGTTCGGCGTCACGGGCAAGGAGCAGAAGGTGTACAAGCTATCCAATGCCTTATACGGGTTGAAACAAGCACCAAGAGCGTGGAACATCCGCCTTGACAAGAGCTTGAAGAATCTTGGATTCACAAAGTGCTTGAGCGAGCAGGCAGTCTACACCAGGAGTACCGGGCAGGAAACTCTGATCGTGGGAGTGTATGTGGACGACCTGATCGTCACAGGATCCAGCGCAGGAGGCGTAGATGGATTCAAGCAGCAGATGATGGCCGAATTCGAGATGAGTGACCTCGGATTACTTTCGTACTACCTCGGTCTCGAGGTGGAACAGAAGAAGGACTGCATTACGCTGAAGCAGTCGGCCTATGCGAAGAAGATCCTTAAACAGTTCGAGATGGCGGACTGTAACTCGAGCAAGTACCCTATGGAGGCGAAGCTGCAGCTCGGGAAGGATGCTGAAGGGAGAAGAGTGGATCCCACGGAGTACAGACGCGTGATCGGGTGTCTGAGGTATCTCACCCACACCCGACCAGACATTTCACACGCAGTCGGGATAGTCAGTCGATACATGGAGAAGCCCACGAGTGCACAGCAGCAGGCGGTGAAGCACATCTTGCGTTACGTGAAGGGCACGACGGACTACGGGATCCAGTACAACCGAGGAAGTGGAGCAGAAGTACTAGTCGGCTTTACGGACAGTGATCTGGCTGGTGATATCGATGACAGGAAGAGTACCGGAGGGATGGCGTTCTACCTCAACGGAAACCTGATCACCTGGCAGTCTCAAAAGCAGCAGACAGTAGCTCTATCCTCATGCGAAGCAGAGTTCATGGCGGCAACCGCAGCAGCATGTCAAGCTATGTGGTTGAAGGGGCTACTCAGAGAGATGATCGGATCCGAGCAGAGACCAGCTACTCTCTACGTGGACAACAAGTCTGCAATCGCGTTGATGAAGAATCCAGTGTTCCATGGACGGAGCAAACACATTGACACGAAGTTTCACTACATTCGTGAGTGTGTGGAGAAGCGAGAGATCATCGTGGAGTTCGTCAACACGAGGGAGCAACGGGCAGACATTCTTACCAAGGCTCTAGGGAGAGTCAAGTTCGAGGAGATGAGAGAGCTGCTCGGAGTAAAGAGTGTAGCAAGTCAAGCTTACGGGGGAGAATGTGAGCTTAAGCTTGACTTAGTCCGGGTGACGACCAGAACCCAGGACGGGCAGAAACACTTGCGAGGAGTCAGCCCGGGTACCGACCAGAACAGAAGACGGACAGCCGTTCAGCCCAGCTCGGTTGAACACGAGCAGAGTGTCCGGATAGAAGGCAAGCTCAGCCCGGAGCATACGAGCAGGCCAGCTCGGGGACAGAGAAGCTGTCCGGGCAGGAAAGGGAAACTCTACCCAGAAAGGAAGATGCGTAGATTGAGGAGCAAGCAAATCAAGTCAAAGATTTGATAGGATTATTTAGGGTAGTTTCCTGATTTTGTGCGATTTGGGTAGCTAGGGTTTCGCCTATGAGAGGCTATATAAACCTAGCATTGTACACTTTGTAATGTGTAGAGTCCATTAGAATTTTGAGTTTATCTTCTTGTATTGTCTTCGATTATTAATCAAGAGAATTTCTTCTCCCAAAAGTTTGTGTCCTTTATTTTCCTGTTCGATTTATTTTGGTGTTATTCGTGTTCTTTGCAGATCCGTGAATTGGGATCCAACATCCGCTGCATCAATGTGTCATTTAATGTCTGAGCAATGATGGTGTAAAAGAGGAATCAACGAATTTCCAATTTTTAACACTTAGTATTTCAGCCAATACTTATAAATTTTGAGAATACTTGGTTTCTCAGCTATAGATGCTTATACATATTGGCGAGATAATGTATGAAGGCAGATTATTATGAAATGAAAATGATGAGTTCTCTTCGAGCATTTACTCAAGAAAAAACACTTTTTTTTATTAAGAGGCGGGCTTTTATCGGAGATACGATTTTTTTGAAATTGCGGATGCGACGCTGGTGATTAAGTACCGCTGCATCAGTGGTAGACATTTATATTCCCCGTTCCGAATAGGTTTCGACGACGAACACGTCCTCGATTAATCCCGCTGCATCAGAATGATATCTTTCTTTCTTATTAATAATTGAACACGCGATACATATGTTGCAGGGTATGATGGAGTTTATGGTTGAGTCGGCTGTATCGGTGGTCGACACGTGGAAGGCTGAGATTGAAAGCAAGGGAGGTGTAGCTGAGATTACGGTGGACGAGCACTTGATCAACTTCACCACAGATATAATGTCAAAGGCATGTTTTGGAAGAGACAACGCCGAAACTGGCAACAACATATTCTTCAAGATTAAGGGTATTTTCGACAATGTCAGCAAGAGGTTAATCTACCTTGGAATTCCTCTAGTAAGGTCTGCATGAAATTTTTATACCATTATATTAATAGCGAAAAAATAAGTACTTAATCGGTAGTCAAATTATATTGGAAAATACCTAAATCCTTTTAATAGTAAGAAATATACTCAAGTTGAGCAACACAATAGTTCTGTCTAATTTTCATTCAGAAGAAGTTTACGAACCTTTTTCTGTTAAAAATAGTTATAGATAGGCATGTGTCAGTGTTACCTCCACACATATTTTAATTTAATTATTTTAATTTTTTTTTTAAATATTATTTGGGTTGCCCATTTACCAACATTATTCTTTAGAAATCGGATGGAAGTAATATTTTACTGAATTTTGATACTTTTTCTACTACAAAAAGAATTAGTACTCAGTCATGAAGTTGACACAACTTGAGTATTTTTTACCGCTTTTATTAAACTGCAATTAAAAGCACTCGAATGTGATGTTTATAAATTGTGAAAATCAATCCTTATAGTCTGTAGCGGAACAAAAATACATATTTTCGGAAAATCAAGTAATGTGAGAGGGCTAAAGTACGTTGTCGTGGGTGGAGTGTCTCTTCGCAATCGCGCCGAGTCTTATAGACCAAAGTTATAACACTTTGAGTAATTTTTTAGTGTAATTGTGAGGGGCGCTAAAATAAGTTTTCATGGTTGGAGTGTCTCTTCGCTATCACGCCGAGTCTTATGGACCAAAGTTATAACACTTTGAGTAATTTTTTCGTGATGCTAGATTCACTACTACAAAAAAGGGGTTGGACTACACTTAAAGAGTGTAGTTGGAGCTCTTCGACTACACTCTTTATGTGTCGTCGGATCCTCCATCGTATGATATCCGACGACACTTAATTTAAGTGTCGTTGGAGGTGGAACTGGACTACACTTAAAAAGTGTAGTCGGAATCCAAACTCGCCGCGGCATAATAATAGCTTTGCCGCGGCGAACAGTCCGACGACACATAATAAGTGTTGTGTGAGGTGATTCCAAAACTCGAAAATGTCCTCGGACATGTTGTAAGCCACGGCGAATATATTTTCGCCGCGGCGTATTCATCCCAACGACACTATTAAGTGTCGTTGGAATGAATATTGGCCGCGGCAAATATAATTGTGCCGCGGCGAAAATTTATCCCAACGACACTAATAAGTGTCGTTGGAATGAATATTGGCCGCGGCAAATAACGACACTTATTAGTGTCGTTGGGATGAATACGCCGCGGCATTTTTAATATTGCCGCGGCATATTTTTGCCCGATTGCATTGATAAAAAACTTTCCGCGACGGTTTTTCATCCGTCGTCGAATATGCCGGTATAAAATTAAAAAAAACCGGGCGATTTAAATTGCCCGGATGCTTTGGTACCTGTAAATAATAAATAATATATATTTAATTCCGAAAATTAACCGATTTATACGAATAATCTTCCGTACCTACAAAAAGCGTCGTTCATACTTACAAATAGTACCGTCATTATATACCAAAGAATGTAAGACCGTCCATATACATAATATTCTATTCTTCATCATACTTTGCAAATTTTTGAAGAACATATGCACCTAATCTAACTCTAAGAGAATCTATCTCTTTTAAACTATAAATAATTTTTTTATCAACAAACGCAATACCCTTTATGACGATGTCGTGCATGAACTTCATGACA
The DNA here is from genome assembly GCA_954871525.1 of Parietaria judaica. Lineage (NCBI taxonomy): Eukaryota > Viridiplantae > Streptophyta > Magnoliopsida > Rosales > Urticaceae > Parietaria > Parietaria judaica. The sequence goes on from OX940867.1 coordinate 5,463,040, forward strand.
AAGTATCCACACTCGTGATTTCCCGGTTGTTTCGGACATGATTTTGAAATCGACACTTTGACCACCGAGTGCATATTCTTGCCGGTTGTATGGTATAACATGAACGTTTCACCGAGCCTACAAAAAATGTAAACGTTAAATATACAAAACCTTGTATTTGAAATACATCAATAATAAAAAGATAATTCTATATTCGAGAATACTTACTTATCAAAAAACGCGGATAAATGCGCATTCAATCCTCTTGAATTTTTAAGTGAATCAAATATGGTCACACTATTGCGCCAAGGGTTCAACACGAGGAGAGTCCAATGATTGTGACTATTGTATGGCATCAACCACAATTTGTCTTTCTTGCGTTTTGATATATATTTTTTAAGCAAACCTCCACATCATTTTCCAATTCTTTGGACCTCTTATCTTCGTCGTCGCCGTAAGTGTTCTAGTTCATGTCATTATACGGAGGAATAAAACCGTACAAATCTCTCACATCACTTCTCCACACGAGGAATATAACGCTCAATCGGATACATCCATCGTAAAAATATGGGTCCACAAAACTTCACTTCTCGTACTAAGTGAACAGTTAAGTGTATCATGATGTCGAAAAATGACGGTGGAAAGAACGTCTCAAGCATGCATAGGGTTTTAACCAAGTCCGCCTGTATCTCGTCGAGTTCCAATGTCTTTACTGTTTTGGCACAGATTTTGTTGAAAAACTCACATAACTTGGAAATGGCATACCGAACTTCCTTTGACAAAAAACTTCGCAATGCAAGAGGAAGTATTTGTTGAAGCAACATATGACAATCGTGGGTCTTCATTCCGATAAGTCTCAAATCCTTCATAGATACAAACCTCTTGTAGTTCGACGAATGACCTTCGGGAACTTTTATGGCCGCAAGCCATTCACAAAACTTCCTTCGTTCCGGTCAAGATAACGTGTGCACAGCCGGTGGTAGAAATGTGTTTTTTCCTTGAGTCTCGGGATGCAAGCCCGGTCTTACACCCAATTCAACGAGATCTTCTCGAGCTTTCTTCCCGTCTTTTGTTTTATTTGGATCATCTAGCAAAGTACCGACAATCGACTCACACACATTTTTTTCAATGTGCATAACGTCCAAACAATGACGAACATAATGTGACTTCCAATACGGGAGCTCATAGAAAATTGATACTTTCTTGAACGGTTTATCTTCATACGACTTTTTCTTACCGCTTAATTTTCTTTTTCCAAGCACTGGATAAGTCTCTTCGCAAATCAACTTAAAGACAGCTTCGCCGTTCAAAATTCTTGGAGGTCTTCGAAATTCTTGATGTCCATTAAACTTTTTCGCATTCTTCCTGTACGGGTGATTTAACGGTAAAAATCTCCTATGATGGAGAAAAACTGTCTTCTTCCCATGCTTCAACCGGGTCGAACATGTATCTTTGATGCAAACAGGACAACCAATTTTGCATTTAACTGAGTAACCTGACAAGTTTCCGTACGCCGTGAAGTTCTTGATTGTCCACATTAACATTGCTTTTAATTGGAACTCTTCTTGTAGGTGCGCATCCATGATCGTCATTACTTCTTCCCACATAATCTTCAAATCATCGATCAATGGTGCCAAGTAAACATCGATGTCATTTCCCGGTTGGCTCAGTCCTGAAATTAAAAGCGTCAACATTAAAAACTTCCGCTTCATACACAATTTCGGAGGGAGGTTGTAGTTGATGAGTATTACCGGCCAAACACTATATCGACTACTCATGTTCCCAAATGGATTCATCCCATCGGTGGCCAAACCGAGACGCAAATTCCTGTGATCTGCACTGAATTCCGGATGATGGGCGTCAAAAGATTTCCACTGTACAGCATCAACGGGGTGTCTTATAACGCCATCTTTACTGCGGTTTTTTGAGTGCCAAATCATGTTCTTCGCGTGAGTGGGATTGTTAAACATGCGTTTAAACCGCGGCAACGGGGGAATGTACGATAATACTTTTTGCGGAACCCCTTTGACACCGTCGTGAGGCTTCTTCCCTATCTTCCACCTTGACTCACTGCAGACCGGACATTCCATTAAATATTCATGCTCATTCCTATACAGTACGCAATCCTTTGGACATGCATGAAGCTTATCGAACTTCAAACCTAACAACCCCAACGTCTTCTTTGCGTCATACATGGATAAAGACACTCTATTTCCCTCCAGAAGCACATCCCGAAGGGCTTCCAACAATTGCGTAAAGCTAATATTTGACCAACCTCCTGCCGCCTTTAAATGAAATAACGTCACCAAAAACCCTACTTTCGAACTCTTACACCCATCAAACAAAGGAGCTTCTAAATCATCCACCATCAATTCAAATAACTCCGGTCTTCCCACAAAATCCTCTTCGGCGCATTTCAACAAACCGTCCACGTCATCCTCTTCGACGTCTTGTTCTTGTACATAATCATCGACTCTTCTACCACGAATTTTTTCCCCGTGAAAGTACCAATGATCATATGAACTCATTATACCAAACGCAAATAAGTGCGATTCGACATCCTCCATAGATTTTGAAACTAAATTTCCACATATGAGACATGGACATCGAATAAATTCTCCTCTTCTATACTTAAATTTAACAAGATCAAAAAACTCTTGAACACCTCTTCGGTAATCATCGCTCAATCTATTTGCCTTCATCCATTCTCTAGAAGCCATAATGCAAATCTATTTAACAAGATCCGGAATTTTGAGAAATAATACCTTTCTTTCCCGTAGACAAGCCGAGAAGACAAAGCTGAAATCCTTCAACCAAGCCGCCTAAGTTGACTAAGTGTGAAATGGATTGTGTATGTGGAGTGTATAGAGAAATAAGTGAAAGGAAATCCTAAATAAGAGTTATAAAATCTCAGATCTGCGACATCAGCCGCGGCGCATTAAATAATGCCGCGGCAGAAATTATCCGACGACACTTTTTTGTGTCGTCGTACGTATTTCCCGCGGCGACTATGACTTTGCCGCGGCTAAACAATGCTCAGAAATTACAGAGGCTACGGGTTGATTATAGCACAGTTTTAGCCGCGGCGAACATATACTTGCCGCGGCCAACACAAATTAGCCGCGGCAACCTCCTATTCGCCGCGGCTAAACAATGTTCAGAAATTACAGAGGCTACGGGTTCATTATCGCATAGTTTAGCCGCGGCGAATAGGAGGTTGCCGCGGCTAATTTGATTAACGACGACACTTTTTTGTGTCGTTGGACATATAGCCGCGGCAAATATATAAATGGCCGCGGCAGATTTTAATTCACATTTTCAAATTGTTGTATTTGACAGAGATTAAGTTGTTTTTTAAATTGTTATTTCAAAATTTAAATACACTTAAATAATTAAGTTAATAAACAAAATAATTAAACATTGTAAATTGTTCAAAGAAATTATAAAAACCTAATACAACAAAAACTAATCATAGTAAATTGTTCAAAAATAAAAAAATAAAAACATAATTTTAAATTGTTTAAAGAAAAAACAACAAAATAACAGTTCCTCATGCGTCTTCGTCAATTCCGTCTTCGTGGTGGCCGCCTACATTGCCGGATCCGCCTGCGTCACCGGGAAAGGGATAATAGTCGGGATACCTCGCTGGCCAAACCGGAGCTGGATACGGATTTGGTGGCTGGAAGTTTGGATCTTGAGCCATCCGGTAGCCGCGTTCGTAGCACATGTAGTTGTACATTTCCCGCTGACTGTGAGCCATAAACGCCCTCATGGGAATGTCATCATATGTAAACTGTTGCTCCGGTGGGGTGGCGCCAACCACAAGTGGTTGGAGCCTAGGTGGCGCTTCAAGCACCGATGGCTTCAGACTCCTTATCCAAGCCTCATCAAAATTACCTCCTTTGGGAAACGTGATTTCGCGATCATATGCCTCGATCTAAACAATCAAATTCAATAAAATTTAGTATAAATAAAATAACAACATTCAAGTTAATCAAATGATAGTTTAGTATTATATAACACTTACCCCGGCATTCATGCAAAGACCCGAAATAAGGAAAGGGAATCCCAATGAGCTCTTCTTGTGGTCGTAGTTGACGTGGTTCATGTGGTGGAGGATCTCCCGACCCACATCGATGTTCAACCCTTTTGCGCCGGCGTAGATAAGCTTCAGAAAATCGAACTGAAGCTCCGTGAAGTGAAGATGCGGGTAAAGATGGAAACCGAAGAAGTACATCCAAATTTTCCCGATCTTAGACAACTGGCTCTTCTCAAGGCGTGATTCCCCAGCTCTTGAATGCCATTGCACACCGGGCTGCGCAATCGTTGCATCGATGTCATGGTAAAATGCCTTGTCCAACTCGACCTCAGCACCCGGGTAATGGTTGTGCTCATCCTCCTCTACGGTATAATTCGGAGTGCCATAGTAGGCATTTATGACCTCCGGACTGATGGGAACGCGCACGTTTCGAACTATCACGAACCCGTCCTTGACGTTGTCAGGAAGGGCCGCATAGAATTCGAGGACCATGCTTGACGTGTACGCCGTGTTCTTTGGCTCGAGCATATAATTTAGCCAACCCCGGCGTTGATAATTGGCGTTGACGAGGTCATTCACCGCATTTGAAGCGAGCGGTAATTCGGTGAAACCACGCTCGGAGCAAAGTTTCCTCGTGCATATCTTCGCGTAACGGTTCTTTGCCGGTTCCGTCATTAAGGGCATATGCGGCGGCGGAGGCGGTGAAACCGTTTCATTGACCTCGTCTTCAGGCATTTCAACATTCCAGTGCTTTCCCCGTTTCGCCGTTTCTTTCCTAACACCCCGTCTTACTTTAGGCGCCATTGAAATCTGAAAAAAAAAATAGCATATAATCATTTCACGGAATTCAAACCAAAACATAAACTAAATTTTAAAACCAAAATATATTCGCATTAAAAATCGGCCTAATCACAATTCCTAAACAAAATTAATTAACAATTCCAAAACTAAATCAATTCACAATTTCAAAACCTAATCACAATTCCTAAACCTAATCACAATTCACAATTTCAAAACTTAATCACGATTCACAATTCCAAAACCTATTCACAATTTCAAAACCTAATCACAATTGACAATTCCTAAACCTAATCACAATTCACAATTCCAAAACATAATCACAATTTCAAAACCTAACCACAATTCACAATTCCTAAACCTAATCACAATTCACAATTCCAAAACATACTCACAATTTCAAAGCCTAATCAAATTCACAATTTCAAAATCATAAAATCGCATAAAATCATTAAAAAAAAAACCCCAAAGCATTATTCAACCCTAAAAATCGATAAATCCTAAAAATTCAAGCAAAAACACAAAGAGATCATGTCTAACCTTTGGACGGCGGGCGACGGCAAGAGACGGCGGGAAACGGCGGGCGAAGGCGGGCGACGGCGAATGGGTCGAGGTCGCGGCGGCGAGCGAAGGCGAGAGAGAGAAAGAGAAATTTAGGGTTCGTGCGAAATGAGGGATTTCGGCTCCTGTTTGGGTTAAAACACGACTCTCGCCGCGGCAAACTTAAATGCGCCGCGGCGAGTCATCCCAACGACACTAAAAAGTGTCGTTGGACATGAAGGTCGTTTTCCATCCCGACGACACTAATATATGCGTAGTTGGAAACATTACCCGCCGCGGCAGTATAATATTCGCCGCGGCGTATATTTGAATTCTTCAACCCCTCCAGACGACACTCATATATGTGCGTAGTTGAACACTATTCGCCGCGGCAAATATGAAGTTGCCGCGGCGAATACATGATTCCGACGACACATAAAAATTTGCGTCGTCGGAATTCTATTTTTTTTTAACTCCGACTACGCATAATAATTTCCATCGTCGAATATATGATTCCAACGACGCTTTTTGTCTTGCGTAGTGGAAGCTCCGTAGTATAATCTCATATTTGTAGTAGTGATTTTTAATTATTTGTAGGGATATATGTTGCATAAGTACCTATATATGTTGCGCAAGTACCTATAATTAATTTTAGTGTTAAATGCTAGTTTTGAGGCAGCCTAGTGTTTTGGACCGGCATAATCTAATTATTCATTTATCCCGAGTTAATGAGTTATCAATTAATGTGACAATAAATGTATCTCTCGGACTCGGAAACCGGTTTGAACACTAACAAAAACTAACAGAGCTTCATAAATCCATACATTATTTTACTATGATAAGCGAAGGGATTAGGCTGCGTCATAACTACCAATTAACATATAATCCTTATTTTTATAAGTGTCGTTTTTTTGTTTTTTACAATAAACGACAGAGCTAGCTTTACCTTACATTTTACAATAAAGATAACATACACTAACGATTAAAAACACAGATCATACAAAAGAGTCCAATATATTGTCCACATGAACATAAGATCAACCTGCATATATGATATATATATATATATATATATATATATATATATATATATATATATATATATATATATATATATATATATATATATCGTAGTACTTGATCATCTTCAGATATCTCCCCACCAAGAGCAATAGAGAAACATACAAGCTGGAAAACGAGATGAGGAGGATGATCCTGCAAGCAGTGCAAGAGAGAAAACAATCCACGATTCCGCACCATGACATACTCGAGTCGATTCTCCTAGGTGCCAACAACCCGAGCAAGTTGGGCGGAGAATCGGTGGAAGAGTTCATCGTCGACAACTTGAAGAACATATACCTGGCCGGCTATGAGACGGTCGCAGTTTCATCGGCATGGACACTCATGCTGTTGGCCATCCATCCTGAGTGGCAAGACCGAGCTCGAGCCGAGGTGTTGGAGATCTGCAGAGGCCAATACCCCGATCACGACGCGCTTCGCATGATGAAAACGGTGAATCCCGCTTCTTTATGTTAAGACTATATTAATTAGAAGGGTAGTAAAATAATTCGGACTGGTTACCTACATTTGGCAGTTGACAATGGTGCTCAACGAGTCGTTGCGGCTGTACTCTCCCTTGCCGATGCTTGTAAGAGAGGCGCTGCAAGACTTGAAGTTCGGGGACATCACCGTGCCCAAAGGGTTTCTCACGTGGGTGACCGTGCCAAAGCTTCACCAAGACCCTGACATATGGGGCCCCGACGCTAACGATTTCAACCCTTAGCGGTTCGCAAACGGCGTCAGCGGCGCGTGCAAGCATCCGTCTACGTTCGTGCCTTTTGGAACCGGGAATAGGAACTGCCTGGGACAGATCTTTGCCCTGACTGAGATGAAGATCCTCTTTGCTCTCATCTTGTCCAACTTTTCCTTCTCTTTGTCGCCCAACTACAAGCACTCTCCGATTCAGAAGCTGGTGCTCCAGCCCGAGCATGGTGTGAGCCTCGTCATGAAAAAGCTTTGAGCACTCTCTGTCATTATTGTGTGACTGCACTGTATCTTAATTTTTCTTTCAAGCTTTTTCTTGCTAAATTTTCAGTGATAAAATTAATTTCCGTCATGTTAATCCATTCCACTAGCTATTTGTGTAACAATATATATTATATATTATGAACGTTTGGGATTGCTTATTTTTATCTGCTTTTGCTTCTTTTTTTTTTATGATAATTTTTAGTTAGATTTTTTATATTCCTTGCTTAAGCTAAAATAAAAATGCTTAAATAAAAACTTCTACTTCCACGTAGGCAAATTAAAAACTAAGTATTTGATATTTTTTTTTCTTTCTAAAAGTTATATTTATTGGGATTAGTTTTATCTCTCCTCGCATAATATGTATTTCCAATCTCCTCGCATAATATGTACTAGTGGACCGGCACCGCGCTTCGCGCGGTGGCGTTAAAATATTAGTTCTAAAACTTGGTTTAAAGGTTAAATAAAATTTCTCTTTAATTTGTGTAAATTTTATCTGTAGTTGAATTGTTTATAGCATAAACATTGCTAAAATATTATTAAAATGTTTCAAATAAAAATGTGTCACAAATATTGATCAAAATAAGCGAAGTTGTATAAATATAAGAGTAATTTTATGTTTTTTAAAATATTATTTAACGGATAAATTTCAGTATTTTATATCTAGCTTGTGAAGATTAAAGTTTAAAATTTAAAATTTTTTTAACTTTTTTTTATTCCTAATAAAATTTACAAATAGTTAAAATAGATTGATTCATGTTTCTATTTAATTGTTTCTTGTATTTATTTTGTTACAGAAATTTTTTTCCCCTTATTTAACATTTATATTATTTAAAAAAAAAAAAAAGAACCATAACAAAACTTATATATTGAAAATCTAATCAAGCAAGAAGCATGTACAACGTGAGAATGTACGTATATGGAAAACGTGAGAATGAACCACATAGTGTAGCCACATGATATAATTTTTTTTTTCTTATATAAATTAATTTACCACTAAATTATTATTTAACATGAGTGTGGACAAAAAATGTAAAAAGAAGATTGACATAAAATTTTGTTTATCTTACACTGAGAACGCAACATTAACTTCTTTTTTTCTTTCTTTTTTTATGAAATAAAAATGATTTACAACAAAAAGCGAATATTCTAAAAGCGATTAAAATTGAGAGTTAAAAAGAAAGCTTCTTGTTGCTAGTTTATAAGAGATTGAAAATTTGAAAATATCTAATTTATAGTATGAACCGTATTGCATATCGATATCGTTGCATAATATCGTATAAGAACTAATTTAAAAACAAAAAATTAAAAATTCTTAAAGAATTGCTAAAGCTTTAACCATATTCACTATAGTTTGTAGATACTTCATAAATTTCCTAAAAAAAAGTCATGAATTCAACGCTTTGAAAACTACCCACAAAAGTTATTTGCCATGTCTGAGATAATAATCATTGAATATTTGTGGAAGAATTATTGAACGGTTAAAACCCCGCATCATTAATAGAAATCGAATATATGAAGAAAAAAAAGTAATTTAAAATTTCTAATTGTTTAGGAAAAGTTGTTTTAAATCTTCTTGGCAACGGAAATATTTTATATTTTGATTTAGATTAATTGTTTTTTAAAAAAAGAAGAGATGTAGTTAAAAGAGAAAGAGAACTTTTAAAATCATGAATGTAGTTATTCATATTTCGGTTTGCTCGTCAGCGACCAAGCTTCATGCGTTTGTGTTGAGTCTAAAGAAATCCAAGAGCAATAATGATGATAAAAGAACTCAATGCCAATCACAGTCAAGTGTCTCAATAGTCACTCTTCACCATAGAAGATTAAGGATCGGGTTTGAGATTAAGAAAACAATAATATAATCGATGAGTCCTAGATATATAGAGCAACCGAATGTCCATATTAACATTAGAAGCCTATGAATCAAGAAATAGAAGATCACGGGTACACAATACTTTTTTTTTTTTTGAATGGCAGGTACACAATACTTGATCACAGGTAAGAATCGTAGCCAAAATCTTTAGCGAATTGAATACACTTGCACAAAACACCACACGTCCTCTCTCTAACTGTTTGTGTGTATATATACATATATGTGTGTGTCGATGTGCAGAGAGGTAGATAGATAAACAACGAATGAGAAGTGCAACAATAGAAACATGATGGAAATATGGAGAAAGACTTCTCTGATTAATAATAATGCTGAAACTTGAAATTCAAGATGCTGGAGTAAAAAATACATTACGCACTACCTCTAGTTTTATCAACAAACAAACCAATAAACTAAACTCCTAAGGAATAACAACAAATTCCTAAATAATTGGTCAGAACCTACAATAGCAATTATACTCAGTATATATGCTGACTGAGATAATAACTAAATGACTAAATCATCACACGTGATTCAGACCGAGTCCAAGCTTACTTCACTACATATATAGTAGCTAAACGAATGCCTATAAAAGAAAACAACATTTTGTTTATTAAAGAAAAAGTCTCCAACTTTGCATTCGCAAAAAATGGACTCCGATTGGAGAGACGAAAAAGAGGGAAGTTACCGCTAGACACGGCGAATAGATATAAGAAGTTTAATAAATGTAGTGAAAAAATTTAAAAATGAAAAATAAATGGATAGAGTAAGAGCAAACACATTCAATCTGAAAACTACTCATCTTAGTTTATCGTCGGAGATTGTAGGTCGCGTTCTGTGAAGTCGGTAGATGAAATAGTAACTTTACATAGTTTAATGATCGCCTTAAGTCTTTAAATGGTAGCTGATAAACAATTAAAAAAATTGTATCAATATCTTTCACCCAAAATCTTCAGTACTCATTAAACTCACTGTTTTGAATTTGGAAATGGAAAACCAATGTTAAATCTACCAAAATAACGAAAACCAAATATGATTAAAAGAGTACCTAAGATTAACAAATAGGAACCGTGGTCAGAAGCAATGGAATATGTTCTGCCACATAGTACTTTGTTTTATGTTGCAATATGACTAATGAGTTACATTTTCTTGTTATTGAGCAAGGATTTTTCGATTATTCATGTTAAGCCTCTGAGTTTTCAAATGCCACAAATTTTGAACAACTTGGGCATTGAGAATGAGTTTTACAAATTTATTCATGATTTTTTTTAGCCCCCCAATTCCTATGAATCCTGGTAGTGGTTCCGCCACTGGAACAAACAATCCTATATGATAGGGAAATTTTAAAACAGATACAAATTTTAAAGACGAAATTAATATTCCTTGTGCATATTTCATCACATTAAACCTTTTAAAAAACAGACCAATGTCATAAATGTACCTCTGGTGCAACATAAGTTAGGATTTGACAAGTGGTTTATAGAAGACAAACCCCCTAGGAAAGAAGAAACACATGTGAAACAAAATGAACAGGAAATTTATATGATAACCAAATTTTTAAAAGGAATAATATAACAAATAAGGTCTAGGAAAAGTATATATACAGAAGATTTAAATAAATATAAAAGACCTAAAAAAACAGAACTACTAAAAGTTCATTCAATTTGAAAGTGTGAAGTTTGGTATTAAGAGGTTCATTGGGTAATACCATCTCTCCAGCCTCTTCCAAAAGATGGATAGTGGCATGCTGAACACGAACATGAACCACCAACCGACCACCAAAAGTAGCAAACCACTTGAGAAAAATAAGGGTCAATAATAAGCTAGTAACAGATAGATTGAACCAGACTCACCAGAGAGATATGAGAGATGGTGGGTCATGGTCCGAGAGGTTGACGTGAAGAGTCCTGAGCCGACAGAATATAAATGTTGGCTGACAAACAGGGAAGAGTCGAAGATGCTCGATAAAGAAGGGGATGTTAGCGACGAAGAGGTGGGAGAAGCCGTATCACCATCTGTACTGACTATGACCATTGGAAAAAAACTTAAATACGGTAATAAATTTGCATACTGAAGAGGCAAACAAAGTGTGTGTATATAAACAAACATAAACATCAAACAAACAAATTGTATATTAAAATAATATATATGAATCATAAACCGTTAAGATTAGTAACTTACAACATAAATGACCTAACAAAAGCACCATTTGAAATCTGCTAGCAAACAAAGCAAGCCAAAGGTAACACCAATTGAAAACTGCAAGCAACCAAAGAAAAGACAGAACAATCCACTGCAGTAAAGGCTCTAAATTCTTTGAACATTGCGAAAAACTGAAATATTTATTTTTCAACGATCAACACCAAAAAAACGCATACAATGTCAAATATCTTCGTATTATATCATCAAAGTGAACAATAAATGATATTATGTCGCTAGTCTTTGTGCAGCTATTAAACAGAACCATAGCCAATGAAAATACAGGGCAGCGAGTTATTTATCTAAATCGGCGATTATACTTTGATTCATTGTTGTTTTTAAAATTAGTATAGCTAACAAATAACAATTAATAAAGACAGTACGACACATAAGATGATAAAAATAGTACTTTGTGAAGTGCAGGAATGAAATACCACATATATCACAAAATCTGTATTTGAATATATATATATATATATATATATATGTATGTGTGTGTTTGAATATATATATAGATATAGATATATAGATAGATATAAATATTAGATTGAGGAAAAAGATAGTTCAGGGAAGAGAGTAATGAATTGCTCAAGATAAATAGATACGATACTTTCTTAATTGTCTCGTTCGTGATGTTTTCTGAAGATACAAAGGCTTCCACGGTAATCATCGGCATCTAATTTTTCACATGTCAAAAAAAATATTATAGAAATTGAAGGAAAAAGAAAAAAAAAATCCAAAATTTGCAAGCATTAGACAAACTAATAAAGGCGAAAATAAACGAATTAAAACAAAAACAGAAACCGAACCTACCCAGACCGCGGCATCCGCGGAATCTTAGGAGTCGCTTGCGTCGCCGTCAATGAGAGCAAGCTCGCCATAATCCCATCGTCGCCGGACATTATTAAAAAAAAACCAGAGTCATGTGCCAGAGTCAAAATATAAATCCGACTTTACTTAAATTTCTTAAGCTGGGTCTGATATTTTTAATTAAACATATCACAGTTCATTTAAAAAAAATGGCTAATGTAATTTGTTTTGATATAAGGAGAAAAAGTAATTCCTAAATTTGGTAAGGAAAATTGTTAAGTAAAGCCCCTACTTTCTCAATATCAATAGTTAGGTAAGTGAAGAAATTAATATTTTAAAATAATTAATCATGCTGTAAATATTTTTCGTGTAAATTAATTTTTTTATTGATGTAGAATAATTTTTTATAATTATTAAAAAATAATATAATATTAGCATAATACATATGCTAAAAATTGACTGAATTGAAATATATTATATTAACGACACACATCAAAATATAACTTAATAATTTATAAATTTAAATAAAATGTTAGACAATATTTTAATAATTTTCTCATAAGTAAATGAAAATTTATAACAAATGGCTAATAAATCTTCAGTATTACTTGTAGATAAAAATATAGATGTAATTACTTTTCAACGTGTAATGAAGAATTCAAAATTATATCTATTTTGTTATAGCAAAAGGTTTTTTTATTTGAGAAAAAAATTCTCTTTTTTAATTATTCTTAATTATTTATATAGATCATAAATTATACATTGATAAATATTGCTTTTAGTCGAACCATATTTATATTGCAAAATAAATAATTTTTCAATATTTTTTTGATAATACACAATAAAGAACACTATCTGGGAATGTTAAAATGCAATACAAACTACAAAAATCATAAAAATGAAACAATATCTCGTCAAAGATGTCTCCTATTGAAATCTCCTCTTCTGCTCTTCAGTGATAGTTCCGAGCTCACTCAGTAACTTCTCTAAGAAAAAAAGAACATAATCATGATCCATAGAATTAACGTGCATTCAACCGGAAGAAGAAGAAAAAAAGCTCGAAAAATAAAATCAAGTAAGTTACATAGCTTCCAGTCCAACACTCCGTAACGAAGCTTCACCTGTTAAAGAACAACATTGGCCGATAAAAAATAGCAAAATCCTATTCAAAAAATATTTTCACAAGAGACGGGAATGAGAAGTGACTGCAAAGAAAAAAAATAACAAATATAGAAGAAGAAAAAAAACCACATACTATGCCTATATATGATTGCAATCACACAACCATTAATATAACTTTTTTAGAGCAATTATCGTCCAGTAGAGATAGTCTAATCAAACCTTATAAGCCACCGAAACAAATTTAACTGAATTCGGAAAACCCAATAATGAAAATACATATGAAAAATAAAATTAAAACTGGGAAATATATGTAAAGGAATCTGAATGCAGAACAAAATATAAATCACACGCATAACTTATATCTAAATGAGAATAACCAATATAGAATGCAAGAGCTTCTCTATAAGATCTCAGAGTAAACCTTATTTAAATTTACCAAGACCAAGTTAACATCTATTCTGACCACCAATTACATAGTCTTTATACTTACAGTTGAAGGGCTTTCTGTTGTCTTATAGTTCATAGAGGCATGTTCCATCAATTTTGTTGGGCTTCAGATCATGCAAGAGGGAACAGAATGACATTTAAGCAAATTGTCAAAAACATTATTCATAACACACAAATTTCTAAAAGGATTTGTGGACTCCAAGCAAAAGAATTTTTTTCCAAAAGTTTAAATTAAAAAAAAAAAGCAAAAGATCTAGAGAAAAATATGAACATATAATTTAACGTAATCGAGTTGATGGGTCCATTGAAATTGACAATAGAAATCTAATTTTGAGTTCAAGAACGGATGTCAACTTTGTGGGTTGACTTAAGATAATTCAGATAATTCAAATTTCAAAGCATGAAGTCGGTACCTAGTTGCTGCTAAAATAACGGATGTCAACTTTGTGGATCAATTTCTATGTCATGCTTGAAAGTAAGACAATCTCAAGTGATTTAAGGATATATTCATTGGATATTCTGGCACAACTCAAACAAAAATCTAAAAGTATTGGCTTATGCGACTTCACAATTTATGCAAGCAAAAGAATAATTAACATAATTAAGCATTAGAGAAATGAAATTTATATCTCATTGTCTTAGCAAATTGATGCATTTGGTTTGAAGATGATTGCGTAATACATTAGAAATCATTACTTCTTTAATAATAATAATAATAAACTCTCTCAGATAAGATATACGTTTTTTTAATGAACTCAAAAGAATTGAAACACATTCTAAAACTCAAACCTCATATACAACTGGAAAAACTGACCTTATTTGACGAAACTGATAGCGTGAGATAGGGCTTCCAACATAAAGGTGATCAATTTATGAGTCCTGGTTTGAGTTCGAGGACGTTTTCATATCCTGCAAGTAAAATAACAAATTAGTATCTTCGTTTTACAATTATCTCTCGATAAATCTAATATGCCTCTGAATCTTTGATGGATTCGAGAGAGAGAAAATTGCACTGCTCCCCTTAGACACAGGAGAGACAATAAGGCCATAAATGCAGTTATTCTCATCAAAGAAAGTGTAGTTAACTGTAATTTAGTTAATGGAAACCGAGAATCAAATTACTACCGCAATAGGCAAAACCTTGAAGATGAAAATAGAAAACCACCCGTAGATGTCTACCATGATGATTGTGTAATACATTAGAAATCATTACTTCTTTAATAATAATAATAATAAACTCTCTCAGATAAGATATACGTTTTTTTAATGAACTCAAAAGAATTGAAACACATTCTGAAACTCAAACCTCATATACAACTGGAAAAACTGACCTTATTTGACGAAACTGATAGCGTGAGATCGGGATTCCAACATAAAGGTGATCAATTTATGAGTCCTGGTTTGAGTTCGAGGACGTTTTCATATCCTGCAAGTAAAATAACAAATTAGTATCTTCGTTTTACAATTATCTCTCGATAAATCTAATATGCCTCTGAATCTTTGATGGATTCGAGAGAGAGAAAATTGCATTGCTCCCCTTAGACACAGGAGAGACAATAAGGCCATAAATGCAGTTATTCTCATCAAAGAAAGTGTAGTTAACTGTAATTTAGTTAATGGAAACCGAGAATCAAATTACTACCGCAATAGGCAAAACCTTGAAGATGAAAATAGAAAACCACCCGTAGATGTCTACCATGATGATTGTGTAATACATTAGAAATCATTACTTCTTTAATAATAATAATAATAAACTCTCTCAGATAAGATATACGTTTTTTTAAGGAACTCAAAATAATTGAAACACATTCTGAAACTCAAACCTCATATACAACTGGAAAAACTGACCTTATTTGACGAAACTGATAGCGTGAGATCGGGATTCCAACATAAAGGTGATCAATTTATGAGTCCTGGTTTGAGTTCGAGGACGTTTTCATATCCTGCAAGTAAAATAACAAATTAGTATCTTCGTTTTACAATTATCTCTCGATAAATCTAATATGCCTCTGAATCTCTGATGGATTCGAGAGAGAGAAAATTGCACTGCTCCCCTTTGACACAGGAGAGACAATAAGGCCATAAATGCAGTTATTCTCATCAAAGAAAGTGTAGTTAACTGTAATTTAGTTAATGGAAACCGAGAATCAGATTACTACCGCAATAGGCAAAACCTTGAAGATGAAAAATAGAAAACCACCCGTAGATGTCTACCAAGAGAAAATGTGTTGTTGACAGTTCCCGCCGAAAAGCAATCCTCCACACTTTGTCTCTCTAATATATCAAATAGCAATACATTAAATAATTGACCAAATAGCATTAGATAATGATCAATCAAATAGTAATATTAAAATTATTTAATAGAGTAGTAGTATACATAGTCAAACAAATAGCGATACTGAAATTAAAAAATCAAATAGCAACAATGTAAAACACTAAAACTAATCAATCATCAAAGTGTATTAAATCTCTAGATTTATATGATATCACTTGATCACAACATTTGTACTATCAGAATAAAGAAATTTCTTAAAAAAACATGTAATGAACATCTAAAGAAACTGAAAATCTGAAATGTGAGGAAAGAGAAATTAGAGAGGGAAAATTACCCGTGGATAAGAAGTTAATCAAGAAGTTGTGACCTGTCACCTGAACATTACATATTTCATATCCAAAGAGAAAATTAATTGTCCCTGAAAAACACTATCAAGAAGTTGAGATCGGGGGTAAGAAACTTAAATAGAGTTAACAAACCAAGGACTTCAATTGCAATGCAAACTTTTTCCCTATCTTTTAAATTCAATACATGCAAAAACGGATATTGAAAGTAAACTGGAAATACTAAATCGTTGATGGAATCTTATAACTTTGATAGATCTCTACAAAAACATTTCATTGAGTACTCTTCCACAAAAACAGATCTCCTAAAAATAACGCGTGAAAACTTAGTATATATATTTTAATCAAAACAAAATTCAGAGAGTCTATGAAATATCCAGATCGAGAATTAAGCGGAAATTGTTTAACAAAACTAAATTAAGAGCAGATTAAGGAAATTGTTTAACAAAACTAAATTAAGAGCAGGTTAATTAATAACCTTAATTCCATGGTTGAACACTTGAGCATTACTTCGAATATCATGTTATCAAAACTTGAATCTAAAAATCCATGAATAATCTATTTTGATTCAGAAGAATAAAAATCCAAACTGTGTGAGCTTAAGCTTGACTTAGTCCGGATGACGACCAGAACCCAGGACGGGCAGAAACACTTGCGAGGAGTCAGCCCGGGTACCGACCAGAACAGAAGACGGACAGCCGTTCAGCCCAGCTCGGGAGAACACAAGCAGAGTGTCCGGATAGAAGGCAAGCTCAGCCCGGAGCATACGAGCAGGTCAGCTCGGGGACAGAGAGACTGTCCGGGCAGGAAAGGGAAACTCTACCCCAAAAGGAAGACGCGTAGCTTGAGGAGCAAGCAAATCAAGTCAAAGATTCGGCGAGATTATTTAGGGTAGTTTCCTGATTTTGTGCGATTTGGTTAGCTAGGGTTTCGCCTATGTGAGGCTATAAATATACCTAGCATGTACACTTTGTATTGTGTAGAGTCCATTAGAATTTTGAGTTTATCTTCTTGTATTGCCTTCGATTATTAATCAAGAGAATTTCTTCTCCCAAAAGTTTGTGTCCTTTATTTTTCTGTTCGATTTCTTTTGGTGTTATTCGTGTTCTTTGCAGATCCGTGAATTGGGATCCAACAAGTGGTATCAGAGCTTCAATCGAAGAACATGTCTTCATCATCAGAGTCACCGATGGAAAGAGCTTTGGTCGCGCCGAAACCAGACACCAGAGAAGGCACAGTTACACTTCATTACCCCATGCTCACGAAGAGCAATTACGCCGTGTGGGCGTTGAAGATGAGGGTGAATCTGCAGGCGCAGGGAGTATGGGAGGCCGTAGAGAACGGCGGTGTCGAAGGGCGTAAGGAAAGAATGGCTCTAGCCGCTATCTACCAAGCAGTTCCGGAAGAAGTTCTTCTCATGCTTGCCGAGAAAGATTCCGCGAAGGAAGCATGGAAAACTCTTCAGACCATGCACATGGGCGCAGATCGCGTCAAGGAGGCAAAGGTCCAGACCTTGAAGAGTGAGTTCGAGGTCATGAGGATGAGGGAGAGCGAATCAATTGATGATTTTGCTATGCGGCTCACGTCCATTGTGACCGGCATACGCTCGCTGGGAGACAAGGTGGAGGAGACCACCGTCGTCAAGAAATTTCTCCGAGCAGTGCCTCACAGGTACATGCAGATCGTGACGTCGATCGAGCAGTTCGGCGATCTCAAGACCATGTCGGTCGAGGAGGTTGTTGGTCGTCTCAAGGCCCACGAAGAGAGACTTCGGGGTTACGATGACAAAGACGAGGAGAAGAACCTCCTGCTCACGCATGAAGAGTGGACGGCCAGACAGCGGAAAACCGGGGGAGCCGAGTTTTCTGCAAGACCCTCAGGTCTGAACAGCTTTGGTGGAGAAGTCCGAGGACGCGGACAGGGTCGTGGACGGGGTCAAGGTCGGGACATGCGAGGTCGCGGCAGTGGATCTACCCGTCAGGAAGGCACGACCAGGAGAGACAAGAGCACAGTGAAGTGCTACAATTGTCAGAAGCTTGGGCACTTTGCATCTGAGTGCCGAAGCAGGAACCAGGGCGAAGAGGCGAATCTAGCAAGATTCCCAGACGATCAGCAACAGCCGGCATTGTTGTTTGCCGAACAGGAAACGCACCTGGACGAACAGAATGGCAAGTGTGACGCCAAGGCCCGGGCAGAAGTGATCAGTGTGCCGATCAGCCCAGGGGCCGGACAGACCTGTCCGGAGGAGACCAGCGAGAAGGTTTTCCTCATCGAGGATAAGGTTATTGCAAACCTCCTCGTAGACGGAGAGAAGAAGGTCAGTACCGACGTATGGTACTTAGACAACGGAGCTAGCAGCCACATGACTGGGGACCGAGCTAAGTTTGAAGAGCTCGATGAGAAGATCACGGGCAGCGTGAAATTCGGCGATGGATCAGTCGTAGAGATCAGAGGCAGAGGGTCGATCCTGTTCGAGTGCAAGAATGGCGACCAGCGTCTGATGACCCAGGTGTATCTCATCCCGAAGTTGAAGAGCAACATCATCAGTCTAGGACAGATGACTGAGATCGGGAACACGGTGTTGCTGCAAGGGTCCTACCTGAAGATGTGGACCAAGGAAGGAGAGCTGTTGATGAAGGTGGAGCGAACACCCAACAGACTCTACAAGATTCTCCTGAAGACGTGTCAGCCCGTCTGTCTCATGGCATCGATGGCGGACCCGGCTTGGCTATGGCACTCACGGCTCGGACACGTGAATTTTCACGCGCTCAAGATGATGGGCGAGAAGAAGATGGCCTTCGGGGTTCCCAAGATAGAACACCCCGACCAGCTATGTGAATGCTGCATGATCGCAAAGCAGGCGAGGATACCGTTTCCGATCAAGGCCAAATTCCGAGCAGAGAGACCCCTACAGTTGGTGCATGCAGACCTATGTGGTCCAGTTACCCCAGCAACTTTGGCAGGTAACAAGTACCTTCTTTTACTTGTTGATGATTACAGTCGCTGGATGTGGGTTTATATGCTTAAGGAGAAAAGTGGAGCCTTTGAGGTCTTCAAGAAGTTCAAGAAGATCGTGGAGAATGGCTCGGTTCATAGGTTAAAGGTCTTGCGTACAGACCGAGGAGGAGAATTCACTTCCCAGCAGTTCGGAGAGTTCTGCGACCAGGAAGGAGTTCAACGTCACCTGTCTGCACCCCACACGCCCCAGCAGAATGGCGTAGTGGAAAGGCGAAACCGAACTGTGATGAACACAGCGAGGAGCTTGCTCAAGAGCATGCAAGTTCCAGCCCGATTTTGGGCAGAAGCAGTAAGACATGCGGTCTACCTGCTCAATCGTTTGCCGACCAAAGCGCTAGGAGAGCGTACCCCCTACCAGGCGTGGAAAGGGAAGAAACCCCTCTTAGAACACTTGAAAGTGTTCGGGTGCACCACACACGTGAAGATTGCGGGGCCACATCTCAAGAAGTTGGATGACAGGAGTCAGAAGATGGTGTACCTTGGCGTTGAAGAAGGAAGCAAGGCACACAGACTCTATGATCCACGACGCGGCAGACTCCAAGTGAGCAGAGATGCTGTGTTCGAAGAGGAGATGAAGTGGGATTGGCGCGACGAGAAGGGAGAACCCGAGCAGAACTCAGTGGAGTTCATTGTCGAAGACGACCAGGATGTTGCCGAGCAAGAGAAGCCCGGAACACCCAGCTCGGGAACAGTCTTGCCAGAAACGAGGGAACCCAGCCCGGGAGAGAGCACCCCGGATACACCCAGGACACCAAGTCCGAGCAGGACCAGCCCGTCCAGCTCGGGAGATTCCTCCATAAAAGACGGCCCAAGAGGATTCCGACCTCTAGCAGACGTTTACGATCAGACTCAAGAAGTGGAGATGAGCCTGGAGGAACTTTCTTTGTTGTGTGCAGAAGAACCAGCCAATTACCAGGAGGCAGCAGCCGAGCAGGAGTGGCAGGAAGCAATGAAGAAGGAGATGGAGTCCATTGAGAAGAACAGAACATGGGAGTTAACCGACCTTCCAAAAGGTCACAAGCCCATCGGCCTGAAGTGGGTGTATAAGCTGAAGAAGGACACTGAGGGGAATGTCCTTAAGCACAAGGCAAGGCTGGTAGCTAAAGGCTACGTGCAGAAGAAAGGCATAGACGTTGAGGAAGTCTTTGCTCCAGTAGCAAGACTTGACACGATCAGACTCATCCTAGCCCTAACAGCTCATCGAGGTTGGGAAATTCACCATCTGGATGTCAAATCGGCATTCCTAAATGGTGACCTCGAAGAAGAAGTGTTCGTCAAGCAACCAGAGGGGTTCGGCGTCACGGGCAAGGAGCAGAAGGTGTACAAGCTATCCAAGGCCTTATACGGGTTAAAACAAGCACCAAGAGCGTGGAACATCCGCCTTGACAAGAGCTTGAAGAATCTTGGATTCACAAAGTGCTTGAGCGAGCAGGCAGTCTACACCAGGAGTACCGGGCAGGAAACTCTGATCGTGGGAGTGAAGAGAGTGGAAGCAAGTCAAGCTTACGGGGGAGAATGTGAGCTTAAGCTTTACTTAGTCCGGATGACGACCAGAACCCAGGACGGGCAGAAACACTTGCGAGGAGTCAGCCCGGGTACCGACCAGAACAGAAGACGGACAGCCGTTCAGCCCAGCTCGGGAGAACACAAGCAGAGTGTCCGGATAGAAGGCAAGCTCAGCCCGGAGCATACGAGCAGGTCAGCTCGGGGACAGAGAGACTGTCCGGGCAGGAAAGGGAAACTCTACCCCAAAAGGAAGACGCGTAGCTTGAGGAGCAAGCAGATCAAGTCAAAGATTCGGCGAGATTATTTAGGGTAGTTTCCTGATTTTGTGCGATTTGGTTAGCTAGGGTTTCGCCTATGTGAGGCTATAAATATACCTAGCATGTACACTTTGTATTGTGTAGAGTCCATTAGAATTTTGAGTTTATCTTCTTGTATTGCCTTCGATTATTAATCAAGAGAATTTCTTCTCCCAAAAGTTTGTGTCCTTTATTTTTCTGTTCGATTTCTTTTGGTGTTATTCGTGTTCTTTGCAGATCCGTGAATTGGGATCCAACAAACTGAAGTAACGATTGATCAAACTGCACTAAAATTTAAAAATTGCGAAGGGAGTCACTCACCGTCTATGGACGGCCAGTGGAAGTGAGTCACTCAAATACTGCGAGAGTTCGTCTTTGAGAGAGAAAGGTTAGGCTGCCGGGAAGAGGATCCTGTGAGTCTCCGGGAGAGAGGATTTGCATGCGCCTGGAGAAGAATCCTATGAAGAAATATTTTATATTGAGGAAGAGTGAAATTGATTATATTGATCAGTGAGTAAGTTTGAATGAACGGTTTTAGACTTGGAATGTCTCTTCTGATCTTATGTTTCTTTTTGGTAAGAGTTGCAACTGTTTGGAAAGAAACTTTTGGTCTTGGTTATGCGTTTATTTAATCAGAATAATTAACTAAAAATCACGTTTATTATTTTTCTTTAAAATAATTCAAAAAAAGGAGAAAAAAAGAAAAGGGTTGAAATTGATGGTTTTTGGCCGACACGGTTCCCGAAATTATTGCCCTTTTATATATATAGATTTCCAATAACACTACTGCTCGTTTAGGATTTTTTTCTTACTTTTTTTTAAGAAGCACCCACTCTTAGTTCCCACTCTCCGGATCGCTTTACCAAAATACGCCGCGCCGAATCGAAACATGCCGCGCCGAATCGAAACATGCCGCGCCGATGACAAACGACAAAAGATATTCCAATTATGCCCCCACTCACACGTTCATGGAAAAAGAGCATTTCCTCTCGCTCCGACGTGTGTATATATATAATAATATATATCTATATATGGAAAGAAGATATTGGAGAATGATTTCTTTTATTAGAGAAGAGTGCTACGAATATAAGATGATAGAGTTGTTTATAATTATATAGACACATACTTGATATAATAAATGACCAATTTACCCTAACTTACTTGAACTTCAAGTAGAAGTACTGTTAAATATTAAAATTAATTTATATACTTGCTCTGCAAGTTCTGCGATGAGCCATAGTAAATGGTTATCACCACATTTACCTCCGCAAGCTTGACATGGCTCGAGGTTCTTCACGCCGAGAAGTTCTCGCATCTCTGCGAACTTGACTCTCGCTAGAGCCTTGGTGAGTATGTCTGCACGTTGCTCTGCAGTGCTGACAAACTCCAGAATAATTTCTCGCTTCTCCACGCACTCCTGAATGAAATGAAAGTGAGTGTCGATGTGCTTGTTGCGTCCGTGAAACACCGGGTTTTTCATTAGTGCGATTGCAGACATTTTGTCCACGTATAGAGTCGCTGGTTTCGTCTCGACTCCAGTTACTTCGCTCAACAAGCTTTCAAGCCAAAGTGCTTGACACGACGCCGGTGTCGCTGCAATGAATTCGGCCTCACAAGACGATAAGGCCATAGTTTTCTACTTTTGTGACTGTCAGGTGACCAGATTCCCGTTGAGATAAAACACCATCCCTCCGGTACTCGTTCTATCATCGATATCACTGGCTAGGCCACTGTCTATAAAGCCGACCAACTCTCCAGTTCAACTTCCTCTTGCGTACAGGATCCCGTAGCTCGGCGTTCCCTTCACGTAACGTAGTATGTGCTTCACAGCTTGCTAGTGTAGACTAGTAGGCTTCTCTATGCGACGATTCACCATCAGGGGCGGACTCAAGTCATACCCAACAAAGACTATAGCCCCTACAGCCCAAATAAAAAGTCCATTAGAGAACAACTAGTTTATATTTTAGCCCCCCTCAAAAAATAAATTTTCGCCCCCCATATCAGCCCAAGGCCCAACTCAAAATCCCACAATCATCCATCACGTTTTATTTTCTCACTTTCACTAGTGGGACCCACGCAATGAGCCAATACACATTACTCTGATACAGGGAATTGTCTCTCTCCCTCACCGAGAGACCTACCACGCAGAACGACTCATTCTCTCGAGTCTTGACCAATTGTTTCTCCACCGTGACACCGTTACCAGTTTTTCATTGCTCCGCCACTATCACTGCCGGTGGCGGACTCGTCGTTCACTGCACCGCCTCCCTCTCATTGCTCTGTCTCTCCTCCCTTCGTCTCAGGCTCTCAGCTCGCTTCATACCATTATCCCGCGCTCTTACCGTCGTCCATTGCCTCCTCGATGTCACATAAAGCATCCAACTCCAGTCTTAAGGTATTTATTTTTTTAAAACTTCAAACCTTAATTTATATATTTGAAATCTTTGAACGAAAGTTGCGAAACACTTATCACTTTTGCTAGTATTATGAGTAGATGTTCATGTGTATGGCATAAAATAAAATATAACATAAAACATCAGTTATTTGACCATGAACCCTGAAAATAATATTTTGTGTTTAACTATTAATTTTGAATTGATTTTATAATTTTGTGCATTTTCAGATGAAAACAATCGACGGATTCTTTAAGAGAAAGAGTGTGGAGAAAAGAGATTGTGCTTCTAACGACAAGGACGTGATTCCCAAAGTTCAAAAAATTGAAGAAGAGTTTGATATCAACAAAATACAACGTGATTCGAGAGAACGACACCAAATATTGAAGTATCCACCTCACTTACGAGATTAAGTTCGGAGAGCTTATATGAAATTCGGCCCTTATCAACCCAAAGGCCCATATCGGAAAAGTAAGAGGGGAAAACAGTCAAGAAAATTCCAAAAATCTTGGTTCAAGTTATTTCCATCGTGGTTAGAATATTCCCCCGATAAAAATAGAGTTTATTGTCTGCCATGCTTCTTATTTAGAAAAGATAGTGCAAATCCTTCAACTGAAGCGTTCACAGTTAAAGGATTTAACGCGTGGAAGAAGGTGAGAAACGGAGCTAAATGTGCATTTCTGACACATACTGGAAAGGATGCAAATTCAACTCATAATAATGCCGAGAAAGCTTGGAAAGATCTTTTGGACCAATCATGTTACAAATAATTTTGAAAAATTTACAACACAAAACATCAAGGAAAATCGACTTCGTTTGAAAACTACAGTCGATGTCGTTCGTTGGCTTACGAAGCAAGGATTTGCTCTTAGGGGTCATGATGAGTCAGAGACGTCATTGAACCGTGGAAATTTCTTAGAATTAAGAAGCTTGATCGCTAGCTATAATCCTCAAGTTGATGAAGTTTTGAACAAATCTCCAGGAAATGCGATGTATTACGCACCAAATGTTCAAAAAGAAATCCTACAAGTTGTGGGCACTAAAGTGAAGAAAAGTATCCGCGAACAAATTGGTGATGCAAAGTATTGCTTATTGATTGACGAAGCTCGGGATATTTGTAAAAAGGAGCAAATGTCTATTGTTTTGAGATACGTGGATAGAGATGGCTTCGTGCTAGAGCGCTTTTTTGGGTTGGTTCATATTAGAGATACAAAGGCTTTAACTTTGAGAGATAATATACTTGAGCTACTTTCTCGGCACAATCTTGATGTTATGTCTATCCGAGGGCAAGGTTATGTTGGCGCAAGTAACATGCGTGGGGAATTCAAGGGGTTACAAGCTTTAATAGCTCAAGAATGTCCGCAAGCTTATTTTGTTCATTGTTTTGCTCACCGTTTGCAATTGGCAATAGTTTCTGCATCGCATGAAGTTAATCATGTCAAACGTCATCAACTTAGGTCAGATTATCAGTGTTGTTGGTGGATCATGTAAGGGAAGTGACCAATTGAAGGCTGCTCATGTTTCAAATGTTGAGTTTTTACTTGATAATGGTGAGCTTGAAAGTGGAAGTGGCCAAAATCAAATTGGTTCTCTACAACGAGCTGGCGATACGCGATGGAGTTCTCATTTGAAATCGATTTCAAGCTTGCTCAACATGTATAGTGCAACTTGTGAAGTTTTAATGGCCCTTATTGAAGAAGGGGATGGTCAAGCCGAAATAGCTCACGAGAGCTTGACTTCGATTGAGTTTGTCTTTATTATGCGTATCATATTGAGAATTTTAGAGATTTCTGATACCTTATGTCAAGCTCTTCAACTTTAGTCTCAAGACATTTTAAATGCGATGGCACTTGTTTCATGAACAAAAGAGGTTCTTCAAGAGTTGAGAGATGATGGGTGGGAAAAATTAGTGCATGATGTGACACTTTTTTGTGAAAAGGTCTCATTGGAATTTCCGGATCTGATAGCTTTTCATATGCCTAGAAGAGGAAACCTCGGCATCAACAAGAAAAAAATTACAGAGGAGCGTTACTGCAAAGCAGGTAATATAAAAAAATTGATAGTTACATAAACATAAGTATGTAGAGGATTTTTCAATAAATATATTATGGTTGCATATATAGGATTACCTAACGATGCATGCTTTCACACAAGTATTTTTTTTGTTTTCTCTGCCAGGTATTTTCTTTGTAGCGATAGACACTCAACTGCACGAGCTTAACTACAGATTCAATGATAGTGCGACGGAATTGATGATTTTGAGTTCTGCTTTAGATCTCGGAGAGATGCGCCTATCATTTAGAGTTGATGATATTTGCAAATTGGTTCATAGATTGTATCCTGCCGACTTTATTGAATACGAATTGGTACAACTTCGCCCACAAGTAGTCCAATTTGCTCAGGTTCTTAAGAATTCAGAATTTAATGAATTGGAAACTCTTTCTGATCTATCTCAATGGATGGCGAAGACATGCCCTCTTGTATATAGACTAGATGGTCGAAGACATGCCCTCTTGTATATAGAGTGATTACTCTTGTTCTCACACTTCAAGTTTCTACTGCTACAACAGAGCGCTCTTTTTCTGCTATGAACATTGTGAAGAATACACATCGAAACAGGATGGAAGATGATTTTTTGGCTGATAGTTTGCTTGTCTACATTGAGAAAGAATTAGCGCAGCAAATTAGTACTGATTCTGTTATTGACGACTTTTGTGATATGAAAGAAAGTCGCTCTCAGTTTTGATGTTTCGGTATGTGTTCTAATTTCTAACTCCATATTCAATATATTTTTTAGGAATTTGATTGCTTTAATAATTTGATGTTTATTGTTATTATCCAGAACTTGGTTTTGATGATGCGAATGGGCTTTTTGGACAAAGAAATAGAATCTGACGAGCAATGAAGACAAAATCCAGTATATTTTGTAACTATTATCGTTTAATTATCCAGTATATTTTGTAATTATTACCGTTCAGCTATCCGATATATTTTGTAACTATTACTGTTGAATTATCTAGTATATGTTTAATAAAAAAAATTATAGCCCCCTCCAAAATGATTTTCTGGATCCGCCACTGCTCACCATGCCAACTGTATATGAAATGTGAGGTCAGGTGTGGGTTAGGTACCTGAGACATCCGATGACACGCCTGTAGTCTATGGGATCCACTGTTGTTCCTTCCGCATATTTCCCGAGCCGTAACTTCGGCTCCATCGGATAATTGCTCGGGTTACGATCCGACATATCGAACTACTTTAAAATTTTCTTCGTGTAGGCTGACTGCTTCAGCGTGACACATTCCTTCTTCTGATCAACCTCGATACAGAGGTAGTATGAAAGTAGTCTGAGGTCGCTCATCTTAAACTCCTTCATCATTTACTCCTTGAATCCATTTCTGCCATCTACACTGGATCCAGTCACGATCAGGTCGTCAACGTACACACCGACGATGAGGCTTTCGTCTCCTGAGCTCCTTGTGTAGACTGCTTGCTCCTGATAGCACTTTTTGAAACAAATACTCTTCATACTCTTGTTGAGTCGAGTGTTCCATGCATGTGGTGCTTGTCTCAACCCATAAAGAGTGTTTGACAACTTTTACACCTTGTGCTCTGCTGTCTTGTCGACGAAGCCTTTCGGCTGAGCAACGTAGACTTCTTCATCTAGTCACCATTCATGAACGCAGATTTGACGTCCAGGTGATGGATTTTCCAGCCTCGGTGAGCTGCAAGGGCTAGGATCAGTGTCGATTCTGGCAACTGGAATAAAGACCTTTTCATAGTCTACTCCCTACTTCTGCATGTAGCCCTTTGCGACCAGTTTGGCCTTGTACTTGAGGAACTTGCCTTCCGAGTCGTTCTTGAGCTTGTAGACCCATTTCAGAACTATAGACTTATGATATTTTGGAAGGTTGACTAGCTCCAATGTTTGATTCCTCTCAATGGACTCTAGCTTTCTCTTCGTTGTTTCTTGCCATTCTTTTCTGGTGGTTGCCTCCCGATAGTTGGCTGGTTCCTCTCCACTAAGCAACAAGAGCTCATCTGGGCTCAACTCAAGTTCTCGGCGCTTCTCCGTAGATGTTGGACAAAGAGACGAAACCCTCTTAGTCCGTCCTTGATCGACGAGTATCCCGAGCTATTTCTTCATGAACTTGATCTCTCTGGGATCGCGGTGATCATGCCTGATCCTGGGTTAGGCGAGCATGATGGTGAACTGGTTCCATTCGTGCTACTTCTAAGCGAAGTGAGCATTGCTAGTCCCTGGCAGGTGTTCTCTCCCTCTTCCTTGCGACTGCCTCTTCCTCTTCGAGAATGAACTCCACCGAGTTCTGTTCCGAATTCTGTTCGGGCTCTCCATTCTCGTTGCGCCAGTCTCACTTATTCTCCTATTCGACAACGGCGTCTGTGCTCACATGCACCCGCGTCGGGGGTCGTAAAACCTGTGTGCCTTGCTCCTTTACTCGGCGCCAAGGTACACCATCGGTTGACTCCGATCATCAAGCTTCTTGATGTGTGGTCCCACAGTCTTCACATGTGCGGTTCACCTAAACCCCTTCAAATGCTCTAGATGAGGTTTCTTCCCTTTCCACGCTTGGTGAGGGGTATACTCACCTAGCGTCTTCGTCGTCAAGCGGTTCAAAAGACAGAACGCGTGTCTAATTGCTTCTCCCCAGATGCTTGCCAAGACTTGCATGCTTTTCAGCAAACTCCTTGCTGTGTCCATCATAGTCTGGTTTCTTCTCTCAACCACACTGTTTTGTTGGGCGTGTATGGTGCAGTGAGGTGGCGTTCGAATTCCTCTTCATCGAAGAAATGTCCAAACTGTTGGGATATGAACTCTCCACCTCGGTGGGTTTGCAAGGTTTTCAACCTGTGTCGTGACCAGTTCTCCACGAGCCACTTGAATTTCTTGAAGACTTCAAAGGCTCTACTCTTCTCTTTGAGTGTATAAACCCACATCCAACGAATGTAATCGTCAAAAAAATAGAAAATAATAAGTACTTGTTGCCGGCTAGGGTGGCCTAGGTAATTGGACCACACAGGTCAGCGTGCACTAGTTCGAGGGGTCGCTCTTCTCGGAACTTGGCTTTGATCGGAAATGGCACTCTTGCCTGTTTCGCGACCATGCAGCATTCACACAGCAAATTAAGGTGTTCAATCTTCGGCACCTCAAAGGCCTTCCTCTTATCTCTCATCATCTTGAGCGCGTTGAAGTTTACGTGCCCATTTCGTGCGTGCCACAACCAAGCCTGGTTTGCTAGGGAGGCCATTAAGCAGACAGGTTGGCTTGTCTCCAAGATCATCTTGTACAACCTGTTCTGTGTTTTTTTCACCTTCATCAATAGGGCGCCACTCTGGTTCCACATCTTCAAGTACGAGCCGGCCATCACCACTGTGTTGCCGACCTCTGTCATCTGACCGAAACTAATGATGTTACTCTTCAGCAACGGGATGAAGTACACCTGGGTCAAAAGGCATAGGTTCCCGTTCTTGCACTAGAAGAGGATGGACCTTCTACCTTTGATTTCGATGATTGATTCATCGCTGAACTTCACGCTCCCTAATATCTTCTCATCGAGCTTTTCAAACTTAGCCCGGTATCCCGTCATGTGGTTGCTCGCACCATTGTCTGAATACCAGACGTCGGTATAGACTTTGTGAGTGGGTCCATGGTCCCCTAGATAACTCTGGAGCAGATGAAACATACATAATTAAATATGTTTAAATATTTGAACATATGACCGGATAATTTAAAACCTAAGTTAACTGGCATTGAAAAAGAAACTCATTAAACTTTCTTATAGGTAGAATGTTTTAAGAAATTATTGATTTGAAATAGTTACATGATGTAAACATGTTCTGGGAAAACGTTAATTAAACCCATTTAACTATTTCGTGATAATTTAACCGACTGTACACATCGTTGCCGTCCTTGGGGAATGTCTAGTCAAAGCAGGAGCGCAGTATCAACCTTGTAGTTTGTTTAAAATAAGTTTTAGTCATAAATTTTATTAATATTAAAAACAAGAACTACCAAAGTTCCCTATGATTGACTATCACCATAGACGGTCAGGAAGCACTAACTTCCGTGCAAGCTTAACCCATTATTTTTCGGTTTTCGGATTCATCTCGAAAGTGCCGTTCTTGGGGAATGTCCTATCAAAGCAGGAGCGCAGTACCACTTTCGAAACTTATCCGAATTCCTTATTCTTTTGGAACTATCACGATGTCAAACCTCCCACAAGCTAACCTTCCTTAGGGTCCAGTCAAAGCAGGAACAAGGCGGTGTGGTATGCAGACCGTGTGACAGTAAAATGGAGACCTTTTTAATTTATTCTACACTTGCCATTGTTTTTGGAAAATAACGTTTACTACACCTAAGTTAATTAAAACCTATTATAAACTCTATTTAATGACACTTTAAAACGTTTATCTTAAGGCGTCATAATTACCGAGGTAATATCTAATAAGCCTAGACATTTATTTATTACTTCGTCGGTAGTGATAGATCAACACGTACGCTCTCCAAGTAGATAGAAGGGGTCCTAACCGGTCACCCAGGAGTGGATGGTGAGCCGACCCCACTTTTGATTCCTTCTTCCTATGGCAAGATTGTACGTTTGAAATTTTTCCGACTAATAATAAATAAATTATATTTACTATTCATTATTTATATCTATCCTATTCTGACATATTAATAATGTTCTAAACATATACACTATGTTTGAGGGTTATCAAAATAGGTTATAACAAATTATATCTATGATGAATTTATAAATATATGTCAATGATACTTATTCTCTAAGAATTATCATTCATATATTAAAAGCCCATTAATAACTATTTATGAAAATTAAAATAAGACAATGATATCGTTCTATAAAGAATTATCATCCATATTTTAATTTATGAATTAAAATAAGACAATGTTATTTATCAAGAAATAACATCCATATATTATTCAATTAATAAATCAAACATAATTAATTTAATTCATAAAATTTAATTCAAATAAAACTTAATAAATCCACAGGTTTTTAGGTCGGGTAAAAAATCCGACCCAATTTAAAATTAAAAAAAAAAACTGCACGTGGGCCTTCTGGGCTTAAGCTCGGGCCCACGTGCCCACGGATTAGGCACGCCCAGATCACGCAAGTGGGCATGGCCAGGCGCCCTTGGGCTGGGCCCTCGGGCCTGTGTCGCTGCCAGGCAGCGCGCCTGTGCTGGGCCTCGCAGCACGAGAGCTGCCCGTGCGTAGGGCCTAGGCGCAGCGCTCGTGCGCTGTGGGCTGGCCGAATAGCCTGGGCTGGGTCTTCCTGTGGCCTCGGCCTTAACGAAGTACCCAAGGCTGTTCCAACAGCCCCGCTTCTTGGCCTCACGGGTTAGGCTGCCTCGTGCAGCCCGGCCAATTACCCGATCTAAAAAGTCGGGTAATTTCCCAATTTTAAATTAATTTATAATATCTAGAAATATAAATTTCAATTTGAAAATCAATTTATTCATCAAATAATACGTTCATTCAAAACCTTAAAATAAATTACGTAATTATTTATCCTTGAACTTGGCTCTGATACAAATTGTTGGAAATTGGTGCTCCGACTCCACGTATATATCAAGATATAAAGCGGAAAACTTGTTACACCACACAACGAATCGACTATCGGATAATCACCATTTCAAGATTTGATAAATTATTACCAATTTAATTTTCATAATACATTATTAATAATCTAGTTTATATGTAACAAATAAAGCAGTAAGTAAATGTTTGCATTTAGAAACCTAATGCATAAGGTCGTATCGCAGATATGACGACTTCCGGCTGCGCGTTATGAACTGGGTAGGGCTCCGCCGATGCTGAGGGAAACTCCCGTGATTCCGGGATATTCTCCTGGACTCCTCGTACCGAAGTGAAGGCTTCGCCGGCAGGACTCTGTCGATAAAATTTTAACTGAAGGTTCTTTTAAAGCTTCAGGAGAACGACGTCCCACTAAGCCGAACCATAAAGAGAGATCAGAAGTTTAGAAATTTCGCAGACTCTAGAGAGAGGTCGAATTTTAACTCTAGGGAAGGTGTATGAAATGTGTAGAATGAGCCTTCTATTTATAGGCTCAAGGTGAAACCAATTAGGAAGTAATCACTCCCTAATTTTTTAATTCTATTTAGGGTAAATATAATTAATTCTCTCAAACCAGCGGTCCAGATTGAATCCTTAAATATACAATGGTTCAAATTAATTAGGGATTTAATAAAATAAGGAAGTCTTGGTAAATCAATTAATCAATTAACCAATCATATCCTTATATAGATGAATTCAAATTCCCAATATATATATATATATATATATATATATATATATATATATAATTTTCAAAATCAATATTGATTTAGCACAAAGTCAAATCTCCTTACTTGGTCACCAAGCAAGAATTCAATTTCTACCATCATTATGATCCAAAATTATATGTCTAATATATGTATTAATTCATTTCCAATCCGACGGTCAAGATTAAATCTTAAACCGATCTAACGGATATAATTAATTAACCAATTTTGAAATCTAAACTTGATCATCAAGTTATTTTCGAATTAGGGTTTCCAAATTAATTATTATGATCCAACGGTTGAGATTGAATCTTGACCGATCCAATGGATATAATTAATTTTAGGATTTTTCACTAATACCTAAACTTAGGTACTTATGCGGCAAATTTGAAAAGTCCAAACCAAGTCAAACTCGTGTAAATCAAGTAACACATTTCTTGGGCAGCATCGAATATACATATATATATATATATATTCCATATATATATTATTATAATATAAATCTATTAATTATTAATTAATTATCAATAAGAATATTAATAATTAAATCCAAATAATTAAATTATATTATTATTCACTAATCTCTATATCACACATTAAATGTCATTATTATAATATATATATTATTATAATATAAATCTATTAATTTTAGGATTTGTGAAGTCGTAAGCTGCGCACGAATAAAGTCTACTTCTCCTTCGGGAATCGTGTCTCTCAGTTCCATGGGGATTGTTTCGGGTAGAGGCCATTATTTTATTATTTTATGGTATCCAAAAATCACCCTAATATATACATATATATTATATATGTATAATTGTATATATAATATCAATACGGCTGCCATGGATATGGTTAATTTAAACTAGGGTAAACTGCGGCTAAATAATTAATGTTTAAAAAAATTCGAGTTATGTACCCAAATCCTTTTTTGATGGCCAAAGAAATCAAAGTTCATTCTACTACAAGATTTGATCCCCTCGGTCAATTTTCAAAATTAACTGTTAACCTCGTTCTATGTGGCGCAATGTCATCCCTGAAGCTTGCCATATCATGTAGCCATGTGTCACACACAATGTTTTTAATTTAGATTTATTTTTAAAATTATTTTTAAATAAAAATTATATTTAAAATATTTTTTTATTGATCCTCTCTCTCCCTCCAAAACACCAAGTCAACGCATCTGCCTCTTCGGATTCCTCCTTCTTCGCGTCTCTCTCCCTCTTCAAACCCAACCAGGTTCGAAGCTCGCAACACCGTGTTCTTGATAGAAGCTTTTCGAGCCCTGACTTTGTTTGCTAGTTCACTGCTGTAGAGAGTAGCTACTGGAGGCCGTACGGGATGTAGGGCTGAACTCTCGCACGATGCGGCCATAGGTGCGAGCGCAGTGGCGGATCCACGGCCAACGCTACGGTGGCCGTGCCCCCCCCCCCCCCCAGATTCTCCGGTGTTAATCTTGTTCGACTCTCCGGCGACTTATTTTATTGTCGATCTAACCTTGCGGGCCCCCCTCTCATTGTTTTGCGTTTGCCAAGAGTTAAGTCTTTCTTTTCTTCACCATTGCCACTGAGGCTGAGCTTTCTCCGATGAAGATGACAGTCTCATTTGCTCAGATCTAGCTTTTCTCAGCAGCACGAAGAAGAGGATTAAAGAGAAAGGGTTTAAAAAGTGCTATTACTATTTTACCCTTTTAACTTTAAAAGTTATTACAAAAACATACAGCTTGTTACTATTAGATTTTATACATCTTTGCCCTTATATTTTGTAGTTATTATACGAGAGTCAACTAAATTTGCTTAATATATTATTGTGATCCCTTTTATTTAATTCAAGACATTAAAAATAACTAATGTTTAAATAATATTTTTATATATTCACTGTAAAATGTATTTGATATAATGCCTATAGTAATAAATAATATAAATTTAAAAAATCCGTATTTTTTTAATTCGTAAATTAAGATTTTCAAACGGTTTTCGATTTGTAACTTTTTAAGATGATATAAAAACAAATAAACATGACAAACAATTCATTTGTATATATATATATTTATATATACATATATAAAATTAGAACCTATAATAACAACTGATATAAAATGTAATACCGAAAAAGCAGTGTATTTAAATTTACATGTCATTGAAATTTTTCGGCCCCCCTATCTAGAAATCCTGGATCCGCCACTGCGCGTGCGTGCTCTCGTCAATGCTCTTCCCGCGGAGATGGCGATTTGCCGCTCGACAGCGACGACCCAAGTGAAAGAACTCACGTACGTTCATCTTTGGTGAGTATTATAAGTTCTTTTAATTAATTTATAAGTATTTTTAGTGCAAGTATCTTAAGAATAATGCAACATACCAATTTCATCAAAAGAAAGACATAGAACTGGTATACTTGTTGGACACGTAATAAAAAGTGCAATATAATTCGACAAACCAATTGCATCAAACAAAACACGTATGTTCCTTCAAAAAAAAAAAAAAGCACGTATGAAAATGAAATGAGATACATGCTGCGCGAGTTTGTATAGATGTTCAAGGTAGAGAAATATATATATATATATATATATATATATATATATATATATATAAGATTTCGCTTTCAAGGATCTCTTATTTGGATAAAACAAGCCGGCGATAGTCCCCCAAAGCCCGAATGGTGAAGAAGTTTCGATACGAAGAATAGTTCAATGTGCAGTTCTTCATGAATATTCCGTTCATACCCTGCTTTATCAATATTTATATGGTTAATTAATACCATTATATAATACTTCAAAAAGTATATGATAAGCAAGAATAATTCTGGATTTATTGCTGCTATTGTAAATTGATTATATAGCATATCACTGCCTTCGTATTTTTGTCCTATATATAATTTTTCTATCAACATAATTTTGGATTTCTTGAACTTTGTTTGTAATATGAGAGTCTAAAACTTATGTTTAGGTTATTAAAATTTTAATATACTTAAATTTAACAGAAAAAATATTAAAACTCTGTCATTTTTTTAGTAGTAATTTTTTTTTTATCCTCACACTTTATATTTTTGTACTCTCATGCATATAAGCTTTAACTTCGTATTTTATCTTAGTATAATTTATGACATGATAGAATATAAAGTATGTCATATAGCTATTTCATTAATAAACAAAAATATCAAAATACAATTTTTAAAAAAATATGTACATAAAATCAGAGTTATCTATAATATTTGACACCCATTAATATTTTAGTTAAATATAAATATTTGTATCATGTTCAAGTTCTCTTGAACAAATATTGGCAAAATAAAAAATAAAAAAGTTAAAAATTTATACCTCTTGAGGAAAGTCTCCGTCTTCCAATTGTGAGTTGATCAACAACTTTATTCCCCGATCTATTGGACTTGGATCGATATCCGCCTGATTATCATTGATCAACAAATATATATATATATATATATATATATATATATATATATATATATATTATTATATTATTATATGTGTGCGCTTGAACTTCACAATTTGAGTTTTATGTTCTCTAACGTTTTCATACCATCATATTAATTTTGATTTAGATTAAATAATTTACATCAATCAACTCTTAGAAGTCATTAGAGATTATTGTTATTTATTTTATTAAAAAAAAAAAACTATGATCATCGTTCACTTTGAGTGATTGGAAAATTTAAAATAAAAAAGATATACCACTTAAATATTATATATATATATATGCTACAGTTATTTATAAATACTAGAGATATATCTATCTAGGGACAAAAGTACCAATTTAAAGTAATATATTTTGAGTCGGTATAATTGTGTTTGTCTATCACGAGTTTAGACAAACAACACAATAATACCAAATTTTAAGTCGGTATTATTGTGTTGTTTGTCTACCAAATTTCTAATTTGGATACGACGAGAACTTCAGAGCCACATAAATTGTGATAAACAAATAAAGAATTTAGCTACATCAATATATTATTTATAAGTACTTATACTGCAAATATTCATAAATAATACTCACTTGGCCAGCAGCGATGAGCGCCATCACGGCCCACGAAGTTTGGGCCAAATTTGAAGCGTCGCCTTCTAGATTAGTGTAAACCTGTGCTTTCGAGATCAATTTAGTGCTTTTTTCAATATAATATATATAGGAAGAATTTATTACTTAGTAATAGCATTAAATATCACCTAAAATCTAAAAGTACGTTCCAAATTTGTTAAATCCTAAATTAGTGAGATTTACTATTTGCGCACGGTAATATCTCCAAGTAATTTGAGTAAAACTCTGACTTCATTTTAGCTTTATTACTGTTTTCTCTAGCATTTTTTCCTCTCAAATTTTCTTTCATTTCCTCTTTTACTTATTTCTCCTTAAGGCTCCAAATGAGCATTGTGATATGTCGTTGAATAGATTGAGAGGAGAGAAATATTGTGAAAGATAGTTTGTGCAGGGTTAGGATGGAAAAAATGCCGGAAAATCTGAAGGCGATCACATTGACCAAACAAAATTTTTCAGACAAAACTCTACGTTATTTCGACCCTTTTCAAAAGATTGTTTGCTAAAACATATACACACAAGAAAATTGTAGATCCATCTCCTAACATCAAAATAAGAGTTTAATCGTAGCATTGAGACAAAATAATGAACGAGTTTTGACATAAATAAGATACTGTGGAGATCTACCTTGTAGTTAGCAACACCAATTAATTCAAAGATAAACTACACAACTTTCGTATATTAAGCATTACTTACTCATCTTTTGTCTAAATGCTACGAATGACCTCTTGTTTTGAAGAAAAAAAGATAGATCTAAAACTTTAGTAAAGTTCAAAAAATATACGAAATGTAAATTGAATAAAAAAATAGACATAAATGTACCAGAAATTTTATATAAATATATTATTCAAAATATTTTATGCAAAAACTTTAAACTACAAAGTCTTATATATATTTCTTAGCTTTAAAACTAGAGGTCATTCCTAGCATTCGGAAAATAAATGTGTGATTTATGCCAAATATATAAAAAATTGTTCAATCTACTAGCTAGGATATTTTCGTAAGTAAACAGTACTGATTATTAGTTATAGAGTTAGCAATTTTGGAGGGTACTTTTCGTTTTTATGTGATATATTGAATATTCTATATAGATATAAATAGGTATCCAAAAAATAATTACAAAATTTATTTATATATGAAATATATACCTCATTTTGGCAGGAGAGGTAACTTTCACCCCAACCACCGTTGGGGAGTTGCTTTGAGAGTAGAAAATGACAGGCTTTTCTTACAGCTTGACTGTTGTGATAATCTTTCCCACAAGCTACCATGGCCTCCAATGCAAACCATGCACAGTACGTGTAGCAGATTCCCCAACGGCCATACCTATATATACACACACATATATATATATATGAACTATATAAGTAAATATAGCACATAAAGAGTGTTCAGTAGCCTCTAAATAATTATATTATATTTTATATATAACATAAAAATGTATTTTTACATATATTTACACAAGGCTTAAGAAATTGTTAGGGACGAGAATCGATGGTTTGATTTTACCAGTTCATTAATGGCTAAATGATTTATTGACGGGCTTTTCACAAGGTTAGGCGATGAATTTCTTTGAAATTATAACAGTTTACATTGTATAAGTATATATTACGTATCAATATTCATTTTATGAAATAGTATTGATATATTATAATTTTATTAACATATAAATATTAAGAATAAAATACTAATACTTATATCGATATTTTTATCAAATTAGTTTTATTTTTCTTCGATATTTCCTCTTTATCGTCAATTTTCTGTAAATTGGTAGTTATGAATAAGAGATAGCCATCAGGATTTTACTTACACGTAATTATAATATGCTAATTTTATACTTGATATAAAAATGTACCATGAGCCATCAGGATTTTGGTCATTCTCAATGTAAGAAAGGCCTTTTGCTATACACTTCTTTACTTCATTTTGGCGATGATTTGGATACAGCTTGTTGAAGAGTACGAGACTTTGAATCACCGACGATGTGCACTCTACGTACCTGCACATTATTGAATATGATAAGACAGAGCGACATAAGTACTTGATGTTATTATTTTTTAATATATTTAATTTTTTTACCACTAAATATTGTTAATTTTTATTATTTATTTCTCACTAAATTCCATCAAATTTTTTATTGACATAAAGAATTTTAGACATGTTGACAAATTCCTTCTTTCTGAATGATATGTGTCCTCAATTAACGGTTCAAAGGAAATTTTGTTAAGTCGATTAAAAAATTGGGTGGAATAATTTTAGAAAGAAGCAAAATAGTAAATGTTGGGCAGCAGTTTGATCGTGAAAAAAATGATTTATTTCAAAAAAAAATAAAAAATATATTTGAATATTTATTGATCATGAAAATATGAATGTATCAAAGCAATAATTTAATTTGATGAATTGTGAACCCACACATATGTGAATATATATATATATATATATATATATATATATATATATATATATATATATATGTATACACGTTCAGAAAGTAGTCTTCTTACTCTCTCTCGATCAGAACTTCTTGAAGGTACTCCATGGGATTGAACATCTGAACACATAGTTAATTAAGACAGTTAATAAATTGTTAGATTCATTTTTAGGCATGGGATTATGATCGGTATACTTATTCAAATATATATATATATATATATTTATAATTATATAGTCGTGCCTGAGATTTTTTTGAGCCTGAGGCGATGAATAATTTTAAGGCCCTTATCGAAATCACAATATTAAATATTGATACAAAAATATTGAGATATTTGTATAATAAATAACCACTCATTTTAATATGACGCGTCTTGTGTTTTACATTTCTGTATAATTAAAAGAACTCTCAAGTACGGACTTATATATATTTATAAACTTATTTGTATAAGCAAAACTTGTGAATAAGGTAATCATGTATAAGAGGGATTACCTCCAACCAACGAAACGCTCTACGAGGCTCCCAAGCAGAAAAACCTCCATTACTACTCTGTCAACACATTTGATACAAAACATATTAAAGAAGATACAAATTAATCGATATATATATATATATATATAAATAAGGATAAACTACGGCTAATGTACCCAATGTTTGTTTTTCTGCTGATTATGTACCTAATATTTATTTTCGACGGCTAATGTACCCAAACTTTATTCCGTTAGATTTTTTCGTATTTTCCGTCACTTGACCGTCAGCGAGTGATATGTACACTTTTCGTATTTTTGACATAACTCACTCAATTTTTGTCCAAATTTTATGCACGACATACGGTTAAAAAGATAAGAGATAGATCTACAACTTTGGTGTTTAAGTTTTGTAAAAAAACAAATTATTGCTCACGTAGAAACAAAACTTAAAGGACTTAAACTAAACATGAAATTACCAAATTACCCCTGCTAATTTGAACATTGCTCATAACATTTTACCTGATAGGTGAGCAAGACATTGACGGCATCATAAAAGCACTGAGAGTCCATTTTCTCTCCGACTACGTCTTGTGATACTTGTGAAAGCAACAGTGTAGCCTGTCAATTAATTTTTGTTAATTAAAGTTTCTTACTTTTATCATCTCAAAGTAAATAAATAAAAAAATTGTTACCATATAACAACGCCGTGAACCGGTGATTAATTTGCCAAAACAGTAATTACACAAGGATTATGTGATCCAAATAAAAATAAAAAATCAAATGCTTAAATATTTCAGAAAAGGTTTTGAGTTTTCTATTGATATAGGGACATATTGGGACAAAATTAAGTCACATTTGCTCTTCTCTGTAATAGACAATTTAATTTAAGCTTAAATTTAGTTTCATGTCTATATTGGGACAAAACTTAGTCACATTTATGTTTATCTTGTTGTTTTAAGATTGTTTTGTAATTAGAAATTAAGTTCGTTTTTATAAGTTCTACCAGGTTACAACGATTTTATATTAACAAATTTTAGACGGGGTCACAACACAAGTGATTTCCAGCTATTCTTAAAAAAAAAAAAAAAAATCTATGCGCTTTGAAACTACTGTCTTTAGCAATAACTTATAATGTTTGAGAATCTATACACATGTTTCATGATTATGCTTTTATAAATTATATAAAGTATATATAAAAAAATTCAAGATAATTATTTTTCGTCAAAATATTTTCTGAAGTACAGAACCATATTAAGTACCTTGAATGCTTCTGCAGAGCAATCAGAAACTATCCATGTTTGTTGATCAGGCTGTGTAAATACCCATCCACCTTTGCATATGTGTTTATACATATCCTTGAACTTTCCTGGAGGATCTTCACGAACCTGATCATTATATGTGTTTTATATTAGTATCTTATTATATACAAAATTAAATAAGTTTTAATTTTGTGATTAGTAATTTAAAGTTATACTGCGTATTAAGTACAATACCTGTGAAATCTTTAAGAAGTTGTGTGCTTTTCTAAGTGCTGGCCCATTCTCTTCAATTAAACCACTCGAAATAATTGCTCGAACTCCAAGAGCTGTGTCCCATAACTGTGAAGAAAGACCCTGTATATGGACATATAAATTTGATTATAAAATATATACATA
Organism: Parietaria judaica; assembly: GCA_954871525.1. NCBI lineage: Eukaryota > Viridiplantae > Streptophyta > Magnoliopsida > Rosales > Urticaceae > Parietaria > Parietaria judaica. Next base: position 5,503,628 of record OX940867.1, read on the forward strand.
CATATTTTGTTCACTCGTTTTCTTGTCAGATGAGATTCAGAGAGGTGTTTTTAGTACTTTTAGTGGTTAGTTAGCAAACAAAAAGTGGCAGAGAGACGCGAATTTAACGTGATTCGGTCACCGTTGATTAAAGAGATTGCTCTATGGATTTTGAACTGCGTTTGAGAAAAAAACAGTGTTACATATTTCCGATTTGAGCTAAATTTGAGCAAACTAGGAGTAGGATTTTTGGCCCAAACTCCTCGGCCCTTGCCAACGTTTAAACTACCCAATTTTTTTTACAAATTTTTTTAGCTTTTTTTTTTCTCGCTCAATTTACCTTTTGTTAAGTTTACTTATCCCCCAAACAATACTTAGCCACTTATTTTAAGGAATTAAATTGCTAAAAGACCTCATTTGAGATTTTATTCAAATTCATACCCTTAAATACCCCCCTGCTAAGAAACATGAATAGTGCCGAAAGAGGGTATGTTTTTCAATGAATTCCCACTTAAGGTAATTCTTGCAAAAAGCCATATTTTAAGTTTAAACAGACAAAATAGCAGCAAAAGTACACAAATTATCACCATTATTGTTTGTTGTAGTCTCCTCAAACTTAATGATAAATCAACGGTTGTCAACGATTGTGAAGTAATGATAAATCAATAATTATTTGAAATTTAATTGATTGTAGAACAATCAAAAAATTATATATAGAAGAAAAAAGAAACCTGACACTTAGCTCCATCTTCTGAAATCCAAATGTAATCTGGCATCCTAGCAAGGTGATGCTTAAATGCTTCTGAATTTGGATCTTTAGACCAACAAGCGACCATAGTCATCAACTGCATGTATCATATTTCAATATTCAATTAATATTTCTATACTAAATAAATAGAAAAGAAGAAAATAAAGTAATTATTACCTTCTCTTCACTTGCTAAGCAAAAATAATTTGTGGATTGCTCTTCATATTCTAGATGTTGAGAGACAAGTCGAAGTGCCTTATCTCTTAACATTGAAAAAGGCCAACGTGCAAGGATCGGCTCTGCGATGTAGTGAAGAAATGCCCAAAGCATATCTTGCAATAAAGGATGCGGGTAATAGAGGTCCTCCTAAAAAAAAAAAAAAACTGTTGCTTTTAAAGTACCCATTGAAAAAACCCGTTGCCCGCTTATATACCCGTACATAACATGGGTATTTTCTTAAAATTCGTTACAAATCGGTATAACCGTAAAATCGGACCATTGATATTTTCCTAAGTAATGAGAACTTGACGCAGCGAGAAACCCAATTTCAATTGTTGATTCGGCGCACGAATGCTCAATCGAAATCCTTCCGAAACTTGTTGATTCAATACACTCGAATACCAAGTTTGGGCATCAAAAATCGAAAATCTTCAAGAAATCGAGTTTGGAGAAAAACTGAAAAGTCTGTTGTTCTTTCTATTCCATCATCAAAACTGCAGAACAAAACGTAAATGAGGTTTATAACCTCAGCCCAACATGAAGTTCTAGGGCCACACCATAATAAAAGAAAAAGACATAAATGCCCTCAAAACATAAAACCGAACGAAACAGGAAAAAACAGAGTTTTTAGCCCCCAGAACTCGACAACGTTCAGGGTTGAAGCCCAGTTTTGCATAGATAACATCCGTAGATTCAAATCGATACGTAATTTGTCCAAAACGGACACTCGAGTCAAAAGATATGGCCGCTCAAAGTCGCGTCTTTAGTGAGCGCCCTTCAAGTCGCTCGAAACGCTCCAAAAAGGTCAGTGCTTGTTCGTCAGTGGATCAGTCCGCATCATTCTCTCCGGGATGGAAAGAGTTCGTCCTCGAAGTCTGGTCCGCTTCCTCGTCGGAGGAGTCGCCGTGGAATGGAATAAGATGCTTCACGTTGAACACATCGGCGGTGCGGATGTGGCTCGGAAGTTTTAGCCGGTAGGCATTTGGGTTAATCTTCTCGGTGATCTCGACAGGGCCAATCTTCTTGGCAGCGAGCTTGTTGTATTCACCAATGGAGAAGCGTTCCTTTGTCAAGATAGCCCAAACGAAGTCGCCCACTTCAAACTCGACATATCGGCGTCGTTGATCAGCGTGCTTCTTGTAGCGGCTATTGGCGGCAGACAAGTTCTCGTGCACTACTTTGTGAGTTTCGAGCAGCCCTGAAACAAAATCTGAAGCTTTTCCATGTACCTAGGTGTTGATGGGTAGCGGCACAAGGTCGAGTGGTCCACGAGGCTGTGCCGAGTAAACGACTTGGAAGGGATTGAAACCAGTGCTCCTATTGACGGCATGATTGTGCGCGAATTCTGCTTGACTTAATTTTTTATCCCAGCTCTTCGGATTGTGACCAACAAGGCAGCGGAGGAGATTACCGAGGGAACGGTTAACCACCTCTATTTGCCCGTCTGTCTGTGGGTGATAAGCGCTGCTGAAGTTGAGCTTCGTATTCACCATTTTCCACAAACTACGCCAAAAGTGACTGATGAACCTTGTGTCGCGGTCGGACACGATGGAGGTGGGTAGGCCGTGGAGACGGTAGACATCACGAAAGAACAATTGTGCCACGTTCACGGCATCCGTGGTCTTCTTGCACGGAATAAAGTGCGCCATCTTCGAGAATCGATCGACCACGACAAAAATTGAGTCATTTCCACGCTGAGTACGGGGCAGGCCCAACACAAAGTCCATGCTAATGTCAGCCCACGGCATAGAGGGAACAAGCAGCGGCATATATAACCCGGCGTTCGTGGCCACGCCCTTCGACATTTGACAAATACTACAGCGCTGCACGAACTTCTCGACCTCGCTGCGCAACCCAGGCCAAAAGTACGAGGACTGAACAAGCTGTAAGGTCCTATCTCGACCTACGTGTCACTCGTACAGCCCCTCGCGTGTTTTAAACGCTGATTTCCACTCGTCTCTAGGCCGCATATGAATCTGATAATACCCGCTCTTAAAGTCCAACCGTGAAAAGATTTTGGCGCCGCTAATCTGATCCAACAAATCATCAAGACGTGGAATGGGAAAACGGTACCTCACGGTGATTTTATTGACCGCTCGGCTATCCACACACATGCGCCAAGAACCGTCCTTCTTCGGCGTCAACAAAGCTGGAACCGCAACAGGGCTCATGCTTTCTCGGATGTGCCCCTTTGCGAGCAGCTCCTCAACTTGTCTTCGAAGCTCCTCGTGCTCGCTCGGACTCATTCGGTAATGTGGTCCGTGGGGAAGGGCAGATCCCGGTTCCAAATCGATACGATGTTGAATATCACGGAGAGGAGGGAGTCCCTCGGGCAGCTCGTCGGGGAACACGTCCGCGAACTCGGTAAGTAATGGAGCGACCGCATCGGGAACGGGACTGAAGTCAGATACTTCCTTCCCGAGGAGCACGTAAACTATGTCGGAAATCTTTATCTCTTCACCGAATTGCGCCATGGTCAAGAGATTCGCGCTCGTCCCGCTCGCCGTTGTTTGATCCAAAACGGCTTTCTCGACGGGCTTACTCGGCACCAAGACGATCTTTACTCCTTCAAACACAAAGCTATAAGAATTCGCCCGACCGTCATGAATTACTTTCCTGTCAAACTGCCATGGTCTACCGAGCAACAAATGACACGCATCCATTTTCACCACATCACACCAAACCTCATCACGGTACTTCACACCAACAGAAAATGAAATCAAAGCGCGTCTCGAAACCGTTACCTCACCCCCTCGTTTCAGCCAAGCGAGCTTGTACGGCTTTGGGTGCTGCTCGGTTTTGACATTCAGTTTCATTACCGCCTCCTCCGAGACAATGTTCTCGCAACTCCCTGCATCGATGACGAACCGACACACTTTGCCGAGAACGGTGCACGTCGATTGGAAGATGTTGTTTCGCAGCCACTCTTCTTCGGGTGCTTTGGTTGTTAAACACGACCTACGCACGACCAAGGATAGTCCCACGTCGCCCTCAACGAAATCCTCTTCATATATAGGCTGATCATACATGGGCTGCTCATCGACCCCCACTTCTTCGTTGGGTTCGTCGACATAAGAACTCTTTTTCCGACTTTCTTGCAATCAACTTGTCGGTGACCTTGTTCTCCACATCCGAAGCACTTTACGGTACTTGAGCTTGGTCGTGTGAAGCCGGGGTTAACAGGTTTATCCGCGACGGATCTGGTCGGTCCCCCACGCGAGAAATTGGGGTTTGCGGGTTTATCCGCTTCCGATCGCACACTAGCAAAAGGATTAGTAAAATGGGTCGAAGAGGTGTTGCGGCGCGCTTGTTTTTCCACCAAAAGAGCCCTTTGAAAAGCCGCAGAAACCGAAATCGGATTGAACATATTAACTGTGTCTGAAATCTGAAATTTTAAACCACCGATGTACCTTGCCACGAGCTGATCCTCGGTCTCTTGCACTTCGTTCCGCGATAGCACTTGGTAAAACTCTGACGTGTACTCTTCGACCGTTCAAGTTCCTTGCCGCAGATTCTGCAACCGTTGGTACATTAACCGCTGATAATTGTAGGGGAGGAACGCCGCTCGAAGATGCTTCTTCATCTTTTCCCACGACGAAATCTTCGGTTTACCCATCCGATTCCGGGTAAGTTTCAACTGTTGCCACCACGCCATTGCACGACCACGAAGCCTCGTAGCAATTAGTGCGACTCGTCTCTCGTCAGGAACTCCCCGAAATTCCAGAATTTCTTCGACCGTCGAAAGCCAATCGAGAAACTCCTCGGTTTGGAGACTTCCGTGAAATTCTGGAACATCGGTCTTGATTCCAGATTCCCACCGTCGATCCTCACCTTCGTGATTTCGCTGAGGTCGGCGAGGTTGGCGACGGTTCCGCTGATTTTTGTCGAGCGTCTCTTCATCTTCTGACAGATCTACAACGGAATCCCGCGAATGGCGATCTCGCTGTTGTGGACCTGATGCAGCGGAATAATAAACTAGAAAAGATAGATAAAGTTACCGGGATAGTCGAACTAGGATCGTTGATTCGCTCATGAATACCCGATCAAAGAACCTTCCTCGCCTATTGATTCGCGCACGAATAGCTAGGCTTGGGCATCCAAGAACCGTTGATCCGCGCACGGATACCGGATCAAAGGCATCAAACTCGAAGTTCGCTCACGAACACTCGGATTTGGGGAGAGAGCTCAAAGTCTCAAGTTTTCATTCATCAAAAGTCTATCCATTACAAACACAACATGATGCTTATATAGTGCATCCATAAAACCCTAAACCACAAATGACATGTAGTTTCTTTAAAATAAAAACGACAACAAAATAAATTAAAACGACATAAAATTAAAGATTATATAATTTCCGTTCAAAAGACGAAGTCAGCGTTTTCGGTCTCTGTCGATCCAGTATTACCAGAAATCCTCACGAGATCTTGTAGCCACCATCCCGAGCTTCGATTTGATATGTAATTTGCATAAATCCGATGCTCGAGTCAAAAGATATGGCCGGTCGAAGTTGGGGCTTTCGCGGGAGACCTTCTCCGAACTTTCTTCCGGGTACGCCTCTCGGATCGCCTCTTCTTCTCGGAACGCCTCTTCCTAACTCGCCTTCCAATATTCCGGGATCGCCCTTTCAAACGCCTCTCGGAACATCCGTGAGTTATGCCCGCATCATTCTCTCCGGGATGGAAAGAATTCGTCCTCGAATTCGGGGCTGCTCCATTGGGTTTCGGGTGATTCGAAGGACGCTTTAGGCCCGCATCATTCTCACCGGGTCGGAAAGAATTCGTCCACGAATTCGAAGGTGTGTCGTTGGGGGGCTTAAGGAGATTCTCGGGGTGGACCTTCTTGGCGATTATGAGCAGCTTGTCGGGCAGCTCATTGTCGAGCTCATCCGCTAGATCCTCGGTCGGTTCATCACGTGGCTTGTCAAGCACACAAGCGAGTGTCGACAGCTTTGTGGGCAGCTTGATTGGAAGCAACATCGAAACTGCCCCGGGCTTCTTCGCCTCCTCATTGATTGGAGCTACAAGATCAACTCTTGTTCGAAGCTTGCACGACTTGTATTCGTCGACCTTGCTCGGCGCCAAAACCATCTCGACCATTTCCATCGGATCCGAACACGGCCTGCAAACGACAAGAGCTACACTGTTGCCCTTGACATTCTCATCATTGGCCTTTATTTCTTCACACACATCATCGGCATACAAGGTGTCATCATACAAGGCATCGTCATACACGTCATAAACGGGCTCGTCATACACGATTTTGGCGTGCTCCGTCTCGTTGTGTATGAGATCGTCATACTCCGGATCTTTAAACACCTGGTCTTTGGGCTCTAACTCCTCGAACAAGAGCCAAATGTGACTCGGAGGGTCATCGCCACTTTCTCTCAAACTCTTGCCATGTGTTGACATTTTTACGGCTGTTCGGGACTTAGGGAGCGACATTGGCACTCTTCGGGGCACATAAGACATGAGGTGTGTGTTGTAGGGCGTGTCATGGTTGTTGCGGCTCGACTTGGGCGCTGTCTGGGCGCTGTGGGGGCTGTCTGTGGCATTGAGGCATTTTGTCGAACAGTTGGCGTGCACAGAGAAGAAAAATTGATTTTTGACGAATTAGAACCTCTCTTCGCCCAATTTTCTTCGAATCTATCTCGGTTTCGCTGAAAACAACGCTCCTCTAACCTCCCATGCACAGCCTCGGCGATTTGTTGAGCTAGACGCTCAATCGATGTGTCCAACCTTTCAAGTCTCTCACACTCTTTGCCGCGTCTCCGTCGGGAAACGGATCGCGAAGACATTCTTCAAGACCGTCTTCGAAGCTCTGATACCAAACTGATGCAGCGGAATAATAAACTAGAAAAGATAGATAAAGTTACCGGGATAGTCGAACTAGGATCGTTGATTCGCTCATGAATACCCGATCAAAGAACCTTCCTCGCCTATTGATTCGCGCATGAATAGCTAGGCTTGGGCATCCAAGAACCGTTGATCCGCGCACGGATACTGGATCAAAGGCATCAAACTCGAAGTTCGCTCACGAACACTTGGATTTGGGGAGAGAGCTCAAAGTCTCAAGTTTTCATTCATCAAAAGTCTATCCATTACAAACACAACATGATGCTTATATAGTGCATCCATAAAACCCTAAACCACAAATGACATGTAGTTTCTTTAAAATAAAAACGACAACAAAATAAATTAAAACGACATAAAATTAAAGATTATATAATTTCCGTTCAAAAGACAAAGTCAGCGTTTTCGGTCTCTGTCGATCCAGTATTACCAGAAATCCTCACGAGATCTTGTAGCCACCATCCCGAGCTTCGATTTGATATGTAATTTGCATAAATCCTATGCTCGAGTCAAAAGATATGGCCGGTCGAAGTTGGGGCTTTCGCGGGAGACCTTCTCCGAACTTTCTTCCGGGTACGCCTCTCGGATCGCCTCTTCTTCTCGGAACGCCTCTTCCTAACTCGCCTTCCAATATTCCGGGATCGCCCTTTCAAACGCCTCTCGGAACATCCGTGAGTTATGCCCGCATCAGGACCGAAGATTGTCACCATCCGTTGGGTTATCTCGTCAATCATCTGCTCTCTTTGGTCAGCGAGAACTCGCTCAACCTGCTCTTCAAGCCTCCGATTCTGGTCGTCCCTCTCGAGAACTTCATCCACCCTCTGTCGTCGTTGAGCCGTCCTCCGGGGTGCCATGACCAAGATCTTCACGTAAGCTCTGATACCAAATGACGCAGCGAGAAACCCGATTTCAATTGTTGATTCGGCGCACGAATGCCCAATCGAAATCCTTCCGAAACATGTTGATTCAATACACTCGAATACCAAATTTGGGCATCAAAATCGAAAATCTTCAAGAAATCGAGTTTGGAGAAAAACTGAAAAGTCTGTTGTTCTTTCTATTCCATCATCAAAACTGCAGAACAAAACGTAAATGAGGTTTATAACCTCAGCCCAACATGAAGCTCTAGGGCCACACCATAATAAAAAGAAAAAGACATAAATGCCCTCAAAACATAAAACCGAACGAAACAGGAAAAAACAGAGTTTTTAGCGCCCAGAACTCGACAACGTTCAGGGTTGAAGCCCAGTTTCGCATAGATAACATCCGTAGCTTCAAATCGATACGTAATTTGTCCAAAACGGACACTCGAGTCAAAAGATATGGCCGCTCAAAGTCGCGTCTTTAGTGAGCGCCCTTCAAGTCGCTCGAAACGCTCCAAAAAGGTCAGTGCTTGTTCGTCAGTGGATCGGTGAGCCGTGCAAATGCCCCTTGATTTAAGTCAGGAGTGCTCATTTGCAACTCCAACTCAAATATTTGAACTCGTTGTTGTTTTGTTTTGTTTTTTTTTTGTTTTTCTGGTTGTTACGTACTTGTTTCGTTTTGTTGTTGTCTAAAATAACAGAATAAAGATCACGTGAACCTACGTGAAATTTAAGTGTCTTTTTGAATCGCTGTGAACTTTTTTCCTCTCGAAATTCCTTCCGATAACTCGAAACACACACACACACACACACACATATATATATATATATACGTGTATACAACAAAATAACAGATCATCCAAAGAAAAAGTTACTTTAATAAACATCTTAACTTTGAAAATTTGATTCGATGGACATATATGTACAGATTTAAACTCTAAGCATAAACGGAGAAGTTATCAAATATGAATGCGCCATTTTATTGACTTAATGTTTTTATTGGCAGAAAGTCATATTTTGAGTAGATTTTTTTGCTTCAATAATGAATGATTTATATGGATCGATATGGTCCATCATAACTTTTATTTGATATATACGTAAATATTATATATATATATATATAACTTACCTTGGCAACGGTATATCGCGCTTTGTTCCAGTTTATAGAATGATAAGGCTCGACGTAGAGTTCTTGCCTTAGTGATAGGACTAAATTGGTGATGGGTCCTACAAATCTCTTCCCATACAAATATGACATTGGCAAATAAATCGTACGAGCTAAGGCCAACATTTTCCCTGCATCAAATACATGTACATAAATATATATATATAGAGGGAATAAAAGGAGTATATTATAGCATTATACTAATATTTAAATTCAATTATTTTATGAAAAAAATAAATTGTTAAAAACCTGGATGAAATATAAAAGAGTGTGGAACAAGGCATAATTCTGGAGGCACTGGATTGAAGCCGGACCAATCATAGACACCAAGAACCTAAATCAAATAAATCAGTAATTTTTCAAATTTTAGACATCTTCTTGTAATTTACTATTATAATTACAAAAATATAATATAGTTTATTTATAATTTATATTGTTGATATTCTCCAGTGGCATGTTAATAAATAATAATGAAAAAAATGAGTTATATTCCTGTAGCTTTAGAATCAACATTGAACAAATTTCCCAACATTATATGGTATATTTTCATATAATTGATATTTACTCGAATCAAATATTATGGCGTCTCAAAAAATTGTATCCCAAGAAATATTATTCATCTTTCATAAGGAGTAAAAATAAATTCTTATTCTTGCAGTCATTTATTCCAATGCTCATAATAAATTATTTATTGATTCTCTAGTTAGTACAAGTTTCTTTCCGTTTTCAATGTCATTCTTTCATCTATTTTTTTTTAAATAAAAGATGGAGGTTGGTTATCTCGCAAACTGATCTTGAATCCCAACTAAGTTGGCATACATTCCTTCATCTATTTATATTTTATATTATCATGATTTGTTAGAATAATAAAATACCAACGAGCATATGTGAATATTTTGACGAGAGAACAGCCAGAGCAAAAGGAAAAAGTGGGCCCCACCGTGAGCCAAAACTTTCCCCACGAGCAATTTCCGACGACACCACCGCGGTCGAGAATCCACTTTCGGCTCTTAGCCATGACGGCGTCGTCGGGGCTCTGTCCCAGCAGCCTCATCGCCACGTAGTTATGAGTCGTTCCGAACATGGTGCTGTGGCCCTCGACATGTAGACCCCAACCCCCGTCTTCGTTCTGTACGTAACCGTTTATAGACAAGGACGGACGAAGAATTATAAGCAGAGTGACAAATAATACAAAACAAATTAACCATAAAAAATTAATAATGACCAAACTTATCGTTAGATTTTGTAATAGACTTTTTTTTTTTTACATTAAAACTGAAGAATGATAATGAGAATATAAGCTTATTGCTATTAAGTTTGAATCAATTAGTGAGGTTTTCGTCTAAATAATTAAAAAAATTAATCCTCACTCAATATATAGATCACCAGTGAATCATCCCTTTTGACATTGAAAAAGATTTATATATTTTATAATATATTTTAAGGGAATTTTTTTACACGTACCCTCCATATTTTAGGAAATTATGATTAAAGGTCAAATTTGGAGGTTTCAAAATGGAAAGGATTGGGGGTATTAAAAAGAAACTAAAGTACAGTTTTCAGGATATATTTTAGCTAGTTTGTAAATAAAAGGTGGAATTTATAAAAATTGAATAATAGAGGGTTTATAAAACCAAGATTTTTATAATTGTATATATATATATATATACATAAATAATTGTGTTGGATGATATTACATATCTTATGATCATATATAAGTATATATGTATATTGTATATACCTGATGATTGTGAATGTAACGAATTATTTCCTTTTGCAGTTCTGGTCCAAAAGATACATCAAGTGTTTCGGTAATATACGACATTATAATCTGGAAAAGCAAACCGTAAATAAATCTGCTCGCTTGGCAATTACTTATTTTTATAATCATTTGATTACCATTGAAGACGTGAAGAACAATCCACCACTAAGCTGAGAAGGCCAGTGGCCGTCGCGGGATTGGATGGAGCTGAGGAAGCCGAGACCCCGCTCCAGTGTCGTCCTGACGGCTTGCTCCGTTACGTCCTCGTTCTCGCCCACCTTGACCGCCGCCGGAATCGCCCCCACCCCGTTCTCCTTCCTCAGCTGCCATTTTAATTTTTCATATAATTATTTTTAAAAATAAAATGCAACATTCATGTATTCTAAGCTTCTTTTATATTGCAAAACAATATGTTTAGAAATATGGTACGCACATGCATTCTAGTGAGAAGATCAGCGCATTGCTTTTGGCGAAACCGGTTTTCAGTGTATTCTTGGCGGAGACGCTCGACTTGAGCGCGCTCTTCCGGAGTTCCAGCATCGGGATCGAATTCCCAGGTCTGCCGGCCGAGGTGATTGTGCGTCGTTCTCAGCCATGGCCCGCCTTCACCCACCTTCAACTTCCACATCTTTGCGTAGTAATCTGAACATAAAATAATCAGTTAAAAAAAAAAACTATAAAGATTGAATGGTAGATAAAAAAAAAGAAGCATATATATTATATATGTGTGTCTGTGTGTTTCTAAAAAGGTTTTTATATAAATATGACATGTTCTTTATTAATGTATATATATACATATATGGATAATAAATGTGATAGTTGTTTGTCCATAAGTGAGATTGAGAGACTTACTCTGACACGAGATATTGTTTGGAAATGTGTTGGTAGCAAATTAATTAGTGATGATGGAGAAAGAAAAGCTTGGATTTATAGGCAGTGGTCATAACTCATACGTATCAAAGAGCTGTTGTTGTCTCAATTAAATTATTTTAAAAATATATAAAATAGTTCTTATCTAATTTGGTCCACTTGTGATCTTAAACTACTTAATTTCATGGACGAGGCTTTGAAGGTTTATCTTCTTCCTTGAATCACGATTGTGCAATCATTCCTCAAACTATTGTTTTTGGGTCTGTTTATCGGTAATTGGTTATATATCGTGTGTGTATATATATATATTATATGGGTAACTGGTTTATCGAAAAATAATTACTATAAGAATTCAGTATACCAGTTATCGCTACCGATAAATGGTTATCAACGACTTTATATAAAAAATAATTTTTAAAATATATATAGTTAGTTTTATGTAAAGTTAAAATATAATCTCATATCATAATATTTTTTTACATATAATATTAGTAACTAATAAGTACTCGTAAATAAGTCATTAGAGTAGAATACATTATACATAACATATATATACAATACAATAATACATCAAATGATCGGGTAAAGTAGTGGAGCAAAAATAACAAGCATGTAATCATAAATAAGAATATTCCACAAATAACCAAGTTCAAAACTTGAAAGCAAGTCCAAAATGTGAAAAACAAGAACTGGAAAAAACGAGAGGGAATGATTATCTTCAACTTATCTTCGATAATCCATTTAAAATTTGTATATATATTGAGAACGATAACCTGGAAATTTTTACTTTTTTTTTGTCGCCTTCAAAACGACATTGACAATTACTTGTTTACCAAATGATAACGAGTTATCTTTAATAACTCATAAAAAGATAACAGTTATTGAAGATAAGTTACTGATATCAAGCTAAAGTAAACGAGAAACCAATTGGAGTATTGTCGATGACTTGCACACTAAGTGCAATACCTTGGGGTGAAATCCGGACATGAACCGGGTATTTAACTATTTTTTTGTCACTCTCCCGATTATTCGTGTTTTCTCAATCATGCCCTGCTAGGTCCGGTTAGAAAAAAAAAATTCCCTTTTATATTTGAGATTGAAAAAATTCGAGATGGTACAAACTTGATTCTAAGTTCTGAACAAAACAATTTATATAAAGATAGTATAAATATGCTAAAATAAAAAATCCAATTCTTCAAAATATAATCTCATATTACGAAACACAGTCCAAATAATAAAAAGCAAATATAGTAATAGAAAGAAAATAAAAGTTCTAATACTAACTTTAGAAAAAAGGTCCAACTCTAAATAAAATAAACAATGAACCAATCTTGAAACCTTAATATTTATTGAACCTTAGTAATCTTGAACCAATCTTGACGGTTAATATTTATTGAAATATTGATGGTGAGTTAGAACTAGGGCTCACAATGCAGACTGAAGTTCCGGGAAATGACATTTGCATGGGAGTTTCGACGTGTGCATGTATTCATGAGAGTTCTGAGATTTTAACGTCATGATAACAACATTTTAGGGTTAGTATCAACCTTTAATTTTAGCTTTTATTATGATTATTTGCTCTCATTAATTACGGTATTTACTTCCCGCTTTAGCGTTATTATTATTATTATTTTTTTGTTTTTGTTTTTGCACTCGCTCTTTCCTTCTCTTTCCTTGCCAAACTCTATGTATTTGATTAATAGAATAAGTCAACATAATTGTTACATATTTGCGATTTTGTTATTTTCCGATAATCTCTCGCTACATCAGATATATAATAAATAATTCGGGAATCGAACTAAAATTCAATTTTTTTATCTGGCCCCAAGTTCTCAATTGGTATTTTTTTTTTTATAAAATTATCTCGAATATTTTGCTATGTTAAGGACAACAGGGTTGGAACACGATAGGGACAAAACTTCGAACCAAAAATAGAAAAATTACTCTTAATATATAATATTGCCAATAGAGTAATTCTATAGTAAGAAATCATTATCTAGTGATGAAAGTGAGTTTTATTCGAAACTTGGTGATGAATGTTCAAAAACTCGAAAATTTTGGGATGTTTAGATCTTCGAATTCGGGGATATAAATATCCCCGACTTCAGATCTAGTGCGTACAGAGGGTGTCACATCACCGACTTCGGCTCTAATCATCGAGGTCGGACATATAGAAGGGGTCGATGATTACGCTCGAAGTCGGTGATAATTGCAAAGTCGTAGTTTGGATATTTAACAATCGCAAATGTCGTCCCCTAGGTCAGACATATACACCGAATTGGGGTATGAATCACCGACCTCATAGATAATAGCAGACCTCGGTAGGTTGACCGAGGTCGGAGAACTGTGAGCATAAGCTTGACTTAATCTGTCACACAGAGGAAGTCAGCCCGGGTACAGGCCAGAACCAAGGACGGACATGAGTTCAGCCCAGCTCGGGTGAACACAAGCAGAGAGTCCGGATAGAAGACAAGCTCAGCCCGGAGCATTCGAGCAGGTCAGCTCGGGGACAGAGAAGCTGTCCGGGCAGGAAAGGGAAACTCTACCCAGAAAGGAAGATGCGTAGCTTGAGGAGCAAGCAAATCAAGTCAAAGATTCGGCGAGATTATTTAGGGTAGTTTCCTGATTTTGTGCTTCAACTCTCTACAAAGTGTACATGCTAGGTATATTTATAGCCTCACATAGGCGAAACCCTAGCTAACCAAATCGCACAAAATCAGGAAACTACCCTAAATAATCTCGCCGAATCTTTGACTTGATTTGCTTGCTCCTCAAGCTACGCATCTTCCTTTCTGGGTAGAGTTTCCCTTTCCTGCCCGGACAGCTTCTCTGTCCCCGAGCTGACCTGCTCGAATGCTCCGGGCTGAGCTTGTCTTCTATCCGGAGTCTCTGCTTGTGTTCACCCGAGCTGGGCTGAACTCCTGTCCGTCCTTGGTTCTGGCCGGTACCCGGGCTGACTTCCTCTGTGTGACGGATTAAGTCAAGCTTATGCTCACATTTTAGGAATATTGAATTTTCATCGTTGCAAAAAAATAAAAATAAATAAATTCTAGGGAAAATTACGGCAAAAATACCCAACCTTTGGTCAATGTGTCTCCCGTGTACCCAACCTTTAAAACTGGCAGCAAAAATACCCAACATGCGTTGACCGTGACTTTGGCTTGAAACCGTTAATTTTTCCGTTACCATTCGCCATGTGGCCGTTAGCGGCAAAAATACCCAAACTTTTTTTTTTGAAAAAAATTAATTTTTAATTTTTTTAATTTATATTTTGTTTTCTTTACTTAATTAGTGATAATTACTTGAATTCCAAATACATGGAATAACACAAAAGTTAGTCATAACATCAATTGATTTCTTAATGTGCTTGTATAACCTAATAAAGTTTTTATTATTATGAGAAATTTTTAAACATAGCATTACACAAAAGTCGATCATGATATCAATTAACAATTGTATATTAATTTGCTTGGAGAAACAAATTGCCGACTAAACCTAATCATGAATAAACACAATTATATAGTTAATTTAAGGTTGACAGTCAAACTTTAAACAAAAACCTAATCATATTGTTTTCGTTACATTTGACTATCTAAATATATAGCATGACATCTCAAAGAAATATTATTTAATATGTATATATATATATATATATATATATGTGTGTGAAACCCTTAGCGCATATATTCTCAAGTTATGACCATTACTTATATTTTTATGTCTTTTTTTGGTCGGAACATACTTTGAAGTGGGGTTTTAGAGACGTTAATTAGCCGAGTTAATGCCTTCACATTGCTTCAAATTCTAAGTATGAACCGAATTAATATTTTTAAAAAAAGGGTAATGGTGAACCAAATTAACATTATAAGTATTATATAATATATCTTTCAGATGTCATGCTATATATTTAGATAGTCAAATGTAACAAAAAAAATATGATTACGTTTTTATTTAAAGTTTGGTTGTCAACCTTAAATTAACTATGTAATTGTTTTATTCATGATTAGGTTTAGTCGGCAAATAAGATTCTCCAAGCAAATTAATATACAATTGATAATTGATATCATGATCGACTTTTGTGTAATGCTATGTTTAAAGTTTCTCATAATAATAAGATTTTTATCAGCAAATGTAGCTTATAGAAGCGCATTAAGAAATCAATTGATGTTTTGAATAACTTTTGTGTTATTCCATGTATTTGGAATTCAAGTAATTATCACTAATCAAGTAAAGAAAAAAAAATATAAATTAAAAAAATTAAAAATTACTTTTTTTCAAAAAAAAAGTTTGGGTATTTTTGCCGCAACGGCCACATGGAGAATGTTAACGGAAAAATTAACGGTTTCATGCCAAAGTCACGGTCAACGCACGTTGGGTATTTTTGCCGCCAGTTTTAAAAGTTTGGTACACGGGAGGCACGTTGACCAAAGGTTGGGCATTTTTGCCGTAATTTTTCCTAAATTCTTTCGTTGTGCACTACTACAAACATGAGATTATACTACGGAGATTTAACTAGGAAAATGATTATGTGTAGTTGGAGCTTACGTTTCAACTGCATAAGTGAAGATATGTAGTTGGAAATGAAAATAATATTAGATTTCAACTACAGAAATTAATATGTGTCGTCGGAATACACATATCGCCTCGGCAAACTTTACATAGCCGCGGCGAATTAACTATCGACGACACATATATTTCCGTCGTTTGCAGTATGTAGTTTGAGTCAAAATGTGCCCAGGCTAATATTATCCGCCGCGGCGTATTGAATTTCCAACAACACATATATTTCCGTAGTCGAGCGCCACTGTAAAAAAACAATGATCCGCCGCGGCCTATAATATATCAACCGCGGCGAGTGTAATAATAAAACGACATAGAAAATAGGCGAAACTTGTATGTGCCGTCGATGACAATCCGCCGCGGCGTGTGTCGTGTTTTAAATGCCAAATACCAAGCTGTTTGGTCAATTCGCTTTAGGGTTATAAAAAAACCCTAAATCTCCCTCGCGCCGTCACCCGCCTCGACGAGAGATTCCGCTTTGTCCGCTGTTGCCCGCCATCTCCCGTCGTCATCCAATCTTCCACCGACCTGCACAAGCATTTGGTGAGTCTCTTTCGCCCCCTTTTGATTTTACTTGTCGTTGGATGCTAGGATGAATCTTCTACGTGTCGTTGGATGCTAGGATGCCGCGGTGCAAAATCACTAAGCCGCGGCGTTTAGGGAACCCGCCGCGGCATGGTTATATCCTGCCGCGGCGAACATTTGGCCTGAGAGATATTTATTGATTGTCAAAGCACCTACGACTACACATATAAGTGTCGTCAGAAGATGAGCCGCGGCGTAGATTGAAAACTCGCCGCAGCTATAATGGCTTCCGACTATACTTATTATGTGTAGTCGAAGTGAACTTCCGACTTCGGATACTATGCATACTACCATCTTGGGCCAACAACTAGTGATGTGCAAGAAAAAATGTCTTCTGCGCTGGAATTGAACAATCCAATTCGTCACCCCCGAAAAATAAATTGTTAACGTTAGTGATTTTCAGTGCCAAAAATTGAGCATGAATTTTAAATTACAAAAAATTGAGATGTTTAGCCATTTTCGCCACGATTTTTAATACCACTGGTAGACTTTTGCCGGAATTGTTTGCATGTTGAGAAATATGTCAACAAAAAATAAATTAAATAACATATTTTAGGCACTTGAATTTTTCAAATTTTTTTCACAAAGTACGCAGGTTAAAAGTAAAAATAAGTATTGCCTGCAAATATTTGGGAAAGATGTTAACAAAAAGTAAAGAGAAATAGAACATATTTTAGGCGCTTCATTTTCCCTGTGCTTTTCAGAGAGTGCACCGGTGAAAATCTACAAAAAAAAAATAAAAAAATGATAGAAGTTTTACCGCCACTATTCGTGATGAGTGCGGGGGTTGTATGTTTTCCCGGTGCCAAATTTGCACCGGCAAATATTGTCACTTTTGCCGGCGTTTTAATCGTAAATCGCTAGATTAGCCGGTAATTTTTTTTTTTTTTTGCAAAAACGTCGGTAAAAGTCTTGTTTCTAAATTTCTAATAGTGGGATAATGAAAGTGTCGTATATTTTAATATTCAACTTAAAAGGATATATGTTTTAATATTCCAATTAATATATCCGTTACCTGCTGGAGACGTAAGCGTATATGGAGGACACGATTAAAATATATCATATATATATATATATTCCAAATTTACGCATACATAATGGAAAATTTGAAATGATGTACGTGTGCATATACATATTATATAGAAAGAGATCAAAATAGGACTTTGAATCACGATGTAGCAAGTCTATTTGGCTTTCTTTTGAGAAATATTTAATATCGAACAAAAAATACTAGTCAAGCAATTTGAATTTTCTTTGATAATATGATGAGCATTGATTGACCACATATATACAGATACAAAAGATCTATGAATTAATTAGTCAAGTCTTTGAATCAACATGTAAGAACTAATTAGAAGTCAGTTTTAGTTTCGAAATAAATAGTTATCGAACAAAATACTATTAGTCAAACCATGATCGACATTGATTGATAGTTTGATATTTTATATAGTATACATATACATATATAACAGAAAGCCCGACTTTTAAATAATAGGTAAGTCTTTCTGTTCAGACATATTTTTTGTTTTAACAAGATTATTACGTGAGATGCGTAAAATGATTAGAAAGTAAAGTGAGTGCGGAAAAGTTACACTGAAACTTTTTGCTAACTAATTCGGACTATCCGTTGTGGGTAACGCACTTCTACGAGGCACTCACCCAGATTGATCAACCAAGAAATTACAAGAGATGATTACAAGCAGTAATACATAGGATCCAAAGCGTGAACAAAACTCCCCCTTGATGTTACACTATCAGCTTTAACATCCAGCACTTGAACTCTTAATGATCATAAAATCCCCTTGCACAAACTACCAGCGAACATCTCATCCTTCTTCACTTCACCCGTGAATGGACAGTTGCTTTCTCCCGAAGGTTTTTTTTCAGAATATTTATGTAAGTGTTATTGATTTAGGACCTCAATAGCCGAGACATATAGGAGTTGCACAAATTAAATATTCACGTCTTGATGACAAGATTCAGCTCCTTGAAACCAATGATAGGCGATAATGAGCATGATCACTCCTTAGATACAATTCATCATTCATCTTTCAACGCATGGAGAGGTCGACTCAATCAGACCTTGACGAACCTGGACATGTGCGACTTAATGTACTTACCTGAAGTATCTTACAACTGTTATGACAATGGATATGACTATAAGTTTCCATAAATAAAAGAAAGAATCATGAATAATTAATGTTGCAATCATAGAAATCATGATTCAAAACTTTCAAATTTTAATCACAATGTAACACGCTAATAGTGGTGGCCCACTAAAAAAAGAAAATATATAGTTGATGCAAAAGTGTAACTCTCTAGTTGCTCTATCGAATAGACATCTATACTCACAGGTCAACACGATTTTTTCCATCGTACTTTATCACCCACCATAGGATTACTCAAAGGAAAACACACATAATTTTTGATTTTCTATAAATGAGCTAGCAAAAAAATATCTAGTTGACATAGGTAGTACCAATAAATTTCTTAAAGCTCTTCAACCATACATTCTCGTACTTGTACAATCTTAGACAACCGTATAGTTTCATACCTGCACAATCTTAAAAACGTCCTATCGCACATCTTCTTGGTCAAGTAGAGCTATTCCAGGAAGGTGTCAAACTTGAGGAGCAAGTTTGGAGATACGATTTGGCTTCCTGATTTGATATCATTTGGTTTCCCATTCTGTTAGGAAATGTGTAAATTGTAAAGATTTGATTGAGTTTATTTTAGGAAGTTTAGCTAGGGTTTAGCTTTCTAGTTTCTCTATAAATACAAGTCTTATGACTTTAGTTTGTAACTTTTTGCTCTCTTTGCATTGGACATTAATCTGAGAAAATTCTCCCAACTTTGTTTGTCCTTTGTTTCTTGCTCTTTGTTTCTTTTGGCAGATCCATTCCCATTGGGAACCAACAGTACCAATTAACTCTTTTAAACCTCTTCGACCATACAGTCCCATACTTGTATAATCACCTATTACCGTTCAGTCCAATACCTACACAATCTCGGGAACTTCCCATTAGCATATCCCCTTTCTCAGGCGATGCAGGATTTCACAACTTTCCATTTCTTGCCTTCTCGGCTCATGCGATATCTAGACTTTCTTGCTCTCAATTATGTCGTCCGTCTAGAACAATATAACTAAGAGATGCAGGTACCACTACTAGAAATAATTGAATACACGACACCAAAAAACTGTCGTCGAAATGTTTGCACGACAGTCATTATCTGTTGTTTTTTCCACTGTCGTAGAAAATTCTACGACAGTTTATTTAAGTCTCGTGCAAAATTATATAGTGACGCCAAAAAACTGTTGTGAAATGCCACGTTCGTTGCGGCGAGAAACATGATCGCTGCAACGAATGTTACATAAACGACGATCAAACACTGTCTTAGAAGCGCATGTTTTACACGTTTTTTTTTTATCTCGTTCGCTGCAACAAAGCTTATGTTCGTTGCGGCTACCTTACTTGCTTGTTGCGGCTTATTACTTTCTTGGTTGCAACGAAGATGGTGTTCAAAATTAAATTTTGGTCGCGACGAAAATAGAACACGCCGCTATGGAATCTCATTTCAATGACTCGTGAATAGCCAATTTATTTATTAGCATTTTTTTGTTTTATTTAGATAAAAACGAACAAGATTCTACATGAGCAACAAAATATATTCAATATCACCAACATTAAACGTACTAAAAGATTCAACATCTACATCAAAAAATTAACCGTAATATACGAAAGCACTAACATTAATCTAACTTGTTCAAAACTAACATGTGAAAATAAACATAAGTACGACAAAGAACACTTCTAATCAAGTAAAACTTGCGACATAATCCGCTACTTCCAATCTAACCTCGTCGATTTCCTTTTGCGAACATTTTCTCTTCTTCAATCCTTCCAAACCAAGATTGACAAGGTCACGCATATAGCGCATAACTTAATAGCCGCTCTCAAAGTTTCCCGGTTGTTTCGGGCAACCCTTCACGTTATGGAATATTGTCTTGAAGTCTTTATTTTGGCGGACAATGTTGTCAATCTCGAATTTATCGAGAGCACTACATAAAAGGTCAATACAAATAATCATCAAAAAAAATTTAAAGGCCAAATGATTTATCCAATTTTTTTTTTTACAAATAAGATAAAACATACCTTGAGATGAGTTCTTTGAGTTCGGGAAATATATCACCGCCTTGTCAAGGATTATAGATGATCGCTTGATCTAGATAAGGATCAATAACTACTAAAATCCAATGGTTATTTTCACCATTACACGGCATGAGTATTAGTTGAAACTTTGCGAAATCTTTCAATGACTCGTGAAGTCGACCGACGGAATCTTCGCTATTAGCATATTGAATAGGATGTACAAAACTTATTTTTTTCACTCTTGCCATCATCATTCACTTTCATTTTCATCAAACTACAAGGATACAGAGAAAAAAAAAGTAAAAAACATATAAAAAACTAAACATGAAAATTTAAAAATAAACATCACAGTGCGCGTACCTCATGTAGATCAATATCCCAGATTCCCCCATCTCTTTAAAATACATCAGGTCGTACAAGTCTTGGAAATCGATTGCGGAAAAGCTGTTAAAATTTGAACTGATTTGTACACTAATTATATTCGAACGATTACAAAACATTGAACCATTTGCATACCTCGCCAGTAGACCTTGGCAAAACGCCATCTTCTCAAATCAGTCCTTCTAGTTCCATGGTTGGTTTGGTCAAATGATCATCTTTTACCTTGAGATTTCTTGAACCAGAAACGTGACTTCATTTAGCTGCAATCCTCTCAACTAATCTCTCTGGCCAAGGTAGAAAACTTTCGACGGCTTCTTTAAGTGTTCCTCTTTTCCCGTTTTCTTCCGAACTAAGTTTTTTTCCATGTCTTTTAGAGGGAGTGGTTGCATTTTCTACCTAACATATTAAATTAAAACTTATATTTTAAAAACAATCAACCCAAACTTATCAAACCTATCACAAACAATGAAAAAAATATTACCCGGAGAGCTAAGGGCTAGGGGATTGAGCCCATGAAGATGGTGTACGGAATGACACGCCCGGTTGTTTTGATGAAGAACGTCGTTTGCCAAAAGATGTTGCCGGTTGTGCTACTAAATTTTTTTGCTTTTTGAAATTCGGTGTTGGTTGTGAAGATGAACGTTTTTCCCCGAAGGTTGTCATATTAATACTGTCCTAAAAACTCTATATAATCACGCAATTATCAAACTTAAATCATTATTATCACACAAATCTAGAAACAATTGATCAAGATCAAACCTGTAAACCTGATTTGGAAATGAAAATTAGGGTTTAAAAAATCAACCTTTTAATTTGGGGGCTTTGTTGAGATTGAATAGCGTGTACGGAGAAGGGACGAACCGGCGGCGTGGTGGCGATTTCCGTGGCAGCGTGGTGGTGTGGTGGTCGCGATGACGACGGAGAAGGTGACCAGAATTTTTTGCAGCGATGTAACAATGGCGTAAACAAAGAAGAAGAAGAAGAAGAAGAAGAAGAAGAAGAAGAAGAAGAAGAAGAAGAAGAAGAAGAAGATTGAAGATTGAAGAGAAAACTGAAAAAGAAATGGAGAAAATAAAATAAAACTCGTATTTCGAATTTTGGGGGAAATAGAGGGAAATTGAAATTTTATTCGCAGATTAGTTCGTTGCGGCGACAAAATAAATACGTTGCAACTACTATAAAAAAAATTAATATTTCGTCGCAGCCATTATTACTTTCGTTGCGGCAAAACTGATAAAAAAACTTACGTTGCCCTCGGGTTGGAAAAAAGGTTCTTAAGCCACAACCTAAAACGTGTTCGTTGCAGCTATCATGAAAAAATTAAACTTTAGTCGCAACCACAATTATTCTCATCGCAACAAAAACCAAACAGAACCAGCTTAATGCTTTCGGGTTGGAAAAAGATGTTCTCGTCGCAGCGGCGGAAACGTACGTTGCAACTATCGTGGAATAATCAAACTTTCGTCACAGCGAGAATTTACATTCGTTGCGGCTAAAATTAGCATTTTCACGTTGCTCTCAGGTTGGAAATAAAGGTGTTTTCGCCGCAGCGTAAATCACACACGTTGCAACTATCGTGAAAAAACCATACATTCATTAAGGAGAATGAGCTAAATAAACAATTCGTTGCTTCTTAATTAACCAACATCGCACCAAAGGTTAGAGTTTCATCAGTAAAAATAATAATTTTTAAAAGAAATAACAAAGGGGCAGCGAATGAGTAGAGGACCAACTTGAGGTTAGGGTTTAATTAATTAAACCTCATTTTAAAAAATCGAGAAAAGAAGAAAATTAAAAAAGGAACTTTCGTTGCAGCGAGTCTAAGTTTCGTCGCGACGAGCGTGAAATTAAAAATGAAAAAATAACGGGTTAAAATATATGTCGTACTAAACTGTCTAGAATCATGCAATGAACGACAGAAAAAAAAAATGGACGTGGAAACAACCTTTCGTTACAACGAACGGATATCACGTCGCAACGAGCGGGATTAAAAACAAATAAACGACAATTAGAACAAAACTGTCGTGCAATCGTACATTTTACGACATATGTTCATGACTGTTGTGTAATATTTGTCGTGTATTCAACTTTTTCTAGTAGTGTACAGACATACCGTACTAACTATGCTTCTGTGATGTCGTGGTATGATTGCATCAACATTGAATTTTGCAATCACGGTAAGGAGGCCTCAAAATTTCTCCTCGCCTAGGGCCCCTAAAATATCAGGCACAGCCCTGAACTTCTTATAATTTGATGACATAATCGACTTCCAGCCTCAAGAGTGTTTGTTTCAAGTTTTACGTTTTTTTTTTAATTTAAATATCGTAACAAAAATTCATTGTAAACTCATAAATGACAGCTGGCATATATTTTAATTTTATGTATTATTTTGATAATATTTTCATCCAGGACTGAAGAGAGGTCAAATAGGCTCAGATTTTTAGTAAAAAATATAAATTAAAATACTCGTGTTAAAAAAATTTAAAGTTAATACCATTTTTTTCATTTAAAGCTCTTTAAATTATATATATATATATATTATATATATATATATATATATATATATTTATAAAAGGATCTTCGAGTACAGTCTCTTCGAGCTCAGGACTGGTCCTATCTCCATCCATTAGGTACTACTTTTAAATTAATTACGATCAATCAACTTCAACTATCCTTACCAAAGGATCCATTTATTTAAGCATAAAAGTACTATATTTAGAAATTAGAATGTTGAATGCTGCCTTTTTTGTTCTTCCCAAATAAGTTAATAATAATCAAACTAGTTTGGCTTAGTGGTAACTCTGTATATACCTCTCCAAGAGATCCCGGTTTCAAACCCTATGAGACGCAAATACATGTCCCTTTACATACTTTAAACTTGGTTAATAGTGTCACCTGCTCTTACATTGAATATATCTAGTAATGCGAGAATGCATTGTAATCTTTGACAATAGTTCATATCAATCTTGGCTTTCTTATAATTTGGATTATTAAGAATAGAAAGTATATATTTGAAATTTCTAATAATCTTGATCCGATTCGCTCACGACTATTAAATCGTATATTATTTTAAGTTGATTATAAAAAATTATGACTTTTCATTGTTGGAAGAGCTTGTCTTATTACTGTCATATTTGATTTTTATGTGCCATTTCAACGTTTAAGCTCTTTAAAAATAAATAAATAACACATCGAAATTATCTTAGTTGCATGAATGATGCTTATGTGTAGTCTAATTTTATCTTAGTTGAATTTATTATTATTGGCGTACAATTTTATACGTTTATAAATTAGTATGGGCGACAAGTCATTTTATTTTTCAAAGACAATATGTTTTATTGGACCTTGACCATTGGCCAAATCTCAAGAAAAATTACACACATAGTATTTTTCTCTACTTATATAACTCTTAGAATTGTGTGATTCTATATTACCAAACTTATAGGCAGTATAATGAAGAAATAAAACTTGCATGGCTTGACCATCCATGTATACTAAGGAATCAATGATTAAACTATGGATGGGAAAACAATAAATAATGACAAATATTAAAATAATATGTTCCGTCTTAGTCCAACACTTGTGTTTCTTAAAAGTAAGTTTGAAAAAACGAAATCATATACGTAACGTAACATGAATATGATGCATATGTATAGTTTTAATTGTAGTCCTTGGTTAACAATTTTAGCAATAAAATAAAGCTGATATACAAATAACAAACGTTAACTCTTAGTTAAGATATATAGATACAAAATAATTTTTAAATAAGCCGCCATAATATATATATGTAAGAATACTGTTTGTTCTTTTAGTTTTTGTCATTATGTGTTGGATTAACAGGTTGTCCAGACATCGGTTGGTTCAACAAGTTGCTGAAGATCTGCGCATTTATTGAAGAGATATGCTGCTTGAGTCAAAGATCTTCGTGGAGTTATCACCACGATCAGCCAGCTCGATTCGATATCCTCATCTGATTGAGTCTGAATTGATTTGATTGATGTTACCGTTGGGGACATTAATCCCGCTGATTGTGGTGCCCTGATTGCCTTATTTGGAAACCAAGAAGACCGGCGTATAAAGCCTTTGCTAGATGTGGCTGGAACATCGAGCACTCTGAACGAAATTCATTGATTTGCTTAAATCAGAACTGGAGAGTCTTCAGATCTTGCTTGAGAGAAGTGACGACTGGCTGGAGACAGTTGAAGACATCACAAAACTGTTCTGAAGAGAAGCAAGCTGTTTCCCCGGAGTCGGATCACCAACTGTGTCTGGTCTTGAGGGGGAGTTTATCTATTCCCTTGTGAAACTCATTTAAGTATCCTGATGACCGTGTAACATTGTATAAATGTTTTCCAGTGGAATAAAGCTTTTGGGTCAGTGCCCCGCAGAGGAGGTTCCCACGAGGGGTTCGCGAACTGCGTTACCAAATATCGCGTGTTCACTTGTTCCTTCTTTTACGTATATTTGGTTTCTGTGTGCTTTATAATTGTTGTGTAGACAATCTTGTCTAGACAACCTCATCAACATCGTTGATACCCGGTTTCAATATATATATGTAGAGGGCGATTTTCACCGCCCTTTTCAATCCTCCTGGCGGGTTCGTCGTATTCACCGGCGTCATGCCGGCGGCGTTGAAAAGATCCCTATTGATCGGTGGCGCTTGAGGCATCAGGTTTCCCTGCTCTCCCTCGATTATGATTCTCCCCTCTCCCCGAGCCGAAGATCCCGCGATTGTGCTCTCCGGGCCTTCCTTTATTTGAATCGCGCGCTCCAAAAGGGCAGTAAGTCGTCCGTTCCGCTCCTCCTGCTCTTCCGCCTTCCTGGCCGCCTCTTCGGCCATCCTTGTTGCCTCCATCACTCTCGCGTTGGCTTCGGCCAACTGCCGCTGAAGTCTCTCCATGGCCGCGACCTTCGCCCCTTCATCGCCGGCTATGGTGTCACTTGATGACATCTCGCTCCTTTAAATTCCTGGCTGTGAGTTAGAAAGAAAACAAATTAACAACAATTTAACAAAAACTGTAGAGGGCGATTTTCACCGCCCTTTTCCAGTCACAAAAATAATCACCAATAACAAATTAACAACAATAATCAGTGAATATCTTTGTTTTATCATATTTTCCGATATGAGCTCGGTTTTCTTTCGTTGAATAGCTGGACAGATGAGGATCAAGAACAAAGGCTTTCTCTGAAGGATCAAGAACAAAGGCTTTCTCTATTTTGTTTGCCTTTTTATTACAGGATATTCTCTCTTTTTTCTAGGCTTTCTTCTCTATTTTTTCTGAACCAACCCTTACAAACGAGGCTTCTCTTGCCTTTTATAGAGTTTACATTATGTCCCCCTCGCATCTTTCCTGCCTTTTTCCTTTTTTAATCATTCGCTTCCCAGATTGATTTGAGGGAAGCATGGTTAAATCATGCTTTATGTCACTTCCGAGCAGACTGTCATTATGGGTAGGTGAGCTTCATTAAATGCACATCCCGTCAACCGTCATTTGGTCCTGCTAGCCTCATCGCTGATGCTTCTCATCGAGTGAGTAGGTCAGCTTCATTAAATGCACATCCCGTCAGCCGTCATTCAGCTCTGTATAAACCATCATGACGAAATTCCTCATCGGGTGTGATGGGACACTTCATCGCAGTCTGCTTTTGCGCTGGCCATACCTCCTCGCGGTTAAACCTCCTCGGAGATAATCCTCCTCGGGGATACGCCGTATTTGACCCTCAGGCGACGAACTTCCTCGCCCTCCCTTACGTCGTTTATGGACAAAACGACACGAGTTGTGTTGAGGATGGATTTGACCAAATTCGGCCTTAACAGTTAGTCCCGGATTTTATCAAGTGTATACACTTGATAAAATAAAAATGTAATCTTCTCGGAGATCAGCCTCAGCCGACATTTGTTGATTTCCAGGTTGGTGACTGCTTCATTGGCTCCTCGCGTGGCTACATTGCTAAACTGCTTCTCGAGAAGTGCGTTCCTCCCGGCGGTCCGTCGGTCGTGATTGAAGATCGTTGTTTCTGTATTCCCTCGCTTTTTGGCCTCTTCGGCGTCGTCGACCTATTTTGCTTCCGCTCGCCCCTTTCTTCGAGTGATTTCTCTCAGACTCGCTCGCCTGTATATACATATATGTTTTATTTTGAGAACGCTTTTTCTCGGCACTTTCGCCGGTTCGGGCTTGCTCGGCACCCTTAGCCGTATATATATATATATATATTTATAATTTTCTCGGCACTCTCGCCGGATCGGGCTTGCTCGGCACCCTTAGCCGTATATATATATATCCTTGGCATTCTCGCCGGATCGGGCTTGCTCGGCACCCTTAGCCGTATATATATATCCTTGGCACTCTCGCCGGATCGGGCTTGCTCGGCACCCTTAGCCGTATATATTTTTAATTTTCTCGACACTCTCGCCGGTATGCACATATATATATTTTCTTTTACCTTCTCCTCGGGTCTGACACAAAGAAAAAAAAGGTTATGCATAACAGAAACTCCAAATTAGTTCAACAAAGATCGAGGATGCAAAAATACCCCCAAACAAGAAGGGTCGGGACTCCCCCAAATAGTATTGCACCAAAAAAAAGATATAGAGCGTTGACCGCTGAGCCTCCCGCCGGCGTTCCGAGTTGGCAGGGGATCGATTTGTCGCTCAATCCCGATCTTGGGTTTCAGGGGAAACCGGAGGGGCTGAGGAAGCCAAGGAACCTCGGTACTCGGCAAGAGCAATTTCCATCTTCCACCTCTCTATCTCGTCCCTTGGAGTCGTCCGATCAGCATGTTCCTTCATCAGCCGCTCCCTCTTGGAGGCGCTTTTCCATAGCTGGGCTCGGTTGGTTCTGGCGCGAGTCAGGTGAGCCACCGGGGTGTCATCGACAATCGGCGGGGTCTGCATCGCCTGGGTCTCGGCTGCGGCCTGAGAGGCCGATGAAGCCACGGAAGCACGGTACTCCGCAAGAGGAATCTCCATCTTCCATCTCTCCATCTCATTCCTTGGGGTCGTTCGATCGGCATGTTCCTTCATCAGCCGCTCCCTCTCGGAGACACTTTCCCACAGCAAAACTTGACTTGTTCGGCGTACCGTAGCGTCATCGGTAGTTGGCGGGGTCTGCATCGCCTGAGACATCATAAGAGAGCGGTTTTTCGAAAAAGGAGAGAGAGAGGGTGTGTGATTTGGAAGAAACTAGTGCTGAAGCCCTAACCAATAATGTGAGGCTCTTTAGGTTTGTCGTTCCTGGGTTGAATTACTTGTCGTGCTACTTTGTGTTGTGGACTTGGGCCTTTCGTTATCTGGGCCTGGATCGTGGGTTTGAAGAGTGAGCCTTTTGCTTGGGAGGCATACGTCTTATTGGAGGAAAATATAAGTACGAAATGAAAGCAAAGAAAGAAACAATCCGCGGGGTTACTGGTAGAACTTTTTTAGGTGCTTCACGTTCCAACTTCGTATCACTTTCGCTCCCTCCATATTCTTGAGCTCGTAGACCCCCGGCTTAACGACGTTGGTAACTATGTAAGGGCCTTCCCAGGTCTGCCCTAGCTTTCCAGCATTTGCCTCGGCGGTGTTCAGGAAAACTCGTCGGAGAACCATCTCTCCGACTTTGAACCTCCTCGAGCGCACTTTATTGTTGTAGAAACGCGTTATCGTGTTCTGGTAGTTGGCAATGTGCGTGCTTGCTTGCTCGCGCCTTTCGTCAATGTGATCGAGCTGATGGAGCAGGTTCTATTCGTTGTCCTCCTCGCTGCTGGGGGCTAGAGTCCGACGAAGGCTCGGGATGTCAACCTCTGCTGGGATCACAGCCTCCACTTTTAAGGCCAAAGCGAAGGGTCTCTCGCCGGTTGCGGAATGAGGGGTTGTCCGATAAGCCCATAGTACTCCTGGCAACTCGTCCGCCCACAGCCCTTTCTTTTCGCCGAGCCTCCTCTTGATGTTGTCGACGATGGTTCGGTTAACCGCCTTGGCGTTCCCGTTGCCTTGGGGATATCGTGGCGTTGACGTATTGAGCTTTATCCTCCATTGTTTGCAGAAATCTCCGAACCTCTTTGAGATGAACTGAGATCCGTTATCGGCGATTATCTCCCTAGGCAATCCGAAGCGAGTAATCAGGTTTTTCCAAACGTAGCTTTCGACGTCGGAATCCTTGATGTTGGCGTACGCCTCGGCCTCTGTCCATTTGGTGAAGAAATCCGTAACGACGAGCATGAACCTTTTCTGCCGCGTGCCGATGGGCATGGGGTCGACAATGTCCATTGACTACTTCATGAACGGGTAAGGCACCGAGACCACGGAGAGTTCCTCCGCCGGACAGGTTATCGCTGGCGCGTGTCGTTGATATTTCTCGCATCTCTTGGCGTGGCCGATGCAATCGGCGACCATGGTTTCCCAAAAGAAACCTTGCCACTTAGTCTTTCTAAGCAAGGATCGTCCGCCAGAGTGATTTCTGCAGTCCCCACTATCGATCTTCCGCATGACGTACTCAGCCTCTTTCTTGCCAAGGCATCGTAAGTAGGGACCCGCGAAGCTCTTTAAATAAAGTATGTTATCAAGGACGGTGTACCTGGAGCTTTTTGACTTGACCTTTCTGGACTCTTGCGGATTTTCGGGCAGCATTCCTTCAACGATGTACGACTCCCCGCTCCTCATCTTCGTCCTCGTCTTCCTCAATCTCATTCAGGTTGGCCTCGCCAGCCTTTACCTCCTCGGCCTCTTCCTTCCCCTTAGCCCTCTTCCTCGCTGGGCCTTCTTCTCTCCGGATGTTTGTTTTCTCCACCGTGACCGACCTCAGTTCACCGACTTCAGTCGTTGAACCCAGGCATGCCAGTGCGTCGGCGTGGGTGTTGTCTTCTCGTGTCACCTGCGTCAGGCGGAAGTAGTCGAACTTCCTCGAGAGAGCATCGACCACTCCTGCGTAAGCCTCCATTCGTTCGTCGTTCTTTTCGTATTCCCCGTTGACTTGCTTTACCACCAACTGCGAATCTGAGAAAGCGTATAAGTTCCTTGCTCCGATCGCTAAGGATGATTGCATCCCGATGATGAGCGCTTCATATTCTGACTCGTTGTTGGTGGAATGATAGGCGAGGCGACAAGCTTTTTCTATCACGTCTCCCATAGGGGAGACGATTCTGATCCCCACTCCAGATCCTTGTGCTATCGCGGATCCGTCGACTTGTAATTTCCAGATGCCGGCTTCGTTGCTCGGGTCCACCGGCTCCTTTGGTAACTCGATGAGGAAATCAGCGAGTACTTGAGATTTGAGGCTCGTCCGAAGCTTGTACTCAATATAGTATGCTCCTAGTTTTATAGACCACTTCGCGATCCTTTCCGACTGGGTCGGGCCGTGGATGATAGAACGGATCGGTCTGTCGGTCATGACGACGATGGTGTGGGTTTGGAAGTGATGCTTCAATCTCTCCGACGCGTCGTATACTGCCAAGGCGAGCTTCTCGGGTTGAGGGTACCTTGTCTCAGCATCGAGGAGCTTCCTGCTGATGTAGGAAAATGGCTTCTGCTCCCCATTCTCCTCTCGCACAAGCACTTGGCTGATTGCGTGGTCAGACACGGCAATGTATAAATGTAGAGGGCGATTTTCACCGCCCTTTTCCAGTCACAGAAATAATCACAATCAACAAATTAATAGCAATAATCAGTGAATATCTCTGTTTTATTATATTTTCCGATATGAGCTCGGTTTTCTTTCGTTGAATAGCTGGACAGATGAATGATCATGAACCAAGTTTTCTCTTTGCTCTAGCCTTTCTATTACAGGGTATCTCTCTCTCTTTCCTGGGCTTTTTCTCTATTTTTCCCAATCTGACCGTCCCTTTACAAATGAGGCTTCTCTTGCCTTTTATAGAGTTTACATTATGTCCCCCTCGCATCTTTCCCGCCTTTTTCTCTTCTTCATCATTCGCTTCCCAGATTGATTTGAGGGAAGCATGGTTAATCCCTGCTTTATGTTGCTTCCGAGCAGACTGTCATTATGGGTAGGTGAGCTTCATTAAATGCACATCTCATCAGCTGTCATTCGGTCCTGCAAGCCTCGTCGCTGATGTTTCTCATCGAGTGAGTAGGTCGGCTTCATTAAATGCACATCTCATCAGCCGTCATTCGGCTCTGCATAAGCCATCATGACGAAATTCCTCGTCGAGCATGATGGGACACTTTATCGCAGCCTGCCTTTCGCATTGGCCATACCTCCTCGTGGTTAAACCCCCTCGGGGATAATCCTCCTCGAGGATAATCCTCCTCAGGGATACACCGTATTTGACCCTCGGGCGATGAGCTTCCTCGCTTTCCCCTATGTCGTTTATGGACAAAACGACACGAGTTGTGTTGAGGGTGGATTTGACCAAATCCGTCCTTAACAGTTAGTCCCCCATTTTATCAAGTGTATACACTTGGTAAAATAAAAATGTAATCTTCTCGGAGATCAGCCTCAGCCGATATTTGTTGATTTCCAGGTTGGTGACTGCTTCATTGGCTCCTCGCGTGGCCGCATTGCTAAACTGCTTCTCGAGAAGTGCGTTCCTCCCGACGGTCCGTCGGTGGTGATCGAAGATCATTGTTTCTGTACTCCCTTGCTCTTTGGCCTCCTCGGCGCCCTCGACCTATTTTGTTTCTGCTCGTCCCTTTGGGCGATTTTCCTCAGGCGCGCTCGCCTGTATATACATATATGTTTTATTTTGATAACGCTTTAATTCTCGGTACTTTCGCCAGTTCGGGCTTACTCGGCACCCTTAGTCGTATATATATATATATATATATATATATATATATATATATATATATATATATATATATATATATATATATATATATATATATATATATATATATATATATATATATATATATATATCCTTGGCACTCTCGCCGGATCCGGCTTGCTCGGCACCCTTAGCCGTACATATATATCCTTGGCACTCTCGCAGGATCGGGCTTGCTCGGCACCCTTAGCCGTATATATATATTTTTAATTTTCTCGGCACTCTCGCCGGTTTGCATATATATATATATATATATATATGTATTTTCTTTTACCTTCTCCTCGGGTCTGAGACAAAGAATGAAAGGTTATGCATAACATAAAATCCAAATTAGTTCAACAAATATCAAGGATGCAAAAATAGCCCTGAACAAGAAGGGTCGGGACTCCCCCAAATAGTAATGCATAAGAAAAAGATGTAGATTGTTGACCACTGAGCCTCCCGCCGGCGTTCCGAGTTGGCGGGGGATTGATTCGTCGCTCAATCCCGATCCTGGGTTTCAGGGGAAACCAGAGGGGCTGAGGAAGCCACGGAACCTCGGTACTCGGCGAGAGCAATTTCCATCTTCCACCTCTCCATCTCGTCCCTTGGAGTCGTCCGATCAGCATGTTCCTTCATCAGCCGCTCCCTCTTGGAGGCGCTTTTCCATAGCTGGGCTCGGTTGGTTCTGGCGCGAGTCCGGTGAGCCACCGGGGCGTCATCGATAATCGGCGGGGTCTGCATCGCCTGGGTCTCGGAAGCGGCCGGAGAGGCCGATGAAGCAACGGAAGCTCGGTACTCCGCAAGAGGAATCTCCATCTTCCATCTCTCCATCTCATTCCTTGGGGTCGTTTGATCGGCATGTTCCTTCATCAGCCGCTCCCTCTCGGAGACACTTTCCCACAACAAAACTTGACTTGTTCGGCGTGCCGTAGCGTCATCGGTAGTTGGCGGGGTCTGCATCGCCTGAGAGATCATAAGAGATCGGTTTTTCGAAAAAGGAGACAGAGAGGGTGTGTGATTTCCAAGAAACTCGTGCCGAAGCCCTGACCAATAATGTGAGGCTCTTTATGTTTGTCGTTGCTGGGTTGAACTACTTGTCGTGCTGCTTTGCGTTGTGGGTTTGGGCCTTTCGTTATTCGGGCCTGGATTTTTGCGTGGGTTTGAAGAGTGGGCCTTTTGTTTGGGTTCGAAGAGGAAACAATAAGTACGAAATGAAAGAAAAGAAAAGCAATCCGCCGTGCTACATGTAGAACTTTTTTAGGTGTTTCACGTTCCAACTTCGTATCACTTTCGCTCCCTCCATATTCTTGATCTCGTAGACCCCCGGCTTGACGACGTTGGTAACTATGTAAGGGCCTTCCCAGGTCTGCCCCAGCTTTCCAGCATTTGCCTCGGCGGTGTTCTGGAAAACTCATCGGAGGACCATCTCTCCGACTCTAAACCTCCTCGAGTGCACTTTCTTGTTATAGAAACGCGCGATCGTGTTCTGGTAGTTGGCAACGTATGTGCTCACTTGCCCGCGCCTTTCGCCGATGTGATCGAGCTGATGGAGGAGGTTCTGTTCGTTATCCTCCTCGCTGCTGGGGGCTAGTGTCCGACGGAGGATCGGGATGTCAACCTCCGCCGGGTTCACCGCCTCCACTCCAAAATTCAAAGCGAAGGGTGTCTCGCCGGTTGCGGAATTAGGGGTTGTCCGATAAGCCCATAGTACTCCTGGCAACTCGTCCGCCCACAGCCCTTTCTTTTCGCCGAGCCTCCTCTTGATGTTGTCGACGATGGTTCGGTTAACTGCCTCGGCGTTCCCGTTTCCTTGGGGGTACCGTGGCGTTGATGTGTTGAGCTTTATCCTCCATCGTTTGCAGAAATCTCCGAACCTCTTTGAGATGAACTGAGATCCGTTATCGGCGATTATCTCCCTAGGCAGCCCGAAGCAAGTAATCATGTTCTTCCAAACGTAGCTTTCGACGTCTGAATCCTTGATGTTGGCTTACGCCTCGGCCTCCGTCCATCGGTGATGAAATCCGTGACGACGAGCATGAACCTTTTCTGCCGCGTGCCGATGGGAATGGGGCCGACGATGTCCATTGACCATTTCATGACCGGGTAAGGCACCGAGACCACGGAGAGTTCCCCAGCCGGACAATTGATCGCTGGCGCGTGTCGCTGACATTTCTCGCGTCTCTTGGCGTGGGCGATGCAATCGGCGATCATGGTTTCCCAAAAGAAACCTTGTCGCTTAGTCTTTCTAAGCAAGGATTGTCCGCCAGAGTGATTTCCGCAGTCCCCGCTACGGATCTCCCTCATGATGTACTCAGCCTCTTTCTTGCCAAGGCATCTTAAGTAGGGACCCGCGAAGCTCTTTAGATAAAGTATGTTATCAAGGACGGTGTACCTGGAGCTTTTTGTCTTGACGTTTCTGGACTCTTGCGGATTTTCGGGCAGCATTCCTTCAAGGATGTACCTCCGGAGGGGCGTCCGCCAATCTTCTGCTTCATCGTCGTCTACGACTCCCCGCTCCTCATCTTCGTCCTCGTCGTCCTCGATTTCATTCAGGTTGGCCTCGCCAGCCTTTACCTCCTCGGCCTCTTCCTTCCCCTTAGCTCTCTTCCTCGCTGGGCCTTCTTCTCT
Organism: Parietaria judaica; assembly: GCA_954871525.1. NCBI lineage: Eukaryota > Viridiplantae > Streptophyta > Magnoliopsida > Rosales > Urticaceae > Parietaria > Parietaria judaica. The sequence goes on from OX940867.1 coordinate 5,538,134, forward strand.
CCGGATGCTTGGCTTCTCCACCGTCTCCACCGTGACCGACCTCAGTTCACCGACTTCAGTCGTTGAACCCAGGCATGCCAGTGCGTCGGCGTGGGTGTTGTCTTCTCGTGTCACCTGCGTCAGGCGGAAGTAGTCGAACTTCCTCGAGAGAGCATCGACCACTCCTGCGTAAGCCTCCATTCGTTCGTCGTTCTTTTCGTATTCCCCGTTGACTTGCTTTACCACCAACTGCGAATCTGAGAAAGCGTATAAGTTCCTTGCTCCGATCGCTAAGGATGATTGCATCCCGATGATGAGCGCTTCATATTCTGACTCGTTGTTGGTGGAATGATAGGCGAGGCGACAAGCTTTTTCTATCACGTCTCCCATAGGGGAGACGATTCTGATCCCCACTCCAGATCCTTGTGCTATCGCGGATCCGTCGACTTGTAATTTCCAGATGCCGGCTTCGTTGCTCGGGTCCACCGGCTCCTTTGGTAACTCGATGAGGAAATCAGCGAGCACTTGAGATTTGAGGCTCATCCGGAGCTTGTACTCAATATCGTATGCTCCCAGCTTTATAGACCACTTCGTGACCCTTCCCGACTGGCTCGGGCCGTGGATGATAGAACGGATCGGTCTGTCGGTCATGACGACGATGGTGTGAGCTTGGAAGTGATGCTTCAATCTCTCCGATGCATCGTATACTGCCAAGGCGAGCTTCTCGGGTTGAGGATACCTTGTCTTAGCATCGAGGAGCTTCCTGCTGATGTAGGAAACCGGCTTCTGCTCCCCGTCCTCCTCCCGAACAAGCACCTGGCTGATTCCGTGGTCGGACACGGCAATGTATAAGTACAAAGGTTCCCCCGGCTTTGGCTTTGTCATGATGGGCGGCGACGATAGATAGAACTTTAACGCCTGGAAGGCCTCCTCACATTTCTCGGTCCACTTAAACTTCTTGTTCTTCCTTAGTAGTTCGTAGAATAGGAGAGTCTTATCGGCTGATCGTGAGATAAATCGGTTCAGAGCAGCGATCCTCCCGGTCAATCTCTGAATCTCTCGTCAATTTTGGGGCGAGGGCATGCTCTTGATTGCCTCAATCTGCTCGGGGTCGGCTTCGACTCCTCGCCGAGTGACCATGTGGCCCAAGAACTTTCCCGAGGACATACCGAAAGTGCACTTGGTGGGGTTCAGCTTCATCCCGTGCTGGTTCAGAATCTCGAAACACTCCTCCAGGTGCTCGATGTGTGCCGCCGCCTTCAAGGATTTAACGACCATATCGTCGATGTATACCTCCATGCTCTTCCCAATCAGCTTGTGGAACATCATTGTCACCAGCCTCTGGTAAGTCGCTCCGGCGTTCTTCAATCCGAAGGGCATGACTTTATAGCAGTACGTGCCCCTCTCGCTGATGAAGGCGGTCTTCTCTTCGTCTTCCAGGTACATCCTTATTTGGTGATACCCGGAATAAGCGTCCATAAAGCTGAGAAGTTCGTAGCCGTGGGTGGCCTCGACGAGGCGATCTATATGTAGCATCGGGAAACTGTCTTTCGGGCAGGCCCGGTTGAGGTCGGTGAAGTCCACACACACTCGCCATTTGCCGTTCTTCTTCTTTACGACGACTGTGTTAGCCAGCCACTCGGGATATTTTACCTCTCGAATGGTCCCCATCGAGAGCAGCTTATCTACTTCGTCGTTGATGATCTTGTTCCTATTGGGGGCCATTTTTCTCCTTTTTTGCACGACGGGCTTGTGCCTCGGATCGGTGTTGAGGCGATGAGCTGTCACCGAAGGGTCGATCCCCGGCATGTCTTCGAGAGACCAAGCGAAACTTCCCCGATTCCTCTTTACGAAATCGACTAGTCATGCTCTGATCTCCGGATCGAGCTCTGCGCCTATACCGATGGTCCGAGTAGGGTCGGACTCGTCGATGCAGACTCGCTCTACCTCTTCAATCTGTGCTCCCCCTTTTCTTCCCTCGGCATTCTGTGCCTCGACGTCTTCCGTACTAAGTACCCTGGCCGTCTTGGCGGCGCCTTTCCCCCGCCCCTTCCTTCGTCCTGGAATTCTGGGGGCGGGCGCCGCTAGTTGCTATAAACCGGCTGGTTCACCTTTCTCTGTCTGCTTGATTCCCTTCTCGGCAGCCATTGATTTGTGGTGATTCATGTAGCAGATTCGGTACGCGTCCCTGCTCCTTTTGAGTTCCTCGATTTCCCCTTCCCTTTTCCCCGGGAATTTTATGCTTTGATGGTACGTTGATGGCACGACTCTCATGGAGTGGATCCAAGGTCTCCCAAGGATAACGTTAAAATGTGACGGTACATTTAGTACCATAAACTTCGTCATTCGGTTGACATTCCCCGCAGAGACCGGGAGGTGGACTGTCCCCATCGAGACGGCGATGTCCCATTGAAACCTGACACCTTGCGAGAGCGTCCCCCGATCGCGAGTCCCTCGATACCCATCTTCATTAAGCACTCATAGAAAATGACGTCGACCGAGCTTCCGTTGTCAACGAGGATGCGGCAAACCTCGCAACCACCGATGTTGAGTTCGAGGACCAGAGCGTCGTCGTGCATATCGGCACAGTCCTCGTTCTCCACAAACTCTGTCCTCGCGCCCGTGGCGCCCATCGTCACGTCTCCTTGGCCGTGCTCCTTCCCCCTTCACTGATAAGCTTTGATGTTGTTGACCGAATCTTCGCAGAACCGCGATCCGCCCATGATCACTTCAATTCTCGTTCTTGAGGCCGGTCGTTCTCCCTCAACGTGCCTTGCCGGCGGCGGCTCGATCGCCAGATTTCTCTTTGCTCTATCCCGATCGTTTCCCTCGCTGTGTGCCGGTCCTTCTTGCCGGCTCTGCCAGGCCCTGTTATCGTTATTCCAAGGCACAGAAGGTTTGTACGTGAGGTCTTTGATCTCCCTCCGCGCGTATCTTCTCTGGAGCTCCTTCTTTAGCATGGCGCAATCCTCAGTGGCATGGCCATTATAGTTGTGGCAAGTACAGAACTTACTCATATCTTTCGGCCAAGACTTCCTCCCGAAGCCTCCCCTTCCTTTGCCCTGGAATTCTTGGGGCGGGCGCCGCTAATTGCTATAAACCGGCCGGTACACCTTTCTCCATCTACTTGATTCCCTTCTCGGCAGCCACCAATTTGTGGTGCATCATGTAGCAAGTTCGGTACGCGTTCCTGCTCCCTTTGAGTTCCTTGATTTCCCATTCTCTTTTCCCCGGGAATTTTATGCTTTGATGGTACGTTGATGGCACGGCTCTAATGGAGTGGATCCAAGGTCTTCCAAGGATAATGTTAAAATGCGACGGGACATTTAGCACCATAAACTCCGTCATCCGGTTGACACTCCCTGCGCAGACCGAGAGGAGGACTGTCCCCATTGAGATGGTGACGTCCCCGTTGAAACCTGACACCTTGCGGGGGCGTCCCCCTATCGCGAGTCCCTCGATACCCATCTTCATCAAGCACTCATAGAAAATGACGTCGACCGAGCTTCCGTTGTCAACGAGGATGCGGCAAACCTCGTAACCTCAGATGTTGAGTTCGAGGACCAGAGCGTCGTCGTGCATATCAGCACAGTCCTCGTTCTCCACGAACTCTATCCTCGCGCCCGTGGCGCCCATCGTCACGTCTCCTTGACCGTGCTCCTTCCCCCTTCGTTGATAAGCTTTGATGTTGTTGACCGATTCTTCGCAAAACCGTGATCCACCCATGATCACCTCAATTCTTGTCCTTGAGGTCGGTCGTTCTCCCTCGACGTGCCTTGCCGGCGGCAGCTCGATCGCCAGATTTATCTTTGCTCCGTCTCGATCGTTTTCCTCGTTGTGCGCCGGTCCTTCTTGTCGGCTCTGCCATGCCCTGTTACCGTTATCCCAAGGCACGGAAGGTTTGTACGTAAGGTCTTTGATCTCCCCCCCGCGCGTATCTTCTCTGGAGCTCCTTCTTCAGCATGGCGCAATCCTCAGTGGCATGGCCGTTATAGTTGTGGTAAGTGCTGAACTTACTCATATCCTTCGGCCAAGGCTTCCTCCCGAAGCCTCCCCGGCCTCCCGAGAAGCCCCCTCGGCTTCCGGAGAATCCTCCTCGGTCTTCGGAGAATCCTCCTCGGTTCCCGGAGTATCCTTCTCGGTCCTCGGAGAATCTTCCTCGGTCCTCGGAGAATCCTCTTCGGTCTTCGGAGGATCTTCCTCGGTCCTCCGAGAATCCTCCTCGCTGCTGGTTTCCCCGATTGTAGTCGCGGTCCTTGTTCTCGTCTACCTGATAGACTTCTTGCCTCGGAAGTTCCCGAACTCGTCGTTCACTGGAATTTCTTCGATCTTCTTCTCCCTTCCTCGCTCTGGACGATGGGGCATCTCCTCCGTCCCCGCTCTCCCTTCTTTCGTGCTGCTTTCCCTTGCTTTCACCCTCGTGGATCTTCTTCTGAGCTAGAGTCTCTTCCTCTATTTCCATGAAGAGCGTCGCCCTGTAGAGTGCGTCCTCGATCCTCGACGGGCGCATTTTTATCAACTCCTCGCGGAAAGGAGCCAAATACCACAGTCCATGCTTTAGTGCCTGGATGGCGACGACATCGTCGAGCCCCTGGATTCTGACCATGACGTCCTTGAATTTTCTGACGTATTGCCAGAGGGTTTCTTCTCGTCCTTGCGAGAGGTTCCACAGGGTCGTGACGGTCGCCTCGTTCTGCACGTACATTGAGTAGTGCCGCAAAAAGCACGCGACGAGCTCATCGGAGTCGCCGATGGATTGCGATGGTAGCATCGCGAACCAGTCGCTCGCCAGGCCTTGCAAGCTTTCGACGAAGACATGACACAGGATAGCCTCTAGCTTCGCCTCCTCGCCGCCTATACGCTCCGTAGCGATCCGGAATGACTTCACGTGGGTGTTTGGATCTGAAGTCCTTCTATACTGTGAGAGCTTGACCTTTGGCAATTCTCCTAGCTCCACGCTGCGGATTTTTGCCGAGAAAGGAGTTACTCTGGCCTCCCTGACCAATCTGTCGATCTCGGGTGCCGCGCTCGTGGCCTTATGCACCTGTGAGGCCACGTGCCCCATCTTTGCCTCCATGCTCGAGGAAATTTCCCTCATCGCTCTCCGGACTACCTCCTGGACTGTCTCTTCTATGGTGGTTGCCAAGCCTCCTGGCGGGTTCGTCGTATTCACTGGCGTCATGCCGGCGGCGTTGAAAAGATCCCTATTGATCGGACGCGCTTGAGGCGTCAGGTTTCCCTGCTCTCCCTGGATTATGATTCTCCCCTCTCCCCGAGCCGAAGATCCCGCAATTGTGCTCTCCGGGCCTTCCCTTCTTTGACTCGCGCACTCCAGAAGGGCAGTAAGTCGTCCGTTCCGCTCCTCCTGCTCTTCCGCCTTCCTGGCCGCCTCTTCGGCCATCCTTGTTGCCTCCATCACTCTTGGCTTCGGCCAACTGCCGCTGGAGTCTCTCCATGGCCGCGACCTTCGCCCCTTCATCGCCGACTATGGTGTCACTTGATGACATCTCGCTCCTTCAAATTCCTGACTGTGAGTTAGAAAGAAAACAAATTAACAACAATTTAACAAAAACTGTAGAGGGCGATTTTCACCGCCCTTTTCCAGTCACAAAAATAATCACCAATAACAAATTAACAACAATAATAAGTGAATATCTTTGTTTTATTATATTTTCCGATATGAGCTCGGTTTTCTTTCGTTGAATAGCTGGACAGATGAAGGATCAAGAACAAAGGCTTTCTCTGAAGGATCAAGAACAAAGGCTTTCTCTATTTCTTTTGCCTTTTTATTACAGGGTATTCTCTCTTTTTCCTGGGCTTTCTTCTCTATTTTTTCTGAATCAACCCTTACAAAGGAGGCTTCTCTTGCCTTTTATAGAGTTTACATTATGTCCCCCTCGCATCTTTCCCGCCTTTTTCCTTTTTTAATCATTCGCTTCCCAGATTGATTTGAGGGAAGCATGGTTAAATCATGCTTTATGTCACTTCCGAGCAGACTGTCATTATGGGTAGGTGAGCTTCATTAAATGCACATCCCGTCAACCGTCATTCGGTTCTGCAAGCCTCGTCGCTGATGCTTCTCATCGAGTGAGTAGGTCGGCTTCATTAAATGCACATCCCGTCAGCTGTCATTTAGCTCTGTATAAACCATCATGACGAAATTCCTCGTCGGGTCTGATGGGACACTTCATCGCAGTCTGCTTTTGCGCTGGCCATACCTCCTCGCGGTTAAACCTCCTCGGAGATAATCCTCCTCGAGGATAATCCTCTTCGGGGATATGCCGTATTTGACCCTCGGGCGACGAACTTCCTCGCCCTCCCTTATGTCGTTTATGGACAAAACGACACGAGTTGTGTTGAGGATGGATTTGACCAAATCCGACCTTAACAATATATATAATAAAGCTAATATACAATTAACAAAAAGAATATTCTACGTGAAAAAAAATAAGGGATATAATATAAAGGGGATAGTCTTTTCACTCTCAATTTAAAAGTCAAACCTGATATTTAGTTAATATAATTTTAAAGGCCATTAAATTTAAATGATCACTGATCCAAAAATGATCCAAAAATAATGAGATTCGGTTCTAAAACGAGTGAGCCTCTACTATCATGATCTTATGGAACAATGTTAATAATGCCACATGACATTAGAATGTTATGTGTATTGTTGTATACTTGAATTACTATGAATTACTATATATTGTTGTCCTTTTTTTAAAGTTTTTTTTTTCTTTTTAACGAGGATGACCAATGCACTCTCGCATTATTACATGTATTTAATGTAACAACAAATGGTAGTATTGGTCAAGTTTACATATATAAAAGGAGCACTCATTTGAGTCCAATGAGATTTGAACTCATGACTTTTTATGTAGTGAAGTTACTTATTAGCCTTGGAATATTATTAGAAGTCTTAAGCTGTTAATCGTAAAATATATTTGCGTAATGTCATATATAATATTTGACTTTGAGTGATACCAAATAGTCGTACGTATTTCGATGCAATTAAGTTGATTATTGACTGCTTTACTGATTTTAGCACATATTGTTAGGATATACTATGTCACCAACTTTATAATATAATATTGGTCGGTCTTACCACGCTAACTTTTGATTGAGACGAATATAATTTACAATTGGAATAATATATAGCTTTCGTTATGCATGTCATAATTGAAATCCTTGGTCAGTAAACATATTTAGAAGATATGTATATGAATATTGAAATGTGCCTTTCTCGTATATATCTATCAATCAATACTGATGTCATTGAGGAAAATTCAAATAGTTCGATTAATAAAAAATTTGTGCGATACCTAATTATTTTTGTTAGTGCCTAAAAATCGATTAACTTGAAGACGACCCAAGTCTTTATTTTGGGCCGGGCCTGATGTCCGCATGACGGTCCAACCGGGCTTGAAGCTTGATCCTCAGTCTTGATGGGCCGAAAATCTTCTCTGTGTTACCCGCCTTCGTTCATGTTCCCGAGAAAAGAGTGAAAAATGTGAACTGTAAAAGGGAGCAGAGGGGGGATCCTCTGTCGCCCACTCCGACGCTAACAATTAGTCGAGTAATTGAGTCGAAAATTATGTATAAACTGGAAACATATATAATAAGTTCTTAAATCAGGAAGAATTGGTTCTGTCTGAAAAGTGGAACAGTCACTTAGGCTTATGCCAAATAAGACTATTGTAGCAGACTCAACCACTCAAACCACGTATAATAATACCTATGAGGTAGATATTAAGAGGTATGAATTGAGAACTCATTCTCTAACCCTGATAAGATGCTCAAAAAAGCTAAGCTAGTACCACTCTATTGTAGCTGACAAAAGAGCCATCGACCAAGCTTATAAATTCAGATCATAAAAAGCTGCAAAGCGCATACTTGGGAAGGATCGACCTTATCTTTTGGGCAAGATATGGATACATAAAGGATTGATACGTATAACACGTAGTCGATCACTTAAGACAAATATTTTATCTAGTAGAATCTAAATGTTATTGGACATATTTGAGACGCCTCCGGTAACAAAGAAAATTTAATGTACATGACATTATTTTGCGTAAAGTATCAGTGTGAGCTTAAGCTTGACTTAGTTCGTCACACAAAGAAAGTCCGCCCGGGTACCGACCAGAACCAACGAAGGAAAAGAGTTCAGGGGAAAATCAGCAACTACCCAGCAAGGAAAGCGCGTAGCTTGAGGAGCAAGCAAAGATCTAGTCAAAGATTTGACGATATTATTTAGCGTAGTTTCCCGATTTTGTGCGATTCTGTTAGCTAGGGTTTTCGTCTATGTGAGGCTATATAAACCTAGCATTGTACACTTTGTAAAGTGCTGAGTCCATTAGAGTTTACGAGTTTATCTTCTTGTATTTGCCTTCGATTATAAATAGAGAATTTCTTCTCCCAAAAGCTCGTGTTCTTCTATCTTTTGTTCGATTTCTTTGGTGGTGTTCGTGTTCTTCGCAAATCCGTGATTTGGGAACAACAAGTGGTATCAAAGCATCAGTCGAAGAATATGTCTTCATCAGAGTCACCGATCGAATGAGCTTTGGTCGCGCAGAAACCAAATGCCAGAGAAGGCACAGTTACGCTCCACTACTCCATGCTCACGAAGAGCAATTACGCCGTGCTGGCGTTGAAAATGAGGGTAAATTTGCAGGTGTAGGGAGTGTGGGAGGCCGTAGAGAACGGCGGTGTCGAAGGGCGCAAGGAAAGAATGGCTCTAGCCACAATCTACCAAGCAGTTCTAGAAGATGTTCTTCTCATGCTCGCCGAGAAGGATTCCCCGAAGGAAGCATGAAAAACACTTCAGACCATGCACATGGGCACAGATCGCGTTGAGGAGGCAAAGGTCCAGACTTTGAAGAGTGAGATCGAGGTGATGAGGATGAGGGAGAGCGAATTGATTGATGATTTCACTATGCGGCTCACGTCCATTGTGACCGGCATACGCTCGCTGGGAGACAAGGTGGAGGTCGCGGCACTGGTGCTATCAAGCTCCTATCTGTAGATGTGGACCAAGGAAGGAGAGCAGTTAATGAAGGTGGAGCGAACACCCAACAAACTCTACAAGATTCTCCTGAAGACATGCCAGCCCGTCTGTCTCATGGCTTCAATGGCAGACCCGGCTTGGCTATGACACGCACGGCTCGGACACGTGAATTTTCACTCGCTCAAGATGATGGGCGAGAAGAAGATGGCCTTCGGGGTTCCCAAGATAGAACAACCCGACCAACTATGTGAGTGCTGCATGATCGCTAAGTAGGCGAGGATACCTTTTCTGATCAAGGCCAAATTCCAAGCAGAGCGACCCCTATAGTTGGTGCATGCAGATCTATGCGGTCCAGTCACCCCATTAACATTGGCAGGTAACAAGTACTTCCTTTTACTTGTTGATGATTACAGTCGCTGGATGTGGGTCAATAGGCTTAAGGAGAAGAGCGGAGCATTTGAGGTCTTCAAGAAGTTCAAGAAGATCGTGGAGAATGGCTCGGTGCACAGGTTAAAGGTCTTGCGTACAGACCGAGGAGGAGAATTCACTTCCCAGCAGTTCGGAGATATCTGCGACCAGGAAGGAGTTCAGCGTCACCTGTCCACACCCCATACGCCCCAGCAGAATGACGTGGTGGAAAGACGAAACCGAGCTATGATGAATACAGCAAGAAGCTTGCTCAAGAGCATGCAAGTTTTACCCCGGTTTTGGGAAGAAGCAGTAAGACATGCGGTCTACCTGCTTAATTAATTGCCGACCAAGGCACTAAGAGATCGTACTCCCTACCAGGCATGGAATAGGAAGACACCCCACCTAGAACATTTGAGAGTGTTCACATGTGAAGATTGCTGGGCCACATCTCAAGAAGCTGGATGACCGGAGTCCGAAGATGGTGTACCTTAGCGTTAAAGAAGGAAGCAAGGCACATAGACTCTACGATCCACGACGCGGCAGACTCCAAGTGAGCAGAGATGTTGTGTTCAAAGAAGAGATGAAGTGGGATTGGTGCAACGACAAAGGAGAACCCGAGCAGAACTTAGTAGAGTTCACAATAGAAGATGAAGAGGGCGTTGCCGATCAGGATCAGCCCGGGACACCCAGCTCGGGAACAGCCTTGCCAAGCACGAGAGAATTCAGCCCGGGAGAGAGCAACCCAGATATACCACAGACACCAAGTCCGAGCAGGACCAGCCCATCCAACTCGGGAGATCCCTCCATAAAAGATGGCCCAAGGGGATTCCGACCCCTTTCATAAGTCTACGATCAAACTCAAGAACTGGAGATGAGCCTGGAGGAATTTTTTCTTTATTGTGCGCAGAGGAGCCGGCCAACTACCAGGACGCAGAAGCCGAGCAAGAGTGGCATGAAGCAATGAAGAAGGAGATGGAGTCCATTGAGAAGAACAGGACATGGGAGCTAACCGACCTGCCTAAAGGTCATAATCCCATCGGCTTGAAGTGGGTGTATAAGCTGAAAAACGACACCGAGGAGAATGTCCTAAAGCACAAGGCAAGGCTGGTAGCCAAAGGCTACGTACAGAAAAAGGCATAGACTTTGAGGAAGTCTTTGCTCCAGTAGCTAGACTGGACACGATCAGACTAATCCTAGCCCTAGTAGCTCATCGAGGTTGGGAAATTCACCATTTGGATGTCAAGTCAGCCTTTCTAAATGATGACCTCGAGGAAGAAGTGTACGTCAAGCAACCAGAGGGGTTCGGCATCACGGGCAAGAAGCAGAAGGTGTACAAACTATCCAAGGCCCTATACGGGTTTAAACAAGCACCAAGAGCGTGGAACATCCGCCTTGCAAGAGCTTGAAGAACCTTGGATTTACAAAGTGCCTGAGGGAGCAGGCACTCTACAACAGGAGTACCGGGCAGGAGATCCTGATCGTGGGAGTATATGTGGATGACCTTGTCGTCACTGGATCCAGCGCAGGAGGCATAGATGGATTCAAGCAGCAGATGATGGCCGAATTCGAGATGAGTGGCCTCGAATTACTTTCGTACTATCTCGGTCTCGAGGTGGAACAGAAGAAGGACTGCATCACGCTGATGCAGTCGGCCTACGCAAGGAAGATCCTTATGCAGTTCGAGATGGCGAATTGCAACCCGAGCAAATACCCAATGGAGACGAAGATGCAGCTCGGGAAGGATGCTGAAGGGAGAGAAGTGGATCGCAGGGAGTACAGACACGTGATCGGGTGTCTGAGATACCTCACTCACACTCGACCAGACATTTCACACGCAGTCGGGATAGTCAGTCGATACATGGAGAAGCCCACAAGTGCACAACAGCAGGCGGTGAAGCACATCTTGCGATACATGAAGGGCACGACGAACTACTGGATCCAGTACAGCAGAGGAAATGGAGCAAAAGTACTAGTCGGCTTTACAGACAGTGATCTGGCCGATGATATCGATGACTAGAATAGTACCAGAGGGATGGCGTTCTACCTCAACAAAAACTTGATCACCTGGCAGTATCAAAAGCAGCAGACAATAGCTTTATCCTCATGTGAAGTAGAGTTCATGGCGGCAACCGCAGCAACATGTCAGGCTATGTGGTTGAAGGGGCTACTAAGTGAGGTGACCGGATCCGAGCAGAGGCCAGTTACTCTCTACGTGGACAACAAGTCTGCAATTGCGTTGATGAAGAATCCAATGTTCCACGGACGGAAAAAACACATTGACACGAAATTCCACTACATTTGTGAGTGTGTGGAGAAGCGAGAGATCATCGTGGAATTCGTCAACACAAGGGAGCAACGGGCAGACATACTTACCAAGGCTCTGGCAAGAGTTAAGTTCGCAGAGATGAGAGAGCTGCTCGGAGTGAAGAAAGTAGAAGCGAGTCAAGCTTACGGGGGATAATGTGAGCTTAAGCTTGACTTAGTTCGTCACACAGAGGAAGTCAGCCCGGGTACCGACCAGAACCAAGGAAGGACAAGAGTTCAGCCCAGCTCGGGTAAACATGAATAGAATGTCCAGATAGAAGGCAAGCTCGGCCAGGGGCAGACGAGCAGGACAGCTTGGGGACAGAGAAGCTGTCCGAGCAGGAAAGGGAAAGTCAGCAACTACCCAGCAAGGAAAGCGCGTAGCTTGAGGTGCAAGCAAATATCGAGTCAAAGATTTGACGAGATTATTTAGGGTAGTTTTCCGATTTTGTGCAATTTTGTTAGCTAGGGTTTTCGCCTATGTGAGGCTATATAAACCTAGCATTGTACACTTTGTAAAGTGCTGAGTCCATTAGAGTTTACGAGTTTATCTTCTTGTATTTGCCTTCGATTATCAATAGAGAATTTCTTCTCCCAAAAGTTTGTGATCTTGTGTCTTCTATTCGATTTCTTTGGTGGTGTTCGTGTTCTTCGCAGATCCGTGATTTGGGAACCAACAACCAGCTAGTGCACTTTTATATACAAATCCACGTTCCATTGTTCCAAGAGTTTTACACTCGTATCACTCTTAAAGCAAGGTCCATATATTGTCATACGAGATGACTCTATTAAATGGTTCCTAGTCGAGTATCATCGTGCGAAATTGGGACACACATGACACAATCGAGACTAGAATGTGATAGGAAGAAAACATTGGTTCTTGACTTGGGAGAAGTCGCAGCCTTATATCACATTGACCGGAGCTATAAGAACTCTGGTCGGACAGACCTGCATTCTATGAGATTCACATGATAAATATTAAACCTTGGGAAGGTGGGACTGAAATCTCAAGAACAGACAAACATATGAAAAGGCAACAATATTAAGCCCGAAGAAGATCATATTTCATTACCTAGCGAGTGATACACCTTGAGAACAATTCAACGTTGTCCGTAACTGGTAGTTATAATCGCTGCTCTTAAGTATACCACGAACTCTGTAGAATTGGAATGGTTAAACAAGATGGAATTCGACTCTCCTCCTTGGAGTTTTACAACTCAGGGCCTCATATGTGGAGCAGATCATCAAATGCGTTACTACGTTAAAGTTGGTGATGGTTATAGTTGGTTAATTCCATGATACCAATCTAAGAAAAACAGGAAACTTGAAACTAACAATACAAAAGTACCGAATATGGTCTGTGTCACTCTCCGAGATGTATAGATGAAAAGAAAATGTTGCATGAAAATAAAAGGATGTTATTTTGATTGTCGAAGAACAGGATAAAAGTCGGATTACTGAAATTTTGTGAATTGGGGGTAGCGATGTCTTACTAGGGACCTCTTGCTACTAGTTGACTATTAACCCATGGCCAACAAAGCAAAATCCTACAGGGTCACACTAAACTCGTAATGGAAGCGGGGTAAGAAACGGATCTAGAAATCACAAGATGTTGAGAAAAAAGAAGACCTATCGATAGGACCATAACTGGTCCGAAGGCACCAAAAGATTTATTACCTGGAATTCAAATCCCTGGAATCTTTGTGCAAGTTGGATATTGTAGGAACTTTGTGGCATAAGTGCCCAAAGATTAAGGATTGGCCCACATGGGCCGTATGAATTAATGGGTTAATTCATAAGATGATTAATATGATTAATGGCTTGATTAAATATGCTTCATGAAGCCCATTAACACTAAACCCTATTCTTATATATGGAGACTAAGAAAATGGAAACTAAGCCATTATTCGCACACACACACTAGAAATTGCACACTCCTATTCCCTAGGGTGTGGTCGATTTCTACTAGCTCCCGAAAGGTTCTTTGCTCGTTTCCTAATCACTGGAGAAGAACCAGTATTCTTATTCGGTGATTTCTGGCGTTAAAGGTGTTCTGTTAGACGACGTGGTGTACGAAATAGATAACCGTGCAATTAGACGGCTTGTAATCGATTAAGAAGGCGTGGACTAGCGAGGTGATTCAACCTCGACGTGCACGTGGAATCCGATCTCGAAGAAGGATACTATAAGTGTTCGGTAGAGATTTATATCTCAACCGGTAACTTTAATATAGCGTGATTATCTAGATCTTGTCTTTTAGGATTTTCCAAAATTTTTGCTTCCAGGAATATGTATAATCTTATAAAAACCCACCACTTTCCTCAGCGTATATAACTCCATAAAATAATTAACATAATCTTAAAAACTAATTGAACTAAATATACAACACTTACAATAGCAAAATAAAAAAACTAACTGGGTGATGGCCTAGTTTCTTCTCGTTCAGGTGATGGCCTAGTTTTTTATCGATCCGACATAATGTAGTAGCTAGTATTCTTAAATAAATTTTATTCATATCCATAACCAATCAACAAACAAATTTATCAACACAAATTGATCAACAAATAATGATAAAAAAACATCTAAGAAACTTACACATAAACACCTACACAAATTCATCTACAAGATCATAAACCCATCAAATTTATCAATAAATTTCAAAAATAATAAACCCACCAAGAAAACGTTAAAAAATTTATTAACCCGCTAAATTATATTCCCTAAATCATAAAAAATAAAAATAAAATCACCACAAAACTATAAACAATGCAATTTAAACATGAAAAATGCTCTAAAAATGTAATATCAATTTAGGGCTCAGATTCTAACCTTGTTCAAAGTAAAAAATCGGATTAAGGGCAAGGGACTAGTGAGCTTGTTAATGGCCGGCGTTCTCCTCCACGGTGGCGGTGGCGGCGATGTCTAGGGAGGAGCATGAAGAGGGCTGGCGAGGTTGAGGAGAAGAAGAGAGAAGAGAGAAAGAGAGAAGAATGAACAAAGAAAGAGAAAAAAGGGAAGGAAACCGAGAAAATGTAAAAAAAAATGAAAATTTGGGATTTCGACAAGGAAAATGGGATGTGTCGCGTGAAAACCTGACAGACGCTACGGCGTGTACTTATATTAGCCGCGGTGGATCCTATGTGGCAGCGAATATAGTCGTGGCTTTGAATGAAACTCCGCGGCGGGAACTGGTTCATATCATCCCGTAGCCACACTAAATTTGTATGCTCGTTATGCCGCGGCGTGGTTCGAACATGTTGCGGATTGTAGTGTTTAAGCCACTGCGTAACAACTATGAAAATTTCCAATGGCTACGGGTTTATACAAACTACTTTCTGCCGCGGCGTATGACAACCACGCTGCGACAATTAGGTTATCCCACGACACATTAGTGTCGTAACAAGCTCCGCCCCGGCTGCTCATAAAATTCCGCGGCGTGGAGGCCATCAAATTTCCTATGGCTACAGGTTGATAATTGAACAACTCTCTGCGGCAGTGGTTTTGTGTATCCGACGACACCTAAAATTCTCGTGACAAATAACGTCGCGGCTTCCCGATAGAGTGTCGCGGCGTGTTATTGTAAATTGTGTAATTTTAAATATTTTACCCATTGATAAATTATGTTATAGGATAAAATCACACTATCAATTTATATAATGAAATAGTGATAATGTTAAACCATAAAAAAAAACTCATAAATTCGTTGAAAAACTAGAATGAAATATAACTTTATTATTAAAAAAAATTATTACTTCATTCAATTTTTGTTGACGAGAAATCTAGACGTCGCAACATAGAAACATCATCATCGTCGAAGTTCTCAAGCTCTTCAATGCGTGGTAGCTTCTTGGAGTATGGTGCGATGGTGGTGATATCAACAACTTCTTTGTTAGAATATTCTTCTACGTTTTTTGTCTTCACATGCACGACTAGAGTTAATTCTGGATCATTTGGGTTCGAGACATAAAACGCTTGAGTTGCTAAATTCCAATGAATCATTGGCGTAACCTAGTCATCTGAAGTTAACAATTGTAATTCCACCATCGTCAACTTCTACGTAGTTGTTGTCCACCCAGTTGAACTTAAACAATCCAACTTGAAAACCACAATAATCAAGCTCTCGAAAATCTTCTACATAGCCGTAGTAGCTCATAATAGCTTGCATTGGATTCTTATCCTTGGCCGACGCAACATGCATTCCTTCCCAAAATAATGTAACACCACTGTTTTGTACGGGGTGTTTTTCATCTTTCTCCCTTGTGTAAAATATGTACCCATTAACGTACCATGATGAGTACCTGGTACATACTTGTGAAGGCCCGACAGAGATCTTCAAAAGTGTCTCATCATAATGCTTTCTTCTTGCATATTAATGTTCATCGAACCACTTTGGAAACATACGGTTGTGCTCTTCTTGTAGCCATTTTTCATTTTTTTTTTTACTTTCTTGGATAAGTAAGCCTCAACTCATTCATATACAAATCAATAAAAGGCTCCACACTGGCTGAATTGTGCAATACATGTAGAACGACATGCTCCCATTCTTTTTGGTTGACAGTTGAAGGCTTTCATGCGCATTATATTCAGGTAATAATTAATATATATAAAATTATTAATTATTACCTTCGTAAAAATACAGGTCCACAAAACTTCACTTCGCGTACTAAGTAAACATTTAAGTCAATCATGATGTCGAGAAATATTGGTGGAAAGAATGTCTCGAGCATACATAGGGTTTTAACCAAAATCTCCTATATCTCGTCAAGATTATTTGTCTTAACTGTTTTGGCAAAAATTTTGTTGAAAACTCACATAACTTGAAAATGGCACATCGAACTTCCTTTGACAAAAATCCTCGCAATGCAAGAGAAAATATTTGTTGAATCAACATATGACAATCGTGGGTCTTCATTTCAATAATTCTCAAATCCTTCATAGATACAAACCTTTTGTAGTTTGAGGAATGACCTTCGGGAACTTTTATGGCCCCAAACCATTCACAAAACTTCCTACACTCCGGTCTAGATAATGTGTGCACAACCGCTAGTATTAATGTTTTTTTTCCTTAAGTCTCGGGTGCAAATCCAGTCTTATACCCAATTTAACGATATTTTTTCGAGCTTTTTTCCTGTCTTTTATTTTTTTTGGATCATCAAGCAAAGTACCGACAATCG
This sequence comes from Parietaria judaica, assembly GCA_954871525.1. Lineage (NCBI taxonomy): Eukaryota > Viridiplantae > Streptophyta > Magnoliopsida > Rosales > Urticaceae > Parietaria > Parietaria judaica. Next base: position 5,555,006 of record OX940867.1, read on the forward strand.
CTCCACATACATTTTTTCAATGTGCATAACATCCAAACAATGACGAATGTATTGCGACTTCCAATACGAGAGTTCTTAGAAAATCGATACTTTCTTGAGCGGTTTATCTTCATGCGACTTTTGCTCATGGCTTAATTTTCTTTTTCCAAGCACTTGATAGGTCTCTTCGCAAATCAACTTATAGATAGCTTCGCCATTCAAAAAATTTGGACGTCTTCGAAATTCTTGATGTCCATTAAACTTCTTCGCATTCTTATTGAACAGGTGATTTATCGGTAAAAATATTGTATGATATAAAAAATGTCTTCTTCCTATGCTTCAACCGGGTCGAACATGTATCTTTGATGCAAATAGGACAACCAATTCTGCATTTTAGTGAGTAACCTGACAAGTTACCGTATGCCAGGAATTCGTTGATTGTCAACATTATCATTGCTTTTAATTTGAAATTTTCTTCAAGGTGCGCATCCTGGATATCCATTCTTTTATCTCATATAATCTTTAAATAATCGACCAATGGTTCCAAGTAGACAAGTCATTTCCTGGTTGGCTCGGTCCCAAAATCAAAAGCGTCAAAATTAAAAACTTCCCGCTTCATACGCAATTTCGAAGGGAGGTTGTAGTTGATGAGTATTACTGACCAAACACTATATCGACTAGTCATGTTACCAAATTGATTTATCCTATCAGTGGAAAAAGAAAGACGCAAATTCCTGGGATTTGCGCTGAATTTCGGATGATGGGCGTCGGAAGATTTCCACTGTACAACATCAATGAGGTGTCTTAAGACACCATCTGATTTTTTTAGTGCTAAATCATGTTCTTAGTGTGATTAAGGTTGTTAAAAGTGTGTTTGAAGCGCGTGAATGGGGAATGTACCATAATACTTTTCGCGAAACCCGTTAGACACCATAGTGAGACTTCTTCCTTATCTTCTACCTTCACTTACTGCAGACCGGACATTCCATTAAATCTTCATGCCAGTTCTTATACAGTACGCAATCCTTGGATATGCATGAAACTTATTGAACTTCATAGCTAAGAACCACAACGTTTTTCTTTGCATAATACATTAATAAGGGCATTGTATTTCCCGTCGGAAACACATCCCAAAAGGTTTCCAACAATAGTGTAAAGCTAGAATTTGTCCAACCTCCTGCCACCTTTAAATGAAATAAAGTCATCAAAAACAATAATTTCGAACGTTTACACCCATCAAACAAAGGAGTATCTAAATCTTCCATTATTGACTCAAATAACTCCGGTCTTTCCACAAAATCTTCTTTGACGTGATTCGGCAAACAGTCCACGTCATCGACATCGACATCCTCTTCTTCTATAAAATCATCGAATCTTCTACCACGATTATTTTCTCCGTGAAAGTACCACTTATCATATGAACTCATTATACGAAATGCAAATAAATGCGATTCGACATCCTCCATAAATTTTGAAACTAAATTTCCACATATAAGACAAAGACACAAAATGAATTCTCCTTCTTCGAACTTTAATCTAACTAGATCAAAAAATTCTCGAACACCTTGTTGGTAAGCATCACTCATTCTATTTTCTCTCATTCATTCTCTAGATTACATATTGTAAATTAAAAAATTTCAGAAATAATACATTTCTTTTCCGTAACTGTGCCGCAAAAACAAAGTTGGTATCGTTCATTAAAGTCACCTTAGTTGACTAAGTATAAAATAGATAGAGTCAGTGGAGTAAATAGAGAAATAAGTTATAGGAAAAATGAAATAAGAGGCTGAAAAATGCAGATCTACGATACCCACGGCGGCTTGAGATTGAATAAGCCGCGGCGAAAGGTATCCGACGAAACAAAAAATTATTGGCGTATGACACGCCGCGAGATTACTAAACCAAGCCGCAGCGTTACTAAACCAAACCGTGGCGGAAACTGGTGAAAAAACACCAGAGGCTCTGTATAATTTATGCTAAACACGCCACGCCGTTGTAGAAATACGTAGCGGCAGTACTGTTTTGTCTGTGGCTAAAAGATCACACACTGCGGCGAAAACTGGATGCAAAACAACCCATGGTTGCATGTTTTTTTCTTATGATGAACATGCCACGGTGTAGTGAAAATACGTTGTGGCAGTTGCTCATTAGCCGCGGCATAAAGCTCCCACGCCGCGGTGATAATTGGTTGAAAACAACCCATGGCTACTGTTATTTTCAATCTTCAAGAAGCCGCGGCTGTTTAACAAATATTCGCGGCGAGTTCAGTAAATAATAAACAAAAAATTATTCAACAAAAACAAATTAAACACAATTGTATTTTTAATTTTAATTTTAATTACTATAATTAAAATTATAAACATTATATTTTGTCATATCTAACTAAATACATTTAAATAAATAACCAATTAAGTAGATAAAAAAAGTAATCAAACATAATTGTTCAACATAAAAGAAAATAACAATTGTTCAACAAAATCTAAACACAATTGTTCAACATAAAACAAAATAACAACCCCATAAACTAATTGTTCAACATAAAGAAACAATCTAACCAATTGTTCAAACATAGTTTAAAACATAACCAAAAAAAAACTTCGCAAACACTTCACGGGTGTTCGTCCATTCCGTCATGGGGGTCATTCCCGACTTTGTCATTGGGAAAATGATCGGGATACCTCCCTGGCTAGGCTGGTGCTAGATATTGATTTTGTGGCCGGAAGTTGGGATCTTGAGCTTGCTTGTAGTTTCTCTTGTACCTAATGTACTCGTAGATGTGGTGCATACTATGAGCCATAAATGCCCTCATAGGAAGGTCACAGTATATAAACTTTGGCTCCGGTGGGGCGGCAGCAGGTGGAAGCTCCCTCGTTGGCGCTTTACGACGGGATTCCTTCAAAGGCTTTATCCAGAAATCGTTCATCGGACTCATGAGGCCCAACTCAATGTCGAGAGGATGCTCAGAGACCTAAACCATTAAATTTAATGAAGATTAGTATCAATAAATTAATAACATACAAATTAAGTAAGTGATATAATAATATTATTACAGAGAACTGAAATAAGGAACAATAATCCCAAAGTGTTCTTCCCATTTTCGTATACGACATGGGTCATGTGGTGAAAATTCTCCCGACCGACATTAATGTTCAACCCTTTTCACGTCGGCTTAGATAAGCTTCAGAAAATCGAACTACAGCTCCGTGAAGTTAAGATGCAAGAATAGATTGGATCCGAAGAAGTACATCCAAACCTTCCCTAGCCGAGACAATTGACTCCTATCAAGGTGTGTTTCCCCGGCTTTTAAATGGCATGTCGCCTCGAGCTGAGCAATCATCGTCACCATGTCAATGTAGAAGGCCTCGTCCAATTCCACGTTAGTACCCGGGTAATGATTGTGCTGGTCCTCCTCTATTGTCAAGTTAGAAGTGCCGAAGTACTGATTTAGTACCTCCAGATTGATATGGATGCGAACATCTCGAACGGTCACGAATCCATCAGCGATCTCGTCGGAAAAGACCGCATATAATTCGAGGACCATGTATCTCCAAGCCTTGCCCTTCGGCACAAAAATATACATAATCCAACCCCGGGCTGTGTAGTTGGCGTTGATGATGTCTTTAAGAGCATATGGTGTAAGCGGTAATGAGTTGAATCCACGCTCGGAGCATATTTTCAACTTGCGAATATGTGCATAGCATTTTTTTGCCGCTTCCATTCTTAAGGTCGAAGGAGGTGGAGGAACCGGTGGAGGGGGCTGGTCATCGGCCCTCTCATTTCTTGGGCCACCACCGTGGTTGGCGCGGTCCGCTGTAACTTTCACTCGTCTTGCCCGTTTAGGTGCCATTGGAACCTAAAAAACATAAATAAAAAAAATTACAAACTGAATTCCTAAATCAAATGACAAAATCGAATTAAACTAAATCAAATCACAAACTCAATTCCTAAATCAAATGACAAACTTAATTCCAAAACTCGGATTAAACTAATGAAATCGAACCCAAATCAATTCACAATTAGAAACCTAAATCAAACTAATTCAAAGTAATTCAAACTAATTCACAATAAATTCAAACTAAATCACAATTCCAAAACCCAATTCACAATTCAAAATCCAAATCAATAAATTCAAACTAATTCACAATTAAGGAATTCAAACTTAATTCTGAAACCCAATTCCTAAATCAAACTAATTTTAAAATTAAATCAATTCGACCCAAATCAAACCCTAATGAAATCGCAGAAGAAAAAAAAAACAATAGAAGCAAAGAGGTGAACGAGACAAACGTGTTGATGGAGAGAGATTATTGGGAAACTGCGGGTGACGGCGGTTGACGGCTAATCTCACTTCAACGGGGTCGAATCTCACGGCGCGCAAGAGGGCGAGTCTCTCCTAGATTTTTATTTTTTTTTATGTTTAATGTGATTATAAATAAACAGCCGCATCGGCGTGTTTAAGTACCCGCCGCGGCACGTAATGTTGAACGATGGAAATGAGTGTTGTTGTTATATAATCCCCGCAGCGTAGATCAATATAAGCCGTGGCGGATAGTTCTTTTTTTTTTTAGTGACTTCCGACGACGGACTTTTTATGTTACTTGAAACCAAATGTGTCGCTGCTGATTACATTGGCCGCGGCACATTTGACTTCAAACGACATACTTCATACGACGGAAATATTTCCGTCGTTGATAAGTAATACGCCGCGGCGAGTTTCTACTTTGGACGACGGAAAATTATTTCCATCGTTTGAACTCTAATTTTTTTTTCAACGACGGAATTTGACTTTTGTAGTTGAAACATTATTTTAGACTACAGTTTTTGTCTTTTTAGTTGAATCTCCATAGTATATTCTACTATTTGTAATAGTGTATATAATTATTTATATATATACGACAGAATTGGTCTCGTGTTGACTAAGAAATATTTGCAGATCAAATAAAAAAAAAAGGCACTACGTTGTAGATCTTACTAACGTTGATATGGGTAAAATAAAAATCACACAAATCAATTCATTGACCGAAATTGATGAAATTGAATTTTTTGGAAATATATATATTCAATATAATGTGGTGTCACATAAAATCAATTCATTGATTAAAATTGATGACATCAATTTTTGAGAAAATACATATTAAATAAAATTTAAAGTTAATATAATTTTTTATTTATTTGAAGTTCTTTAAATTATATTTTTATTTTTATTTTTATAATAGGTCCTTCGAATACGGTCTCTTCGAGCTCAAGATTGTTGATGTACAAATTCGTCATTATTTAATGTGACATATAGTGCTAAGGTTGTGAATTAATTAAATTTACAAACCATGACAAAAGGCTTTAAAGAAATAAACTGGTATTCGTAAAAGCCCATTTGAAGAAGCCCAAAGAGATTCTCAGTCAGACCAAGAACCAATGGACATAGGCTACTCGGCCCAATGAGTACTAAAGCCCAAATCCACTCGGTAGCAGCCCAGAAAGACGAGGGTAGAGTCGTCATATTCTCTACCCGGCATCCCATTTCAAGTTCACACGGAAGACCAGGAGCACGAGGTCAAGTCTCCAACGGGCATAATTCAAACACGACGACCAGAACGAAGTCGTGGGACACGTGTAGCCAGATCGTCCATTCAACCCGGTCAGTACGGAGCGAAGACCCCTCGATTCCTGGAAGTTCAACGGGAAGAATTGAAGTCTATAAATGCCAAGCTCAAGCTCGGATCAACACATATGCGCACTTACAACCTCGAGTGAATACACTGAAGAGTTTCTACCCGGCATTCTTGTCATTTTGAGATCTTATTGTGTTCTTTCTTTTCCTCCCCATTTCTTTTCGCTCTCAGACGTGATTTAGTTGCCTGTAGCTATCTGTCTATGTCCATTGTCGCAATAAACTAACAGAGGAAGTAGTCAACTACCGCTTTGGGACGAACCTCTATAAAAAACCCCTCGTCTCATTTATATCGCTTATATACTTATATATATATCGTGAGTGAATCGTGAGCTTGCAACGTGAGAGATCGAATTCCACTAAATTGTTTCATTCAAAAATATCATACACTCACAAGTCACACTTGACTGATTGAGGTGGGAAACCACGTCAACAGTTTGGCGCCGTCTGTGGGAAATTGATCTCGCTAACTCCTAAAAGCTCAAAGCACTCCGCGAACATGAGCAACAACGAAGTCGCAATCATGAACGGGTCTGAGGTGAACAACCCAGATCCAAACACGGAATCAAGCAACCTACAGTCTCAGCTAGAGGCCAGCGCTGCAGAGAATCGAGAATTGCGCCAGCGACTCGAATCTCTGGAAGCCAACCAAGCCCGAAATGAGCGTCGCCAAAACGCTAACCGGACTAATCCGGGACAAAGCTCTGGGAGTCAAGGCCGGACCGGGCTCGACGCTGTCCACTTCGACTTTGCCGATGTGGACAATCCGCAAGCGCCAAGGCAAAACCAGCCCCGACTACCCAGCGGCCCTAGGCCCGCGACGCCTCCCCCGCCTCCTGAAACAGGAACACCTCTTTTTACCCCCCTGACGGGCTTCTACCCGTCTAATGCGGGGAATGTTGCTTCGAGCAGTCACCAACGCCCGGGACCCCAAAACCGACAATCGGGGTACGAGCAAAGCCGTAACATCAGCCAGGCCCTCAACGGCCACCCGGTCACGTACCCGAGGTATCCCAGCCCGGTGTACGGACAGGAACCCCTCCATGCTGTGCGTCCCGAACAAGCTCCCCAACGCACAGAATTGGAGGAACTCAAACGCTCAATGGCCGAAATGAATGAGAAGCTCATTCACGTGCGCTCCCGCGTACACAGCGCCACTACCGCTGCCCCGGAGATAGAACGTCTAGTGGAGGAGGCAGAAAGGACACCCTTCAAGCCCGTCATAACTAACGTCATACTCAGGGAAGGCGGACGAGTATATGTGCCTAAGTACGATGGGACAACCGATCCCAAAGTACATTTGAGGTCCTTCAGGATTGCGATGGGGCGAGCCCATCTGGAAGCGCACGAATTGGACGCCGGGCGCTGCCAATACTTCTCTGAGAATTTGGTCGGCCCGGCGATGGAATGGTTCTCGAAACTTGAACCGCGTTCCATAGACAACTTCGGACAGCTAACGACCCTTTTTCTCAAACACTTTTCCATGTTTATGGAAACTGAGATCACGGCGGCGAACCTCTATGCTTTACAGCAAGAGAGAGGAGAGCCCCTCAGAGCTTTCATGACCAGGTTCAAAAAGACCATGGTCAAAATAAACGGGATCAGTGACGAGACCGCCATAGCCGCTCTCACGGCCGGATTATGGTACGACTCGAAGTTCAAAACGGACATCGTCGTGAATCGTTACGACTCCATCGAAGACGTAATCCACAGATCATCCAACTGGATCAGGCATGACGAAGAGCTCGAAGCCATGCGAAGGAGACACGGGTCTCTACCCGTCCACCAGCGGAATACCGGGCCACCCGGGCAACAGCCGCCACCCAGGGCCGGGAATCACAGCGTCCCGTTCAGGGGGCAAAGGAACCCCCCTCCAGTCCAGAAGCACCCATTCCAAACCCAGAATCCGAGGGCCAACAACGGACCGAACCCGCGGAGCCCGTACGTTTTCAACGTAAATTCGGAAACCACGGAGTTCGAAGAACAGATCGAGGCAGAAGAAACTCCTGGAGAAGTCCTGGTCAGCTCGAGAGACTTCCCACCATACAGCCACGAAGGTTTCCCAAAGCACGACCCGAAAGCGTGGTGTAACTTCCACAAGGTATTCGGACATCATACGAAGAATTGTATGGTACTCCGTGCTCGCCTAGCGGAAAAGTACATCAATGGAGAGTTGGGGGAAATAAACTTCGGCAATGAGCTAAAAGGTGGGCAGCCGGTCGAGCAAAGCCCTCCCCAAAACCAACACCAAACCGGCCAGAAGAGAGAAGAGCAACACAGGACGCCGCGCGAGAGCATACAGCCTAGCAAAAGAGGACGAGTACACATGCTCGAGGAATCAGACGAGCAAACATACGAAGAAACGGAAAATTCCGGAGAGCAGCTCAGCGACATCCCCGAGCCCATCGGTAGAATCTACACTATCGTGGGAGGTTCCCAACTGCATGGTAACTCGGTAAACTCCATCAAGGCCCATCAGAGGAGGCTCAAAGCCGGACCGGTAGTCGTACCGAGGCAAGAGCCAGACTTCGAGATCTCATTCAAAGACAGTGAAGCGGCCACACTGATTGGTCCGCACGACGATGCGTTGGTCGTCACACTCCTAGTCGCCTCGTACACGATGGACAGGATCCTAATCGATAACGGGAGCTCAGTCGACGTGATCTTCCTGGAGCCATTGCTGAAGCTGGGAGTAGAAGAAACAGAGATCAACAGAGAAGCCATCCCGCTAACCGGCTTCGATGGAGGAACCATCAATGCCATTGGCACGGTGCGACTGTCCATCGCAGCAGCAGGAGTCGGGAAGACCAAAAACTTCCTAGTGTTGGACTGCCCGTCAGTTTACAACATGATATTAGGAAGACCTTGGCTGCACATGATGAAGGCCGTACCGTCAACCTACCATCAACTAATACGCTTCCCGAATAGGGCGGGAAAAATCGTTGAAATCAAGGGAAATCAAAAGCAATCCAGAATTTGCTACATGAGCGCGTTCCGGAACATCCAGGCCACCAAGGCCGGACAAGAGCGAACTACCACATAGCAATTAATGGCGGTAGGAGAAAAAGAGGATGACGGACAGGAAAGGACCACCGATACGGACGGACCTAACCTGGAAATGACGGTCCAAGTCCAGATCGACCCCGACAACCCGGACCACCGGGTAGGAATCGGGAAAGGACTAGACAATAACGTCAGAAAAGATCTCCTCAAATTTCTGACCAAAAATCGGGATTGTTTTGCTTGGTCTCACAAGGATATGCCCGGCATAGACCCAAGCATCACAACCCATTGCCTAAATGTAGACCCGAGCTACAAGCCGATGAAACAAAAAAGGCGAAAGCTAGGCCCGGACAGGGCCCAAGCCGTAAACGAAGAAGTCACAAAACTGCTGCAAACCGGATCCATCAGGGAAGTAAAATACCCGGACTGGTTAGCAAACACAGTGGTCGTGAAGAAGAAGAACGGGAAGGCTAGAGTTTGCATCGACTTTACCGACCTGAACAAAGCTTGTCCAAAAGACAGTTTCCCGATGCCCCATATCGACCGTCTGGTCGAAGCAACATGTGGGCACAAACTACTGTCATTCATGGACGCATTCTCGGGATACAATCAGATCCTAATGCACCCCGAGGACCAGGAAAAAACGGCATTCATAACCGATAGAGGAATATACTGTTACAAAGTTATGCCCTTCGGACTAAAAAACGCCGGAGCCACATATCAAAGATTGGTCAACCAAATGTTCGCCGAACAACTCGGTAAAACTATGGAAGTCTACATCGATGATATGCTGGTAAAATCCTCCCAAGCAACGGATCACGTGACCCACCTAGAAGACTGCTTCAACATATTACGAAAGTATCAAATGAAGCTCAACCCGACGAAATGCACCTTCAGGGTAACTTCAGGAAAATTCCTAGGTTATCTGGTCACACAGCGAGGTATAGAAGCCAATCCCGACCAGATAAATGCCCTCCAGAACATGCCCTCCCCAAGGACTGTTCGAGAGACACAAAGGCTGACTGGGAGAATCGCCGCTCTTAACCGGTTCATATCAAGAGCCACGGACAAATGTTTACCCTTCTACAAACTTTTGAAAGGTAATAAAAAGTTCGAATGGACCGAAGAGTGCGAAGAGGCCTTCCAAAAGCTGAAAAAGTACCTCTCCACCCCACCAATACTCACTAGACCAATCTTGGGAGAGCCATTGTTTTTATACCTGGCTGTCTCACCATCGGCGGTGAGTGGAGTAATCGTGAGAGAGGACCGCGGAGAACAAAAGCCGATCTTCTACATCAGTAAATCTTTAAAAGACGCTGAAACCAGATACCCGGCAATAGAAAAACTCGCGCTGGCAATGATAACCGCAGCGAGGAAGCTTCGGCCCTACTTTCAGTCCCATACCATCATGGTAATGACGACCCAACCTTTGAGAATCATCCTCCACAGCCCGAATCAATCGGGAAGGCTCACGAAATGGGCCGTCGAACTAAGCGAATTCGACATAGAATACAAGATCCGAACCTGTGCGAAATCACAAGTATTGGCTGACTTTCTCATCGAATTACCAGCCGACGGTTCAAAAGAGGGCCACGAGGACGGAGAATGGAAACTCGAAGTCGACGGCGCGTCAAACCAAGGCGGATCCGGGATCGGAATTCGTTTGATATCCCCCACGGGAGAAGTGTTGGAACAATCATTTCGATTGAAATTCCACGCAACAAACAACGAGACCGAATACGAGGCCCTCATCGCCGGCCTCAAACTAGCAAAAGCCGTGGGAGCCCGGAAGGTAAGGGCCCACTCCGACTCAAAACTAGTTACCAGTCAGATCAGTGGCGAGTATGCTACTCGAGATGACAGGATGGGAAAATACCTCTCGGTAGTAAAAGGCTTAATACAACAATTCGAACACGTCGAAATAGTCCAAATACCGAGGAGTGAGAACGCGTCGGCAGACGCATTGGCCGGGTTCGCTTCGACTTCGGACCCCGAGGTCAAAAGGATAATCCCGGTCGAAACGATAGACGAACCCAGCGTAACCCGCGAAGTTTGCAACATCCAAATGGAAGAGAATGATTGGAGGACCCCAATCATTAACTATATCCTAACCGGAGCCAAACCTCGAGACAAGCAAAAAGCTAGGAAACTAAGGATCCAAAGCGCTAGATTTTGCATGATCGGGGAAAAATTGTACAAACGTAGCTATACCGGACCCTACCTAAGGTGCCTAGGAAAGACCGAAGCACAAATAGTACTTCACGAAATCCATTCAGGAGAATGCGGCAACCATTCGGGAGGAAGATCTTTAGCAAACAAAGCAAAAAGGCAAGGCTTTTTCTGGGCCACCATGTTGGCGGACAGTGAAAACTACGCCAAAAGGTGTGACAAATGCCAAAGACACTCCCCGTCCATACATAGACCAGCAGAAGAACTCTCATCAGTCTCAGTCCCGTACCCATTCATGAAATGGTCCATGGACATAGTAGGACCGTTCCCCCTGGCCCCGGCCGGGAAAAGGTTTCTACTCGTCGTGACCGACTACTTCTCAAAATGGGTGGAAGCAGAATCGTACGCAAACATTAAAGATGTTGATGTAGAAAATTTCCTATGGAAAAACATCATCAGTAGATTCGGCCTCCCAAAAGAGATAATAGCTGATAATGGACCACAATTCATTTCAACGAGATTCCAAAACTTCTGCATAAACTGGAAAATATCCTTGAACACGTCCACTCCGAGATATCCTCAAGGCAATGGTCAAGCCGAAGTAGCTAACCGGGTAATAGTGGACGGAATCAAAAGACGCCTAGACACCAAAAAGGGACGATGGGCAGACGAGCTCATAGGAGTCCTTTGGTCCTACAGAACTACCCCGCGTAGGGCCACAGGGGAAACCCCTTTCTCAATGGTACACGGCACTGAAGCCGTAATACCAGCAGAGATAGAGACACCCAGCCTTCGAAGGGAACTCGCCCCTTTGGACGCAGAACTCAACGACGAAATGAGGGAAGACCAGCTCGACTACATCGACGAAAGACGAGAACAAGCTTTGATAAGAATTGCCAACTATCAAAACTCGATAGCTAGGTACTATAATTCAAAGGTCAAACGTCGAAAATTCATAATGGGAGAGTTGGTCCTCAGAAAAGTTTTCCAGAACACCTCCGAGCTGAATGCTGGCAAGCTCGGGGCTAACTGGGAAGGACCTTACATCGTCACCGAAGTAGTAAAACCTGGAGTATACCGGCTAGCCACTCCGGACGGAACGAGAGTCCTCCGCGGCTGGAATGCCATGCACTTAAGGAAATACTATGCCTAACCCGACCTACCCGGTCTCCCCTGAACTACGTAATGGCTTGATCCCCAAATTTGGGGTACGTAGGCAGCCCATCCTAAACGATGGGCGCAGTCTCAATCCAAACCCAAAACCAAATAGGCCCGAGAACCATGAATCGCAAGACTCAATAGAACCAGCCTAAAAGGAAAAATGTCCCAAAACCCCCATCAAGGCGACAGGCCTACCCGGGTAACAGACCCATCACCTAAGGTAACAAACCTACCCGGGTAACAGACCTATCACAGAAGGTAACAAACCTATCCGGGTAACAAACCCCCACATAAGGTAACAAACCTACCCGGGTAACAAACCCATTGCATGAGGCAACAAGCCTACCCGGGTAACTAACCCGTCATATAGGGCAACAAGCCTATCCGGGTAACAAACCTAAACGGGCATCCAACCCGTCCCTTAAGGCAACAAGCCTAACCCTCTTGAAAAAATATGTAACAACATACGTCTGGCTTTTACAAGTGTGTTTTTCAGAAAGCACGACCTGCGAAATATTGTGATGGACGGACAGAACAGACTAGACGAGAAGTGTCAAAGGAGCACAACAACAAAAGGTACCCGTGCATTTTTTATACTTAGCAGATTTCAAACCTTTAATCTTTTGTTATTTATCCTAGCATACGATAGGACATTCGGAACCTCAGATAGAAAAGCATATATAGAAAAGTACGATTAGAAAATTAACTTAGAAACACAGGAAAATAAAGTATAGCAAGGAAATGACGAGCATGATATAGAATAGAAAATAGCAAAAGCCCTAACCGCGGGCATATCCAAAACCTTACAAAAAAAGGGTTCAAGTCGCCGTAGACTTGCCCATAGAAATTGTTTTGGCCTGTGGCCTTATTAATCGAAAAAACAAAAAAAAATGGGGGACACTCTATGTGTCGACCTCGGGTACCCCCACGACCTCTCGGTCCTCCTCCTCCTCCTTCTCTTCTCCTTCTCCTTCGCCGGCTTGGGCTCCATGCTCGGCAGTCTCCTCGGCAACGGCGGGCCCGTCCAGGATCGGCTCTTCAAGGGCGACGGTCTCCTCGGCAGCAACGGGCTCGTTCAGGGTCGGCTCCTCGAGGATCACCTCCTCGGTGTCAGCAATGGCGGGCAAGGTGGGCTCATCGACGACAGTCACTCCGGCCACGGGATCTTCAACAATGGGCTCGATGGCGGGATCTTCGGAAGCGGACTCCTTGGCGGATGATTGCTCGGACCGAAGGCTCAGATCTACAAAAGGAACGTCGGTCAGCCCGGCATCTGGAGACAGAGCCGGAGACCCTATCGGCGGTGCCGGAACAGCATCCAAGAGAGCTTGGTAGCGAGCAGCGTTGCTTTCTAGGACCTCCTTCTCAGCCTCGAAATCTTGGACGTTGCCGTCAATGATGTCTTGGATCAGCTCGAGGCAACCTTCGGCTTGATCCAAGCAGCTATTGTCAGCGGCCGTACCTTTATACCACGCGATTAGCGCGTCCCTCTCCTCCACCTTTCGGCGATATCGGGCACGGACTGCCTTCTTCTCGGCTTCGCGATCAGCGGATCGTTGCCGAGCTTCAGCCAGCTCGGCAGCAAGGCGCTGCACGTCCTCCTTCAAGGCCAATGCCTCCTCCTCCTTCCTCTTGGCCAGCTCTTCTGCCCGTCCCTTGGCCGCGTCAGATGCCAGCATCTGCCTGGCGGCCGCCTCGCTCGCGCCTTGAGCCTCCTCAATCGTCCGGGTAGCGTTTGACAGCTTCTCCCGGAGATCGACAACCGTATTCCCGAGCCCCTTGATCCGAGCATCAAAGGCGGCGACCTTCTTGCCCATCACAATGATCTGGTCCGCCTTTTCCCGGATGCCCTGCACGGCATCTGCCAACTCCCTCTCCTTCAGCGCAAGCTGCTCGGAGGCTTGCGCGCCCTCTTTAGCCTCATACAATTGGTCCTCATAATCGAGGACCATGTCGTTGATGGAGGCGACGAGCTGCACGTCCAAAAACCAAAGTTAGAAAAAATTTAGGAATAAAATAAACACCCAAACCTAAAACCGACAAAACTTACCAGAGTTGTAGCCGCAGCCATATCCTTGTACGGCCTCTTCTCCGCGATGCTCCTGGGGACCCTGCCGACCCCACCATTAGTAATCTGCCGGAGAAGACCGGCCGCCACCTTGGGTGCCTTGTGGAGACCCTTGTCCCCCATCCAAGTGCACCCCGCCTTCCGGGAGACCAGCTTCTCCCTAGGCTGCCCTTCGACCACTGGGGGAGCCAACCCCGTCTCCCTCACCTCACCTCGGGAGGCCTCCTTCGGGCGTTCGCTCTCCCGAGCAACCCCCTTACCCTTCTCCAAGGCCCTCGCGCCTCCTTTCGGGACCGAGTCCCTCCTCACTACCTCCTTCGGGGCCGGATCCCCCTTCGCCTTCTTCCGGACCCCAGAGTCCCCTCCTTCGTGCGGCCTCTTCGCGGCCACCTCTGAGCCCGTCCTCGGGGCAGCTCCGTCCTGAGAAGGACGATCCACGCCCTTGAAAGGACGAGCAGGAGCAGAAGAAGGGGCAACCTCCCTTTCCGAAGGCCTCGCCAAAGGCGTGACCTCCGGGGTGCTCTCCCCGTCGTCGGAAAGTTCGACGACATCCTTCTTCTTGATCGCCCCAGAGGCGACCTCAGCAAGAGGCTCCCGAGCAGGAGTCTCCTCATTCCTCCTACTCGTCTCCTGACGAGCAGCTTTGGCCGGCGCAGATGCGCCAGGCCCCCTCTCCTCAACCCGTCTGCTCGTCTCCTGACGAGCAGCTCCAGCAGAGGCCGAACCTCCGGTCTGACCCTCCTGTCTCCGCCTCTGACGAAGACTCTGACCCTTCGGGCGAAGAGCGTCCATATCCTCTACACGTCAAAAATCCGCACTTAAAAAAAAAAAAAAAAGTAGACAAATACAAAACAAAGCCAAAGAGACAGATTTAGGATTTATACCCGGAAGTTCTTCCTCGTCAGGCTCAACCCAAAGCCCGGCAGCTTCGAACCTCTCCTTCGTAAAGTTCGACCACAGCTCCGGACCGTTAGGAAACAACTTCCTCTTCAAAGCCTTCCACTCCTCTGTAATCGGACGAGACTTAGGCTTCTCAGGGTCCTCGACTGCATAAGATGAAGACAAAAAATTAGGAAACATACAAAAACAGCCGAATAGAAAAAATTAGAAAACCCAACCCAGAACCTTACCTATCTCGTGGACCCATTCATTCCTATAGCCCAGCCAAGAACCGAGCGTTTCCTGACCGGCCATGAAGAAGAAATACTTGTGGGTCCAAGCACTCTCCTTCTTGGGAAGACCGGTTATGATCTCCCCTTCCTTGACGGATAGGAAAAACCTACCCTTGGCCTGACCATTGGCCTTGATGACCAAGCCCGTCAACAAGTCCCAGATTGTAAGTGAATGCAAACATTCGTGGGATCGGACAAGCAAGGCCATCAAGATCCGGATAGAATTCGGGCTAAGTTGCCCGATAGAAACCCCTAGGTAACTAAGGTACCTTAGGATGAGCTCGGGAATAGGAAATCTAAGCCCCCCGGACTCAAAAAACCTCTGGTATACACAGATCCAACCGTCCGAGTTCTGCTCGTCGGCATGTTCATCCGGACCCGGCAATCTAAGCTCTATCGATTGGGGAATCTTATACTCTACCCGGATCCTAACCAGATCCTTAGGTTTCAGAACTGACTTAGGAGAATCTGTAGTCAGAAACTCCGTTTGCCATTTCGAGACCGTCTTCTTAGGACCCATTCTACCTAAAATATCCTAGAAAAAACCGAAGATAATATAGACGAGCACGAAACCCAGAAAACCACCTAGAAAAAGAATTCGAAACCCTCTATAAAACCAGAAAAAAAAAAAACTATTCAAAATACTCACGACGGAAGAGCAAAAGGACAGATGAAGAGTGAAGAACCTGGATCTCTAAAAACACGAAGAAAAATCGGATGACACCTTCGGCGATGGCGAATGCAGAGCTTCTCTCTCTAAAAGTTCAAAGTTTTTCTCTCTCTAAAATTCGGAAACGATATTCGAATACCACATAGAGTATATATAGAGGAAAGAGAAAGAGGTTACCTTCGAACAACGTGCGACGGGCTGAAGCTGAAGAGACGTGCCCATTTAATGCGAATCACTCGAGTATTTATACTCGAAAATTGTCGCTGATCCTACGGTTAGGGTTTCCTCAAAAAACGCAATAAACCTCATCCTACGGTTGAGATCAGCGAGCTATCCGGCGACACGTCAGCACGACAGCTGTGTCAGGAGAATGTGAAGAGTTTATTCCCTTCGAACTCCGCAAAATGGGACACGTGTTGTAACTGTTCCCGCCCAAAATTCGAAGCGACGGTTACAACTTCAAGACCCTATCCGTCCATCTGATCTCGAAATTATCCAAAATCCTGCTCGGATTATGCAGATTTGCGGCAAAAGTCACAAATTTAATTAATCCTATCCGGCACGAATTTTACATGATTTCATCGAGTAAATACTATAAAATTTACTTCGTATTTTTTATAGTAGGGGGCTAACTGTTGATGTACAAATTCGTCATTATTTAATGTGACATATAGTGCTAAGGTTGTGAATTAATTAAATTTACAAACCATGACAAAAGGCTTTAAAGAAATAAACTGGTATTCGTAAAAGCCCATTTGAAGAAGCCCAAAGAGATTCTCAGTCAGACCAAGAACCAATGGACATAGGCTACTCGGCCCAATGAGTACTAAAGCCCAAATCCACTCGGTAGCAGCCCAGAAAGACGAGGGTAGAGTCGTCATATTCTCTACCCGGCATCCCATTTCAAGTTCACACGGAAGACCAGGAGCACGAGGTCAAGTCTCCAACGGGCATAATTCAAACACGACGACCAGAACGAAGTCGTGGGACACGTGTAGCCAGATCGTCCATTCAACCCGGTCAGTACGGAGCGAAGACCCCTCGATTCCTGGAAGTTCAACGGGAAGAATTGAAGTCTATAAATGCCAAGCTCAAGCTCGGATCAACACATATGCGCACTTACAACCTCGAGTGAATACACTGAAGAGTTTCTACCCGGCATTCTTGTCATTTTGAGATCTTATTGTGTTCTTTCTTTTCCTCCCCATTTCTTTTCGCTCTCAGACGTGATTTAGCTGCCTGTAGCTATCTGTCTATGTCCATTGTCGCAATAAACTAACAGAGGAAGTAGTCAACTACCGCTTTGGGACGAACCTCTATAAAAAACCCCTCGTCTCATTTATATCGCTTATATACTTATATATATATCGTGAGTGAATCGTGAGCTTGCAACGTGAGAGATCGAATTCCACTAAATTGTTTCATTCAAAAATATCATACACTCACAAGTCACACTTGACTGATTGAGGTGGGAAACCACGTCAACAAAGATCGGTCCTATCTTACCAATGAACTCATCCATTTATTTAGCACAAAAGTAATATATTTAAAAATTAGAATGTTGAATGCTGCCTTTTTTTATATTCTCTTTGTTCTTCCCAAAGTATCCTTTGAAAGATAAGTCAATAATCAAGATAATTTATTCCTAAAAAAAAAATATAATAATCAAGATAATTTATAGTTTTTTATTTTGTTATTATACATACGCATTGAGGTTCAAAAATTATATGGGCCCATTAGGAGGCTTTAATACACTGTTAATTTTTTTTTTAGTCTAACAAGACTTTAGGCTGTCTTTGTTTATATTAAGATTAAGACGTCTTAATTTTAATGCACATCTTTACTAATAAGATCTTACATCATAGTCTAAATGAGTAATAAATAAGACTGTTTGTTTTTTAAGATCTGAACGTAGATCTGAATGTAATTTGTATTATTAATTTGAACTTAATTAATATATTTATATAATTTCATATTATTAATTTTTAATTTCAAATAATATCTATAAATAAGTAGCTAATAAGTGTTAATCTTTATTTTAACCTAATTAATATTATTATGCTATTTAGAAAGAAAAAAAAAACTTGCGTTATTATACGATGAAATATATATATATATATATAGTCCAATCAAATTTATCATAATTTTATATTTTTATTATATATGATATTTTTAAAAAGCGTCAAAACTATATCTTGTCACTTATCATTGGATTGGTCTCGTCGCATGCTTTCCAATGATATTTTTTATGAGTCGATCCGAGTTCCTGAATAAAAGATATTGAGTTTTAAAATTTTGCTTAAAAAAGTTGTAAAAGAATATATAAATAAGAAAAGATGATCTAATATAAGGTGGAGGTGAGAAAAATGAGAAGAAAGAAGAGAGATAAGAGAGAATCTGAATATTATTGAGTTACTTTTTCAAGTCTTGCCGAATAAGAGGCAATAAGATCTATTAAGAACATAATAAAAGATAAAAACAAATACATTTAGTGGGCTTAAATATGAATTATTCAGATTAAGAGCCTACTTACGTGCAAACAAACATAACGTAATAAGACTTATCATGATATTACACCCAAATTAATCATGTTAGTTCATATCCATTTCGGCTTTCTTATGATTTGAATTATTAGGAATAGAAAGTAAATTATATTTGAAATTTCTAGTAATCTTGTTCCGATTCGCTCACGACTATTAAATCGTATATTATTTGAAGTTGATTAAAATATATGACTTTTCCTTGTTGGAAGAGTTTGCCTACTTATTACTGTCATATATTTGATTTTTATGTGCCATTTCAACACTTAGCTCTTTATAAATAAATAAATGAATAAATAACACATAGAAATTATCTTAGTTGCAAGAATGATGCAAATGTGTAGTCTAAATTGTTATTTGTTAAATTATATTATTATTGGCGTGCAATTTTATTTGTTTATAAATTAGTATAGGCGACAAGTCTTTTTATTTTTAAAAGACAATATGTGTTTATTGGACTTTGACCATTGACCATATCTCAAGAAAAATTACACACATCATATTTTTCTCTACTTATATAATTCTTGCAATTGTTTGATTCTATATTACCAAACTTATACGTGGTCATGACGAAATAAATCTCGCATGGCTTGTCCATGCCATCCATGTATACTAAGGAATCAATGATTAATATATGGATATGAAAAAAAAAAATAATGACAAGCTGTATTAAAATAATATGTTCCGTCTTAGTCCAACATTTGTGTTCCATTTAAATAAATTTAAAAACAACGAAATCATCTACGTAGCGTAACATGAGTGATGCGTATGTATGGTTTGAATTGTAGTACTTGGTGAACAATTTTATGAATAAAATAAAGCTCATATACAAATAACAAAACGTTAACACTTAGTTAAGATATACACACAAATTAATTTTTAAATAAGCCGCCCTAAGATGTATCTTTCGAATATCCTACGTGAAAAAAAAGGGATATAATAATGTTTATAAAGTGGTTAGTCTTTTCATTCTCAATTAGTTTTAAAGTCTGAACTTTGATAGTCAATATAATTTTAGAGGCCATTATAAATTTAAATGATCACCGATCAAAAAAACAAAGATCTGGTCCAAATGAGTGAGCCTCCACGATAAGATCTTTTGGAACAATGTTAAAAATGTCACGTGACCTTAGGATGTTATGTGTATTACTGTATCACTATATATCGTTGTCCTTCTTTTGTAAACTCAATCAATTTTTTGGCTTAATTTATTATTAGAATTCTTAGGCTGTTACTCGTGAAATATTTTCGCGTAATGTAATAATCTTTCAGTTTGACTGATATCAAATAGTCGTATTTGGATGCAAGTTGATTATTAATAAACTTTAATTTGAATCTTTACTGATTTTAGCGCATAGTCATTGTAATATATTTTTAGGATATATTATGTCACCGTCTTTTTATTATTTTGGTCGGTCTTACCACGCTAACTTTTGATTGAGACGTATGCAATTTACATTGATGAATAATATATAGTTTTTGTTATTATTGTCATAATTGAAATCCTTCGTCGATAAACAATGTATTTAGAAGTAAGACATGTATATGAATATACATGTGCCTTTCTCATATATATATCTATCAATCAATACTTATGATACTTATGATGTCATTGAGGAAAATTCAAATGGTTCGATTAATAAGTTTTTCTGCGATACATAATTATTTCTGAAGAAAAAAAAAAACTAAAAATAGACTCCTTATTAGTTCATATCATTTTGGCTTTCTGATATTGAATGATTGATAACCATAATGTAAAATATTAATATTTATTTTTAATATTTTAAGTTCACGTGGCATTTTAATATTTTAAAAACTTTAATTTTTATATTCATAATTAAAAAATGAAGTACAATATTTGTCATATATGTGTAGGGTTAATGACGGCAAAAATACTCAAAGTTTGGTCAAAGAACCCCTCGTGTACCCAAAGTTTAAAAGTGGTGGCAAAAATACCCAAAATCGCATTTGGGGAGTTGACCAGTCCATTCTCGTAACTCCGTTAACTTACCCGTTAACTATAGCCACGCGGACAAACGTGGGTTGCTGACATAACAATTTTTGCCACATGGATGAGCCCAAATCAGCCTCGTTTACGACAAAACAACGAATTAAACCCCTAATAAACACTATTTAATACAACTAATTTAACCTCTAATGATTACACTTAATAAAACAAATTTGTCCACGTGGCCAGAGTTAACCGGTAAGTTAACGGCGTTACGAGAATGGAGTGGTCAACTCCCTAAATGCGACTTTGGGTATTTTTGCCACCACTTTTAAACTTTGGGTACACGAGGGGTTCTTTGACCAAACTTTGGGTATTTTTGCCGTCATTAACCCTATATGTGTATTACTA
Organism: Parietaria judaica; assembly: GCA_954871525.1. Lineage (NCBI taxonomy): Eukaryota > Viridiplantae > Streptophyta > Magnoliopsida > Rosales > Urticaceae > Parietaria > Parietaria judaica. The sequence continues at coordinate 5,575,795 of OX940867.1, forward strand.
AACAGTTTTTTATTAGGTCTTTAAACATAAAAAAATGCATCAGCTGTCGACTCTCGAGCGCAGTAGCGAGCGTGAGCCATCTTGGGGTGGGCCCGGAGAACAACAGAGGTGGCGGCGGGTTCAAGCTGTCGTGCGTCGAGCTGTACGAGAAATACCTGTGTTCGATTGTGTTGAAATAATCTCGTATACACATGCACATGCATTAGTTTTAAGTTTTATTTTATATGTTTTATTTAAATAAAACACGAGGCATACGCCCTAGTCTTTAGGAGATTAGTTAACTAGTTGTCATAGTGGAAATCGATTGTATGTGACTGTTGAGCCATAAAATAGGCATGATTTTCATTTTGACGTGAGTGCAAGAGTGTGTGTTCTTAAATTTAAGTGTAGAATGTTTTCTCTTCTAGTCTGCAACTCGATCGACAACTCGCGTGTGCGTGAGAGTGGGCAGGTGTGTGTTCAAGTTCAATATTTCTCCCGTTTCTACACCAACAGATGAGAGAGGAGAAGAGGATGATTTACTCCTTTTTTTCGGTAAAAGAGCGGAAAAAAAATTAGGTAAAAGTATTACAATTTCAAAAAAGGGTCAGGATGTCATTTTGTCCGATAAATCGGTTGTCGTTATTGATAGAAAAAATTTAAAATCTCAAGTTACGAAACTTATCGACTGATAAATCGGTTATCGATAGATTTATCGACGGAAAAAAAGAAAAAATGTTTTTATGCATATTTTTATACTCAATTTGTTGGATCCCAATTCACGGATCTGCAAAGAACACGAATAACACCAAAGGAATCGAACCAAAAATAAAGGACAAAAACTTTTGGGAGAAGAAATTCTCTTGATTAATAATCGAAGGCAATACAAGAAGATAAACTCAAAATTCTAATGGACTCTACACTACACAATCGACACTTTACAATGTGTACATGCTAGGTTTATATAGCCTCTTGTAGACGGAAACCCTAGCTCACAGAATCGCACAAAATCAGGAAACTACCCTAAATAATCCTATCAAATCTTTGACTTGATCTTTGCTTGTTCCTCAAGCTACGCGTCTTCCTTTCTGGGTAGAGTTTCCTTTTCCTGCCCGGACAGTCTCTCTGTCCCCGAGCTGACCTGCTCGTATGCTCCGGGCTGAGCTTGCCTTCTATCCGGACACTCTGCTCGTGTTCACCCGAGCTGGGCTGAACGGCTGTCCGTCTTCTGTTCTGGTCGGTACCCGGGCTGACTCCTCGCAAGTGTTTCTGCCCGTCCTGGGTTCTGGTCGTCACCCGGACTAAGTCAAGCTTAAGCTCACATTCTCCCCCGTAAGCTTGACTTGCTTCCACTCTCTTCACTCCGAGCAGCTCTCTCATCTCTTCGAACTTGACTCTCCCTAGAGCCTTAGTAAGAATGTCTGCCCGTTGCTCCCTCGTGTTGACGAATTCCACGATGATCTCTCGCTTCTCCACACACTCACGAATGTAGTGAAACTTCGTGTCAATGTGTTTGCTCCGTCCATGGAACACTGGATTCTTCATCAACGCAATTGCAGAATTGTTGTCCACGTAGAGAGTAGCTGGTCTCTGCTCGGATCCGGTCACTTCACTAAGTAGCCCCTTCAACCACATAGCTTGACATGCTGCTGTGGTTGCCGCCATGAACTCTGCTTCGCACGAGGATAGAGCTACTGTCTGCTGCTTTTGAGACTGCCAGGTGATCAGGTTTCCGTTGAGGTAGAACGCCATCCCTCCGGTACTCTTCCTGTCATCGATATCACCGGCCAGATCACTGTCCGTAAAGCCGACTAGTACTTCTGCTCCACTTCCTCGGTTGTACTGGATCCCGTAGTTCGTCGTGCCCTTCACGTAACGCAAGATGTGCTTCACCGCCTGCTGGTGTGCACTCGTGGGCTTCTCCATGTATCGACTGACTATCCCGACTGCGTGTGAAATGTCTGGTCGGGTGTGGGTGAGATACCTCAGGCACCCGATCACGCGTCTGTACTCCGTGGGATCCACTCTTCTCCCTTCAGCATCATTCCCGAGCTGCAGCTTCGCCTCCATTGGGTATCTGCTCGAGTTACAGTCCGCCATCTCGAACTGTTTAAGGATCTTCTTCGCGTAGGCCGACTGCTTCAGCGTAATGCAGTCCTTCTTCTATTCCACCTCGAGACCGAGGTAGTACGAAAGTAATCCGAGGTCACTCATCTCGAATTCGGCCATCATCTGCTGCTTGAATCCATCTACGCCTCCTGCGCTGGATCCTGTGACGATCAGGTCGTCCACATACACTCCCACGATCAGAGTTTCCTGCCCGGTACTCCTGGTGTAGACTGCCTGCTCGCTCAAGCACTTTGTGAATCCAAGAATCTTCAAGCTCTTGTCAAGGCGGATGTTCCACGCTCTTGGCGCTTGTCTCAACCCGTACAGGGCCTTGGATAACTTGTACACCTTCTGCTCCTTGCCCGTGACGCCGAACCCCTCTGGTTGCTTGACGTACACTTCTTCTTCGAGGTCACCGTTTAGGAATGCTGATTTGACATCCAGATGGTGAATTTCCCAACCTCGATGAGCTGCTAGGGCTAGGATGAGTCTGATCGTGTCCAGTCTTGCTACTGGAGCAAAGACTTCCTCAAAGTCTATGCCTTTCCTCTGCACGTAGCCTTTAGCTACCAGCCTTGCCTTGTGCTTAAGGACATTCCCCTCAGTGTCCTTCTTCAGCTTAAACACCCACTTCAGGCCGATGGGATTATGACCTTTGGGCAGGTCGGTAAGCTCCCATGTCCTGTTCTTCTCAATGGACTCCATCTCCTTCTTCATTGCTTCCTGCCACTCCTGCTCGGCTGCTGCCTCCTGGAAGCTGGCTGGTTCTTCTGCACACAGCAAAGAAAGTTCCTCCAGGCTCATCTCCACTTCTTGAGTCTGATCGTAGACGTCTGCTAGAGGTCGGAATCCTCTTGGGCCGTCTTTTATGGAGGAATCTCCCGAGCTGGACGGGCTGGTCCTGCTCGGACTTGGTGTCCGTGGTGTGTCTGGGCTATTCTCTCCCGGGCTGGGTTCTCTCGTCTCTGGCAAGATTGTTTCCGAGCTGGGTGTTCCGGGCTGCTCTTGCTCGGCAACATCCTGGTCGTCTTCGACAATGAACTCCACTGAGTTCTGCTCGGGTTCTCCATTCTCGTCGCGCCAATCCCACTTCATCTCCTCTTTGAACACAGCATCTCTGCTCACTTGGAGTCTGCGGCGTCGTGGATCGTAGAGTCTGTGTGCCTTGCTTCCTTCTTCAACGCCAAGGTACACCATCTTCTGACTCCTGTCATCCAACTTCTTGAGATGTGGCCCCGCAATCTTCACGTGTGCGGTGCACCCGAACACTTTCAAGTGTTCTAAGTGGGGTTTCTTCCCTTTCCACGCCTGGTAGGGGGTACGCTCTCCTAGCGCTTTGGTCGGCAAACGATTAAGCAGGTAGACCGCATGTCTTACTGCTTCTGCCCAAAACCGGGCTGGAACTTGCATGCTCTTGAGCAAGCTCCTCGCTGTGTTCATCACAGTTCGGTTTCGTCTTTCCACTACGCCATTCTGCTGGGGCGTGTGGGGTGCAGACAGGTGACGTTGAACTCCTTCCTGGTCGCAGAACTCTCCGAACTGCTGGGAAGTGAATTCTCCTCCTCGGTCTGTACGCAAGACCTTTAACCTGTGCACCGAGCCATTCTCCACGATCTTCTTGAACTTCTTGAAGACCTCAAAGGCTCCGCTCTTTTCCTTAAGCATATAAACCCACATCCAGCGACTGTAATCATCAACAAGTAAAAGAAAGTACTTGTTACCTGCCAATGTTGCTGGGGTGACTTGACCACATAGGTCTGCATGCACCAACTGTAGGGGTCTATCTGCTCGGAATTTGGCCTTGATCGGAAACGGTATCCTCGCCTGCTTCGCGATCATGCAGCACTCACATAGCTGGTCGGGGTGTTTAATCTTGGGAACCCCGAAGGCCATCTTCTTCTCGCCCATCATCTTGAGCGCGTGAAAATTCACGTGTCCGAGCCGTGCGTGCCATAGCCAAGCCCGGTCTGCCATCGATGCCATAAGACAGACGGGCTGGCATGTCTTCAGGAGAATCTTGTAGAGTCTGTTGGGTGTTCGCTCCACCTTCATCAACAACTCTCCTTCCTTGGTCCACATCTTCAGGTAGGACCCTTGCAGCAACACCGTGTTCCCGATCTCAGTCATCTGTCCTAGACTGATGATGTTGCTCTTCAACTTCGGGATGAAATACACCTGGGTCATCAGACGCTGGTCGCCATTCTTGCACTCGAACAGGATCGACCCTCTGCCTCTGATTTCTACGACTGATCCGTCGCCGAATTTCACGCTGCCCGTGATCTTCTCATCGAGCTCTTCAAACTTAGCTCGGTCCCCAGTCATGTGGTTGCTAGCTCCGTTGTCTAAGTACCATATGTCGGTACTGACCTTCTTCTCTCCGTCTACGAGGAGGTTTGCAATAACCTTATCCTCGATGAGGAAAACCTTCTCGCTAGTCTCCTCCGGACAGGTCTGCTCGGCCTCTGGGCTGATCGGCACACTGATCACTTCTGCCCGGGCCTTGGCGTCACACTCGCCATTCTGCTCGTCCAGGTGCGTTTCCTGCTCGGCAAACAACAATGCCGGCTGGTCGTCTGGGAATCTTGTTAGATTCGCCTCTTCGCCCTGGTTCCTGCTCCGGCACTCAGATGCAAAGTGCCCAAGCTTCTGACAATAGTAGCACTTCACTGTGCTCTTGTCTCTCCTGGTCGTGCCTTCCTGACGGGTAGATCCACTGCCGCGACCTCGCATGTCCCGACCTCGACCTCGTCCACGACCTTGTCCGCGTCCTCGGACTTCTCCACCGAAGCTGTTCCGACCTGAGGGTCTTGTAGAAAACTCGGCTCCCCCGGTTTTCCGCTGTCTGGCCGTCCACTCTTCATGCGTGAGCAGGAGGTTCTTCTCCTCGTCTTTGTCACCGTAACCCCGAAGTCTCTCTTCGTGGGCCTTGAGACGACCAACAACCTCCTCGACCGACATGGTCTTGAGATCGCCGAACTGCTCGATCGATGTCACGATCTGCATGTACCTGTGAGGCACTGCTCGGAGAAACTTCTTGACGACGGTGGTCTCCTCCACCTTGTCTCCCAGCGAGCGTATGCCGGTCACAATGGACGTGAGCCGCATAACGAAATCATCAATTGATTCGCTCTCCCTCATCCTCATGACCTCGAACTCACTCTTCAAGGTCTGGACCTTTGCCTCCTTGACGCGATCTGCGCCCATGTGCATGGTCTGAAGAGTTTTCCATGCTTCCTTCGCGGAATCTTTCTCGGCAAGCATGAGAAGAACTTCTTCCGGAACTGCTTGGTAGATAGCGGCTAGAGCCATTCTTTCCTTGCGCCCTTCGACACCGCCGTTCTCTACGGCCTCCCATACTCCCTGCGCCTGCAGATTAACCCTCATCTTCAACGCCCACACGGCGTAATTGCTCTTCGTGAGCATGGGGTAATGGAGTGTAACTGTGCCTTCTCTGGTCTCTGGTTTCGGCGCGACCAAAGCTCTTTCCATCGGTGACTCTGATGATGAAGACATGTTCTTCGATTGAAGCTCTGATACCACTTGTTGGATCCCAATTCACGGATCTGCAAAGAACACGAATAACACCAAAGGAATCGAACCAAAAATAAAGGACACAAACTTTTGGGAGAAGAAATTCTCTTGATTAATAATCGAAGGCAATACAAGAAGATAAACTCAAAATTCTAATGGACTCTACACTACACAATCGACACTTTACAATGTGTACATGCTAGGTTTATATAGCCTCTTGTAGACGGAAACCCTAGCTAACAGAATCGCACAAAATCAGGAAACTACCCTAAATAATCCTATCAAATCTTTGACTTGATCTTTGCTTGTTCCTCAAGCTACGCGTCTTCCTTTCTGGGTAGAGTTTCCTTTTCCTGCCCGGACAGTCTCTCTGTCCCCGAGCTGACCTGCTCGTATGCTCCGGGCTGAGCTTGCCTTCTATCCGGACACTCTGCTCGTGTTCACCCGAGCTGGGCTGAACGGCTGTCCGTCTTCTGTTCTGGTCGGTACCCGGGCTGACTCCTCGCAAGTGTTTCTGCCCGTCCTGGGTTCTGGTCGTCACCCGGACTAAGTCAAGCTTAAGCTCACACAATTTTTATATAGCGTCCAAAATACTAAAACATAATGGCATGTTGTAATATGTCTTACCACAACTAACATATGTAAACAACGTCCCAACCACAAACATGAAGGCAACAGCTACACTTTAAGGCAGAGTTATTTTCCTCCGCCAAAAGGTTACAATGTGCTCTTGCAGGTGTTTACTCATTTTCGTACAAGGATAATCCCAAAACCTATGTACCTTCGCCAGAAAACCGATAAATTGAAGAAATAAACTAATATAAAATAAAACGCACTATAAATTACTATAGCATAATAATAATAATAATAATAATAATAATAATAATAATAATATACAAAACAACAATAAAAATTTCAAAACGTACCTAGAAATGTCTAATGCCCAAAACTTTGGTACTTTTACTGCATGAGTTTTAAAACATTAAGAAAACTTCAAATATGAAAATAAGCACAGAAAATTCACATAATTTTTCTTATATTGATCTTTTCAAACTAAAAGCAACAATAAAAATTACAATTTAACTCAAAATATCCAAATTCTGAATTAGGAGGGAGGCGTGGGAAAGAGAGAGAAAAGTGGAGAAAATTTTCTCTTAAAAGGAAAAATTTATACATCAACCAAGTTTTCAAAATTCCTAAGAAAGTTGGTTGATTTTTGACAATTTACTCACAAATAATTTCAGGAACAGTAGTTGGATTTTCGGTTGCTTTTCCATGAAAAGGAATAAAAGAAACACGAAAAGTGGAGATTAGTTTTGGATTACCGTGGAAGTATGGAATATCGATAGAAAATTAGAAAACTTGATCCTTTGTTTTTAAGAATTACTAGCTTGACACGTGGTGATTACCAGCTTCACGTGAATGAAGTTGACGTTCAGCTACAGAAATGTGATAGCAATTGACCGAGATGATATTTTACGATATTTGGAACATATGCCACAAGAAAATGAGAATATAAATAGGATATTTGAAAAAGAATTGGAGTTTACGTACCCATAATTTTCTGATTGAGATTTTTTTTTAAGAGAAATATATATACGTACGTATATAGCTTTTATTATTATACAGGTCTTTATTGTAATCCGGTGTTAAAAACAATTTTAAAAAGTACGATATTTAGACCAATAATCTTTTGAATATTCCCTTCTAATATAATCCAATAAAAAATTGATTATGTAATCATTGAAGAAAATTCAAATAGTTCGACTACTATATATGTTTTTCTTCGATAACAAATCATTTCTCAAGAAAAAAAAGGAGTCCTTATTGGACTTTTCTTAAAGAAAATTCAAAGATGACTTGATAGAGAGTCTTAACTGTGATATCACACCTAAATTGATTTTGTAAGTTCATATCCATTTTGGCTTTAGTACGTTGAATGATTGATATCCCTAAAATTAAATATTAATTTTTTTTTTCAGACCGTGATGCCCAAATAGATAAATAAAATTTAAAATTGATATTCTTTAACTGAAATTTATGCACACAAATTACTAGTTTTAATAATAAAAAAAAATTCTTTTCTGCCTAAGTTCTACATGAGTAGTAGGACTTATTTACATACATACTTTGTTTCAATATAAATAGTTGACCACCAATGGTATTGAGATAGGTATCGTGACTTTGTTTTAGTGAACTATAATTTTATGTCAACGGAGTAATTTTCGTTGACATTTTTTATAAGCAATTTTCAGCGACAACTTTATGACTTGGTCATGAAAGGTATGTTTTAGTTCTCTCCACCCGAATAATCTATTTGAGTATTTTCTATTTAAAAGTCAGAAAAAACACTACTTAATCTCTGTCGAACTTCATTAATTTTTAATTAAATAAAAAAAATTATATCCAAGTTTCTCTTATTTATTTTCATACTTTTTTATTTTTTTAATTATACCACTTATTGAAAAAAAATTATAATAAAATTACTTAATATTTAAATTCAAATAAATACACATATTCTAAGAGAAATATATTTATTCATAAAAAATTCAACACAACACCCATAAAATAAACACCGAAATGATGGATAAATAATCACAAGCATTTCGGTATTTTTGTAATACTATAGCATTTCGGTATAGAAAATACGTCATTTTAATTATTTGCAAAGTGAAAAGTATTATTATTGTATTTTAAAATATTGTGGTCTTTAAATTATTAAGAGAATATATTGTACGTATATTAAACACTTGAAATGATGGATATATATATATATATATATATATATATATATATATATATATATAATTCAGGGGATAAATTGTGTAAATAATTAAAAAAAAAGGTAAATAATGAACTTTGGAAGGAGTTAAATATAAAGAAACTGCATTGCTAAACATTTCCATAATAGTGTGCGAATTATGCAATACAAGTGAAGAAGCCATAAGAGGTTTGGGAGTAAATTCACTATTATTAGTATTTTCGGTTGATGTTGATCAGATTAGTTGTTTTTTAAAGGGGTTATTTAAATCGTTTTTCCTAACTTCTAACCAATCAAAGAAATATGTAATTTGTAAGATTTGAAAGTGGTAGTATTTTTCTTGTATTTCAGTTATTTTATCTAAGAGATTAAAAAAAAAAAACTAGTCTTAGTGAAGGTACTCTTTATATGTTATTTAATTAATTTGTTTGGAAAGGGAGAGAAATAGCTTTGCTGTGTATATGCCCTAAACAAACATATTTATTCTTAAATATAATATATATTCTTATGGAATAAATAAAATTAGTATTTCGTCGTATTTTTCGTAGTATATAAAGGATCTCAATGCTAGCGTCGTGACAAAAGATGGAACGATATGGTATTAACACTTTTGTCACGTTGTAATATTGATATTAACTTATTTCAAAAAAAAATATTGATATTAACTGTTATGTTATTCATATCATATTTTATAATATCGTTTTGAATTTATTTTAGTAGAGTTTTTTTTCTTTTCTTTTAATGGTATGAGTAGCTATGCAATTGAGCATGTACTTTTGAAGTTCAAAATTTAAATTTTATGACACTAAAATATTCTTTAATTTTAAATAAATTAATGTAATAAAAATATTAAACGAATATCGTAGCTAAGTAAAAATCACTCAATAGTACTCTTTTAGGAATAGCATGTATGAAACTGAAAGCCATTAAGTGCTAGTATTTCAAAAGAGTAATGTCATTGTTAATACATCCGTAAGCATCAGAGGCATATATATATATATATATATATATATATATATATATATACTCTTAATTTAAGTGTTCTTATTCTCTATAATTTAACTGAAGTAAAAATATTCTCATGTGTTGATCTTGATCACTCTTGCAGGGCAATTGTCTGAAGGCCTTGGCATTGGCAAGAAACTTAACCGGGCTTCGGGATTAAGAAGTTCGACCCTGCGCATACACATAATCATGTATTCATAACGAAAATAAAAAATAGACTAGATTTAAATATATATATATATATATATCCGTACTAATAGGGAAACTTTAAAAACTATTTCTTTATTTATCATAATTTCTTTTTTTTTTAATCCCTCAAATTGAATAATTCTAAAATTATTCATTTATGGCAGTGATTACATAGTAAATTGTCATAATGCTATTTTTTTTTTTCTGATATCATTAACTATCAAAAAAATATATAGTTGTAGAATTATTAAACTTGAAGGATTAAAAAAAGAAATAGTGATAATTAAAAGAATAGAAAGTGAAGTATGATTTTACTGCTAACGCGGACAGCCCGATATTAACCAGATTATAATGATTTAAAAGCTGGAAAATTTAATAGTAAAACTTACTTGTAGTACAGAAGAAAATGATGGAAGAATATAGAGAGTTCAAGCTTTGTCAGGTCAATACCCGGGCACATTCTGCTTCCAAACCCAAACGGCATAAAACATCCCACCTTGTTCTCGTTCTAATTAGAAAAATTAAAAAAAAAAAATTAAGACTTATCCACTTTTTTAATGCATGTATAGTGTGCAGTAAAAAAAAATCAATATTGTAATTAGTAGCTTACATCCCATCTTTCGGGATCAAATTTTTTTGGATTTTGGTATGTCTCCGGATCCATATGTACTGCCCTATTCCACACTAAAACTTGCCATCCTTTTGGTATCGTATAGCCTGCGTTTTATTGAAAATTTGAAGAAAAAAATATTATATATATATAATCTACACATCATATAGAAATGTGTAGTAAAAAATGCAAAAAAACATCAGTACATCTAAGTTTTAAATATTTTGATTAACTCACCGTTCACGTGAACATCAATTTTCGCCTCTCGGAAATTCGCAAAATTTGGACTGGTTTTTCGAAGCATCTCATCGATGACCTAAACATACATGAATAAACAATAGATGAAAGCTATAACTTGCAAACTTCATAAAAATTTGAAATTTATATATATACACATTAATATAGTACACAATCCCATATGTATTGCAGCACGAGCGTTAGCACGTGCTCCACCTGATCCTTGCTAGACAATCCTGTTAGCTACTAAATGTATATTCATGGGCATATATCCTTACTTTAGAAAGATATGACATTTGTTTGATTTCTTGCAGGTTAAGTCCTTTTTGGCTCGAAGGTCTTCTCTTCATAATTTCCTCTTGTTCGTCCTGGAAAACAAAAATTCGTAATAAAACAACAAAAAACTAAATTGTTTTAAATTTAAAAAATATGGAGTAATGATGGACTATCTTTATAAAGTTGGTTAATAATAGTGAGACTGATGATGATGGTTAAAATGGAACATTAATGTTTGAAAAAATTAAAGAAAATAGACCTTGGCTTTTGCAAGGAAATGAGGATTTTGTGTGAGATTGATGATGATCCACGTGGCGGCATGAGCAGTGCTTTCATGGGCAGCCATCATGAATACCAATAGTAAATCTACGATATTCTCGTCGTCTAATTGGTTTCCTTCTTCATCTTTCACTTTCATCAATAGATCTATCATATCTTTCTTCTTCTCATCACCCTCAGACCTAATTAGCCTCTCCTTCTTGTCCTCCAAAACTTTCCCAAGACTCTTCACCAGCTTCTTTCTTGCCTATCAGTCATGGTAATATAATATATTTTACTTAATTACACAATTTAGTCAATATTATAAGAAGAAGAAGAAGATGTTACCTTAAGGGCTCTATGAAACGCAAAGCCTGGCAAGTTTATGACCAGAGACTTCAACCCAATCATCAACTCTCCGTAGAGATGGCTGACATCCTGATCGTCGGACTCCGCGTCGGATCCCATGAAAATAGTGTTTATGATCTTGAAGGTCATCTTGAGGAACTCAGTGGTGAGCGTAATCGGGCTGCCGGAGCTGGACCAGCGGTGCAAGTTGTCAACGGCGTGGCGCTCGATGGATGGGATGTACATAGAGAGGGCATCTTGGCCTTTCAAGGGCGAGTTGATGGTGCCACGGAGGCGCTTGTGCTCGGTGTTGGTGATGTTATGGAAGCCCCGGCGGCCCATGAGGATCGCGGTGGACTTGGGGTAGCTCACTTTGAAGCTTTGCTCCTTGGCCATCACTATTTTGCACGTCTCCGGTGAGCAAACGATGACACAAGGCCGTCCGAAGAGGTAGCTCTTGTACAACCCGGTCCGGCCATATCTGGAAACAAGATTGGAAATGAAGGAATCGGGGTCGGGGGATTTGAAAGCTCTGAGGAAAGTGAAGAGATTGCCGAAAACGGGCCAACCCATGTCTCCCGGCGGGAGAGGGTATTGGCGGCTTCTTCCGAAGCGGCAAACGTAATACCATTCGTTCACTTTCCCCAGAAACCCGAACACAAACACGTAACCACCCAACAAAGCCGAGAACATCACCAGCCACAAAGAGTCCAACTCCATGATCGTCTTTCTTGTTGCTTAATTCTTGGTGGTTTAAGAGTATTTGCTTTCTTTGTGTAATATTATATTGGGCTTTAGATTAAAGTGAGCTGTGTATTTATAAGTGTATTTGAGTAATAATATTACATCTCTAAAGCATTTCATTTTTAAGGATTTATTGCTATAAATAAATAAAAAATGTATAAAATCTTACGATTAATAGCAATTAGTATTTTTTTTTTCTATATCGTTTTCTAGATCCAAAAAAATTATTTCGAATAAATATAGCACATAATATTTTTATTTTATAAGCGAGCACTTGATTAATCAAGGAAAATGCCTAACGTACATACTTACTTATCTCATTTATGTGCTCATTTAGTATTTTCTCTCATTTGGATTCGGCGAAAAAATTAGACAGAAAAATGTGTTGCCTCATAGTTATTGACTTTGAGTACTTTTACTATTTTTAAACTTAAGGTTCTTGTAGCTTCAGTTATAGTAGAAGTTTAAATACTTTTGCTTTAATTATCTCATATTATTATCCTGATTTCTCTTCCAGTGCAAAATTAAAACTATGCATTGGAGGGGGAATTGGATAAAAAATATTATCTAATTATGCTTATAATTAATCAATTAGTAATATTTTATTTAGGATGTATATACTATATATTTACCAGAAAGTAGGTATGTACGTAGACATGTGGTCGTTGTCTTTATTTAATTTGTTTAAAGGAAAGAAACAAAATTCAGGTCAAAGATAGAGATAATTATATATATGAACCAAAATTATTAGAGGATCGTTGTGGGGATGACATTACACATTACAAAGTCAGTAATCATATTTGAGAAAACAAAAATACTTATATCTTAATAATGGCTTAACTAATCAAATATCACTTTATATAATAGAAAATAATTAAATAAAGATAATTATAAATATTTATAGTTTTCTTTTCCCCACTTAAAAAAATTATTTACAGTTTCATTTTGCACATTTATTAAATCTTTTAAAAATGTGTACTTGTTTGATTTTTTTTCTATGCCAACTATATTAAGTATTTTGACTATTCTCTTCTTGAGAACGTGCAGCTATAAATAGGCGCTACTTCCTTCTTCTTTGATCTTCATACACAGAAAGTAAATCCTCAAATAGTCAAATACTAACATGGAGTTGGACTCGATGTGGCTGACGATGTTCTCGGCTTTGTTGGGCGGTTACGTGTTTGTTTTCGGTTTTTTGGGGAAAGTAAATGAATGGTATTATGTTGGCCGCTTCGGAAGAAACCGCCAATATCCCCTACCGCCGGGAGACATGGGTTGGCCCATTCTCGGCAATCTCTTCGATTTCCTCAGAGCTTTCAAATCTCAGGACCCCAATTCTTTCATCTCCAATCTTATTTCAAGGTCTCTTGCCTCTCATTTTAGACCTTGAAGCGTTGAACTATTAACTAAAAAAAAATTACAAATATTTAAATATTATTAATATATACGAGAACTTCATAGAATATTTAATTTGGATGATATATACTATTAGATTTTCAGGGATTCACTAAATGATCTTATTAGTTACTTCTTACTATAACATGATATAGAAATAATATATATGTTATGTTCTTGCAATGTTAGGGAACTTCAAGTAATTCCTTCTTCGGATATAATTATTAGATTCTTAGTGTTTCATTTAATTGTCATTATATATATATATATATATATATATATATATATATATATATATATATATATATATATTATAATTAGTGATGTTAAAATCAGAAACAAAAAAGATAGTCAAAACTAAAGAGGGTGCGACGGTCGGGCATGGGTTGCTCGGGTGCGCCAATCCAATTTTTATTTTGTTGTAAATGTGAAATAATTCAAGACAAATATAAGTGACGGATTTTCCGTCCCCAAAATCAAACCACCGGCTGAGCAGGGTATGCCCATGTCCATAGCTAGCTGCCATGGGTGCTTCCCAACAAAAGGGCGGGACGGGCAGGCCGAACCTATAGGTTGCCCGTGTGAATTGGTTTTCGGTAGTCCAAACAGTATATTACCTTGTTAACTCCTATCATAAAGTATTTATGATGGGGCCAACCAAATGAAATTTATTATTTTTTCTCTATTCATTATTGAAATAACAGATATGGCCGGACCGGGATGTACAAAAGCCATATCTTCGGATGCCCTAGCGTGATCGTGTGCTCGCCGGAGAATTGCAAGAAGGTGATGTGTGATGACGAGAGCTTCAAGATGGGCTACCCAAGGTCCACCGACATCCTCATGGGCCGGCAGGTCTTCCTTAACATTTCGAAACCCGAGCACAAGCAAATCCGCCGTCTCACCATCACACCCATCAAAGGCCACGAAGCCCTCTCCATGTTCATCCCGCGCATCGAGAACATTGTTATCGACAAGTTGCGCAGCTGGTCCAGCTCGGGTAGCCCTATTGAGCTTGGCACTGAGCTCCGAAAGGCGACCTTCAAGATCATTAACACTGTTTTCATGGGACCGGACTCGGAATCCAACGATCAGGATGTCAGCAGTCTCTACGCTGACTTGATGACTGGCGTGAGGTCTCTGGTCATTAACTTGCCAGGCTTCGCCTTCCACACAGCCCTTAAGGTAGTTCTTCACTTCTTCTTATGCCTTCATGATCGAAGACCTTAAGCATTATGTCATCTACTTTTTATTTTTATATTATTTTATTCTTAACTCATTTTCTAAAAACATTTTATATTCATTAGTCCAACTTTGCTAAAATATTGTATATAACACCAATTCTGTTAAAGTAATTCCCTAAATTCTACTAATTTAAAATTAATATTTTAAAACCGAGATTTCGTAATATTTTGATTTTTTTATAGAAAATGTACGATATTGAAGCAAAATTAAATGTAGTCAAAGCTAGGAAGTTCATGAAAGTCGTGATGAAAGTTCATGATTGAAGTTTTTGGAAAATTACATATAATTGTATGACTAAATGATGTCCATGATACATACATACGTGGATTATAATTGCTGGAATTATGATTATATGGGCAGGCCAAAAAGAATATTAGGAAGATTCTACAAAAAGTTTTGGAAGACCGGAGGGAGAGAATTAATTCCGAGGGTGACGAGAAGAAGAAAGATCTGATAGATTTATTAATGGCAGTGAGATATGATGATGGAACTAAACTAGAGGATGAAGATATCAAAGATTTACTGTTACTATTCATGTTGGCCGGCCATGAAAGCTCTGCTCGTGGCGGTTTGTGGGTCATCGTCTTTCTCACACAAAACCCTCATATCCTTGCGCAAGCTAAGGTACCTAAATTATTTCTTCTATTTTTAAATAATTATTTCACTTGATCGTCATTTATAGACCTGAATGTAAAAGTTCAACTTTTGTTGTTTCATTTTTTAGGAGGAGCAAGAAGAGATAATAAAGAGAAGACCTTCCACGCAACAAGGAATGACTCTGCAGGAAATTAAACAAATGACATATCTATCTAAAGTGAGGCATATTATACTCTATCTATATGTATGAAATTTGATTGATTGTAGATTATTGAAAAGTCATTTATTGATTACACATATATGGTTTTAAATGGTCAAGGTCATCGATGAGACACTCCGCCTTACTAGTCTCAATTTCGCACATTTCCGACAGGCTAAAGTTGATGTTCACTTAAATGGTGAGTGAAGTAACAACAACAACAATAATAAAAAATAAAAAAAACTACGAAGGGAAAAAACAAATCTATACTAATTTTCGTTTGCTTATTTTGAAATATTACGTTTTTTCCCTCAAAATCAATTAGAAATAGAGAAATAATCCACGGGCCACGACAGTATAAATCTTATTAAGTTCTCACATTTGATTATCATCTACGATCTCTTCAAGATGCTTACTCTTTTTACTTATTCATCTTGGACCGGATCCCAATATTTTTGGACCGATGGTCATATATGAGTTTAAGGGCTAGCTATTACACCATTTTTTGTATTTTGGGGCTCCACTTAAAAATCAATTGATAATGGGGCGAACTAACCTAAGACGTATTAAACCTTATTAAGTCCCAATCTCTTTTCCTTGTCGGGTAGCTAACCCTTCTTGTCTACCACACCTCAGGGTATACAATACCAAAAGGATGGAAAGTTTTAGTGTGGAGTAGGGGAGTCCATATGGATTCCCAGACGTACCCAAACCCGGAGAAATTTGATCCTGAAAGATGGGATGTAAGTCACCATGCATAATAATATTAATGCCTTTATTATACAAATGCATGTTAAGATGCTTAATTTATTATATTTTGTAATTAACAGAACAAGCCAAAGCCGGGATCTTTTATTCCATTTGGACTTGGAAGCAGAATATGCCCTGGTTCTGACTTGGCCAAGATAGAAATATCCATACTCCTTCACCATCTTCTTCTTCACTACAAGTGAGTTGTCTTTTCTAATTATGTCGTTTATCTTTAAGAGTTTTGAATGACAACTTTAAAAACTATTTTATAAGTACTGTTTATATCATATCAATTCGTCGTCGTGTAAATAGAAGAGAAAGAAAAAAAAAGATGCTTTGAGAAAAATTATTTGATATGTATGAATTCGATCGTTATAAAATTCAAAAACCATTGATATGAATAACATTTATTTCTTAGATCGGCACTCCTTTTCCAAAGACAAAAAACGGTTTACCGGTAATATAACTATTTGATGACATATCGATCATAACAAGAAAAAGACACAAAGAGAAACACAATATAATACGACCTTTATAAATTAATAACGTATGGATTAAATAATTAATTATATTATCGAGGTATTAATTTATTGAGGATTAATTTAGTAGAGTTTAAGAGTTACGTCCGGACAAAAATTTAATTTAATCCAAGTTATTTATATGATGCATGAGATGAAAAGCAATTTAGAATAGTCAATCTATTAAAGTTTCCTGGATAATTGAATTTGGTTGATATCTTGAAACAATTAGAATAGTCAATCTAACTTTTATTTATTTATATATTTATTTATTTATTTACAGGGTCGAAGCTCTTAATCCTACAGCCCCAGTAGATTACTTGCCACTGCCAATGCCTTCCGACAGTTTTTCAGCAAGGGTGATCAAGATCAACGCATGAGAAAGCTCCGTGCACCATTTATAGATGTATAAGCAATAAATGTTACTCTTTTACTGCATTGATAGTTTTCATATATATATATATATATATATATACATGGGTTTATAAGCCATGTATAAATGTTACTATTGGCCAGTTTTTAATCTATTTTAGAACTCTTTTTTTTTTTTTTTAGCGCGATGTCTCTTAACATATTCGTTTACAAGTCTACCATTTAGGAAAACATTCATATTATTAAAAAGAAAAGAAATATATGCATCTTTAGATTAACTATCAGAGTTCTTGAATTATCCAATTTTAATGATTACATTTGGGCCCAAAAGAGACTTCTATAGGTCACTCGATTTTAACGCTAAATTCGAGTTGATCAGGCTTACAAAATTCTAGCCAGTTCTTCACTAAATTGCACTAAGATTATTTATGATAAAAATTGGTGCCAATAATGGGCCACATTTATATCACATTATTGATGATGGGCTACATAAGTATCGGCCCAGTTTCTACTCGTTTCTCCTATAGAAGTGTTCCACCATTGATTAGACGTACACCAAGTACAAAAATTGGATTACACGACACAAAAAACAGTGTGCAAACATTTACATGACGCTTGAAATCAGTTATTTTTTCACTATCGTAGAAACTAAAGCGGATACTTTTTTATAGTCGTGCACGATGTACTCTCGCTGCAACCAAATTTCTTGAACATCGACTAAAAGCAGTTTTGCCAAGCGCATATTATCCTTGAATTGCGGTGAGTTTTAGTCGCGTTGCGGCTAATTTTTTGTCCTTGCAGCAATGTCTCGAAAAAATTGAGAAAAAAAATGAGAAATTTTTTTTCCTAAAATTTCAAATTAAGTTTCTGAATCTTTTTATTCAATGTACTAATAGAAAAAATATAAAACACTTGGTAATAGAAAACTACCATTTATATATATATATATATTACAATGAATATAGTATTATCAACATTAATGTTTTAATTTCAACATATCGGATCACCTCGTCTGGCTTTTCACATAGAACGAGTCATAGCAGGTGATCCGATTTCATCAGCGAGCACAAAAAAAAAAAAAAACAAGTCAAATCAGTGTAAGTAAAAAATAAAATAACCAATCAGTCCAAACCTGTCAAAGAAAAAATATAAAAATAAAAATATCAGCATCTATTCATGTGTTTCATTGATAGACACCATAAGATTCAAGCATCAGTTTGTTGAATGCCAGTCACTACAACAGAAGAGTAGTGTTGAACTAGATACTTGGATTCTTAATCTCTTGGAATACATTTTAAGGAACAAGAAGCTCCCGACAATTTATACATGATTTAATCTATTAAATGTTTGGAATAATGATATAGCATATCTTGTATGTTATATAATTTAGATATTAAATAACAAAGATGATGGGAGATAATATCTCTAGGTGATTGAAGCCTGCTTTTCCAGCATTCACTCTCTCTCTAATTACGATCCAAACTACTCAAATGATTCAATGCAACGCCCTGGTTGCTCAATCGAATCGACGACTATCCCCACAGGCCAACACGAGTTTTTTCAGCGTGCTTTGTCCTCACTCGCACGCTTCGCGAGAAACTGTTGGGAGAAAGCGCAACGCAACGGAATCTCAATATCTCCCAATAGCCGCTGAAATATGAAGGCGATAATAATCGAAACACAACCACGAACACGAGACAATTTTAGCGTGGAAAAACCCCCAAAACGGAGTAAAAAACCACGGGACCCGTAGGCCGCTTAAAATCCACTATAATCAAGAGTGAGGTACAAACGAAGTCTTCCCTAGATAAAACTAGAGGCATACATCATCATCATCAAGATCGAACACCAATCTCGGATTACAACAACAAGCAAGAGAAGAATTTGTGAAAAACGTTCTCACAAAACAGCCTCTGGTTTCCACTCTTCAGACCGACCTAGAAAGTTCAAAACCACATCTCCACCGTTCAGAACGTACCTCTATGTCTTAGGAACGTTCTGTCCAAAAATCACGACGATCCAACGGTGAACGAATGCGCAATGATGATTTTCCTGAGGGTCGACGAAACTGTGCGGGAACCGCGAATTTGCTCACTTTCTCTTTCTCTTGTTTTCTCTCTCTTCTTCACTCTTGCTTTTCTTCATCTCATCTAAGTCATTTATGACCTAGGCTTCATGGGCCGGGTACATGGATCAATGGGTCAAAAATAACCCACATTGTTGGGCCTCCAAATAGGAGGGATACCCAACAAACTCCCCCGACCGACTAGTTGGAGGGCAATGTCAACCCGGCAACCGAGCGACAAAACTCAAACTTCCCTCTCGGCAAAACCTTCGTCAACATATCGGAACCATTGTCATCGGTGTGAATCTTCTCGAGCTCCATCAACTTAGAATCCAATGCGTCACGGATCCAATGATAACGAACATCAATGTGCTTCGACTTTGAGTGAAACGAGGAATTCTTCGCTAAATGAATGGCGCTTTGATTATCACAAAACAAGATATATTTTTCTTGTTTGACCCCAAGCTCCATTGTAAATTTCCTCAACCACAAAAAATCTTTCGTCGCTTCAACGGCGGCAATGAACTCGGCCTCGGTAGTAGAGAGTGCAACACACTTTTGCAACTTCGATTGCCAAGCCACGGCTCCCCCGGCAAAAGTCACCATATGCCCCGAAGTAGATTTTCGATCATCCAAGCTTCCGGCTAGATCCGAATCCGTATAACCAACTAACGTAGGCTTCTCGCATCCCAAAGCTAGTCTCAAATTCGAAGTCCCCCGGAGATATCTCATAACCCACTTCACGGCCTCCCAATGACGTCTTCCCGGATTTGAGAGATAACGACTCACCATTCCCACGGCATGGGCTATATCCGGCCTCGTACAAACCATGGCGTACATCAAACTACCAACCGCCGACGAGTATGGAACGTTCTTCATACTTGACTTTTCATCATTTGTAGATGGACATTGTTGGTGGCTAAGCTTGAAATGAGAAGCAAGCGGAACGCTCACCACTTTTGCTTCATCCATCTTGAAACGCCGAAGAACTTTCTCGATGTATGATTCTTGAGACAAGTACAACTTCTTCGCCTCTCGATGACGAAAAATCTCAATTCCAAGGATCTTTTTCGCTTGTCCCAAATCCTTCATTGCAAAAGACTCACTCAAAGTCTTCTTCAACTCTTCAATCCGAGCAATGTTCTTTCCAACGATAAGCATATCGTCAACATAGAGCAAAAGGATAATGAAATCACCATCGGAGAAATTGCGCACAAACACACAATGATCGGCATTTGTCATCTTGTAGCCATGTTTAACCATCACCGAGTTAAACTTTTTATACCATTGTCGCGGTGCTTGTTTCAAGCCGTAAAGACTCTTTACCAATTTACAAACATAGTCTTCTTTACCATTTTCTCGAAAACCCTCCAGTTGCTCCATGTAAATCTCTTCATGTAGATCACCGTGAAGAAAAGCCGTCTTCACGTCCATTTGCTCAACTTCCAAATCAAGGCTAGCGGCTAGCCCAAGCACTACCCGAATGGATTGCATCTTCACCACGGGAGCAAAAATCTCGCTAAAGTCAATGCCTTTTCTTTGACTAAAGCCCTTTACCACCAAGCGAGCCTTGAATCGTTTTTGCGAAGTGCTTTCGTCTTGCTTCACACGATAAATCCATCGATTCTTTAACACCTTTTTACCCTTTGGTAACTTCACCAATTCAAAAGTGTTATTCTCACGAAGCGATTGCATCTCATCTTCCATGGCATCCATCCACTCCTTTTTGTTTTCGTCATCCAAAGCTTCTTCAAAGCTTTCGGGTTCTCCGTCATCGGTGAGAAATACATATTCGTTCGAGGGATATCGAACGGAAGGATGTCTAACACGAGTGGACCGCCTCAACTCATTAGAAGGTTGTTCACTTTCATCTTCATGGCCAACCTCATTTTCAACATCAACAAAATCATTAGGATTTAAAGGATTAACATGTAAATCCGTACCTTGATTTTCAATTTGCACATCTTCGACAACGGTCGGGGTAGGAGCAATATTAGTTGGTTTCGCATCAACTAATTCTTCGTCTTCAAAGGTTGGAACTTCTTTCTCAACTTTGTCGATATCTTCAATGGTGTAATCCTCCATGAATACAACATCACGACTACGAACAAGCTTTCTTGCAACCGGATCAAAGAATCGATATCCAAACTCATCGAGCCCATAACCAACGAATATACATTTCTTGGTCTTGTCATCCAACTTCGACCTCTCATCCTTCGGAACATGCACATATGCCATGCACCCAAACACTCGAAGATGGTCGTACGTGACATCTTTCCCACTCCAAACACGGCTCGGAACTTCAAACTTCAAAGGCACACAAGGTGTGAGATTTAGCACATGTACAACCGTACTCAATGCTTCGCCCCAAAAATACTTCGGCAACTTTGATTGAGAAAGCAAGCATCTCATTCTTTCAACCAAAGTTCTATTAATTCTTTCGGCCAACCCATTCAATTGCGGTGTCTTCGGAGGAGACTTTTGGTGACGTATACCTTGCTCTCGGCAATATTCATCGAAAGGACCGATGTATTCTCCCCCGTTATCCGTTCGGATACACTTGAGCTTCTTCCCCGTTTCTCGTTCAACCGACGCTTGAAACGACTTGAAGGTATCTAACACTTGATCCTTTGTCTTCAAGGTGTAAGCCCAAACTTTCCGAGAGTGATCGTCGATAAAAGTCACAAAGTAATAAGAACCGCCAAGGGACCGTGTCTTCATCGGCCCACAAACATCGGAATGTACCAAGTCTAACACTTGTGACTTTCTCTTTGGTTCAAAAGACCGAAACGATACGCGTCTTTGCTTTCCCGCCAAACAATGCGAGCATCTCTTCAACTTTGCGTTGGAAACTCCAAATAGTGCATTCTTCTTCACTAAGATTCCCAAACCTTTCTCACTCATATGACCCAAACGTTTGTGCCATAGTTCGGAAGAACTTTCATCCTCGCAAGTGTTGACGTAGCATTTAGAATACCCAAATTGCGCGACATACAAATTTTTGAGCGTCTTTTTCCTCTTGCAATCACCATTGAGCCTTTCTTTAACTTCCATTCATTTTCCAAGAAAGAGTTGCCATAGCCTTCATCGTCCAATTTTGAAACCGACAAGAGATTGAACCGAAGGTCCGGAACGTGCTTCACATCTTTGAGAACTAGAGAAGTGCCATTACTAGTTTCAACACATATATCTCCAATTCCAATCACCTTTGAATATCCTTTGTTTCCCATGCCGACAATACCAAAATCACCGGCCTTATAAGTGGAGTAAAGATCCCGTCGTGAAGTCCCATGCGAAGAAGCACCACTATCAACCACCCAACTTGTCTCATCGCGAGATAAATTGACACTTTCTTCATAATCATCACAAACGACAAAGAAATCATCAACAATAGCAACATTTTCACTATTGTTACCTTCTTTCTTGACATCGTTGTTGTTGTGGTTGATCTTCTTTCCCTTGCCTTCGTTTCTCAACTTTCGGCAATACTTTTTAATGTGGCCTTTCAAGCCACAATGATGACACTCAACATTAGCCCATCTATTTGAACCTCCACGCGACGCTCCTCGTGATGCTCCACGGTTATTTGAACCACGGGCTTGATTTCTCCCCCTCGACTCGGTAACCAATACCTCGGAATGTGAAGAGGAGCCTTGAGACTTTCTTCTCATATCTTCATTCAAAATGCTACTCTTTGCCAAATCCATCGACATGATACCATCCGGAGCGGAGTTAGACAACGACATCCTAAACGTCTCCCACGAGTTCGGCAAAGTACCAAGAAGCCACAACCCTTGAATCTCATCATCCAATCTAAGATTCATCGTCGCCATTTGGTTCATAATTCCTTGGAAGTTATTCAAGTGATCCGTTATTGGCGTACCGTCATGATACTTCAAGGCTATCATTTGCTTGAGCAAGAACATCTTGTTATTCCCGGTCTTCCGTGCATAAAGCTCCTCAAGCTTCCTCCAAAGGATGTTAGCACGAGTTTCACCAACCACATGGTTCCGAACATTGTCATCCACCCATTGTCGAATGTACCCACAAACTTGTCGATGCAACAAATTCCATTCATCATCACTTTTTCCCTCGGGTTTCTCGGTAGAAAAAACCGGCAAATGGAAATGCTTGACAAAGAGCAAGTCCTCCATTTTTCCTTTCCAAACATTGTAATTGGAACCATTCAAACTCTCCATTCGCGACGTGTTCGCCTCCATAGTCGCACAAAATCAAACCACGGCTCTGATACCACTTTGTTGGGAGAAAGCGCAACGCAACGGAATCTCAATATCTCCCAATAGCCGCTGAAATATGAAGGCGATAATAATCGAAACACAACCACGAACACGAGACAATTTTAGCGTGGAAAAACCCCCAAAACGGAGTAAAAAACCACGGGACCCGTAGGCCGCTTAAAATCCACTATAATCAAGAGTGAGGTACAAACGAAGTCTTCCCTAGATAAAACTAGAGGCATACATCATCATCATCAAGATCGAACACCAATCTCGGATTACAACAACAAGCAAGAGAAGAATTTGTGAAAAACGTTCTCACAAAACAGCCTCTGGTTTCCACTCTTCAGACCGACCTAGAAAGTTCAAAACCACATCTCCACCGTTCAGAACGTACCTCTATGTCTTAGGAACGTTCTGTCCAAAAATCACGACGATCCAACGGTGAACGAATGCGCAATGATGATTTTCCTGAGGGTCGACGAAACTGTGCGGGAACCGCGAATTTGCTCACTTTCTCTTTCTCTTGTTTTCTCTCTCTTCTTCACTCTTGCTTTTCTTCATCTCATCTAAGTCATTTATGACCTAGGCTTCATGGGCCGGGTACATGGATCAATGGGTCAAAAATAACCCACATTGTTGGGCCTCCAAATAGGAGGGATACCCAACAGAAACTTCCCAGGAAGTCACCCATCCTAGGCCTACTCCACGCCAAGCACGCTTAACTTTGGAGTTCCTATATGAACGGGCTACCGAAAAGAAGATGCATCTTGTTGACATAGGTAGTATCAATCAATTCTGTTAAGCCTCTTCGACCATACAGTCCTATACCTGTATGATCTCCGCTAACCATGCAGTCCCATACCTGCACAGTCTCGGGAACGTCCCATCAGGATTACCCCTTGCCCAGGCGTTCTGGGACTGCACAACTTACCCGTTCTTGCCCTCTCGGCTAACGGGATTGATGACTGTCACAATCACCCCACCTAATTGGGGCCCGACGTGCCCGTCGGCCACACTTCCGGCTGGGCTCGGCTCTGATACCATCTGTAACGCCCCGGTTGCTCAATCGAATCGATGATTGTCCCCAAAGGCCAACACGAGTCTTTTTAGCATGCTTTGTCCTCACTCGCACGCTTCCCGAGAAACTTCCCAGATGGTCACCCATCCTAGGACTACTCCAAGCCAAGCAAGCTTAACTTTGGAGTTCCTATGAATGGGCTTCCGAAAAGAAGATGCATCTTGTTGACATAGGTAGTATCAATCAATTCTTTTAAGCCTCTTCGACCATACAGTCCCATACCTGCACATTCTCGGGAACGTCCCGTCAGCAAATCCCCTTGCCCCGGCGATGTGAGACTGCACAGCTTACCCGTTCTTGCCCTCTCGGCTTATGAGATTGATGACTGTCACAATCACCCCATCTAATGGGGGCCCAACATCCCCGTCGGCCACACTTCCGGCTATACTTAGCCAAATATTTACTATTTGGCCGGTGAAAGTAGAGTTTCAGAATACAGTAAAACTTCTATAAATTAATAATGTTGAGACCGCTAAAATTTATTATATTATCGAATTATTAATTGAAAGTATTAGTTATATAATAATTATAAGTAGAAAAAAAATCTCTTTATAACATGTCAAAAATATTTTAATCATACTACATAGTTTGAAGATGATATTATTGAAATGGAGCTTGATTCAACCACTGATGCAATAGTAGCAACAATCACTTTGAACAATTATTTTTTACATCACAAAGATACAACACCAGACTTTCATAATTCGAAGCGGAAGCTTAATTCTAACGGGACATAAACTTAAAAAAAAAAGGAAAATAACTTCGTAATCATATTTTAAAAATATTACATGATTAATTAATTAGTGTAATTTGTATATATTTAATATGATTTCATAACTAGTAATGCAATGTTATATTTTATTTATAGTAATTTCATAGTTATATGTAATATTATTATTTTTGTATATAATTATTATTTTATATATCAGTTAGAAACTTCTAAAAAATTATTATCTTATTAATTTAGCGTAGTATTAATTTAGCTAGTTAGGCCGCAGTCGGAACAAGAAAAAATTATGCTTTAATCAAGGTTCTACTATATGTTGTTCAGTGTATCAAATAATTAATATTTTTACCGATCAAAATAAATATTTAGAATACAATTTATATTTACCTATATATATCTAGTATTTATGCCTATATTCTATATATATTGGGGCTAGGCCTCACTGAATCCCATAGAAGTTTGGCGTTTTTAGGCAAATAATACCTTCCACGCTGCATTTAATTAGTAGATGGTAATGTGCTATATGTGACGTGGATAGGCCGCACTAAATCTCTTTCCTCCCATAGCTGTTTGGCTATTTTAGGCAACTAGTAATAAAGTACGTCGAGTCAACGGGAAGGAGGTTTTAGATAAATAATATATTTATCCTGTAATCGTTACCGTTTTATAGTTTTTGCTTGATAATCGTTCGAAAGCATAGGTACTTTTTGATGAAGCGTTTCGAGTGCAAATAGTCGATAATAAGGTGTTTTATTGGTCAAATTAAAAAAATTGAACTTTGGTATAAATTCTCACTTTTCGAGAAACAAAAATTATTATAGGCCCACGCTCACTTCATCTACCCTCACGGCTGGCCCTTCTTTCTACAGTGGAGTTCCACATCGACTTACGGAACTCCATAGGAAATTGGTGGAAATTTTTTATTAATTTTGTTAAAAAAAATTATCATTGGGAATTTATATTACTAAAAAATTTGAAAATATGTCATATTTTTGTAACAGGTGGATATATATTTACCTCAAATATCACTTTATATGATAGCAAATAATTAAATAAAGACAATTATAAATATTTATAATTTTCCCCACTAAAAATAAAAATATTTGCAGTTTCGTTTTCCATATTTATTAAATCTTTTAAAAATGTGTACTTGTTTGATTTTTTTTCTAGGCCAACTACATTAAGTATTTTGACTATTCTCTTCTTGAGAATGTGCAGCTATAAATAGGCGCTACTTCCTTCTTCTTTGATCTTCATACACAGAAAGTAAATCCTCAAATAGTCAAATACTCACATGGAGTTGGACTCGATGTGGCTGACGATGTTCTCGGCTTTGTTGGGCGGTTACGTGTTTGTTTTCGGTTTTTTGGGGAAAGTAAATGAATGGTATTACGTTGGCCGCTTCGGAAGAAACCGCCAATATCCCCTACCG
Organism: Parietaria judaica; assembly: GCA_954871525.1. NCBI lineage: Eukaryota > Viridiplantae > Streptophyta > Magnoliopsida > Rosales > Urticaceae > Parietaria > Parietaria judaica. The sequence goes on from OX940867.1 coordinate 5,602,461, forward strand.
CCGGGAGACATGGGTTGGCCCATTCTCGGCAATCTCTTCGATTTCCTCAGAGCTTTCAAATCCCAGGACCCCGATTCTTTCATCTCCAATCTTATTTCAAGGTCTGTTGTCTCTCATTTTAGACCTTGAAGCGTTGAACTATTAACTAAAAAATATTACAAATATTTAAATATTATTAATATATACGAGAACTTCATAGAATATTTAATTTGGATGATATATACTATTAGATTTTCAGGGATTCACTAAATGATCTTATTAGTTACTTCTTACTATAACATGATATAGAAATAATATATATGTGATATGTTCTTGCAATGTTAGGGAACTTCAAGTAATTCCTTCTTCGGATATAATTATTAGATTCTTAGTGTTTCATTTAATTGTCATTATATATATATATATATATATATATATATATATATATATTATATAATTAGTGATGTTAAAATCAGAAACAAAAAAGATAGTCAAAACTAAAGAGGGTGCGACGGTCGGGCATGGGTTGCTCGGGTGCGCCAATCCAATTTTTATTTTGTTGTAAATGTGAAATAATTCAAGACAAATATAAGTGATGGATTTTCCGTCCCCAAAATCAAACCACCGGCTGAGCAGGGTATGCCCATATCCATAGCTAGCTGCCGTGGGTGTTTCCCAACAAAAGGGCGGTACGGGCAGGCCGCACCTATAGGTTGCCCGTGTGAATTGGTTTTCGGTAGTCCAAACAGTATATTACCTTGTTAACTCCTATCATAAAGTATTTATGATGGGGCCAACCAATTGAAATTTATTATTTTTTCTCTATTCATTATTTAAATAATAGATATGGCCGGACCGGGATGTACAAGAGCCATCTCTTCGGATGCCCTAGTGTGATCGTGTGCTCGCCGGAGACTTGCAAGAAAGTGATGTGCGACGATGAGAGCTTCAAGATGGGCTACCCGAGGTCCATGGACATCCTCCTGGGTCGGCAGGTCTTCCTTAGCATCTCGAAACCCGAGCACAAGCAAATCCGCCGTCTCACCATCACACCTATCAAGGGCCACGAAGCCCTCTCCATGTTCATCCCGTGCATCGAGAACATCATTGTCGACAAGTTGCGCAGCTGGTCCAGCTCCGGCAACCCTATCGAGCTCGGCACTGAACTCTGCAAGGCGACCTTCAAGATCATGAACACTGTTTTCATGGGACCGGACTCGGAATCCAAAAATCAGGATGTCAGCCATCTCTATGCTGAATTGATGGCTGGCTTAAGGTCTCTGGTCATTAACTTGCCAGGCTTTGCCTTTCACACAGCCCTTAAGGTAGTTATTCTTATCCCTTTTGTATAGCAGCCTGCGAGACAAAGCAGATGTATATTAGGCATTATATCATCTACGTACTTTTTATTTTATATTACTTATTAGTATTTTATTTTCCATAAACGTTTTATATTCATTAGTCCCACTTTTCTAACATCTATATAACACCAATTCTGTGAAAGTAATTTTCTAAATTCTCCTAATTTATAACTAATTTTTGTAAAAAAAAAAGTTTCAAAAACATAGATTTTGTAATATTTTGATTTCTTAGAAAATATATGGTATTGAAGCGAAATTCTTTTTTCTTTTCTTTTTTTAAAGCTAGGAAGTTAAGACAACGGTGCAAAATCTTTTTGGTCCTTCTAATAAAAAATCCTAATCCATCGCATATACGTTACGTTCTATTGAAAGTTATTCAAAAGAAGGTTGTGTAATTTTATATATGTTGATCGGTCTATGGAATACTTCTTCCGGCGCATGAAATGAGGTTCATGAAAGTCTCATGATTAAAATGCAACATTGGAGTTCTTGGAAAATTACATGTAATTGTATGACTATATGATGTTCATGATTTAATCATTTAATTCTTGTTTTTCAAGATGAAATATATGATCTTAGTGATCGTAGGTGAAGTATCATGGGGTTGCACAAAACTAATTGGCAATGGGGGAAGTAACTATGACTTTTTTAAACCGTGCTAAGTCTTATGTCTTTTTCCATCTGAGACTTAAGATGGAGGTTCTTTGGGCTTACTCAGCTTGGGCCGAATCTTTTTTTATATTTAGACCGGTGCTCGTTTGAGCTTAATGGGCTCTGATATAATGTGAGCTATCATGGCGTTCTACCTGAAAATAAATTGGCAGTTAGGGGAATAACTCATGACCTTTTTAAATTGTGTTAAGTCTTTATGTCTTTTTATGCGAGACTTAACATCATATACTTATCAAACGTATGGAATATAATGGATTTACGATTATATGGGCAGGCCAGAAATAATATTGGCCAGATTCTTCAAAAAGTTTTGGAAGACAGGCGGAAGAGAATTAGGTCCGAGGGTGACGAGAATAAGAAAAATCTGATAGATCTATTAATGGCAGTGAGATATGAAGATGGAACTAAATTAGAGGATGAAGATATCAAGGATTTACTGTTGGTATTCATGTTGGCCGGCCATGAAAGCTCTTCTCGTAGCGGTTTGTGGGTCATCATCTTTCTCACACAAAACCCCCATATCCTAGCGCAAGCCAAGGTCCAAATTATTTTATTTTAATTTGAAATAATTATTTAATTTTACTGTAAATATAAATATGTTTTGCAACATTTATATACCCAAAGTAACACTTCAAAATTATTGTTGTTTTGTTTTTTAGGAGGAGCAAGAAGAGATAATGAAGAGAAGGCCTTCCACGCAACAAGGAATGACCCTGCATGAAATTAAACAAATGACATATCTATCTAAAGTGAGGAATATTACCCCTATATAATATATATACAAAATTTTGATAGATAATAGGTTATTGAAAAGTCATATATTAATTATACATATATGGTTTTATATGGTCAAGGTCATCGACGAGACATTCCGCATTACTAGTCTCAGTTTTGCACATTTCCGACAGGCTAAAGTTGATGTCCACTTAAACGGTGAGTGAAGTAAAAAAAAATTAGTTATTAACTATAAGGCAAACAATAGATCCATATTAAATTTGTTTTGATTATTTTGAAATATCACGGTTCCACCTAAAAATCAATAAGCAATATAGAGAAATAACTCACGTGTAACGACCATATAAATCTTATTAAGTCCTCTTTTTTTTTTTTCCATCTAAGATCTCCTCAGGATGCTGACTCTTTGGACTTATTCATCTTGGCCCAGATCTCATTTTCTTTTGGACTGGTGATCATATATGAGCTTAATGGGCTCTTACACCATGTTAAGCGTTTTTGAGCTCCATCTTAAAATCAATTGACAATGAGGCGAACTAAGACAAGACCTCTTAAACCTTTTTTAAGTCCCATTGCCTTTTCCTTGTGGGATCGCTAACCATTATTGTGTTACACACCTCAGGCTATACGATACCAAAAGGATGGAAAGTTTTAGTGTGGACTAGGGGAGTCCATATGGATTCCCAGACGTACCCGGATCCGGAAAAATTTGATCCCGAAAGATGGGAAGTAAGTCGCATTACAATATTAATTAATGTCCTTCTTATGAACATGTATCATGTATAGGATGATTTAATTTATTATATTTTGTAATTAACAGAACAAGCCGAAGCCAGGATCTTTTATTCCATTTGGACTTGGAAGCAGAATATGCCCTGGTTCTGACTTGGCCAAGATAGAAATATCCATACTCGTTCACCATCTTCTTCTTCAATACAAGTGGGTTGTCTTTTCTAATTATGCCGTATATATCTTTAATAGTTTCTAATTATAACCACTTTAATAACTTTTTTCTTATAAGTAATACCTTTTTTCATATCATATGTTGTCGTGAAAATAGAAAAGAAGAGAAGATGATTTAAGAAAGTATCATTTAATATGTATGAAATAGATTCTTAAATTTTATAAATTAATAACATAAGGACAAAAGTATCATTTAATATTCTCGGCGTATCAATTTATTGAAGATTAATTTAATAGTTGTTCATAGTTTAGAACGGACAAAAGTTTAATTTAATTGAAATTGTTAATATATCAAATATTAATTGAACTTCAATTAAATGAAGTTCTAATATTATATGATGTATATACAATTTTTTGTTCTCTGTGAATTGATTGTTTTTTATAACCACATAGGCCCTAGGGGTGATTTCTTGAAGGGAAAACCAATAAGTAGAATATTGGGCCCGTTTGACACAGCTTAATTTTTACAAAAATTGTTTTTAGTTTTAGTTTAAAAAACAAACTGTTTTTTAAAAAAACTGACAGGTGTTTGGTAAATTGTCTATTAACAGTTGCTGCTGTTAACAAAAACTAATTTAGCGTTTGGTAAAAAAAATTATTTAGGCTAAAAAGACTAAAATAGACTAAAACCGTATTTTTTTTTTTAGAAAAGACCAAAAGCTATGAATTCTAGCTTTTACGATTCATGTACAAAAATCTAAAATCGATTTTGTGTTTTTTGGAAAAACAATTTTGCCAAAAACCTGAAAAGCGGTTTAGTTTATTTTAAAAACAAAAACAGGGCTAAATAAGCTGTGCCAAATGCACCCATTATCTATATGTATATATATTCAGTGAGGGAGCAGCCTTCAATATAAATGGGCACTGAGTATTTTTTTTTTCAGAAACAAATAATTTACAAAAAAAAATGTAAGACTGAGGTTTCAAGGTTCGTCTTGAGAGAGTCTTGCGATAGAGTTCCAGCTCTATCGACAAACTGCAATTTAAACGTACTAAAAAAAATAGAGAAGCATTTAACTGCCAGAAGGGTAAATTATGAAATTTTCATTATCCCAGTTTGATTTGGATAAAACGTACTGTAAATTAATGCCCTTGTGCGAATTCCAACATCGATCATTTGGTAGATTCATTCATAAACATATATGCACACACATGTTATATCAATCAATAAATATATATATATATATATGAAGCTACTTTGACATGAAAAAAAAAAAAAAAAAACCTAACCGATTAGTGCATAGTCAAGTTTCACATTCTCAGATATTCCCCACCTTTCCAAAAAGAAAAAAAAATCAGTTAAGCTATGTACAGGAACTTCGATTTAATATAAAAATATTCAAGAAAAAAGAGAAGACTACATGGGGAGGAGAAAAATATTAAGAGTTGGTTATTGCGTGACCAAAAAATAGGCATTTATTTACTTTAAGTTATAAAACACGTATAAAAAGTTCATTTAAGCAAAAAAATAGGACTATATATGTATAATTTTTAATAATTTTTAAAATGAGGGAGGGCATGGGCCAATTCGGGTCCCCCTCCCTCCTCACTGTTACTAGCATATAGAGAAAAACAATTATTTAAGCCCCAACAAGCTATTAAAGTTCACTAGATTATTGAATTTGGTTGATATCTTGAAACAATTTAGAATTGTCAACCTAGCTATTAATTATTTATTTATATATTTTTATACAGGGTCGAAGCTCTTAATCCTACAGCTCCAGTAGATTACTTGCCACTGCCTATGCCTTCCGACAGTTATTTAGCAAAGGTGATCAAGATCAACTAATGAGAAAGCTCTATGCATTACATTTATAGATGTATAAGCAATAAATGTTACTCTTTTACTGCTTAGACAGTTTCATATATATATATATACATGGATTTATTAGCCATGTATAAATGTCACTATATGTAAAAGCGTATTATTGGGGTTTTTAATCTATCTTGTATTATTAGTAATTATTTTACAACTCTTTTTATTTTTATTTTTTCAGTGCGATATCTTTAAAAAATATATTATATTCTTTTAGAACACTTAAGAAAACATTCAAATTACTATAAAGTAAATTATTTTGTATTTTTGAAAGAAGACAATAAAAAGTCAAAGAAGAGAAAAATATGAGAAATTATATCCCATAAAATATCATTAGCTAAATTATTTGGCGCTCGGAATAGATTAATGACAAGGGTTTTAAATTATCCCACTTTAATTATTACACTAGTAGACCGTCACCGCGCGGTGACGACGTAAATTATTTGTAAATTTATATTGAAACATTGAACTAAAAACATATACATTTATTATTTTAATTTTAGTATGAATATCGATATGGAACTTAATAATTGCTCAATTTTATTATATAATGTTATTGATGCTTTTTTTTAAAATATGACCTGTGTGTAAGTTTGAATAAAAGTTCAACATAACAATTATTTTTGAATTATATGTAGAAATAGTAGTGGCCGCCTAAATTTAATAGGAAAAACTTTTGAACATGTAAGACAATGCACATAATAACAAATTAACAATAGTTTTATAAGTGATGAATAAAATTCTGTAAATTTTAATTTTTTGTATGTTATTTGCGAGTAATTTAACAATTAATCATAATAAAGCACATATCAAGAGGTTTCAATAAACATAAACTATTTTTCAAATAATATTTCAACAAATATTAAAAAAATAGAGTAAAAATTTGCTTGGAACATAAATTAAACATATCCATAAGTTGTCAAAACAAATGACAAACCCAACTTTGAAATGTAAGCTCACAAAATGGAACTTAGAAGCCACTAAAACGTTATAATTTTCATACTAAGAACAACAAAATACATAGTAAAAGCAATCAATTTCACATATCATACAGTATTCCATTTGAGATTACTCTATTTCATATAACAACAAAATCTATAAATCACTTAGAAAACTAATCAGCTTAGAAAACTATGAACACCAAAAATCACTTAGAAAACTAATCTGCTTATTAGATGTGAAAGTCGGTAACTATATATATAAATTAAGTTCTACAACTTTTCATCAAAATCATGTTCTATCTTTGTCCATATATATAAACACTGTAATTATATGTAAAAATAGAGAGAAATATTGAAGAGTAAATCATGTTCTATCTTTGTCTATCTTTCATCATGTTCACATAATCATGTCTGTAAACAACGGAACAATGTACATTTTCATGAAGGATGATTTATATTCTCTTTGTTTTACACTTGAAAAAGATATATATATATATATATATATATATATATATATATATATATGTGTGTGTGTGTTGTGAGCTTAAGCTTGACTTAGTCCGGATGACGACCAGAACCCAGGACGGGCAGAAACACTTGCGAGGAGTCAGCCCGGGTACCGACCAGAACAGAAGACGGACAGCTGTTCAGCCCAGCTCGGGTGAACACGAGCAAAACGTCCGAATAGAAGGCAAGCCCGGCCAGAGGCAGACGAGCAGGCCAGCTCGGGGACAGAGAAGCTGTCCGGGCAGGAAAGGGAAAGTCAGCAACTACCCAGCAAGGAAAGCGCGTAGCTTGAGGAACAAGCAAAGATCAAGTCAAAGATTTGATAGGATTATTTAGGGTAGTTTCCTGATTTTGTGCGATTTGGTTAGCTAGGGTTTCGCCTATGTGAGGCTATAAATATACCTAGCATGTACACTTTGTAATGTGAAGAGTCCATTAGAATTTTGAGTTTATCTTCTTGTATTGCCTTCGATTATTAATCAAGAGAATTTCTTCTCCCAAAAGTTTGTGTCCTTTATTTTTTTCTGTTCGATTTCTTTTGGTGTTATTCGTGTTCTTTGCAGATCCGTGAACTGGGATCCAACACGTGGTATCAGAGCCTCAATCGAAGAACATGTCTTCATCATCAGAGTCACCAATCGACGGAGCTTTGGTTGCGCAGAAATCAGACTCCAGAGAAGGCACAGTTACACTCCATTACCCCATGCTCACGAAGAGCAATTACGCCGTGTGGGCGTTGAAGATGAGGGTGAATCTGCAGGCGCGGGGAGTATGGGAGGCCGTAGAGAACGGCGGTGTCGAAGGGCGCAAGGAAAAAATGGCTCTAGCCGCTATCTACCAAGCAGTTCCGGAAGAAGTCCTTCTCATGCTTGCCGAAAAAGATTCAGCAAAGGAAGCATGGAAAACTCTTCAGACCATGCACATGGGCGCAGATCGCGTCAAGGAGGCAAAGGTCCAAACCTTGAAGAGTGAATTCGAGGTTATGAGAATGAGGGAGAGCGAGTCGATTGACGATTTTGCTACGCGGCTCACGTCCATTGTGACCGGCATACGCTCGCTAGGAGACAAGGTGGAGGAGACTACCGTCGTTAAGAAATTCCTCCGAGCAGTGCCTCACAGGTACATGCAGATCGTGACATCGATAGAGCAGTTCGGCGATCTCAAGACCATGTCGGTCGAGGAGGTTGTTGGTCGCCTAAAAGCCCACGAGGAGAGACTCCGGGGTTACGGTGACAGAGAAGAGGACAAGAACCTCCTGCTCACGCATGAAGAATGGACGGCCAGACAGCGGAAAACCGGGGGAGTCGAGTTTTCTACAAGATCCTCAGGTCGGAACAGCTTTGGTGGAGAAGTCCGAGGACGCGGACAGGGTCGTGGACGGGGTCGAGGTCGAGGTCGGGACATGCGAGGTCGCGGCAATGGATCTACCCGTCAGGAAGGCACGACCAGGAGAGACAAGAGCACAGTGAAGTGCTACAATTGTCAGAAGCTTGGGCACTTTGCATCTGAGTGCCGGAGCAGGAACCAGGGCGAAGAGGTGAATCTAGCGAGATTCCCAGACGACCAGCCAGCATTGTTGTTTGCCGAACAGGAAATGCACCTGGACGAACAGAATGACAAGTGTGACGCCAAGGCCAGGGCAGAAGTGATCAGTGTGCCGATCAGCCCAGGGGCCGGACAGACCTGTCCGGAGGAGACCAACGAGAAGGTTTTCCTCATCGAGGATAAGGTTATTGCAAACCTCCTCGTAGACGGAGAGAAGAAGGTCAGTACCGACATATGGTACTTAGACAACGGAGCTAGCAACCACATGACTGGGGACCGAGCTAAGGTTGAAGAGCTCGATGAGAAGATCACGGGCAGCGTGAAATTCGGCGACGGATCAGTCGTAGAGATCAGAGGCAGAGGGTCGATCCTGTTCGAGTGCAAGAATGGCGACCAGCGTCTGATGACCCAGGTGTATTTCATCCCAAAGTTGAAAAGCAACATCATCAGTCTAGGACAGATGACTGAGATCGGGAACACGGTGTTGCTGCAAGGGTCCTACCTGAAGATGTGGACCAAGGAAGGAGAGCTGTTGATGAAGGTGGAGCGAACACCCAACAGACTCTACAAGATTCTCCAGAAGACATGCCAGCCCGTCTGTCTTATGGCATCGATGGCAGACCCGGCTTGGCTATGGCACGCACGGCTCGGACACATGAATTTTCATGCGCTCAAGATGATGGGCGAGAAGAAGATGGCCTTCGGGGTTCCCAAGATAGAACACCCCGACCAGCTATGTGAGTGTTGCATGATCGCAAAGCAGGCGAGGATACCGTTTCCGATCAAGGCCAGGTTCCGAGCAGAGAAACCCCTACAGTTGGTGCACGCAGACCTATGTGGTCCAGTCACCCCAGCAACTTTGGCAGGTAACAAGTACTTTCTTTTACTTGTTGATGATTACAGTCGCTGGATGTGGGTTTATATGCTTAAGGAGAAAAGTGGAGCCTTTGAGGTCTTCAAGAAGTTCAAGAAGATCGTGGAGAATGACTCGGTGCACAGGTTAAAGGTCTTGCGTACAGACCGAGGAGGAGAATTCACTTCCCAGCAGTTCGGAGAGTTCTGCGACCAGGAAGGAATTCAGCGTCACCTGTCCGCACCCCACACACCCCAACAGAATGGCGTGGTGGAAAGACGAAACCGGACTGTGATGAACACAGCGAGGAGCTTGCTCAAGAGCATGCAAGTTCCAGCCCGTTTTTGGGCAGAAGCAGTAAGACATGCAGTCTACCTGCTCAATCGTTTACCGACCAAAGCGCTAGGAGAGCGTACTCCCTACCAGGCGTGGAAAGGGAAGAAACCCCACTTAGAACATTTGAAAGTGTTCGGATGCACCGCACACGTGAAGATTGCGGGACCACATCTCAAGAAGCTGGACGACCGGAGTCAGAAGATGGTGTACCTTGGCGTTGAAGAAGGAAGCAAGGCACACAGACTCTACGATCCACGACGCGGCAGACTACAAGTGAGCAGAGATGCTGTGTTCGAAGAGGAGATGAAGTGGGATTGGCGCGACGAGAATGGAGAACCCGAGCAGAACTCAGTGGAGTTCATTGTCGAAGACGACCAGGATGTTGCCGAGCAGGAGCAGCCCGGAACACCCAGCTCGGAAACAATCTTGCCAGAGACGAGAGAACCCAGCCCGGGAGAGAATAGCCCGGATACACCCAGGACACCAAGTCCGAGCAGGACCAGCCCGTCCAGTTCAGGAGACTCCTCCATAAAAGACGGCCCAAGAGGATTCCGTCCTCTAGCAGACGTTTACGATCAGACTCAAGAAGTGGACATGAGCCTGGAGGAACTTTCTTTGCTGTGTGCAGAAGAACCAGCCAGCTACCAGGAGGCAGCAGCCGAGCAAGAATGGCAGGAAGCAATGAAGAAGGAGAGGGAGTCCATCGAGAAGAACAGGACATGGGAGCTTACTGACCTACCCAAAGGTCACAAGCCCATCAGCCTGAAGTGGGTGTACAAGCTGAAGAAGGACACCGACGGGAATGTCCTTAAGCACAAAGCAAGATTGGTAGCTAAAGGCTACGTGCAGAGGAAAGGCATAGACTTTGAGGAAGTCTTTGCTCCAGTAGCAAGACTGGACACGATCAGACTCATCCTAGCCCTAGCAGCTCATCGAGGTTGGGCAATTCACCACTTAGATGTCAAGTCAGCATTCCTAAATGGTGACCTCGAGGAAGAAGTGTACGTCAAGCAACCAGAGGGGTTCGGCGTCACGGGCAAGGAGCAGAAGGTGTACAAGTTATCCAAGGCCCTGTACGGGTTGAGACAAGCGCCAAGAGCGTGGAACATCCGCCTTGATAAGAGCTTGAAGAATCTTGGATTCACAAAGTGCTTGAGCGAGCAGGCAGTCTACACCAGGAGTTCCGGGCAGGAAACTCTGATCGTGGGAGTGTATGTGGACGACCTGATCGTCACAGGATCCAGCGCAGGAGGCGTAGATGGGTTCAAGCAGCAGATGATGGCCGAATTCGAGATGAGTGACCTCGGATTACTTTCGTACTACCTTGGTCTCGAGGTGGAACAGAAGAAGGACTGCATTACGCTGAAGCAGTCGGCCTACGCGAAGAAGATCCTTAAACAGTTCGAGATGGCGGACTGTAACTCGAGCAAATACCCAATGGAGGCGAAGCTGCAGCTCGGGAAGGATGCTGAAGGGAGAAGAGTGGATCCCACGGAGTACAGACGCGTGATCGGGTGCCTAAGGTACCTCACCCACACCCGACCTGACATTTCACACGCAGTCGGGATAGTCAGTCGATACATGGAGAAGCCCACGAGTGCACACCAGCAGGCGGTGAAGCACATCTTGCGTTACGTGAAGGGCACGACGGACTACGGCTTTACGGACAGTGATTTGGCTGGTGACATTGACGATAGAAAGAGTACCGGAGGGATGGCATTTTATCTCAACGGGAATCTAATCACCTGGCAGTCCCAGAAGCAGCAGACAGTAGCTTTATCCTCGTGTGAAGCGGAGTTCATGGCGGCAACCGCAGCAGCATGTCAGGCTATGTGGTTGAAAGGGCTACTCAGTGAGATGACGGGTTCCGATCAGAAAACACCAACTCTCTACGTGGACAACAAGTCTGCAATCGCGTTGATGAAGAATCCAGTGTTTCACGGACGAAGCAAACACATTGACACGAAGTACCATTATATTCGTGAGTGTATGGAGAAGCGACAGATTATCGTAGAGTTCATCAGCACAAGGGAGCAGCGAGCAGACATCCTTACCAAGGCTTTGGCGAGAGTGAAGTTCGCGGAGATGAGAGAGTTGCTCGGAGTAAAGAGTGTAGCAAGTCAAGCTTACGGGGGAGAATGTGAGCTTAAGCTTGACTTAGTCCGGATGACGACCAGAACCCAGGACGGGCAGAAACACTTGCGAGGAGTCAGCCCGGGTACCGACCAGAACAGAAGACGGACAGCTGTTCAGCCCAGCTCGGGTGAACACGAGCAAAACGTCCGGATAGAAGGCAAGCCCGGCCAGAGGCAGACGAGCAGGCCAGCTCGGGGACAGAGAAGCTGTCCGGGCAGGAAAGGGAAAGTCAGCAACTACCCAGCAAGGAAAGCGCGTAGCTTGAGGAACAAGCAAAGATCAAGTCAAAGATTTGATAGGATTATTTAGGGTAGTTTCCTGATTTTGTGAGATTTGGTTAGATAGGGTTTCGCCTATGTGAGGCTATAAATATACCTAGCATGTACACTTTGTAATGTGAAGAGTCCATTAGAATTTTGAGTTTATCTTCTTGTATTGCCTTCGATTATTAATCAAGAGAATTTCTTCTCCCAAAAGTTTGTGTCCTTTATTTTTTTCTGTTCGATTTCTTTTGGTGTTATTCGTGTTCTTTGCAGATCCGTGAACTGGGATCCAACATGTGTGTGTGTTTTAGTTTATTATTACATGTACTTATTCATAAACACTAAGTTAAGTTTTTATTTTATTTTACCAAATGACCATTTTATATAAATTATGTGCTGCTTGGATGGAAAATAAGTTAAAACTGGAAATTATATATTTTTCATTCTAAAAAAATATCTTAAAAAAGAAAACGGTATATGAGTTAATATATATACATGTTGAAAATATGGGTGTCATGATATAAAGAATATTAAGAGTTAATTAACGAAATAAAAAAACCTTAAACAAAAAATACATTTTAGGAAATTAAATGTGAGCTTAAGCTTGCCTTAGTCCGTCACACTGAGGAAGTCAGCCCGGGTACCGACCAGAACCAAGGACGGATAGGAGTTCAGCCCAGCTCGGGTGAACACGAGCAGAACGTCCGGATAGAAGGCACGCCCGGCCAGGAGCAGACGAGCAGGCCAGCTCGGGGACAAAGAAGTTGTCCGGGCAGGAAAGGGAAAGTCAGCAACTACCCAGCGAGGAAAGCGCGTAGCTTGAGGAGCAAGCAAAGATCGAGTTAAAGATTTGATAAGATTATTTAGGGTAGTTTCCTGATTTGGTGTGATTTGGTTAGGTAGGGTTTTGCCTATGTGAGACTATAAATATACCTAGCATGTACACTTTGTAAAGTGCTGAGTCCATTAGAGTTTTGAGTTTATCTTCTTGTATTTTTGCCTTCGATTATCAATAGAGAATTTCTTCTTCCAGATTTGTGTTCTTCAATTATCTGTTCGATTTCTTTGGTGTTATTCGTGTTCTTTGCATATCCGTGAATTTGGATTTAACAAGTGGTATTAGAGCTTCAATCGAAGAACATGTCTTCATCATCAGAGTCACCAATCGACGGAGCTCTGGTCAAACAGAAACCAGAGACCAGAGAAGGCACAGTTACACTCCATTACCCCATGCTCACGAAGAGCAATTACGCCGTGTGGGCATTGAATATGAGGGTGAATCTGCAGGCGCAGGGAGTGTGGGAAGCCATAGAGAACGATGGTGTCGAAGGCGCAAGGAAAGAATGGCTCTAGCCGCAATCTACCAAGCAGTTCCGGAAGATGGTCTTCTCATGCTCGCCGAGAAAGATTCAGCGAAGGAAGCATGGAAAACTCTTCAGACTATGCACATGGACGCAGATCGCGTCAAGGAGGCAAAGGTCCAGACCTTGAAGAGTGAGTTCGAGGTTATAGGGATGAGGGAGAGCAAATTAATTGATGATTTCGCTATGCGACTCACGTCCATTGTGACCGGCATACGCTCGCTGGGAGACAAGGTGGAGGAGACCACTGTCGTCAAGAAATTTCTCCGAGCAGTGCCTCACAGGTACATGCAGATCCTGACATCGATCGAGCAGTTCGGCGATCTCAAGACCATGACGGTCGAGGAGGTTGTTGGTCGCCTCAAGGCCCACGAAGAGAGACTTCGGGGTTACGGTGACAGAGAAGAGGAGAAGAACCTCCTGCTCATGCATGAAGAATGGACGGCCAGACATAGAAAAACCGGGGGAGCTGAGTTTTCTACAAAATCCTCAGGTCGGAGCAGCTTTGGTGGAGAAGTCCGAGGACGCGGACAAGGTCGTGGACGAGGTCGAGATCGGGACATGCGAGGTCGCGGCAGTGGATCTACCTGTCAGGAAGGCACGACCAGGAGAGACAAGAGCACAGTGAAGTGCTACACTTGTCAGAAGCTTGGGCACTTTGCATCTGAGTGCCGGAGCAGGAACCAGGGCGAAGAGGCGAATCTAGCGAGATTCCGAGACGACCAGCCGGCACTATTGTTTGCCTAGCAGGAAACGCACCTGGATGAACAGAATGGCGAGTGTGACGCCAAGGCCTGGGCAGAAGTGATCAGTGTGCCGATCAGCCCAGAGGCCGAGCAGACCTGTCCGGAGGAGACTAGCGAGAAGGTTTTCCTCATCGAGGATAAGGTTATTGCAAACCTCCTCGTAGACGGAGAAAATAAAGTAAGTACTGACGTGTGGTACTTAGACAACGGAGCTAGCAACCACATGACTGGGGACCGAGCTAAATTTGAAGAGCTCGATGAGAAGATCACGGGCAGCGTGAAATTCGGCGACGGATCAGTCGTAGAGATCAGAGGCAGAGGGTCAATCCTGTTCGAGTGCGAGAATGGCGACCAGCGTCTGATGACCCAGGTGTATTTCATTCCGAAGTTGAAGAGCAACATCAACAGTCTGAGGCAGATGACTGAGATCGGGAACACAGTGGTGCTACAAGGGTCCTACCTGAAGATGTGGACCAAGGAAGGAGAGTTGTTGATGAAGGTGGAGCGAACACCCAACAGACTCTACAAGATTCTCCTGAAGACATGCTAGCCCGTCTGTCTTATGGCATCGATGGCAGACCCGGCTTGGCTATGGCACGCACGGCTCGGACACGTGAATTTTCACGCGCTCAAGATGATGGGAGAGAAGAAGATGGCCTTCGGGGTTCCCTGTTAATATGTGAAGCCTAATTTAATTGGGAAAGTCATGACTAGCCTAGGGGTAATCTTGGTATTTCCTCTATGTTGCTTTTAGACTTTCATGATGGTAAAGTTGTCTTCTTGGAGAAGCTTTGACCAAGGCTAAGAATAGAGAGCTTGTGGGTTTCTTCATCCTTCAAGAAGAAGAGAGAAAGGTGAGAGCTTTGTACATAGAGCTTGGAGAAGAAAGCTTGTGTTGTGAGGGCTTTAGTTTCTCTGTTGTAGCCACCATTTCTGGTGAAAGGAAGAACAAAGGGGTTTTGTTCTTGAAGTGAGAAACACTTGTAAACACAAGGGAAGAGTGAGTGAGCTCGAGGGTGTATTCGAACAACTCCGTTGGAGATTCTAGTGGATCATATTTGCAAGCGGCAAGTGGACGTACCTCCCGCATTGGGGGCGAACCACTATAATCTCCGGTGTCATTTTTATTTCGTTTCTTGCCATCATTTCGTCTTCGGTTCAAAGGGGATTCGGTGATTATTCCCTAACAACTGGTATCAGAGCAACCGGGTTGTGTTGCGATCTAGAAGACGATGGGTGGAAACGATGGGTTGGTGCAAAGCTTGAAGTTCGATGGTTCGGACTACGCCTTTTGGAGAATGCAAGTCGAAGACTACCTTTACGGTAGAGAGCTTCATCTTCCTTTGGGTTCGAAACCAGAGGATATGGATGAGGCGGAATGGGCTCTGCTCGACAAAAAAGTGCTCGGAGTTGTGCGGTTGACGTTGTCGAGGAATGTCGCGCACAACGTGGCGAAGGAGAAGACCACGGCGAGCATGATGAAAGCTCTCTCCGATATGTACGAGAAACCCTCGTCGAACAACAAGGTATTTCTCATGAAGAAACTTTTCTATTTGAGAATGGAAGAAAGTGGGTCTGTAGCTACTCACTTGAACGAGTTCAACACCATAGTCAATCAATTGTCGTCCGTTGAAATAGATTTTGATGATGAAGTTCGTGCCCTAATTTTGTTGGCGTCTTTACCACCGAGTTGGGAATCGATGAGGGCAGCGGTTAGTAACTCCGTGGGTACTGCCAAGTTAAAGTTCAACGATGTCAGAGATCGTATTCTTGCAGAGGAAGTTCGGAGAATCGATTCAGGGGAAGCATCGTCGAGTTCTGCGTTGCACGTAGAACACAGAGGCAGAGGAACCGAGAAGCGCCACAACCGGAACAAGGGCAGATCAAAGTCAAGAAATGGCAGAGGTCAGTCAAAGTCAAGATTCGGTGATTATTCCCTAACATTCCCAAGATAGAACACCCCGACCAGCTATGTGAGTGCTGCATGATCGCGAAGCAGGCGAGGATACCGTTTCCGATCAAGGCCAAATTCCGAGCAGAGAGACCCTTACAGTTGGTGCATGCAGACCTATGTGGTCCAGTCACCCCTGCAACTTTGGCAGGTAACAAGTACTTTCTTTTACTTGTTGATGATTATAGTCGCTGGATGTGGGTTTATATGCTCAAGGAGAAGAGCGGAGCCTTTGAGGTCTTCAAGAAGTTCAAGAAGATCGTGGAGAATGGCTCGGTGCACAGGTTAAAGGTCTTGCGTACAGACCGAGGAGGAGAATTCACTTCCTAGAAGTTCGGAGAATTCTTTGACCAGGAAGGAGTTCAGCGTCACCTGTCCGCACCCCACACGCCCAAGCAGAATGGCGTGGTGGAAATACGAAACCGAACTGTGATGAACACAACCAGGAGTTTGCTCAAGAGCATGCAAGTTCCAGCTCGTTTTTGGGCAGAAGCAGTAAGACATGCGGTCTACCTGCTTAATCGCTTGCCGACCAAGGCGCTAGGAGAGCGCACTCCCTACCAGGCGTGGAAAGGGAAGAAACCCCACTTAGAACATTAGAGAGTGTTCGGATGCACCGCACACGTGAAGATTGCGGGGCTACATCTCAAGAAACTGGATGACCGGAGTCAGATGATGGTGTACCTTGGCATTAAAGAAGGAAGCAAGGCACACAGACTCTACGATCCACGACGCGACAGACTCCAAGTGAGCAGAGATGATGTGTTCGAAGAAGAGATGAAGTGGGATTGGCGCAACTAGAAAGGAGAACCCGAGCAGAGCTCAGTGGAGTTCTCAGTTGAAGAAGGAGAGGGCGTTGCCGAGCAGAATCAACCCGGAACACCCAGTTCGGGAACAACTTTGCCAAGCACGAGAGAATCCAGCCCGGGAGAGAGCACTCCGGATACACCCAGGACACCAAATCCGAGCAGGACCAGCCCGTCCAGCTTGTGAGATTCCTCCATAAAAGACGGCCCAAGAGGATTCGGACCTCTAGCAGACGTCTACGATCAGACTCAAGAAGTGGAGATAAGCCTGGAGGAACTTTCTTTGTTGTTTGCAGAAGAGCCAGCCAGTTACCAGGAGGCAGCAGCCGAGCAGGAGTGGCAGGAAGCAATGAAGAAGGAGATAGAGTCTATCGAGAAGAACAGGACATGGGAGCTTACCGACCTACCCAAAGGTCATAATCCCATCGGCCTGAAGTGGGTGTATAAGCTGAAGAATGACACTGAGGGGAATGTCCTTAAGCACAAGGCAAGGCTGGTAGCCAAATGCTACGTGCAGAAGAAAGGCATAGACTTTGAGGAAGTCTTTGCTCCATTAGCCAGACTGGACACGATCAGACTCATCCTAGCCCTAACAGCTCATCGAGGTTGGGAAATTCACCATCTAGATGTCAAGTCAGCATTCCTAAATGGTGACCTGGAAGAAGAAATGTACGTCAAGCAACTAGAGGGGTTCGGCGTCACGGGCAAGGAGCAGAAGGTGTACAAGTTATCCAAGGCCCTGTATGGGTTGAGACAAGCACCAAGAGCGTGGAACATCCGCCTTGTACCTTGGATTCACAAAGTGCCTGAGCGAGCAGGCAGTCTACACCAGGAGTACTGGGGAGAAAAACTCTGATCGTGAGAATATATGTGGACGACCTGATCGTCACTGGATCCAGCGCAGGAGGCGTGGATGGATTCAAGCAGCAGATGATGGCCGAATTCGAGATGAGTGACCTCGGATTACTTTTGTACTATCTCGGTCTCGAGGTGGGACAGAAGAAGGACTGCATTACGCTGAAGCAGTCGGCATACGCGAAAAAGATCCTCAAGCAGTTCGAGATGACGGATTGCAACCCGAGCAAGTATCCAATGGAGGCGAAGCTGCAGCTCGGGAAGGATGCTGAAGGGAGAGGAGTGGATCCCACGGAGTACAGACGCGTGATCGGGTGCCTAAGGTACCTCACCCACACCCGACCAGACATTTCACACACAGTCGGGATAGTCAGTCGATACATGGAGAAGCCCACAAGTGCACACCAGCAGGCGGTGAAGCACATCTTGCGATACGTGAAGGGCACGCCGGACTACGGGATCCAGTACAGCAGAGGAAGTGGAGCAGAAGTACTAGTCGGCTTTACAGACAGTGATCTGGCCGGTGATATCGATGACAGGAAGAGTACCGGAGGGATGGCGTTCTACCTCAACGGAAACCTGATCACCTAGCAGTCTCAAAAGCAGTAGACAGTAGCTCTATCCTCATGTGAAGCAGAGTTCATGGTGGCAACCGCAGCAGCATGGCAAGCTATGTGGTTGAAGGGGCTACTTAGTGAAGTGACCGGATCCGAGCAGAGACCAGCTACTCTCTACGTGGACAACAAGTCTGCAATTGCGTTGATGAAGAATCCAGTGTTCCATGGACGGAGCAAACACATTGACACGAAATTTCACTACATTCGTGAGTGTGTGGAGAAGCGAGAGATCATCGTGGAGTTCGTCAACACGAGTGAGCAACGGGCAGACATCCTTACCAAGGCTCTGGGGAGAGTCAAGTTCGCAGAGATGAGAGAGCTGCTCCGAGTGAAGAGAGTAGAAGTGAGTCAAGCTTACGGGGGAGAATGTGAGCTTAAGCTTGCCTTAGTCCGTCACACTGAGGAAGTCAGCCCGGGTACCGACCAGAACCAAGGACGGATAGGAGTTCAGCCCAACTTGGGTGAACACGAGCAGAACGTCCGGATAGAAGGCAAGCCCGGCCAGGAGCAAACGAACAAGCCAGCTCGGGGACAAAGAAGTTGTCCGGGCAGGAAAGGGAAGGTCAGTAACTACCCAGCGAGGAAAGCGCGTAGCTTGAGGAGCAAGCAAAGATCGAGTCAAAGATTTGATAAGATTATTTAGGGTAGTTTCCTGATTTGGTGCGATTTGGTTAGCTAGGGTTTCGCCTATGTGAGGCTATAAATATACCTAGCATGTACACTTTGTAAAGTGCTGAGTCCATTAGAGTTTTGAGTTTATCTTCTTGTATTTTTGCCTTCGATTATCAATAGAGAATTTCTTCTCCCAGATTTGTGTTCTTCAATTATCTGTTCGATTTCTTTGGTGTTATTCGTGTTCGTTGCAGATCCGTGAATTGGGATCCAACATTAAACAAATGATTGTGTTCATGCGTTTTGACATTTTCTTCAAAAAAAAAAAAAAAAATCTGCAACAATTATAAAAAGTAAAAATCTTGGGTAAGGATTAAAAGAAAAATATATATACTTTGAGGAACATCCATAGCCAAATCGGGGCAGGGTCCAAGTCTGCTTTTCCAGCTTGGCTAAGCATTCTCTTAAATTTCCTGAATTTTAAGTATACGGAAGAATTCATAAGAACATATGCTACGAAAGAATACCAAGAGAGATTAGGAAAAAAATGTAGCCAGTACCAAGAGATATATACACTTCCAAGTTTTAACCTTGATAATTAAGTTTATAGAAACTCCTTTTTATCTATTTATGGAGATTTTACTTGGTGGACCTTGGTTTAGCCAAGAGACAAAAGGTAACAGAAATATTGAAACATAATCAAGTACGGGACTAAAACAAATAGAGCATGTAGGAAACGTACCGGCATATTTTAGTGATATTGATACAATGCAATGACACGGACATAACAAAGGCTTCTACTTGAAGAGTCGATATGTTGATGGAAAAAAAATTCTGACACCTGCTCATTTGCTGGAGAATGGAAGTAGGAAATTTGAAGTAGCATATATCTATAAACAACATATACGGCAAGATTAAATTAAACAAAGAAGATGAAGATGAAAACTTAAAACATTCTCGTCGCAAGTAAGGCTACGATAAAGAAAGAGAGTGACTGGACGACCGATAGACGATATGTAAGACTAAGCGAGGCTACGATGCAATGGAGTCATCAACGGTGCAGCGGCGGAGAAAGAAACCAGCAAGAGAGGATGTGTGGGGTCTTGCTGTTTGGTTTTTAACGTTGGAATCTACCTTTATGGTATGAACTCTTTGAAATTCCTCATTAAAACATTAATCAATCCTAACGTTTCTTGCATTTAAGGCTATCAAGATTAATTTTGTTATTATTACAGAAGCCAACATCCTTTTCTTCTTCTTCTTCAACATCCTTTTTTCTTTCTTTTCTTTTTGTTGAGAATTCAAAGGGTGTAACTTATTGTTCGTATTGTATTTTCATGAATTAATATGCATGGAGGTTTTATTTAATTCATTAGTAACCTCTTGAGATTCTTTTTCATGAAACATAAAAATAAAAGAACATAGAATATATTATTGAAGCAATCGTGTGTACTGTATATAATGAATTGATTGTATATCTTTAATTCATAAAATAATAATGAAGGAACTAAATGAGACACTAAATAGATAAATTTTTTAATTAAAAAAAATTAGAAAATCTACAAATGTAGGATAGGAGAATCCTTGTTTTTCATGTTATCAATATATAGATTAATTGATAGTGTTCATCATAAATGATATGAGTTTTTTTTTTAATAATAGATATGAATTTTTTTAATTCAAAATTCTAGAAAAATAGCATTTGAAGATGCCATTATAAACAATTTGTTGAGAAAACTTGTCTTTATGCTTTTATATATATATATATAGATTTGTGTAGGATTCATTTTAAAAATGTAAAAATTTGAGAAATTAGGATTCTAAATTCATTGTGTTTTTTAAGATATAGATTATTGGTATTAGAGTAAATGAGAAGTCAATTATTGGTATTAGAGTACATGAAAAGTGTGTAATTGATTTTAATATATTAATTGATAGTGTTAATCATAAATGGTATGAGTTTTTTTTTTAATAAATGGTATGATTTTTTTTTTAACTCAAAATTCTAAAAAATTAGCATTTGAGCATATAGTAGAATTGTCTCAAAATTCTAAAAAAATAGCATTTGAGCATGTCTTTATAATAGAACTAGTGGACAACACCGCGCTTCGCGCGGTGGCAATTAATTATCGACTAAAAAATTAAAATGGGATATTATATTTAAATTTTATTAATTGTATAATGTTTGTAATACATAAATTTTAATTCAAATTAAGATAAAGGGGATAACAAAAAATAAATAGTTTAATTTTTGAGAATTTAATATTTTTAATATTGGCGTATATGTGACATCAAATTTGGTAATGGCTTAACTTGTATTAATAATAATATAACATTATTATGAACCTTCTCGACTTTATGTAAAGAATGTTTGTATATAATTAATGTTTGACAAAAGTGTGTAAAGAACGTTATTTTTTAATACTCCTCCTGAAAATTGTATTTTTGAAGTTTAAGATTGTTGGAACTTTTGTGTTTTTCGAACTATTGTTTGACATATATGAGAATAAACAACACTACTAATAATGTATGAGTTTTACCCAACTATTTCAAAGAAAAATATCGAAGACATGTCATATTTTGTTTGAAAAAAAATTATTATTTTATGCGTGCCGAAACACATGGAAATAAACCGAAACGATTTAAGATAAAATGAGGCCTTTCTCTTTTGAACTCATGCCGAAAAATGTAAATGATTTTTTTCTTCTTGTATTTAAAGTATAAGCCTATACTCGTCTATAACTAAATAAATAATACCAATGAACTCGAGCCCAATTTTTAATGATCCTCTATATATATCCTTATGAAATAATTAGCTAATTTAGTCATTCACTTAATCATCGCACTAATTAATATGTCTAATCTAAAATAAAAATTCCTGATAAACAAAATGAAAACTTTTAGCATTCTTAACCACAAAAAATGAAAATACTTCATGACATCATTTACAAATGAATTAACACCAAAAATTAGAATCAGGACATCATTATTAATCAATTATTCATTTCTTCCATAATGTGTAAATGTATGAATTAAGTGGTTTTCTTGAATGATTATTCTATTAATTAAATATTTGCACCATTTACTTATAAGTAGGTTTTTTTTCTTTATGTATATGTTTTAAAATGAAATAAATAGTTGTATCATAATTATTTATGCTTATAAATTTATTA
Source organism: Parietaria judaica (assembly GCA_954871525.1). Classification (NCBI taxonomy): domain Eukaryota; kingdom Viridiplantae; phylum Streptophyta; class Magnoliopsida; order Rosales; family Urticaceae; genus Parietaria; species Parietaria judaica. Next base: position 5,624,689 of record OX940867.1, read on the forward strand.
ATATTGAAAGTTAATGAGATGTTGGCATTCAAAATATAATGATTAAAATATTCTAAAATATTTCCTTAAAAATAAAGTAAATGATAACAAATAAAAAAAATATAAAAAAGTAAAAAATAAAATAAAAAGAAAATTAAGGTAACGCCTCTAAGGTGATAAAAATTAGAAATACTCTACTTGGGTTTCTTCAATTAGTAAGCACTAACCTAAATGTATATTAAGGAGGATAACCTAAAAAGCTAGTAAATAAAAAGTCATGATTTTTTAGCTTTAAAATGAAATAAATAGTTGTTATATTCATGACATCATTTACAAAGGAAGTTACACAAAAAATTGGACTCTTGGCATGACATATTTACTAATCAATTATTCATTCTTCCATAACGTGTAAAATGAATGTCTTAATTGGTTTCTTCAATAATTATTTTATTAATTAAATATTATACCATTAACATAAGCAGTTTTGTTTTTTTTTATGTATAAGCTTTAAAGTGAAATAAATAGTTGTACGTATCATACCTGAAGTCACAATTATTTATGCTTATAAATTTATTGAAATTTAGAAGGGAATGGGTTTTTGCCTTTGGCATTCAAATGTAAGTCCAAAGTACAAACCAATATATATATATGAATATGACACTTTATATTATATAAACTTAATTTGTTATGAAAAAAAAAATACATATGCACTTTTTACTTAACGAATATGTATATTAAAACGTGGTAAGTTAATAATAATATATTAGTCCAAAATAGAAAACAATTTCAAAATATTTTTGAAAAAAAAAATGTTTTCCTTCAAAAAGGAATAGATTTTTATAACATCTTTGTCTTTTTGTAATAGAAATGTTGTGGTTTTCTTGGGAAATTAGTAGATTTTGGAATATAAATAGAACTCTATTTTTTTTTATTCCCATTAATAATAATAATAAAAGAAAAACATCCATTAACTCTCCTTTTGTTAGTATTCATCAGCTTAATTATAATAATAAAAAACTCTCTATTTTGTTGTATACGTTTATCATTTAGTGTTCATTATCGTTTAGTTTAGACATAGAGATTATTCTGAATTGTTAAATATATCTTCTTTATTATAATATTTTCTCGAGAAAAAAATATTGGCATATAGAGAGCCTTACAGTTATGGAGATAAGTAAATGAATACTCATTCATTAGTATTATTGTAGAGTGGTTACGTACGTATCTAATTAAAAATTATATTTTATTAAATAAATATCACTACACTTATTTTAAAAAACAATTGTTAGACAGTCACCGTTATACTTACACTGCCATTGCAACACATATGGATGATGTTTATAATGGTAGTTTTTTTTTTTCTCTCATTTTTTTAAGTACCGATCAACGATTTATTTTTTCCTATGGAAGCTTTTTTATTAACAATCGGTGAGCATTCGATACGATCTTTTCAACGTATATAAAAGGGTTTTCTGATATGCAAATATAGAATATGAGTAATTACATTTATACATATTTCTTACACAACCGTCAATCATAATCCGAGGAGTAAATAATTAATTGAACTCGCCGATGACCTTTTCCACTTTGTTGTGCAAGAATTCTTCGTCGAAGACGATTATGCATTGAGATCCTCCAGCTGCTTCGTTGTTCCCTAAGGAAGAAGGACCAACACATAATCACCGCATTTACAATCTTCAATGATTTATACAAATAGATAAATAATCCATAAAATAATAATGAAACTAAATAATATATTTTACAGTATGCCTAAGGCCTTAAATCAAATGTCAGTTGTTAAAAAAAATTATATCTTCATTGCAAATTAATCAAACTCGACGACAACTTTTTCCACTTTGTCGTGCAAGAATTCTTCGTTGAAGGTGATTTCCACAGTAAGATCCTCGAGCTGCTTGGCCGTTCACACTACAAAAAAAAAAAAAAAAAAAATTGATGGTCAAAGTTCTGTTAACATATAAACATGGTTGCAAAGTTTAGCCAGCCATATGCGTGAAAATCTATATAATATAGCCTGTAGAGTACAATGTTAATTTGAACAATATTTGTGCCGCATAGACATATATATACATTTTTTTGAAATAAAAAAACATATACGTTTTTTTAAAGAAAATGTAGAAAGAAACATGTAAATGCATGCAAACAAAACCTTGATCCATCTCACCCTGCTTGAAGGCCAGTTTGAACACTTACACTGTGGCGTAAATGACTACGTCGGAGAAAGTGTAAAAATGAACAAATAAAATGCGTTAGAAGGTGGATAAAATTGAAAATAAAAAACTAATTAGGAGAAAAGAGAGTACCAAAATAATAATTCAAAAGTCTATATTTATAGGTTAGTAGAAACAAAATGAAAAGTCATAACTTTAATTTGTTTAATTATATATCTTAAATGATAATTTGTGTCTTAAATACTGATTTTATAACTACAACTCTCTTCATCTTCTTGGTGATCAATAAGTAATCACTATTCATTAAAAAAATACAAAATTCTAAGAAAAAAGGAAACCTCAATACATTGATTTTACATAGCCATGAGTTCATCTTTACATGAGAAAAGGAGAAATCCCAATACTTTGATTTCACTTTGCCACATCACTTGTAAGTTCCTCCTTTTAATATGTATAGATTGTCTTGAGAAAACTTTGTCATCATGATTTAATATATAAATATATATATATATAGAATATATATAGATTATAAAGATTGCAAATAATTAGTAAATTATAAAATTTTGATAACAATGTCTAGAAGGCTAAAGGTTTTCATAAGAATTTAAGTGTAATAATACATATTATTATTATAAAAAATTATAAATTCTAAAAATCTATTAAATGTACCATGTCATGTCATTACTTTATTTGTTCTAATTCTAAATTCTAAGAAAATTGCATTTAAAGGTCTCTTTATAGAGGAATTACTTAGGAGAATAAGGTGATCATGCTTTTATATATATATAGATTTTGGTAAAAAAAAAAAAAAAAAAAACTTATATAGTTCACTCAATTTTATGCTAAAACAAAACAACATGAAAGGATAATAAACTCTAACCAGTTGATCCCTCAATACTCGAGTTGGTCAAGCCTACAAAATTCCAGCCAATTCAACCATGTTATCCCGTCTATCTATCGATCCAAACAACAAAATAACACAAATTAGTAAGAACATAATTTATATATCAAATTATAAATACAAGCGAACTAATTAGTAAGAATATAATTTATATATCAATTTTTTATATATATATATCACAGATAAAAATTAAAAATAAATATACGAATGATTTTTTAAAATTAAGTGCAAGAGAAAGAAAAAGAGCTAAGTAGCCAGATATTGATATAAAATAGACCGATCCTAACGCAATTCATATTTTACTAAATTGCACTTAGATTATTTATAATAAAATTGTGCCAATAATGGGCCATATTTATATGGGCTATATTAATATTAGCCCAGTATCTCCTATTTTTCCTATAGAAGTGTCCAACTAAACTCAGTTTTAAATTTTAGAGAACTATTGATTAGAAGTGTTAATGGGGTGGGTGACCGGCCCACCCCATTAACGACCACGCGTGGGCTTGGCCCCCATTCAATGTAGCAGAGGAACTCGAACAAGAACGGATTTGTGCAAAAATTCCAATCACGAGCTCTCTCCTAATACATGAGTATTCGCACACAAATTGACGGTTTGGGGACATCGAATCTCAAGTAGAGCTGCACACGAAGGAATCGCGACGGGTCGCGACGAAAGTCGCCAAAATCGCGAGTTGGCTGGTCGCGATGCGTCGTGGCTTGCCTGGTCGCGATGCGTCGCGACGTGGTCGCGATTTAGCGAGGAGGGGTGATTCTCGACCAAAAAAAGGGCTGCGGCAAAAGTTATTTTTTGTTTCCAATGTTTAATTTTATTAGTTTTTATCCGAATTTAAGTATTAAATTATTTAAAATTATTATTTAAACTTTATTTATTTCAAAATTAATATTTTAGTATGTTATTATTTTGTAACATATTATTAATTTTGATTTATAAGTTAATTTTTAAGTTGTAATATATGCTAATAAGTATTAATTTGTAACATATTAATAATTATTAAAAATCTAAAACAAATAAGTAAATATGATAAAACAAGATATTACAAAAAAAAGTTGTATTATTCATTGTGAATATTACAATATGGTGGAAGAAGTTGTAAATATTCAGTGTAAATATTACAAGATGCCTCACTAAAACCTCTCTTGTAAAACCCTCCTTAGGGACATAAAACCAAGAGAGGAAAGAGCACATCATATTGGCATTTACATTGCGTCACTCGGGGAACCAGTCGTTAAACCTTTGAGTCATAAGCTCTAGCTCGGTTGGCTCAGACCGTTGGGCGATGGTGGGGTTGCGGAACATCCAATCGTTCAACACCACCGCTTGCTCGAGGTGTGTGGGAGTTGTTGACGCCCTCCGGTCGTCGATTATATGCTGAGCCGAAGTGAACGCGCTCTCCGAAGCAACGCTGGAAATGGGGATGGACAGTATATCCCTCGCCATTCTCGCCAATATCGGGAATCTTTCCCGTTGATTCTTCCACCATCCAATCACATCGAACTCGACGGAGTCCTCGTCGATCCGCAGGCCGTAGTACCGCTTCAGTTCTTGCGGTGCACCGTTCGTTTCCTCCGCTCGTGCCGGTGGCATACCGGATCCCGATGATTCTCCGCGATCCAATCTTTGCTTCAGTCTCCGGACAAATGCTAGGCCGGTCTTGGTTGGGCTTTCCATCACTGCCCTTTGCTCCGCCTCCACGTTGAACTGTGGGAACCGCCGGTCGTATTCACTGTAAAGTTCATAAAAAGCTTCATTAATAACCTTAATATAATCAGTGTAATCCACCCCTAAGTTTGTCCCGATTGCTGACATCAACGGCCCGAACGTAAACATAATACGGGGATCTAAGATAGCACCGAAACAATACGAAAAAGGGGGTGGATCCCAATAACTTTTGAATTTTGCAACCATTCCCTCAATCATGAGCGAAATAACAGGGTCATTTGCGAATTCAGAAAAAGTGTTTGTAATTTCATAAAGACCCGAAAGACCATGATTCAAGGAAGGTTGTCTTTGGTTCGAAAAATTTAAAGTAACAGCGTAAAAGGGTTTGAGGAATTGGGTGAATTTCTGGGCCGTTTCCCATTCTGCCTCCGTGATCCGCTCCGAGGCCTCTAGTTCGGTGAGGAGGAAAGCGCTTAACGGTAACCTCTGTCTACAAACAACTGAAAGCATTAGATATGTAGAGTTCCATCGTGTATTGTTGTCTAAACCAAACTTATTAGCTTTATGATTGTGCTCTTTACAAAATCGTCTCCACCTAACG